>CM059558.1:10615856-12027734 GCA_030386875.1 Morinoia aosen | reverse complement strand
CCCCTTACTCCCCCCCCCCCCTGGGGGGGTTGAGTCTATGGTCCTTAGCGCCATAAAATTTTAGGACCGAATAGTCCACCACCTAAGGGTCCTTTTACAACAAAAACATGAAAAATGACTATCTGAGCGACAGAGGTCTGGGCCGGCATGGGACGATCTCCTTAAGGTGTTGAATTTGAATGTTTAGGTATTGCTATATCTGCATGACTGTAGTCTCTTTTTATTGCAATTGGAAAACTTTGAGCTCTGATTTGGAATTGAGGATATAGATGGTTCAGAGAAAATGTATCAAAAGATATGAACAGAATAATAAAATTCATTGACATCTGGAAAGGGGGGGCCTAATGCTGTGTGATGTGACAAATGAGTTTTTGACTACTCTTGCAATATTACAAAAAGATCTAAGGTTGTATGATATTTAAGTTAGTTCAGAAACTGGATATTAGAGGATTGCTTTGAAGCTACATGCTATCACTCTAGAGAGAAATCCTCTTCTTACAGCAAAACTTGTGAAGAACCATGTAATGTATGACAAAGATCAACTTGGTAAGGGAACCGTACTCCCAGAAAATCGAATTTTCTTGAGATATTGGGTTTTAGCTGCCATAGGAAGGGTCAGATGTCAGGTACATCCTGTGACAAAATGAAGTTCGTACGTTCATTGTTTCGCCCGCTACGGGGGTTTGAAGTATTGGGGGGGAGGGGATGGGGAAGTGATATTTTATCATGTTACACCTTCCCCTTGGCACTTTCTTCACGGCTTGGCGTTGCTATGCCTTCTTCTATGTCTCATCTTTACTGTATAATGATTTCAAGGGTCCTAGCTGACCCAAAAAAAAATAATAAAGAAAAAATTGAAATTGTTTATGTATCTTTGTTTACCTGTTTTGCCTTATTTTGGAGGACCGGAATGTGGGGCTTTAAAATATAGCGTGTGTTGTTCTCACGCTCTTTTGTAATATTTGTGATCAATAATTGTCATTAAGCCCTAACGTACAACTACGTTTTTGTTGGCTCTATATAAGCTCGGATGTTGGTTGGCTGCGGCTGCATTGATAACCAGTGTTTCGTTCAACTGCAGATTTTTGGAAGATCTAGCTAAGATTGTTCATTTTAATGTGTTTAAAGTGTCTTAGTGGAGCTAATTGTATATGAAATTTATTCTTGGAATTAAAATTTTGCTATTTAATAAGATCATTGCTAGTTTCTTTTTGGCGTCAAATCATAGTTCTATATTTTGTTTCAGAGCCAGGAACATTTGCGTTCAAAGACTAAATTAGCGGCAGCAGGTCTTGAACATTGAATGAATTTCCTACCAGTGTGGATCAGTTAGGCTAGGCCAATCCTGATACTGATGTAAGTGTTTCTCTTAATTGAATTTTTAGTCTAGCTTACATTCGTGCAACTCTACTGTGTTTTCATAATTCTGAATTAAAATTTGAAATTTAATTGAACTGAAGGTTTTTGTCATCTATTAAGAATTGTTCGATTTTTGCTTACAGATTTACAAGTAATAAGAAGATAAGTGAAACGTCTGTTTATATCCTTCTTCTGTACTGTACTGCCACCGGACACGAGAAAACTCGAGGCTCGTTACATAGCGTCTTCTACAGTTTTTGAGCTACAGTGATGATTTTAGTTTCAAAAGAACCAGAATTTAATCCTCTACAAGATGACGTAAGCTTTTATTCATTTTCGGAATAGAAAATTAGCTACATTTTCTTTTGTCGGGAAAAGTGTGAAAATGGGTCAAATTTTTGTATTTTATCATTTTTTTCAAAAAGTATTTCGAAAATTCAACATAACTCCACGTCACGTTGTAGAGAATACATTTCTGCTTCTTTTGATACCAATATTATCTCTGTATCTCAAAATCTGATTACGTCCATAGATTTTCCCCAGACCCCTTATTTTGACGTTTTCTTTGAATAACACGTTTTCTACGGGGAAAATTGGAAAAACACACGAGTCCAATCTTAATCCTTGTTCAATTTTACATACCTATAGCAAGTTTCATGAAGATCGGTCGAATAGTTTAGGATTTTTTTTTTGGGAGTACGGTTCCCTTAACAGAAGACAAGTTTAGAGATAGGGTTGTATGATCTAATCCAAGCAAAATAGAAATGTTTAGCTTAGAAGAGCTCTTCATGTTTGAACGGAAGCAGGAACAGCCTATTGTCCCAAGAACACCATTACCGTCAAGTGTGGCATAGACAGCGTCATGGTGTTTGGCTTTTTAACTCTCCATGATGTAGGGGAACTTCGTGTCATTGATTGAAAAATAAAGTATTTCTATAAAGAGGTAGGCAGTCAATCTGCTTCAGAGTGTGAGCAAGTTCTATAGCCAGCAGAAGTGGACCTTTTTGCTAGTCAATGACCCATAATCATAATGAAAGTAATAAATGTATGATTCATAATCAAGGAAATAAGTTAATCTCTGTGACCTAGCCTATAGCTCCTAACCTAAATCGTATTAAAATTAGTTGTGAATAGAGATGAGACATCAAAGCTGGGCCATTTTTTATAAAATGTTTTTTACAAATAAAAACATGACTAAACAACATGGATATATTTGTTTCTCAAAATATATTTTTTAAATAACTTAGGGGGGAAAAGAACCTCCTTACAATAATTGTTTCCATGTCAAATTATAAAATGAAGCAGCATACCCCTTCATTCATGGTTTTCTGTGGTTGTAGCACATTTTTAATTTTCTATTGTTTCATGTTTTAATATTTAATTTATTTTACAAAGCACGTGTATCACCTTCAACCTCCCAAACGATGTTTTTACATGTTTAGGGAAAAAGTATTTTTATGGTAAAAAGTGAAAAGTGTATCGGTTTTATGAATATTAAATTGATGTTGTGGACAGTATGAATGAATTTTTCAGCTGAGATGGTATTCTTTTTGATTTATATTTATTTCTTATGTAATTTATCTACTCTCCATATATATAATAAATCTCTGGGACCTTCCTCTTCAGTTCTTGGAAAGTCTCAGATTCATTTTGGCTTGAAGCAAAACTAAATTTGAAACAATAAAAATTAATAATAATTTAATTAAGCTAACTTAACCTTAACTGGTAGGGCTGCAGAGATCAGCTTCTGAATGTATCCCATGCATGTTTACTTGTTCTGATTGCTGGGTGTCAGTATTTGTTCAGATATTTATATGATATGACCTTTGTTACTTTTGTAAGTAACCTTCAATCTTTTATCTTATCCTATGGCTCTTCTTTTTAGTTCAGTATCAATCCCTGTTTTATCAAATAAAGACATGATCTATTATGTCAGATTATCGAGTGAAAAATGCATAAAACATTCATTTTCTTCATTTCAATGTATAATATTTAACATTCATGTCATGCTCAAGTAATATTTTTCTGTTGTAAAGATGAACTGAAGTTATAGCAATCGCCAGACATCAAAGAGATCATAAATACTTTAATTGAGATTTAATATAACAAATTCAATGCACTAGTAATGTGAAAATTTGGTAACAGGTTCTGATAATCAAAAAATAATCATTATAATCAATGATGTTAAACATACAGCATTTATGCCTTTATCTACTCAAGTGATCATTTTGTTGCCACTGGTGACATAATTGTTATCATTCCTGCTACAATCTCAACATTTTCTGTTTCTTCTTTTCTAAAAACAAATGGGAAATACTATTAATTCTACATTTTGTCAAATTAGAATTTTTTCAGCTGAACTCTATATACGTAGTGGGATCAGGATGAGGAGTTATCAGACATTATTTGAAATTAATGTGCACGGCCTGTCAAAACTGACAGGATTCAACACCTTTCTTAAACAAGTTTTCCAGATGTGGATTACAAACAAATATATTCATTCCTGCAGTACTTGTGATAAAAAATATTCATGTACTTGTGCACTGGTGCAACTCGTATCACATGCAGTCATAACTACTAGTAGAACCCGTGAAAATTCCACGGACAATGTTACAATATCGTAACGCTAGGTCGACATGTGATGAAAAAAATCAGTCGACATCACATTATATTACGAATTCCACAATAACATATTCTAAGCTAACATATCCTAATCGAACCGATCCTGATAATGTCGAATGTGTAAAAACCCATGAAAAAATTCCATCAACATTACCTAACCTATACTAACCTATCCTAACCTAACATCTTAACCTATCCTAACATCTTTACCTATCTTAACATCTTGACCTATCTTATCATCTTGACCTATCCTAACATCTTAACCTATCTTAACATCTTAACCTATCTTAACATCTTAACCTATCCTAACATCTTAACCTATCCTAACATCTTAACCTATCCTAACATCTTAACCTATCCTAACATCTTAACCTATCCTAACATCTTAACCTATCCTAACATCTTAACCTACCCTAACATTTTAACCTACCCTAACATTTTAACCTACCCTAACATCTTAACCTATCCTAACATCTTAACCTATCCTAACATCTTAACCTATCCTAACATCTTAACCTATCCTAACATCTTAACCTCTCCTAACATCTTAACCCATCCTAACATCTTAACCCATCCTAACATCTTAACCCATCCTAACATCTTAACCCATCCTAACATCTTAACCCATCCTAACATCTTAACCCATCCTAACATCTTAACCCATCCTAACATCTTAACCTATCCTAACATCTTAACCTCTCCTAACATCTTAACCTCTCCTAACATCTTAACCTCTCCTAACATCTTAACCTCTCCTAACATCTTAACCTCTCCTAACATCTTAACCTCTCCTAACATCTTAACCTCTCCTAACATCTTAACCTCTCCTAACATCTTAACCTCTCCTAACATCTTAACCTCTCCTAACATCTTAACCTCTCCTAACATCTTAACCTCTCCTAACATCTTAACCTCTCCTAACATCCTAACCTCTCCTAACATCCTAACCTCTTCTAACATCCTAACCTCTCCTAACATCCTAACCTCTCCTAACATCCTAACCTCTCCTAACATCCTAACCTCTCCTAACATCCTAACCTCTCCTAACATCCTAACCTCTCCTAACATCCTAACCTCTCCTAACATCCTAACCTCTCCTAACATCCTAACCTCTCCTAACATCCTAACCTCTCCTAACATCCTAACCTCTCCTAACATCCTAACCTCTCCTAACATCCTAACCTCTCCTAACATCCTAACCTCTCCTAACATCCTAACCTCTCCTAACATCCTAACCTCTCCTAACATCCTAACCTCTCCTAACATCCTAACCTCTCCTAACATCCTAACCTCTCCTAACATCCTAACCTCTCCTAACATCCTAACCTCTCCTAACATCCTAACCTCTCCTAACATCCTAACCTCTCCTAACATCCTAACCTCTCCTAACATCCTAACCTCTCCTAACATCCTAACCTCTCCTAACATCCTAACCTCTCCTAACATCCTAACCTCTCCTAACATCCTAACATCTCCTAACATCCTAACATCTCCTAACATCCTAACATCTCCTATCCTAACATCTCCTATCCTAACATCTCCTATCCTAACATCTCCTATCCTAACATCTCCTATCCTAACATAATAATGAAGGCATCTACGGAAGCTTTATTTCCAATTTCAAGCCTGATACATATCACCTTATACATTGGATTTTCAAATGCCTTATAACTAACGCCAGGACGCCATTACGCTTTCCCCCGGTCAAGACCGGTACCCATTTCAGACACCTGGGTAGAGTGGGGTATTGTGCTTGGAATTTTCCCCCTATACCGAACAGAGAAAATCGCCACCAGCGCTGGGACTCGAACCAGGGTCTGCCTGGACGGAGGCAAGTTCGCTAGTCTCACAGCTACGACGAGCACTACTACTAACCTCTACTATCCTAACCACTCCTATCCTAACCTCTACTATCCTAACCTCTCCTATCCTAACCTCTACTATCCTAACCTCTACTATCCTAACCTCTCCTATCCTAACCTCTACTATCCTAACCTCTCCTATCCTAACCTCACCACCCTTACCTCACCATCCTTACCTCTCCCATTCTAACCTCTCCCATCCTAACCTCTCCTATCCTAACCTCTCCTATCCTAACCTCTCCTATCCTAACCTCTCCTATCCTAACCTCTCCTATCCTAACCTCTCCTATCCTAACCTCTCCTATCCTAACCTCTCCTATCCTAACCTCTCCTATCCTAACCTCTCCTATCCTAACCTCTCCTATCCTAACCTCTCCTATCCTAACCTCTCCTATCCTAACCTCTCCTATCCTAACCTCTCCTATCCTAACCTCTCCTATCCTAACCTCTCCTATCCTAACCTCTCCTATCCTAACCTCTCCTATCCTAACCTCTCCTATCCTAACCTCTCCTATCCTAACCTCTCCTATCCTAACCTCTCCTATCCTAACCTCTCCTATCCTAACCTCTCCTATCCTAACCTCTCCTATCCTAACCTCTCCTATCCTATTCTCTCCTATCCTATTCTCTCCTATCCTATTCTCTCCAATCCTATTCTCTCCAATCCTAACCTCTCCAATCCTAACCTCTCCAATCTTAACCTCTCCAATCTTAACCTCTCCAATCTTAACCTCTCCAATCTTAACCTCTCCAATCGTAACCTCTCCAATCGTAACCTCTCCAATCGTAACCTCTCCAATCGTAACCTCTCCAATCGTAACCTCTCCAATCGTAACCTCTCCAATCGTAACCTCTCCAATCGTAACCTCTCCAGTCGTAACCTCTCCAGTCGTAACCTCTCCAGTCGTAACCTCTCCAGTCGTAACCTCTCCAGTCGTAACCTCTCCAGTCGTAACCTCTCCAATCGTAACCTCTCCAATCGTAACCTCTCCAATCGTAACCTCTCCAGTCGTAACCTCTCCAGTCGTAACCTCTCCAGTCGTAACCTCTCCAGTCGTAACCTCTCCAGTCGTAACCTCTCCAGTCGTAACCTCTCCAGTCGTAACCTCTCCAATCGTAACCTCTCCAATCGTAACCTCTCCAATCGTAACCTCTCCAATCGTAACCTCTCCAATCGTAACCTCTCCAATCGTAACCTCTCCAATCGTAACCTCTCCAATCGTAACCTCTCCAATCGTAACCTCTCCAATCGTAACCTCTCCAATCGTAACCTCTCCAATCGTAACCTCTCCAATCGTAACCTCTCCAATCGTAACCTCTCCAATCGTAACCTCTCCAATCGTAACCTCTCCAATCGTAACCTCTCCAATCGTAACCTCTCCAATCGTAACCTCTCCAATCGTAACCTCTCCAATCGTAACCTCTCCAATCGTAACCTCTCCAATCGTAACCTCTCCAATCGTAACCTCTCCAATCGTTACCTCTCCAATCGTAACCTCTCCAATCGTAACCTCTCCAATCGTAACCTCTCCAATCGTAACCTCTCCAATCGTAACCTCTCCAATCGTAACCTCTCCAATCGTAACCTCTCCAATCGTAACCTCTCCAATCGTAACCTCTCCAATCGTAACCTCTCCAATCGTAACCTCTCCAATCGTAACCTCTCCAATCGTAACCTCTCCAATCGTAACCTCTCCAATCGTAACCTCTCCAATCGTAACCTCTCCAATCGTAACCTCTCCAATCGTAACCTCTCCAATCGTAACCTCTCCAATCGTAACCTCTCCAATCGTAACCTCTCCAATCGTAACCTCTCCAATCGTAACCTCTCCAATCGTAACCTCTCCAATCGTAACCTCTCCAATCGTAACCTCTCCAATCGTAACCTCTCCAATCGTAACCTCTCCAATCGTAACCTCTCCAATCGTAACCTCTCCAATCGTAACCTCTCCAATCGTAACCTCTCCAATCGTAACCTCTCCAATCGTAACCTCTCCAATCGTAACCTCTCCAATCGTAACCTCTCCAATCGTAACCTCTCCAATCGTAACCTCTCCAATCGTAACCTCTCCAATCGTAACCTCTCCAATCGTAACCTCTCCAAACGTAACCTCTCCAAACCTAACCTCTCCAAACCTAACAACTCCAATCCTATCCTATTCCAACCTAACTCAACCAATGTCATCCTTAGGCTAGGTGGACCAATGAAAAAATTCATTCAACATTATCCAACAAACCCTAACATAACATACTAACCTAACTCATCCCAACATGGCATATACTAACCTATCATATGCTAACCAAAGCTTTCCTGATGATATGTTAAACATAAAATACTGTTGACCCATGAAAAATGTCAACATTACGTTACCTATGCTTCCTAACCTAACCTATTCTAGCCCTACCTATCCTAACTTGCCCTATCCTAACCTTAAGGAGGGCGTCTTCCTTACGGACCTTCTCCTTTGTTATTGAACCTACAGCAATTAAATTTAGTATATAGATTGAAAATGCAATTTGTAATCATTTGTCTTCTATGGATCATTGCCATTTTCTTAAAGAAAATGAGATATTCATAGATATTGGAATTTTAGAGAGGTTCTAAATGTATCTCCTCCTACAATTTTTAAGCTACAGGGATGATTTTGGTATCATTGGATGCAGAATATTATGGACATTGCGGAAATTGAACAGGAAATATGTGAAGTCTTGATAGAAACAAAAATTAATTTTTTCGTAGTGCCATTTTTTTTTGGGGTAACAAAATTTTCATTTGTGATATCACAACCTTTTGTTTTCAACAAATTTTGAAATGTCATTTTAATTTTTGCAATCTCCACACTTTTCCGCATCCAATGATACCAAAATCATCACTGTAGCTAAAAAACTGAGGGAGGAGATGCATTTTGAAACCTAAAATTCTGAGGTTTTCAGTATAGGCAAAACAAAAAACAAAACAATTTTGGTTGAAAGTTTTTGAATTTTTTTTTTGTCAGGTTAGAGCACTGAAATTATAGAATAATACAGAGACATAGGAGATGACATAGCAATGTTGCACCATGAAGTGCCAAGGGGAGGTGTAACATGATGAATTACCACTTCCCCCTCCTCTCCCCCATTGTTCAAAGCTCTGTAGCGGATGAACGAGTGAAAGTACAAGTCATTTTTTCACAAAATGTACAACCTCTTACACTTCCTATAGCAGTAAAAATCCCTAGTTCTTCAAAGGTCTCAAAACCCTAGATCCCCATGGGGATGCCCTCCTTAACCAATGTATCATTGAGCTAGATGGACTCGTGAAAAGAATTGGTGAACATTTCCTAAGAAATTTTAACATTCTCACCTAACCCATCCTAACCTAACATATCCCATCCTTTCCTAACCAAAGCTATCCTGATGTCAAACGTAAAAAACCATGGACCCATGAAAAAATTTAATCATCACTTAACCTGTGCTAAAATAAATAAAAAATGAAAGAAAGAAATAATGAAAAAATTGAAAAAAAAATTATTATAAAAGTTTGAATAAATTTAAAAAAATGAAAATTAAAAATAAGCAAAAAAGGTAAAAATTGGAGAAATTGAAAAAATATTACAAATGAATGAATCTAAATAAATAAAAAATCAACAAATATTAAAAAAATAGAAAAATTGATAGAAAGGGAAACATTGAAAATTGAATGAAAAACAAGAATAAACCAAAAATTAATAAATAAGAAGTAAAAAATTGAAGTAGAAAACAAAATTTAAAAAATACATAAAAAATTGGAATATTTAACACGTTAAGTGCGGCGTGACCCACCGGTGGTCATTTAGGTGATTTTCATAATGCTGCTGGCCGACCAGCAGTCACTGATTCAATTTTTTGTAAATACTAAAGGAAAGTTAAGTGAAGGCATGATCCAGTCAATGTTTGCTATTTTCAAAATTTCTTACTACAATGGACTCTAAATTTGAGCTGGATATTGAACTTCAGTTTAACCCGCCGCACTTAACGTGTTAAAAACAAATTTAAAAAATTAGAACAAAAAATGAAAATTATAACAAATAATAAAAATGAGTAAAATAATAATGGAAGTATAAAAAATTGAAAATTTGAATAAAAAATGGAAAAATGCAAATAGTAAGTAAAGACATTAAAAAAACATTAAAAATTTGAATAAATGAAAACTAAAATAATGAAAAAGGAAAAAATGAAAGAAAGAAAATGAAAGATAACAAATTTAACAAATGAAAAAATATGAAAAATTATGAAGAAAATAAAAAATACAAAATGAGAAATAAAAATGTTAATAACAAATAGAATATAATGACAAAATATAAAAAGTGAAGAAAAATAATAATGCTGAAAAAACAATAAATATCCTAACCTAACCTACCAATCCTATCCAACCTATTTGATGTGGAGCGTCACCCACGAACTTAATTTTAAGCGTATTAATAAATTGATCCTTATGAGCGTGCCAGAGAAATTGAAGAAGCAGACTCCAAACAAATAAACCAAAGGTATTATTAGGTAGTAGAAGGACATATAAGAATTCCACCTACAATGTCATCGTTAAGCTAGGTGGACCCAAGAAAATATTCCATCAACATTACCTAAACTATGCTAATGTAACCTTTCCTATCCTAACCGAACCTATCCTGATAAAATGTCAAACAAATCGTTGCATATAAGGGCCATCTTTCAATGTTGTGCTGAGTTATTCGGCATCCATAATGCCGCATACTCAGACATCCTATGTTTCTTCAGAAAGGGATACCAAACAAATATATTTATAAATTTTAAATAAACATACAACGGGTATTATTAGGTTAGAGACTCCACTTTGTTGTTGAAGTATCCAGTTTATATGCAGGTTTCATGTGGTGAAGCAACTAGGGCAAGTATTTGAAGGCACAATCAGTATTTTTGTGGCTGTGAAGCTTCAGAAATTTGCTTTACATCAAAAGTTTACTATATGCAAAGTCTAACTAAAAATAAAATAGTAAGGATAGTCACTTTCAAAATATAAATCATTACTTAAGGACACCGTCTAGGTAAAAAAAAAAGTCCCGTTATTTATAGATGGATTTCTCTGAAATTTTCACAGTAGGTGTGCAATGATGCAAATATCATTTGTTATTTCGACAAAATTTTTGTATCTGCACTGGATTTTTATTTGTTTTCGAAAAATATGATAAAATAGGGGTTTTTTAAAAATCCTACTACTTCTACAATTTTCAAGTTACAGAACCAGTACTTCGTTTTTAGATTGCTTTGATGTCTATATAACCACTCGCAATAGGGAATTTTGATAACTTATTTTTTGTGGATTTTGGGAATTAAAAAAAAAAATAAACTTTTTTTTCATTTATTTTTTTTCATGTCGTGTAATTTTCAAAATAATAAATTTATCAGAAAATGCTATTGCGCAAGGATACACCTTGCTGAGCCCTATCGAATGGTATATAAACCATTTTCCTAGCTCTAAAATTGTGGAAGAAGTAGCAATTTGAGAAATCAATTATCAAGTTTCCAGAAAAATGTGTTTTTAAAAAAAAATTTTTCTTTTTATCTTTTGAACTACAGGGTTTTCTATCATGAACTCTTGAGCGTTTGTAGCTCTTTTCAAGCCCTTTCGATTGATACAATTTACATTGCTGTAGCTCTGTAACTCTGGGAAAAAATATACATCAAAAGAGAATAGGTGTAATTCTTGAAAGCAACCAATTTTTTTAATTTTTCATTTTTTTTTCCAAATACGTTTTTTTGTCAAGTCAACTCCTTTGTTTTATAGCTCTTTTCAAGCCCTTTGGATTGGTGTGCTCGCCATAGCTGTAGCTATGATACTGCAGCTGTCATTGAGCTATGAATGAAAGCTGCGGTATCATGGATACGGCAGAACAGCTAAATTCTGAAATTGTCAAAAATTATTAAAAAATATTTATTCAGCGTTAGAATGTTTCGTTTGAATAATGGAAGCACTTTGAGTAGCCCATGAACAAACTATAATGCCATTCCCGCAGAGAAACACGCTCAATTGACCCCCAATAATGAGGGCGGGAGGGTTCAACGTCACTCCACCCCCATCGCTTTCCCCCCCTCTGGTGGGCGCACTATTTGGAGTAGACGTAAACGGAAAGAACCAATGGAAGCGCAAGAAAATCCTCTATAAGATGCATATATAAACAGATAATCAACACATATCCCGATTTCTATCAAGACGGTCTCCTGCTTCATTATCATAGATACGGCAGAACAGCTAAATTCTGAAATTGTCTAAATTTTACAAAAAATATTTATTCAGCGTTAGAATGTTTCGTTTTCATAATGAAAGCACTTTGTGTAGCCCATGAACGAACTATATTGCCATTGCCGCAGAGAAACACGCTCAATTGACCCCCAATAATGAGGGGGGTTGTTGTTGTTTTGCCCCGACAGCCGCTCGAAGGGGTCCGCCGCGGCCAGGGCCGCCCCAGACCGGGCCCGGCTCGAGGCAAAGAGGGGTGTGGTTATATGGGCCTCTGGAAGACGCCCGCGTCGTGCAGAAACCTCACGACGTCCGCGGGGCGAGTCCAGAGGTGCTCCAGTGCATGTATCTGGTGTGTGTCGGTGTGCGTGTAGGGCGGGACAGTGTAGGAGGACATGCGGAAGATCGCCCACGTTGGCATGGCACCAGACGCAGCTGTCGTCCTCCGCAAGTCCTATTCTGTGCATGTATGAGGGGAGTGAAGTGTGGTGCCCGCACCGCAGCCGCGCCAGGTGAACTCCTTAATTGGGGTGAGGGGGGTGAGGGGTCAAGGTTACGCCACCCCCATCGCTTTCCCCCCCCTCCGGTGGGCGCACTATTCGGAGTAGACATAAACGGAAAGCACCAATGGAAGCGCAAGAAAATCCTCTATAAGATGCATATAAAAGCAGAAAATCAACACATATCCTGATTTCTACCTAGACGGTGTCCTTAATGAGTTTAACATGTCAGAAACTTGAAATAAAATATACAGTAAAATTGAAAGTTTCAACTGCAAGGGTCGAACGACTGAGATGCTTCTGAGTACGTTGGGTCCAAAAAGAGGGCCTTGTGTGTTTGTGGAGTGAAGCATGCCAGACAAAACTTCCAAACTAATATGCCTCTTGTATCTCCCTCTCAATTCTTTGTGCATGCCCATGCAGGAAAGTGCGGCTTGCCAGTTCGTTCAGACAATTTCCAGATGAATGCAACTGCTTCTAATCAAAACGTATCTTCAAATATTAGAATCTCTTTTTATCATAAAAGACAAACCAGTTTTAAATTATGTCTACTCCTCTTTCCCCTTGCAAATATCCTGTCACTAATCACAAATGTAAACTATACATATATATATTTATACATATATATATATATACATATATATATTTTTTCTTTTCAATTTAGATATTAGATCTCCAAAGCAAATTTTTTGTTTCCTCAGATGCTGAAGATGATCCTTGTGCTCTAAACGTCAATTTTACTGTAAATTTTTAGTTTCTGACATATTAACCCAACCATGAAATAATTACTATCCCTGCTATTTTATTTGTAGTTATATTCACAAATCACTCGTCACAAGTGTTACGAGAACCATTCTGAGCTGCAGAAGAAATGCCTACATTTAGGAGCTGAAGTTCAAAGGGATTGGAGGTTCAGCGTGGTTAACACTTATGGTTTGGCAAAAGGTATATCTTGCCATTAGGGAAATTCAAGACACCTGATAGAGGAAATAGGGCTCTTGGCTCCTGATCCTGGAGAAGGAAAAAATCAATGTGATTCTTTCAAATATGCAGCCCTGACTGCCTATCTCAAGCAAGGGAAGTGGGCCCCTGCTTTTCTGTGTGAACCTGGTTAAATGATACAACTGATTACAAAATACATGAAATTTATAATGGAAATTCTCACTAAATTTGCCTAAAAGTTTTTTTAAGAGTTTTCCAATAATCTTTATTAGTGAACACAAGCTCTAACCTTGTGTAAATAGGAAAACAAGGCATCAATATTGGTTGAGATTTGTTGCATCTTCAGAAGCAGTATCAGATGGGTGGCATCGTTGTTTTGAGACCACTCTGTGACACAGAAGGAACATGTTGACTTCTTGATAGCGGAGATGTGTAGATGCTTTGAGATCCTCAATGACCGCAATTCATTCTCTTTTCAGCCTTATTCTTTTGGAACTTGATAATAGAATGATGTACAGGAAAGTTGTACATCCAGGTTTCTAGTTTTATTTTAAATTATAAATTGTTCGTAGTTATGAGAAATCCTTACATATACTACCAAGTTATCCAAGTGGTAAATTATGATAGCTGAGCAATGTTGTTTGAAGTCCTTGGGAGGATGGGATAGGCAATAGGTTTGGGTTTGTCTATCATATGCTATGGGGTCTGGCACCTCCAGGAGAAATACTGGATGGTTACCTTAGCTATAGGTGGGCCCTCTGGACTTCTGTCTTTCATACCTACATTGCTTCACATTTTCATACCTTCTTTGCTATTTCTTGGTCTTTTCTACCTAATCCTTCCAAACTTACCAATCTAATATGCAGTATAGCCTTTGTTGAATACAGCTTGTGCATAGATTCCTTGTTTTTCAGTCTTTACTAAATAGTCTTGTCTTTTTGCTCTCTTGAGATAGCCTCTGTTGTGGCTACTTAATATCAGTAATATTTTCTATCAAAAATGAAATTGACTTATTCTTGGATGAAATATATCAGAGTTTCTTTGTTAAGGATAGGAGTAAATGAAAGGTAATTTGAATAGTTCTCAGGTTAGAAGAGATATCAAAATTTAAATCTCCAATTGAAGTTTTTGCTGTACTGTTAAATGAAGACTTTGAGAAAAATCGAGAACAAAATTGATTTTGAGTATTCAAAATTATCTGATGAATTTTTACTTATTGAACTAATCCAAAACATTCAAGTAGTGATGATTAAGTGATGAAATATTATGACAAATTCATGCAGCAATTCATCAAAGACAGACCTGTGTGTGTTGGAGATAAGAGCTGAAGTATGTATTGAGCTCATACAGACCTCTATTTTTGCTTTGATCTCTTTAAAGGGACGCTAGAACAGATATTGACAGCATATAAACCTGGAATTTTGTTTGTGCATCTAGTTGCTCAAGTCACTTATCCATGCAATTACATTTTTTAATTTTGATTACATGTTCACAAGCATGGAACTCGCAAAAACTCCACTGAGCAAAACTGTGGTAGCACGGAGCGCAGTGAGAATTGACCATTAAGAAATGCTCTTTATCAACTGATGAAGCTTTTTAAGAAGTAGATTGGATAATTCCAGGTTTAGAGGTTGTATGTGTTGTTCCAATTGTGCGCAAGGATGACAGCAATGTTTAAATTTTGCCAAGTTATCTGGAATCTAGCCAGCTCAAAACATGAAACAAGTGAAAGTATGCAATATGCAGATAATGTTAAAACAAGCTCTATGAGACACCAGTAAGGAGTTGGTACTTGTTTGTGCTTGTTTCAAATGTTTTTCTCAAGTTTTGAAGATTTTGGAATCAAATCTGGGAAATTCTAGAAAAATAAAGGTTTGTTAAGTATTACCCTTGCCATACTCCTTGTACAAAGTAGCAGCTGTGTTAGATCTGATTTACTTGGCACTTCTACTGCGCAAAATATTCCACTATCTTGCAGAAGTTGAAAGTTGAAATGAAGTGCTAGTAACCCAAAAAATTTGAATGAATGAGTTCTTTGTGAGATATAGCTTGTGACAAGTTTTGTGGCCTTGATGCTTGTCTTAGAGTGTAAAATTTTTACTCTCATAAGGAAAAATAGGCATGCTCAAAGTATGCGTTACTTTTTCCTACAGACTGCAAGGATATTTTTGATGTCTAGTTCTGTTAGTTTTTGAATACCACTACTACCTATAGATGGTTTTGATGCTGCCTTGGTTTTTACTTGTGCCTCCACCAAAGGACATTTGTTCGGATAGTTTTTCCATTACTTTTTAATTTTAATTCCATGCTTTCCTTCTTGAAATTATTTGGTTAAAGTTTAACTTAGTCTAGTAGATTTAAAGGATACCGTTAATCGTCTGTGTTAAATGACCTTCATTTTGTTATTTTATCGTAATTATAGTCTTATATAATCTTGTAGAAGGTTTAGTTCTTCCTGTTAGCCTGTTGCGTGGCTGGCTTGAGGAAGAAACTATGACTCTATTTCTGCTTCTTGTGGCTTTAACTCCTTCCCCGGCAGAAACGAGTATACTCATTTTCACAAAATGTTTTTTTTTCAGTCATCGACGAGTATACTCGTCTGAAACTTTACTTTAAAAAACCAGCTACATACGTATATACATGTCGATTTCAAGCCTTTGTTAGCCATTCTACGTGTGAAACGAGCATTCTCGTCAAAATAAAAAAATTAGTCTGAAAAAGAAACGTTTATGAAAAAAATTGTTGGGGAAGGGGTTAAATAAACTATTTGTGTTTTGAAGTTCTTCCAATTACTTCATAAGTTTTCTGAAAAAAATTTCATACCATAAGCACTTGAACATGAGTCATGTGCTGATAATAATCAACTCTAAAGAAATTAAAGTCTTCTAGTGTGATTTTTTTTTAATTTTTCAGTCCGTTGCATAAAATTTTAATTCAGTACAAATTCAGTACTATGTAAATGAAGATTTTTATATTACAGTTCAAATTTTTTGCCTAATTATTATGTAATTAATAAACGATATACATAATTCATGAAAGTATTGTGAAATGGCTACTGCTTTCATTTACATGTTTATATATAAGCCAGTTTTCGAACTTACATCTACATAATTGGTGCCTTTGCCCTTCCTCTCTGTGAAACATCTTTGTTGTTGTTAGGGAGGCTTAAGCTAACTTATTTAATCTGTATTTTCTATTGCAATTTAGATTCTATTCAAATATTTGTTGGTCTGTAATAAGATAAAGAAAATAGAACAATTTCAAATGAAGAAAAAACATATTTGAAGTTTTTCAGATAAGTTTTTTGTCTATCCTATTTAGAATGGACTTTATGCTAGCTTAAACATTGCTTAAACTGCATACAACATTCTACTTTGACTTTTTTAAATGTAACCCTTTACCAACAAAGTGGATCTCAAAATCCACTTTATTAAACAGCTATTTTATTCCTTATGAAATTTGTGCCTCAATGGGTTCTTCAAAATTCATTGTCGAGTGCCAGTCACTCCCTCATGGTGGTGTCGGTGATGCCACATGATCCCAGTACCAGTTTAATGATGGTGGTTGTGGCAACGGTAATAGGTCTACAAATTGTGGACATTAAATAGTTCAGGATTTATGAGTTATAAAATTAGTTTGATCTTTTAATATAAAACATGCAAAAGGCATTCCCAGGGGAAAAAGTAAGATCCTGAGCTGAGAGTTAGGTAGGCCTTCTTTTTGTTGAAATAAAGTGCTTTATTTTTGTTTTGTTAATGACCTGTTTTTCAGCACCTTTTACTTTCTTTTTATCTAGCTTCATAAACTTCTTTCTCAACTTAGTGTTTCTAGGCACCTTGTGCATTGATTCCTTGTTCCTTCAATTCCATACAGAATGGTGCCTCCCTCCTTCATCTCATTGGAATGCCTATGTTGCAGTTAGGGATGCTTAAGCAAACATCTTTTATAACATGCAAAGGGATTGAACATATGGGCTTTTAGCAGTTGTGTGGTTTCTTGAAAATTTTGCTGCTACTCGGGTCTCTTATTCTGGTCACCTGAGATGTCTTAAGCATTGACATAGAGTATTATTGTTTGAGATTTTTGATTCTCCCCGTCTAATGCTCGTTTCTGTTTTGTTTCAGTGATATGCGGCAAAAATTTAAGCAAAAAGGACTTTTTCCGTGAGTATCTCATTGGCTTTCACTCCTTGCCATGATTAGCAGTAGTTGTTACATGCCTAAATGTTTACTTTACGAATTTCATATAAAATTTTATTTCTTGAGTCCATGGTTTTGAAAGTTACTTTGAAATTATAAACTATTAGTTTGTGTGTTAATGAATGTTGTAATTTAATTCTATGTGAAAGAAAATATTCAACTATTATCCACATGTTCAGGTTGATAGCTGAAATTTTTTAACTAAGGTAATGCTGACACTTGGTCCTGATTAACTAAAGGTTCCTAGTCTTATTTTGTTGAGAATATACCCCTTCAAAAAGTTTATGGTAGTTGAAAGCTCTGCTTCCATACATTTTAAACCTTAATTTCATGTACTTAATGTAAAACATTATAAATAACTGTTTAATCAATGTATCAATGTGTATTTTAGTTTGAAGAATCAAATATTTTTCACTCCACAACAAGTACAGACATTGAGATTTATATTTCATTACTGGATTATTTACAGGAGCTTGAAAGCTTTGCTGACTAGGAAAGGTTTTTAGGCCTGAGTTAGTGTTGATTCTTTTATATCAATTTTATTACTTTTATGCCCGCTTTCCAGCATTAGGGAGTGTTAGCAGTGTGATCATTTATTTCTTAGTTGAGAGCCTCATTTCATTTTGTTATAATTTCACCTTTGCTCTTACTCCTGGCACTTTTGGCTTCTACTGTCTTCTACTTGGTCACAAGACTGTAGTCCTGAATGTCAAATTTTGTGCCATGCCAGCTCATTCATTAAAGCTTGCATAGCTTTTTCATTTGTGCATCAAATTGAGAGAGATATTTTGGAGGAATGGATTTATTTAATGTTTGGATTTTATTGTGGTCAGTTTTTTCCCACTGCAGTGTAGATGTAAGTGGTATGAAAAATTGCATGTTGTTTTGTGGGTCTCAGTGCTGAAATTATGCTCTTGATTCAAAGAGCAATTTATCATTGATAAAATATGTTTGCATAACTTGCCATGATGTGAGTGAATATATATGAGATGGTATTGTGAAAAAGTGATATCTTTACACCATCATCTACCTACCTATACAAGTGTTAATTTGTTCAACATGAAACTCAAATGATATAAATATCACTTTGTGAAAATTCACTTGAAATTTTTTTTTAAATTTTCAAACTCGTGACAAAATAATTATTGATACAGTTTCACCGAATCGATCCTCATGAAGTATAAATGTTGGTGGGTTGAGTTGGACAAGATTGTAAGTTTGAGCTGCTCACGTGCAGGGCTGCCGGACCCGTTCGCCAAAGTGAGTGTGAGCGGAACTGGGGCGTGTCACGTCACCGAGACCTGTAAAGCTACCCTCGACCCCGCCTGGAACCAGCACTTCGATCTGTGAGTACACCTACTACACCTTGCCAACTTCCTTCCATCTATTTCTCTTGTTCCTTACCTCATGAAAGGCTTCATGAATTTGTATGGGGTGCATTGTATTCTGTTGTTTGGTGTTGCCTCTTTGTTTTTGTGCTCTTATTGCTCGGTATTTAGGTTTGTGATCATCCTAGACTCTTGAATATTTACTATTTGTCCCTTCAAGTCGTTTTATTTTCATTTCTTTTACTATTTAATTGCTTTTTTCTGTGGTCAAGTCCTGAAATCAAACACCTGAATTGAAGAAACTCACAGTCCCTAAGGTTACTTTACGACCATATTTTCATTTTAATATCTGTAAGCTGGGTCTAAATGCATGACAAAGTTGATGTTGCCAATGGTAAATTGCTCTTCCGTGTGCATCAGACTCGGCTCAGTTTTTGTGGACTTGTAAAACTTGTTTGTCTTAGCATTGCATGTCAAAGCATTTACTGCTGGGTGGAATCTGGAAAATTTTGTTTCAGAAATTATGCATTTATCCTTGTACAACGCTGCAGCGCGCTTAATTGAACAGTTCATGGAACTGGGCTCATGCGGGCCAAGTCACCAGAACTTGCGCCCCGTGTGTGGTGTATTGCGCGCTGTTGATCCGTTGTCACTAACGTTTCTGGATTCACTCCGACTTGTCCACATCTAGGGATGTAGATGCTGTTAAAATTTCACTTGTTATGATTATCATGTATTATGTTTCTAAATTGAATGCACGGAAATGATCTTACTGGAAATCTCTGTTAGTCTGTGCTCAGTACTTGTGTTTTAGTTATTGATTTTTTTTCAAATTTTGCTTATGTTTTGATCTCCATTGGTGCGCTACACACCATCATTATAATTAATTTAATTAGTGTGTATTTTTTAAACGTATGCAAAAACACTGGTTATGGTAAGTTGGTTCATCTAATACACTGAATGCAAGTTAGTGCTTGATTAGATTCAACTGTGAGGTGCAGTTGTGCTGCTGGTTGCGTTTAATGAAGCTGTGATGCAATGTGTTGGTGCCAAGATGTTGGTTGGTTTAAACAACATAGGTTCGGTCTAATATGCTTTTCACCGCAGCTGCTCGCCCAAACTTGTTTGTTATCTATCGTAGATGTGTTTGTGTTCCAGCATTTAATATTTAAATGGCTCACTCTAGATACTCGTAGCTGACATGTGAACAATGATTGAAATCAGTGAGTTTCAATTATTGGAGTCAAGTCCTCTGGTTTTTTGAAACTCGCTGTGAGGCTTTTTCGCTTTCTCGTAAATGATTGAAATTGAATTGTGTTGTAAACTTGTAAAGGGCACACTTCATTTTATCTGGATCTCTGAGCCGAGTGCAGTTTATTGGAGAACATCGCCTCCTTATCAGTCTTGACGAGGACCTTGTGCTAGATTCGTTGTAAAATGCGTAGCTATTGAGTATCCATCTACCTGATGTTAATCTTATTTTGTTTGTTACAACTTCCCACTCCCTTATGTGGGAATGTTTAATGAAATATTTGCGCTATCAAGGATCATTACCTTCTGGGAAATCATCTCTCACCTTGGAAGCTTCGATTCGTCATATGCTAAGCACTACCAAGTCGCGCTTGTTTTTTGTTAGAATTATCTCTTCAGTAGTTGAGTATACACAATATTCTTCTCCGGAAGGAGGTAACTGCTGTTAACTTGCTCATTATCGCCAGTTGTGATGAAGTTTTAAACAACGACATCTCGAGTGATGTTCTCTTGTTTTCTTGTCGTCTGCATTTTAGCGTTTTAATTAATTTGTACAAAGTTGCACAGTCAAAAATTGTAAGTAGGCATATCAATCTTCATCAAACGCAAGGCATCAAACTAGAGTTCCTACTGTGCGGAATTATGAATTATTTTTGTAAATCGATGCGAAACGATTTTTTTTATCTGGCTACTGAATGCAGTTCGTTGCAACTAAGTCATGCTATCTTGTAACATGAGTGAATTATAAATCTGGAGGAAGCCATTCGCATACTGATGACTAGAAGTCATGTACAACCTTTGTATTAATGGTAGACTGGTTTTTGGAACGACGAGACTACTATCGAATGGAATTTAGTCCTAACTTGCATTCATTTTTCGCTCACGATATAGTGTTAATCTGCTCGCACCACTGACACCAGGGTTGCCAAATTTTTGAAGGTATTTTGCTCAAATTTGGTTCAAAACAAGCTCAACTCGAGAATTTTGACAAAAAAATGCCTATCTAGCAATTCTGACCGACATTGCTGGGCGTGAATTCTCGTATCTGTAAGATGCTTGCTTGTGACGTGTGTGTCTTCCCTCTGCGTCTTTACAGGCGTCGTATGAGCTCCGAGTGTTCCATTAATGGAGCACATGAATTTTCTTTCTGTCTCTACGTTACGGATGGAAACGCGAAATTACCTTGAACTTCTAGTGACAGCGCTTTTTATTTTCTTGTCACGCGTTTCCGTGTTCAAAAGGGGACTGTCACTCACGAGTGCAAATTCTGCCTCCCCAAAAATTGGTTCCGTGCCATGTCATTTGAATGTATAGACGATGGCAAAATTCTGACACGAAAGCATTGGAGGTAATGGGTGTTGGTACCAACACAGTGCAACAACAGCGTCAATAACATCACTGTTAGATTGATATGTTGCTAACGAAAATTCCCTATATGTGAAAATACTGTTTAACGTTTTCAATTGCTCAATTTGACCCAAGTTTTGGCGATATGTTTTTGGCGCGTGAATCGTCTACCGATAGGACAAAAGAGAACTGCACCAAAAATTGAAGGGAAAACTTACGAACGAGCACCACTTGTCGCCACGCCCTTAAACAGCTGCGTTTGTGTGTCTTGGTGCTTGTGGAGGTGCGTGTGCTGGTGCCGGTGCTTGTTTAGTGGTGCCGGTGCGTGCGGTGGTGCCATGGCTTGTTTAGTGGTGCCGGTGTGTGCGGTGGTGCCATGGCTTGTTTAGTGGTGCCGGTGTGTGCGGTGGTGCCATGGCTTGTTTAGTGGTGCCGGTGCGTGCGGTGGTGCCGGTGCTTGTTTAGTGGTGCCGGTGCGTGCGGTGGTGCCGGTGCGTGCGGTGGTGCCGGTGCGTGCGGTGGTGCCGGTGCGTGCGGTGGTGCCGGTGCGTGCGGTGGTGCCGGTGCTTGTTTAGTGGTGCCGAAGCGTGCGGTGGTGCCGGTGCGTGCGGTGGTGCAGGGGCATGCGGTGGGGCAGGGGCATGCGGTGGTGCAAGGGCGTGCGGTGGTGCAAGGGCGTGCCGTGGTACCGGTGCGTGCCGTGGTACCGGTGCGTGCCGTGGTACCGGTGCGTGCCGTGGTACCGGTGCGTGCCGTGGTGCCGGTGAGTGCCGTGGTGCAGGTGCGTGCGGTGGTGCGTGTGCTAGTGCCGGTGCGTGCGGTGGTGCCGGTGCATGCACAACACGCCGTCATGTCAGACCGCCAAGGCCACTCGCTGGAGGCAATAAATGCTGTGCTGCTGACCAGACTCATCTTCTGCCGAAGGTGGGAAATTTAGTAGCGTTTGTCCGACTCGCTGTTGCAAGCGAGTCGGACAACTCGTGAAGGCGGCGGGTAGGTCGCGTTGGTGTGGGGAACGTGAACTGTGCCTCTATTGACGGCGAGGGTAATGTTGGGAGCCTACTTTTATCCTTGCTTATTGATAAAATCTTCTGTAGTAGAATGTTTCTAATCGAAGTTTCTGTTTAGAACTGCTTATTATCTTGTTTGCCTTTGTGAGTTTAACGTTCTAGTCCCGATTGCTTACGATTAAAGGATGTTATGTGCTCCGCTTAACCTTAGCATTTCTCGTGCCAAAGTCTTGCCTCAATCTAATGTACATACGTTCACGGTGCTCCTCACGACACTGAAAGTAGCTATTTGCGGTAACTTCGTCTGATCACACTCGGACCTTGTGATGGAACGCGGCTCGCGTTGTGCTCAGTTGATCCGCAGCCACGTCCCCCATCCATTGCACTTCGGGCGGGAGGATCTGAAAGTTTCCCCGACATTGTTGAGACTTTTTATACGTTCATCTTCGAATTAGTTTTCTTAGTTCCAAGTCGCTGCGAGTATTCGAGAGTCGTGAGAGCTCTTTATTCCACTATTTATTGTCCAACTTCCCCTTCCATAGTTCCTTATTGCTGGGGTATTGGAAAGTTTTATATCTCATGGTTTACCTCTCAGGTGATGAAATCTATTGTATCTACGGTTACGAGGTGCCTCTGATTAGAGTAGGAAAAGTTATTGAATCTTGCGTTTTAAACTGCTCGTTACGATCTTTGTATCAAATATATCAGTATCATTAAAACTTATGAACAACTTTTGAATATGAATGTATCTATGGGAATTAGCGCTCCCAGGGAGAAAATTAGAGGGCCCAAGTTGAGAGTTAGGTAGGTCTTCATTTTGTTAAAATGAAATGTCTTTGTTATGTTGAGGACTGTTGTTTTTTCGGCCCACTGCTGTCCTATTTTCAGCACCTACTTTCTTCTTTATCTTTGATCTTGTTTCATAATCTTCTTTCTCAACTCCCCTCAGGGGGGGATACAACTATTGTATCTATGGGAATTAGCGCTCCCAGGGGAAAAATGTGAGGGCCCGAGCTGAGAGTTAGGTAGGCCTTCTTTTTGTTGAAATAAAATGTTTTTTGTTATGTTTGAGGACCACCTTTTTTCGGTTCACTACTGTCCTGTTTTTCAGCACCTCTGGCTTTCTTCTTCAACTTTTATCTTATTTAATGAACTTCTTTCCCATCTTACCGTTTCTATGCCCTTTCTGCATAGATTCCTCATTTTCTTATCTCCATACTAAATGGTGCCTTCCTCCTTCCTCTCTTTGGATCGCATTTGTTGCTGGGTAGGGAGACTAAAACTAACGACTAATCTAATCTAATATTCTTGTTTCTTATCTCCATCTAATCGCAATACTCAACCATGTTTTGCCAGCATAACGAGCTATGCTAACCACATTGCCTAGTTTTATGCTTTTGTGTTGCCACTTGAATTCGAACTTCAAGTTTTTCAGTGAAAACCGCTTATGTAGAAACAGGTTAACCCTTGAGTAAAAAATAAGTTATATTTTCTGCTATTGGTGCGTTGCGTCGAAATAATAATGTATACACAATTAGATGTAGTTTATCTTGGATTGACATCGTTCATTGATGGCATGATCGACTTCGCCTTACTGTACATGCTTTTGTAATTTGATGTCGATGATGAAAATCAAAATGTCTCTAAAACCACTGTAATAAATACAACAGTTAAAATGTTATTAGTAGGTTGAGGTTGAATCATTTCTGATATTTCTGGGATCCTATTTTCTAAAAGAAAATTTTACTTTGTCATCATTATTCCTATTTGTGGAGTTGTATGGTTTGTTAATTTCGTGCTGCCCTAATATGTGTAGGCGACCTGCTCATTGTTCGAAGCCGTGCCGTCATGAGCATGCATGAATGAGCATTGTGAGAGCAGGTCTGGCTGCATGTGCGGCGCTGCGAAGCATTGGGTACAGTCGCCTGTAGTCGGGATGTGCGCGACCTTGCGTGCGGCCACTCAGCTATGCCAAGGTTCTTGGAAAGATGCCTCCGGGCGCTTCAGAACACCGAGTTGCAGGCTAGAGGCGCTACTCCAGAAATATAGCTAGCGACATCTCAAATGTTATTCTGTCCTCGAGTGCTATTTGTGTGATTAGTATGATCAGGTGTTGAGTTCTGAGTTTACTTCAGCATAAATCCCTTATTATTCCTTGCGTGTTACAGCCTACTTATCCTGGGATCTATTTCAAAATTGCGACTTCCTAGAATATTCTAAACAGTTTTTATTACTCTGTTTTGTTCTCAGTTTTCGAAGAACGAGCTCCAACTCACTAGTGTCCAGAAATGCGGTGATAAAGTAGCCTATCTGTAGGACGCTGAAATTTAGCAAGTCCGCTGAAAAGGTTTCGATGTTGTTTAATGAGAGATTTGTACACGGGCCCACAACGACGTGCTGACGTGAGAGTACCTTCTTCCAATAAACGAGAAGTTGATACGCGCTGATGATGGAAGGGAGAACGAAACTTAATAATAATAAAATAAACGTGCGTCGGGAGGCTTGTAATAAAAAAAGATCACTGGTTGGAATGTTTCCCTAGATAAAGAAGCTTGTAATGAATTACCGTACTTTTTACCCAATCTAAGCAACATAAAAATTCTGCCTGCTGCTATCGCATACCATGATAGTCGATTAATCAACTAAAACTGTAGAAAAGAAAGTGAGTGCTTATTAATTTGTTTTCTTAGCCATGACCCTCATTTTCAGGTGAACGTTAACGGTTTTAAAGCCAAAGATCCTCCTTTTAAATGACACAAGATTTATACACGTACGGTAATTGAAAGTAGTTCAGGTCGTTGATTGCAGAAACATGAGCAGAGTTGAAAGAGGTGACCGTGATGCGACTCGAAACTCCGTGCCTGAGGCATAAGGGCTACTGACACTATCATGCCTCAGTAGCGCCTCGTTCTCCGTCAACGAATATACTGAGTTCTTTTAAAGGCGACGTGGTAATTCACGCCAATTTCCTATACAGCCCGACTTGTGTAGCCGTCCATTGCGCGGCTGTGGCTCCTAACTCTTACTGCCCTAATGTGTGTGTGTGTGTACAGGAGCCAGGTATAAGTTCATCGCTACTTTACTTACATGTATTTGTAGTTTTGCATTAGATTTCGTCCGGAAACGAATTATTGATTATTTAAGGCGAGGTCTGCTTTTGCTCGGGTTAATTTTTCGTACATTTTCCGTTACTCTATTCCCTGATACTTCCAGTGTCCTCTTTGTTCCTCTCTGTGCAATTCAACGATTTTGTCGATGAGAGTTAGCACTATTATGGGAAGATGTGAGGTCCTGGGCTCAAGGGTAGGAAGTGCTTTCTTTTTGTGAAGTAGGAAAGGTTTTTGTTTCGTTAAGACCATATTTTTCGGTTCACTGCTTACCTTTTTTCAGCACCTATTATTTTATCTTTTATCTTTCGTTCAATTTCAACGTTCAATTTTACTGTTTCTATCCACAGGGTGTAGGGGGGGGAGGGAGGGGACACCTTGAGTATAGATCCCTAATTTCGCACAAAATTGTGCCTTCCTCCTTTGAGAACAATTCTGTTCTTAAGGAGGTTGAAACTCATTTATGACCTAATCTAAGACTTATAAAATCCGGTGCGACACCCTGATGCTACGGATGAGCGACGGAAGCGTGGTTGAAGCAAATGTATGCAGGAGATGGGAATAAAAAGGCTCCAGTAGAACACTTTATAGCTGTTAATAATTAGATTGCGATTTTTAGTTAGAGTGTTCCAGCCATTTTGAGATCGATGGTGTTGTGCTGACTATAAAATAAGGAATGCATGAAAAGAAATTATAAACCTTCACTTGATGGTCTCTACTCTACTCGAACGTTGGCAAATACCAGTCCCCTCATTTCTCAGAGGGATACAAGTATTGTATTTATGGGAATTAGGGTTCCCAGGGGGGGGGGGGGGGGAGGGGGAATGTCAGGTCTAGAGCTGAAATTTAGGTTGGCCTTAATTTTGTTAAAATAAAATTGTCCCCTCAACGGGATACAACAATTGCATCTACGGGAATAAGCGCTTCTCGGGAGGATATGCGAGGTCTCGAGTTGGAGATTATTAGGTATTCCTTCCTTCTGTGAAAATAAAACAGGTTTTTCGTTTTGTTACGGATAAGGACCATCTTGGTTGCGGACGATATTTTTTCGGTTCACTGCTGTCTTGTTTTTCAGCGGCTAGTGTTTTCTTCTTCAATTTTTATCTTGTTTCACAAACTTCTTTTGCGACTTAACGTTTCTATGCGCAGAGTACCTCGTGTGGAAACTCAGCTGCTTATGGATTTTGCGTTCCCCTGACTCCATACTAAATAGTGCCTTCGTCCATATTCTCTTCGGAACACCTTTGTTGTGGTTAAGGAAGCTTAAACTGACTTAAAATATAATCTAATCCGGTAAAAACTTCACGAGTTGTACCAATAGCTGTAATGCTTCTTATGGTGGATCAACTGCTAATACGCGTTAAACCAGATGCAACCAGCACCGGTGCAGCTTAAGCTGTTTTTACCAACATTACAGTAGAAATCAATGAATTTTCCTTTCTCTCTGATTGTAAGGATGATTTTTAAGTAATTTCTCAATTTATCTACGTAATGGATAGCACATAGCCAAAGCACTAAAACTGAAAACCCAGTCGAATACAGTAAGTATATAGTTTTTACTAAACCCGTTTCATTACGACCACTAGTAGAGATGTACCTCAGTTTCGTCTCCGTGGTTCATCCGTTAGCGTCTGTGTCATATGCAGGGTATGTTAGTTGTGAGTCTAGATCAGTGGGTGTAAAACAATTTAGGATGTAAAATTGGACTGCATACTAGTCTCGTGTGTTCCGGATTCTGACTCCATGCATAATTCATCTGTTGATGGCTCCAGTTTAACGCCGAGGCTTTATTTTTTTAAAGCTTCATTTTCGAACGGGACAGACGCTCAACACTCTGTCGTCCCAAAAATTGTGTTGAGGAGTTTGGACTGCGTCCTCATTTATATCTTACCAGAAAAAGCTATATAAACTTCTCATGGAACAAACTGTTGAATGATTATTATGGAGCGTTTGTAGTAGGTGGTCGCGTGAACACCACAGAAGCAATGTGTACGGGAGTATGTTCATGCAGGGCAGGTTGCGAGACGCGCGAGGTATCGCTGGGCGCTGCCGGAGCGTGCGCCGTCCGCGGGCCTCTCTTGTTCCTCAATGTTCAGCATATCGTTCCTGCTCCTCTTGTTCGACAGTGCTGGTCGTGTTTTTCTTCGTTCTCTTCCTAACTCTATTGCTCTTTCTGCCTTAATGCTAGTGTTCCATTTGGTGCTCTTACTGCTCGTTTTTAAATGCTCAATGTGGTGATTGTGATGTTTTAAAGATGGACCTCTTAAGTGTCAGTGTCCGGTATTGATGTATGTAGTATTTGTTAAGAGAACTTCGGTTTCAATCGTTACTAGAATGCGCAAACTATTCATGTGTCAAGTAATATAACCCTGCATTGCCGACTTTAATAGGATTGGCCATATTTTCGTCCAAATCTACGTCCTGTGTGGTACATTTTTTCATAGTACCGTTATTGATGCACTGTTGAACTTCTATTATAATTTCACTCTTTGTACCGGAATTTCGAAACCTTGCTGTGTTTCAACCATTAATAGTATGCTTAAAAATTTCAATGGTATGCTTACCTAATCACAAATGTTGACTGTACTCGTATACATATCTTTTTTTATCTGTGTGAAAAAATTTTGTATGTTTCCTCAGATGCTGAAGATGACCCTTATGGTCGAAACGTTTTTTTTAATGTTTTTTTTTAGTTCCTGACACATTAAACTCACTAAATGTTTTTAAAAGTGAATATCCTTGCTATTTTATTTATACTTGAAAACCTGTTCGTACTTCCAGCCCATGTTTACGTCATGGAACTTGGATATCGTGTGCTGTATCCTTTTTCTCAACTTATTATTTTTAGTTGGTAAAACTTGTACTAAACAGCAGTTTTCCTTTCGTTATGGCTGCTGTTGCTGCTACTGCTTCTGCTCTACCACGTTGGTCGCGATTTGATGCGCCGGTGTGCGTGGAGGGAATTTCCATATTGCTATTGACCGATCAGTAGTCTCATACTCAATTGTCATTAATGTTGAATCAAAACTTAATGAAGAGACAATCCAGGTAATGTTGGATATTTTCAAAATTTCTCACTACTATTAACTTTAAATTTGAGTTGAACTCATGGCGGTCAACGTGCCAGAGCTGCCTGGCGTCTCGTGTGTATTCCTCGTCTCTGACATAGTGATGCAAAAAACGGTTTTATTTGATTGCGTTTTTTTTTGCAAAAAAAAACGTGTTTTTTATGTTTTTTTTTTTTCACACCTAAATTTTGTTGAGCATATGTCTGGGTTTTTTTTGGACACCTGAAATATATTAATATCCATGTTTTTTAGTCATTTCATTGTTATAAAAACATCAAAAAGAAACCATACAGTAAAAGTGGTGGCAGATAACCCACAATTACCTAGAGGTGTCCAAGAGGAACAGCAGGAGCCACAGAACTTAAATTGATGGAGTCAAAATTCAGAGCTTACCATCTCTACTATGCCTGATTTTATTTTTATGTGACCAAAAAAATCAGACTTTGCATAGATAATAAGGGTAAATCTGAAGGATATGTCAGTTATCGATTTTGTAAATTTTGAAGCCTAACCTAAGCATAGTTAATTAGATCGAAATAAACAAGTTTTCTTCTATGCACTTTCCGTCTCAAATGAGTATTTTATTAGTTATAGCGGTAAATGACTTACCGCAACTCCTGTGTTTGAAGCGGCAAGTAATTCAAGGAGCACGTCGGACAGCAACACTGCAATGCGCACTCGCTTCCAGCGCGATCGTCATCAAAGACGAAACCAAACCTACCGCTATACCTCGTTAAATACTCTTTTAACGAGAAAAGTGTATAGAAGAAAAGTTGTTTATTTCGATGTTATTACCATGATTCAAGCAACAAAAATTCGAAAATTGATGAGTAGCTGTTTATTCAAGCGCATTCGCCATCAAAGACGAAACTAAACTTATCGCTATAAATCGTAAAATACTCATTTGAGACGGAAGGTGCGTAGAAGAAAACTTGTTTATTTTGATTCAATTAATTAGGTTCAGGCACCAAAAAGTGGAAAATCGATAACTGACATATCCTTCAGATTTACCATAATAAGCTCTGAATTTTGACTCCATCAATATAAGTTCTGTGAATCCTGCTGTACCTCTTAGACTCTAGGTAATTGTGGGTTATCTGCCACCACCTTTGCTGTATGGTTTCTTTTTCATGTTTTCATTACAAAACAATGAATAAAAACCATAGATATTAATAAATTTAAGGTGACCAAAAAATATGCTGTTTTTTTAAAAACATATTTTTTTTACAAAAAATTCTGGGTCAATGTGAAGTTTAATGCTATCAGAAAATAATAATTAGCGATCCCAGGAATCACTAAAGGAACCCATTTAAGAACGTTTTACACGAATGACATTCTGCTCGCTGATGCGTTATTTTCGAATAATTGAACTTTGAAGTTGGCCTTTGCGCCAAAAGAAGCGAGCGCGTGAAACGGAATTTAATTAATAACGAAGCTATTACAAACGTATAGAGGTTGGGTCAGGAGGGGGAGGTACAGTTCTTCTAATGAAAATTATAAATAAAGCTTCTAACCAACCCATTTGGGTGATGACCGCAATCTTGTTGACATCGGCTCTAAGATGGCAGCGCCCATGGTGGTCGCCATCTTAGAGCCGATGTAAACAAGATTGTGGTCGTCACGTTAATGGGTGAGTTAGAAGCTTTATTTATAATTTTCGCTAGAAGAACTGTGCCTCCCCCTCACGACCCAACCTCTCTACGTTTGTAATAGGGGGTTAGCTTCCGTTTTTAATTAAATTACGCTCGCTTCCTTTGGCTCGAGAAGTCCAACTTCAAAGTTCAATGATTCGAATGTAAAGCATCAGCGAGCAGAATTTCGTTCTTGTAAAACGTTCTTAAATGGGTTCCTTTAGTGATTGTTTGGAATATAATTATTAATTTCCATGATTGCATTAAACTTCACATTGATCAAATTCTGACTAATAAAAATGAATATTAATATATTCTCTGGTACCAAATATAACCATGCTGTTTTTTTACAAAAAATCATGACTAAAAAACAATATATTTTATGTGACCTAAAAAACCCTATGCAGTTTTTAAAAAAAACATGTTTTTTACTAAAAAATCATGACTGAAAAAACATGAATATATTTATGAGACCTAAAAAAACCCATGCTGTTTTTTAAAATATATGGTTTTTTTTACAAACAATGATGTATAAGAAAACCTGGATATGAATATATTTTATGCAACCAAAAAACCATGCTGTTTTATTTTATGTGTTTTTCATAAAAATCGTGTCTTAAAATCATGGATATTAACATATTTTATGTTACCAAAAAATCCTTGTTTTTTTAAACATGTTTTTTTATTAAAAAGTTAATATTATTCATTTTTTGGTCACGAATTCTTTGTAAAAAAAAACACCTCTCAGGGGGATATAATTATTGTATCTATGGGAACTAGCACTCCCGGGGGGACAATGTAAGGGCCCAAGCTGAGAGTTAGGTAGGCCTTCTTTTTGTTGAAATGAAATGTTTTTGTTATGTTAAGGACCACCTTTTTTTCGGTTCACTGCTGTCCTGTTTTTCAGCACCTACTACTGTCTTTTTCAACTTTGATCTTGTTTCATAATCTTCCTTCCTCTCTTTGGATCGCATTTGTTGCTGGGTAGGGAGGCTAAAACTAATGACTAATGTAATCTGTAAAAAAAACATGGATATTAATTTATTTTATGTGACCAAAAAACCATGTTTTCTGAAAAAAAGATTTTTTGCAAAAAACATGAGTGTTATTAAATTTTATCTGACCAAAAAAAACATGACATTTCAAAAACCATGTTTTTTTCACCAAAAGTCATTAATATCCATGTTTTTTAGTCATGACTTTTTTTTGGTTAAGAAAACATGATTTAAAAAAACCAGCATGTTTTTTTTTGCACATAAAATATATTAATATCCACATTTTTTAATCATGATTTTTCTGTAAAAAAGATGTTTATTTTAAAAAATACAGCATGGTTGTTTATGGTAAAATAAAGTATATTAATATCCGTGTTTTTTAGTCATGACTTTTCTGTTACAAAAACATTCAAAAAACAGCATGGATTTTTTGGTCACATAAGATATTTTAATATCCATTAGAACCGTACCAGGTCTTAGAATAAAATATCCACAAAGAATCTATTCACTTTATAAAACCTTTCGGAGACTAGCTCCATCCTCAGTAAGTCATTCTGTCAAATGTTTTTCATAGGAACAGTGAAAATTCATTGTCCATTTCACAAAATTTTACAGAATGACTGAGGATGGAGCTGGTCTCTGAAAGGTTTTATGGAGTGAATAGATTCTATGTAAATATTTTATTCTAAGACCTAGTACAGTTCTAATGAACATGATTTCAATATTAACAGCATTCTTTGTTTATAAGTTTCTAAAGACAATTCGATTAAAGAAAGCTAACTTTCCTGATATTTACATGCGTGTTTTTTTAACAGCATTGGATTTTTAAGGTCACAAATATATTAATTTCCATGTTTTTTAGTCATAATTTTTGTATAAATAACATGTTTTAAAAAAAAAACAGCATGGTTTTTTAGTCACATCTCTATCAATGACCATAAGTAAAGATATGTTATTATAACACACCATTTTGGGAGTTTAAGGTCATTCACATGTATTGTAAAATAAATGAAATATCAAAGCATGAAACTGCAGAAAATGAAAAAGTTCATAAAACCATAGAAAACCATCAATTAAGAAGTATGCTGTTTTATTTTGTAATTTGACATGAAAACAAATAATGTAACGTGGTTCTTTTTCTTGCTGAGTTATTTTCAGACAAAATATTAAAACAAAAATATCCACGTATTTTTTATCCACAGTTTTTTTTTTTTTTAAAACGTGTTTTTTTTTAAAAAAACGGCATGGTTTTTTGAGTCACATCTCTACTCTGACATCACCTCCATCATACATATACGCGTCTTAGTAAGTACGTGAAACTCTTCTCAATTAGTTCTAACCATTTGCTATTAAACGACCCTCCCCATGTCCTTACCTTGTCGTGGTGGGAGGGCTTGCGTGCTGCAATGAAGGTTGAGGCTATACTGCCGGGGCCCCGGTTCTGGTAGGTTCAACCATGGTAGGCTGGCTCAACTGGAGCAGCCTGACAAAAGGGGGACCATGGGTGAGGTTTCCCATGTAAATATAAACCGGGCCCCGGCAGTTACGGGTTATAAAGTCTCTGTTACCTCGGGCGTACTTGGGGACTGCCACGGGCCGGGGTCGACGGTGGGAGGAGGTTTTTACTTCCTAGTGGTCAGCGTGTGCCCGCCTTAAGTGCAGAGATGCACCAGAATGCTGCTGATCGCCCAAGGGGTTCTTTTCCGGCTTGAGCCGGCCTGGATAGGTAGGGAGAAATCCCTATCGAAAGAGAATCCTAAACCTGTGCTTGCTTCTACTACTGAAAATCCCCCTCGATCTCTTGGAAATGACCCGGCGCTCTTCTTGGTTCCTGCGGAAAGATCTCCAAAGAAAACTTTTCCTGCTCACCGCACTGTTCTGAAATCGGGGCTTGCCCCCTTGCAGCCGGCTGCTGCAGATGGAGCTGGGACCATAGGAACCATAACGGAAACTTCACATGACCGTCCCCCTTCTCCGCCGCTGCAACCTGTATCATCGCAGCTTGCTGCAGTGAGTGACGCTGGACCCTACGTAAAATCTGACGAGACAAATTTAGTACTTCAGCCATATATACCACCTCGTAATCAAAGGCGACCCAGTTTTCGTATTGAAAACTCATCTGGACATCGCCGCCTACGTACCAACCAAAGATATCGCACAGATGTACCCCTCTATGAGAATACACATCCAGATTATAAGAAATTTTACACCATCAACGCGGGTGATGGTTCTAACCTAGCAGAGATGGATGTAATTGTGGCAAATAGAGAACTTGAACGAAAAATTGGTGGTAAACCTTTGAAGATAACAGAGACGCGAACGGGCTCGCTCCTTGTGGAGGTTCGAAATGAACATCAGGCAAAAACTATCTCAAGAATCCAAACCCTTGCTGGGGTGAGCATCACTGTTGCTCCTCATGGAAGGTTGAATGAAACAAAGGGGACTATTTGGTATACAAATAAACCAAATTACGGAGATGAAACTCTACTCGAAGAACTTGCCAGAAGTGGAGTAAAATCTATCTACCGGACCAAAAGAAGACAGAACGGAGCTGAAATACCCACCTCGTTGTACATACTGACCTTCGATTCTACGCGCCTACCTGAGTCCGTGAGTATAGGCTGGACGCGGTGACCGGTGAGGCAATATATACCCAAGCCGCGTAGATGTTTTAAGTGTCAAAGTTTTGGTCACGGTGCAAGTAGCTGCCGTAAACAAGAAGCTGTCTGTTTTCACTGCTCCCGAACAGCACATGAACTCCCTTGCACTCTACCACCTAAGTGCTCCAACTGTGAGGGGCCCCACCCCGCCAGTGACCAGTCCTGCCCTATCTATAAACTGGAACAGGAAATAGTTTCTACACAAACTACTGAGCGCGTAAGCTATGGTGAGGCAAAGCGGAAGGTTTCCGGTCGCTACGTGCGCCCTACGCATAGTTATTCATCGGCTGTGCGTCAGCCGCAATTACGGACAGCTGAGTCCGGCGGAACACGCATCAGCGAGGAGATACCGATGAGAGTCGGAGGCGAGTTTGCTCATGCCGTAACACAGACTAGTATAGCAACCCAGACTGACGCTCCAAATGAGGAACATAAAAGACCCCGAAGTTCTTACTCTAGATCCGAAAGACCAGAAAAGTCTTCCGATGGTGACTTACCACGCGCTACCGGTACTGTGTCAGACCCTTCACCGTCCTGTGCGACTTTGGGTGATGTCTGTGTGGATGCCCGGAGCCATTTTGAAGCTGTGGTTGATCAACCTGACTGCGATCAATCAATGCAGGTTTCATCTATTAGGGAGGAAAGAAAAAGGAACAAGGCTCTCAGAGCCCGGGGTCAAAAGGAATGGATAAGGGACCTGAATCCCAGAGTAACACCTCCCCTAAAAATCCATCTACCGCAGTTGGTGCCCGAAAGCGCCTGCAAAGCGGCACTCCGTCTCCAATTGGAGGGATGACAGGGCAAGCCCCCAAAAAGCGTCCCACCTTTAAGCATATTGATAATTCATATGACCCAGCGGTTAAACCTCAAGGACTGGAATGTATACCTGTCCAAGTGTCCAGTAAACCTAGAGAGGCTCGAGAGCGAGGACGCGAGGGAAGTAACATCGTGACCCATCGTGTTCGCTCTCTGGAACGTGTTGTTGTGGTACCTGAAAGTATAGCAACTAAAATGAGAAAGAAATTCCCTATGCCAGCAGATATGCCCTCAATGCCCCCGCCTAATGTGCAGCTGCTCCCTTGGAGCTCGAGGCAGGAGAGTGGCAAAAACCCAAAAGATAGTAAACAAACTTCAGAGAAAAAACTGACCCCAACTGAGAGATCTTCAAGCCGATAAACATAATGAGTCTTCTGCAATGGAACTGTCGAAGCTACCGCCGCAATTATGGTGATCTGAGGAGGTTGCTGCAAGAGCTTCAGCCGGGCTGTGTATGCCTCCAAGAGACAATGCTCGGAAGTCTGACACCTACACCACCGGCGAGTTACGTCGTAGAGATCTTCTCCCCTCTACCAAATCCGGTGCCAGGTACGGGCTTAGCTATTTTAGTGAGGCGGGATACGGGCTTCACAAGGCTTGGCCTGAACACTGCACTGCAGGCAATGGCGGTACGTCTTGGTATTGGCCCGCGCTTGCTCACAGTTTGTAATTTGTACCTACCTCCAGCTGATCCCATCACTACAGCAGATCTCCTGACCCTTTACGACCAGCTACCCCGACCAGCGCTCATATTGGGGGATTTTAATGGAAAACACATAGCTTGGGGCAATCCCTCCACCGACCAGCGTGGGAGGATCATTGATGGCCTACTCACAAACTCAGACGCATGTTTATTAAATACAGGATTGCCCACCCATTTCCATGTGCAGACGGGCGTGTCATCGGCTATAGACCTCAGCTTGTGCACCCCTGATGTTGTTGCTGATATGCACTGGAATGTTTGGGATGATCTGTGCGGTAGTGATCATTTCCCTATAGAGATACGGTTCGAGGAAAATCGTCCGACTCCCACCGAAACCAGCTTTATTTTGAGGCGAGCCGACTGGGGGAGCTTCGAAGCACTCACTCAAATGTGTGATGTTGACGAGACCAGGCCAGTGGAAGACTTATTGGAAGAGTTTGTGGGCTGCCTGCTGATCGCTGCTGGCGTCAGTATCCCTAAGTCGAGGGGGGGTGCCCTCCAGCACAGAGTTCCTTGGTGGACAGATGAATGCACCATCACCAATATTGAAAGAAAACATGCCCTGCGACGCTATCAGAGGACGAAAAGTATGGCAGACAAAATATCCTACAATAGAGCCAGAGCAAGAGCACTACACACAAAGAATGAAGCAAAAAAACGTTCGTGGCAAAAATATGTATCGTCCCTAAATGCTGAAACGCCCATGTCGAAGGTATGGCAGCGAGTGAAGAAGATGTCTGCGAAGCAGAGCTATAGCCCACCCTGCTTGGAGGTCAATGGTGAGAAAACCGCGGACTCGCAGCGCGTTGCGGCAGCTCTAGCCCGGCACTTCGCTAACATCAGTAGCGGTGATCATTATTCACCAGCTTTCTTGGCCTTTAAAAGACAGCAGGAGAGTCGAAGTCTGATTTTCAACACAGATGAAAATCTCCTCTATAACGAACCTATTACCATCTTAGAAATTTATAACGCTCTCAAGGAAACTAAAAACACCTCTCCTGGTCCAGACGGCATTCACTATAAAATGTTGAAGAAAATGCACCCTACAGCCCTGAAAGTGCTTTTAGCAATATATAACCAGATCTGGACCACACACCAGTACCCCGATGCCTGGCGTTTTGCCACTGTCCTAGCTTTTTTAAAACCCGGCAAACCTCCTACAAATCCTGGCAGCTATCGCCCTATCGCCCTCACGAGCTGTATCGGCAAGGTGCTTGAAAAGATAGTTAATGTTAGGCTGGTGAAGTTTTTGGAAGCTCGTGACCTCCTCTCGCCTGTACAGTACGGCTTTCGCAGAATGAGAGGTACTACGGACGCTTTAGTCCGTCTGCAGAACCACCTAGTTAAATACAAACGTGAGCGCCGGCATACTATATGCGTGTTTTTTGACATGGCGAAAGCCTATGATACTGCCTGGAGGTACGGTATATTGCAAAACCTGCATCGTGATGGGCTGAGGGGAAATATGGCTCTTTACCTGCAGCAATTCTTGAGCAGGAGGACTTTTCGAGTGAAAGTCGGCTCTTCGGAGTCTCCGTGTGAGACGCAGTCTGAAGGAGTCCCTCAAGGAAGCGTCATCAGCTGTACGCTTTTTGCTGTGGCTATTAATGGAATCACGACAGCTGTGCCGCCTGAGATCTGCTCGTCGCTATACGTTGACGATTTTATGGTGTACGCGTCTTCATACTTTTTGCCTGCTCTGGTTCGTAGAATTCAAAACGCTATAAATAATGTAAATGGTTGGGCATCGGAGCATGGGTTCACGTTCTCTACTGAGAAAACTATGGCTCTTCTTATTCCGGGAAACCACAAAATGCGTGACCCTCCACAACTTTTCCTGAAGGGCAGGTCAATAGTCTACGCAGCAAATGCTAAATTTCTTGGTATGACCATCGATAGCAAACTTACGTGGAAACCTCACCTTCAGTCACTAAAAGCAGCGTCTATAATGAGATTAAATTTGCTAAAAAGCCTCTCAGGTCAAACGTGGGGCGCCGACCGTGTGACTCTCCTGCGGCTCTATAAGGCCCTCATCAGGTCTAAATTAGACTACGGTAGTGTAATATACCAGTATGCCAAAGAAAGTACTCTCTGTATGCTGGACCCAGTACACCACGTAGCCATTAGGCTCTGCACTGGAGCTTTTCGAAGCTCCCCCGTCACCAGTCTCTGCGTGGAAAGTGGGGAGCCCCCCCTCAAGCTTAGGCGTATGCAACTGTCATTACAGTACCTAGCCCGGCTACAGCAACTCCCTCTCTCTCCGACCTGGATAAGTTTTCGTACCGACGTGGATGAGCGTATACCCACTCCGTATAATTTGCCATCCTCCGTAGATTAGGGTGCGCTTATGAATAACGTGCGGTTCCCCCCCCATGGAGGTCCTTCCCGCACGGGTTGCATGTGCACCAACGTGGCGCATCCCAATTACTACTTTTTGTACAGGCTGCAAGATCCCTAAGAAGGACCTGCTGCCGGCCTCGGTTTTGAGGGGTATCTTCTTGGATCATGTACTGGCGGAGCACTCTGATCAACGTAAGATATATACAGATGGTTCTAAAACGAATCAATCTGTTGGTTGTGCTGCTGTGTCTGGCGACTATGTGCGTGCTCGAAGGCTCCTGCAGGAAACTTCTGTTTTCTCGGCTGAACTACTTGCAGTTGTCGAGGCTCTAGACCTCGTGGCGCAAATACCCTACTATGATTTTGTAATATTCACTGACTCGAAGAGTGTCTATGAAGCTGTCCAAGCATACCACAGCAATCACCCAATAATTAGTGACATTGTTGTCCGACTGTCACGCCTTGCCCGGAGCCCGAAGCATGTGCAAGTCTGCTGGGTGCCGGGCCATGTAGGGGTGGCCGGCAATGAGAGAGCTGATGCCGAGGCCCGGCGTGCTGCTGGATCTGATGACCTGCCGAACAACCCAGGTGTCCCCTGTAGGGATTACTACCCCATTATCAAGTCTACCGTGCGTGATGTGTGACAACAATGCTGGGACATGGAATTGAATAATAAACTGAGAGTACTTAAGCCTATGGTGGGGGAATGGGCTTCAGCTGAATGTCGTAGCCGGCGTTTGGAGGTGATCCTATGTCGGCTGCGTATTGGGCACTGCCGACTTACCCACAGTCATCTAATGGAGCGTCGCCCACAGCCGCGCTGCAACACCTGTCATGTACCACTAACGGTGCTGCATGTACTTGCCGAATGTCCAAACTTTGCTGCTGCTAGAAGAGAATCCTTCCCTCATCTTCGAGATGCGGACGCCCCGTCGCTGCACATTGGGATGCTTCGTGAGCCCCTCCGTGCTCGTTTCAACCTCGGAGCGCTAGCGACCTTTCTTACACGAAGCGATTTGATAGGTAAAATATAACGAGCTTTTATGCCCAGAAAACGGAAATCCGTGTGCACTCTGCAAGTGCAAACTCATGCCGAAGTTATAACTTGAGGAGAAGAAATGGCCGAGCGTACCGTGCTGCCACTCTTGTCTTTGTGAGGGGGTTCCAGCGTGGGTAAGACGCTCGGCCATAGTGTGGGCGGGTAGCTGGAGCCTCCGATTTGGGGTCCCAGCTGTTCTCGCACTCTTTACCCTGCTAAAATTTTAAAAATCTTTTTTGTTTTGTATCAACTCGCGGTGTATACCGATACGTTTTGCAGGTGCGACCTGTAGAATGGATCCTGCTTATTGAGTGAGAAATCGTAATGTGCTTATGCAAACAAATATAACTGTGTGTGTTGAGGCAATAGAAATTGAGGTGACCACCGAAATAATGTTCTTATAATACTACCTCGGAGGTGATGTAGAATTCAGGTATCTTTAAAACCATGAGACCTTCGGCGCGAAATAGTCGGAGCTACTGAAGCGCTAGTAAGCCTATGTTACTACTACTACTACTACTGCTACTATTAAACGTCTGATGTTTCATACATCGAGTGTTGCGGTAATGTTTAACTAAACGCTGTGTGGAAGGTTTCTATGTACATTTCGGTAGAATTTACCTACTTCCGAATACGCTGTTTTTTACATTTCTCAATTACTTGCTATGTTAATGGAGGATTTTAATGGCATCATATTCTGAAATCGGCTGTGAAATTTAGAAGAGACGTTTATCAAGACATTAGCTCAACCCTGAACGGAAGTGTAACGGTGTAACGTACGTATACCCACAATGTTGTCATAAGTTTGCCTCAGGAATTATTTTGCACTTCATCTGTCTATTTAAAAAAAAAACACCAAAAGGGAGGAAAGAGCCTCAAAATGTATACTTCGTTTCGGATTTTTTAGCTTATGTTCATTTTCATGAACAAATCTAGATATTTCAGGGAAGAAAGTAACTCATTTTATTCAAAACTCATATTAGAATGCGTTCTCAGTTTGTTCATTCAGATACGTTTTTGACTCGAAAGTTTTAGTATGCCAATTGTAATTTTTTAGCCAGAGGAGCCATTACTGCAGCCTGTCTCACACTATGTGCTCAGCTAACTTATGACTAATGAGCTCGATGATGCGTTGCATGCTCCGCGAACCTGAAGCAAAGTTGTGTTGAGTACAACGCACGACTGGTAGGAGACAGTAAGTTAATCGCCAGAACTTCCTTATCTTTGGATATTCTCATTACGGAATTGTTCATTATTGCAACGTGAAAATAAATTAATAGAATATTTTTATATTTCTGAATATGCACTTTGACATCTTTTAGTGTGAGGTTCCGAGCTGGTGAGGCAAACTTTCCTTTCGTTGAAATAGAATAAGTTTTTTGTATTGTTACGGACCATCTTTTTCCGGTTCATTGCTGTCCTGTTTTTCAGCGCTTACTACTCTCTCTTCTTAAACTTTTATCTTGTTTCATAGCTTTCCTTTAGAAGTTATTATGCGTAGGAGATCTTGTGTGGGAACACACCTTGTGCATAGATTCCGCGTTCTCCTTAATCGGTACTAAATGGTGCCTTCATCTTTCCTCTCTGTGAACATCTTTGTTGAAGGAAGCTGATGAAACTAACTCGAAATTTGATGTAATCCCTTCCTTCAAATAACCGAATATGAACAGTTTTTTCCAAGCTTGCGTCCACTGGTGTTAAATATGTGGGTTGCGCAGGAGACAGGCCTAGATGAGCACGTAGCACGCCGTCCTTGACGTTAATTAGTGTCGTGGGTTACGGCGTACAGTAGCGCCTTCATGCGAGAGCCCAGCGTGGCGGGCGCGCGCCCTGCAGTCGCCCATGTCTTGCTCAGTGACAAACAAACCTCTTCCCTCCGTCTGTTGCTTCAGCATCTCACGGGGTCAAAGCGGTGCTTGATGTAAATTGTACGTTTGTATGTTGGTGGGACTGCCTTGCAAATGTGGGTTACTCAATCTTCTGTACTGGAACTGTATGCCTCGACCGATTGTTTGCAGCTGAAAACGTTGCGGTCATATCCATACACTACTCTAATTTAAATGTCCATGCCAGCCATCTAAGTGTCACGTACTCGAGACAAGTGTTTTGTCGGTTTGCTGTCGTCTACGGAGAAAGAGAAAAAAAGGATACAATACACGGGGTATTAGATATTGCTTGCTTCATTTATGGTACATTTTTTCGCGATCCTTCTTACTGTGACGCGAGTCATGTATCGAGGAAAATTGATACCCTCGACAGAACGAAAATAGTTTTAGTGGTAATATATGAGTGCATTCTTGGGGACTAACTTGACTTAGGATCTTCCTACAGATTTATCCTATCGTTGCAGATATTTAATTTACGACTGCAGGAGTAACTCTGCGGTCATGAGAAATAGCTGCAGACACTTGCGATCTCCTCCGAGAGGTACCACGATTGTACATATGTATGAGAATAAGCGCTCCCAGTCGGAATATGTGAGAATTGATCTTCTGTTCTCTTACGGATTTTTTTCCGGTTCACTATACTGTCATATTTTTCAGCACCTACTACTTTCTTCTTCAACTTTCATCTTTTTCATAAACTTATTTCCTGGCTTTCTGTTCTTTGGGCAGGAGACCTTGTGTGAAAACATTCCTTTAGCATAGATTTCTTGTTTCCGTAACTCCATATTAAAAAGGACCTTTCTTCTTTTGGAACCCTTTTGTTGCGGTTAGTGAGGTTTAAACCAACTTATCAAACATAGAAAGACCCTTCTGAAATACGTTATTTTCCTTTGAACATCTTATTCTTCCAATAAGTAAAAGCAGCGAAATCCTGTTGTTTGCAATCATTCATTTCACCTGCTTGTACATGCATTGGAGGAAATGTGCTCAGCCTGAGCACGGCGTTATAATTTGACCAACATTAATGACCACAGGAACGAGAAATTCTCCGCGTCAATTTTACTGGAGTGGTTCATAGTTCTTTTGTTCACTCATTTATTTTGACGGTGAATAAAACTTGTTGCTGATTGCACTGCATTCTTTATGTTGAAGATATACTCGATAAACTTCGTATTGTAATTGGCATTCTTATTATTTGCATCTATATTTACTACTTTTCATTCCCATCTTAGTGGGTAAACTACACGTAGTGTGTTTACACCGTTTAAAACAGTTCCAGCAAACTGCTCAGACTCGAGAGACTCACTCGGTAAGAACAAAAGAAAAAAAAACGCTGCAGTCAGGTCTGCCAGAAGCGGACCACTTCTCTCCCTCTGTTCCCATGGTGCTCGGTTGGGCTGCACCGGAAGACTGGGCGGCCAGCGCTCGGCGTCTGAAGAGCCATTCTGCGGTTGACTTGAACGTTGTGAAGTAAAGCTGCAGAGCTTGTCCAGAGGTGCGCCCATTGTAATTCTGTCGTACTCGCAATTGTTCTCTGCATTATAAACTGGTCGGAGACTGCACTCGGTTGTCTGAGCGAATTCTTGGGTTTGTCAGGGTGTGGAAATTTTTTCTTACGATTTATTTGATGTTTTTTTCCTTTCGTTTACGTTGCGATCAGTTAGGTCAGGGTTCTCTTTCATGGACAGTGTTCTAGTGACGTACTAGAACCTCTATATCACAAGACTCGGGTACATTCCGTCCGTTTGACATGTAAATTAGAGACTCCGTTACAGATGAATATATAGCTGAAAAATACTTCATGATTGGGGATTTTAAACCCCCTCAGGGGGATACAACTATTGTATCTATGAGAATTAGCGCTCCCAGAGGAACTATGTGTGGGCCCGAGCTAAAAGTTAGGTAGGCTTTCTTTTTGTTGTAATAAAATAGGTTTTTGTTTTGTTACGGACCATCTTTTTTTGGTTCACTGCTGTCCTGTTTTTCAGCACCTACTACTTTCTTCTTCAACTTTTTTCTTGATTCATGAACTTCTTTCCTAGCTTACTGTTTCTGTGCACCTTGTGCATAGATTCCGCGTTCCCTCAAGTCCATACTAAATGGTGCCTTCCTCTTTCCTCTCTTGGAACATCTTTGTCGTGGTTAAGGGAGGCTAAAACTTTCTTATTTTATAATAATAATAATAATAATAATTGTTATGGAGCTATTTTTTTTGTTGTTCTCTTTATTTTCGCATCGTCGTTTCAGTCATTTTGCTCTCTTTTGATAGGCATGATTAAGATCATAATTATTTATTTTAGATTGCAAAGACGTTTCAGTGTCTGTATTATGATTAATGAGCATATAAATTGCAAATCAAATTAAATGGTAGCGTGATGAAATATATCTCCAACAGCTTCGACAACTTTCTCCTATATAACGGGAAATTTATAAGGCGTTGACATCAATCATTTATTCCCTAATCTCGACATATGAAAAACGACACATTTAATGGAAAGAATTTAACGCACCTACTTTTACAATACAGAAAATATTCCTATATAAACCTATGCACAGGGAGGATCAGTACGAACATGCTAAATGGGAATATGCACAGAATAGAACTCATCTTAGTTGTTGTAGACTTCAGGATGATGACTAACGAGTGCTCCGTGACTGCTTAGATTTACGTTAAAGAGATGTACGTAATTTACACTGGTTTACATTATAAAGCAAAGACAGAACCAAGCCCGAAGGCTGGTTGACTTATGGATAGCAGCTTCTCTCTGTGGCAGCTCGGTGTTCTATGATGAAGATCTGATCCCTCCTAACTCTCGGTCCTTCCTTAAATAGGGATAATATCCGTTAAAATTGCCGCCGCTGATTGAATCATCTAACGGTCATCATACGCAGCTACAGTTTCCGTTGGTGGCCCTTGCCATGCTGTCGTCAGGCGAGCCGCAGTTGCTACCCGGACTCCGGAGTGCTGAGCTTGCAGTTTTGACAGTTAATGTCGTTCTTGAGGTCGATGCGAAGTTGTCGAAATGAGTAACCCGCCAGCGACCTCCGCATTCCTCAGGCTGATTCGTATCATTTCGAATTATTGAGGCGTCCCTCCTTTCGAAAGATCGTTACGTCGTGGTAGATCACGACATAATAATAATAATAATTAATAATAATGGGAATTTTAAACACGTAATTAAAGTCAACATGGGCATCGTGTTCAACTCTCAAATAAAATTATCTCGATCTCGTTAGAGTTCCATATTTATTTTAATTATCTAAACAGAATTCAAACGTTGTATTTGCGGATAAGATTCGAGCGTATGTCCCTCCAACACCCTTACATGTAGGTACCCTGAATTTAAAGGTCCTCTTTTTACGTGTACAGTGTGTAAGTTTGACTTAGTGTTTGGGGGAATTGCATGCTCATTTGGTCGTTGCTTTAGCTGTCTCTTGTTAGTAGTTTTCATTGACGTATTTGTTAGTGTTTGAATTCGTCATGCTTAGTGGCAACCGGAGAATGCGCCGCTCTGTTCGTTCCTGTTGCCATATTCTATTTATGTGCAGTGTTGTGAAGAAGTGTGAGGTTGTTCTGTGATAAGGGACTAGCATGCGGGCTAGTGCGTCCTCTCACCGACTCGCTGACTGTTCTTTTCGCCCTCCTGCTCTGATATCTCTGCCCGTATTTTGTAATGCGTGCCCTGACTGTTACCTTTACGCTCTTTTGCTTAGTTCCTCTCTAGGGGATACAACTATTGCTTCTACGGGAACTAGCGCTCCCAGGGGGTTTATGTGAGGTCCCGAGCTAAAGGTTAGGTAGGCCTTCTTTCTGTTGATATAGAATAGATTTTTTGTTTTGTTACGGACCATCTTTTTTTCGGTTCACTGCTACCACTTCCTTCAACTCTCATCTTGTTTCATGAACTTCTATCTCAACTTAATGTTTCTATGCTCTTTGTGCATAGATTCTGCGTGCCTTTCTCCTCCCTCTCTTCGACACGCCTTTGTTGCGGTTATGGAGGTTTATACTCTCTAATCTTTTGCTTACTTATTTTTTCAGTATTTTGTAAAGCGCACCCAGACTGCGCAATATTGTTCGAGTATCTTTTCTGGTATTTTATAATACGCGCCTAAGCTGTTACCTATACGCCTTCATGCTTGAATATCTCTCGGTACTCCCATCAGGGCTGTACAACTCTTGAATCTGTGAGAATTAACGCTTCCAGAAGTAAGATCACGAGCTGAAGGACAGGTAAGCCTTCATAGTTCTTGAATTAGAGTTTTTTGCTTAGTTACGCTATTTCTATTCGCAGAGCGTGGGAACACACTTGCGCATAGATTTCCCCTTTTCCCTTAATTTCACTTGCGTCTGCCACACGTAATGCTGATGCATGTTGAATGTTGATTCCAGTGGCGGATATGCATGCCTTGTTACTTGAGTGGTGCTTAATCAGCCGCCACGTGTGCGCGCGGCGTCTTCACACGATGCTGTTTGGTGCGACTAGATAATAATTATCTGTGTGCCGTGCACGCGTCAGTCGAGTGACGTGCGAGGCTGGCGGCGTCAAATGCACGACACTTATTGATCACAGCGCCAGCCTGGCTACCAACCGAGTCGAAACAGTCTACGTTTATTGATCTATTTCCTCCGGCTCCTTTGAATGCCTCCATACCGAAAACTACCATCAATTCAACTGCCTATGTTAGTGTAAAATTTGCTTTGAACTTTCGAGTATTTTATTTCCACATGCGATTTATTGAATGTGTAAAGAACTTCGTGGTTCTTTGGGTGCGTATAGGGAATTCAAAAACGCGTAGGCTTATCCAAACGGTTTCTGTAACAATATGATACAAACAAACTTAATATCTAGCTCTAAAACACTGTTAATTGCACTTTAATTTCACGATTCACATATTATGCATTTTAATACACACAAGCAACGAAAACACTAGAACCTATTATGTACAAAAAACGAATTTAGGGATTATTGCACGGTATAAAATAGTTTATGACGCAATAACAGAAAATATTAAAACCTTACCGAATTATTAGCCCCTTTCGGCATACTCTTCCGTGTATAGACCGCAAATGAAAAGCCTAAGCCCACACGGACTTCGACTTGCAATAGACCAAGATGAAGCTCAAACTAAATGTACCTATCGCACACGCATGAGCTTCGCTAACAGGATGAGTTATATAAAAATCAATAAAATTAGTTTTCAAGGTTTAGCGGAAATTGACATAACATCCAAAAAGTTGTTTGTTGCTGAGCGACAACAGCCCATTAAAATTATCTACTAGGAAAAAGGTCGTCATTACTGTCATGTAGGGACATTGCGTAGCGCAGCACATGCGAGGATTTTGCGTAAATTTCAAATTGCAATAACCTGGAAGAGACGCGAAGAAGTGCAGTATTATCTCAGTTGTACACAACGGAAGTGGCGACCTCACGATCCGGAAATCTTGCCAAGTAACAGCGTAGGCGGCTCGCAGCGATCTGGTTCTTGCTACTGCGGGCCCGCGCCGCGCTGCAGTTGTCCCACGGCCGACAGCAGCACCAATTGCTAGTCAACTACGAATTTCAAAGGCCCCACTCCAAAGGTGTAAAAAACGCCACAATGCTGCAAGGATAGAGCAAAAAAGTAAATGAAAACTACTCATTTTTTCTTGGAATTTTTTTTGTTTACAAGTTGGGAAATTTTAACTCTGTTCTCGTTAACATTTACGCTCAAATTACACTACACCGCGTTCTAAAATTAAAAATGTCGAATGGGTGTACAAATACTTAATTAACGCTGTAACAATAACACGTGGTTTGTTTGGTTGCATCCTACATTTCTCGGTCACCAGTCACAACGTAAAAAGGATATCAGAGCATTGACATGCCGAATTTCTGTTTTTGAATTGCAATTTATGCATACAGATTTTTCTAAAAGTGCTGTAAACTATGAAATATAAGGATAAGGAATAAAATACTCGTATTTGAATTTTTAATATTAAATAGCTTTTGCAAATAAATTATGCCTGTAACTTAAAAATAACATCGCCATTCTTGACGATGTGAGGACACTGCAGTGGTTGAATATGTGTGTAAAACAGAAGCTCACACTCCATCGTAGCAGGATATGCTCAGAGAGATTAGAGAGAAAAAACGAACATATACTAATTACTTCATACAATGTTTAAAATAAGTATCCGCTGAGTTGAGATATTGTCGCAGAAAAATTCTGCGAAGCTCGTCTCGCGCATAATCTAACAAGCGCGTAAATTTTGGATGTCTCGGTTGACACTGCTTGTTTGCGCTGATAAAAAATATATGAGCATCTTGCTAAGGCGGTGAAGTGAAATAAGAAAAATAGAAGGCGATGATAGTCGTGGAAAGATCGATTGCCGAGTACGAGGCTGAGTACGTGTACCCAAGAAGGGAAAAAGAGACACCATTTAGTATGTAATTAACTTGGTATATTCATGTGTGTACTACCTCCCACATCACGCCTAAGCTCTCGGTCCTGTGTTGCACCTGCAACCTCAGGCGAGTGTGAAGCAGTAAAGTGAACTTACCTGCAAGTGCCATTGCAGTTCATAAAGCTCCTCATGTTTACTGCGAGGGTAGGGATAAATTTAGCATGAATGCCGTATAGAACGCTATAGGCACGATGTGTGATTTTTTTGAAGAAGCGGTTACTGTATGCCATGAAGAAGGTATATGAGATGGGATTTTTTGAAGAAGCCTTTTATTTGTGTGCCTCGAAAATGTATTGTGTTTTCTTATTTGATGTTGAACATTTATTTTTCGCAACTGTGATTGCGTAACTCCTACGCAACTCATGCTTGTGTATTGTTGACTCGCCAAGCACTCTAAAAGTCCTAAGGTTTTACTCGTGCGAAGTTTAATAATTCCTCTCTTAAGTTAACTTGCATTAGTTTTTCACCTCACATTTATCGCTCCCAGGGGTATTATGTGAGGTCCCGAGCTAAAGGTTCGGTAGGCTTTCCTTTTGTTGTTATAGAATAGGTTTTTGTTTGGTTACAGACCATCTGATTTCGGTTCTCTGCTGTCCATTGATTTTACCACCTTTTAAACTTTCTTCTTCGCCTTTCATCTTATTTCACCAGCTTCCCTGTGGAGGATACAAATATTTTTATTTATGAGAATTAAACGCTCACAGTGGGAAATAGGTCTTTAGCTGAGAGTTAGGTAAGTTTTCTGTTGAAATAAAACCATTTTTTTGTTTTGTTAAGGACCATCTTTTTTTGGTTTACTACTGTCCTGTTTTTCTGCATATCTGACTTTCTTCTTCAACTTTTATCTTGTTTCATAACCTTCCTTGATAACGAACTGGATCCTGAGCGGGAATACACCTTTTGCATACATTCTGTGTTCCTTTAACTCCATACTAATTAGTGCTCTCATTCTTCCTCCTTTTGAACATCTTTTTTGTGGTAAGGAAGGCTGAAACAAACTTACAATCAAAGGAAATTAGCGCTCCCAGGAGTAATATGTGAAATCCTGAGCTGAAGCTAAGGTAGGCCTTCTTTTTGTTGAAATGAAATGTTTTTCTTTTGTAAAGGACCATATTTTTTCGGTTCACTGCTGTCTTGTTTTTCAGCACCTACTACTTTCTTCTTCAACTTTTATCTTGTTTTATGAACTTTTCTGTTTTTATGCACCTTGTGCTTCGATTCCGCTTTCTCATTTGTAAGTCCTCACTAAATGGCATTTTCCTTCTTCCTCTCTTTGGAACGTCTTCTTTGCTGTTAGGGAGGCTTATACTAATCTAATCTATTTCATTAACTTTCAATCTTGCGTTTACTATGCGCAAGGTGTGTGAACACACTTAACGTATAGGTTCTCTGTTCTTTTAAAGCCATGTTATGTGGCACCTTTGCTCTGTGTGAACACCTTTTTTGTGGGTAGGAAAGTTCAAACTAAAAACCTAATCCTATTTCCTTACACCTGAAATTTGAGCGTCTTATTAGTGTCGCATTTGAGTTCGGTCTGATTATGTCGTTTTCTAATTCGTAATCAACACGATCTATCAAGCGTCTACCTACTGGACGTCCCCTTGTTATCCGTGGTGTAAGACAGCCGGCTTGGGAGGAGAGGAGCCGGGGGCCGTATTGCATGCGTGGGGCTGGTTGGTTGCGTGCTGTCTCGCTCCGCTTCCCCCAGGGGTGGGGCGAGGGCAAGTAGGCGCTGTCTCTACTTTTGTGTATATTTAGAAATAAACTCCCCTGCATGCCTCTCTTCATGAATGCGCCGTGTCGCCACGTCAGTCGGTCTGGCTAGCTCGTGTATCTCCGTCAACTTTATCTGTCCCTCAATTTTGGCCGCTGACGTTGGCAGCATTTTGCATTAAGGAACTGAAAGTCTGGCCTCATATGCTTATAATTTGTCAAGGATCTTAGGTATTACTTGGACTGGTAGGGATTTTATTTTTAATCTCTAGATGAAGAAATTTTTTGCTTGTTTGATTACGTTAATATTACTGTGTCCCGAATAAGGGGAACTGTATACAAGCTTTGAAACAGTATTTATTTGAATTAATTACCTGGCGGTAATGAAAATATGTATGTAAGTACGATCGAACGATGAAAGCTATTATATGTGAATGAAATAAAGTCGAATAACCTATCAATTGAGAATTTTTTGAAGGTTGTATCAGCGCCAAGTAACTTCTCACAGGATTTAGTGAGTCATGTTGGACTTAGTTTTGAACGCTGTTAACATTTTTTTGTCAGTGTATCACTACGCCATGTTATGTTCATCTTTCAAAAAGCAAAATAAAGGGGATAGGCTTTTCGCGTAGGAACCACATCCAACGCGTTGGAAATGAATAACGAAGTTCTTTAAAGTATTGAATCTGTTGAGTATTTTCCTATTCTTGTTTACTTTTCGCACCATATTAATACAGCAATTTGACAGGATTGACACAAATTCGCTTTAGGATACTTATAAGCGCACACAGTATACTTGTACTTGAATTTATGATCGGTCTTGCGGTCCACAATGGTGTGCTGCTGTGCTCCTTTCGAGCTCATGCACCTGCCGCCGCTATGAAAGGCGGCGTCTCGCGCTGCGGATTCGAACGGCATTGTGCCACTGAGCTGAAAAATTACCTCGAGAGGAACCTATGGCTTCCCTCTCTGCAGCTGCAGTAGTTGTTGAGGTTTAGGAGCTCGCCTCGGGTGTCCCACGCATGTCATGATGGGTCCTGTCCTGTTAACGCTTTGAGGGTCTAGTCTCTCCATGTCCATCATCTCCATTCAGTTGACGTCAATAAGCCCGAGCTGAAGGTCATTTAGGTCTTCTTTTGGTTCGAATAGAATTGGTTTGTGGTAGTTTTACGGATCATCTTATTTCGATTCTGTTGCTTTTTTTACTGCTCTTTTTCTTAAACTTTTAATTTTTTTGTTGAATTCCTTTTATTCTGTTGTTAATAAGGTGCAGATTTCCAGTTCCCTCAATTTTATACCAAATGAGGCCTTCCATCTTCGTTTCTTCGAATCACCGTTTTTCTAGTTAAGGAGGCCCAAACTAATGTAATCTATAACCTAATGCCCCTGAGGGGGATACATAGCTTCTAAACCAACTATTGTGTCTGTGCTAACTATTGTATCTGTGAGAATTAGCGCTCGTATGAGGAACATGCGAGTTCCCGAGCTAAAGGTTCGCTTGGTCTTCTTTTTGTCGACATAGAATAAATTTTTTGCTTGGTTACGGCCCTTTTTTGTCGGTTCACTACTGTCCTTTTTTAGCATCTACTAATTTCTTCTTCACTTTTACCTGTTTCACACTTTTCTTGATCAACTTATAATTCTGTGCACATTGTGTATGGATTCTACGATCACACAAGTTGAAAATAAATGGTGCCTTTCTTCTTCCTCTTTTTAGAACACATTTGTTACGTTTATGAATGCTTAGACTAACTCATCTAATGTATAACCTACTGTAATGATCCTCTAACCAGTGCTCGTCTTGTTTTTGTCTCTCCTGTATTCATACGTGTACCGATGCCTGTCCTTGTAAGTGCTCTTCACTCCTCCCCGCTTCCCTCGTGCCGTCCAGTAGTCGTCAGTCGATCAGTCGTGCGCCCATCTCTCGCCTGGATCGCCTTCCCTCTCTTCCTTGCTTGGTGTTTGCCGGAGTCTCCCTCCGTCAACACCCGACCTCGAGAGTGACCCCATAAGAGGCAGTTGTCCGGACTCTTTATCCTCTTTTATAGCTAATTACGGGACTCTTCTTCCAGATCCTCTTCTACTGCCGGTCTCTCCGCCTTCTTACAATTGCTACATATTTTACACGTTGCTGGTTTAACGTACGAGTTTACTTACAAGTTTTCCATTTTTTTTGTGTATTATGTACTAGATCCTCTCTTGACACATTTTTCATTTAAACTATTAACGAACTCAGTATTCACGAAGTGTTCCCGAGCTTCTATTCACCAAGTTGTTAAAGTCACCTGATTATTTTTTTTCGTATTTGTTACAGAACAAACACAAGCGTTTCGTTTGTGGTGAACTTTTTCAATAAATTGCACTAATTTCAATTACGTATGAATCTAAATACAGGATACTTAGAATGAAATGTATGAGCGAGTTCATTGTTGAAATCGCAAAACTTTTATCGCTTATTGTATCTTCAATGCAGTTACGAATATTTTATATAATTTGGCAGTGGAATAAATGAAGAAAAATTCGTATTTTTGAGACCTAAGAGTGAATAGAAAAGTCGAGAGTTGGTGTTATGTTGCGCCATCTTGACTCGATGATTCTGTTTTCACTCAGTTTACCAGTGCTGCTGAGTGGTAGATAGCTGGCAATGTGTTACCGACACAGTCTGACTTCTTATGGCAGCTGATAACTTTGCTGTATATGTGTATTTGGAGATATGTCGGACTTGTACAAGTTACGGTATTCCGAAATATTTGTAAATAATTCAGAATTAAGTATTTAGTATTGCTTCAAGCCGTCATGCGATAGTTCAGGCTTTTATTAATCAAGTAACTTGGAAAGTTTTGAGCTAGATATTCTTTTGAATATGTGTGATGCTATTGAGAGGTACAACCTCTGTTCGAAGTTCCTATTCATTCTAAACTTGTGGTTTGTTGGCAATAACTTCATTTTAGTTCCAATTGTCAGAATCTGAAGGCAGCCACCTATGTATGTCGTTTCTGCTGGCGCAGTATGTACGTTCAAAAATTGTCTTGACCAATATTGAATGGGAAACCCTCCAGTTCTCTCAGGTGCTAAATCGAATAATAACAAAAATTTTAGAATGGTGTTCAAAACTACCCATAAACTTCTAAGTAATTACAGAATCCATGGATATTTATACGATACACTTGGTAGTGGCTCTTGAATTTTAATCAAGAAAGCATGTAATGGCGACAATGCGCTTTGGACCACAAATCTATGAAGCGACCGCTTTCTTATATTAACGGAAACGTACTGGTCACTACTGGTGCTTGTGCGCGAGTTTTGATGACTATGCACGTAACTTTTTTTTCTATTCCTACTCGAGTGTTGGGGCAAGAGTGATGTCTGACGGCATAGCACTTCAGTAAGTTCAGTTGCAACCTGAGAATGGGCCATGCAGCTCGTTCCTGTTGCTATGTTGTGTTCTGTTCCAAGGCCGAGTAGCATCACCGTCAACCTGAACACTTCATTTAGTGCGGAGCATTGAAACGTATAATCGATGATCATAACAGATTGTGAAAATTGCAAACCGTCTACGTGCAACCGTTTACGTTGAGTGTGTTTTTATTTTTCTCCGTGGAGAAAGAAGCAATCAGACTGTCATCATGCTTACTGTTGAAGTTAGGCAGTTAAGTTGGAATTGATGCCCGCCCTAAATCAGAGTAGCTTTCTGTAGTTATCACTCTCCCGAAAAAAACGATTTTACTCGGGTGATGCGTTTATCATTTCATGACTTCTATCGTAGAAATTGTATCCTTACTCTCGAACTGAAATTCAATAGCAAAAAAATTCTTATCTGTTCTAGGTGACTGTTTCAAATTCTGAATGATTGAATTACGCACTTATTAGTAGCTTAGCATGTGTTGATATTTTTAATGAAATGTGTGCGTTTGGTTATAGTAAAGACTCAAAGTATACTGCTGTGTTGAACTACAATGGAATATTTCGTGAAGTTGAAAATATTCATTGTTTGTGTACAATGCTTTTAAAAAAGGCTGCGCTTGTTTACATTTCGAGCCATCACAATTGTCGAGTAAAATAACTGAATTAATAATTAGACTGCAATCACTGAGCCGTTTGAATTTAAAATAAAGTGCACTAAAAATTACCTAACCAGTGAGTTTCTCTCACGAAAGAAAGTGTCCATCAAACTCAAGAGTTATTTATAGCATGAATACCCAAATAATTAGGCTATGCAATGAATTTTTCATGCAAATCTCGTAATTGGTCATCTTGCTTCTGGCGGCTAACTAAGAATTATTCCTTAGATAGGTTCCCGATATACTTGAGAGTTTCAAATATCAGCCTGTTATTATGTGCCTTTTTATATTCCTTAATGATTAGTGCAGACGCTGAACGTTGATAAACCCGAAAGTCCAAATGTTTTAACAAATCAGCGCATCGAATCAAATCTTCTCAATGCCGTGAGGACGATACCGTATTCTTTTTGGTGAACGAGCCCTGAACTCTCTATCTTTTTTTCTATGGCTGCTTAAAAATAGCTTTTCCTATTTATCACGACTAATATCAGAAGTCGATAGATTACTCGTAGAATTTAGGTAGAACGAGCTCATCAACGAATTGCTCCGGCTTATGTATTATCTTCGAATATTTATTCTCATACTACCACGAATAATAACTTGGTGAGTCAAGTCAATAACCAATACCAGTACTGTGGACAAAATATTTTGAAAAATGTATCCAGATTTGCTCGTATGTATTGAAAGTTTAGAAAACATCGACCTTAACACGCTTCGGAAGGGTTCTTTTAAGGGGCCTGTGTCAGTTTTGAATTAAAATTGATGCATGTACTGATCGTGATCCTTAACGATCTTCAATACTTTAGTTACTGTATGTTGCCTATTTCTGAAGGACTCGGTTTCTCCAGTATCATTTTCCCAACTCATCGCTATTTCCTTGTGGTGATATGCTGTGTTGCCATGTAGAGGTACTCATTTTTCCATGTGTGGCCTGTTTCCCCGTGTTGATTGCGTGGTCTGGCGCTGCCTCGGTGCGTCCCGACTCCCTGTTCAGCTCCCCGCAGCCGCTCTTCGATGATAGCACCTCTGACATTTGGACTCGACCCTGTCCCCGGCTGCAGCTCTGCCGGGCCTCTGACCTCAGGCCGTCGCCGCCATTCTACTGACTTATTTTTCCCTATATACCTCTGACGGAAATACTCTACCTTCTTTCCGTATAAAAGGCCTATTCGATCGTGACGATCTGTTCTATGCGAACTTGGTTTAGAAGTTGGTGTTGACCGGTGTTCTGGTGCTGTGTTGACAGGGTTGGCACATAAAAAACCCACCCAAAAAAGCCCAAAAAAACCCACACTAAAAAACCCACTAACTAGTGGGTTTTTTTGGGGTTTTTTGGGTTTTATTATTATGTAAATTTTACTTGTTTTCAAGCTTATAGAATCAAAATGAGCTAAATATTTATCTTGTCAAAATAAGTATCTAAGTCATGTGCATGACTATGACAAGAAAACATTGAAAAACAAAACACCAACCCTATACAAATCAAATTAGAAAAACCTTAATCACAAAAAAACTCGAGGGATTAATATATTTTAATGAATTCCATTTCCAAAGTAAAAAAAACAAAAATTTAGAGACAAATGCAGTTTGACTACTTAATATAGAGACTTCTGAATTTTTACTGTCTTCTAGACTAGACTGCTACTACAATACTACTGTGTTTCTCTTTCTACATCCACTGCCATTTCATCGTTGTCATCCACATCATGATCATTCGTGAGGTGGCGATATACTGAGACGATTTATGTGCGCGTTCTGATCCTAATCTATTTCTCAATTTATTCCACACAATTCCAAATGTTGAGAAAATTCTCTCAATGGATCCTGAACTTGCGGGGCAAGAATGAAGATTACTTATAAACTTGCAGCAACCCTCTGCCAGTGTTCTCTTCATGAATATGCATTTTCTGCTGTTTCATGTCTTGAATATCCCACCATCAACAAGAAGTCATTGTCTTAGTGATATTCTCATTGAACATGTGTTTTGGGAAGATGTTGGAGTCCTTCAATTTATAGGAGTAAAGCGTACCGATGAACTCCGGATAGTACTCAGCCAACCACTCTTCAATATCAGTCTCCTGTGAGAGCTTTGCCTTAAATGTTGTAAAATGAAACATCAATATCGAGTTCATTATCTTGTTGATCAGTCTAATGTGAAACTAGGCTAAGTGAATTAGGTTAAACATTATTGTACACCCTAGAATAATGTAATGGTAGGATGCCCTAGAAGTCGCTGAACTTATTCGGGCCCACAAGTAGCTATACTCAAATTTGACCATTGTATTAGACTTAAGAAACATTCTACCTCTGTATCACCTGTGGTAAATAAATTGTTTAAATTGAAATAAGTCTAACTATTATAGTCAGATGGGGCAAGACAACCGCAGCCATCATGGGGTGAGAAAGTAAAGAAACTACTGGCCTATGGGGAGCATTCAAGCTGCACTGAAAAAAATTTGACGATGGAATCAGTTAGAGCATTTACTTCCAATCATTTTAGTGTTTGTTGCTATCCTGTACTGCGAAAAGTGAATTTTTTGGCAAATTTAAAAAAAAATTTGGCATGTCACCACATGTTGTAACATGTAACAGTGTGGTTGACTGACTTGGCTTGCGCTGCTAAGCACTCCAGCTCCCACAATACACATGTTAAGTTGTTAACAGCATGACTGTTAAGTGATGTGCAGCTGTCTTGCTTCAAGCTGCTTGTGGTGGTTACTTATGATCTGCATGGTGCTTCCCTCTCACATGACTTGCGCCTGTCTGCTGCTAAAACAACTTACTATGAATTGACGAGCATAGCAATTCTCTTTGGACACCTTATATCTTTACAGACTGCAGAGCTATGTCTCTATGCATATGGTAATTGGTGAATGGTAATTGTGATGGACAAACTTAATTCATATATTGTTCATATAATGTAATAATTCATATAATAATGTAATATAATGTTGGAAATAAAGTAATCAAATAAAAATATTTACTCAATAAGTGTATGTATATAAATCTGAAATAGGGGCAACAGGAGCTGTGTGAATAGCTCTTTTACAAAAACAGGTATTACAAAAAACCCAATAAAGCCCAAAAAAAACAATAAAACCCATAAAACCCAATTTAACCAAAAAAAAAACAGGTGGGTTGGGTTTTTTTAAAAAACCCTGGGTTTTTTCCATCCCTGTGTGTTGACCGGTGCTCTGGTGCTGTGTTGACCGGTGCTCTGGTGCTGTGTTGACCGGCGCTCTGGTGCTGTGTTGACCAGTGCTCTGGTGCTGTGTTGACCAGTGCTCTGGTGCTGTGTTGACCGGCGCTCTGGTGCTGTGTTGACCAGTGCTCTGGTGCTGTGTTGACCGGCGCTCTGGTGCTGTGTTGACCAGTGCTCTGGTGCTGTGTTGACCGGTGCTCTGGTGCTGTGTTGACCGGCGCTCTGGTGCTGTGTTGACCGGCGCTCTGGTGCTGTGTTGACCGGCGCTCTGGTGCTGTGTTGACCAGTGCTCTGGTGCTGTGTTGACCGGCGCTCTGGTGCTGTGTTGACCAGTGCTCTGGTGCTGTGTTGACCGGCGCTCTGGTGTTGTATTGACCAGCGCTCTGGTGCTGTGTTGACCGGCGCTCTGGTGCTGTGTTGACCGGCGCTCTGGTGCTGTGTTGACCAGTGCTCTGGTGCTGTGTTGTCCAGTACTCTGGTGCTGTGTTGACCAGTGCTCTGGTGCTGTGTTGACCGGTGCTCTGGTGCTGTGTTGACCAGTGCTCTGGTGCTGTGTTGACCGGCGCTCTGGTGCTGTGTTGACCAGTGCTCTGGTGCTGTGTTGACCAGTGCTCTGGTGCTGTGTTGACCAGTGCTCTTGTGTTGTGTTGACCAGTGCTCAGGTGTTGTGTTGACCAGCGCTCTGGTGCTGTGTTGACCGGCGCTCTGGTGCTGTGTTGACCGGTGCTCTGGTGCTGTGTTGACCGGTGCTCTGGTGCTGTGTTGACCGGTGCTCTGGTGCTGTGTTGACCGGTGCTCTGGTGCTGTGTTGACCGGTGCTCTGGTGCTGTGTTGACCGGTGCTCTGGTGCTGTGTTGACCGGTGCTCTGGTGCTGTGTTGACCGGTGCTCTGGTGCTGTGTTGACCGGTGCTCTGGTGCTGTGTTGACCGGTGCTCTGGTGCTGTGTTGACCGGTGCTCTGGTGCTGTGTTGACCAGTGCTCTGGTGCTGTGTTGGAGTTATTAGTTTAAGTTGGTTTAGAAGCTATCACCTTTTGTAGTGCTTGAAAAAGGATTCATGTAGCAAGATGTGAGTTCCTGAACTGAAGGTTAGGTAAGCTTTTGTTGAAATCGAACAGGGTTTCTGTTTTGTAACGGTTCACTGCTGTCCTTTTTTTCAGCATCTGTTATATTCTTTTTCACTTTCATGTTGTTTCTTCAGTAAACTTCATTCAATCTTGCTATTTCTATTCGTAGGCTTTAGGGACACTCCTCATGCGTAGGTTCCGTTCCCTTAATTCCACACTAAAAGTGTTTTTCTCTATAGAAACACCTTAATTATAATAAGGAAGGCTTAAACTAACTTATAATCTAATTATTTATGTTGAAAAATATTCATTTAGAGTTGCGTACGATTAAATGTTTACGTTTCTGTAAATAAATGAGCTTTACTTGCAAATAATTCGTATTGTTTTTTCGCTGTGTCTGTGTGTATTCTGCTCTTGGTGCCAGCATAATAGCCTTGGGAATAGCAGGGGTAGCTCGGACGACCGGATGAGAGGGAAGAGAAACGCCCCGTAGCTGAGAGCTCGATCGAATGTTCTGAAATCAATAACTCGTTAGATTTTACATTGGGTTCTTCAACGAGAAAACTTAGTCATTTTACGATTCGAATCATTTCGACCTAATCATTTCATCATACTTTTCTGTCCGAACACCATTTTTTCACTTAGTGTCTATGCTTGGATCTTCTGTGTAACGGTTTAGCGCTTGTGAGCTGCGTCGCGCGGCTTGTTTATTGACACATTCAACGAGCGTTTCCGGCTTGGTCATGCAGCTTCTGTCGCTGTGTACTCCTGCTAACGCTAGCATTCTTCGCGTCCGGCTACATTTCTTCTTTATGCTTCATTTTTTTGCTGGTTCGAATGTGAGGTTCTTAGTATTTTTACTCGAGTGAAAACGAACAATACTTACAATGTTCTTGGCTGCTGCAGCCGCCATCGTCGTAGTAGATATGTATGTATTTGCAGGTATAGCATACTATAGTGGGTGTACGGATGGATGTACCCTACATACCTTATGGATCAGGGATGGTAAGAGGTTCCATTTTTTCAAGTCCCATCTACCTAAGTTTGGTAGGGCTTAAGGGGGTCCTCCCGTCAAAACTGAGTTTTGATCCGATTGGTCTGCCCAGGGGTACTATGTGAGGGCCTGAGCTAAAGGTTAGGTAGGCTTCCTTTTTGTTGTAATAAAATAAGTTTTTGTTTTGTTACGGACCATCTTTTTTCGGTTCACTGCTGTCCTGTTTTTCAGCACCTACTACTTTCTTCTTCAACTTTTTTCTTGTTTCATGAACTTCTTTCTTAGCTCACTGTTTCTGTGCACCTTGTGCATAGATTCCGCGTTCCCTCAACTCCATAGTAAATGGTGCCTTCCTCTTTCCTCTCTTGGAACATCTTTGTAGTGGTTAAGGGAGGCTAAAACTTTCTTATATAATAATAATAATAATCCGATTGGTCTGAAATTTGGCCAGTATATGTATTGTGGAAAGAAAAACATATTTTATTCGAGAAGTTTTTTTTACCTATGCCTTAGTTTTTCCAAAAAACATGAAATATTAGTTTTTTCAGTCATTTTTATACATATTTCAAAAATATAGAAGTCAAAAAGTTTTTATGCTAGGAAGAAAACAAGGACAGTTTTGGAATCCTTGGAACACTTCTAACAAAAATAAGGTCGGGGATTTTGTATTTGAATCTTTTTTATTTTATATATGCGATATTGTACCACAATATATAAAGTAGAACAAATTTTTGGTTTTGAACTATGATAAAAAAATATTGAATGAACAAATGGAAAAAATAAGAATTTATTTTTGTTAGTAATGTTCTAAGGATTCTAAAACTGTCTTTGTTTTCTTCCTAGCATAAAAACTCAATGACTTCTATTCTTTTGAATTTTGAAAATGAGTGACTTTACAGTAAATGCCAAAAACAAAATTTTTTGTTGAAGTGTAATATAATGGAAAATTTATGTAATTGAATGCTGTTTTCATCTTTATTTCGATAATCTCCATGCATAACATCATATTCACACTATGAATTGTAATATACAAAAAAGAAAAAATTGAAAAATATTTACTTATTTCATAAAAGTAGGAAATTTTTTGTATTCAGTCTGATTCTAATGATATTTGATTATTATATGTAACCTTTGAAAAGAAACACAATTTCTTTTATAAATTTTTTTGATTCAGGCTTTGGTTTTTGAAAATATTTGATATATTGGTTTTTAGTCCACTGGTATTGATATTTCAAAAGAATAGAATTCCTTGAGTTTTTATGCTAGAACAAAAACAAAGACAGTTTTAGAATCCTTGAAACATATCTAACAAAAGCACATTCGCAAATTTTCCATTTCTTCTTTTGTTTTCTTTTTATATGGGGTCAAAAATTTAAGGTTTTGGCACCCTTACCCCCCCCCTTCCCCGCTGAGGGGGATCTATTGTCCGTAGCGCCATAAAATTTTAAGACCGACTAGTCCACCACCTAAGGGTCCTTTTCTAACAAAAATATGTAAAATGACTATCGGAGAGAAAAGGGGCCTCGGAAGACCCCCTTAAGCCCAAATTAAGAGGTAGGGTTAAGCCCAAAACTGCCCTATCCAGCTAGTGGTAGGGCTATTTTGATGTTTCATTTTTATTTATTTATTGTGGAATCTACGGAATTTATCGCTCTCTGAAGGAAGATGCGAGGTGCCATGCTGAAAGGTGGGTCCTTTTTAATGGGAAAGGGTTTTAGTTGTGCCACAGAGAATCTTTTGTATGGTTCATTGCTGTCCTTTTTTTCAGCGTCTAACACTTTTGCAATTTTAATCTTGCAAGATATGGGGACACAGCTTAAGCATAAATTCCCTTTTCCTTCAGTCCCATGCCCCCTCAGAGGATACAACTATTGTATCTATGAGAATTAGCGCTCCCAGGAGGAAAATGTGAGGGCCCGAGCTGAGAGTTGGTTGCCTTTTTTTTTTGTTGTTGAAAAAAAATGTTTTTTGCTATGTTAAGGATCACCGTTGTTCGGTTTACTGCTGTCCTGTTTCTCCGCACCTCTGACTTCTTCAACTTTTATCTTATTTCATGAACTTCTTCCTCAAATTGCTGTTTCTATGCCCCTTCTGCATATATTCTTCATTTTCTTATCTCCGTAGTAAATGGTGCCTTCCTCCTTCCTCTCTTCGATACGCTCTTTTTTGTAGCGGTTAGGGAGGCTTAAACTAACTTATCTTAATCTGATTCTTAATCTTTTAGTCCCATACTGAAAGATGGTTTCCTCCCTATCTTGGAGTGACCTATGTTGTGGTTAGGGAGGCTTGAACTAATTTATCTAATTTAAGTATCCTCCATCATGTGTGTCGTGTTTGCGTCTTCTGATTTTTGGTATCCATTGAAATATTTTTGACCCCATCTTTGATGCGAGAACAACAACAACAGCAGCTGCAGGGAGCAGACACGGAACGGTCGCTGCACACGCCGCTGCGTCCACAAAAAAGCGAGTTCGTCTCGGGTCATGCAAGAGTGATTCCTCCTCGATTTGATCCTTTGTTTTCAGATGGTTTGTTTGCCCTCTGTGACCGAGAGTGATCATCTTCTCTGGCATTTTGTATTTGCTCTTTCAATTTGAGGATCAGCTCGAATCTGATCAATTTTGGGAGCAAAAATAGAAATGTTGTTTTCGCACCGACTCTTACTTGATCATTTCTGCTCACTTGGAATATGGATATTTTGTCAGTTATGTTTGAAGATGCTTTACTTCCTCGGAAATTTGGGGTTTTCGCGATTTGCGTGGTTTCAGAGGCAGATCCGACTTAAAGTACTGCAACAGAATCATTCCTTTACAGCAAAACTGTTAATGTAATAAGTCATACATTCACTTCTGCCTTTGACTGTGGTACTGCGGACTATGCTGAAGGCGACTTCATTAGAAGCTATAACAATAGGAATTAACGTTACCAGGAAAAATTAGGTCCCGCGCTGAAGATTAGGTAGGCCTTCCCTCTCGTTGTGATAGAATGGGTCATTGTTTTGTTAAGAACCATGCTGCGGGTAGGGAGGCTAAAACTAACGACTAATCTAATCGTTAAGAACCATCTTTTTTCAATTCGTTACTGTCTTTTTTTCTTCCATTATTACTTTCTTCTTTAACTTTAATCTTGTTTCATAAAGTTTATAGTGAAAATATTGCCCAAGTGCGGGAAAAAACGGCGTTGCTCAGGAGGAAGAATTGAGGTATTCTTCCGCACCACGGGGCGTCTCCTATCCCTTCTCCCTTCGTGTGTATGATGGGGTAGTGTATGTTAGGGTAGATTGAGTAGAGAAACGTGGGACGTTACGTCTTTAAAGAGACTTGTGGATGTAATTGAACATTGAAATATGGCTTAAATACATACAATTCTAAATATGACGGTGGTACAACGATAGGAGATTAGGGTAATAGATAGGCTTCTAAAATCTACATGTTGACGCGAAAGAATGTAGAGGGACATAGAACAAAGGTGGCGTTGAGGTATGTCAGCTGACAAATAGCAACTGAGGAGCGTTTTTGGTAAAGTAAAACCTGCGAATATTGCGCACCATCGTGTTGGATGAATCGACGCCACGTACAGCTGGTGAAGCTTGGTCAAACGGAGAGGTTTGGGTGCTGGTCCAGCGCATCTCAGCACCAGAGTACCAGAGCGCTGGTCAACACAGCACCAGAACGCTGGTCAACTCAGCACCAGAACGCTGGTCAACTCAGCACCAGAACGCTGGTCAACACAGCACCAGAACGCTGGTCAACTCAGCACCAGAGCGCTGGTCAACACAGCACCAGAGCGCTGGTCAACACAGCACCAGAGCGCTGGTCAACACAGCACCAGAACGCTGGTCAACTCAGCACCAGAGCGCTGGTCAACACAGCACCAGAGCACCGGTCAACACAGCACCAGAGCACCGGTCAACACAGCACCAGAGCACCGGTCAACACAGCACCAGAGCACCGGTCAACACAGCACCAGAGCACCGGTCAACACAGCACCAGAGCACCGGTCAACACAGCACCAGAGCACCGGTCAATACTGCACCAGAGCACCGGTCAATACTGCACCAGAGCACCGGTCAACTCAGCACCAGAGCACCGGTCAACACAGCACCAGAGCACCGGTCAACACAGCACCAGAGCACCGGTCAACACAGCACCAGAGCACCGGTCAACACAGCACCAGAGCACCGGTCAACACAGCACCAGAGCACCGGTCAACACAGCACCAGAGCACCGGTCAACACAGCACCAGAGCACCGGTCAACACAGCACCAGAGCACCGGTCAACACAGCACCAGAGCACCGGTCAACTCAGCACCAGAGCACCGGTCAACACAGCACCAGAGCACCGGTCAACACAGCACCAGAGCACCGGTCAACACAGCACCAGAGCACCGGTCAACTCAGCACCAGAGCACCGGTCAACACAGCACCAGAGCACCGGTCAACACAGCACCAGAGCATCGGTCAACACAGCACCGGTCAACACAGCACCAGAGCACCGGTCAACACAGCACCAGAGCACCGGTCAACACAGCACCAGAGCACCGGTCAACACAGCACCAGAGCACCGGTCAACACAGCACCAGAGCACCGGTCAACACAGCACCAGAGCACCGGTCAACACAGCACCAGAGCACCGGTCAACACAGCACCAGAGCACCGGTCAACACAGCACCAGAGCACCGGTCAACACAGCACCAGAGCACCGGTCAACACAGCACCAGAGCACCGGTCAACTCAGCACCAGAGCACCGGTCAACACAGCACCAGAGCACCGGTCAACTCAGCACCAGAGCACCGGTCAACACAGCACCAGAGCACCGGTCAACACAGCACCAGAGCACCGGTCAACTCAGCACCAGAGCACCGGTCAACACAGCACCAGAGCACCGGTCAACACAGCACCAGAGCATCGGTCAACACAGCACCGGTCAACACAGCACCAGAGCATCTGTCAACACAGCACCAGAGCACCGGTCAACACAGCACCAGAGCACCGGTCAACACAGCACCAGAGCACCGGTCAACACAGCACCAGAGCACCGGTCAACACAGCACCAGAGCACCGGTCAACACAGCACCAGAGCACCGGTCAACACAGCACCAGAGCACCGGTCAACACAGCACCAGAGCACCGGTCAACACAGCACCAGAGCACCGGTCAACACAGCACCAGAGCACCGGTCAACACAGCACCAGAGCACCGGTCAACACAGCACCAGAGCACCGGTCAACACAGCACCAGAGCACCGGTCAACACAGCACCAGAGCTCACTGGTCAACACAGCACCAGAGCACCGGTCAACACAGCACCAGAGCACCGGTCAACACAGCACCAGAGCACCGGTCAACACAGCACCAGAGCACTGGTCAACACAGCACCAGAGTGCTGGTCAACACAGCACCAGAGTGCTGGTCAACACAGCACCAGAGCACCGGTCAACACAGCACCAGAGCACCGGTCAACACAGCACCAGAGCACTGGTCAACACAGCACCAGAGCACTGGTCAACACAGCACCAGAGCACCGGTCAACACAGCACCAGAGCGCTGGTCAACACAGCACCAGAGCACCGGTCAACACAGCACCAGAGCACCGGTCAACACAACACCAGAGCACTGGTCAACACAACACCAGAGCGCCGGTCAACACAGCACCAGAGCGCTGGTCAACACAGCACCAGAGCACTGGTCAACACAGCACCAGAGCACCGGTCAACACAGCACCAGAGCACCGGTCAACACAGCACCAGAGCTATAAATTATTAATTGTTCTACGTTGCGCTCTCGTTCACTTTTTGTTCAACTTGCGCATTTACTTCGAATAAAATAATTAAATCTTTCAGTTATTATCACCTTAATGATTAGGCAAAGGCAAATCCAGTGTAGGAGGCTCTCTCTCTCTTTCTCAAATTCTTATTTCTCTCTATCTCTTATTTATATCTTTCTAAGTATCTTACGTCTTTAATTTTTATAATTCTTTTTATTTCCCTATCGAGGATTTAAATCTTTCTTTGTCCCCTGACGCTCTCTGTACATGAGTAAGGGGGACGTTTAAGGCGTCGTGAGTGACAACTTCTTTCAATCTTGCTGTTTTATGTGCAGTGTACGGTACACTTTATGTGTAGATTTCACGTTCCCGTAATTCTATAGTTAATAATGCTTTTGTTCTTCCTCCATGGGAAACATCTTTTTGTGGTTCGGAAGGCCCGAACTAACTTGCCTTATCTAATATTCTGTTTTATTTAACCTTTCTGTGCGTAAAAGCTCCTCATTTTTGTGTTAAGCGATACTTTCGACCAAGGTCGCAGTTCACACTCGCCTATCCAGACAGAGGCCCAGCATCTGTGCCCGCATAGCCTGCGCGTCGGAAATGCCCCGTCGCCCGGCGCGTACTTTCGCTGCTTCCTCTCTGGCGGCGGGGAGGGCGGCGCGTCGCTCCTCAGTCCTGCGTGCGCGACGCTGCGCCGCTCAACTTTCCCACTCGAGATGTGCGGCTCAACTTGGTAATAGATAGGCTTTTGCAACCGGGACTTCTCATGCATCCAAAGTACCCCCTGGAAATTTCTCCAGACGTTCATTATGTGTTGCGACCGTATTATCAACAGGCTTCGATATTCTGTTATCATATACAGTGGGAGGAAAAAAGTGTTCGAACTCCTAAAAAAAATTTTATTAATCAAATTTATTACGAGCTGAAACAAAATTTGTCTTCAAAATATTTATTGAAATGTATGGAAGCAGAATGTGCGGGAAAAACCAAGTATATATATTTTGTGCATTTGAGGATGAAAAAACTATTTTAACAAAATAGGTTTCTGATCATAAAAGGCTTGAATTACTTTTTATCGAAAGCGTTTAGTATATCGCTTTCTAGATTATTCCTGCAGTGCACTCAGTAGCTGGAATACGCAGGATTTAAATACTTAGGTCATCAGTAAATACTGCACCATACAGTGCGGTACAATCATGGTAGAGGCAAGGGACTTTCAGACTCAAAAAAATAATTGAGATATCAAAAATAATTCAGGCTTGCATGAAGATTTCATACAAGCGCCATATTTCGTTTACAACCACTTCTTCACTTGTTTCTGAGAAAAGAGTCAAAGAAATGCTGAAAACCGTAAAAGATTTGGTGCGGCACATAAGATACGTCCAATATCTTGGAGGAAAACACAGCAAAAATTTAGAAAAGAATCTAACGAAAACACGCAAAGTTGCAATAAAATTTGCCAGCATCAGGCGCAATTTGTTTCGCTTCGCATTATAAGCAATGAACTCCATTGAAGTCTTGTGGAATTGCGTTCTCCAAGGAAAACTCTATTGTTGTTGGCAACGACATGAGGACGCCCAGTTGAAATTTGCTAATGAATATAAAGGTGAACCTGGATTATGCTGGGAGAAAGTGTTTTATGGATAGATGAGAACAAAATTGAATTATTTGGTCACAATTTATAAAATTGTACTTGAAGGAAAAATACTCCTACCTTAGTAAAATAGAACACAATTACGACTGTGGAGTGTCTGTTGCATCATGCGTTGGAGATATTTTTCCCCAAAGGAACTGGCAGTATACAAATACCAGATGTTAGAACGTAAGCAGAATGATACTGAGTTATTTTGAACACAAACTTGGATGTTTCAGCGACAAACCTGGAGCTCCCAGATAATTGAATCTTCCTGCAAGGTGAGGGCGTTTTGCATAGAGCAAAATCTGCCGAAAAGTGGCTTAGTGATCACACTGTAGAGCAACTCGGTTGACCGAACAAGTCCCTAGACTTGAATCCTGTTGAAAGCTTGTAGAGTTATCTGAAAGTTCATTTTCTATCAAGATCTCTAAAATACATCCAGGATCTAAGTGAGAAATTCTTTGACGACTTGCATAACATTCCTAGCAAAACATCAAATTTAAGTTACAGTAAGTGAATAAAGGCTGTGGTCGTGTTTGAAGGATATGCTGGAGAATTGAATTATAATTCTGCAATGTGTGAGGGCCCCAGCTGAGAGATAAGTATGCCTTCTTTTTGTTGAAATGTGTTTTTATGTTGACCACTTTTTGACTTTTCGGTTCAATGCTGTCCTGTTTTTCAGCACCTACTGCTTTCTTCTTCTACTTTTATCTTGTTTCATAAACTTCTTTTGCAACTTACTCTTTCTATGCCCTTTCTGAGTAAATTCCACGTTCCCTTATCTCCATACTAAATGGTGCCTTTCTCTCTTCGGAACGCTTTTTTTAGTGGTTAGGGAGGCTTGAACTAATATCTAATCAGATATATTCTAATCTCATAATTCTGTATTTGTTTGAAATTGTGCGACCCCTCAATTGGACAAAACTATTGTATCTAAGGAAATTAGCGGTCTCTGGGGAAAAATGTGTGTTCCTAGGCTGAGAGTTAGGCAGGCTTGCTTTTTGTTGAAATAAAATATTTTTTTGTTTAGGCAAAGATATCTTTTTTCGGTTCACTGCTGTCCTTTTTTCAGCACCTCTGACTTTCTCCTTCGACTTTTATTTTGTTTCATGACCTTCCTTCTTAACTTGCTGTTTCTGTGCCACGGCCCACGGCATCCTGTGCGGAAACACATCTTGTGCATAGATTCTGCGTTTCCTCAACTCCATACTAAATGATGCCTTAATTCTTTCTCTCGATGAATATCTTTGTTGTGGTAAGAGAGGCTAAAATTGACTTGTCAATCTATTTGAAATGTACGAAAAAATTTTCTACCCTTAAATGTACAAAAATGTGTATACTCTCTTTACTACTAAGTTTTCTCGATTTTAGCATTGTCTGCTGCACTTCAATACAATTTTTTCCCCTTTTAGTCAGAAATTTGTATAGTAACCAATCTCGGTTCAGGAATCTAATTTTACCCCCTCAGGAGATACAATTATTGTATCTATGGGAATTAGCACTCCCAGGGGAACCATGTGAGGGCCCGAGCTAAAAGTTGGGTAGGCTTTCTTTTTGTTGAAATAAAATGTTTTTGTTATGTTAAGGACCACTTTTTTCGGTTCACTGCTGTCCTGTTTTTCAGCACCTACTACTTTCTTCTTCAACTTTGGTCTTGTTTCATAATCTTCTTTCACAACTTACTGTTTCTTTGCCCTTTCTGCGTAGATTCAGCGTTTCCTTAACTCCATATAAAATGGTGCCTTCCTTTTTCCTCTCTTTGGATCGCATTTGTTGCTACGAGTAGGGATGCTAAAACTAACATCTAATCTAATTTTACCTCGCGCTGTATACAGACATACTGTTGGCATACTGTTGTGCCATGTTCTGTCAGTGATGATATTGCCATGTATACATGGAAGTAGTGAACGACTCAGGCATTCAAATATGGTAGCGAATAAACATTTACTTCATATATGGCAGTTGACCAAACTAATCAGTAGGTTGATGTAGGAGTTTCTGTCTAGCTTCACTTACAAGATACTGTTCGGTGCAGCTGAAAGGCCCCTCAAAAGCTGGGTTAGCAACCACCTTATTTTTTTCATTTGTTTCGTGCGGCGTGCAATTATTTCCTTCTCCCTGCAAAATCTTGTATGCTACCGTGCTACCATATTTAAGCGATTTGCTGAACCGTCGGTTAGGACTCAGTCGTGCTGGATTTTGTATGTGGTCGTCTGTTTCATTAGTTACGGAAACGAAGGGCTTAAGATTGAACTTTCGGTTTCTACCACACGCGTTTAATGCCTGATTGCGCAAGTTGAAGTGCCCATTTTTAAAAATGAGCAATTTGACGAAGTGAAGAAAATTACTACCAAAAATTATATTTTTTCTATGAAATTTGAATTTTTTCATGCTCAGTTTTATGCTCGCACCGCAGGCAGTCGAGCAACGTGACGAGAATAAAGAAGATACAATTGAAGCACGCCTCGAAATTTCCTCCCATTTAAATTGAAATCTAGGAAAGTTGATGATAGCTCGTCCGCTTTCAATTGAAAATCTTCGATGTTGAGCAAGCGCTCTGTAATGGCAACGTGTTATTAGTGAAGTGTGGATTTTTCGTTTGCGACTTTTCTTTGTACGCGATAAATAAACACAAAAGGGAAGTGAACTTGAAAACCTCTAAACACACAACTTAACAAGTGGAATATTTATACCGAGTAGGAATACGCGAGTGCCAGTGATATTTATTCTCCGCAAATACTGCAGTCTGAAACAGTAGTATGGAATATATCATGTGCGCCTTTTTTTAAGTACGTGTATTCATGATATTTTTTTATACGTGTTCCCAAGTTGCTATCTGAAATTGCGACTTCAGAGTCCGTGAGATGGTCCTTGGCTCCAAAGGCTGTGCTTTAGAACTGTTAACACACGTCAATTAGCCATGCGTCGTGCGAGATTGACATGGATTCTTCCGTCTATCTGCCTTCACGGATGTTGATTTGAATGTGGGTCAAGGTAGTTGAGTCTACCTGGGAATGTGTTCTTCTAGTATCCCTCATTTTCTCTTACATTTGAGGGTATACTGCTCCTTAAATTGACGTAATATTTCTAGATGTGATACATATTTAGTTTCATGTTCTGAAAATCGAATTGTGTAAATTTCAATTCAGTTTCAGTGTTAGTATGGATTGGGTCTTCTTGGTGGTTCTGTAAAAGTTTACCCGCCTAAAACATAGTTTTCAATGTTCGGGTTCATTTTATTCCATGCGTTGATCAAGTTGAGTTGGCTGGATCCAGTTTTTCTATAAGGTCTCTAATTGGTGTTGTGCTGGTGATTGGTTGTGTTAGTTTTGTTTAATTTTCTCATGATAAATAGTTTTGTTTCAATTTATCCTAATTTAGAATTTTCTTCAGATGAGTATTTGATGAAAAATTCCGAAAATAACAGTTCTGAGTTTGGAATGTTTTCTGGCTTGATACGTGTATCACTAAATAGTAATGGTCGTGTTTCATTGTCGTCTCCAATTTTATAGGTGTACTTCTATAGTTAATAATGCTTTTGTTCTTCCTCCATGGGAATCATCTTTTCCCTCGAACTAACTTACCTTATCTAATATAGTGTTTTATTTACACCATTCTAAGCGTGAAAGCTAATTTTTACTTTAAGCGATACTTTTAACCAATGTCGCAGTGACACTTGCATGAACTAAATCATTGAGGTTCGCAAAAATCGGTTCCGACTTTTCGGGCGACTGAATAGTCCCCTGAGTTAAACGAGTTTAGGTAGCGATTTGAAACGTCAAAAGGTTCGACCGTGTTCTGCTTGTCAAATCCAATCTTTGCGTGTCTCAGAAATTCTTCCTTAGTTAAACAAAATTGTACAGAAAATCCCGAACATTTAATGTAACAAAGCTGAAAATTAACGTCCTCGAAGAAAGCCTCTCTCGTCAATGTTGAAGTGAAAGGAATGACGACTGACATCAGGTTATATCACTGCCAGTACAATTCGGTTGACCCACCCACGTAGTCGTTTCTTTAAAAGTTAGCTCTGTTTAATGGTTTTGTTACGTTTAAGTTGGGAACCGGGATGGTTTGACCTGGTCATTCTACGTAGATAAACGTTCAAGCGCTCGAGTCGTGCTTCGCAGCTTATTTCTCTTTCACTTCTAATGTTTTTAATCCGCTATACAATCTTGTTTTATGAATTCAGTGTTGTGTTTGTTATTTTATCCATTCGTTTGTGTTTTATGTTTTTTAATCCACTCGTTTTTATTTGGTCGTTCGTCTGTGCGTCATTCAGAACGTGTGTTCTTGTAGTGATCATATTTTTGTGCTGGCATTAAGTATTCAATTTCAGCGTCACTACGTTATTTCCCTTGGCATAGGTTTGGAATCCACTCGATTGTTCTCTCGTGGGACTACAAGTATAGTTTAACCCTTTAACGTCCGAATTTTTGTACTCATATTACCGTTAACACAACCACCGTCACTGAACTGGCGCCGGCATCAGGCAGTCACCGATATCAGGATGAGAAAGGAACTGCCACTCGGCAGAGAACTTCAAAGAACACATTAGGGAACTAATTGAACAAGAAATACAATATATTGAGGGTATTTTTGAAAGAGGACACTGGTGTCCTCTGGGGCGTTGAAGGGTTAAAGGAGGATTGGCGCTTTCGGGGGGGAAGATGTGAGGTCCTTAGCTGAAGGTTAGGTAGGCCTTTTTTTTGTTGAAACAAAATAGATTTTTGTTGTGTTATGAATCATCTTTATCTTATTCACTGCTGTCTTATTTTGCAGCGCTTACTACTCTCTTCTTTACTGTTTATTTTGTTTCATTAACTTCTTTCTAAACTTACAGTTTCTTACCACCTTATGCATAGATTCCGCGTCCCTTTATGTTTATACTAAATGATGTCTTTCTCCGTCTTCTCTTTAGAATATTTTTGTTGCGGTTAAGAAGACTTCGGCGAAAATATAATCTAATCTTCGGTTAGAGAAGCTTAAACTAAGTTATCTAATCTTATGCTCAGTATAATATTCTACTTCTTCTACGCCGCTTCTAACGAGGGTGCAGAAGGTCATATGGCTGTTCGGCTTCATCTTTGCCAGCAAAGGATGGAGGCAGTACCGTTGCTTCCCAGTTAGTTTAATAATGCCTATGGTAACCGGCAGTTTCAGTAGGGACGTTATTTCGGCGGTCCGTTCCTTATTTATTTTAATACATCATCTGCTCTGAGGTTTTTATTTTCCAAAACTTTAAACTGTGAAAATATTTCCGCATTTTTTTGCTCTATCAATTAATTTACGTTAGAACTACCTTTAATTTTATTGTTGAAGTATCTTGCATTTGGCAATCCTTTATTAAGTGTATCAATTTTCTTACATTTGAACATGCCTAAGGAATCGAGAGGTTAAGTTTGCTTCTAGGTTTCGAAGCTTGTGAATACGGGACTTGACGGTTTAAATATTTAAGTTTATTTTCTTCACTTGAAGGTGGAGATTTAACCAGATAGTCGCTAAAATCCATTGTTTTAACCGTCAGTAATTGATTCTTGAGTATATAGAATGGAAAAAATACGTTTTGAAATAGCCTTCGTCACTTTTTGTGTCGAGCATGTTTACGTATTTTGTCTGTAGTTGAAGTCAGTGTCTAGTCCAAAAAAACATATTTTAATTGCATGCCTTCGTGTAGTTTTTTTTTTTTTAAAGTAAGTTTATGCAGCCACTACATTGGTTGGGCTTGCTTGAGGTTAAAGTACCCTCGTGATTGTTTCCGCGTCGTACTTTTTAAGGAAACTTTCAAGTTTCCAACAAAAGAAAATTCAGTGATGTGTCAAAGTTTTCCGAAATTCGTTTTAATACATGTGCTTCGGGAAAGTAGCATGCTGTGGAAAGCAAGCGTTTATAAATTCCATGAATGGTTGGAGTTTAAACTGTGGAACAAATACTATTTTTTATAACCTATTCACAGTATCTCGAACGTGATTTTAAAATTTAAAACGTTGACTAAAGCGTGACAGCGGTAGCTTTATTCTATCCTTGTTTGAATACGATTGAGCTATTGAGGATCGTCTGACTAAGCGATTATGACATTTTTATTGTGTGTACTATAATGAGCAAATATTCTTACAAGCGAGTAATAGCTGCTTGAATGTCTAGTGAGCGCTATAAAACCTTTCCAAGAAATTCACGGTCCGCAACACGTGTGCCGACTGTGTACTCTACTCCTGATCTGGAAATGAGATCCGGCCCCACGCGCCCAGACCTGCCCCGTTACCAGCCTAATCAGAGAGGCGCCGAGCAGACGAACCTGATATTCACTTTTTGCGCTCGGAGCTTTTCATCATTAAGGATGCTTCCCATGCAGAAGAAGTTGCACAAAAACGTGTGCTTTGATTGGAGTGGGGGTTGAGCATTATTGACGATGCTTATTGCTGGCGTAAGAGGGATTGTCTATTGTGTTCTACTGTTTGTTTGGGTGAATGTTTCTAACGTAGGTGATTTGATGGACTGCTGTAAAAAAATATTCCTTTATCTTGCTTTTGAAGAACTATCGCTGACCTCATTCATGTCGAAACGTTTATCACCCAGAAATATCGGGTAAACTTTAATACAAGTTAGGGATAGTTTAAACAAAAGCTTTTTACTTAATAACGATGTGGTCAAAAGTGCTTCGTTAAAGAGTTAGAAGGACTTGGGGTTTGAGGTGGTGGCCCCATCACATAACCACCAAGTTCTCATGATATCAGGTACCTAGATTTCTAGTTTTGGATACATTTGAAGAGTTTGTTGTACGAAACACCGATTCATTCCGAAGAAGACCTCAAGGATAGAATTGTTAAAGCCTCCGCGAGGATTTGTGAAACTCGCGGTGTTTCGATTGCGTCAGGCAATAATTGTACCAGCGTTTGAACGCCTGCATCGCAACAGATAGACGTCGTGTTGATGATCTTTCACAAGTGCATTACCTATTCTGAAAATCTGTTCCATGTGGTTTTAATAATTATAGCTGTTTTTCTGTTCCTTGTGTTCATTATTAAAATACTTTCTTAAATTTTACATTTAATTTCCCTGCCACTCGCAAAGAACGAATCTCTCTTCATTACGTTTAAAATTTCAAGTCCTTATAACTCTAACAAAACTTTTCCGACCTCGCGGTTATTAAGCAAAAAGTGTTTACTTCAACGGCCCCAACTTTTTATTGAAGTTGGTTCAGCGAATTGCTTGTCATTGTGAATGTAAAAACCAGTTAACTTTTGATCCTCGGATATATGCTAGCGAATCACAGAAATACTCTAAATATGTAAAAACTACAGCCGTAGTGAATGTACGTGTATTAAAACTGAATTACAGTAATAAGTGCACATCGGTACTAATGTACAAATTCCAACTGTCAGGTCTTCTGGTGTAAAACTTTATTAAGGGAGTAATATCATTTCCTAAACCAGCTTTTCTCCGTTTGGGCAGTCACTATTACTTGCAACGCCTTTCACCTAAGTTTAGGCCTGTTTGGATTGCAAAGGTAGTGAGGTGTATGACGCAATGTTCAATTTCTAGGAATTGTGAGCGAAGAGATTTTTTGAAGAACAAAGAATCGTCTTCGGCTGAAGACAAGTATCCGCATTGGCAAAAATGTTGAAATCGGCTCATCATTATGCATTCAGCCGTGCGAGTTTCTGTGCCCGTCTGATTTGTTTTTTAATGAGCTACACTGGTCCTTCCCGTAAGTAGAGACCGTACCGTACCTATTTTTTTTCTTAAATGTCGTCTTTACTTCTGTGTACACCCTATCCAACTTAGATGTTACCGAGCATAATAGTAATTTCATTATGAGATTCATTCGATCTTGAAATAGTGCTGACACAAGGCAGATTTAAATAAATGTAATAGCTGTCTCTTCAAGTCCTAAAAAAGTATTTTCGTTGGGTGACCGTGAACACAATTTATTAATACTTCAGTCTCTAATACTCATCAGAAGGTACAACTACTGTATCCAAGGGAATTAGCACTCCCAGGAGAAAAATGTGAGGTCCCGAGCTAGAGGTACGGCAAGCCTTCCTCTTGTTGAAATAGAATAGGGTTTTATGTTTTGTTACACACAATGATTTTTTGATTCACTGCTGTCCTGTTTTCACTTATTACTTTATTCTTCAACTTTTAGCCTCATTTTATAAACTTGTTTCACACCCTACTATTTCGATCGTGTGTAAGAACCCTTTTCTGCTTAGATTCCTCGTTCCATTAGTTTTATAGTAAATGATAAATTCCTCTCATTGGAACATATTTTTTTTGGGTAGGGAGGCTCAAACTAACCTATCTAAAGGAATCTAGTGGAAACAATCGGTAATTCTTCCTTCATCTTCTAGTTAGAAGTCTGACTGGGTCTTACCAGTCTGCAGGACTTGCCGGCAGAGGGCAGGTAAAGCATGGAATCAGTGCTTCCACTCCTAGGGTAATTACCCTAGTCTAGGGTAATCAGACCCCTCCTAGGGTACAGTCTAGGGTAAAGGAAAAAAATGCAAAATCTAGGGTAAAATCTATATTTTAAATCTAATTTATAAAAATTTCGAAAAAACATAGAAGATTGACAATAACTTCATTTGAATAACCCAAATGAGAATTAATTTAGCAGAAGACATTGATTGAAAGAAAGAAAGTATCAACATTTGATTCATAAATAGAGCCCAAATTAACTTAACATGTTCCATACAGGTACTGAGCATATTGCAGTGCTTTTCGCAATGTGTGTCGTGTAGTTTCTTCACAAGCTTGTGTACGGCGATTGATGGGGCAGTGGTATGCACTCACACTTTACTTGTTGAGTTGTCGTTTAGCGATACAACTCAGGTATATGATTTGATGGCAAATGCTTCAAACAACAAGCTAACACGTGCTTATTTAGAGTTCTTTTATTACAATTTGAGGAAATTAATACATTTAATACCTCGTTCCAGACTGACTTTCCGAATATCTTCAATCTGAGATCAGAAATTTATGGCCAGATTAGGAACTTTTGTTCAGATTTTATGCTTGTTGCTTTTGTGAAGAATGCGACAATTTCTTTGCTGAATCCATCCCATTCAACATTCACCAGTGCTTTAGTGCTAGAATGTGATGTTTACATTGGAATGACAACAACTGAAACGATATCAAAGATAACTGGCATAAAAGAAAGAGATTTTGTACCTAATTGGGCATGCTTCTAGTTGAAGCAGTTTCTCAAATCCAAAAAAGTTTTTTCATCGAGGATCCTGCATGTGTCATCGTACTCAAATCTGCGTAATGCTTCAACTAGGGGATCCCGGGATCCCGGATAATTTGGGGCTGAAATTTCCCGGTCCGGGCAATCTTTTCTTCCCGGGAATCTAAATAGGATATATTTTTCAGGATGTGGGTGAGAAAATAACTTAAAATCTTACTGTTTAATATCACTCATCAATTAGAGAGCGCATGATAGGACTTTAGTGTAATAATATTATTGCAATTTACATCACGACACAAGTGTAGTCTATAATATCTCTTAATATAGTTCAGCTATTACATTAGAATATATTTTGTGGTTTAATTTTGCAGGTAATAAATAATAGACCGTAATAGATACGACGATAACGGCCGATGTTGTAGAAACTGAAGTCTTTGTGCAGCAATATTATGTCGAAGATGCAACTGGAGAAAGTGCGTATTGTGTAACGTGCGGCAAGAGTTTACTTTGCAAAGGCTGGTCTACCAGAGGTTTGTTACGCCCCTAAAGAGCAAACACAACATAGTGAAGTCTGAAACTGTAGACCCAGATGAGTTAACTAGTAGCTCAGAAGATAGAATTCGTATTTGAACAAAGCGACCTCATGCGAGGGAGAGCAGTAGAAAAAGCACTAAACGTAAACAAACAGAAATAACAACTTTTGTAAAGGTATCTAAAAGTACTCAGGAAGAACAAGTGACCAAGCTAGTACCAGTTGATGGTGTGCCAGGAAATAGAATTACAAAAAGTAAATTCATTAGAGAATCCTTCTCAGATGAAGGTTTTTCGCTTCCTAAATCGTCAAATACTGTGATGGGTGCGGGCAACAAATAATAATAACATAAATGTAAAAATATTAAGAAATCCCGGGATCTCGGGATTCTGAGATTTATCATTTTGTCCCGGGATTGCAAACCCTAGAACACCAACTCCAAAATCTTTGTCACATATATTAGACGAAATTCCTCAAATGAAAAAGTTCGTCGATTAGAAATTTCTTAGGGAGAATGGCGAAAACATTACTTGGATGAACAATTGACACCAGACATGTCAGCCGTTAATTACTTGGAAACAGTGTTTAACCGTGAAAATGCCAATGGGCCCCCATGTTGTCCAAATCTTAAAATTATAATTTCAATGTTGTTCCCCTCTCATTTTCAAGTGCTTTCGTTGAACGTTCCTTTAGTCAATTAAATTTGACCAAAACTTTCCAAGGAACCAGTTTGAAGAATGAAACCGTGCGTAGTTTGATCCATGCAATGGATAACCTTGAAGAGTCTGGCTCCACGGCATCTAATTTTCCAAATAATACTACTTTAATTAAGGCTATTAATGAAGTGAAAGGTAATGCTACGCGTGCAGAATCTTTAGCGATGCCGATACCTTACAAATATAAAATACGGAAAGCGTGATATCGTTTTCATTATGTTGTGAATTGCAGTTTTATACAATGTATTCCCAGAACTTGACTTTTTATGTGAGTAGTATAGCTTCCTGGGAATAAAGAATTATTTGTATTAAGTTGGGCTTTCTCTTATTTTGATCAAATTTATCTAAGGCTATACTTAACACCACACGTAGAGTTCATTCATTTTTTATTTGTTTTGCATCGTTCAAAAAAACTCAATACCACGAGCCCAAAAAATATTACATATGTTTGTATTTTAAACAAAATTTTTTGTTAAGTTTCTGTAACACTAATTATTTATGCACTGTGAGCACCAATTACGTAAATCTGAACTTCAATATTGTAGACCACAGTTTTTTGTGTATTTGTTGAGTTGTTTATCGACTCACATTTGGAATATATTTTAAAATTTTAATGGAAGAATGCCATTTTATACACATTACCATAATAAAGACGTTCAGATCATTCATTTATTAATTATCGAATCCCCAGAAACTGTGAAAATGTTGTCGATGTGACGTAATTAAGGACAAAGCCAGTAGCATTATTATAGCCTATACGGTAATTATTATATTGCCCTCATTTATATTTTCTAGGGTAATGCAAGAGCATTCTAGGGTAAAATACATGCTAGCCTAGGGTACAAAGATTGACGAGCGTGGAAGGCCTGCATGGAATGATGGAATATTTTGGCAGACAAATGGCAGTCGCTTCCTAGCTTTCGACGAGTGAGTGTGTGCGTCAGAGCGCAGTGAAGTTTGACAGCTAATTTCCCGGTGCCCTTGAAACACTTCCATGACTTTTGAGGTTGCCACTATATCGGTGGTCCATACAGCTCCTAGACCTCCTTCATGCGCTCGTCATTTCCCCATGTCAGCGTCGATCGAGTTATTGTTACATTCTCACGTGGTGGTTCATTCCCCGGTCATGGATGTTATAATACTCTGGTATTTCTACCGGTTTCAAATTCATACCGAGACTCTTACATCAAGGAACTTGTTGAAAACCCATGTACTGACCTGATGGAGCCACTGCTGTTTAACTTTTTCTCTGGTGATTTTAGCCGCCCAATGCAGCTATAATCATAAATTTTCCGGCCAAAAAGTCAGACTGGACGTTTGAGAGTTTTCTGTTGTGCATCATTTTCGAATCCTTCTGCAGTCGTTTAGGGTGAGCGTGTCGGAAACAAGTTTGGGTTCAGTTCTAGAACCGTTCTGTGTCACTTGTAAACTCAGCGTATTACTTGATGACCTACTTATCGCTGTCTTGCAGAAGTGTACAGCTATTGAAGTTGCAGAAATTGTTTCATACTCGTGAAATTTTGTTTAAGTAGTTCTACGTTTTCGAACTAAATACTTCTAGAAATGTGTAGCTTGAAGTGATTGAGGAAGGAAATCCTTCCTCTTCGCGTGTTGGACTTGCATAGCTTTTTATTTTGACCCGGATATTTTTTTTTGGCACTGTTCTTTTTTTCTCTCTCTCTCTTTTCCAACTCTGACCTTGTTTCGTATACTACTTTCAATCTTGCTGTTTCTATGCGCAAGGAATCCTATGTTGGGAAACACGAGTGCATGAATTCCCAGTTCCATTTATCCCATTCTAAATTGTGCGCTGCTTTTTCTTTTGTTGGAACACATTTGATGTTTGCGCGACTTGAATTAACTTGCAGTCCGTAATATATTTATTCATATACTTAATTGTGTGTAATTTCATCAGTAAGTCAATGAGGAAATAAACATAGAGCAATTTGCACAGATTAATTTTATTATGCGAGAACTTTAAAATTGTATTGCCACAGTCATTTCGAAACAAAATTGTTTTTGTTTGCTAAAAATTAGTGTTGTACCAATGTATCGGCATCGGCAGTATGTGTCATTTTTACTGGTATCGGTATCAGCAAAATTCGGCCGATACTTTTCAATAACACATATTTTATCATAAAAATAGCCATAATTCATTAAAATGAAAGTATAATCAAATTAAGAGCCTATTCATACCTGGTAAAATAGCTAACTGTTGAATTACAGCGTTTAATCAGGCTCGCTAACTGAACTTCTTTTAATTCCCGATAAGTCACATACGGTCAGTAAGTGAAAGCGATGTAGCATGAATAGTTAAACACAGTAGCGACATAAAATTATTATACTTTAACAACTGAAACATATATAGTTTGACCCAATTTCCATTTCATAAAGTACGTGACAGTCTTACAAAAATCAAACCAATTTAATAAAATTGAAGGTGCATTTTATAGTTTTTGTAAATTTAATATAGAAGTAGCTGAAAATTATATTTTAATTTAGCTTGTAAATCGTCAAATATGACGAAGCTAATAATTTTCTTTTAATTTAGGATGTAAACCGCCGTACATTACGAATCTTGCATTTTTTTTCTATTTTAAGATATTGAAAAATTTACGAACAATCTTAAAGTTGGTTGCGTGTTTGCGGATCTTTTCAGTTTCGGGGCCCATCGAATTTTAATGTTTTCTTTTCGCCGAAGTATGTATTTTGGTGTGAAAAAGACGAAAATAACCATTTTGTAGAGAAATTATTCATTAAGTGTTACTACTTCAACTTCAGTGTGAAACTTTGTCGATATTGTTGTATTATTAGATATATTTGTGAATAATTTTATTATAACAGCCATGTAGGGCTTTATTTTAATATGTAGGGCTTGGGTTTTATTTTCATAAAATTGTAAAAGAATCGGTATCGGTTGTACTATCGGTCAAAGTATCGATATTTCCAAGTATCGGTATCGGCCAAAAAAATGGGTATCGGTATTGGCCAAGTGCGCTAATGCAGCGATGAATGTCCACTCTAGAAATTTTGAATTTTAACGAGAAATCGTCAGCTAACTATTGCTATTATATGGAAGCCTAGGCCGAGTTGCTTGAAAATTTACAAAATTCGTGTCACAAATCATGAAGTACGTTAACGTTTTCTGAACTACAAGTAAATTTCATGTTTGACTTTTAACGCCACTCGTGCTCATGGCTCTTCAGAATCGATGACGTTCGATTAAGCACCTCAGTAATTTCATCTAGTTGTGAATTGCATAAAATAGCTTGACACATCTGTTACGTCTAAATGGGTTTGAGCTTCTCTGTGGCACGAGTTTTCGGACCTTTCGAATTTTTCTTGTTTCAATCATTCAGGTGCAGACGCCGAACACAAATATGATTATGTATATTAACCGTGATTTAAATACATTTTTAAAATACATTTTTGCTCGTTAGGTAGTGATAGTCATATCACAGACACGCTCGCGAAACGCTTTAGAACTATTCCAGTTGCAGTCAAATGACCGTTCAGGGACGAAAAAAGTCTATTCATGCGGGAATGTCATGTTAGAGCATAAATTTAAGCATGTAATTTTTATCTGTGCCTATTTTTGTCTGTGGCTCGAATATCCTTATTTTGAAAATGTTAGATGCTTAGGATAAGTACGCGGTGCAGCTACTTCATACCCCGAACATCGTGTTCAGTAGACATTTCCTAATGATAAAATTATGCGATGTGCACTAGTTGATTTCTCCGCCCCAAGTCGCACCTTGTCAAGAAAATGCATTAATATCATACGATTCCAAATTTCTATTTGAATTGCTATTTCTTCTAATTGATATAGATTCATTCGAAAGTTATCACTATGCAAAAGTGATGGAAGGAGACGCGCTCATGAGCAGTTTATATGAAATATTTTTCGTGATTTATAAATTGCCTCAATTAGAGTAAAGCTTCATTTTTATTGGCGAGGGTATACTAGTTAAGAATGAAATACTGTTTTACGAATCTTAGCAATGGCTTGAGTAGTCAAGCTACTTTAAACTGCAGTTTCATGACTGACGGGCTAGCACTGACCAACTTGGCACTTGAGTTACCGTCACTAGCTAAGAGATCGATTCTAACTCAAGTTAGTGCAGGAACGGGCTGAAAATTGTCTTTTTGTGTCGTAACCACTTTTACTTAAATCAAAGTTACTCCTTCCTGACTGGAGGTTCAAATATGATGGAAATTAATGGTGTGGTGTTGATCTACTCTGAAAACTTCAGGAAATTACCCCGTCTGTAAATTTATCCACTAGTTAAAAATAGCCCAAGATATTTTCAAACGATGTTTGCAGTATTAACGGTTCTATTCATCTCATTGAAGGGAAGTATCTTCAGTAATTTCGACTAGCTCGTAAACTAAACATTCTTTCTTCTGTTGAGTTAGTCAATTCTTACACTTCGCGCTCGTAGACTGATATGCTTGAGCTAGTTGTGAGGTAGACAAACTGGATCCTTCAACAATATCCTCAAGCAATTAAGTGTTGTTGAAAGGCCAAATGAACACATTGTTCTTTGATAGTGTTATGTAGCTTCCTCTTGCAAGTTTGGTTCTCTAATAGATGATCACGCTGCTCTGGCGGCCATACAAAGAAGTTACCCTTCTGTCGGAGACTGGTGAGCTCACTTCTAGCCGGCTGGGAAGCCTACGTCGCATATGCACCAGTAGAACTTGCCGCAATTCTGTTTTTTGTTCGACAGCTTTTAAGCATGTTTATGAGATCGTTATAAAACTGATAAACTGCTTGCCCACTCGACCTTGCTTCATCGTGGTACTAAATTATTACTTCTTTTTTGATGCGACTATGTTGCTAAGTTTCGTAGCCCCTCAGGGAGATACAACTATTTGTATCTATGATAATTAGCACTCCCAGGGGGGAATGTGTGAAGGCCCGAGCTGAGAGTTAGGAAGGCCTATATTATTCGTTGAAATATAATGCGTTTGGGTACGTTTAGAACTACCTTTTTCGGTTCACTGCTGTCCTGTTTTCAGCACTTACTACTCTATTCATGTGGGGGCCTGAGCTAAAGTTTAGGTAGGCTCCCTTTTGTTGAAATAAAATAGGTTTTTGTTTTGTTACGTACCATCTTTTTTCGGTTCACTGCTGTCCTGTTTTTCTCCACCTACTTCTTTCTTCTTCAAATTTTTCTTGTTTCATGAACTTCTTTCTTAGCTTCCTGTTTCTGTCCCCTCAGGGGGATACAACTATTGTATCTATGGGAATTAGCGCTCCCAGGGGAAAAATGTGAGGGCCCGAGCTGAGAGTTAGGTAGGCCTTCTTTTTGTTGAAATAAAATGTTTTTTGTTATGTTAAGGACCATCTTTTTTCGGTTCACTACTGTCCTGTTTTTCAGCACCTCTGACTTTCTTCTTCAACTTTTATCTTATTTCATGAACTTCTTTCCCATCTTACTGTTTCTATGCCCTTTCTGCATAAATTCCTCATTTTCTTATCTCCATACTAAATGGTGCCTTCCTCCTTCCTCTCTTCGATACGCTCTATTTTTGCAGCGGTTAGGGAGGCTTAAACTAACTTATAATCTAATCTTCCTGTTTCTGTGCACCTTGTGCATAGATTCCGCGTTCCCTCAACTCCATACTAAATGATGCCTTCCTCCTTCCTCTCTTAGAACATCTTTGTCGTGCAGTTAAGGGAGGCTAAAACTTTCTTATATAATAATAATAATAATAATGCTTTCTTCTTCAACCTTGATCTTGTTTCATAGTTTTCTTTCTCAGCTTACTGTTTCTATGCCCTTTCTGCATAGATTCGACGTTCCCTTAAGGAGATCATCCCAGGCCCCTGTCGGTCCGTGGGTCATTTCTAATGTTTTTGTTGGAAAAGGACCCTTAGTTGGTGGACTATTCGCTCCTAAAATTTTATGGCGCTACGGACAATAAATCCCCCCCAGAGGGGGGTGAGGGGACCGAAATTTTCAATTTTTCCTGATTTTGACCCCATATAAAAAGAGAACAAGTAGGAAATGAAGAAAAAAACATTTGAGTTTGTTATAAATGTTCCAAGGATTCTAAAACTGTCTTTGTTTTTGTTCTAGCATCAAAACTGGAGGAGGAGTCCCATTTTGAAATATCAATATCAGTGAAATATCAATACCTAAAAACCAATATGTCAAATTTTTGCAAAATCTAAGGCCTGAATCAAAAATGTTAATGGAATCAATTGTGTTTCTTTTCAAAGGTTACATATCATAGTCAAATATCATAAGAATCAGACAGAAAATTGAAAATTTCATATTTTTGAAAAAAAAATTTTGTTTGGAAATCACAATTCACAGTGTGAATATGAAGTTATGTAAGGAAATTATCGAAATAAAAATTAAGACTGCATTCAATTACATCAATTGTTCATTATATTACACTTCAACCAAAAATTTTGTTATGGCTTATACAAAAAAATGATTTCCAACATTCAAAATGTCCAACATTTCCAACATTCTCCTTCTTCAGTTTTGATGCTAGAACAAAACCAAAGACAGTTTTAGGTCCTTTGAACATGTCTAACAAACTCAAATAGGCTTTTTTCCAAATTCGAATTTCTCAAAAAATATATAGCTCTAAACCCAAAAAATTGTTGGGTTTAGCAATTTTTCAAAAATTAAAAAAAAAAACAGAAAAAAAATTTGAAAAAAGCCCATTTGAGTTTGTTTGAAATGTTCCGAGGATTCTAAAACTGTCTGTTTTTGTTCTAGCATCAAAACTGAAGGACGAGTCCCATTTTGAATTATCAGTAAAAAATATACCAAAAAACTCATTTTTCGTCAAAAAACTAAGGCCTAAATCGAAAAAATGACAGGAGTAAAAAAGGTTTACTTTCAGTAAATACATATACTGGCCAATTTTCAAACGAATCGGACGAAAAAAGTTGAAAAAGTGTGATGATCTCCTTAATTTCATACTAAATGGTGCCTTCCTTCTTCCTCTCTTTGGATCGCCTTTGTTGCGGATAGGGAGGCTTAAACTAACTAATAATCTATAATCTATCTGCTAAGTTTCGTAGATTTCCATGTAACATTTTTAGTCATGTGAACGATGATGCGCACTTAATTCAGTAGGATTGCCTAGCAAGTTATCATTTGCACTCTCGATGTCGCAGTGCAAATATGTATGGCGAGACGAGGGCGCACCCTGCTTGTGGCCCCCTCATCCGGCGATGTAGGCCTAGCCTCAGCTCCCTTCACTCCCCTCGAACACTGCGCGTCGCTACCGTGCCCAGAACTCAGGAGGCCCTCACCTCAACTGCTGTCACCTACTGCGCCGTTCTTGCTAAGGGTGTCATTTCTTAATTTTACGTGCCTTCAGTGCTAAAAATAGTCGTTTCGAGACCTAGTTTTCTATAGAATTCTACAATGGTTTTTAAATCTAATGTAATTATTGCAGATGTGTTCGGCCAGCTCCCTGTGTAGTGTCTCGTAACAAACGTATACAGTGATCATGGATTGGAACCATTTCTGGGATTTCCCGAGCTAAACTTTGTTATTACCGATTCTGAATATATCTTTCAATTTTTTCCATTAATCGGAAACGTGAGTTGTTCCTATGGTTTGAGTTATAGAAAGTTTTTTTGTATTAACTTGAAGATACGCACTTGGTAAGATCTTCGAAGTTACTAGAAAAATAATTATCAGCGTAATATCTAGTTCCAACAGCATTTCCATAAACCTAATATCAAAATCTGTAGACTCGGCAGTAGTCCTGGTTTCACAATTATGCAGTGAACTCTTGCACTCTCGTGTTGGTCTTGTTTGGGTGATTTTTTTGAAGCGTGTGATGATATATGCGTGAGCCATTCAATTCAGAGTGCGGGGTATAGTAATTCACTGATAGGTCCCCGGAAGAATTAATGCTCAAATTCATTTTCGCGCAATTTTTGCGAGCAAGCTCTTGCTGTACATAGAAAAATATTGCACACTTGCCGCTTCTAATATTTCTCTAATCAAGAAGGCGTTTTTGGTTAATGTTTGGTGAAAATGTACTGTGTGATACTTGATACTTAAAATAATGTACAAAGTGAAAATTTGAAAATGTCTTATCTAGTTTTATTAATTAAGAATATGAAATACCCGATGCTAACTATTCAACAATACTATTTTTTTCTTTTTGATCATTTACTTTTTTAAAGTTGAGTTCGAGTTTGCAATATGATTTCAAGATGACAAGATCGAAATAGTGAATTTGCTTAGTCAGTCTCTTGACCTCCATTCCTATTGAAAATTTTTAATTGCGATGAAAAATTCACGTTCTTATAAAACATCATAGAAAATATCGATAGTTTAAATTAATTTTAGAAAAATAAATGAAATTTTCTGTGGAAAATCTTCATCGTCTCTTTGGCACTAAATAAATGGCGTGTGCCGAGTAGTCAAAGACAATAAAGGCATTGGTTCCAAATATTAAATGTGTCCAATATCTTTGCCGTTGGTGTATAAAGTTTTTCTTTAATAATACACTGTAAACAATGATTTTTGCGTGTGTGCTGATATGCATCACTAGGTATATTTCCAAGTTCTGTAAGCATGTGGAAGCCGTCATCATTGCCAAAGGATACTGTATTGAAAAAAATTTTCTTTCCAATGTTTTGTTCAATAAACTACACACCTTTCTCTTCATGTATATTTCTGAATATATTTGCCAAATGTTAGTCAAATACAAAAAAAAATTGAATTAAAGAAATAAGAAAAATGTTAGATATGAATGTATATAACACTTCGTGTCACTGTTCATTAATAATACGGATAACGAGTTTTCTACTTGGCTTTAAACTGTCATGGCAAATTGCTGCATAAAGGGCATAAAAATTCATACTATTTTTTATTTACTTCCACATTAATAGCTCGGAGAATAATGAAGAGAAAGGTGTGTAGTTTATTGAACAAACCATTGGAAAGAAAAATTTTTTCAATACAGTATCCTTTGGCAATGATGACGGCTTCCACATGCTTGCAGAACTTTGAAACTGCGCGGGTGATCTCTGCCGTTTTTAACGACCCCACTACCTTCTTGATATCCTCCTGGATGGCCATGACGCTTTTGTGATGTCTCCCGCCGCGTGTCTTGGCTTCGATACGCTCCCAGAAATAGTAATCCAATGGGTTCAGGTCAGGAGAGTTGGAGGGCCAAAAATCCTTCTTCCAGAATCGGACGCTAGACCTCTCGAGCAAGTTGACTGTTTTCTTTGCCCTGCGGGTTGGACTCAAGTCCTGTTCAACATATACTCCTTACCAGCAGCCCGGTCCTTCATTCAAGGAAGGATTTTGCCCTTTAAGACCTTTGTAATAGACCGCGGCATTGACTTTCTCGCGGCTGGCGAAGATGCGAGTTACCACGCTGCCCTTACATGAAACCACGCAAATGGCCATAACGCTAGCCGACCTCTGCGTTGTTATCGTGTAAACAACGACGATGCAGCGGTCATTCCGTGCATTGAAGGTCCTATCAACCGTAAAATCTCATCACGGCGAAACTTGATGACCGAGCCATTTGACTTCATCCAGTTCAAAAATTTCTTGTGCATGGGAAGTTAAAACTGGATGAACCTCTTACCTTGTGCATAGGAGGTTAGACCTCGCTCCTTGAGCCTTTCTGGATCGTCATGACGCTGACAGCCCTCTTCTTGGCTTGTATCGAGAGTGGCACGGACGGATTTGTTTTACACTCAATTTGAGCCCATTCAGAAAGCGAGGTGTGACTTCTTGTTTTGTGAGGGGCCCTTTGATTTTGTCGAGACTCGTTGAAACTCGTGCAAACATCTATTGTATCTATCGGAATTAGCACTCCCAGGGGGAAAGTGTGTTAGGGCCCGAGCTGAGAGTTAGGTAGGCATTCTTTTTGATAAAGTAAAATGTATTTATTATGTTGACCATATTTTTTTCGGTTCACTGCTGTCCTATTTTTCATCACCTACTTCTTTCATTTTCTTCAACTATTATCTCGTTTCAAGAACTTCTTTCCCAACTTTGTTTCTATGCCCCTTCTACATAGATTCCGCATTCACCATACATTTTCACCGTACTAAATGATGCCTTCCTCCTTCCTCTCTTCGATACGCTTTTTTTTTTTGTAGCGGTTAGGGAGGCTTAAACTAAACATCTAATCTAATCGCGCAGACATCACAAACTGTTTGCCTGGGATATTTTAGCGATTTGGCAATGTAGGTTGGGCTGTGGCGCACGCGACGTAGTTCGCATACGGCTGATCATTTGACTTGCTCCATTGCACAATGTTGATCACTCGAGGTCAGATGGTAAGTAGCTGGCTTGTTAGATATCAGCTATAACTGGGTCGGATCTGTGTTGCCAATTAGTCCAGGATAAGGGTTCCCAACGACTTGATAAACTAGTCCGGATTTATCTGTCCGACCCTGAATAGTACCGTGGACATGATACTGTTTCGAACAGATGAGGTAAATCAATTAATGTAAATTTGGCTTCAGATAGAGTAGCAAGGATGTTTGATAATATGCTAAATTAAAATTGTTACGAGACTTGGTCCTGTCCCTCATTAATTTGCATTAATGAGGAGACCGGATTTCTCAAAAGTGAGGAATTGGTATACCTCCATGAAATCATGAAATACACGAAAAAGAAAACACAAGAAAATACAGGCAAATCAAAATACACAAACATTAAATTTCAATGGATCCACCTTTCAAAATACTAAAATAAATGACGGTACTCACCGATGTGAACCCACTTACGACAGCGCGCTTTTCTGTGCACGTCTGAATTGATGAGATACGTGTTACGCCGTCAGGTATTAATACTATACACAGGCTATCGTTGTATAATCTTTATGGTTACGGCAGTGCATCCTATAATTAATTTCATGAGCCTAATATGCCGTTGACATATCGTAAGGTGTGGTACGACTACTAATAGCTCAAACTTGCTACTCTTCTCACCACCTTAACACAAGTAACCGAATTGAAAAAATGTACGCTGGTAATATCCCTCATGTCAACGCTATCCTAACTGTTTGGGTTGGCCAACCCTTCTCTACAAATTTAACTTCAACCAAATTCATTACAGGGAAAATCCTCCACTATATGCGCATTCCAACAGCACAGGACATTGTCTTAACTTCAGATCACAGGTGTATTCGCACTAGCACAGCTTCAGTTCAGATTCCCTGGATATCATCAGTTCAGAAAATGTGCCTTCAACGACTGCATTCAGAGCTTCCCGTCGATTTTTCTATTGAGAATTAGGAATACCGCCCTCCTGCAAAGATCACAAAATTTACCCATTAACTTGATTGTCAAAATCGTACTCGTTTATACTTTTTACATTTAATTCAACGGCATTAAATTTTTCATTATATGCATATATGTTTCGAATAGCATCTCTTGTGAACAGAAAATAACTCTCACCCTTCCCAGCGATGTTTCGATATCTGTTTCTTTCAACCATCGTGGTCATCTCTAATCCCCTTTTTCCTGCACAATAGTCCGAGAATTTTTAATTATTGATTCCTGTTCTTTCCTGTTCCTGTAAAAATTCCTGTTCTTGGCAAGTAAGAGAATTTCATTTATGTGTCCGCTTCACTGTTTCGTGCGTTAACTTTTGTTTTTAGTGGGCTCTTGATGGACGTATTGGGTCGCACTGTAAAACAAAAAAGGGGGTTACTTTTGAGTTTGCCGCGGTAATCCATTTTCTAAGAAATCGTGCATCTATGCTTCATTCGTTCTAATTTCTCGGTGAGAGTACTTAACTTGTCGTACTCTAAAACCAAGATAATTGCGTTAGTGTTGAGGAAAACCATGTTAAAACTTATCTTCAATATAATGATTGAAATAGTCAGCTGGAATTATAGCCGCAACTTTCTTTGCATTGTAATGAATCATAACGACTAAGCGTTAGTAGATGTTCGTAAATTGTGTGTGCCATTAAGAGAAGGATCTTCATTAATACTCACGCTCAGCTGAAACCGAGCATGAGAATTCTAGCTTTTATTATGTTAATTAACAAGTGCTTCTTCAGAGTGATAAATTCCCGATTATTCTTCGGCGGGATGTGCTTATAATATTTATTTGTGAGATTTGAATTGTAATGGCCCGTTCGTTTCTTGCTGGACAACGTCCTTAACGATAGTCGGTGTGTTGGTAAATCGAGGGTCAAATATTTATGGACATTATCTACTGCATTTTTTAGTGAATGCTATTTCTTTGACACTTTCTGCAATCGTTTTTGAAATTTCTCATACCTCCTCAATCAACTTGAGTGATTTGAAAACAGCGATAAGATACTATAGCTAAATCTGTCAGTGTACCACTCGAATTTCAGACGTTCTGAAGACTCAGGAGATGCCGCTAATGTATCGATGGGAATTAGCACTCTCGTAGGAGACGTATAGGGTCTCCAACGGAGGATTATGTAGGCCTTCCTTTAGTAGAAATGGATGAGATTTTTGTTTTGTTACGGACCACCGGTTTTTCGGCTCATTGCTATCTTTTATTTCAGCTCCTACTATTTATTTCTTCAACTTTTTTTCTTGTTACGTGATCTTCCGTTCAATCTTGCTGTACCTAGGCACAGGGTGTGGGCACACACCTAGTGCATTATGCATCTCTCAATTTCTTACTAAATGGTTCCTTCCCCCTTTCTATCTCAGAACACCTATGTTGTGGTTAGAGAAGCTCAAACTAACGTAAAAGCTAATCTAATTTTGACGAATAACATTTTATTAGAATTTTACAACTGCCCTGAAAATATTTTTCTGTAATTGTAAATTATACCCCTGGAACGCGAAAATTCCTGATATTGTAATTTAAAAGCAGATTCAACTCCGCTGTCCATTTTTTACTGCCCATTTTGGAGGCTCAAGATGTCGAAATACTTCAAGGTTTTTGGCATCATTACCGTCTATTTGATGGTGATTTCATTTAAAGCTAATTCTTTTGAGCTTTTGAACCAATGTTATGGCAGTAGTTTATACTTTCTTCATTATCTGAGTATCGTGTCTTCACACTAATATTCAGGTCGTAAATCTCCGCGAGGTTTTTGTGAAAGGTTTCGTCAGCTCTTTGGACAGTGCGGAAGGAAATGAGAGTTAATCCATGAACTTCTTAGGTCTCGGCTGACCTTCGTGGCGCTCGTCTCGCGAGCGGCACTCACTGCTTCCCGTTACCGGAGCTGCTCCTGAGAGGCTTTATGCTTTGCTGCGCTACATTTTACTGTTAGTGCGCTCCTTCTATGAAGCGATAGTGATCGCTAACTTCAATCTTTAGCTCGCGTAGGTTTTAATTCATGCATGCCTAATCTTATCCTGATAATCTAGCGCTGCTCACAACTTTGAAGTGTGATTTGTGGCGGCTGCAGAAGGACCACAGACAGTGGCACCGACAAGAAAGTCTGCGCAGACAGTATTGTTAAAAACTTGTAAATGTTGCATATTTTAAAGTAATTGATCAAAACAACCTATACGTCATTCGATTCGGCGTCGATTCCTTTTTAAATCATATGCTTAAATTCGATTTTGAATTGGGTTGTACAGGTGTTCACGCCTATTTATTTGGAAGACGCAGAAAACAAAAAGAAAACAAAAAGATACTCCGCATAATGCAAAACATGTTGTTTCAATGAAACTTTTTGTGCAAAGTTAAATGGTGTATTGGCTTTTTGTATGTATCAGTCTCTCCAAGAAATGCGTAATTTACAAGCTTTTAAAAATGTTGGTAGCGTGGGCTTACTTTAACGCGCCACTGTATGTGTTGAACCTGGCTTGAACTTTCCCTGGTTGTGGTAGAGGGTGTTTCATTGGCCTCCAAGTATGTCCTAAATACGTGAGTGCTCTTTATTTTAATTGAAAAATGAATTTTAGCATTAATGGAAATTTAGATCTCACGTGGACTTCCTCTTTTCAAATGTTTGTGTGATTCGTTGCTTTTGTTTAGTGGTAGTGTGTGTTCTCACCGGGGAATCTTTCATGATATAACATTATTTGGTGGTGACTTCAAATTCCTACCTACTATAGCCACCGCAAAATATATAGCGGTTAGACTGAGGCAGCCGGGACTCAAGTTGTTAGTCCATGAATTATTCGTTTTCTTTGCTCCTTTCGCGCAGCGCAAATTAGTGCATCTTATAAACAGATATCTTACGCAAATGACCCTTTCACGCATGATTGTCAGTTCTTTCGTTCTGGGTATTCTTTATATAATATAAGGTTCTTTTCAGTTTTCTTATTTCTTATACTATTCTTATTATTATTTTCATTTTAATTTTATATTATCCGTTTTTGCTTTCCTTGTTCTTTTTCCACCTCTCAGGCGAGTGGGTTGAAGATGTTAGTCTTTCAACACATTTTGGTGGCCTCGCGCTGCTGGGAATACATAGGACACCTGAGTTGCACTGAGGGGTTCGCTGATAATATAATAATCGGTCCTCGTGTGTGGGCCTTGGAGAACTAGCGCTCCTCAGCGGTGACGTTCGCTACCCACGCCGGAGGCAACACCTGTGGCACGAGTCTGTAGTGACTTAGTTGTGGGATTCGTTGAAGTAGTGATCTTTCATTCGTTACTTTTCTGTCTCGTTAGGGAGACCGGTGTGCCGTGTAACCTACGAGTGCAGTCCTCTTTATTCTTGTTTTTAATTTTTATCTCCTGATCCTTTTCCTCTGTCGTCACCGTAGCGAGCTGCGCAAACCGAGACGTTCAAATTTTGTACCCTTGTGGTGCCTTGGAAACTTGAACTCGAGGGTTTTCCTGTGATTATCGCCTGAGTGGGAACAATGAGCTTACGTTGAGTATAACGATAATTCTTCGATTGCTTATGCTCATTTTTTTCTTGTTAATTTTCCGTTCTTCTTCCGTCTACTACCACTTGCTCAAAGTTCTTCATTCTGCTGTTGAAGTTCAACTCAGTAAATCCAGTAATCATTTTTAACACATTATATCCGAAAAAATTGATGCTGATAGTCTCAACTTCGAATTTTATTGAAGAAAACTTTGGATAACTTTATAGAAATGTGTGCCACAAAACGAAGGATAGTTCTCTTTGATTCTACCCTTCGAAATCCATAAGACAGGCAAAAGATTTAAGTTAGTTAGGTTCGTCTAATGATATGGGGTCTGGCACTCTTGCGCAAATGTTGTCGATTTATCTCAGCAGTGTAAAATTATTTCAGCTGTACATACATAGCGAAAACATATTAGCGAGAACACACCGGAAAAGTCTAAATGTTGCACGAAATTGAAAAGAACATCGAGGTTACGCTCTTAAATCTTTTTCTTTATGTTCCTACACACAATTGCAATACGCTGTAGTGAACAATCGTGGCGCCGAATTTGAGGTAAAATTAAATAGAATATTATTATCATTAAAATTAAGACTCCCTAGCCATAACAAATGCGATTTCATGAGAGCAAAAAAGGGACCATTTAGTACGGACTGTAGAAAACGAGGAATCAATGTACAATATGTGTTCATACACTGCATACTCTGAGCTTAGACAGCAAGTTAAGGTAGAGGAAGAAAACAATAAGAGATCAAGAAGCAGGCATGAAAGCGAGAAGTAGAGGGGACACGAAAGACAGAAGCGCCGAAGGCTTATGTACACTTGGATTATATTGATGTAGTGATTTTTGCGCTCTAGATTTGAATTTTGTAGCCTATTACATTTGAGGTGTTTCATTATCCTCATTACAATTGAATTGAGGTGTTTCATGCTTCATTGTTCCCGAACTTTTCTCATGCTATGAGGAGCTCGCGTATAGGACGCTACTCAGAATCAGAGCACCTTTAGTGACAATAATCATCAGCGTTATTAGTGTGAAAACGAAAGGCTTGTGCAATTTTAATTGTTCGGGTTCTAAAACTGTCCTCCTTTTAGCTGCTTTATTTTCTTGTACTAGAGCTATGAAACATGAGCCGTAAACATGGTAGAGTTGAAAATTACCATTCCCCTCAGGGGGATACAACTGTTGTATCTATGGGAATTAGCGCTCCCAGGAGAACCATGTGTGGGCCCGAGCTAAAGGTTAGGTAGGCTTCCTTTTTGTTGTAATAAAATAGTTTTTTTTTTGTTACGGACCATCTTTTTTCGGTTCACTGCTGTCCTGTTTTTCAGCACCTACTACTTTCTTCTTAAACTTTTTTCTTGTTTCATGAACTTCTTACCTAGCTTACTGTTTCTGTGCACCTTGTGCATAGATTCCACGTTCCCTCAACTCCATACTAAATGGTGCCTTCCTTTTTCCTCTCTTGGAACATCTTTGTCGTGGTTAAGGGAGGCTAAAACTTTCTTATATAATTATAATAATAATAATTAAAATAATAATAATAATGAAAATTACCATCAAGCCTAGTAAAGGAAACTCAAGACCACTCAGTAAGATGGGCAACAGGCTTAAATTAAGTTATGCTATAGGGACTGGTGCTCCCAGGAATACACCGTTAGTCTAGCTGGAGATACAGGAGGTCCTCAGTCTATGACGGAGATCCGTTCTTATGATGTGTTATAACTCAAATTTTAGTGTAAGTTGGAACATACTTAAATAGAAGAACCTCCGATCTCGAGCTACCGCCGTACACCCGCCGTCCGAGTTCCCACAGCATCAGTCGGCGAGACATACGCTCCTAGTCACTCACTTATGTTAATGTAGTATAGTATATATACTAATTAAAATTATAATCTAGGACATAACGAGGCACTTCTACGACATGAAAACACTACTAGGGTTAAAAAAAACACTGGAGGACACAAATGTAAAATACAGGTCCCCGTTTTCTTCAATCCCAATTTTCTTCCGCTACCAAACCACACATTTTGCCAGCTCGAAGACGAACTAGTCCACCAACGAGGTGTAAAATTACGACGCAACCGTCATACGTCGAGCCTCACTTTTTCTGCTGATTAATGAGAAATTGCGCCGTATCCACAAAACGTCGTAGGTCGGTGCCGCCGTTAACCGAGAACCCTCTGTATGGGTCTTCAGGCCTTCTGTCTTATGCTCCCGTGTTGCTTCCTTCAATTTTCATGCTTTCATTGTTATTCCTTCTTTGCTTTTTCCTTCCTAACTTGCTGTTTCTATGCGCCGGGTATCCTATGTCGGAACACATCTTGTGTATGGATTCCTTTTCCTATAGTCCATTCTAAAGGGTGAATTTTTCTCTCTTGCGATCGATTTTGTCGTGGCTAGAGAGTTCTATACTAAAACGTAAAAATGCGTCAAATAAAATAGGATGTTTGCTTGATTTCTGTTGCATTTTTCTGTGGGCCTGACACGAAACGTGGCCATATCATAAGCATAGTATGTTGGGTCACGAAATGGAAGCAGACGTGAGCGGCGACTTCATTGTGCTTTTATTGACCGCGTTGTCTTGCTTCACCCGCCAAGCTGGTATGTTACCGCAGAGTGCAGACGTGTTTTGGAGCACAGCTGTCTGAGGCAGCAAGTGTGCTTCCCTTTCACTGCTCGGTGGGGTGGTCCTGCCTTAACAGGGAGACTTCCAACCACGAAAATAATACCACGAAAGTTTGTTAAGAGTTAGCATTCTCCAACGACCGGAAAAGATACTAGGAGAAATAAATAGCTCCTACAGAATAATTTGAATCAGTCTGCGTTTTTGATTGTAAGCGGCAGGCTGTATTAATTATCATCGGAAAATTGTGTTGGTTAGAACTGGCTCTTCTAAACGCTTTGGTGCGATACTTAGAGTGAGGCGGAAAAATTGACCATATGAATACTATAACTGTGAGTCATTTCACTCCCAGCGGAAGTTACAATTATTATATCTATGGGAATTGACGCTCCCAGGGCGACTAGGTGAGATCCTGAGCTAAAACTTGAGTAGGCCTTTCTTTCATTGATTTTTTTTGTTACGGACCATCTTTTTCGGTTCACTGTTGTCCTATTTTTCAACACATTACTACTTCTCCAACTTGTATTTTTTTATAAATTTCTTTCTCAACTTGCTATTTCTGTGCACCTTGTACATGAATTCCGCGTTCCTAAATGGTGCTTTCTTCCTTACACTCTTTGTAACGCCTTTGTTACGGTTAGGGAGGCTTAAACCATGAAACATCTAATCTAATCTGCGAGAGTTTTTTTAATTCTTTCCTCCACCATACGGCGGAATTATTCAAAAATGAGCCGGACTGTCAAGTAGCGCTTTACGTATCTTTACTATTTTGAGCTATTTGGGTGTTGATTTCGCACTTAATTGTTTATTTTCTTGTAAGTATTGAAGTTTTATCTCGAAAGTGTGTGATTTTGTGAACTAATCGATGATTTTATTCAGCATTCCTATTCCAATTCCAGAATTGTGTGTCTCTTCAGGTCCTCGTGATTTTAATCTCATCACTTCAAATTGAAATTCACAGCAATATCTGTGTGCAGATATCTTACATTAGGTTTCATCGCGTGAAAACGCTCGTCTAAAACTAAGTGAAAAATTAGCTTAGCATCTATCCTACCCAACGTAGAACATTCATAGTGTGCAAGCCAGTAAGTAATATAGTCGGCTGCTTTGTGTTGAAATAGCCAATAGTTGAAATTAATGGCGCCGTCAAAGATGCACCATGGTACAAAGGCGCCTCTCCACAAATGCGTCGTTTGCTCGACCATACCCATAACGATGAGCAGGAGAGGAAGAAGAACCTCCGATCTCGAGCTACCGCCGTACACCCGCCGTCCGAGTTCCCACAGCATCAGTCGGCGAGACAGCAACGGGTCTACTGCATCTAGTAGTTCTTCGTGTAGTAGTTGTTCTCACCAAACATCAGTGCGTGACGCTGTCGTTCGCTGCTTTACTTATGTTAAACAACGGGTTTCGCTGTCATGCAATAGCTTCACGAATACCAGTGGAAACGCTCAACCGCTCATCTTTCATGACTCGCGCACTGACTCGAGAGAATCGGCTGTAGGTCGTCGTCCAAGCTTGTCTAATGATCGACAACAAACACCCATTCGTCGCAGATCCTCCACGAGTCTCCAAAAACCTCATAGCAGTTTGGTGAGGTCGAGCAGCTGCAGAAAATCGAACAGCCACCGCCGCCGACGACGACGGTCTTCTAACAGGGATAGTGAATCAGAACAGAACAATGCCATTAATCGAGGACGCAATCGTGCTTCTCGTCGCCGCGAAAAAACTCCTAAAACAACTGAAGTCCCAGATCCTCTTGGCACTTCGCGTTCGTCCTCAGCGAGGAGGCGGTCTCTCAACGTCCACGAACGCTGTGAGGCGCTTGCTCATGCAACTGAAAATGGTTCACGACCTCAGACACCAAATGACTGTGATGAGGAACAACTCGCGGCGTCTCCTGTGGCAGCCGCAGCTCCCATTTTGTCTTGCTTGCGGGTCAACACAGAACGACTTTTTGCATTTCTGCCAAGACCGGAGTTAGTTTATTTATAATTTATTTATTTTGTTCGTTACGTCACTAGGAGGCAATTTTCGGGCTTAACATAGTGTATTCTGACTTAAAAATAGGTGCTCTTATGTGCATTACTGGCTTTTGAGTTATATTCTGAAGTTAGTACGCAATGATTCATTAATCAAAACAAATATTCGTTAATTAAAACTCGTGTTGGTGTACTCTCCGAAATATTGCGTGGGAAAGTAATGAGGCAGTTGGTATTAAAATTAGCATGAAAATTATTTCCAAAACTATTTCGAAATTTGATCTTTTGTTGTGCTTAAGCATTTTCACTGAGTTCCCTGCAAAGGTTTTGAGACGCGTTGAGTTCGAGCGAACACTTTGTCGTAATCGTCGCAAGACTATGGGAGTTCAAAAAGGTTTTGTCGGAATAATATAATATCTTCTTGATGTAGGGGAAAATAGTGCTGAGATTTTACTTCGCGTTTCGCTTGAGAGTAATCCAATTTGCTTGTCTCTGAGTACTGTGCATAATATAAAATTCTGGCATGGATTCCATTTATTAGTGTACCTGTAGTATCTTTTAGAGGATTTTGTGGGATTCTTTTCGTGTACCACCCTTTCTTCTTCTTTTGGCCACGTTTTGAACAGGAACGTTATAACAGGTCGCCTTCGGGAGATATAACTATTGTCTCTGTGGGAATTAACGCTCTGAGAAGGAAATATGAGGTTTTGATGTGGAGGTTAGACAGGCTTAGCTGTTATTGAAAATAGTTTTTTTTTACTTTGTTTTGTTATGAATGAATTTTTTCGATTCTCTACCATCTTATTTTTTGTACCTTTAATTTTCACCTTCAATTTTTATCTTGTTGCGCAACCTTCCTTCTCAATCAACTGCCTCCATGCGCAGGAGATTTTGTGCGGAAACACACACACATATTGATTAGATTCCGCGTTTCCTCATCTCCATACTAAATGGTACCTTTGTCCTTTCTCCCTTGGTAACACCTTTCCCCTCGGGAGGATAAAACTATTGTATCTATGGGAATAAGCGCTCCCAGGGAGGCAATGTGAGAGTCCGAGCTAAAGGTTAGGTAGGCTTTCTTTTTGTTAAAATAACATAGGTTTTTCTTTTGTTACGGGCCAACTTTTTTCGGTTCATTGTTGTCCTGCTTTTTCAGCACCTACTACTTTCTTCTTCAACTTTGTTCTTGTTTCATGAACTCCTTTCTCATCTTACTGTTTCTATGCCCTTTCTGCATAGATTCCATGTTCCTTCCTCTCTTTGTATCTCATTTGTTGTGGTTAGGGAAGCTTAAACTGACTTATAATTTGATCTAATCCAGCAGTGATTCATGTCGTATTTGCTGTCATTAGCGTTACTATTATGTTTGGTATTCTTTGCATCATCACTTGGACCTACAATATAGATTGTAACGTTAGATTGCTCTTTTGCAGCATCTTGGGCAGCCGCGATGGGATCACCATCAGCGTGTGGAACAGGCGCAAGCTCCAGAAGAAAGGGTCCGGCAACGCTTTCCTGGGCAGCGTGATGCTCACACCCACTCTAGTCAATCAGCTCAAGGATACTGGCTGTGAGTCCTTACGATTTAGCGTGCAGAGCAACGTACTCTTCAATTTCATATTCTGTAAAAAATCCATTGCGCTGTTTACGCGTTATTTCCTACACTCTTTTGGACTGTTATTGTAACTTCTTATAGAGATCTTCATTTCGAATTTATCTTTCAAGGTTTGGTGTGCTGAGTAATCTAACTATTTCAAATTTTAATACATCAGTTAAGTGAAAACACGGCCCGCAGAAGTTATTAACGCACATGGGGAAAACGATGTTGTGTGATTTCATCAGCTTGTCAACTGTGAAGGCCGCTACATTATCTGCTCAAAATTTTACGGCGGTGCAGCCCGTGTCCACGGCCCTACCTTCTATAATTGCACTCCTCCGGGGTATAGGATAAGCTACAGGTTTAGGTTGGTCGAGTTTGTCTATCCTGTGCTAAGGGGACTGCACCCCCAGGAGACATCGTTAGTTTACCTCACCTACAGATCAACCTTTGGGACTCCTATCTTTCGTGTTCATTTTCCTTCTTTCCATTTTCATACCATCTTCGCTACCTCAGCATTCTTTTTCATCCTCTTCCTTCCTAACTTGCCATTTAACACACCGAGTACGTACCATGTAGAGTGTGGAAGAACACACCTTCTGCATAGGTTCCCCGTTCTCTCGAATCCATGCGAATAGTAGTTCTTCGCTCTTAAGATGGCCTTTTTTTGTTTTAAGGGACTCTTGAACTGACAAATATAATGATAATGATTGCATTTAGTTCTTTATTTTATTACGTTTTTGGCCTTGAGTAGTTTTTTCAGCATTTTCGAGCGTGAGGCTTTCCTATTACATCATTTTGTCTTTATTTTGTTAATAGTGCCTTAATTATTCAAATTTGGTTTCTTTAAATAATGTCGCTGTTCCAACTATTATTTAAAACCGTGCGTGCAGTATTGGTGATTTTAGCTCTACTTTAACATAGGCAGGGGCAGAATACATGGCGTAAATAGTAGTTTTACGTCATCAGTCAACCTAGATTGTTTAGGATGCCTCTATGTTAATGCATAATAAAATTTGCTGGTAAATGGAATTTCCAAAAATCCAGGATTTTCAATGCAATGATCGATAGTAATGAATATTATTCGACAGAGATAAAGTTTCTTGCACGTTGCGCATTTTCACATTAGAACTCATAAGAATAGTTTATATCTTGAAATGGATCAGAGATTGCTCGAGAATTCCCAAATTGAAACCGATCGTTTTTTAATGCTCTTCAACAGCTGCTTTGCATTATGACACTAGCCTCAGCGTTGGTAAAATCTTCACTGTGGATATAGGGGAAGGTATAAATCAGGATCTCCGGTCACACGTCCCTTGGAGCTCTATAAGAAAGGCTTTAAGTATAGGAAGATTTCTGCGAAAGCGTGTTGCTGTTAGCTCAGTTGGACCTGTAATATGGAAGTGCAAGTCACCGACGGCAACTCTCAGCATGCCTCGGAACAGGTATTCCTGGCAAGATGATGAAGCATTTTGATCAAAGTTTGTAGGGATTGCTAAACACCAAACATGTCTGACAGAAAAAAAAGAAATGCGCATGCTCGAATACAAGTGAGTGTACGGTGAAATTTGATTGGGGTTCTGCGGAGGTATCGAGTTTCTGCTCGTCTGGTGTTGCTTACTTCACATAGCAGGAGGCGCAGGATCAGTAAAATAAATCGAGAGATACTTTTTCAACGTCTGATTTCTGTCCGCTCCCTGAATTTGAAACGGGGCTTGACCTTTCAGCAGACGATAACCTTAAACATACATAAAACGAATTCAACGAATTTCAAGAAAGAAGAACAACTGTTCTAGAGCGACCTGTCTAGTCTATCTTTCATGCGGTTATCCAATGGTTTTAATTGGTCAATCAGTGCCTCTGCACTGCGCAGCTAGAATTATAGATGCCTCGGCAGAAAAGTTGGACTAGGTAATGGTCAATCCCTCAACATGAATCCTATCGGAGACTTGCTGAGAGATCCGAAACTGAAGGTTCAAAGTAGACACCCAGTTATATTAACTAAAGAAAATTTGTTCTGTTAAGTGAGATAAAATACCGCTAGAAAGCTGCAAACGACCGAGTTACTATTTACAGCAACTGGAAGCAGGAGTTCCCTATAATTTTATTCAACTAAATAATACATTATTTTGAAATGGGCTGTAAACTTGTGCTCATTTAAATATTAGATTGCTTATTAGGGAGTTTTTTAATTTAAAATTTGGGAATTTTGGATGATCAATTTCTTTGGATACTCAATTTTGAATCTATGGGAAAAATTTGAACCATCTACATACGTTAACTTAAAATGTAAAATAGTGATTTTCACTTATGTGTTGCATCATTTTACTCCTCCCTGTATTCCCCTCAGGGGGATACAACTAGTTTATCTATGGGAATTTGCACTCCCAGGAGGAAAATGTGTGAGGGTCCGAGCTGAGAATTAGGTAGGCCTTTTTGTTTAAATAAAAATATTTTGTTATGCTGAGGACCACTGTTTTTCGGTTCAATGCTGTCCTGTTTTTCAGCATCTACTACTTTCTTCTTCAACTTTTATTATACTAAATGGTGCCTTCCTCCTGCTTCTCTTCGAAACGCTCTTTTTTTAGCTGTTAGGGAGGCTTGAACTAATGTATAATTCACAATCTAATCCTCCCTGTATTTTTTATGCGACGATAGCTTGTTTCACTAAGTCTGTTATATTATCTGCTTCAATTATTTTTTTGTTGACCAAAAAATATTTGCCTGATATTAATGCCATTGTCAATTTGACCTAACTGTCAGACTGCAGTTAATTGAGGTTGAAAAGTATACCCTGCGTTGATAGGAAGCTCTCCTCGTATGACAAGTATTGTTTTTAAAGAATGCATTCGTGTTGAACGACGAGCGTACAATGGTTGCCTGTGTGACTGCAGACCAGCGGCTGGAGCTGGGCCGCGACAGCAGCAACCTGACGGACGACCCTGCGGCGGGCGGCGGGGGCGACGTGCGCGGTCAGCTCATCGTCTCCCTCATGACACGGGACAGCAGGAGCAGCGCCGGCAGCGCGTCGGCTGCTGCGCCGGGCGGGGCCGCTCTCTCCTCCAACTCGGCCCTCATCAGGGGTCCTGATGACCTGCCGGAGGTCAGTCATGCGAGCTATTTCTTGAGATTATATTCTCTTGGAAGGCTGGGTTTTAGCCCTTAGTACATGAAATGTATTTTTTCCTTACCTTGATAGCTCCGTAGGGAATTTTTTCTTTGCCAACAATACAGCTTGGTTTTTCAAGCGTGCTCGCTTCTTCCCTATAGCATGTACCGAAAGTCTACAGAGTTGAATGTTTTCGAAGTTGAAAAATTGTTGATTGCTGTGCTTAAAATGAATTTTAGCAAAATAACTAACGTCTATGAAAATAAATTTCACACGTTATGGAGGCGTATCTTAGGTTATGGTAGAGAGATGGTTCTCGTCACTCAACTCGTGATCGAGGATCATTTCTCCCGCGAAGGTGACATGGGATATTGGCGCTGTGCAGCTATGGTGGAAAGTCGGCAGCATTCGTTGAATTTGCTTTGGGTCAATTTGAAGGGATTCTCTGTTGATGTCTTTCATATTCGCTAGTGAAGGATTTGTGTTCTGAAGTGTCTCTAAAAGGAACGGCTTTGCGACTCTAGAAGTCTCATGGACTAAAGCTTGATAAGTTTTTGTTGATAGTCTAATCAACCATGGCTAGAACAGTGTTTTAGGCAATCTCAATATCTTCTTTTTAAACCATTGCGATTGTGGATTCTGCATTTGGAGGATAAGTATGATCATGTATTTTGAAGTCAATTCTGAAGTCATTCTGATTTTATAAAGTAAAAGTTATTTTTTGTGACTACTTCAAGTTTAAAATTATACGTTATGACCAACATCCCAGAGAAGGTGAACTAAAATATTTTCTTATTCTTATGTATGTTTAGTCAGTAATGTGAGTGAACAAACTCACATCACTGACTAACCGTACCTTAGAGTTAGCATTCCTAAACTCCTCTCAAGCTCTATATGTAATTTGCACTCATATCCTGCCTCGAACTTCCGATAGCGTTTCTCACTTTCCTTTATTAGTCTTGTGCCTCCACTCTGGGTTAATTTTGTGCTGAGTTGGCATGTAGAAGATGCAGGGCAGTCCTTGTCATCAAGAGTGTTTGTAGACCTTCTGTCCAGATCCAAATTCTGCTTGAAATATTATTCCGTTCAACTCAAATATCGTTTGATCTCTGCCGCACTGTTACATTTCTCCATTCTTTACCTTGGTTTTATCATATTTGAGGACACCTAAAATATTCATAGCGCCCTATCCCATATCAATATACTTTTGATTAGCTCTCCTTTACTAGCATTTCGATTTTTGGTTTGTAGAGTCTTGAAATATCCAGTTGGACAATTTCTCTTTACATCCGGTTAGTAAAGGAAAATCTCCACCTTGAAACCTTTTTTAGGGCCAAGAACGAAATTTCCCATTGGCAGGCAAGGTGTTGCTCAGCAGCCAGAAAAATATCATTTTCACACTCAATATATGCTGTGCATACGAGATAGTCTCGTTGACGGGCCAAGTATCATGAGGTAATTCATCCATAACAGTAAATAGTTCACCGACTTCAAAATCCCTTCTCTTACATTCGCACTCATAGTCTCTTACGTTGATGACGATTCCTAACACTTCGTCATACAATGCGTGTTTGAAATTCATCACATAGGTTGAAAGTTGATTGAAGCTTAGTGGGGTTTTTTCGTTAATTTTCTTTATTCTTCTCGTGAACGCAGATGAGCTGTTTATAAAATGTAAAGTTTAGGTACCTTGTCTATTTTGAGAAAGCTTGCTCTCGATTAAAGCGTAAGTTTGGCAGCTGAGCATTTCAGTGCCAATTTAGAGTATTCACGTTCACGTGTAATTAACGCGACGAGATGTGATGTATTGAGCAAGAGTTGTGGTGGCAGGGCTGGGAGGAGCGGCGCACGGCTGCGGGACGCGTGTACTACGTTGACCACATCAACCGCACCACCCACTGGGAGAGGCCGCGGCACCCCTCCTCCACGCTGCAGCAGTGAGACATTCTTCCCTACCCAGCTCTTCTTACCTTGGCCATTTTGCTGCGTGGCCTTGTCTCCATATCTGGCTAATTCTAAGCGCAGTCGAATGCTTTGTGCGAAGTTCATGTCTTTACCGTCATAATAAATGCTTCCTACTTCTTGCACTCTAGTTATGAAACTAACAAAGCTACTACTGATCTTCAAGATCGAGCCATGCTTAACGCCAGGGCTGGCTGCTCTTCAGAGTAGTAGAAATGATCCCCAAATATCTTGCTACATGTTTTTTCATCACTGCTAGCACATATCAAAGCATTTTTAATACATTAAATTCAAACCTTCCCCTCTCTGTCCCCCACTCGGAGCGTTGGGTGGAAATTTGTCTTGTATACCGAAAGTGTTCAGATAACTTATTGATCGTATCTCAAGTTTGATGTGAGGAAGACTGTATGTATGAGTGCATACATGTGTAAATGTCATGACTGAAAATCGGAATTTCGTTATGTTACGCTCTTGTAGAATGAATGTGTGTGAGATAACGATTTGGCTCGGTGAAGGTACTTGGAAATATATTCCATGCCGCACTGGTTTAAAAATTATCTGAAGAGTTTACAGTCGTTCCTCTATTTTTGAATGGTTTAGAAAATTAAAAAAATTGTGTTCTTCCTGTTTCATAAATTCAATAAAAAAATTAGTTTAAAAAGTTAAAAAAAAATAATAAATAAATAAAATAGAATCATAAATTCCTGCCTAACTCCTGATCTATAAAACGACCAAAATAAATTCCCTGGAGTGATCAGGTTACAAAATTAATTAGTTAAGTTTTGCTAGTTACTGAAGAGTTATCAATGCAAAATGTCATTTCCAGACCAAACAGCTCATCATCACTATCGAGCCCAAACCGCCACTCGACGTGTTTTGGCGGCAACATCGTGCTGACGAACCCGTCTGCGTCCCTGGCGTGCGGGGACTCCACGTCCCTCTCAGCAGACGACCCCAGCTCGCGCACTCCTGAGAGGACGCCCGTCAGGAGGTACAGTGCTTGTGACACCGCTACTGTTGTGCCCCGGAGTACGATTGTGCTTTGCACTTACGTTTAATGGATTTTACCTTCATGTATTTTACAATAAATAATACAAGAACATCGGGAAACCATCCCAAGTCTACGCTTGTGCTCATAAAAGCATTCTTGTGTACACGCCATTCTTTTCAGGACAGAGTAAAAAGGCTTAGGTGCGTTGATTTCGAAAATACAAGGAAGGTTCGTTGGGTTTCCCAGTACCTGATTGACTTTATCAAAACTATTAATTGAATTTCTCGTCGCTGCTCTCGTGCCTGATAGAGCCCGGTCTGCATGTGCTCTTCAGTGCGTCATCCCTTGAAAATAGGAGAGAGCTGAGAACACACTTCTCAACACTCATACTCTTGTTCAATACACAAGGGCTTTTCGAATATAGGTCATAAAGAAAATCTAAGTTGTGGTGAGGGAGGCTGAAACTAATAATCTTCAAGTGTATAATGTATAAATATATTTAACTGATATATTAAGTGTAATGGTACGTATGAACTATTTATTTAATATATAAATTCATGACTCCTCAAAGGGATACTGCTATTTGTGTGGGAAGATGCTAGGTCCCACACTGATGGTTAGATAGGCCTTCCTTTTGTGGAAAAAATAAGTTTTTGGTTTGTTATTGGGTATCTTTTCCGGTTCACTGCTGTCTTTTTTTCCAGCGTTTAGTATATTTTTCTTCACATTTTATCCATCTGCATGAACTTTTTCCCTCACTTGGTCTTTGTAAGCGCTGGGTGTAGACTGTAGAGGTACCTTGAGCAGAGATTCCTATACTATACTATTTGTACTTCGCTTCGCTCTCTTCAGATCGTCTTTGTTGTGGCTACGGAGTTTCAAACTAAAATAACATTGAAGAAAAACGAATGGATTTGGGATTCAATTGCATTTGAATGTTTTTAGTGCGCATCATTGCTCAAGTATAATTGTTTCTTCTACTCTCTTGTTATCTTTTGTATGTGAGATAAGCACTGTTATCTGAATGCCATTTGCACCTCAATTTTGTGATTACAACCGTTCTTAACGACACTGTGCTGTGAGTATTGCTTTCTGTATGGTGTGTTGTACCTATTTCTTAAATTCGAAGTCTAAATCTTAGTAGAAGTTCTTACATTTCTATTCAAGTAAGTCTTTTTCTACTAATGGCTCATTCCTTGCCATTCGTTTCAATGTATGAACTGTTCTGAGACATCACTGTAATGCTAGACATCATGCGTCGGGCATTTTCTGATCTATTTTCCGTCATTGGCTTGTTTTCCATTGGGATAGCGGAATTTTTGTTTGTCAGTTTCTGTGCACTGCATGTTTTACACATTAATTTTCACTGCTCTCCTATTCGTTCAGAGCCAGGAGCGAAACAATGAGTGGCAACAACGGTGACCGCAGGAGCGCTTTAGTGTTGCCCCTCACTCCGAGCCACTCGTCGAACTCTCACCACTCGTCGCCTAACACTCCCCACGGAGAGAGTGGGGGCACTTCTTCGCAGCAGCGGCGGCGGTCTGCGCGACATAGGAACTATCTCACCAGAAACAGGCTTCATGACCAGCCGGGAGACCTCCCCGCCCACTACGGTATTTATTGACACCTCTTCTCCTTACTTTCATACGGTGCTCTCTAGTGTATTTACTTGAGTGTCCTATTGCTGTACCAGTGTGGTACAGCTGCCTCCACACGCTTTCGAATGACATTCAACGCTAAATTAACTAATATAATTGCCAACAAATGAGCATTCAATTATTTATTATGTATCATTTCTTGGCGTTTGTAGTGAATCTGTGTTAGGATGCAATTGTTGTATCAGTAGGAATTAGCGCTCCGTAGGAGGAAGATATGACGTCTCGAGCTGAAGGTTAAAATCTTCCTTTTGTTCAATAAGAATAGAATCTTGCTTTATTACAGAGTATCTTTTCTGTGTTCACAGCTGTCCTGTTTTCCAGTACCGACTACTTTCTTCTTTGACTTCTACTTTGTTTCATAATTTTTGTATCTTGCTGTTTCTATGCACTGAGGATATTGTGTGGGAACACATTTTGTGCATAAATTCTCGGTTTTCTTTATTCCGGACTAAATGGTACCTTTATCTTCCCTCTCTGTTGAACACCTATGTTGCGGTTTGAGTTAACTAAGCTAATCTAATGTAATTTGCGAGACCCATAGCTTGATAGACGCCTCACCTTTCATGAAATATGTGAAGTGGCTATTACGATAATCGTAGACTTGAAGTTGTTCTGCATACGAATAACAAATTTCTGGTATATATTCCATGAAAAAAGTAGAAATGAGGTTAGTGCAGTTGTGCTCTTCGTGCTGTTTAGCATCGGTAATTGGTAAAGAGGCATCTTACTTTAGTTCTGTAACATCATGCCGGAAATTTATTTTTCTTTGGTGTGGCTCTTACTGATTGCGCAGGGTGTTCCATAAAGAATTACACCCGGTTTTCGTTTCAATATTGGTCAAAGAAATTGGGCTATCGTTGCAGTGCACTTGCTGGTGGTCGGCTTATGTTTAGTCCGTCTGTAACCAACTTCAAGCAAAAGCGAAACGGGATAAAATAGTTCTCTTGAAACCTGCTGTAATAATCAACAGCAACAAACTAAAACAGCTGGATGTGTCTCGTAAACCCATGTACAATGTATGGGAACAATGTAAAGATTTTAAACACAACCTTCAGCGAACCTACTTTTGGGCGTAAAAGTTTTTTTCCTATCGAAAGACAGCTAATACTGTCAAGGAGAGAGTGATACAGAATCCTCGCAAAAATACAATTAAAACAACGAGACATCATCGGTATTTCATCTATGCAGGAAAAGGCATGAAAACGTATATTCGGGTTAAATTACGTGGGAAGCAGTGCAAAAATTAGCTGTCAGATGCTTCCAAGAAGAAACATCATGACGGACAAAATGGTGTCTTCATATGGTCTGTCAATAAAATGATCGCTGTAGAAGCTGTCACGAGAATCACAGACTATGTGTACTTGGTTCTGGGGACTTGCCTTAAAGTAGTCGTGCCCATTTCGGCTGCATCAAACCAGCTGGAGAAATGGTGTGGGCTGTAGTCGCTTCTGATGTAATTAAGTTCAACTTTGCATCGAAGTTGTGTCATAATATATACTAGCCTGGACCTCTGAAAGCCTTGGATGAATTTACGTCTTCACTCAAAACGGGGCTGTATCACACACATCGAATTCGACCTAATGGTAATACTAAGATCATTTCTGCGGAGCTTGGACTTGAACGCGTAGCCTCGGTCTAGTCAATACATTATCATAGTGGACTTTGTTATCTGGACCATCTTACAAGGTGATGTCACGCTGAAGCGTGGCTGCTCTAAAAGACGCCATGCAGCCTTCATGGTCTGCCCTGGATTAGGGAGTAGTTCTTAATTCGTTCCACTCAGTCTTGCTTCGTTGGGATCTCATGATCAAAACGACAGAAATTCATTTTGAAAATTGGTTGCACCAACGAATTACTTATAAACTTGTGTGTCAAATTTCATTTTCTCGCATTTTCTTATATTTTATTCAATTTGGGCTGTGATAAATTTTTATTGCGTAAATCTTTATGGGACACTGTATGTGGTGTTCCAAAGAGGCTCTCAAAAACAAATGAATACCCCTGCTTTAGAGCATCAAAACGACAAACAATGGTCGTACGAAATTTGAAAAGTTCTATGCGAAAGTTAACCGAAGAGATGAGTTAACTGAATATTTTTGGTTGCATTAGAACCAAAAATATTGTTGGGAGCATAACTGAAAAAACTTCAACTTTACACTATTAAGTACTTATGTCATAACTTCCAAATGAAGGAACAGCCTGTGAAGAAATTTTTTTGAATTAGTGAGAGCTATGAAAGGTAAACGATGGCATCGCATTTTATAAAGAGAATAGGTATTTCTCATCGTAGAGGCCCAATTTTACTGCCAGGAAAACAGCTAGACTGCCCTTGCAGACATCCAATACTTCTAAAGATCAGTGACGTGTTCGTAATGCCGCCTCTGCGTTTTGCTATTTTATAGTATAAGAATTTCTGTTTGTTTCATTGGGTGTGAAAGTGAGCATATATCAGTATATCAAAGAAATTTCAACGCATACATTTAAATGAACTAAATTGTGTTTTAAATACAAAACGTTCACTTTCCATTAAAGCTGCGCACAATCTCACTCATCAAACTTGATACAACAGTGCTGTTCACGATAATTCTACTAGGTTTAAGGCAAGAAAATGTGGCGTTTTTTCACCTGATCTAAACCCCATCAATTTTTCTGTTTCAGTCAATTCTCAAGTGCGAACCTTATGTTTGGTTGGGAACTCTTTATGCGCTCAGTAGAAAAGTGTAGGAGAATGTACCTCGAGACGGGCTGCTTAATGCTGTACAGCGTCGCGAGGCTGGGTTAAGCTTTTGATTTGAGCTAGAAGAGGAAGTGGTAAAAATTATTTTTACATAATGTAGATAAAGGTCATGATCAAATGTTGTAACAATAGTTGTTACCTGTTTCAAGTTGAAAATATTTTAATTCTTTCTCTTTCACACGGATTTAATCCTCACCTTGTGTTTTCTCTTTATCTTGATGAGCTTCCATATTTTTAATTGAGCAAGAATACTTTTCTTCTAATGTAACTACATAATGAATTTAAGGTGTTGAGTGGTGTATTATGTTGCAGAACTGCGCACGACGTCACAAGGCCAGGTGTACTACTACAACACGGAGTCCGGCGTGTCCACGTGGCACGACCCCAGAATACCGCGAGACCTGGGCCCCTTGGAGGACAGCGAGCTGGGGCTCCTGCCTGCTGGCTGGGAGATGAGGTTCACGGCGTCAGGCCGGCCTTACTTCCTGAATCACGTCAAACGCACCACGCAGTTCACCGATCCTCGCCTCTCCAATAGGAATGTTCTCAATAACATATTAAGGTAATCTGAATACTTGTTTCTCTCAAGTATTGGCCGAACAATGTATGATGGCGTTCCCTAGCGTTTGCCTTGTGTGAGTCATGTGAAATGTAATTTATGTAGGGAATAAAGCCGGCATTTCTTGTAAGTATCACTTCATGTATGTTGAGTCAGTCATTTGCGCCACTATTGAATAGCTGGTTTTCATCTGTGTTGAAGTACTATATGAGCATTTTCTTTGAGGCTTTGTGCTTCGCTAACGACACTGCACAGTTCCCTCACACGAACGCCCTGCCAGAGAAAAGCCGGTTGAACTCAAATCGGAGACGCATCATTTTTTGCTTAGCAGCAATCATCTCTTCCACTCATGGACCAGAAAGCGCATCAGCTTGCTCTAAAAACTTTCATTTTTACTGAATACTGCTATAACTCCATCCGTTTCTGCCTAGGTCAGTGCGCGTCTTCCCTTGACTTCCGATTTCATTTCTTCTCATGAGATGCTGATCGTTGATTATCTTCTCCTGCCGTAAACTGTTCACAGCTCCATGCTCAAGTTTATCCCACACCTCGATCACCTCACCTGTACTATTTCCCTCCGTTTTAATTCTCATTCGCTCTTAGGTTGTGAAGTATCAAAATCGTTTCGAGCTCTTTAGGTCTTGAAGTATTGAAATCGCTTCACAGCTTGACATTAAGGACAAGCTAAAATCATTCTAATCATGCATGTTTTTTCTATATTTCTTAAAGTTGTTTGAGCTCATACTTAATTTCTTTTTTCTGTTCATATTTTTGTAGCTATTTCTCTAATGTAGATTTCAAGTCAATCTTGGTGATGAAACCTCGTTCAGATGTTCTAACTTTCGATTCATTTTTAAGAATTTGAACTGGTTTTTCATGTATTCGTTCTTAGGGATATTTTGATCCTGCTTGTAGGTCTTATTCTCTTATGAGCCTTGCATTGAAAGTAGTGCAGGTGGTATCCGATACAAGGGGATGTCGAAGTGTGTTACGCGGAAAACGAGAAAATGTCTTATGTTCTCCCAGAGTGTCAAGATGGTCAACCAGAAGCAGGATCAATTCTACTCTGAGGTCATTTGGTTAACTTATCGTAATGTGCCGTTCAGTTTATCCAGTTTTATAATGGCTTGAGTGGTACCTCCATTTAGAGACTGAGTATATTTACTACAAATACCAGTCTTTTTCTCTTTTCATTTCTTCTACTTCACGACCGTCTGATTTGATTCGAGTTCAACACCACTGTTCACCAGTTGCGTGAATAAACTGATATGGCTTTAAATTTGGTTCATTTTTCAATGACGGAAGTGCTTCATGGCTAAGATATATCAATGTGTGAAGAAAAGTTCTTGTGTGTAGCGTATTCTGTGCTATGGGTTCTAGCACCTCCAGGGAAGATACTGTGAGGTTAAGCTAGAGATCGACTTGCGATTTTTTTTTGTCCCCACTTAACTTTTTTCGGTTTTCATGTCTTCGCTCTCTCTTCTTTGTTTTTTCTTCCTCTTCTTTCCTGAACTGCTGTTTCTTTGCGCAGGATATCCTGTGTGGGAACGCACCTTGTGCAAAGATTCCTCACTTTCCACAGTCTATGCTAAACGATCCTTTTTCACTGCTTTCTTTGGATCTCCTTTGTTGGGGCTTGGGAGTTTGGAATCAACGAATATGATAATGTGCCGCTGTTTTGCAGAAATCGTGAGAGCACGGGCGGCAATAGCACCCAGGGCTCTGGTAACCTCGATTCAAGCACCATCACTAACTCGACTGTCATCACGAACATGCTGTCTGCTGTCACAAACACGGAGCCCGTCACCGTCACCAGCAGCACGAACAACAATAACTTGGGACCCCACGACACACGAAGTAGCAGTAGTAGCAACAGCAGCACCACCACGAGCGGCAGTAACCAGACCGTCGCGACTGTCGCTTGCGTGGCTACCGGCGCTGGCACTCCGACCAGTGACGGGGTTCCAGAGGATGAAATTTCTACCCTTGCTGATACCCTGGCAGGAGCGCGACTCGCTAACGGCTCGAACAGCCCGAGTGAAGGTGCCGTTTTGGCCTCTGATAATGATAGCGCGGTAGCGACTAGTGATAACGTTCCTAATGATAATAGTGTTAGCCATGTAAGAACAAATAGTAATAATAGTAATAATAGCAGTAATAGCCCTAGTAATACAGCAACGCCAACTTCTGCTGCTCCTGCCGCCTCCGGCCTGGTGACACCTTTAGAATGTGCGGTCTCCTCCGCCTCACCACCAACTGCCTTAGACCTCACCTCTGAGACCACCTCCACCTCGCAGTCATCTCACCCGACCACAGCTGTGTCAAGCACCACGTCGTCTTCTGCCTCCCGTACTCCGGCCCGCAGGGGGCCGCCCGTGCCATCCTCCTCAGCAGTGAACTCCTCGACCACGCCGACTTCCGGAGGCAGCAGTAAGGACTCGGCGCCACTCATCGAGTCGGAGGGTCCTGACTGCCCCCCAAAGTACACCAGGGATCTTGTTGCTAAACTCAATGTTCTTCGTGCCCAGCTCTCCTGCCAGGTAATATATATGTACTTGAATCATCTTATGTAAGACCCGAGTATAAATGTCTACTAATGTCAGTTATCTAGTCTGTCCACATGAGCTGACTCAAAGCCTCGGTGCTTTGCTTAATTGTCTGAGTGTCCAGCATGCAAATGCAGGTGTATGCCTTCATAAGGATACTTTGTTATTTTAGATACTAAATTTGTTCTTGTTTTCATTTCTAAGTTACGTTTCAAAATGTGACGATTATTTGGTCATGTTACTTATTTAAGCATTGCTGCCAACACGATGAGTTCGACTGTGAACGTGAATGTGTAATCATATTTGTGTGACGGAATTCATGCTACCCCTCGCGAGCAATGAAACTATAGTACCTTGGAGAATTAGCGCTCTCAGGGGAGAGATGTGAGGTCCCTAGCCGGAAGTTAGGTAGCGCTTCCTTTTTTTTAATCAATCGGTTTTTTGTTTCGTTATTGGGCATCATTCTCTCGGTTCACTGCATTAATTTTTTTTTGTTGCATTAGTAACATTGTTTTTCAGTTTTTTGGAATTGCATGAACTTTCTTCAGTCTTAACTCTTTTTATGTGCCAGAGATCTCGTCCAGGAATATATCTTCTACATGGATTCTCTTTTCATTAATTCCATACCTTGGGGGTGCTTTTCTTCTTCCTTTCTTTGGGACAAATTATAGGTGATGAGAAAATGCCCAAACAATTAACTGAAAATCTTATCTGGATGCTTGCTTCTCGCCTTATATGGAATAATAACTCCAGCTAAAAATTAATCATAATATGCGGGCTCACTGTAACTCTTTCTACTCAACCGATCTTTATCTATGAAGTTGTAATTAATTCAGTACTCAAACTTGGAGTACTTGAGGAAAGTGGACTAAGTTGGTTCCTAAGAGTATGTGGTCATCACTTCAATACCGACATGATGGTTTGTTTCGTGAACGATGTCTTGAATGCAGGAGTGTACCTTAAGTTACAGTAAATATTTTGGAAAAATTAGCTCAACAACCCGTACATTACGTGTCAGAGCGACGGAACACGTCAGAGTTGGTTCCAGAACTGGGGCTCGGCTTTGTCACCAGCTACACCATGAGATCATGCAGAGGACCAGTGTGATAGTACAATTTCTGATTTTGATTTCTCAATTTTAGGATTTGTTCGCTACATTACGAAACGTAAAATTCTCGAATCTCTTTATATACGTAAGAACAAACCCAATCATATTCATATGCAGAGTGCGCATCAAGAGCTTTTGGCTTCCCCCGGTGAGGTTCCTCTGTGCTATTCATTCATTTTCTCTCTATCGATGTTCAGCTTTTCGGGTATGGCAGTCTTCGCAATTACTGTTGTACAAACATCTCTAGTTGTGTATATAATGTGTGCTATTACCTAGTGAACATTTTTCAATTTTCTATATATATTCGCAGACCTTATAGCTGATGATGGTCAAGGCCCGCAACGTTTGTTTTAGTATTGACCACCTATAATTTTAAACAATGTGGAGCTCTTTGGTTTTTGCCCATAGCTTTTAACTAAAAGGTTAAGCTTCTAGTGATGTACCGATACCATTTTTTTGGCCGATACCGATACCCATTTTTTTGGCCGATACCGATACTCCGATACTCGAAAATACCGATACTTTGACCAGGGATGGAAAAAAACCCAGGGTTTTTTAAAAAAACCCAACCCACCTGGGTTTTTTTGGGTTAAATTGGGTTTTATGGGTTTTATTGGGTTTTTTTGGGCTTTATTGGGTTTTTTGTAATACCTGTTTTTGTAAAAGAGTTATTCACACAACTCCCGTTGCTCCTATTTCAGATTTATATACATACACTTATTGAGTAAACATAGTTATTTGATAACTTTACTTCCAACATTATATTACCTTATTATATGAATTATTACATTATATGAACAATATATGAATTAAGTTTCTCCATCGCAATTACCATTTACCAATTACCATATGCATAGAGACATAGCTCTGCAGTCTGTAAAGATATAAGATGTCCAAAGAGAATTGCTATGCTCGTCAATTCATAGTAAGTTGTTTTAGCAGCAGACAGGCGCAAGTCATGTGAGAGGGAAGCACCATGCAGATCATAAATAACCACCACAAGCAGCTTGAAGCAAGACAGCTGCACATCACTTAACAGTCATGCTGTTAACAACTTAACATGTGTATTGTGTGAGCTGGAGTGCTAAGCTGCGCAAGTCAAGTCAGTCAACCACACTGTTACATGTTACAACATGTAGTGACATGCAAAATTTTTTTTTTAATTTGCCAAAAAATTTGCTTTTCGCAGTACAGGATAGCAACAAACACTAAAATGATTGGAAGTAAATGCGCTAACAGATTCCATCATCAAATTTGTTCCAGTGCAGCTTGAATGCTCCCATAAGCCAGTAGTTTCTTTACTTTCTCACCCCATGATGGCTGCGGTTGTCTTGCCCCATCTGACTATAATTGTTAGACTTATTTCAATTTAAACAATTTATTTACCACAGGTGATACAGAGGTAGAATGTTTCTTAAGTCTAATACAATGGTCAAATTTGAGTATAGCTACCTGTGGGCCCGAATAAGTTCAGCGACTTCTAGGGCATCCTACCATTACATTATTCTAGGGTGTACAATAATGTTTAACCTAATTCACTTAGCCTAGTTTCACATTAGACTGATCAACAAGATAATGAACTCGATATTGATGTTTCATTTTACAACATTTAAGGCAAAGCTCTCACAGGAGACTGATATTGAAGAGTGGTTGGCTGAGTACAATCCGGAGTTCATCGGTGCGCTTTACTCCTATAAATTGAATGACTCCAACATCTTCCCTAAACACATGTTCAATGAGAATATCACTAAGACAATGACTCCTTGTTGATGGTGGGATATTCAAGACATGAAACAGCAGAAAATGCAGATTCATGAAAAAACACTGGCAGAGGGTTTCTGCAAGTTTATAAGCAACCTTCATTCTTGCCCCGCAAGTTCATCCATTGAGAGACATTTCTCAACATTTGGAATTGTGTGGAATAAATTGAGAAATAGATTAGGATCAGAACGCGCACAGAAATCGTTTCAGTATATCGCCACCTCACAAATGATCATGATGTGGATGACAACGATGAAATGGCAGTGGATGTAGAAAGAGAAACACAGTAGTATTGTAGTAGCAGTCTAGTCTAGAAGACAGGAAAAATTCAGAAGTCTCTATATTAAGTAGTCAAACTGCATTTGTTTCTAAATTTTTGTTTTTTATTTTGGAAATGGAATTCATTAAAATATATTAGTCCCTCGATTTTTTTTGTGATTAAGGTTTTTCTAATTTGATTTGTATAGGGTTGGTGTTTTGTTGTTCAAGGTTTTCTTGTCATAGTCATGCACATGACTTAGAGACTTATTTTGACAAGATAAATATTTAGCTCATTTTGATTCTATAAGCTTGAAAGCAAATAAAATTTACATAGCAGTAATAAAACCCAAAAAAAAAACAAAAAAAACACTATTTAGTGGGTTTTTTAGTGTGGGTTTTTTTGGGCTTTTTTGGGTGGGTTTTTTATGTGCCAACCCTGACGTTGACCGATACTACTACCGATACTTTTACAAGCATCTAACCTAATAATACCCGTTGTATGTTTGTTTATGTATTAGTTCGGTGTCCGCTTCTTAAGAAACATAGGATGTCTGAGTTTGCGGTCTCATGGATACTGAATTCCTCAGTGTAACATTGAAAGATCGTCTGTACATGCATTGATATGTTTGAAATTTTATCAGGATAGGTTAGTAGTATTGGATAGGTTGTTGTGATCGCCGTAATTTGTGCATTTTTCCTAACCATGTCGCTTTTGTGCAGCTTACAGGCCATATTGAATAATTAAAAGACATTAAATTATATAGAGTAATTTTGAGAACAGCTGTGCCCGAAGTAATTGTTTTTGAGTAATGGTGATTTGTCACCGGAGGGGGACTCCGAGTCAAGAGAGCTTTGTGTGTTCTTGTGCATTTGTGCTCGGCATAAACATTTTAAACCTACCCGACTTTCCGTTTTACGTATTGGCAACAGTGGACAACGTATTAGTGGTGTAGGGCCTACAAGAACCGCTGTTGCTACCATGTAATGACGATCGCTGAGCCTTCGCGTTGTTAACGTGCTTTGCGGCAGTGCGAGTCACGACATAGAATTAGGATAGCATAGATTAGATAATGTTGACGGGATTTTCCATGGGTCCATCTAGCTATGACATTGTCCTTGGCATTTCCATGGGTCAGGCTGCTACCTAATAATACCCTTGCCATTGGTTTATTTGTTTGGTGTCTGTTTCTTTCATTTCTCTGTCACGCTCATAAGGATAGTTAATGACCGTATCTGTGATACGAGTTTCACCAGCGCGCAAGTACAAAAATATTTTTCATCAAGGGTACTGTTAGGATGGATATACTTTATTTGTTTGTCATCTACATCTTGAAAATTCGTTCATGAAAAGTATTGAAACCCATTTTTTACGGGTCGTTCACACTTGTATAAAAATAAAACCATTATAACCCCTACATGGGAGTCATAATAAAATTATTTGCTAACATATCTAATAATATAAAAATATTGACAATAAAGTTTCCGATTATGAAAAATGAAATGCTCTTGCTATGTTATCTATATTGTTGAGAAAAACAACATAATTAAATCCATTCAATAGATATGTGTTTCTAATCGTATTGCAACATAATGTAGACTAGCTATAATAGCAAGAGGCTCCAAAAGTGAACCAAAACGATAGTTTCTCCAAAAAAGGATTGTCATTTTCGTGTTATTCACACCAAATACGAGTACATACTTGGCAAAAGAAAATAGTAAAATTCGTTAAGCCCCGAAACCGAAAATATCCGCAAACACGCAACCATCTATAAGACGAGGAATTTAAAAACGAAAATTTCAAGGAACTTGATCATATATATTAGGAATACGTTTCGGAGTCCAGATCCATCATCAGTTCGTATCATTATGTCTGCAATAAAAGAAAAAACAAAGTGTTGGATACAGTCATTATAGGCAATCAAGAAAATAAAAATAAAATTAAAACATGTCCCAGAAAAACTATAATCGACAAGATTATTATTTAGTTACAATTTGTAATGGGTAGGAACTATCAGAATTGTTGAGGGCCAGTTTTCGTTTAAAAATATGTAGCGACTCTAAAATTCTGAGGTCACATGCAGTTGAAGCCGAATCTAAGATTTTGTTGCATTTTACTGCGTGATTACATACTGCGGAGTGTGAGGAGTAAGCTAATTAGTTCCCCGCGCTGAAGCTTCGACCCCGATGTTCGGCCATTCTCTTATAAAAATTTCGTGACGTCATGCCGACGTCCGATGATGTGCACTGCACACAACTGTACAACTGTTAAAAATAAATCAGAGATCGTGGTTCGCATCTCCATCGAAAGCGTATCCTTGTACCGGAAAAAAGAAGCAACCTTAAAATTATACAATTCCGGTACAAGGATACGCTTTTGATGGAGAAGCGAGCCTTTCTGATTTATTCTTACAGTTGTACAGTTGTGTGCAGTGCACATCATCGTACGTCGGCATTACGGCACAAAATTTTTATATCAGAATGACCTAGCATCGGGGTTGAAGCTTCCGCACGGGGAACCAATTCGCAATATGCGTACGTAATCACGCAGTAAAATGCAAAGTACCGATATCCTCTGCGGACTTCAAAATCTTATATTCGGCTTCAACTACATGTGACCTCGGAATTTTAGAGTCGCTACATATTTTTAAACGAAAACCGGCCCTCAACAATTCTGACAGTTCCTACCCATCGTAAATTGGAAGTAGATCATGTCGATTTTATTTTCTCTGGGACATGTTTTGAATTTTTTTGTTATCGTGATTTCCTTTAATGACTGTATCCAACATTTTATTTTTTCTTCTATTGTAGTCACAATGAATTTTAATTTTACGAACTGATGATGGAGCTGGACTCCGAAACGTATTCCTAGTAAATATGATTAAGTTCCTTGGAATTTTCCTCGTTTTTAAATTCATCAAGTTGCGTTTAAAGCAATCAACTGACCCGTTCAGATGAATTCAACAATAAGATTGTTCGTGAATTGTTCAAACATCTTAACATAGAAAAAAATACAAGATTCGTTGTGAACGGTGATATGCATGCTAAGTTAAAATAAATTATTAGCTTCGTAATATTTGGTGATTTACAAGCTAAATGAAAATAGAATTTTCGGCTATTTCTATAATAAATTCACAAAAACTTTCAAATGCACCTTCAACTTTATTGAATTGGTTTGGTTTTTGTTAGCCTGTCACATACTCTAAGATATGGACATTAGGTCAAACTATATAGGTTTTAGTCGTAAAAGTATAATAATTTTATGTCGCTACAGGGCTCAATTATTCATGCTACATAGCTTTCAGTTATGACCGTGACTCATCGGGAATTCAGAGTAGTGAATTCAGTTAGCGGGCCTGATTAAACGCTATAATTCAACAGTTAGCTATATAATTTACTAGGCATGAATAGGCTCTTTATTTGATTACAAGTACGCACAGCCCGTCAAAAATGACGGGATTGTCTAACTTTCTTGATCAAATTTTCCAGATGTGATGTCCAACGAATGTATTCATCCTAACAGCGCTCGTGATGAAAAATATTTTTGTACTTACGCACTGGTGAAACTCGTATCACAGATACGGTCACTGTAACTCTCCTTATGAGCGTGACGAAGAAAATGGAAGAAGCGGACTCCCAATAAACCAAGGGTATTATTAGATAGTAGCAGGACCCGTGGAGATTTCATGGATAATGTCATCGTTAAGCTAGGCGGACCCGAGAAAAAATTCTGACAGTATTACCTAACCTGTGCTAACATAGCCTATCCTAATCTAAGCTAACCTATCCTAACAAAACCTATCCTGATAAAATGTCAAATATTTAAATGCATTGAAACGCCATCTTTTAATGTTACACTGAGGAATTCGGTATCCATGATACCGCAAACTCACGCAACGCGGACACCAAATAAATATATAAATAAACACACAACAGGTATTATTAGGTTAAATACTTTTACTTTCATGATTTATGACCTTCATTTTAATGATAAAATACGTATTATTAGAAAGTATCGGTAAAGTATCGGCCGGATTTTGCCGATACCGATACCACTAAAAATGGCCGATACCGATACCGATACATCGGTACATCACTATAAGCTTCAATAGTTTTGTATTCAATTTCTGAAAAAAAAGACCCTTCAGCTCGGCGTTTTCTTGAAGTAATTCTTTCATGTGATGGGATTGACCACATAACGAACGTACCTACTTATATTGATGTCTTAATATCTTTTTATTTTATTTGCATCAAACATTTTCCTTTTTCCTGGGGCTTTTGGGCCTTCTTCATCTTTTTTTTTAATTTTTCTACCACTTGAATTAAGTCGTGATCGGGGTTCACAAAGCTTATCTGGATTGAAGAAAACTGTTCAAGTACTGAATATTCTCTGAGTGGTATTCAAATAATGGTGTCCAAAGGTAACATATTATTTTGTTTCCGTCCTCCTAGCTGTATGTATATACGTAAAATACTGTCAAGTTGTGAACATCTGTGCTGAAATTAACAAGTATGGTAAAGCAAATCTATGCATGTTAGGCTCGTAACGCTAACGCGCGTTAGTGTTTGCAACCACTTCATTATTTTAATTGTATTTCAGGTTCCACAGAGCGGCCACTGCCGGCTGGACATTCCCCGCAACGAAGTGTTCGAGGAGTCGTTCCGTCAGATCAGCAAGCTCAGGCCAAAAGATCTCAAGAAACGGCTCATGGTCAAGTTCAGGGGCGAAGAAGGCCTAGACTATGGCGGTATAGCGAGGGAGTGGCTCTACCTCCTCAGTCACGAGATGCTCAACCCTTACTATGGCCTCTTCCAGTACTCCAGAGATGATATCTATACACTGCAGATCAACCCCGACTCCAATGTGAACCCAGTGCGTGAATATTTTCCATCTCATTTTATTTTCTTTGTTTTTCTCTCGTTTAATCCTTTGCGTTCTCATTGAATTGGTCTGGGAATGTGTTTTTAGAGGAAGTGTTCACCGTGTTTTACTGAAGATCAATTCAGGAAGTTTAATTTGTATTTTATTTCAGCATCATTCTGTTAAATTGAGTTGATGATAAGACAAGGTCCTTGTTTGAAATGAGAGACTTTAGGAAGTGGGACTAACGTCAAACAATTCTGACTTCATTCTTTATTTACCCGAATTTCGCCAATTTTGTTCCTCAGTATCGTCACATTAGTTTCTAGTAATATATTCTTACGACTTGCACCTTGCTGTGTAAGCTTTTTACTGTTTGAGCTCCATTTTATCCTTTCAGGGAATAACTTCCTGGGTACTAGTTTCTTATGGGAATGGTTTCCAGGCCTTAGAATTTCCTTCAGTTATTCGTAAACAAGTAGTAAAATGTTGACAATTAACTACAGATCTATTGTCACTTGAGACTTGAGAGCATTTTCTCAAATGTTCAATTTACTTTTAGTGCTCATTGTCGAATATACTAGGTAACTTTGCATTAGTTCTTGTGATAAACTTACATTCGCCTTGTTTGATCGTGCATCAGGAACACTTGGCGTACTTTTATTTCGTGGGACGGGTGATCGGCCTTGCTGTCTTCCATGGTCACTACATCGACGGCGGTTTCGCCATGCCATTCTACAAGATGCTCCTGAACAAGCCGATTGTCTTGCAGGACATAGAAGCCGTCGATCCTGAGCTCTATAATTCTCTTAATTGGATACTGTGAGTTTTCAATGAACAAATAATAACGCTAAGTTATTCTAGCTATATCTAGTCTGTTTGGGTTCGAAAGCCCTCAAATGCCTAAAAATTATCCACTTCAATATTTTACAAGAATTAACCTACTTAGCATTAGCACCTATTCATATTCTATTCCGCTAATTAAATGCAGACTCAGTTTTCATTTGCTTAGTACCGCATTAACGATAATCTGATTCTTTGAAAATTTACGATGGTCCAAAATTGGTTTACATAACTGACTCGTAAATGTTATCGATTCTCTGATGTTGATGTCATTTAGTTATTGGTTGATATAAATACTGAGTGTTTTGTTTCTTCGCCTCCGCTCAAATAATAGTATAATCGTCATTTGGAGTGTTTCCATGTGACAGCTGCTGCATGCCAAATTTTATTTGTCATCGTAGTGAAATGAGTCGGTATATTGTGCAGTTGCAACAATATCACAGACGTACTGGACAGCACGACCTTCACTGTGGAGCATGACAGGTTCGGGGTGCTACAGCGTAAGGAGCTTAAACCAGGAGGTTCTAAGGTCTACCTCACCGAGGACAACAAGAAGGAATACGTGAAGCTCTATGTCAATTTCCGCTTCATGCAGGTAATAGTCCTTCACTTGCTCTTGTTGTCGATAGTTGGTTGTGTTCTATCTGATTTAGGCGTCACCGAAGTATACGAGTGTGAGGCTAGGTGAAAACTTGGCTCAAGTTAGGACCTACTTAATTCATTAGCAATATTCAAGTCGATACCCACTTCTACTCTTGTAGCTCGTCAGATTTCTCACGTTCTCTCGTCGCCCATCAAAATTCAGACGTTAAAAGATTAGTTTAGTCGACCACACACTTTTAGACACTAGTACAGCGTGTGCGTAAAAGGTCACCTTCATATGTGTAGGTATTCGGTATAACATACTTAAATTTGTATTAGATCATTTATATCAATCAGATACAAAATGCTCCAGTTTTAGGAATCTTGTGAGAGCCGGTCGATGTTAGTACGAAGTTGAATCTTTCTGGAGCTTTGCTGTTTGAGTCCGGTCACGTAGTGAACTCCACACCGAAGCGTATACTATTTTTTCCTGTCCTCAGTTCACATTGAATTAGCTTCCCCAGGTGATCTCTTTATGTCCATCACAGAATCAGCTTCTCTTTTGAAAATCATTTATGATTTTTTCGAAATTGACGGGCTTCGTTCTTGTCTCACACCTTTTGAAATTTTACTTTCTTGGTGGGGCTAATTTCGATTTAAAGGAAATCAACTTCGTATCGCGGCGGTTATTTGTATCAATGTCTTCCTATAATGACTTATTTGGTATTTGATCGATTTCATGACAGGGATGAAAAAGGCGGAATAAGGGAAGATGTGTTGGGCAGGTTAGATCTTAACATTTATTATTCTAGTGCCTTACCAGGCTCCAGTTTCTCTTTTTATGAGTGGTGTGTAAAAAATAATTATTGTTGGAAGCTGTCACTGTAGTTTGTTTTCTTGTTATCATCCATTGTTGGAAACTCGTATATGTAAAATTCTAGTTTTTATAATTATAAAAAGGGCATAAAAATGGTATGCATTGAAAGAGTTCAAAGTTAAGTAACGAATGTTTCGTCTTTTCAAATGATATCTTGAAAGTTCTTATTTAATCTTCCTTCCGTACGTACGAAATGAAGTATTCCCAACCGAGACATTGAAACCTTACTCCTTTTTCTTCTTTATATCCAGACTTGAACTGTCTCGTATGAGTAGACTAAGTTACTGTATTGAAAACTGTTCAGCGCTCCTCGTATAAAAAGGTATCACATTTTGACGTAATTATTGTAGGATATAAAATGAATGAAAGTGTGAAAAATATTGACCAGCACATTATTTAAATGTTTATATTTCCCGAAGCTTTCATTTCTATAAGTTTAGTCTGTATTTTCCTTTGACTTCGCATTTTCTAAGCTTTATTTGTAACATCTTATTAGCATCTTCTCGAGCTTTGTTCGGTTTGTGCGGAAGAGTTGCTTGCTTGGGTTTTTTCTACTTCTGCTATGCGAATGTGCAATCGCGAGTTCTGTTCAGCTAGTGTACTGGAACCAAATACTAGGGGCTTCGCTAGTAACGAAATAGAAAGTTCTATGGCTCCTTTTTGCAAACCGATCAAAAAACCGTGAAATCTCTTAGTATGTTAAGTATTACTTTCATGTTCAGTCTTAAGTTCCTATCACTATATTGAAACGAAAAACGATTGGTAAAAATTATATTCGCGTGTATTCCTTGTTTTAGGACAGTGATCGCTCCATGAAAGGGTATCACTACAGGAATAAGAGGGGCTTTTCAGTTTTTTTTGCGGCTTTCGACCGATGTCATAACGAAGGCGTGCTCGACTTCCTGGATCTCAAGACAATCACAACCAGGAAAAGGAACATCACTCACTGAAATACTTAACTGCTCAAACAATTAGGCACCATTTTCCGCCTAATTAAAACAAAAATGAAATTGTTGCATTGATACGAGGAGTTCAGTTCATATCACTGAATTATTATTTCATAGAAAGACTGAAAAAATGCTTTATGCTTTTGTGCAGGGCATCGAGCGTCAGTTCACGGCGCTACAGAAGGGCTTCACGGAGCTGGTGTCTCAGGAGCTGCTGGCGCCTTTCGATGAGAGAGAACTGGAGCTCATCATCGGCGGGCTCGGCAAGATAGACGTCGACGATTGGAAAGCCAACACCAGACTAAAGGTTGGAATCATAGCATGGGGCTACAGAATTGTTTGAATGGGTCAGTATAGGACATTTTCTATGATATTCTTAGCTCTAAGTAGAACACTGATCCTCCAGTCTTTGGCAGCAATTGGCTTGTTGTTAAGACAATATTTGTTCGTCTCCGTGAGCTTCAATCTTAGGTGATCGATGATTAACTGGATATCAGTCTTGAATGTGTGGATCGTAGTATCATGATAATTGCATTGGTTTTGGTTTTATGTTCACTAGGCTCTATAGTTAATGGTCAAATTCTCTAGTTTAATCCTCTCAAGGGGATACAATCGCTGGCTCTAAGGGGAATTTGCGCTCTCAAGCTGAAGGTTAGGTAAGCTGTTCACTTATTGAAATAGAAAAGATTTTTTACGTTGTTATAGTCTATCTTTTTCAGTTCACTGCTGTGATTTTTTATCAGCACACAGATCTTTCTTTTACGATTTGTATCTCGTTTCATCAGTTTATTTCAATATTGCTGATCCTGTGCTCAGGGTGTGAGGACACACCTTGTATGTAGGGCAACTTCCTTTTTGGGAACGCATTAGTTGTTCTCAGGAACACGTTAATTAACTTAAAAACCTGATCTTACCTGCTGTTATGTATAAAGTTTCAATGCTACAGGGATGGGACCACGTTAGATGTTAGCCCTTTGCTTGTGAAAGAAAAGTTATTTCTCACAAAAACTAAGAGAACTGAACTAGCTTTTACGACATTTTCCCTCCTGAAGGGCTATAGTCCAAATAATTTTTATATTATTGAGGCTGTTTTGCGTTGATGAAGAGAGTACTCTATGGTGAGTGAGAACATGCATATGTAAACGTGATTTTTAAATCACTATCAACTTGTTATGCAGTTTGGAACTCCCTTCGCTTTAGAGAACATTGATCGGGAGTTTGTTGATGGGCTCAAAACAAAAAGTTACCAGTATAGCCATACCGAAATGGATGTAGATATTTTGGTGGGTCGTCTAAGTCTGGAAAATAGATTCTATGACGGATAAATTTAACGTTTTCCTCTTTTATTCTTTTGTAAGTCAAGTTGCTCAATGAAATTCATCAGAAATTTCCACGAGATACTATAAAAGTCAACGTTTCTTACTGAATTTAAGTGAGGAATTTAGGGTTCGATATCGGAAGACTAAATTAAATTTAAATATTAATGCACTAAATAATAATATATGTAAAAACGTGCCTTCGTTTGCTTTTAACACATTTTCTGCGAAGTGACCCTCCGGTGGTCACTCAGGTGATTTTCATAGTGTTGCTGACCCACCTGCAGTCTCCAACTCATTTTTTATTAATATTAAATGAAAGCTTAATGAAGGCCCGATCCAGTTAATGTTGGCTATTTTCAAAGTTGTATACCACAATTAACTCTAAATTTGAATTGAATATTGAACTTCAGTTTAATCCAGCGCAGTTAATGTGTTAATTGTCTGTAGATGAAAACAATTTGAACACGTTTCGCATTTGGGCTAATTTGTTATATGACAAAAGCCGCAGATCGCGCGAAGCATTTTAAGTATTTTTTATTGATTGATATCTATCGCAATAAATTCCTTTTGAACTTTGTGTAGTTAACAAAATTTCGAAACTATTGTGTGTAAATTACGTTTGTTTTTTAAAACAAACTTTGAACTATACGTGCAATATTGTTTTCCCGACAGCACTGCACAGCAGATACCCCGATTGTGGTCTGGTTCTGGCAGATCGTGGAGCGATACACGGAGGAAATGCGTGCTCGTCTCCTACAATTTGTCACTGGTTCCTCACGGTAAGGACAGCTTCTTGTGGCGTTTTGAGGCTGTCGTATAATGTTGGGCTACTTTATTGTGCCTGGTGAAGTGTCTGTTCAGCACTCGAGTTTCTTGCATCTCCTGCTGCAAATAGAGTGATACCGTAGTGGAACAGCTTACTGCATTACTCTGCGAGTATTCGAATTTTGGGTGTTTTTTCTGCGTTTTCTTCTTTCCACGCGTTCTTTTACAATTTTGTCTTTCGAATAATCCGCTTTTGTTCATTTTTACTGATGAGAACTGTGCTTGATAAGCACCACATGGAACTGATTCTTGAAAAAAATGTCAATAACTCTTAAGGTCAACTTCGAGGAATTTCTTTTTGAAATAAATTGAAAACAGCCTTTCAAATAAATCTTCTTACACTACTAAGTGAAAGTCAATGTTTCTGTACCTTCCCTCTTCGCATTTTTGCTTTTTCTCCAGACGTTGCTTACGTTTTTCGCCAGGTTCATACTTAAACGTCATAAATATTGTACGTCTTGAGCACCATTTTAAAGTTACGTTTTGAGAAACAACGAAGATTCGCTTCTTTCTCAATCTTGAAACCATCTGGATAACTTTTTTTCATAGTTTTTGGTATAGAAATGATAATAATGTGTTACTAAGTAGTCTAGCTTCACGTATTCTACAAAGTTTGTTGTAGTGTTTCCACGTTACAAGTTTATGTTCACTGTGTGCATTTAGCAACTTTTTCTATTGACTCCGGTTTAATTTTGTGTGCGTTTGCAGTGTGCCACTGCAAGGCTTCAAGGCCCTCCAGGGCTCGACTGGAGCCACTGGGCCTCGTCTCTTCACCATACATCTCATCGAAGCCAATAAGGGTTCGTACTTGAATTCCTGTTTTCTCTCTGCGATAGAATGTTGAATGGGCTACGATTTATTGAATCGGATTTTGCTGATTGTACGATTTTGTACGTTAATTGTCAGCTTGATATTCATTGTGTGAACTGACGATCGGTGGTACAGTTATAATAAGTTCTTGTTAACTTTTCTTGTTTATTTACTTGTAGCTTTAATAATGACCAATATATTTAGATTTATTTAGATTTAAAGAACGGAATATTTTGCAGAAAATTTGCCAAAGGCCCACACTTGCTTCAACCGCATCGACATCCCCGCGTACGAGAGCTTCTCCAAGATGTACGAGAAGCTGACACAGGCGGTGGAGGAGACGTGCGGGTTTGCTGTCGAGTGATCCCGGCGAGTGGGACCTGCGGCTGGGTGGGGGCTGGCGCCGCTGCGGCCGTCTCGCCGCGTCACTCTATAGCTGCCAAAGGCCAACTCCAGACGGGTCGCGTGACGAGGAGTGCTTACAGACTTTACTTTGCAATGTAGTTCCGTAGAGAGATAAAAATGAAAATGATGCTCCTAGCTGCCAGAGTTAATGTAAAATCCCGTGTCTTGCTAAAAAATACATTCCATCAATCATGGATCGTTTTTAAATTTTTAATGAGGGTCCAACTTGGATTGTTGTGCTTAGACTTTCGGCTGGACAGTCATGTCTTATAGTCGATATTAACTTATCCACTTTAACTATGTAGTTAATACTGCCGATAAAGTGTCCTGTTTGATACTCTCGATGTATTTTCTTGCTTGTTAGAAATAGTAACTGTGTGTCTTGTTTAATAAATACTGTGCCGTATAGATGACATGTTACATATGATCGTAAGCCTCGTCCTCAACAAGTTCTGTGTTATTGGCCTTTCGTATACTTCAAGACTTTATGAGGTAAACTTTCGAACTGAATTCATTTGAAAATGCATGTGTAAAAGGTCTTCAGAGATTAGGACGAATAAATTAGTGTGTTTCAACGATATTCTCCGCTGATTGTCGCACCAAGTGTGACGTACCTAAAGACATTGCAAAAGTTTACTTGTAAATAAGGAAAACCGCTGGTATGGAAAGGTATATATGAAGTATAGTACATGTTCTTCTTGCCAGAGTTTTCCGAATGCCTTTTCTCACTTATTGCGCTCCTCTTAGTCCAATTTTTAGTGTTAAGTCTTGTTTTCCAACCTAACTTCGTTTGTCTTATTCTAAGGGTATCATTTTATTTATATGCCAGTAACTTAATTCGACGCGCATATTTTTAAATAATCTTCACAACCAATTTTATACATAAGATCTGATTGGATTAGTTGACGAGACTCTTTTCATGAGTGAATGGAAAATTTATTCCGACTACTTGTAGAACTCTTATGTCTGGAGTTCATCCGTCCGTATGACTCATGGTATGATCGCTTGAACCCTGCGTATTCCTTTCATTCGGTGCCGTCGTCTACTGTTCGTTTCCGAATGGAAGCTGGTACGGCGTCTTCCTCCATTATGGTGCTTATTGATTAGTGTTCACCGTACTAGCAGTGGCTGCTTTGCCGGAGCACGCAAGGTTCAGGCGATTGAGACCAGTTTGTTTGTCGACTTTGGTGCGTTACTCAAGTGTGTTTGCCCAATTTACTCGTTTATAAATGATCATCGACCAACGATTCTCAAGTATACTCGTTTTTGTGTTTAGGTGGCCATTGAAGTCAAACTTCTGAAGTGTAGGCGCTGAGATAAGCTGCTTATTTGTGCGTTTAAATTCAATTTCGTGTGTCAAGTGGAAGCTTTCGAGTTGGTGTATTGCTTTTACGTTACAATTTTACTAATATTCACTGCCTCCCGAATGCTGAGGTTTCAGTCTGATGACCATCTGCACTAGTGCCTTCTGCTCTTTCCGTGGATTCCCTACGAGGGTTTCACTGTAGTTAAGCTTTACATTCAAATGTGTGTGTCCCTGCTCTGCAGCATGTGCAGGATTCAACTGCGGGAAGAGTAATGAAACTCGGCAACATTGTTGCAAAGATTTTGTTTTACTATCTTGTATATATGGCTGTGAAGGTTTTTTACAGTTGATCTTGTTTGCATTGTCTGGTGTCCTAAATTCCTGTGGTCTTTTATATTTCATCTGCATTAGTGTATCAGTGTATTGCTTCCGCTGTAAAAGTTCTATGTTTAATTTTAACTTGAATCTTGCACCTTGAGCTCAAAATTTCATAAAAGCTCAAAATTTTCAGCTGAAACCCCCCTACGGGGTTTGGCTGCTCAGTGCGTTTGAATGTACTGTGTTGTGTACAGACTTTAATGGGGAGAAACTTGTAATTTTGAGTTACAATTATGACCATGATGCTCAGATTATTTTGATGTTTCAAATAATAGCAATGTTCATCTTGTGTGCTTATTTGGAAGAGTCAGATACGAATTAAATTGTGTGACCTTCAGTGCGATATAGTTTGAGTAACTGAAGCGCTAGCAAACCCATGTTACTATTACTACTACTACTACTCAAAATTTCATAGTAACATATTTAAGACCCTCAATAGCGAAAAAGTATGGCAAATTTGGTCTTAACGGCAAGACTTCAAAGAAAGTAGCGCTAGGGGCTGTAGAGTGATCTACTTCTAAGAACACATTGTATTTATAGAACAAAGATTAGTGTCTATTTCAGATTTGGCGAAAGTTTTGTAGCTCGTGAGATGCACGTTCTTGTCAGAAACTGCTTGTAAAATGCCCGTTTACGATAAGCATGTTCATTATAAGCGCTGTCTTCTTTTCATCATAACTTTTATTTGAGTAACGCAATTTGCATTTTGATTTCACATTTGGTAGCAGAATATGATAATTACTGTGAAGCACACACTCGTGCGCACTTTAATTGATCTGCGCTACTTATGGATCTGCCATATTTTGCAATGCTTTTTCACTGTCGAGGGTCTTAGAGTTGCTTGCTGTGCAATTTCTATGGTTACAATCATGGCGAGCTCTAACTCAAGAAAACACCAGGTACCTACTAAATGGCATCAAACGATGAAATTCAGAACAAGTATTTTGAGTTGGAATAATCAGTTCTTCACTTACTTGATAAAAAATGTTTTCAAAACGGGAAGTTACTCACGGCTCACCCGTCACAGAAGTACATCTATTGTATGTATGGGAAACATCAATCCGAGGGGGAAAATACGAGGTCTGGACCTTAGGGAAGCATTCTTTTTTGTCGAAATTAAATGGGTTTGTTGTTTTGTTAAGGATCGTCTTTTTTCGGTTCAATCAGGACCTCTAACTTTCTTCTTCAACTTATATCTTGTTTCATAGCCCTCCTTCTTAACTTACTGCTTCTATGCTCAGGGGATCTTGTGTGGGAGCACTCCTTGTGCATAGATTCCGCATTTCCTTAACGCCATTCTAAAGGGTACCTTCACACTTCTTTTTGGAACGCCTTTGTTGCGGTTAGGTAGGCTTAAACTAACATCCAATCTATTTTGCTCGTAGTTTAGCCCTGTTACTAAAAAAGCCACACCCATTGTTTTTTTATCAACAAAAACTTCCTGAATTCTACCCAGAAGCTTTCCTTGTGGTTTCAATCATGTATTTCTATTACCATCTCATGAAGAAGTTAACGTTGAATACTAATATCTTTCGGTCACAAATACTTTTTATTTCTACGCTCATCATTGTTTATTATAGCCAGTTAAGAGCAATATACTATCCTTTTTCAAAATATTCAGTTATATTGCTATGGTTGGATTTATAAGGTTGAGCTGTAGCAATTTAATCTCAAAAGTTAAAGCCCCAAAGTCTATACATAATGTTCTAAATGAATTTATTGTCATCCAATTGGATTGGGTGTCGTTTGAACACTAAACGCATGGTAAAATGCTCCTTATGTAGTTCCATACAGAGAAAATGACTTGCAAGCATTTTTTCCTCAGAGTTTCTGAGAAACTAATGAAACGTATGAATGATCGTCAAGTCAAAGGGAATAGAGTATCCAAGAACATTATATTGGGAACGGCTCTTATTAAATTTTTCAAGAGTTTGTGCAAAAGAAGGGGTAGAATTTATGACAAGCCATGAAAACAAACTTTTCCTTCCGAGTCGGCCGCAAAGGTGTGCGAGTCAGAGTGATTGTGAAATATGTTGAGCTTCTACTTCTGGAGAAGAAATCGCTATTGATGTACCGGTGTTAGCCCCATTAATCTACTCGTAATGAATTAGGTACTACAAAAATGGACGATGACGCTCTGGTGCGCCTCCTACTTGTGCTGTCTGCGTGAGCGCTGTACGTTGTTGCACTCAAAGCTGTTGGTCCGTTGATTTAATGGGCCTCAAGTGTACATAAAGGTGAAGATGACGCTAGTCATATGAGAACGTGCATTGAATAAATGCTGGAATGGTAAGAACATAATTATTTATTGCGGAAATTGTGTGAAACGCTGGGATTTTTTCATTGCATGGATAGAAAACTGGTTGAAGTAAATGCTTACGATCTAATTTAAATGTTTCAGTGTATTCAGTTGTAGGTGACTCATTCTTAGAGATAACCGGTTAAATTTATTTCTGTCACAGATGGCATGCGTAGAAGGCAGCAGTAAAGGACTCGCCTCCGTGCTTTAATGTTGGATTTTGTCAACACCCTTTAATATTATTATCATCATTGCTGATTGAATAAGGCATTGCTTTTTGTTATATTCGACACTAAATATTTATATTTTAATTATCATGTAATTATTTATCGAGACAATGAAATAGTTCTTCGAGTTCTTTGTAAAGATTTTGTGCGCTATTGTTTCATCATCGTGCTCTCCTCGGTGACGAATTCTGCCCAACTTCCATTTCTGCTCATCGAGGTACCTTCGATTTCATTTCCATGGTGGTATAATGATTGGTATTTTTTAAGAATAGCGGTTTACTTTTAGAAGCGCTTTGTATGATGGCCTCAGGCTTTTATTGGATTGTGAAATTTTATATCGTGATCTCAGTCGCATGGTTTTTTTTCTCGTTTGCATATTTGTGAGGAAAAATTTTCTGTAGGTCATTGTCGTGCAACTCACTTTAGTTTGGTTCGCCTGCGAAGAAGCTGCAAGTTGCACTGTGGGGGGAAAACGTTTGTCATCGCTAATCTTTCGTTTTTTTTTTATTTTGATGAACTACTAGAAGATTTATTTTGGTTCTTGTGTCGCGTATGACACGTACGCGCTGATGTCCGACGGTGATCGGTGACGTCAAACTCGTGGTCTCGCGACAGTAAAACTGAGTTCATTGTTGATGGCCGTATTACGCTAATACCTTTCTGCCAATTGTAACTGTGCCAAGCTTCTGGAGAAACAAGAAGCATGCAAACCTGATCTTCCCGAAAAATACCGATTGTTGCCTATGGGAACATTCATTGATAAGTAAATTTGCTCTGACAGGGACTCCTCTATCTTCTCGCTTCTGTAATTCATCTTGCGTACGTACGTCATTTGTCATGCATTTCCATGTTACTCGAATTTCATAGTGCTAAAGTGACTATTTCTTCCTTCTTTTTCGTGTATGGTTATGTATGGTTAAAATTATGTATGTTAAAATGTATGGTTAAAATTATGAGAGGGATAATGAAAAACGGATTTGGACTCAGCTTAGTTCAGGTGGAGTTTATTGGAAGAGGAAACCAGGAGGTCTTCGATGAGCTTGACTGGAAATCCCAGTGAGGTCCGGAGTGCCGGTGGTGAGCTTCGGCAAGAAACTACTTGCAAGTAGTTTCTACTGAAGATTATTGCAGTCTTTGCAGCATTGTTCCTCCTGGCACCGATACGCCCTGACTGCAAAGTGATTTGATAGCGACCCTAAATAATCGTGCTAGAAATACTTGATAGGAGTCTATTATTGGAAATCGAAATGGAGAATTGTTACTCTAGGTTATATTTAAGATAGTTGACCCTCCTTGTTGCCGCATCTCCCTCGTGTCGCTCATCCTTGTGCCTTTCAAGGCCGCTCCCTGCTGCCGCCATCTCTGTGTTCATTGTGTGCGTGAATTTACCCCGTGTGAGGAGGCGCGCTGGGCTCCAAGTTTCGCCCTTCGTCGTTCCTGCGTGTAGAAACTGATTTCTAAAGTGTGCTTCTTCCTTGTTCAAAGACAAATTGGAAGTGTAATTGTATAAATTATTCTTGAAGCTTCATTTGTTCCTGCCTTTTGAATTAAAATGTGTATAGTTCAGTAACAATTTGTTGAATATCATTTAGAATGTTCATCCAATTGATCTGGACACATTATAGATGCAAATAACCTTGCCGAGGAGTTTTGCTTTGTAGAAGGTTAGCGGCTCGGACCCGTAATTACACCGCGGTTGGCGTACCGACGCGCCCACGGTTGTTGATACGCTGCAAGTTGCTCTCTTGCTGAGACCGACCTCCATTTTTTCCCTAAAAATTACCGTTGCACTCTATTTGTCATCACGTGCTCAAGGTTCTGTGCTAAGATTTTTTTTACAGTCACCATTTCCTTTGAATGCAACTATTGTATTTGGAGGAATTAACGCTTCTATGGAAAGAAGTGAGGTCTTGAGTTGAGAGATAGTTTCACCTTACTTTTGGTAGAAAAAATAACTTTGTTTTCTTGAAAACCATCGTTTTTGGTTCACTGCTATTTTTTCTGACGTCTCTTGCGGTCTTCTTCAGTTTTCGTCCTATTTCAGAAACTCATTTCAATTTTTCTGTTTCTATTAGCAAGGTGTGGGGACACATTTTGTGCATGGATTCCTCATTCCTCGCTCTTTTAACGCCATGTTATATGGTGCCTTCCTCCATCCTTTTGACACACCTTTGTTCTGGTTAGGGAGACATGAACTAATTGATATTCTAAGCTTTCCGTTCTCGTTACAGTGAAATCTTCTGCGCCTTTCACTGTAGTGCTTTGAGTTGGTAGTGATCTTCAGCAGGGTTGTGTCTTCCTGCATGCAAGGACAGTTACCGGGTTGGAATTCGAAAGAATTTGATTTAGGTCTCATTTTTTGCCAAGTGTTCATTGCCGTTGCTTTCAGAGCGCTGCGAGCTAAACAGGTGCGCACAGTTATCGTTCAGTTTCGGATACCTTCACTTCATGCTGTAGCCAAGCCAAAAGCGTCGCCTGTCCAGTTTGTTATGACAACTTGGTGGCGTATGGTTTCGGGCCGGAAAATGATATCCAGTTTTGGACATGAATAGCTTGTAATTTGACAATTGCTGCTGAGAATATTGGCTACTTTTGTGTATTAGTTATATGAACATGGATCCTGCATCAATAACTTTAATTATCTCATTTCAGTATGATCGCGTATTGGTTTAAATTGTTTCGTCTGGGTTGTCTCGTTTCGAAGTCTAACCATTACATATAAAGTGTTTTACCTTCCGATTTTCTTTTTCTCTTTTTTTTTGCCGCATTAGAACGTGCAGAACCAGCTTAGGGGCTTTGTCAGGGCCCGGGGTTTGGGCTGAGTGCTAGCTAGCTGCTAACTGTCAATTGGACTAAAACTTTACTCAGTCCACAGAGCTGCTGGATTCTGTTTTACTTTGTGCTTTCAGAAGTCCTAGCATTTCCTGCTTCTTTCTCCCTTGAGTAAAACCAACATATTCATTCAGTTACTGACGTCCAGTGTTAGTTTTGACGATACTGATTTTAGTTGCTTCTTCCGTGTTATTTTAGATCATTCCTGAGATTATTGAAGCGCTGTCTGCCTGTCACGGCCGATAAAGTCTGTAAGCTTAAATGACATTCTGCTGTACTTGGTATGTTGCTGAGATGTCATTCTATATCGTGACTTTTATCTAACGTGATGCTCAAATCAGGAACTGTTTTTACTCCCACGAGATTCCATTTTCAGTTTAGGTGTTGTTCGGACAGTTGATTAATTGTGCTGCGTTATAAAATTTTGACTGTTGTATCATGCTTTCTTCCTTGCTTCGAATGGTGTGTACATATCAGCCTTTTGGACGGAACTTGGTCGTGAACAGGATCGCAGTTTCTAACGTGCAGTTTTTTTATCAATAATAAATGGTAATACGCTAGCCAGGCATCGCTGACTGTTCATTCTCCTGTCTTCACGTGAGCGGCGCTTGCAGGATGCAGATCGGTGTTCTTCATTATTTCAGTGTTGTTCGTATTCCGAGTCATTCAAATCACGATTTAGGTTGAGATAGTTGACTTAGTTACTCACGTGTACGCTTTAGTTACATCCAATCGCAAACAAGTTTTATGAAATCAGTCTGTACGAGAAATTAAATTCTCCTCGGTTTATGAGGCTGGGTTCTTTGTTGGATTCCATTTCCCCTTTCTTACCAAGCCTCCTACCAGTGTTGGTTGCACTCAAAGAAAGTAGAAGCCAGGTTATTTCCGTAGTTGAATTTCACTGCTACGTCCCATAACGTCCCTAGAAGTGGGATGTCGTTCATTTTAACTTAGGCAGATATGGACAGTTCTACGGTATGTAAACCGTAAGTCATGGTTGCCATGGCGTTGTTAACATCTTATTCAGTTAGAAATACATTGAAGTATACTGTGAGAATATTAGAAAAATCGTTTTCAATCCAATTAAATTATACTGAAAAAATAAGACAGCGTAAACCTGGATGTACGTGCACAAGTTACCAAGGACCGCTACAAATCCTCGATTTATCTTGGCTTACGCACAGTTAAGTTCCACCATGTGATCAATACGTGACATGACATTTCTGCAGGTTTTGCTGCAATTTCTACGAAAGTTAAGCGGCTTAATTATTCCTGGGCAAATCCCTCTAAAAGACACTACTATATCGTTTACTTTCTGTGGGAATTAGCGGCCCTAAGGCGAAAATGGTGAGTAAGGTAGACCTTCCATGCGTTGAAATAGAATAGGCTTTTTTTGCTACAAACTTCCAATTCGATTCACTGCCGCCCTGTAAATCGTACTTGTTGCTTTCTTCTACCACTTTGGCCTTGTTTCGGAAACTTCCTAACTTACCGTTTCTATAAGCAGGACGTCTTCGTTGACGCACATCGTGCATGGATCCGCGTTGCCTCAACTCCATACTAATGGTCCCTTGAGCCTTCCTGTCTTTGGAACACCTTTTTGTTGTTAGGGAAGCTTGTAATAGTTTATAATCTAATCTTTCCATGGAAACGTTTACACAAGTAAGAAACCGTGAATTAACATTATGGAACGAAACGCTTCTAGATTTAATCTCGTATAAATGAAATGATTGCCAAAAAACTCTACTAATTCTCAGCGATACGTGAATTACTAAAGTGTATGCAGATTTTCGTGGTTTTGTGGTTTAACCGTTTGACCGTTGAACACTTCCTTGTCGTGTGCCCGTTGCATGCTGGTGTCCGGCGCGCGTGCTTCCCACGTTTGCGCGGTAATGATCCGGATGCAATGATGCGCAGCATTCTGGCGGAACCTGAGCGTGCCCCTTTCCACACTGATGCACTGAGAGCGTTTATTGAATCGTGCAATATACTTTCAAAAATTTAATTCTGTGATGAAAAATAAATTTCAAGCTTTGCTATCTTAATGATAAACTGCAATATGGCCGAGCGCGCCTACGTGATGCCCAACGGGGGTTTCAGCGTGGGTACGGAGCTCGGCCGTGAAATGGGTGGGCAGCTGAAACCCCCTGGGGCTCGGCTGCCCAATGAATGCATATGTAACCTGATTTTCTGTTTTTTACGTGTTTCAGAATAATTCCGGGGACTCAATACTAGCTTTTATGGCTGAACTGGTGGAGCAGTTGTGCTTGAAGCAACTGAATTTAATTTGAGCTTGTCATGACTGACTTTTTGTTGTGTTTGTGGCTGCAATGTCTAATCTGTTTGCGTATTCTTGAATTTGTTGCATGGAGTTCTGTGATGGTGATTGATGGTTATTGTGTACCACAGCGGTGATGTGACCGATAGGCCGATAATTGTGATGCGAGACCTTCGGCGCGATATAGTAGGACCTACTGAAGCGCTAGCAAATTCATGGTACTACTACTACTACTACTACTTGTGGTTTAACGAAAGATGTTCATGTTACGATCAGCGACTCGGGACTGATCAGAGGCTATTTTATTATGCGATCGACGAACGATCACCTGACATAAATGCAGGTGATATGAGCTAATTCATCGAGAATCTCAATAAACGAGGAGAATGTGCATAGCTTACACTTAGCTTTTGTTGAAGGCGTTTGAGGTGCTGCACCCCCAATATGAGGAAATTCAATTCTGTAGGAATAAATTCAGGAAAGCATAACATAGGATAATAGTTATGTAATAATACTACGAGCAGTTTAATTCAGAAGTTCTAAATTAGGGCAGCGAACTGAATCGCCACCAGAAACAAAACTCTTTTCAGAGAGTTTTTTTGCGATGAGCAAAGCATCGCATTCTGCAGGAAGTTTCAAGTTAATTTAAAATTCCCCCACACAACGACACCAAGCGCGTCAACTTCTGCTCAGCTATAGTCACCAACTATAAAATCATTCCCTCTTTAGTTATAAATACGAGCTTTCCAAGGCATTGCTGTGGTCAACTGTGAGCGAGCTTCGTTGCGCATGGCGTGCGTCTGCGTCATAATTATTGTTGGGTCCTCAACCCTTCCGAGTCTGCTCGGACTTATGTGTCCCACGAGATATTTTAGAAGTCCAAAAACGTGTTCATTTAAATCAACATAGACGGTTATAGGTTCAGCAACTATTCGCGCCTCTTTTCTGCTATCTACTTCACAATGTCAGAGCAACGGTGCTCAGTTGACCCGCTACTGCTGACGATGTCATTTTTTTAGGTATGTTCACAGATTTTTTCCAAATTTTTATGAAGTAAAATTTTTGTTGTCATACCATGAGGGAAATATATATTCAATATTATTAGTTGAAATAGCGGACATCCAGGTTCCATTGTTGTCAAATGAAATTCGTGTTCAGCTGGAAAATATTATTGAATTATAATTGAATAATATTTTCCAGCTGAATACGAATTTCATTTGACATATTCAATATTGTTTGAACCCTGTTGTTCGTGACTGTCTACTGGGACATAATCATCCCAGTACTCATAAACTAACATGTCTGATGGGACACCAGTGTGCCAATGCTATAAAATGCTATAATTCTTTTTTGCTAAATCTGTTTCCATATGGGTAATGGCGTGGAAGCATGCATTTTTACCTGTCTAAACCAATTGCGTGAGAGCCAACTCAAAAGTGTTAACTACAGCCCAACACTGTCGCGTGGCAAAGCGTGCTAGGAAGAGCATCCACACCATCTTCCTCTTCCATCGTCTTCACAGTCTGTGCGTTCACATGCAAAGAAATTCGGCATTCCTGTTCGTTTCGGCCATTTCAGCAGATTTTCGTATTGTGGAATCCATTTTATCATAGAAAACGAGTTTAAGTTAGACTCAAACCTCTTTCTCCTTACATTGTGTAGTCAAAATTTTAACCTATTTGTTCAGTTTACCACATGGTCTTGTGGTTCGTCAGGTGCTGAAGATGACATTTGAGGTTAAGACGTGCGTTTTTATCCCTAAATTTAAGCCTGCTCCGTTTAACTAAATGAATGTGATGAATAATAAACCACTCACTTTCAAACTATCTCTCCCGTTTGATGTGTTGTTAAACTTAGTTAATTCCTAAGCTTCAACATATGTAAGAATGTATTGATGATGGTGCACCGTTTGTAATGACTGGGAATAACAAACTGAGAAATTCAGTAGTAACACTGCTTGGGCGAGGTTTTAGTACGTGTAAACCTCGATAACAATTTGGATATTAATCACAGTCTATGAAAATATTAATCACAGTCTATGTACGCGGGCATTTTTCTTCAATTTAAAGACGATACAACGATAAGCTAACAAACTAAACAGCCCGTACTTCTGTCTACCGAGTGGCTGGGAGGTGTTCTACGCTCTCCACGATAGTGTTGGGTTCCAGAGAATGGCGCTCGATTTTGTAATCTCTACTAGGAATTTCCATTTATTCCAATGTTTTTAAGTGGTAATTTTCCTCAATATTTCAACCTAAAATTAATTCACCAACTGTGAGGGCCCGAGCTGAGAGTTAGATTGGCCTTCTTTTTGTTCAAATAAAATATATTTTTTTTGTTTTGTTAAGGACCACCGTCCCCTCAGGGGGATACAATTATTGTATCTATGGGAATTAGCGCTCCCAGGGGGACAATGTGAGGGCCCGAGCTGAAGGTTAGGTAGGCTTTCTTTTTTGTTAAAATAGAATAGGTTTTTTTTTTGTTACGGACCGTCTTTTTCGGTTCACTGCTGTCCTGTTTTTTCAGCACCTACTACTTTCTTCTTCAACTTTGATCTTGTTTCATGAACTTCTTTCTCATCTTACTGTTTCTATGACCTTTCTGCATAGATTCCCCATTCTCTCATCTCCATACTAAATGGTGCCTTCCTCCTTCCTCTCTTCGATACATTCTTTTTTTTTTTGTAGCGGTTAGGGAGGCTTAAACTAACTTATAATCTATAATCTAATCTAAGGACCACCGTTTTTCGGTTTACTACTGCTCTGCTTTTCAACACCTCTGACTTTCTTTTTCAACTTTCATCGTATTTCATCAGCTTCTTTCTCAACTAGCTGTTTCTATGCCCCTTCTGCATAGATTCCTCATTCTCTTATCTCCATACTAACTGGTGCCTTCGTCCCTCCTCTCTTCGGTACGCTCTTTTTTGTGGCGGTTAGGGAGGCTTAAACTAACTTTTAATCTCAATCTTAATTCACCAACTTGTTGCGAATCGTTTCGAAATCAAAAAGCGTGTGACGACTTACTTCATGATTCTTTCAAGCCATGTGTCGGCTTCTGCGTGGCGGCGGTGATCTTTAATTAAGCACTGTTTAGTGATATTTTTTCCCGAAAATATTCCTGCTATAATACTGTTTGTGTATTCCAATCTGTACACGATTTTTTTTAGTTTAAGTGATGAGCTTATTTTTTCCTCGACGAACCTCGTGCGTCATCCTGCTCAAATAACATATTTGCTCGAAAGAAAGAATGTTATTCATTTCAACGCACATTACATTCACGGGAACAATCGTTTTATGAAGGAAATGAGAAGGCTAGCAGCGTGGGCTGACTTGTACTGACCTAGATACTGTGCGTATCCTGACTAGAGCTGTGCTTTTAATGAGTCCGGTTGTCCATGTCGGCTCAGGAAATCATTATGTCACACTTTGTGTGACTTACCTATTATTATCACGTGCTGCTTCTGTTCTGTTCTTCAAATGTGCACAAGATGAAATATTTATTAAGCATTTCGTAAACAGGAAAGTTTAAGTTTAATCACTACATTGTGAGTAATTCATACAAGTGAAGGTGCGAAATGATTTTTTTTTCCTTAATTCATCTTCACGTTAACCGCATCGGTCGATTTAGCTCTACTATTTGGGGAAATGTGCGAATCTCGGACGAGTTTTATTTGGAGCACAACACCTTGGCAAAGCTACAAATAACTCATCATTCTTCATTGGAGCCCACGCGCCCGCGCCTAGTGAGAGTGAAGCGAGGAGGGGGCGGAGTGTCAGGCGAGGGCACTCTACGCACACACGCACTCACGCACCAGCTAATGAGAGGGTGACATTTTCGTGTCATTGAACACATCATGCCAACAAATTGAGCCCTAAAAATAAAAAAATGCACGTTATCTTGCGTCTTGCTACATGGAATCAGCCGAAAAACTTCCCAAGTTTCGAATTCCTCAACATCTGGGACTGAACCTTATTTTCGGTAAGTGTAGATGGAATATGACTGTTTGTCATAACAAAGCTGCTGAACCTCATAGAAGCCGTCTCTTTGTTCATCACGTATTCTGATTTTCTAAACCAGTCAGAAATTTTGAAATGATACGGTTGAAAAGCTAGTGCTAAAAAAACGTTTTTTAGTGAAGTGTTTTTCTTCCACTGTCCCAATTATTGAAGTTAACTTGAATACTTTCCTATATTCATCGTACGTAAAAAGATTGTTTCCATTCACCTCCTTATCTTGCGAGTCCAACGAATTTTATAATCAACAGAACTCGTCAGAAAGAGGTTTTCTTTTTTTCAGAAACTACGCTCATCAATTGAATGGCTAATAAAATATCTCTAAAAGTAAAGCTTCGCATGAAAAATTAGTATTGTTTCAATTATTATTTAATTATTTCAGTCCTTCATAAGAACAAGCGTGTTCAATCGCATGTTTCATCAAAAGCAAAATCTTCGTTTAAGTAACTCTTCACAATGATGCAAAAACATTAAATGCTTGAATTAAGACATATTAGTTTTTCATTCTTAGCCTTACTGCCTAATGTGTCATTTTGAAATTCGATTTTCAACTACACTCTTAGGATGACAATTGTATGGCCTTAAGGCTACCGAGTAGTCTTAAACTGAAAATAAAAATACATTTTATCATTCAATACTATTTTTCATGAAGTTGAGATACAGAGATGCATTGAGCTGGTCAATTTTCCTTTCAGTACCTAAGGTAACCTAGAATCCCACTACTAGTTCTTTATTTGGAAAGCTTTAATCTTTTACGTAGAGATATTTGAGCATAAGGTTAAATAGAATTGGGCAAAAAAGTCTTAGGAAGTCTGTTGAGCATAAGAAAGTTTTCGATGCTTAACAATTCTATGCTACCATACATGTAGCTGCTGAATCAGACGTAGGTTGCAGTGAGGAGCCAAAGAAGGAAATCACGAGGGCGCATGACTCCTGGTCAGCAGCACAGCTCAGTTGTTGCTGTTGCACCGCACACTTGTAGCAAGACCTTAATTAACTTCGATTTTTGAACTAGAAACTCGCCCTGTCTTATTATATAGATAGGGTGGATTGAAATTTGTTTATATACAGGGAAGAAATTAGGGTTTTCGCAGAGAAATGTTCAGCAAGAAGTCAAGTAACGAAGTCGATTCATTTTTCTGAAAATTTTATCCCCCAAAGCAAGCAGTTTTTTTACTAAAAAAATTAGGTGAAATATTCAAGTCTCAGACATATCATGTTGGAAAATATCAACATTTTTAAAATGTGATTCGCTAAAAAGTTCGTACCGCATTACACTTTATTCGTGTTTGGTATGAGTCTGCTATAAATTTCTGTTGAAAATTAAACATGGAAGCTAATTATGATTCATACATTTTACAAGTCATACTCATTTTTCAATTCAAAACTTGTAATTGCATATATAATTCATCTTTAATTGCAATATTAAGATCATAATATTCAATAAATTATGATCCAATTAATAAAACGACAGGAACTGTAAGATAGATGTAACCACCACTCGATAGATGTATAAAGTGGCGTGGGAACGAGCACCATGTACACATCATAGGTATGCCCGAACGTTTATGGTTTTAGGTAAGCTCGATTTGAGCTTGCGTCATCTCCAATTTTAAGAAATTACCTACGTGTTAAAATTCCTTGGGTAGTTTGTACATTATTTTTTTGAATGAAAAATATTGTCTGAAACTATTTTTACGGTATAACCCATAGCCACTGTTCAAAACCCGAAACTTAGAGCTACAAATCGTATGAATCTAGCGGCAGGGCTTGGCAATGTGCGTGAACCAAGTGGTCCAACATCCGCGTATGTCATCCGCGCTTATCATTACACAGGAACAAATGAATCATCAGTCAAATTAGTTCAACGTGGTTAGGCATCCAACAAGGTAGGATGCCGAAGTATTAGCGTATAATTTCCAGTTTAAATTACACTATTTTTACTGTAACCTGTTAACCTACTTTTCCTCTAATAATAATCATAAAACATGAAAATACATCACCATTTTGGTGTCATGAAAAATTAAGTTCTCCTTTTCACTTCTTTTGAATCTATGAACGGTTGCAGAACAGTTAAATTGACTAACTTCGACGCTTGATGAGAACCGATCACAAACTTGAATGAAAATAAAGCATCTATCATGATATACGTCAACCAACCCTATGGCTTATTGACTCGATTGCTTCACGATTTTTTTCTTCACGTTGGAAAAAGTAAAAAAAAGTTGTTAGAGAAAAGGAATTCTGCGCTCTACCCTGACCCACGAAATGATTGCGGGCTCACTGGGATACAAATCTACAATCTTAATTCCATCCTTGCATTAACTACAAGGCATTTCTGAGAAAATTATGTGACATGAATTAACTCGATTTTAATGAAAGTTTTTCTCAAAGATGCTGGAAACAGCCAGAATGTGCATCAACTTTTTTTAACACCACGGAAAGATACTGCGATGAAATATTGAAAAGGAATATAAAACTGATGCCTAAATGTAAGGTTAATAATAGATTTTCAAAAACAGTAACTGGCGGAAGAACAGCGAATGGATAAAAGCAACACTCATTTAAATAAACCGAAATAAAATTGGTGAGTTCACAGAGACGGCAAAACAAAGAGCTGAGACATTGGTGAATCTCTGAAGATATGCGCATAACTATATGAATTGGGGTCTATTTCCCATTAAAACCATTCAGAAATTTCCACGTTCAGATTTCGAATCAGCGCAAAGTGCTAATTGAATCACGCTTGGCCTCATCTCATTCGAGTAATTTAGGAAATGACCTATCTTGTTATGATCGAGAAATTTCGTTATTTTCCTGAAAGCCAAAAAGCCAATAGCTAATACAAGCTAATAAGTAAATTTATCCTCATACAGAAAACTTCGGCCATCATTTTATTTTCATGTCCCAAAATATCAGGTGTTAGTTGCAGGGAGATGAAGCTTCCTCTCCCGTCTCTTCAGGCATTGCCGGCAGTGTCCGTATTATTTCAACTCAGCATTTGTCAATGGGCCGTTCGGACTTTTAATAATAATTTATGGTCTATTTTGACTGGTGAGTCATCGTGTAGTATTCTTGTCAACATTAGACTTCATAGATACGCTCGTAGTTAACATTAAAGACAAAATCTCTCTAATAACTTCACAATGAGCACTTAGATCCCGGGTCGGGAGACCCGGGATCGAATCTCGGCGCTGGCAGTGGCGATTTTCTCTGTTGGGTATAGGAGAAAAATTCCAAGCACAATACCCCACTCGACCCAGGTGTCTGAAATGGGTACCGGTCTCGACCGGGGGAAAGCGTCATGGCGTCCTGGCGTTAGTTATAAGGCATTTGAAAATCCAATGTACAAGGTGATATGTATCAGGCTTGATTGGAAATAAAGCATCCGTAGATGCCTTCATTATTATTAATTCTCTGATCCTAAGACTATCCTTTCATGTTTGCTAATTGGAGTCATTTCGAAGAGCAAGAATTTGTATGAGCGGTTATTTAAGTATTCTTTGTGGTAAATTTTAACGAAAATTCTTCTGGTCATGTTTTACATGCGTATAAATATTTTAATTCTTCATTTAAAGTGAAGAAAGAATGAAAGAAATACGGTTCATTTCTGAAAAAGTTGATGTACGAAACGGATCGGATTTTAAATATTTCTTGACATAAAGGTCCGAAATTGAACGACAAACCATAATGTATGTTTTATTCCAATCAACCCTGATCTATATCATCTTCTATATTGGTTCCTCAAGAGCCTTATAACAAAGACCAGGACGCCATGACGGTTACCCCGGCCTTACCGGTACCTATTTCCAACGGGAGAATCGCCGGGCGGCATTGCCGGGATTCGATCCAGCGAGGTAACAATAGCAGTGCCAGGGATTAATTATGTTATTGGTAGAAAGAATAAAATATATTCTCCTAAATATTTTAGCCCTAAGCAAGAAGACTGAAAACTGGAAAATATTTGAAATACTACTGGAGAATTACTCGGAAGATGTTCCCTATATGATAGTAGATCAAAAACAAGTCGTGAAATACTCTGCCGAATAGACTAAAATACAGCCCTAAATGATTTCCTAGAGACCAGGAAACGTTGGCCAAATATTATAAAACACCTAGCACAAAACGCACGTGTAAAACATATAAACAAACTACACGGAAAACGAATTTTAAAGCTTGTTCATCATATGGTGACTAGTTCATGAACCTTAAGCTCAATTTACGCTTGTTTTCATTTATTCATTTACATTTTGGGATACAGAAATATGCGACGCTCACTGGGGTTGACGCTGTGAGTCAGTGTGCTAATTTTATCATATCAAATGTTATATCTTGTTATTTCTGATTATAAATCTGCTTCAAACCCGAAATCTACTTAGTACATAACCATTCCTTACAATATCGTAGATGTTCACGTTGCTTTAATTTCTAAAGTTTATTTGGTTGGAAGGTAGGAATCTACGTCCTATGAATATTTTTAAATATTTTAAATTATAGAATCTTATAAATACCCAACATTTGTTTAGCTCAGTTAAGCAGAGCGGAGAATAATAAATGAATAACATAAAATAAGGCATCAAGTTTTCGAGTAATGTATGTTTTTAAAACTCGTGTGAGCATTTGAAGTGCTCGAGTTTTTCAATGTGCTTTATAAAACAGAATTAATGGCATAAAAGTGAGGCTGCATTACATAAGTGTATATTTTACCTAACGATTTTTATATATAAGACTCATAAGATGCAACATTGCAGTTCATTCGCTATTAAATGCTCAATAACTAACGCTAAATGTTGCTGTGTCGACCGAGCTCAAAACGACTGGAAAGTTCTTACCGGTAGAAGAAGCGTCACTGCGTCTGCGACGCATGACGCCGGCATGGGGAAATTCTTGCTAAGCATTGGAGAGTAATTTCAGGGGATTTTGCTCATGGGATTCATATTTTTCATTCCCAGACTTTGGGCATCTCCAAGGGATTGCAGCTGCACCTGCTTGTGATGTGAAATTATCGTTTCTTTGCTATTTTAAAAATAACGTGTCCCGGTGTTGATTAGAAGATTCGATTCTACACCACTTTTTTTTTGTAGTGGTAAACGCGTTTCTTAATTTATTGTACGTTTTGAAGAAAAATCCTAACGTCCATTACCTTTCACAGCAAAATCATGAGAACTTACTGTAAATTTTTTAAATTATTTATTCGCACTTGACCTGTGTAGCTTTTCCATAACATTTGACTCCGAGGTTTCAGTTGTAGAGTTGGATTGCATTCTCTCTTTCAAATATATGCTTTCACCATTTGAGTTATAATAATCAAGTTCTGAGTTTCCTCTAAAAATTTTCGGTTATATATATGTGAAATAACACTAATCGATAATCGTCAAACACAGCATTCAGAACTATATTTGACATTATGTACGGTTGATAACCATTTATTTCTGACAATTTCTATCCCAAAATAATTCGACTAAAACAATTTTTTCAGTATTCATCAATAAGTCGAGAAAATTTCGAGTTAATAAGGAAAAATCCTCTGTCAATCTATCTGAAAATTATTGTTTGTAGAATCTATTGGTTTTGACGCCGGAACTGACGCATTCTGAATGACGTCATGATGCAAGACACCTCAAGATGCGTTCAATCTGAAGAAAATTAAATTTTTGTTGATATTTCTTTTGATTTAATTTCTTAAGTGTTATTAAAATAGTTTACATGTTTGAATTTTATTTATACATGATTTTTGGCGTGTTTAAATGAAGATAAATTTGGTAGTTGGCAGCGTCAGCCTTCCCAAGAATATTCTAGAAGTCAGCTGCCATTGATCGTGCGCGGGCCGGCAGCAGCACCCGTTCTATTCGCCCCTGACGCTCTGAACGTAGAGGTTGTGTGACACCTTTTATCTGTGATATTCACCAAGCCATATTCGAGGTAAGCTCGAGAGCATATATCGGGTATAGTTAATTATCGTAAGTAGATAATTATTTCATTAGTCGAATTTAAACGTTTGTTGAACTCATTTGTCTTCAATGGATAAGTTGAATGAGTTCGTATGGCAGCCTGGGTAATTGATTCAATGTAATTAGTGAGTATAATGTTTAGAAAGCTGTTATTGCAGTTCGTATCTTGCATCAAAAGTTAACAAAGTCATCTTACTAGTGATGTATTTCAATGTTCGGCGTTATTTTGTACGGTTAGTGAGTGGGCGTCCATGTGGGTTTCACGCTCTCGTTGCGTGCGTCACTTCCGGTAGTAGATGTCCGTTGAGGGCAGCGCTGGGACTCTGCTAGGTTAGCTTTTGTTTTCGCGGGTGCTGCTCTATTTTATGGCTTGAAGCCTACAATTCTGTGAAATTTAGAAAGTTCTGGGGTGAAAAGGGTTAGCAGAAAGGATCTTATGTTGCAACTTGAGCACTTTGAAAGTACCAGTGATCAGGTGACGGACTCCTCCAAATAACCTAGTTAATCACGAAAGCATAGTTGTGCAGTCAGTTGCTGAATTGAAAATTCTATACAGATCTCATGAATATAGTAATTGGCCTTTAGAACTTTATTTTCCTTACTTTTCAACATTATTTCATGCTTGCTTTGCTATCTCTTTATTTATTGCTCTTATTCTGTGTGGAAGTAGTCCCTACTTACATAGAATTCCAGTTTGTGTGAACTTTTATGTTGTGATAATTCTGTAGACGCATGTTATTAACGAGGCGTTTGTAAATCTGTATAAATTTTGATGTCATGAACAGATGTTTTAATTTGTTCCCGCAGAGGGATGTAGTTCTGGGAATTAGTGCTCCTAGGCTGAGTGTGAGGTCATGAGCAGAATGTTAGTTATCTAGGCCTTCCATTTGTTTGAATAAAACATTTTGTTTACTGCTGTCTTGTATTTCAGTACTTTCTGCTTCTTCTAATTTTGTTTCATGAACTCGTTTCCTAACTTACCATATCTACCAGCACATACTTAAAATGTGCACAATTTTTACTAAGCTGAATGGCACTTTCCTCCTTCCTCTCATCGGAATCCCTTTGTTGCATTTAGGGAGGCATATACGAACATCTAATCTGTTGAAATGTTTCATGTCATTGAGTTATTCACCGAGTAAAATTTTTGATAAGTAGTTTTTTTGCCGTTTGAAAACTTGAGTGGTTTAAACTGAAACAGGTGATTTATTTTGTGCTCAGCCATTATTTGGCATTGGTGAAATCAGATCAGGGGCCATGTAATTTGTTTTCGAAATGTCTATTTTGTGCTCATATAGCTATGTGTAATTTTTAATATTACATTTGATAGTTACTCGAATTGGTCAATATGCAGTTGAATCCGGTCAATGTGAAGTTTAATGCAATCACGGAAAATAAGAATTCCGATCTTAGGAATCACTATAGGAACCCATTTAAGAACGTTCTACATGAATGACATTCTGCTCGCTGATGCGTTATTTTCGAATAATTGAACTTTGAAGTTGGCCTTGGCGGCAAAGGAAGAGAGCGCGGGAAACGGAATTTAATTAATAACGGAAGCTATTACAAACGTAAAGAGGTTGGGTCGTGAGGGGGAGGCACAGTTCTTCTAGTGAAAATTATAAATAAAGCTTCTAACCCACCCATTAGGGTGACGCAATCTTGTTGACATCGGGTCCAAGATGGCGCCGCCCATAGTGGTCGCCATGTTAGACCCGATGTAAACAAGGTTGCGGTCGTCACCCTAATGGGTGGTTTAGAAGCTTTATTTATACTTTTCACTAAAAGAACTGTGGCTACCCCTCACGACCCAACCTCTTTACGTTTGTAATAGGGGGTTAGCTTCCGTTTTTGATTAAATTACGCTCGCTTCCTTGGGCGCGCGACGGCCAACTTCAAAGTTCAATAATTCGAAAATAACGCATCAGCGAGCAGAATGTCGTTCGTGGAAAAATTTCTTGAATAGGTTCCTTTAGTGATTGTTTGGAATATAATTATCAATTTCCGTGATTGCATTAAACTTCACATTGACCGTAAGGGTAAATGTGGAGGATTATTTGGGAATAGATTATTCACTTTTTGAATGCTAATCCTCTCAGGGGGAAACAACTATTGTATCTATGGGAATTAGTGCTTCCAGGGGGACTAGGTAAGGGCCTGAGCTAAAGGTTAGTTAGGCTTTATTTTTGTTGAAATAGAATAGGTATTTATTGTTACTGACCATCTTTTTTCGGTTCACTGCTGTCCTGTTTTTCATCACCTACTACTTTCTTCTTCAACTTTGATCTGGTTTCATGAACTTCTTTCTCATCTTACTGTGTCTGTGCCCTTTCTGCATAGATTCCACGTTCCCTTAACTCCATACTAAATGGTGCCTTCTTCTTTCCTCTCTTTGGATCGCCTTTGTTGCGGATAGGGAGGCTTGACCTAACTAATAATCTAATCTAATCTTTCGAATGCTAAACATAGTAAATTAGATTGAAATAAACAAGTTTTCATCTGTTTTTTCCGTCGTAAATGATTATTTTAAGAATTATAGCGGTAGGTTTAGGTTCGTCTTTGATGCCGAATGCGCTCAAATAAACAGCTACTCGTTGATTTTCGAAATTTTGTTGCTTGAATCATGGTAATAACATCGAAATAAACTACTTTTCTTCAATACTTTTTTCGTCATATGAATATTTTACGAGTTAGCGCGGTAGGTTTAGTTTCGTTATTGATAACGAGAAAACCGGAAGCGAGACGCCGTTGCAGCGTTGCCATTCGCCGGGCCAAATGAATTACTTCCCGCTTCACACTTGGGTTGCGGTAACTAATTCACCACAATAACTCGTAAAATACTTATATACGATGGAAAGTGCATAGAAGAAAACTTCCTTATTTCGATCTAAAAATCAAATATCGATTCCCGAATAATCCTCAACATTAACCCAAGAAAGACCATTCTTTCTGCTCGCTGATGCGTTATTTTCGAGGTATGACAATTACGTTCAGATAGGAATAACAAATATAGTCGGTTGCTTAGTCGCCGCATTGTTTACTAACAGATTGCCTTACGGCTGGTTTAATTTTAATTTCATTGACATCCATGTTAGAGCTTTTGATATCTTGATCAACTCTGGTAATTCTTGAATACTTTTTTAGCTTTGATTTTTTGGTGTTTAAGTTACAGAAAGAACCACAATAACATTACTTGATGTACTTTGAGCTAATTTAAATAAATTTTAAAACCTACAAATAGTCATTTATTAATAGCAAAGATGTTTGATGTGTTAATACTTCCAGTTTGAGGCAACTAACAAAATTTGAAAGTAATATATGTAAAGAATTGTGAAATATATAACAATACGAGCAATTAACATTCATAAAACGGTCTCATGTGACAGCCACCTTGCCACATGTAATTTGCTATGGATGTCCCTCCAAGTTGAAGTCTCATGATATGTGCAACTTTTAATAACATTTTCATTTTAATGAAGTTTTTTTCCGTCGTTCATTTGTTTGCTGATAAGTTTGACCTATAACATAATTTTCAAATTCAAAACCATATCTTTTAGTATTGAGCCTGCTTGCTTAACCTTTGAGGACTGACGATACTCTATTGTCAAGATGGCTTGTGTCTCCAGTTCGGGGTATATAACATAATTTTGAAGTAATTTAACTATTGAGGAAATATTCTGATGTAAAAAAAAAAAACATTTGAAGAAATTGCAAGCATTCATGGAAATGTTTTTTTTTTTATATTCCAGAAGCCTGCTGGTGTAAATTGCCATCAGTTACCTCATTAGTTCATGCCACAAGGTCTGTGGAACATATTTCCAGTACCAAACTTGGATTTTTTGAGATTCATAATTTGTTAATTGAAACACAGAAGTAGGCACTTGTTTAACATTTAAGCACCCACACAAGGACAATTTCACTGACATTTCAGGGTAATGACTTTTCCTTGAACCATTTGAATTATCCTATTTAAAGGGCTGAGCTCGTTAAACCCTCACAGTAAATTTTTACTGGTATTTTAAAGTAGAAACATATATTACAGAAAAGGTTTTCAATATTCGGGCTTTGGTATACAAAGGGTAGAACATCTTGGAAGGCTGTAGATAGACAGCAGATTTACTTTGGTTAGATTAATCCTATGCCAGAAACGGACCTATTCAGGAATTTAATTTTGGTGACCTTAGCTGTGTATGAACTTATGATGCTTAATACAGTGTTTGTATCCACTTCTCGTTTTTCTGTTTTTACTAGTTTATTTTCTCTCTTCCTCCCTGAATTAGACTTAGTATACTGAGCATCATCGGCGGGAACACATCTTGTGCATAAATTCTATTTCTGTAGATCTTATGTGTTGGTCCCTCCAATTTATTTGAACAATTATGAGATTGCTATTGTTGTGGCCTAAGTGTCTTGAACCTTTATCATTGATGTAGTTCATAACATCCAAACGTCTTGAAGTGCAGTATTCGTACGCTAGATTTATGGTGACTCATAGGCTCTCATGTGAGGGAAGTAAGAATATTGTGCCCTCAATTTCTCGGCTGAAATTTCTTGAGATTTGATACTACAGATAATGCTTATATGTTAGCTTAGCACATGCTAATTACAACGATTCAAAGTTTTATCCTGTAGTGCCACTTTTTATGACAAATTAACTTTAATTTTGTAGCACGAAATTCTTTCAAATCAACCAGACTTAGAGTGTGAAGAAACGCCTTGAATAGATTTTCTGGTCATTTCATAATAAATGGTGGCTTCGTGTCTAAAAAATTGCTGCTGGAGAGAGGGTTAAATTGAATTATTTCCAGTATGTTTTTGTTGGTCCACTTGAGCAGAATTCATTAAAAACGTAAATGTAATTGATTTTTAAAGTAAAAACTTTCCATACCATCATGATTAATTAGTTTCTCTTCTTTTCTGCAGGAAAGATGTCGAAAGCATCAGCTGTTGGTATCGATCTTGGTACGACCTACTCCTGCGTGGGTGTGTTCCAGCATGGCAAGGTCGAGATCATCGCCAACGACCAGGGCAACAGGACAACTCCTTCGTACGTCGCCTTCACCGACACTGAGAGGCTCATCGGTGATGCCGCCAAAAATCAGGTGGCCATGAACCCCACCAACACCGTGTTTGATGCCAAGCGGTTGATCGGTCGCAAATTTGACGAGTCGACTGTGCAAAGCGATATGAAGCATTGGCCTTTCAAAGTTGTAAATGAAAGCAGCAAGCCCAAGATATCCGTGGATTACAAAGGTGAAACAAAGACTTTCACTCCCGAGGAAATTTCCTCCATGGTTCTCACGAAGATGAAGGAAACGGCTGATGCGTACCTCGGCACCAATATCAAGGATGCTGTGATTACAGTGCCTGCTTATTTCAACGACTCTCAGCGCCAAGCCACGAAGGACGCCGGTACCATTTCTGGTTTGAATGTTCTTCGGATTATTAACGAACCGACTGCCGCTGCTATTGCTTACGGTCTGGACAAGAAAGTTGGCGGTGAGCGTAACGTACTTATTTTCGATTTGGGAGGTGGTACTTTCGATGTGTCCATTTTGACGATTGAAGATGGAATTTTCGAGGTCAAATCTACAGCTGGTGATACCCATTTGGGTGGAGAGGACTTCGATAATAGAATGGTGAACCATTTCATGCATGAGTTCAAGCGCAAGTACAAAAAGGATCTTTCCGAAAACAAGCGTTCCCTGAGACGATTGAGAACGGCATGCGAGCGCGCCAAGCGTACTCTTTCTTCCTCAGCTCAGGCTAGTATTGAGATTGATTCCTTGTTTGATGGTATCGATTTCTACACTTCAGTCACGCGTGCTCGATTTGAAGAACTGTGCGCCGATCTCTTCCGTGGCACCCTCGACCCTGTTGAGAAGTCGCTCCGTGACGCCAAGCTGGACAAGGGTCAAATCCAAGAGATTGTCCTGGTTGGTGGATCTACTCGTATTCCTAAGATTCAGAAGCTTCTTCAAGATTTCTTCAATGGCAAGGAGCTCAACAAGTCCATCAATCCCGATGAAGCTGTAGCTTACGGTGCTGCTGTTCAGGCCGCTATTTTGTCTGGTGACAAGTCCGAGGCCGTTCAAGACCTGCTGCTCCTGGATGTGGCTCCTCTCTCGATGGGCATTGAGACCGCTGGAGGTGTCATGACTGCTCTCATCAAGCGCAACACCACCATCCCCACCAAGCAAACTCAGACCTTCACCACTTACTCCGACAATCAGCCTGGTGTGCTCATCCAGGTCTACGAGGGCGAGCGCGCCATGACCAAGGATAACAACCTCCTCGGCAAGTTCGAGCTCACCGGTATCCCACCTGCACCTCGAGGCGTGCCTCAAATCGAGGTTACTTTCGATATCGATGCCAACGGTATCTTGAACGTGTCAGCTGTGGACAAATCTACTGGAAAAGAGAATAAGATCACCATCACCAACGACAAGGGTCGCCTCAGCAAGGAGGAGATCGAACGCATGGTGCAGGACGCCGAAAAGTACAAGAACGACGACGATCAGCAGCGCGAGCGCATTGCTGCCAAGAATGGCCTGGAATCGTATTGTTTCAACATGAAGTCCACCGTAGAGGATGATAAGGTCAAGGATAAGATCTCCGAGGATGATCGCAAGAAAATCATGGAAGCCTGCGACGAGGCCATAAAGTGGTTGGACGGTAACCAACTTGCTGAGAAGGAGGAATACGAGCACAAGCAGAAGGATGTGGAGAAGGTGTGCACCCCCATCATCACGAAGCTGTACGGAGGTGCTTCCGGTGCCGGTGGTGTGCCGCCCCCAGGTGCCGGCGCTGGTGCGCCTCCTCCCGGTGCCGGTGCTGGTGGCCCCACCATCGAGGAAGTCGATTAACCTAATCGTTCCTAATTTCATTGAACTATCAAATAGTGAATGTTGGTATTTCCTAATCCTGTAAGGATGCGAGGTCTAGTACAACTTAGACTCGTTCCCACGTAATAATTTTGATGGTTATTTTTTTCAACTCCTGCCGTTCCATTGTAATGGGTATGATTTTATTTTTTCTTACCGATGTTCATTTTGTATCCAATAAAGACACAATAATTTTCGCCGTTAATTTTCCTTCATTATTGGTATTATGAATTGTTGGGACGCAATGCCAAGATTTTACTTTAACAGTTTTTTGGTCCCTGTAAAATTTCATTCAAACTGAAATCACGCATATTCATGATATTCATGATTGTACCTCGATGTTCGGGTTTTAACCGTGCCAACATGGAACTTGACATTATTTTTAGTGCATAACGGGGAGTAGGAAGACAATAGATGGTAAGCTGCAACACAAGACAAGTTCAGAACGTGAAATAGGCGTAAGAAAGCCCGGATGAATAATTACGAATGAAGCAAGTTGGCAGTAGTTGTGATCTCGCTCGGTATACCGGGTGTCCCTATTTTCAAGGGCTTTGAAAAACAATCTTAACTTGCAAAAAAGTTTGTAAGTCCCAGTTAGTGTTCTTCATTTACGCTTCTGTTGAATTTGGAATATATTTGAACCATGGTTTTACTACCTTTCAAGCATTTATGGAATCGAAAATGCCACTGATAATATCAAAATGCTCTTATTGCTCGTTACCTTCGATGTCAGTTTCTCTCAATAGTTGCATTCGCCTCATCCGCAGTCTCGTCCAGCGAGAGAATCGTCTTGCAGCAAGCAAATTGGCCTCGTTTTCGATTCTTTGCTCGAGTTCATGGGTATCGCGTAGTGGAGAGATATAAACCTTACTCTATCGACGTCCTCAAATGACGATGAAACGGGCGCATCTCAAAGTTAAAATCGTGCTTTTTATATAAAATTCGAGGTTTCACCGGTGTGCGGAAATGTTTTCAGTTTCGGTCACTAAAATTCCAGCATAAAGGAAATGGTTCGATAAATTCTCACATTTTGCAGTAAGGTGGAACAAATGTTACATGTGACTTTCCAATTTTTTGTGAGTCATAGTTTCTAGACTTCAGCCCTTGAAAAGTGGGTATCGTTTTTTTTGGACCCCCTGTATGTTGAGAGAAACGAGTGTTGTCCGTACTGAATGCGGTTGAAACAAGCTCATGATGAATTGGGGAGCTAGAGCATTACTTGACGGATTAAGCACAACGGCCATTGGTCGGAAAAACGATTGGTTTTATGAAATTCACTTATTGAGTAGAGGATTCAAGAAGAAACTTGTCTGACGTTCTAGCTGGTTTCCATGTCATTCAACTTTCTTCAAATAGCTGTCCGCTTACACTCGTTATACTAATGTCAAAGCATAATGAAGCGGTACTAGGCTGTCGAGGAAATGTTTTCGGGCCACTGTATAGGTGGATGCTTAACTGGGCATTTCAGAAATATTGACGTGCGCTGCTATTCAGGGTATTGGTAAAAAAGTTAATACCCCAATTGAATGCGATAAAATTGAAAATTGGTAAATTTTTACATTCTATGTCTCGTTTAATTAATATATTGTCCTCAATCATTTTTTTCCTAGTGACATGGGTATTACAAAAGTGAGGTGTGCATTTTTTTAAACACCGTTATAAAATATCGAGCTAACTACTCTCGAATAAATCGCAAATGAATTGAGCGACTGAAGTTGACCGAATTGAGCGAATGATAAAGCGACTGAAATCAAGGAAATTAAGCAGATGACACATTTATTCCTGTTACTCTGGGCGCTTATCGATCGCAGCACAGGATAAAGCTGATATCGATTACAGTAAATAACATTGTTTCAACAATCAACCCTAATTTCCTCTTTGAATTTTAAAATATCGTCCACAAAGACAACATTATGTGATCGACCTACTACATGGGAGAGTTGCTTGAAATTAAAACAAATTATTTTCATGACAGTGACACATCTAATTTTTCAAAACAGTTTGCTCTGGTATAAAATGAAAGACATCGCGTGATGCTTAACTTTAAGTTAGCGCTTGATCTTATTCTATTTGAAATCATATAAGCACTACTAATTTCAGCATTCTTATAGAGCTTATCGAGATACAGGGAATGTCGTGCCAACTGACAAATTAACTGAAGAAAGACCGAGCGGCGAGCAGACTAAAACTCAGCTTGCCTTTAGCCTTTTAATCGATGCAGCAAAAAAGTTAATCATGAAGGTTGAGCCGTGTTCGAATCTATTGCTATGAATAACTAAGTGCAATGGTAATACCAGAATTTATTCAATATCACGCGCAATGTCTCCCAATGACTCATCAATCCCAAGGATTCGAAACCACTCGTGCTTGCGTGGCCAAATTAGTCAACGATTATAGGTCTACTCAAAATGAGTTCGTAAATTCGGATTACTACTTTTGTGACGTTTGTCTACTAGAGGCCAAATGTGTGCGTTAATTCATTTTCACCAGCTTCTTTCGACTAATTGTGGATATACGTACGTCAACGATGACATACTTCTATATATGTATAGGACTTTAGAGGCATGCTCCGTTCGAAATTTCATTAGTTTATTTGATTAGTTTTTTGTAACTCTTAAACTGGATGCCTTACAATCTTACGTAATTATTACTTCAAATTACGGACGATCAATTTTACTGCCCTGCCTATAAGGGAATTTATTGTCGTGCGATTGAAAAGAAAAAGTTCTTGTTTCACAGCCGAAAGATCCGAATAACGGGGTCAAGAATTACGAAAGTTTTCGAATTTTGAGCACTCGATCCAGTTTTAAAGTGTCTACGCAACGACCCAAATTTTATGCAGGATTCCTGATACATCCTATTTTACGGTCAAGGCTATAATAATCGTGTAATGTAACAAGTTAGGTAATTTAGGTTTTAAATTCAAATTATTAGCCATTGTATTCAGGTAATATGTTTTCAAAAGCGTGCATTATAAGCAGCTGAGTGCCTTGTCTAATAGTCTACCTTCATTGTTTCTTCGTTCAACGCATTCTCTTCCCTAATGACAAGATTGGGAAAATGAATGACCTCGCAGCTTCAGAAGATTTCTCTTGTTTTAGCATCATTGCATTTTGGCCTATACCTCATTCAATTATTTACTGTTTTTTTTTTTTTGCAGCAAGCGCCTTAGTTTCCTGCGCCTCACGGTAACCAATATTTTGGGTCAGCTGCCTACAGCCACAATAATGTGAACAAGTATGAAATTTTGGCACTTAATTTTCTCCGTGTGAGCAACGTTAACCAGTGTTTTCTACAGAACTTAAAATTCAAGTATTATAGACAAGTAGAAGAAGTAGTTCGTATAGAAACGTTGTATACCTAAAGGAAGCATTATTTGAGTGTTCTTATCGTCAAAAGATATTATGAATTCGTGCATGGATAGGAAAATAAGTCAAAAACTTGAATTTTTCTATATTATGTGAATGCACGGTTGCATGTGTTTAAATTTTAAATTGTGCAATAGCTGCTTGGAAAAACACTGATTAAAAGAAAAATGGGAAAATTAAATCCACCTTCCCAGCATCAAATGAAAAACCTCAGATCCAGGTAGACTAAAAGAGTAAAGGTTACTCTGTGTTGGAAGATTCATGAACAGCCTGCTGAACAGCGAGGCATGTCAACTTAGCGTATTACTCTCAAGATTTCGCGTTTTCGTCTTTTTATAGTTTCATTGATTGTATCTCTTTTTACGTAGGGCTAACAAGTGTATTTCGTTTGGTCATTAAAGAAATTAACAATTTACGAAAAAGTATCTCGTGACATCCTTGAACCGAATTATATTAGATTTCAGTAAATTGTAAATTCAGTAAATTCAGTCTTCATCGCCTTGAGAACATCTCACAACAATCTGTCTGTATATTTCATCAATGTATCAATACTTGGACAATGAACATTCATTAATAGAAATATTTTTGTTCCACGTAGTGATATTTTAGTCATTCGAAATTTCGTTTTTTATGAAAACTTTAAACATTACAAATACAAATTTTATTCTAACCGCTTTATTTTAAGGCTTTTTACGGAAAAAACTAAGCAAACTTTTTTCCTAAGAATTTTAGATTCTGTTGAATCAAGAATGTTTTTAACACCAAATGGCTGTTTTTAGAGACTAGGATTACCTTGTTTCTATCTTCTCGGCATTTCGTTTTTCCTAAAGCTGAACTTAAATTATTTATTGTTTTCGTTTTTCTCTTTAGTAGGAATGTTAAGGGCGAGTAACTAGTCGTGGTTGTTTTCAGGGTGAGCAATCTCCCGTCCTCGGCGTAGTTTTTCTTTAAATAATAAAATAAAATACTATGCAAGTAAGTTTTACTAGACGTAAACTCGTTACCTATACCCGTATACTTCTAAAATATGTTTTTCTACTCCTTACTCTCAATCTATTGGTTCAATTGTCGCAATATAGAGACAAATTTGAAAACGTAAATAAAAGTTGTAACCAAAGGAGAAATTAAATCTTTTTGCATGTTATCAATAACGTCACGTATAAATTTACTACGTGAGTTTATTTCTTATTCAAAATACAAGCATTCATTTCAAAGTATATTAGGGAACAAAATTTGTATGACCTTCCAGATGCATCAAATAAAAGTCTCATTTTTCTGTGAAATAAGTCTAGTACATGTCTACTTTATGCCTAGTAAAGTTATAGGAGTACGAGGGACTTATCAATACTTCGTGTTTTGTATCATGCGTAAGCCAAATACCGCGTGCAAAAAAAATCTAATGGTGGTGTCAAAGAAAGTCCAGATTTTTTATTTTATTTCAACTTAAACGGAGGAGTGGTAACAATTGATAAAACAAATCAATGGGTGAGGGGTAGAAAGGAGCGGACAACGCAGGAGCTGTCAACAACGCAGCTCTCGCTCGACGCGAGTGCCCCCACCTCGAATCCAAATAGACGCAACGTCCTGCAGGAAAGAACGAGTACTTCAGCCTTATCATCAAACTTACTGCCTTCGGATAAACTTTAACTCCTACCGGTGCAACCGTTAGGATATCAGATGTGGTAAAGCGTTACTCGAATCATTTGGAAAGTTGCGATTAATTTATACAGTAGTAAAAGTAAGGTACTCAAGTTATAAGTACAGTGAAATACCCAAGTTGTAGTTTTTAAGTAATCGTTATAGTTTAAGTAGACAAGTTATAATTTAAGCAATCAAGTTATACGTTCAGTAATCAAGTAATATGTTAAGTAATCAAGTTATATGTTAAGTAATCAAGTTTTAGTTTAAGCAATAATTGAATGCGCGTGGGACGTTGCACATTCGATTTACACATTTTTTACGTTGACTGCGATGGGTTAAACTGAAGTTCAAAATTCAACTCAAATTTGAATTCAAAAGTTGTTAGCAATCTCATAAATACCAAACATCAACTGGGTTCATTAAACACCATCAATTTTAAGCGATTGCTAAATTTTTTCAAACGACCCATCGATGGGTCGTATCGTAAATAACGTGTATTGACCAGCGCACGAAATCGACACATCGACAGCATACCACGATGGCCAACCAACCTTCGTGCACCTCAGTGCCATCCGCTGCTCAGGTGCGAGACGGAAAGGAGAGGGGCGGCCCTCTGAGAGTTAAGCTTCCACAGTCAGATCAGAGTCGGTGAGCGAAGAGCGAATGTCCGTAGAGCCCGCGAAATGACGTAATATCTCGTCCTGTGCACCTGGTTCTTGTCGATTCATCTCCAGTGGAACTCAGAACTTCACACGTCTTTGGCGCAGAACTTTTCAAGTACCAGGCTCTCCATCGGTCGCAGTACAGCCCGTGCTCTCCGCAGCCCTCAACGACAACAACGCCGGACTGTGTAGAATGCTGCACAGTGCTACTGTCCGAAGTGAGATCTGGTGCAAGACTAAGAAGACTGAATGAAGTTTGGTTTTAATTAATAGTACTTTTCTATAACTTTGCCGTCGTATTCACCTGACCAGAACAATTAACTGCCAACATAGTCAAATTGCTGTTGGTAATCTCTTGCCTCACGCCTTGATAGGGTAACGTATTTGAATATCTGAGCATACCGACAGGTAAGAAATCAGAGATATATATTAAAAAAAAATTAAGTAATATCGCTGATAACGCTGTTAGACGCCAAACGTTGAAGCATGTTTACATCAATGTGTACAACGAGTCTATGTGGACTCTTGATGTAGTGCTAAGTTAAAGAAAAACGTTTATTTCCAAAAAATTGATACATGAAATGTATTGCAACAAATTGGATTTTAAAGATTTCTTAATATAAAAGTCCTTAATTGATAGACAAACCATAAGCCGTGTCAGGGGTTAATTATTTTATTGTGAGAAGCAATATAAATGTATTCTCTTGGAGGACTGGAGGACTATTATACATAAATGGAGGACTGAAAGCTTATATTTCTAAATTTTTTAATAGTTTAATTACTGCAGAATGCTTTGGAGGATGTTTGCAATGAGTTGAAAAAAGAGAAAGAAAAGTCATGAACCATTTCAGTGAACAGACTAAAACACCGTCCTAGAAATGAATTTCAGGTTAAGATCAGAAGCTGGCTATAAATAATTTCTAAAAACACAGCAAAACACACGCATCTGAAACAAATAAACAAACATACACGCATATTTGTATTTCAAAGCTCGTTCGTCACACGATGGGTAAGATGATAGGTTTATGAACCATAAACTCCGGCTACGCTTATTTTTATTTATCTAAAGTCACCGCAAAATATATTTGGACCTACCTACAGCAGTAACCCTTGGATTTTTCCTTACTTCTCTTTCTAGAAAGTTGTCAGTTGCTTTAAAAGTCTTCCGAAGGCGTCCAGGGATTGGTTTGTGCTCAGAACAAACGCCAATAACGCCATTACCGTAACCTTGGCCCGGCCAGAACATTTGACGATCTCTTTAATTGACTCTTTTCCTGTCTCAGGCCAAAATCCTAGCTTTCTCCTCTTGGAATAAATATTTGTGAATCATACTTAAAGCATTGGAGGCAAATCGCAGTCCAGAAAAGCTGTAGCTCCAAAATCCTGGGCACAATGGTCAGGAGCAAGCAAACCTCTACATAGTCCCCCTCAGCCTCTCAAACAACCCTGAGTGGCCATGGCTGTCCGTCATGTGGTCCGTAGACTCGCCGAGAGGGACGCACCGTGTCGTCATCGACAGCAACCGACTGCATAGCCTGCTCGTCGCAAATAACATACATTATGATACGTACCTCGGTTCCATACCATTTTACAGGGGATTCTTACAATTTGGGATACAGAAACACGTGACGCTTACTGGGGTAGCGATAGATGTCTTTTCGAAACGATGAGCAGGTGTAATAATTTTATTTATTAGTTGTTATGGAATAAGTTATGTAAAATAAGTAGTTATTGTAACTAAAAGTTCAATACTAACTGGTCGCAGAGCTTTCAACGAATATATTTGTCATGACGTTTAATTTTTTTTTCGCAAAAAATGAGACACTTCACCCTGCTGTATCGAACTGACGGCTCTATTGCTCAGTGTAGTAGAAAGAAAAAATAAACAAATTGGATAAAAAACGATTTTGGAAAATGCAAAAATGAGCAAGGTTATAATTTTCTAATAGAATTATCAAAAATTTCAAGTAACATTCTAAGAATAACCAAATATTTTCAGTTTCTCATTCTCTCGGTTTTCCTTGTAATAACATGCAGATAGGTACACGAAATAAAATAGAAATACAGCGATGGATTGGTATCGCATAAAAGTAACATATAGCTCCAAAATTTTACGCATGGATCACAAATGAACTTAATTGCAGTTGCACAACCGCCTGCGGTATATAAACTAAGTGTGAGGTCTTCGCAATAAAAGAAAAAAATTAGGGAGAGAAAGGAACGGTAAGAAATATAATAAGCTGAAACAGGTATAGGCATTTCAGTTTTAAATAGTTTAAAATATTAATGCTGACCTCGAAGTAATAGAGAGCAAATTTGAGGCAAGCAGTTGATCGCTTAGTTTGAGTTTTTAACGAAATGTTGCAGTACCTTATTCTCTATGACAGAGGTGCGATATGACTTGGCATGTTTGCCATGTATTCTTTTACGGTTTGAGGGCTTTTTAATACTAGGGAAGATCATTCCACGATAGAACTCCATAAATTGAAAGCTTTTTGCCACAAGTTAGATAAACGGTAATTAAGGCATCATTCCTCCGATTTGTTTTTTGTTCAAAATATTGTGAGAAAGAAATTACACGTCTGCTTTACTATGAGGGAGGTAGAGAGATGAAGATTTCATGCAGAAGAGATCTTTGATTTTATCAATCTTATGATACACATAGGCTTTACTGCCGTATTTAGATCAATAGGCTTAACAAAAGTTTGGAAAATATTCTTGAAGAATCGTTCATCAATTTTGTTATTCTTATGCATATGATTTTCAAATATTCTATTTATATGATGCGTATTTATTTTAATATTATTGTCACTGGTAAAAATTTTGTTAAAAAAATTGTTGATTGCCAACCAACAATTGTTTGAACAAATCTTTGAATGATAAACCAATCAGTGATTGGTTTTTCAATCAAAGTATTAGGGAAATTTTTCTTAATTAGCAATCGTTTAACTCATAGAATTTTTTAAAGGAAACTTGCGGAGTTGATACGCACTTCATGAGCTCTATTTAATAAAGTATGAACAACACCCTCCTAATACTTTTGCGGAGTACCACAATCACAAATTATGGTTGTTTCTCCAGCATAAGACAGCTTAACGTACATTGTATATATCCAGAAATGGTAGCTGCTCATGTACATCCAGCTCATCTGTAAAACTCAAAACAGAATCATCGTCATCCAATATTCCTCATCTCTAACTGCTAACATCTCTAACTGCTCAATGCTCTCTATTTATACGAAAATATCGTCCACGTACTTGCCGTACATTATCGGCCTAACAAGCTTAGTGTTCACCACCAGGATTTCCACGCAGGACATGTAAAAGTTGGCAAACGTGGCCCTAACGAGGAACCCATTACGACACCATCTACCATAAGCTTCCATATTCGGCCTATATTTGCCCATTTTTTTTCAGTCTGATACCATCAACATATAACTGTAGTGCGATGCAAGCGAGTCATCTGGTGATTAATATCCTTACTGTTCGAAAATTATTCCTATCCATCCCTTTTACACTTAAACTTTTTGTATATACATTGCTTCTGATTCACCTTGAGCATTGGATTTCCAATTTTGTATTTTCTAAGCCTGAAAAATGCTGTTAGTTACGTCGAAAAGTTGCTTTTTATAAACAGGCACTAAGATGAATCTTAATCCCGTAAGATTTTTGAACGAAACATTACAAAATTACTCATGCCTGAAGCAATACGGTAATAATGGAATTTCAGAAAAACCTCAAAATTTATATACCACAAAGATGTACATTGTTACAAGTAAGACATCAGAATATATTTAGTATCTAACAGACAACAATATCAGCTATGTGAGCCAAATGAGCTATGAGGCTTAATTTTGTGGCAACCTATCACGGGATAGCAAACCTAGCTATGAATTGTGCTAAACAACTCAGTGCTCTCATGTTTCTAACTTAGAACGAATAAGTGTAGTTAAGACAAATATGCTCATATTAAGCTGAGGGAAAGGACATTTTGATATTATGGTCAATGTTCTCATCAGACATCTCGTTTTTAATGATAACTTTGCAGTTAGAGGTATTTCCTGCACATTTTTCCTTGTGAAGGAAAGTGTTTAGAAACGCTAAATCATACGATTTTTTGGTACGCTCCAGTTTAAAATAGCCCATTTCAAAGCGGGATTTTATCAAATAAGGAAGAATGAGCTTATTTTAATTGCTCACAACTAGGAATAGTCAGTAAATGTCGGAATTTAAATTTGATGTCGGAAGTCAGCATTTTCGTTAGTATTCAGTATTTTGTACGTAAAAACTTCCTTAAGAAAATCATTGGAAATCAGGCCGTTTCAAAACTTTTAGGTCTTTCAATGAATCTACGAGTATTGTGTAGGTTTTGTATACTTAGCAAGAGATAGCTCTAATAACTTTTTTTGCTATGTGAACGTTTTATCAGATACATTTTTCTCTGTGCTTTGCCAGGCGTCTACTAGGTATTGAATATATGGGTGGATCAGTGCATTGTAAAGGATGTTAAGTGCTGCGCTTCGTGGGATGTGCTCGACTTTGAGAAAAATTCAAACTTATTTGGACAGTTTTATGATTGATATGATTTTAAAGATCAAAATTTTATCCAACGTTATTGCCAAAAATGCACAAATATCAGTAACTTAAATTTTTTCACCGCCTATGAAAATGCAAGGAAGCGATTCTTTTTTACTAATACGAAATTAGTTTATGTTCAGTCATTATGACGGTTGTACTGATTTATTTGCTCCCAGTCAGAGCGGAATGCTCTTTAATTTCTGATTAATTTGGCTTGCAATATTCACAGTGATTTCAGGGGAGAATCTTAATAATGTGCTGCCATCCGATTACCGTATATATTTTAAGAAAGTTGTTGATTTACGATACCATTTATAAAGATAATAAATAGAAGAGGCTCGGGAATAGATCCTTGAGGGATTTCTTGGCTTATATTTTGCAGTTCTGAAATAGAATTATCAATTGCAAGATATTGTTCACGGTTCGAGAAAAAGTATTTGAAACATTCGTGAAGAAGATATTTTATGCTTTAGCCGTGAAGATTATACTAAAGTATGTTTTGATTTACATAATCAAAGGCTTTTTAATATCCAAGAAAATGGAGGGTTCTATGTTTCCTTAATCGATATTTGAATTGAGAAATTGAAGAAGATTTAGAATAGCTTGATTTGATTTTTTGGGATTGAAAGCCAAATTGCTGGTTTTAGATAAATGAGTTACCCTGTAGTTTAGAGCATGTTGTTAAATACATTATTTAAAGATCGTTATTTACACTGCATACACTACTACAATACATAAGCTATATGCATACACTATTTAAGTCGTCTCTTTTAAAGATCGTAGTTAATTATGCAGTTGTCGATGAGTGAGGAAAGGTACCGAAAAAGAAGGATTTGTTCACAAGGTAGGTGAGAATAGGTGAAACTAGAGGATCTGTGTACCTCAGAACTGTAAACGAAAATGTAGTTTCCCGCATGACTTGTCCTTAGTGCTTTGATGCAGTTGGAAACCTCTGAAACGTTCGCCGGTAATGATTAGAGAGTAGGATGGTTTGAGTTTAAGTCAGCTTGGTAGCGTGTGAACTTAACGGAATAATTTTTTGTGCTTTCAGTGACATTTTTCTTTATACAGACAAACTATTTATTGAACAATTGAACTAATTATTTGAATATTATGCGTTCGGAATGCGTACCGTTTCGTGACATGGTCGTTCACTCCTCTCAGAAGGCATTAAGACTGACACTTCATGAAAATTATTCACCAAACACATTTAGCGTTAAAAGATATTCCCGTGTTTCTTACAAGTGGGGGAATTTTTTGGAATATGTCATATACTCTGCTTCTAGTTGAATGTGATGGAGTGAGCTGAATCTTGGAGTGAGCATTCTGATATTCAATATTATTTAGAGCAGCGCTGGGATTTCTCACATGTTCTCAATTATGAACGACAGTAATTATGGCATTTGAGATTTTTTTAAGAGATCTACCTACTCTCACACAAATGTGCAACGAATTGCACAGGAATCTGATGAGTTTTCACATTCTGGAAATTTTTTCTTCACAGCATCTCAGTTTTGGAGCAACAAGTTGCCATCAGATCGAATAATAAATGAAACGTCCAAAATCTCCACAGACATCTCGAGAACGAAATTTTAATGTGTGAAAATGTCTATCATAATTTAATCGCAAATCTCTTTTCGGAAACGAAGGGAAGGTATTTATTTCGTATTTTAATTGATTTCGATTCCAAAATGAGTCATAGTGCTTGATACATTGGAGGCCATTTTTTTTGGCTAGAATTTATTTTTTCCTGCGCTGAAGTCAATCAAAGCCTCAACCATGCAATGAATACCCCCTACCACTACGCATGGAGTTGCACACTGTGAAATTACTATGCCTTACAATGCACTGTGATTACAATGCCTTCAGTCTTGATCGTTGAATGGAAGAGAGCATCGTAAGTGCTTCATTTCACAGTTTTATATATCAAGTTGAAATAATCTATACAGTGTGTCAGTAAAAGACCAATAATAACCCAAAATTTTATTTGAACAGTCATCCCAAGTAAACATTAAAATAACCTGAAGCCTGAACAAATAGTTATCAAAAATAGCACTTTTTTCTGCTGATTCTAACCAAGGGAACAACTAATTTCCTTTGTTTTATCAATTTACGCATCGATAATTCGAAACACCGTGAAAATTAAGATCGGCGGAAAACTGTGAATAAATAATTTTTATTCCCTCACTTTATATTGAGCCAATCCTAAAACACTGATGATTCTTGATGAATACTCACAATCTCTAATGGTTTTGCAGTTAATAAATTATCATCTAGAACAGACACTTGCCTGGTAGTGGACATACATGAGAGTTATAGTTAGGTTGTAAAAACATCGATTTACGCATTTCGTACACTTACAAGAACACTCATGGAAACCTCCTGAAGATATTTGTATTAGTCATGAAAAAAGTACAGCTAAAAATCTAATCACTCAATCCAGTTATTTCATTTATGAGCTTTTCGTCATCAATTACTCCGTTGATGCAACGAGTTTCTATCAATATCCTTCCAATTTTGCTTTATCTCATATAAGTAAGGTTCTGTCAAACAGAAAGCAACAGGGAGCTAGTTGCATCAAGAGTTGCAGAGTAAAGCACAAGTAGCATTTAGTCGACCTCCTCGATAGATGGGCCATCCCCTCCTGAACTTGTGGGCCCCGCAGCGCCTCCCGGAGTTGGGCCACCAGCGCCGTACAACTTCGAGATGACCGGCGAGCAGATGCCTTCCACTTCTTTCTGCTTGTGTTCAAACTCTTCTTTATCAGCCAGTTGGTTTCCGTCAAGCCATTTAATCGCATCATCACAAGCTTGTCGAATTTTATTGCGGTCGCCCTCTGGAATTTTGTCTCTAACTTTCTCATCTTCTATTGTGGATTTCATGTTGAAGCAGTATGACTCCAGGCTATTCTTAGCTGTGATCCGGTCTCTTTGCACGTCGTCATCGGCTTTGTACCTTTCAGCTTCTTGCAGCATCCTTTCGATCTCTTCTTTGCTGAGGCGACCCTTGTCGTTGGTGATGGTGATTTTGTTCTCCTTGCCTGTGGATTTATCTACAGCCGAAACGTTCAAGATACCGTTTGCATCTACATCAAAAGTAACTTCAATCTGAGGTACACCTCGAGGAGCTGGAGGAATGCCAGTCAGTTCAAATTTGCCCAGGAGGTTGTTATCCTTGGTCATGGCGCGCTCTCCTTCGTAAACTTGGATAAGCACACCAGGCTGGTTGTCCGAATAGGTTGTGAAGGTCTGAGTCTGTTTGGTTGGAATTGTAGTATTCCGTTTGATGAGAGCAGTCATCACTCCTCCGGCTGTCTCAATGCCCATAGACAAAGGAGCAACGTCCAACAAGAGGAGGTCTTGGACTGCTTCGGATTGGTCACCTGTCAAAATTGCAGCTTGCACCGCTGCACCATAAGCAACTGCTTCATCAGGATTGATGGACTTATTCAAGTCCTTTCCATTGAAAAATTCTTGTAGTAGTTTCTGAATTTTAGGGATTCGAGTCGATCCTCCAACAAGAATAATCTCATGAATTTGCCCCTTGTCTAATTTGGCATCTCGTAGAGATTTCTCAACTGGCTCAAGTGTACCTCTGAATAAATCTGAGCACATTTCTTCAAATCTCGCTCTTGTGATAGAAGTATAAAAGTCAATACCCTCAAACAAAGAGTCGATTTCAAGAGAGGCTTGAGTTGAAGATGACAAGGTTCGCTTAGCTCTCTCACACGCTGTTCTTAGCCTTCTCAGAGATCGTTTGTTTTCTGAAATATCTCTTTTATATTTGCGCTTGAATTCTTGGACAAAATGATTTACCATTCGATTGTCAAAGTCCTCACCACCGAGATGCGTATCTCCTGCAGTGGCTTTTACCTCAAAAATCCCATCATCTATAGTGAGGATAGATACATCAAAGGTACCGCCTCCCAGGTCGAAAATAAGAATGTTGCGTTCGCCTCCGCCTTTCTTATCCAACCCATATGCAATTGCCGCTGCTGTTGGTTCGTTGATAATTCTCAAGACATTCAAGCCAGCTATCGCTCCAGCGTCTTTCGTAGCCTGCCTCTGAGAGTCGTTGAAGTACGCAGGTACAGTGATAACAGCGTCTTTTATGTTCTTACCCAAGTATGAATCTGCTACTTCCTTCATCTTGGTAAGAACCATTGATGATATTTCTTCCGGAGAGAATGTCTTTTCTTCTCCTTTGTATTCCACCTTGATTTTGGGCTTTCCACCAGTGTTCAGCACTTTGAATGGCCAGTGTTTCATATCGTTTTGGACAGTGGACTCTTCGAACTTTCTGCCAATAAGACGCTTGGCGTCGAATACAGTGTTAGCTGGATTCATTGCCACTTGGTTTTTGGCGGCATCTCCAATGAGTCGTTCCGTGTCCGTGAAGGCGACGTACGAAGGAGTTGTCCTGTTGCCCTGGTCGTTGGCGATGATCTCGACCTTGCCATGCTGGAACACACCCACGCAGGAGTAGGTCGTGCCCAGGTCGATGCCCACTGCAGTAACCTTCGACATTTTAGCTGAGATCTGAAAAATAGGTTGAAATCAGAGCACGTTAGATAATGTGTTATACATGCATATTATACATGTTACAAAAACAACAGAGAAAATTTTAATTAGGGCTCCACATATTCAGCTTTTTTCTGCAAATAGTTGATTTCTTCGTTTTTGAAATCTCTGATTAAGCTCATGGATAAACTATGGCTCTTTAATCGTCGGCTGACACTTTGTAGATACTTATGCTTTCCAATCAGCCTAATGTAAATGCAGCTAGTCAATATGAAATTGAAACGGTAATAACATGACGCTCATAGGTACTGAGGTTCAGATTGGAAATGATTTAAATTCATCTATCGTTCGAATTGTCCGACACAAGATTAAACTTTACAGTTTAGAGCTTCACTATAATAACGTGCAAAAAATGGATTATAAATGATGTTTCGTCTCAATGGTTAGTGGTAATCTGAAGCTTACCTGAACCCTTTAAAAGATAAGAACTTGTTGTTTCCTATAAAAAAGTAGTGTGTATTTATATTTCCGTTAAAAAATAGTTTCTTTAATGTCAGCTAAAAATAATGCGTCAGTTAGTTGTTGCAAAAATTTAATACCTCAGTGCACGAAAATACAGTTAATGGTTAAGAAATCGAACAGCACAAGTTCAGCACTTTTTTCACTTTGATACAACTCGCAGCTCGTTTCACGACTGAGTAATACCGCTAAGATCGAGCAGCCTCTTTTAAGCTCCCGGGACGTGCCAACGCACGAAACCTTCTAGAACGTGGCCAAACTTTATCGAAGTTCTAGAAGCTCTTGTTGCTTGCCAATTCTCAATGCTCTCCTGCTCGATTATTTAGAGTAAACTGCCTACGCTCACGGCGACAAGCCATGCCATTCATTTTTAGCAACGCTAAATTAGTCAAAATTTTAAATGATGTTTCAGATGATGATCTTAACGTTTCATTTCGCCCACACATTCTTGTGCTTTAGTATTTTAGAGTAAACTGAAAAATTAAATGACCATTTAGTTGCCATTTATAAACTCACTATGCGATGGTATAAACTGAAATAATTTGGTCATCTTTCTCGAATTTAGTCCCAATAATATGCTGTGAAAATTATTTCACTGCATAAATCATACTCCAATGAACAAATCATTCTAAATTCACAGTTTTTTGGTAAATAGGACCCATGATCTCTCGATGAAAATCAAATATGATATTTAACTCATGATTTTACACATAGCACACTTCATGATTCCATGGCTTCTGTTATCCATCTCTTCTTTCTCGATAAATTTATCACTCAGCCTCTTTATTCTTTCATGAGTTTCAGACACAAGTGAATAGTTGAATTTTAAAATAGTAGAAATTTCAGGAAGATGTCATTTTTATTCACCTAGCCTATTACAACAAGTACAGAGATGTCCCACAAGATTGCAATCGTACATGAGTGCATTTTTGAGCGTGTGCTGTATTGTTGGCGCAGTCAAAAACATGCGTGAGGCGCTGATACGATTACTCCTGAACGAATTCGGGGCTACATTCGCAGTAAATCTGACGCTGACCTCAAATTATCATCTCGAGCCAACAAATTCAACTTTTGCTAATAACAGTTGCGTCAAGCAACAAATTGTTCAAGTTTTTGGCAAATTAGAAATTATTCAATTGTTGACCTCCTATTCAAAGAAAACTGTATAAATTTCAAAACACGCCTGTCACAACGAAATTCTCTTAGATGCAAGAATATTTTGCGTGGAAGTTACTAATATTCAATATTGTCTAATTTTTCGTAGCGTCAAGATTCTTCACTTTTGGATTACACACAGATGATAATGCAAAAAAGGATTATGTTGCTCATAAGCGTTTATGCTATTGACGACTAAGCAGCTATGTTATGAGGAAGAAACTGTTAATTGAGCAGAAATTAAGGACAAGAGAAATGAAAAGGTTAAACTTACTTATGTTTTTTAATGGCCTTGATTTTAGTTTCTAAGCTCCGTTTGCAAGTTTCAAATATGAGCGTGAGATCTAAACCGTCCAGTTTCATTTTCGGAATCGTAGCCATAAAGTTTTTGTTGATAGAGAGACGCCGACCTGCTTTCATGCGACTTAAGTCAATCTTCTCGTAACGGTGTTATTCTTATTCTGTAAAGTGCAATGATTCTAGTTATGCCAAAATAGTTTTTCGCAGCGGTCTCTGATTCCTTTCCAGATTGGTTTGGTCACCTGAAGATGAAAGCTGAGGCGACGAATTTAACGAAGAAACTAACATCTTCTTGAAAGTTATTGCATGGGAAGCCACCAAATTGATAATGTTCGGTCAAGCACAAATCTTAGATTTATTCAATTTCTTTAAGGTTGATAATCACTTTTGATAATGGTTGATTGTGTTCAGGGATCTTTTCCAGAAAAGCCCCGTCACTAAGGCAGCGTATAAGTTCACCCACTTTTAACTTTCGAAATAATGCACCTATCGACTTCAAATTACTCTCAAACGAAAGAATGTTTTTAATCTTTCATTTCAATTACAATTTAAAGTCGATATGCATTATTTCGAAAGTTACAAGTAGGTGAACTTATGTGTTGCATTAGTGGCGGGGCTTATCTGGAAAAGATCCGTGTTCAGTAGTTTTTGAAAACTCTTAATATGTCGCAGTAATAAAATAAAGTTTATATTTCAGAGGCCAAGAAAAAAATTGGGGATCAGCTTCGCCATTCTCTCGAGCGTCCTCGTAACCGGACGATAGGAATAAAATTCCTAACTCTCAATTTTTTTTTTTACCTTTGTATCTTTCGACAAAATGGCAGAGTCATCCCCGCAAAGTTTCTTATCAGGCATCCATCTAGATGTCATCTCTTTATCTCAGGTATCTGACTGCTCACGATTACAAGTAACAGTCCACAGCGGCTAGCAACGTAGATATGTCCGCTTCGTGCTCCGAGTTGAGCAGGTTTTAGAATGGAAACGTTGGAGCAATCATTGGCTACAATCGTTAGAAAAGTTATATTGATTTTAGCTGTCGAGTAAAATTTGTTGTTCAGACCAGCACTCATTTGAACGTGCTATGATGCTTTGGACAATTTTAAAATTCTCTGGCTTTCTTTTCCTTCAAGTTGAAGAGAGAAATTGCATAAGTCTAGAATAAAAAAACTTGACAAACGGTAAACTTTTAATTTCTTGACTGTGAGAGTCCGCTCTTACCCCATCATTTCTTTTACTAATTCTAAGCACTGCTGCATTCCGGGACACTCACGTGAAAACAGTGACCCAAAATTGCTGAACAAGGCTTTGTTTTTGTGGTAATGTTTCGTCTTTGGCTGCACTCCGGGATTTATCCCCATCCCTTTCGCATAACATAGAAGAAGAGCGTATCAAGGTACTCAATAGTTATCTTTTTCTTACGCGTAGAATAAAAGTCGTTGTCGACTCTTTCTATACATTTTTCGCACGCGACGTATCGTGTTTCTAGGTCGAACGCTGTTCGTTGACGTCGTATGCACTTCTTGACGACTCTGTGAATAGCACGTTCTGAAACGGAACTGGTACACGCGAAAGAATCTGCAAACGGTTACTTTGGCGAAATTTTTATTTGTCACTCAAATACACAAGCTGCTACTGTAATCAATCGCTGCATGCATGCCTGACCGACAAGTTCATCCCCCTTTTGCAGTGGTGAATGCTGGTGTGTGTGACGTGCGCCTCGCAAAGTTTATTCAGGTGTTAAACAGCAGCTCTGCATGAGTTACCACTCGTGGAGGCGAGGTTAAACCTTGTTCATTACATCATTCTAATTTTAAGGCAGGGAAAAAATGAGAACAAAGTAATTTATTGAGGAAATCTTGCGTAATTTTTGGGAAACTCTCGGCCCAATGATTGAGCTACATGTCAAAAGGCGAATAAAATAAAAAATCCGAGGAGTGACGAGATAATATCACACTAATACTTGAACGCTATTCATAAATACAATAAATGTCCTCTTAAAAACTCCGGCGGCAGTACCAGGAAGCAATGGAAATGAAGATAAAGTACTTCAGGTGCTTTTTTTTACCTTTTTCAAGAGTGGAAAACGTATACATACCGTATTTATGTAAGAAATAAATAAGTAGAGTTTATCATTATTCGAAGTTACGACGCGTAGGACTAAATACGTAGGAAACATGTATACATAATGCCCAAATTATTGCAGCTAGTTTTCTAATCATTATACAAATGAATGAGTCGAAATAAATTAGGTATTACGTCATTTTTGTAGATAAATTTTCCTCGGAGAGGCCCTGATATTTTTAAACAAAATAAGTACCTCCCTAGGGTTCGCACACATACTATATTCTTTTACAAAATATGATGAAAAAGTCATAGCCCTTCCTACGTAGTCTTTTGGAATATCTTGTATCGCAACAATTCATAGCCAAATGTATCATAGATTCAAACTTACATTTTTTTATTCGTCAATACAAAAGCATGACTATCAATTTTGAGTTTATTATTTAGGGTTCTTATCCGACTACGTATACTGAGCTGATTATTTTTAGCTCAATCTCTTCCCGCGATATCATTCTGAACCTTCCTCGACTGTTCTCGATGTCTTCCGCAGCGAGGAGTTCTTGCTTAGACGTGAGCTATAAGCTCACGTGTTTTCAATTACTTGTTTATGGATTTGGCTGCTGGTTATCTATTTATAATTTCGCAAAAGACTTTCCATGAGATAAAGTTTGCGAGAGGGAACCATGATAAAGCAGTCTGCAAATAAGATTTACAAAAAAAATCACGACAAAACAAAGAAGTGTTTTGGACGCAACAAATATTAGATTTCAAGGTGATATGGACATTATATTTATGAGTGACGTATAGTTAAAAGAAATAGACACTCGTTAAGACACTGATGCAATCGTTGCTCAGATAGTTCTGTTCAACAGTACCGTAGCAATTCTTGAAGTTTCATTTGTCTTCTGTTATGAGGTTACAAATTGAATTATTTGAAGTATGTATGTTTTCATTATGCAATACATGCGCATGACGAACACTAAAGGGAACATTTTCATTCAAGTCATGATTTCACAAATTATGAAAAAAATTGTCGCAGTTCAGTAGTGTACTTTGATGACCTCTCCCAGAATAACCAAATATTTCAAGAAAAACAAATATTTCAGGAAAAGTTCAACTGGAACATCAAGTTAATAATGAGATGACATTCGTGGTTCTTTTATGGAATGCAATTGTATTCAAAGTAAGCAGGATGTTTACTAGACGAAACAGAATGATAGTTACTGTAGGAATCAAGTGAGAAGCTATAACTTCCTGTTCGAAGTGATTTTCTACAAATACGTACAATTAAACGTTAAAAGGTTGTTGAATGAGATTGGGTCACCCATGGATATAGCTTCCTACTGAGTAAGCGCTCCTAAATGAAAGCTTAAGCAATTGATCTTGCTAAACGATGCTTTACACCGTATCCGCGCATAGTGTGGTCTGACATCCCAGCATATAGTTTGGATTCTGATTATTCAAACTATATAGTGATTACTCTACATAAAAGATTACTGTTGGTTCTTCACATGCTTTGTTGATCTCTCTGTCCCTCTCGCTTTGTGTCATAACAAAACAGTGAAACGGCATCAAGTGATATTAAATAAAAAATACACGCAAATACGTCCTAAGAATTTCACAACTAATTCTCTCGTATCGTGCGCCTTGATCTTGAATAACAGGAACAAAAGATGAGTATTGGCCATAAGACTACATATGTGACAGACCAATAAGAATTTAAAGGTGGGTTCCCATTTTCGTGAAACACCCAATGTATTAAATTTAAATCAGTTTAAATACGGCATCAATAAGTTTAATTAATGGCCCAAATTATTTATTTTGTCAAAAACTTTGAATCTGAACGCGTGTCGAACTTCTTGCTGTTGCATGTTCTAATGGTTTCGATGATGACAAAAAATTGTCGCTGGTAGATGAGTATTTCCAACTTAACAAATTCTTTTTACTCTCCTTATTCATTTGAGGACTTTGAACTAATTTTAAATACACATGCTTTGAGTGAAAGTTTGAACGTGAAAATTTTAAATTTTTCTAATTTAAAAATTTAATTCCTTATGTCCGATGATATTGCGTGGAAAATTTGTAAATATTAGCGAAATCCATCCTTATATAATATGATTTTCATATGTTATTCAATCGCAAACCAGTAAATATTTGTGAACACTAAATCAACGAAGCCTTCGAATACAAGCGTGATGTTTTGACAGACTTCGTTGGTTATGACCTTGCTGTACCTATCTGTCGCACAGAGCTGGTCTGACGCAACTTTATCATGGAGGTCTCCTGACACAGCCTATCGTCGTGATACGCGCTGTTTGCAGACGCAGATTTCTTAGTTTTGTCTCGTATATGACATTCATTTGATCAGCTATCTTTACGGTGTGATTGCATGAACAGATAACTTGGTAGTGTTTCTTGGTGTTCGGAATATGACAAGGATGAATTTTAGGGGAAAAGTAACACAACTGTTTCATTCACGAAAGAAGTTTAAACTCAATAAAAGGAATTCATGAAGGAGTATTAAGAGAAATTAATTTAATATCTGGATTAATAAAAGCATAGTTTATTTAAATTAAGCCTTCGAACAAGCTGTGCTACTTGCCAGGATATAAAGCATACATGGATTCGATTAAATTTGCTTCTGATATAGAATATAGTAACACAGGAAAAATTGAGCTTTTCTTGCAGTGAAGTACTCAAGTGACTAACGTGTAGTCTCAATGGAAATTGTCAATGATATGCTGCACCTAAACTGTATATTTGGTCCCCAAAGCAGGCTGGTCACGACACCGAGCTGACGGCAATGCTACTAGCTCTTTTTCGATTTGCCTGATTTCAGAGCTGTAGTTTCTAGTCCGTTACCTTTTCACTTAATTTAATTAGCATCAGTACTAATACTTATTTAATGCTTGAAGCACACTGGTTGTAATCTGCAATTTATAGATCATGATTACAATGCGGTCCCCGAAGAACGAGATTCATGCATTCTTACTCGAATAACACGAAAAGATGCGACACTGAGGTATTTTTTATTTTTCGCTGCTGTTATATATTTAGAAGGAATGAATTACTGAGATCACTCAATTAGTGCGTGTAACGCAAATCCACATAACATGGATCTGCGAATGAGTAATTTTTGTGGATACATATTACTCATCTTTTAATTAAATTTATATTCAAAGTAAGACTTCTGTACAAACGCTCACAGGTAAAATGATACTTATTTTTGTCGAGAAGTCCTAGCTGTACACGATATTTTATTACGCCGTAGGGTTTCCGTGCCTTATGTGAATTAAGCAACTATAGAGATTACATCATGAATAATAACTCATTGGGGGCAGCCGAGTATAATAGTAAAAATAAAGAGAAAAAATTACGGTGTCAGTCTTCTATCACGTTGGGTAACATAAGCTGGCGCAACGTGCGCAGGTCGTGTTCTGCGCGCGCTGCGAGCGTAATTCAATGCCAAGAAACTCAATGCGCATGCGTGACTGTCACTGACGCTGCCGAGAAATTTTTTTCTCGAAGTATCTATTCCACAAATGTTTCCCTTTCTGCATCACCACCGAGACAACACTAGCGTTTGCGTGGTTCCGCGCTAATTGGCGGTGGTGATGCAGAAAGGGAAAAATTAGTGGAACATATACTTTGAGAAACAAATTCCTGCTGAACAGAGAGATGATTTGAAGTCAAACCCGAAGAGTTAGAATACTTCGCTCTAACTCTACTGCGTATTGTGAAATTTCTAACCCAGGGAGTGTCCGTACTGAGTTTAGAATGCTGTGAGGATTTGAATGCAATTTTCGAGCCACTTTGACGTGGTGGGAGAGCACGTTGTATAATGAACTAAAGGATAAAATTGAATAATTAGTATGCCTCCAGCATGCCTTGTCTTTCAGTCGTTTAATGGAGGTAATTGTTAAATAATTTAACCGACTCTTTTCGTCTCTAAAAAATAAGGGCAGTAATTGCAAGTGAACTTCAGTGGCAAAGTATTAAAGATTTATCTGGGAGCAAGCATTGCTTGTTAGATTATTGCAAAATTAATATACCTGCTTACTTGGAGAAAGATTGTGATTGCTGTTAATCTTACCCAAAGAGCTGAATCTCTGCGTCTCGTCGCATAGGAGGGAAGTACATTAATGAATGTTAAAACTGGGTGCCATTTAATATCGCCTGTACACCCAAGTGGAACATTCTGTTTTCTATTAGAACGGAACGTCTCTATGAAATTCATCACAATGCCACAACGTACCAAATGCCTCAGCGTGCTAAATACCACAGCATGCCAAATTCCGTAGCGTGCCAAATGCCACAGCATGTCAAATGCCACGCGCCAAACGCCACAGGCACCACGCATGCATTGCCCAGGCGGGGATGCCGCTGTGTCGGCACTTCTATGCGGCGAAACCCTCAAAGAGTGCCTTTGTATACAGAGTTTCTCAACAAAAACCTGTGGAGATGGTCTGTACCGCAAAAATGTCGCTGCTGAGTCAAAGTTCCCGAAATAAATGTAAATAATTTTGCAGGTTCTAAATGTTTGGACTGCGAGAATAGGAGCAGCAACAGCACACTCCGAGCGCGTATGGGAGAGGAGCTAAGTAACAGATGCTGGCTCGAGTCGCAGCCTCGACCTCTGGACGCGCGTGCATTCGTGTGGCCACTAATGCTGTGTCTATGCATCAGCTGGTCTGCCACTTACTTGCATGTAGCACAATGAGCTCTGCGAACTATGCTTGCGAAAAAGGTATGGAAGCTAGATTCGTTAACTTATACCTTTTAAGTCGCAAGAATAAATGAATTATGAAACACCGAAGGTAATAGAAATGCGCATGACCTAGTCATTATACTTAATAAAAGGGTGCAGGCATCGATAGCCAAGTAAATTATAAAGAATGAAGCTGCAAATTTGGAGAAGCACATCAAAATAAGCGAGTCTGTCCATGTGTTCGAACCTGATGAAACCAACACTTGGTTTAAAGAAATGAATAGCAAATAGCACGAGTCATTAAATTTATTGATCGCCCGTAGGAATTCAATGCAACATCCCGGAATTTCAGTGACAGCAATGTTACTGTTATTCCGATACTATTGTTCAAAATGTTACTGATTTTGGCTTGTTTGTTATTAAATATACGAAATGAAGATATTTTCTAACGAAAGGGCCATAAAAATCGCATGCACGTGGAAGATCCAGAGATAAAGTATTCTTTATGAAGGTATAATGAAAATTCTTATCCCTGCAGCCAAACAACATAATTTCTTCGTCTGGAGCTTTAACTAATAAAAAGGCTGAGAGGACATAAAAGATTTATTGTATGGACGCGAGAATATTACTTCTTTATTGAACACTGAATTATATGAATAAATCAACTTCAGACGACAGTTCTGATGTGACCTTTTTCTATTGCAGTCTTTGATTACAGCGGCGAAATAAAAATACATAAGAATTAAAATGAATTACACACGTTTTACACAAAGCATAGTATTAAAAAAATAAAAAAAAACAAAGTACACGCATCGTCACTCTACGAGTAATTTTCATTTTTGATAACACGCTATATGCTATGGCGGAAATACGCGGTACTTGATTCTATCAATGTCAGCTCGTCAGTCATAGGTTGAACATTGGGTAAATCAGAGAAAAGACTCTTATATATGAGATATATAGTGGAGTTTATTGCACGTCTTGACACATTGATAAGAAATACAAATAAATAACAGTTTATGAATACTGTGGCTGAAATAAAAGCTGTAAAAATAGTCTTACCCATCGTATTAGTTATCAGTGAGGCCCTGTTGGATTGGGCAATTTCAACTCAAGTCGAATAAATTTTACAATGCCCTGCACTAAATGAAAACATGAACATTAGAGAGCACAGTGCTGGAAACCACCAAAAATGCGAGTAAAATACTCAAGTGCATGTTGAACTTCGTGGGTAAAGTCACCAGGCACATCACAGCGTCCAGCCTCTGCACGCGCCGACATAGGTTTTCTAGTGACAGCCATCACTGCTGCTCCTGCTAGAGGCTTAGATGAACGTATACACCTGCTTGCAACCATGTATTTCGTTACGTACATCCTTGTTTTCCTTGTTTCTTCAATATATTCTATATGCATCCTCTGAAGAAGGAGAATATACACAGTCGTCTTAACTGCACCGCTGGCAAAGTTAACATTGAAAACACACTTATTTATGTTATATAATGATATAACCTGGTAATTTTCCTATAGTGTTTAGATTTATATTATTATAATAAGTATAATAGTACAGAACTGAACTTGACCATTTGGATTTAGAATGCGCACAGGGAAAGGAAAGACTTCTTAGTTCTCTCGTTCTCGTTTCCTCTGTAATTTACATCCCTCATACCAAGCTTGAACGCTCGGTCGAGCCTCACATATTCAAGAAAAAGTATTTCTGTGCGCTATGTTGCATCGGTTCTACTGTCGAGTTTATATTCACATTCTTTCATAGATTCTCGCTGCAGCGACTAGCGTAAGGCATACCCAACAACGCTACTCAGGTTATATTCTAAGACAGAACTGAAAGGAATTATGACTAACTCAATTACTGTGAAATTATCTATCGAGTTTTAAGGCTATAGATAACAGCACACAATGCATCAATCTATTAGAATCCATGGTTTCTTAGGACACACTTTATTTCTCGTCAAATTTGCAGTTCCTTTCTCATTCTGATGTCGGTGACAACCTCGATGCCAGTGCCAGCCTAATACCTGTGTTTGGAATAACGGTGATAAGAGAGTGAAAGAATGAGCGGCTAGGGTTTCTTATTAAACTTATATTTGTGTTTGAAATTGAATAATCTAAATCTGACGTATGGACTCTTGATTGGCCGACAGGAAGGAGGTGCAGCTAAAGACCTACCTGTGCGCGAACACATTCTCTTATGCAGGCGTGGCTCGGACGTGCCGACTTGCGCGATAGATAGCCACACTATCACCAGTAAACCGTTGCCTCGGGAAAATATGAAAATAAAAAATTTTCTTATGAAATAAGCCTCCTATAGAAAATGCATTTTGAAAGGTACACGCAGTTTTTATTGATGGAAAACATGTTTTGTTATTGTTTCAATTTTCTCTCTATTCTGTGCTTTAAATTCAGGTTGAATGGAAAAAGTCAATAATAGTTAAATATTTTCTCATAGCGATTGCATAACTGTGATGACTGTTGAACTGTTCGTTGAAGAAATTTTATAACAGTTGGCTGCAAGGGTAGAGAAGTTTATTTGCACAAAAATATTCCCAACGAGAAATTAAATTCGCAAGCATAATATTGTCATTTTGAACACAATTGAAACTCTCTGTCCTCAATGGACTCGAGAAGACCTATTTTACAATACGATAAATTCGAACTGTCGTACGTCACATCAAATTTTGAAACTGCTGGTTTTCTACACTCTCAGGTGTGAAAAGAAAAATCATGCTTTTTCCCTATATTCCTAAAACGAAATCTAAAAATCGTCAAGTTAATGCAATTTTAATATCTGAGGTAAATTTGGAAGAAGTACAGTATGGCTAGAAATTAAGTAAGCTTGATATTAAAGAGAGATGTTCCACAGGAATGAATCATCTACATGCCTTCTATAAAGAACTGAATTAAGCGGGGGACAATTTTAAAATCACCGTGTTTTGTAACGATAAAAAGCATCTACTAAAATTGGGCATGGAGAGATCTCGACCTTCCTTCGAAGCTCCTTTGATCTGCACTTCGGCTTCTCCTCCTCTAGGTCACATTAAATACATCAGCAATTAGAGTTTGGTGTCGCAGAAAATGATCATGGTCCATAATACCTTTGATCATCCGATGTTAACCGAAAATGTTAACATCATTTTATCCAGTGCATCCTGCATCTTACGCACGTCATGGCGTATTTTGATTCATAGACGCAAAGCATAACTTTACGATCACGCCAGCTCTGTTCTGCTCTAAATAGTGAGCGAGAGCTTAGCATTTTCTATATTAATATTTATTTTTCTTATACTTTTGCAGAAATTGTTCACTTTCAAACTTGTAACATTTTCAAAATATATTTTTCTGTTAATTTCATTTCGGTACTGTATATGAGTGACGTTTACATTTGCAAACCTTACGTATAATGGACTAATATGGAAGTTAATTGATTTTGCTGTCTATTTCCTATCTTTTTACAAGCACTAGTAAGCGACAAAACTGTTCATCATTGTAGTAAATTTGAAATTTCATTTTATGTAGAATGAAAATGTAAATTAATTAAGTTTACTCTACGTATATATTATCATAAAACTAATGCTGATGAGCTTTAAAAAATGATTGGCAATTTTTCCCTTCATCTAGTTCCATTTGGTTACAGGATACGTAGACACTGTAAACAAGTGGGTACATATTATGCGATTTCGAAATTTCACTGCGTCTTTTGTTCATAAAATACGATATGGATAGCTTATGTTTAAGCAAACTATAATCAACGAAATGATTTCTATTGCTAACCATGATCCTTGCCCAAGTAAGAAGGGCTAAGTTAAGTTAAGTCAGCATAAAATTTTGCATTTTTTCAAAGTTGTCCACATGTATTCTAGCCACGGTATACGTAAAGGTATACGTTTAGTCTACCATGATTCTAGCTCTATTTAAAACGTTGATTAATTTTCTTCCATTGAGTTCTGCTGAGAAATAATTGCTAATCAGCTGACACAATTGCAGGGGAGCATGATGAAAGACGTAAGAGATCTCAGAAATCTCATAGCCTTGTACGGGCAGCCAAAGACACGTGTGGTCGTCGAACATTGGTCTTGTTGAAGCAATACCTCCTTCCTGTTACCCAATTCCAACCTCAGGTGTTTGATGTTATCACTCAAATTTGAAAGCTATCGAGAGTGTGCATCAGCTACAAGGGTTTTGTTTTGCTGAAGATTCTCAGGATCAATAATGCCTTTGATATTTCGCCAAACACAAAGCATGGATGTTTTGACATTGATATTTTTTGCTTGCTGTCTTAAAGGATCATTATGCTTGGTGTGGCATTTTTTCATTGCAAATATTTTCTCGCTGAAGCATGCAAATTCTCATTTTCTAAGAATATCAAAACAACGCTAATATAAAAATTTCCGCTGTCTATTCTAATTGCAAATATTATATACTTATGTATTTGAAATGAAAAATAATCAAAACTTATCTTTGAATAAAGAGGACAAGTTTACAGTATGCGTCATCGCTAATTTAATTCGACAAAACATGAGCTTGTCATCAGACGTCTTGAAATTCTGCTTTAAAATCACTCAGAACTTTCTTGAAAACCGAAGACAGTATCTGACAGCACTAATTACTCTGTGATTACTTGAGAAACTGAATATGCATGATGAGCACAAAAGTGATACAAGTTTTACCACTTCTGAAATTTTCTTTAGATCATATTTTTCTACTCGAACACGAAACGAATATGCTATATATATATAGACATATATACTCAGGGGTCACAAAGAAAACTAGTCTTCATGTTACTTATCTATTTCAGAAAATAGGAAATAGGACTTTTTTACAATTCTTTACCTATGATCAGTTTTTGTGCCACGTTGTAAAAATCACGGGTATCATTTAGCTAAACGTACTGACATCTGCTTTCCCATAAATACGTGTAACCAGTGTACGATCGCGCGCTTGCGCACAAGGAAATAATAAATTACGGAAGTGTTGGGCTGGTGCGAGGCAATAGACAGCATTCATGCAAGCACAGGTGCTGCATTGTGGTATGACCTTCCGAGCCTTTCACATTCATAGCGGTGAACAAATAAAGCTCCTAGTCCGTCCTCAACGCACTTCTTCTTGAGATTCGTCAAATATTAATGAGCTAACAAGTATACAGTTTAAACTCTGATATTTTCGACACATTGATTAAAAGTCACTTCGTTCTAGCGATGAAACGAGTTCTTCTAATATTCATTTTACGTTTCCATGGTAAACCTTTCATTGTTATCATGAGGCCAAACTTTCACTTATCAGTGAGATTGTGTGAGAAATTACACTCCAAGTCGGCCGAAGTTGTTGATTTTATTATGCCAGATTGTGGCTGTTTAGGGCATCCAATGTCTTTCTGACATGCCAAATCTGCCAAGCATGGAGATTAGAATGCATGAAGTTCCTTGTCTTTTTTTGGTAAGTGGGTGCTTTTGTGACAATAAATTATACATGTATCTCGGCATTCGCCCTCATGCAACGTCACGAACACAATGAACGTGCAATGATGTCATTTTAAATTATTCGGTCAATATTATTTTTTATGCAGACGAGCGCTAACTTCCAAAAATGTACGTACGCTGAGTCAAATTTTTCAGGCGTCATTCACTCACATCGAGTTCTAAATAACTTCAAATGTTTCAAAAATGCACAAGTATTGAGAGAAAATTTCCCGAATATTAATTAGAAAGTGTTTTATTAAAAGACTTCTAGGGGCGTTCTGTTGTTCTTGGCTGTACATAACTGTGTGTAATGTTTACGTTATGCTTTAACAGCATAATGATTTGTGCCAAATTTCTGGCCTAAATTGAATTACTGAATTGAACTGAGAATATTTCGACAGGTTTTGACGCCCATAATAAACTATTGACGTAATAAAAATACATTAAAATGTTCATGAGCTTAACTGAAGGTTAGCTGAGGATATGTTGAGGTCATGTAAGGCAGTATATCAGGCAAGTTAAGTATATTTCAACATATAAGTATATAACTGTGTATTTGAATAATCAAACGAATAAATACACTTTTAAAAGAATTTTTATATTCTAGATTTTCAAGTTTTTATAGGTCCTTTTTTTGACGTATTTAGATTCTTTTCTCGCTAGTACTAGCCCAAACATCTGTAATCCAGCATTGAATTTTTTGGTAGCCGCACAATGAACTTTCTCGTAAATGACAAGATAATAGTTATCTCGTTTTTGGTTTTGTTTCTAATTTTAGTTACGTGTATCAATGTGTTCAGGGTGTATTCTAAAAATGTATACCTTTTAAATTTCCAATAATTTTTTTGAATGTAAAAAATAGGAAGCTATAACATGAAGCATCCGAAAGGACAGAATTCAATATTTTCTTACGTATCTGGTATACCTTCCAAAAGCACGAACAGCAAGGGTGCAGGAGAGAAGATTATTGTAATCAGCAAACCTGGCACACCTGACTCTTCAACAACGCAATTAGTTCATCATCGAAGAAATGACAAAAATTAAATTCATCGTCGGGACCCAGAGGAAATTCTTCTTGGAATACCGATTTGAACCAAACAAAATAACGATTCAGAGGAACTTCCAAAAGTGGCAATCCCAGTTTGTTGTGAGAAGTAATAATAAAGGAAGATGTGGAAGAAAAGTTTCTGAACGCACAGCGGAAAATGTTGAAAGACTGAAAAATATAATCTAATCGTAGGTCCAGCAAAAGAAAATAAAAATGAAAAATTAACTCTTCTTCTTCTCAATAATGACAGTTTTATTTTCCTATCCTTTCTGTGAAAAGGTTACAGTAATGTTAAAAAGTACACATTTTAAGCAACCACCCTGTACATTTCATGTTAGAGTGAACCACTAATCTACTCATATCTAGTGTTTTACTTTCAAATAACTTGCCAGTAAAAGTTTTTTTTTATAAGTGTAGTAGATTGATGAAATGAAGATATGTATAATTGATGTCGATCTGCCACAATTATTGTGATGGCTTTTAATGTTAATGAACGTTTAATTGTAAACCTATTGACTAATTAATCTAAGGAATGCATTTTCCTGCTTGGGATTGATAAAATTGAGAATATTAAAAGAGCATTATAGAGAGGTAACTGTGCTTCTGACTACCGCTGTTTTCCGGGACATCACCTCATTAGCGTTACCTGCGTGTGGTGTGCTCCTGGCAAGGTAAAATAGGCGTTTCAGCGTACGTGGTGGATACTTTACGTGTACGGGGCCGTGACAGCTGAATATTGATGCGGAAAGGAACGTGTGTATACATTGAACTCAAGAACTTGCATCACTGAGCGATGGGTGCAGGATGACCATGCGTGTTGGAGTGAAGATTGAACAGATGTTGCGTTGATGAAGCTGCATATTTAAGTGATGAGTACGATTATATCTTATTTGCGGGGTCTTGATGAGGATACGTGATAAAGTAAAGAATGAGCAGACATGCTAATCAAGAATTGAATACTGGAGACTTGATTGGAATTATTTATTTAAATAATAGAGAACAAAAGTACGCGCAGACATTTCATTGATGGTGAATCATTGAGAGGAGAGTGCTTTGAAATAAATTATGATATTCGTGAAAACTGTCAAGTAAAAACATGATTTCAATGAGCATGTACATACATTACTATATATATATATATATATATATATATATGCCATACCTACTGTGTTTCGCTGTTGAATTATACTAAGAAGTATTGTGAAGTGCACAACAAGCAGACGCCATCAATCTAAATGCATTGGTATTTATTACATGACTGAGCGCTCAGAAAAAATCGACTTCTGTTTGAAGTTGACTTTTTTGGAGTAGACTAGTTATAAGAAATCATAGCGGCTTCAAAGTTCTTGAAAATTCAATGCGGATACAAAGTTAAGAATTCATTGCGGATAAAAAGTTGTTAGTAATTTATAGCAAGTAATAAATTGTGATGATTCATAGTTGGTATATAGTTGTTAATAATTCATAGTAACTTCAAAGTTGCTAATAATTCATTGCTGGTACAAAGATGGCCATAGTTCATAAGGGGTAAAAAATCGGTAATAATTCATAGCAGGTACAAAATTGGTCATCAAAAGTCAAAGCAGGTAGCTGGATGCACAGTTAATGTAACATCAGGTGGAAGTACAACGTGACTTGAATATCAGAGTCGCAGCAAGGTTTTGTATGCATTGTAGTTCCTCCATGGTCGTTTGAGTGGTTCGTGCCTGGCTAAACCTTGCGCAAATGCAGGCCCTGCACAGATCCTGCCTATTACCTAGAGCTTGTTTTTTGCACCGGTCTTGTTAACGCACAGATCTTAGTACTCGCGTGCATTTCAGCACTGGCTCAGATCTAACTCTACCCAAGACACGCTTGCTCTCGCCTTTTCCTCGATGTAAATTGTTGAGTGAAGTGTAATTATTTTTGCGAGCGAATTTCATAAATTAAAAAAATCCAAATTCCGAGCCGGCTTTAGTTCTTTCTCTTCTACTCTTTATCGGTGTCGAGTACATTTCAACTTATGAATGAATAAAATTTCAGAAATTAAGTTTTTAATATTATTGTTCAGAATTAATACTTCAACTTTCATTCAACAAACGTTAAAATGAGCGGGAAAATTTTGGCCCCTGGACATGCTTACATGTAAAGTTCACTAATTTTACATGAGCTTTTCGAAACAATGCAATTGATCTCTTTGCTAAATATAAATAACTTCAACATTGAGACACGATGAAAAAATGATCGTTTTTATACGAGCACGCATTTTAGTCAAACGAATAAAAGATTTAACCCTGAAGAATAATTTCCTGATTCATAAAATACATTAAAGACAAGGCATATTCGTCTTCCCGTCACCTCAGCGAACAGCTGGCGTGCGTACAAAGCTGTTGTTGCCATCCGACCCAGCTGGCGCGCGCACGACTCCAAACCAGCTGTTCAGTAACGCACCCTGGCCCAGCTGCGAATGGAAGGAGGGGAGAAAGTGGCGGCACTTTGTGCTGCGGCATTTTTATAAAAGTTTTTTTTCTCGTAGAAGATTTTTTATGGTCACATTATGGCAGTTGTGGCCGCTGTCACACTTCCTCGTTGAGACGAATTTCTTGAGCTGTTAAAGTGCATTAGCCATAGTGCTCACATTTAGAATCACCTTTAAGGAAGAAGTATTTCAATGGCTGTTTTCTATGACACTAACACAGTACGGTATTGTTAGCAAGTATCAGAAAGTTTCTGGCGTGTCAAGAGTCTACCCATTTCTTTAATTGATGAGTAATAACTTTAGTTAATATCTCTCTCATGTAGAAATCTCCCTCTGATATTATTCAGACTCTCATTAGCACTTTTTCTTCTATTTGTAGACGAAAAAGAAAATTTCAAGTCTCTGGAAGTTTAGTATAAAAATTCTATTGAAGGCAGATCAAGTTCTAAATCTCAACTTATCAGCTCCTCGGCAAGTTTTCTTTCATAAAGTTTATTGAACTGTGTTCTTGTAAATTTCTTGTAAAGTGTATTAAAAAAATCGCAAGTCGTTTCAATTCGATTAGCTGTGATCCTGTATACATATAAAACCTATTACACAAATTTAAAATGGCCTGGCATGAAAATATCACAACAAAATCCATCAAAACTATTTATTTATTATTTAAATCTAGGTACACTTGTCGAGAAACAGGTGATAGAATCCGGTGATAGAACTTAATGATCCTTCGGGCCTAGAGTGAGGGGGACGAGGAGAAGCATTCCATCAGAACAAAATTTCTTATCAACAGCAATCGATATCAATAGGAAATATTAACACTTCAATGTGCTTAAAAATTATCAGTGTCAACTTTAATATTATTATATTGTTGATTATTATTGATGTATTGCATTTGGAAAATTACATGTAAGAAGACAACTTATCATTTTTCCTGACTGCTCATATCGTGACATCTTCTAGGATGGATCTAATACTCAATCATTCAGAAATATATTTCCCATGGTACGCGGTAGAAAAGTTTCGAGGTTTTCCAATACTGTATCCCCGCTTTGAATTAATCGTAGATGCCTCATTTTAATTTCATTTTAAACTCTAACTTGTCCAAGTTTACCCTTAAAAGCGCTTCGTACACACGATTAATTTTAATTGAGTTCCACGATGCAAGTAAGAGTAATTTTACCGATCCCGGTGCGAGTGTGAAGCTACATAGGAGCGTCAGCGTTAAGTTTATTTGATAAAATGTTAGTCATGTCATGGTAAAAACACCGTTATACACATAGTCAAATGTGGTGAAGTGTACGGTTTTGTAGTCAATCGTATGGTCAAAATTGAAATTGGTGAGGTTGATTTTGAATGATGAAGTAAATCAAAGGATGTCGATCATCGTTAGTCACCCACACTTATGTTATATCAATTTAATATATTGTAATCATTTTTCACGCTTAATTTTTGACCACGCAATTTTTAAAATGCTAGTAACTCGTAAAATTTTGAACATGTGTAATTAACAATAGCTCCAGCGTTATGAATAGCAACACTTTTGTTGGTAAGCTAGGCACGAGGTCTTTACAAGAGAAGCACATTCAAGCATGTTAATGTCCTCATTTGCAATTCGGTCATCCTCTTCCAGCTGTAGCTCAAGTGTTCCATTTGGAGAATAAAACAGTTGGGAATGCCCCAGCTAGAGCGTCTGTGACCCTCGTCCTCTGTCTCGTTGAGCACTTTTCGTTCAGAAGATTTTCAGTACGTTTACTAAATTGAACTCCATCATAGTCGTAAAAGCTGAATTTTTTACCTCCCGAAAACATTTTCTTTTACTTTTCTTAAATCAAAGTTTGGTTTTTTGTAAAAAAATTGAAACTAGAGATGTCACTGTGAGGAAGAAGACATGGCTTCTGCATTAGTTTTAGGTTATAAATCCCTTCCTTTCTTAAATTTCGTCAGATTGGTTGAGTACTTCATTTTAACTTCTGAACTCGTTTACGATGACAAGCTCGAGTATCTCAAAACTTCTCACCCATATAACGTCTGTGTTGCGACAAACCGTATTTTTTGGCCGATCAGTAAATTTTTTCGGTAAATCTGTATTAAGATTTTTAAGAACATTGGTAATGGGAGCCTCACTACTGTTTAGAGTATTTTCAGTTATTTTTTGTGAAAAACCACTTAGTAGTTGTGCAACTCGCTTTGGTAGAAATTAAAACTGATAATAAAAAAACGCTGGCGCCTGCTTAATTCTTGCTAAAAACCGAATTATGCTGCTAAAATATGATTGAGTCTATTGTTCAAGATAACGCAAATTACCATGAAAAGAAAAATATTGCTAACCTTTCAAACGATTCCATGGTGAACTTAAGAAAAATAAAGCTGATAATATTCCTAGCGAACCTACTTGATCACTTGGAATATACGGATCATGTTCGTGAACACAACTCTTTTTTTCTTTACGCCTACCAACTCTTCTGCATGATGTAATTGCGTGCATAAACAATCTAAAAAATATTGTGTGGATTAAAAACGTTTTCGACTAAAGTCCGTGAAGTTATAGTTGATATTATAGCCCCGTTCATATCCAATATTATTAACTAGTCTCTCTTCTAGGCACTCTCCCGAACTCCCTCAAAGTGCTAGAGTAACCCCTATTTCTAAAAGTGGTGAAAAAAAACATTAGTAAACAATTGTAGATTTATGTCTAAACTACCAATTATAAGTAAAATACTGGCGTTGGGCTTCTCTTACTTTTAATCTTTATTAACGATATCGTTAAATCTACATCATTTTTCAAATTCATACTTTTTACCGATGACAGCACGCTTTCTACAGTCCTTCCTCATCAAAATCTAGCATTAATTGCGGAGAGTATAAATAATGAGCTCCGAAGTCTCGTTGTGGCTTAAAGCTAATAAAGTAAGCCTTAAAATCGATAAAACAAAACATATTGTATGCTCATACATGAGAAATATATCTCTTCCCCGCATTAAAACAGGCGAAAGTGAAATCGAACAAACCAACTCATGTGAGTTCCTGGGCATTATGATAGATAAACATTTGACCTTCAAAAAGCACATCGTTCTTATCACTACTAAGTTATCAAAATCGGTTGGAATCCTCCATAAAATGAAAAATTTATTGCTAGAAGAAGCTTTGCAAATACTTAGCCGAACTCTCATTTCACCATACTTACAATACGGAGTAGAAGCATGGCACGGAAGTTATGAAAATAAAACAATATCCTCTTTTTTCTGCAAAAATTAAGAGCAATCAGAGAGGTAAAGAAACTAAAATATAATGCCCACACAGACGATTCATTCAAAAGTTTAAAAATACTTAAACTGCTTGATCACTATAAACTCTCCATATGTAATTTCATGTATAAAGCATTGACCGATGATGGCGACAAAAACTTCAAACAATTATCAACTGCAAAAACCTGTCATCACGACCATTTAACCAGTAATAAACTTCATGCTTCCTTTTTATTCAAAAGCTCGGTCACAACAAAGTATCCTCTTCATCGGAACGAAGACTTAGAACTCAATCCCTGCGGAGATCCGTAAAAAAATTCTTACAACGATTTCAAAATAAATCTTGAAGACTTTTTCCTATCGGAATATTAATCATGTAAGATAACCAAGTCAAATCTTTTCTCCTAAATGACTCATCCTGATAGGGTGATTTGACATGGTTAAAATCAATGATCTTCAGTCTGTTCTAAAGTCGTGTCTAGAATATACTTTTAACATCTATCCCATTAAACTACTTAGTAAAATTAAGCATCGGATTTCGAATGAACTAATTCTTTCATCAGTTAAGTGCGCAATTAGGTTAATTGAATTAGGTTAAACGTAATAGTACCCCTCAAAGTAGCATTGGTGGTAGGTTGCCCTAGAAATCACTGAACTTATTCGGGCCCTGGTAGCTACTAGCTATACTCAAATTTGACCATTGTACTAGAAATAAACAATCTACCTCTGTATCGCTTGTGGCTAAATTTTTAAATGAAGCTTCAATTCCACTGACTTGATTTATTTACGTTACATCAAATCGTCAGGTCTTTCAGATGTACCCTGACATTGATTGCTCAAAAGGCGATACTTTATCGTTTGATTTAATTGAGTAATCAATACTGATTTGTTTAATATTGTCTGATTACAAAAATTTTACTCGATTGAGGAACAACTGGACGCCCTAGTCCAGTTGTAGTACATTTAGATATGCAGATTGGTACGAGGTGTAATTTTTCTATCATAATTTACGCATTATTTGAGAAAAACTTTTTTCTAACAAAGTTGATCGATTTTATTCCCAAAATTAACCATTTTTGTCATCTACTGTACGAAGGGTTTCCCCCAGTAAGCCCAGGAGAAAACGTCTGCTGCGAAAATATTGTCGTATTGCTTCAACAATTTTAATACTTTCAATAATATATTCTCCAAGTCACTCATTCATCTACGTCCGCAGAAATGAAATTTTTAATGCATGAATCAGCTTCACAAATGCTGACTTGATAAAAAAATAAGTGCAGATGAACAGTGTGAGCAAAAAGACGCAAACTAAAAACCGTTGGCAAGCGTTTGCTTCTCTTTAGCATGTAAAATGCTTACTTTCTCGTAAAACTTGCAATCAGGAAAGAGAACTATCAGTCCTCCAAGAGTTTCCAAGCCTGCCATATCCAACTAAACCGATATCAATGAAGAAATTTTCTTTGCTTAAGATTTACTCGTCAGTTGGATTATCGCTGATGGGCATACAACTGCATTAGAGTGGTCTGACTGTATAATGTATAGGCAGTGACCAGGTCGAAGTGTGAGAATCCTGATTTGATTCATACTTTCAATCGTTTCCAGTTTAATTCAATCAGAATTGTAACTTGAGAATTAAAGTAAATTATATTTTGATGAACAGTGATCAGCGTTTCAAGTTTTCGCAGTACGACTAAGTTAGTGTAACCGGCAACAATGGATCCTCATAGGCAAGGTCTCAGATCTACTCAACGTGCAGGGAGATATATTTCCGGCTATCTTTTCACTCATTACAGCGGTAACTACGTTCATATTAATTCGACTTTTTCGTTAGTTTTGTCTTTTTTCCGAAGAACACATTCCTTCACCTTGTTAGGAACAGTAGGTACATCATAATTCTTGATGGTTCTTTGTGAGACAAGCTAATGTGTAATACATGAGGGAGAATTGAACTCTCGTTGCTTTGAAATCTAGGTTTGATATAAATTTTTTCGATTTTATTACTAATGTGAGTAGAATATTTTACAGCCGAAATAGAGAACAGCCGAAACACATATTTCGAAAGTGAAAGGGTAATGAGGAACATTAATAATGTAAATGAGAGAAATTTTATTACACAAATGCCCTCATTTATATTCGCCATCAAACAGTTGACGGAAGTAAACTGTTTCTTTGCGAGGGAAGATAACCCGTTTCACATGAAATAAAGAATTACACAAAGGACTCAAAAATTTTGTTCTTCCTCTGCTTTAGTTTTGTTCTACGTATATGAAAAAATTGATGTTCTGCATTAGGACAGGAATCATTGACGAAAAATGGCATTGTACGAAGTGCAGGTACTAAAAGAGTATCAATTATCATGTGCAGTATGTATGAAGTGAGCAGACTCCGTCCGGGAGACAAATGCCATGAAGTTAACACAGCTTATTTTATATCTTATAAACCAGAATCAATCGAACTGTAAACCGCAGTGTTCTCAAGGCAAATATTCCAACGAAAACTACTCGCGGACCAAAAATTATGGCGAATCACTATAAAAAAAATGTTACTGAACGAAGAAACGATATTGACTAGAAATATCACAATCTCTTCTAGTAAAAAATAAACATTGAACCATGAGCATTGGATTTGAAAATGAATGATGTCCAAAATAAACTTACGCAGTAAAAACTGTTGGTTAATCGACTTCCTCAATAGTTGGTCCCTGCGCAGAACTACCGGGTTCTGCTGAGGGCATGGGACCGCCAGGCATAGTTGGACCACCCGCTCCCCCGTAGAGCTTGGTGATCACAGGAGTGCACACCTTCTCCACTTCCTTCTGTTTGTGCTCGAACTCCTCCTTCTCTGCCATCTGGTTGTCATCCAACCACTTCAGGGTCTCATTACACGCTTCCAATATTGTGTCGCGCTCTTCCGAAGTCAATTTATCCTTCACCTTGTCATCTTCTACCGACGACTTCATATTAAAACAATATGACTCCAGTGAGTTCCTTGCAGAAATTCTCTCTTTATGTTTGTCATCATCTGCCTTGAACTTTTCAGCATCTTGAACCATCTTCTCGATCTCTTCCTTGCTGAGGCGACCCTTGTCGTTGGTGATGGTGATCTTATTCTCTTTGCCAGTAGATTTGTCCACAGCTGACACGTTCAAGATGCCATTGGCATCGATATCGAAAGTAACCTCGATTTGAGGCACGCCTCGAGGTGCAGGTGGGATACCGGTGAGCTCAAATTTACCAAGGAGGTTGTTATCCTTGGTCATGGCGCGCTCGCCCTCGTAGACCTGGATGAGCACACCAGGCTGGTTTTCGGAGTAGGTGGTGAAGGTCTGAGTTTGCTTGGTGGGGATGGTGGTGTTGCGCTTGATGAGAGCAGTCATGACACCTCCAGCGGTCTCAATGCCCATCGAGAGAGGAGCCACATCCAGGAGCAGGAGATCTTGAACGGCCTCGGACTTGTCACCAGACAAAATAGCGGCCTGAACAGCAGCACCGTAAGCTACAGCCTCATCGGGATTGATGGACTTGTTGAGCTCCTTGCCATTGAAGAAATCTTGAAGTAGTTTTTGAATCTTGGGGATGCGTGTAGATCCTCCTACAAGGACAATTTCGTGGATTTGACCTTTGTCCATTTTAGCATCTCGCAAGGCTTTTTCAACTGGGTCCAAGGTGCCTCTAAATAAATCAGAGCATAATTCCTCAAAACGAGCTCTAGTAATGGAGGTATAAAAATCGATTCCCTCGGAGAGAGAATCTATTTCAATGTTAGCTTGAGCAGACGAGGATAGAGTTCGTTTGGCTCGTTCACATGCAGTCCTCATGCGTCTCAACGCCCTTTTGTTTTCTGATATATCCTTCTTGAATTTGCGTTTGAATTCCTGAGTCATGTGATTAACGAGTCTGTTATCAAAATCTTCTCCTCCCAAATGAGTGTCGCCAGCTGTGGATTTCACTTCAAAAATTCCATCATCAATGGAGAGAACGGAAACATCGAATGTTCCTCCACCTAAGTCAAAAATGAGAATGTTGCGTTCACCGCTGTCATCTCCTTTTTTGTCGAGGCCGTATGCTATGGCTGCTGCCGTTGGTTCATTGACAATCCTCAAGACGTTGATACCTGCAATAACGCCTGCGTCTTTAGTAGCTTGACGCTGTGAGTCATTGAAGTAAGCAGGCACTGTGATGACAGCATCTTTTACTGTCTCGCCAAGATAGCCCTCCGCGATCTCCTTCATCTTCGTAAGAACCATGGCCGAAATTTCTTCCGGAGAGAAAGTTTTGTTTTCTCCTTTATATTCTACCTCGATCTTTGGTTTACCACATTCATCGACGACATTAAAAGGCCAGTGTTTCATGTCATTTTTCACGGTTTGGTCATTATATTTACGGCCAATGAGTCTCTTGGCATCGAACACTGTGTTGATGGGGTTAAGGGCGACTTGGTTCTTGGCAGGGTCTCCGATGAGCCTCTCTGTGTCGGTGAAGGCGACGTACGAAGGAGTTGTCCTGTTGCCCTGGTCGTTGGCGATGATCTCGACTTTGCCATGCTGGAACACACCCACGCAGGAGTAGGTCGTGCCCAGGTCGATGCCCACTGCGGTTGTTCCCTGAGTCCGCATTACTGATTGTCCTGAAAAAGGAAAAAGTTGTGAGTATGTTTTGAACTTTTGGAAAAATGTCAATGCAATGCATATTAGGGAATTAATTTTATGCAGACAATAGAGCAAGTATTGAAAAATATCATGGAAAACAATTGAATTCGTGTTTTAAGGGTTGAGTTTTTTTTCTTCAGAGGAAGTTACTTCCACGTAGTTAAATTTGTGAACTCCCTTGAAGGTTTAACACTCATTAAAAAAATAGCATTATCACGATCCAGAAGATTCCACGACTTTGTCTTAAAATATAAATTTAAGTCTAATGTATTAGCACAATGAGGGACGTTTATTTCAGGTAATACGTATCATTTTTTAGAGATAGCGAACTCACATTATTCTAATGTTATTACTGTTAATCCTATTATCGAACTGATTAATTTATATGGTATTTGTAAACATCTCCGTTGTCATTACACCAGATTTTTTAACCTGATATGTAGTTTATAACAGCATAATATCTGAAAAGTTTTTGAAAACATTGAATTTTCTGAAGAATCAATAACGTTTGTAAGAATAAATAATTTCTTTATTCACTAATATATACACTACATTATGCTTATTAGCATGAGCTACAATATCACACATATTAGAAGCTAATAACACCAAAAATGTATCATTATTCAACAAGAAACTTGTTGAACTCAACTTCAAACAAAAATTCAATACAGCCATAAATCAGTGATATTCATTGCACGGCTCGCGATGATTCAATTCACTGCTTTTGAAAAATTTATAAATAAATTAATTAATTAATATATAATTTGCATAATATACGCTAACTTGCAGTATCTGCGGCTCTCTCACTAAATGCGTTTAACCGAAGTTTCTCTCATGTAAAAATTAGTGAATAACACAGCCACATATCATGAATATAAATTAGAAAAATGAACAAACTGTGAAGACTTAAAATCAGTAAATAACACTAGCTTTAATATCTGTAGCCCATTGGCGAGAAGAAGCTTTTTTCATTTAACTGAAAAGATGATAGAGGGACTATGCGCAAATTTTTCACTATCACAATATTAATTCCGAAGGAATTAGAATTATGAATCATCAAGAAGTAGAAGGTAACTCCTTTTCCCTGTGCATGTTATGGGCAACGCGTTGCGACTGACTTGAACCAAAAATTTCCCGTAGTTTAAATGCGAAGAGAAAGGGCATGGATGAATGAGTAAAATGTCGCTATAGTAAAAGGAACGTTTCGGGTTTAAACTTATCATCAGCCATGAATTTAAAATTCCCGAAATTAAACTTCCGCAAGAAGTATTAAGAATTTTTTACGAGAACCCATAAAAAATCAGAAATAAACAATCTAAAAATGCTATGACCCTACTATACGTAACGGATTTGAACTTTTCTGGTTGTTGAGCGACGGTTTGATTTCAAAAATGCAGCAGCCAGCGAAGTTCATATCTATGACATATAGTAGAACCACATAATTTTCTGATTTTGGTTTTTCTTTTACGCGTTCTTAAAAATCTCCTAATTTTTATTACAACGATAGTTTAATTTCAAAAAGTTTACATTCTTTCAGAAATTCTTGGCTGATGATGGGTGTTATCTCAAAACGTTAATTTAATAGGAATTACTTATTACTAGTTCATCTTTGGCCGTCTTTTTGCATTGAAACAACGGAAGATTCCATCTAATTTAAGTAGAAATCCCCCGTCGAGATGCTCAGAAATTGTGGCATAAAGGTTTAGTATCACATGTGCCAGCGAAGTAATAGTTGCAGCTCTGATTGAGTAACTCCACAAACTTAGGAGTAAAGCATTACTTTTATCTATCGTCTTTCAAGAAGATGGAGGATATTTGAAACTTAACAATGAAAATGAGTACTCTATGCATCTGTTTAGTACAATCAGTATCAAAATACTTGCTGTTTATTGGTGAAACCAGAATTTTTTCATAGTACACTTCTACACCGTAAATACACAAGTACTTTTATAGGGAAATATTTCCCATCAATTGTTTTCTGATTATTTTATGAAATAATTATATTTTTCACGAATGAACTTAAAATACTGAATTTTTCGCTCACTCAATGTAATGATTCTTTGCAGCGATATCAGATGAAAAATATGAATTACACTTTGTTCCCACATATTATAAAATTTGTTTCTAAAAATTTAAAACTTGGAGTTAAGTAATTCCTCGCATTAAGCAATAATATCCTTCGAATTAAAAAGGAATTCATTTTGTATGCGACGGGCTTTCATCAACTCTAAACACCAATATGAAAGTAAAAAATTGTCACATCTTCTGTTTTCCATCATCAGGCACAATAGGAAAATAGAATTTTAAGCCTGAAAATATTTTGCTCTTAGATATCGCATTCAAGTAGTTACAGATGACAAGTATTGCCCTCCGCTATTTCAAATTTAAGTAAATTTGGTTGAAACATTTTCACATAAACTCAGTTACTAAAAGAAGCAGACGAAATGAGAGCTTGCTTGTCAATAGCAATTACGTCAATAGATATGCTAGCAAAGAAAGATTGAGAAGTTATTTCTATTCTTATTTTTTACTATCATTCATGATATTTTTGAAGGTTGCTTATTCTACACACACATGATCGCAGCACTGTACCAGCACCTTTACACAATCAACAGAGGTACGTCAGCTGCGCGTCATACTTCAAAGAAAACGATCCGAACTCGTGTTTTTCTAGGTAAAACTAAATGAAATAAGAGAATTCTAGGAAAGCGCCTCATACTCGGGATCCTGACCGACACAGCAGTAGTGAATTTCAGGTCTCGTCTGCTCTAACTTTTCCCGCGATTTAAATCATCGTCATGGCAAGTGTGAAACAAATTGCTCCGCGTTGTCAAATTTTATCAAAAATCAAACGTATAGACCTCGAAAGCCACTTTTTCACGTTTTTTAGCGTTGTTAACTGTGCATTCAATTCGAATCGATGCGTTTCACGTAGATCGAATTTTTGATTGGCCTCTCGGCATCCATCTTATTAATTAAAATTATTAAACACCTAAAAACAATTGATAGCCTTCTCGATGGATTTTCAAGGTGAAGAAACTTTACAATAACAGACTTGTTATTAACAAGTTGAAAAACAATAACAATAACAGATTCAATAACAGACTTGTTGAAAAAAAGTAAACCATCTGCAGAGTTGGAGAACAGTACACAAAGAAAATAAAATAAGTCTTGAAGGTACCTCATGATGCTTCACAGATGCATCCGATATTTTTGCACACGTGAAGCAATTGTTGGTGATTCACTTGAGCTGAATAAATACAAGTAAATTCAAAGTTTAAATTATTACTATGATCTTTTTTCCAAGTTTCTGTTTCGGTATTCTGTTATTAAAGGCAATAAATGTTATTTTAACTTTACGAGAACTTCACGGATTTCGCAAAAAAACACATGCACAGTATAGAAGAATAATAACTGATTAAGTTTTGAAAATGGAGTTTTTCAACAGATTTTTACAAACAACTGAAGCGAAAAGCTAAAGTGAATTATTTGTTAATGAATAGCATTTTCCAAATTTAACTCGTAATAAAAACTCATAGTGAATCAACTATATTCATGCGGATAAACCATACAAGGGCATATACTAGTTGCATGCATATCGAATGACTATATTTCACGATTTGAGTGATGTAAACCGTGACCATTTTCGAGTGAATATTCTGTGTGTGTGACAACTTTGTAATAAACAATATAGTGAAAGAAACAAGTGAAGTACTATACACTTTCAATGGATTACGAGTGGATTTGAGTCGATAACTATTGTACAAATACTAAAAATAAACAAAATATACAGTGTCAAATAAGTACAATTATGGGAAAATGTGACCCAAAAAATCATACTTATAGATGGAAGGCCGGGAAAGATTTAATTCTTCTACTGAAGTTATTGAAAGTGAAGCGTCTAAGCGTCAACAATATTCCACTTCAGTACATGAAAGAACATGGAAGCAAAAAGCTTAATATTTCAACCAGCTTCCTTCGTACGCTCTATCTGTCGGAGTAACTGGACCACAATTTAAAATATCATTCTTACCTGATACTTCAGTAGAGTGGTGTGCGATGACAGATGTTCAAACACTCGTAATTTGAAAGGTCGAGAAGAAATGATCTTCAGAACTACGACGGAGGCGCTTGTGGTTCGCTTGCTACCTTGGAACGACTGCTCACTAATGTGGGGCTCCAGGCCAGCCCCTGCTATTTAAGTACCGAGTTCTAACTTTAAGAAAGATCTAGAAGACCGGAAAGCCAACATAGACACATGAGACAGTAACCTTCGTCGCCCGGTAGATTTTATCTAGTCGAAATGTTCACGTTGATTATTGAAGAAACGTCTATATGTCCAATTTTTTTCATCATTGCCTTTTCACTCAAATTTTCTCCTTATCGCGTCAATTGCAAACTTATTTATTGAGTGAAAAATTTACGTAGATGTTTCAAGTCAAAACTTACGTAATCTAGCAATTGATTCTTATTTTGTCGTAGTCTCATTCCTACGAAAGAAAGACTATTCCATTTGGATGCTATCAAAGTAATATTTACAATACCCATAATTTGTTTCGTTTATTTTTGGGGAGGTTTGTGACTCTCCCTCTGTGCTCAATGAGATATATCAAATACACAATTAGTTGATTACACAATGAATTATATGTAAAAAACACTTCGTTAAAACTACGTTATAGCGTTATATAACATTGTGGAGAAATTATTAAAATTTCATATACATAGAGACTAATTATTTACTTGCTTAAGCAAAATCACACTTGAAGGAATGGTTTTACTGCGCAATGTTAGCGAAATTAAATATGAATTGAATACATTCTTCGATATGTTGAAAACGTGAATCTTTCTTCTCAATGCTCAGTTTCTTCGTATTGTATGAGTAGACATCGCTTAAAGGTAAATGGAAAGGTGTTAATAAACAAGAACATCGAACCGAAAAATGTACGTACAAAGTATGCGAGCCATTGGTGTCTGTAATTCCGTGCGGATGTGCGACCAACGCTTGTCTGATGAGCAGAGGAGCGGGTGGGTTGGGGGTCGACGCCGCCTTGTCAGCTGCCGGTCTTTGCCTCCCAACAGACATTCCTGAACTATGAGTGGCTCCATGGCGCGAAGTCGATCGACACAGACTGGAATGGGAAACTCCAACGCTGAAGTTATGTTTATGAAGTTCATTTACGCACAGATCGGTTCTGGAAAGAAAAGGGGACCCCATGATAGCTGCTGCGAGATGCACGAACTTACGAACATGGAGACTCACAAACAGAACATTTAATATCCCTACGATAGTTCGTTAATAAGTTACAAACAGTTTTCAAATGATTAATTCCCCTAAGTGAATTACAGTTTGCCTTAGAGCTATGATAAGTGATCTCCTAAATTCGCGAGTGGTAGTAGTAAAATGTTTAATTATCATTTATTTCCCTTGTTCGTGGAAAATGTATACCGTTGTGAAGAACGGCACTTTAAACCTAAGCGACGGTTCTTTAAATGCTTCACAAATTTTGATCTGTCTAAATAGTGTCTTGTTTAAGAACTACCTTCGCCTCAAGATATGAGTAATGACATTCAGTGGATATATTAGTCTTTGGAATCAATTTATACGCGTCTCAGTTTTGTACAGTACAGTTCTGTTTCGGGTCAACCATACCCGAATTCCTCAGTGCTTTCAATCAAAAGAATGCGCATTTAAGGCAAACTGACCATGTGGAGAGCTCATCAGGTCTGTAAACTACACTCGACGCACAATGAGATGCGTCCCCCATTTCAGCTTCTTGTAATTTTCTCCAGAAAAAGTCACTACAGCACATTGATTTTTGTAAAGAATGTGCTAGCGAATCATGGATTGGATGAAATAACTGGGAAATTACATGTCTGTGACGTATCTAAAGGTTAATTCAACAAAGACCGTTGTCCAATATTGAAGTAAACCGTGCAAAAAATTATCGGCACCGGTCGAAACGCTCTTTTTGTGAAGCATAGCCAACTTTTGCTCCACATAATTTAAAACAAAATTGTATCTTAATTCACTCTACATAGTGAAGTTAATAATTTCAAAAGGAGCTGAAAATTTTATGAACTATGAAAACCCGAGCTGTTGTATTTCAGTGCGAGTACGTGTGTTGGCCGGAAATTTTTGGGTCCTCTTTGTCTTTGTAGCTGAAATTTAGCCCTTGTGGGAACCAAGAGGCTGATATTTTAACATGCATAGTGGCATTTGGTTCCGTGTCACAGATCCTAAATTAAGTGACATCATGATTGTGGAACTATTGAATTTAAAGCCTCATTTCTTTTCATTCAAATGAAGTTATCATGAATGAAAAGTACGTTAGGTACTAATAATCAAACCCTACAGAATTTTTTTCCGCTTGAATTTTTATTTAAATTGTAGTCTAATAACTATTTTTAATTATCATGTCCACAGAAAATCAATATTTGATAAATAAGACGTAATTTGACAACGGGTTTTAACTATCATAAAACCTGGACGCCTTACTGAGAGTAAAATGACGTACATCGGATTAAGCATATTTAGGAGCTATTCAATTAGTTCATAGTTTTAAGCAGTTCAAGAATATACCATGAAATCTGCCTCAGGCTACAATGTTGCATTAAGAATTTCAAATCAAATGGTATTTTTTTGGCACTAGTTTTCTCTTCATTTGTAGGAAACATGGGGTCAAAATTATTCAAATGAAGCTGAGCATAACTTCGGAAATGTAATGGGTACAAATGACCTTTTCTATTTGAACACTCTTAGATACTGATGGAAGTGGATGTACGTAGATGAAAAGATATGTAATCGCTGTGAAAATTTATTGGAACGTGCGACTAATTTTTTATATCTTTAGAATTATTTTTATCAAACGTATAACAAAACGAAGCGCTTACTGTACGTAGATAGAGATCAGATAACGATACTACCATAGTTTTCACATTTATTATAATTGTTTTAACATCTATAGATGCGCCAACCGGGGTCAAAAAGCTAGAGTTGAGTCGAAGAGGTCTGACATCGCGTGCCAAATGTGATGTCAGAGGAGCAGGCGTTGCCACATTTACTGGGAAACAAAGTCTGGGCTGGATTTCCAGTACTCATGAAAAGGTGCCAACTAGTCTGTTTTTAAATTTAGACTGAGTTGAAGTGTTTTTACTCCCACTCGGTCAATTATGTTGAATGGTTGCTATGCAACAAGTAACAGCGAATGTAAATTAATAGGACTTCCCATTTACTAGACCTGACAATTCTGGTTTCGTCCACTTGTTTCTACGTTCGATATCCCATCAAGCTTAATCTCATAATTTTTTTTCAGTGTGTTCTAGATGCTTCTAGCAAAGCCAAGAAACATCGCGCGTTTTTCCTTATTCCATTTCAACTGTAGTTTTTCAAGGAACAAAAATGAAATGTGTTAGAAAATAAGAAAGAAAAAATTTTACAATGTAGGTAAACGAAGCAGCACCAATAAAGATAGGAATAAGGTATGAAAAAGACATAGTATTGCATTAGTAAAATATATATATATATACTATGCATGTATTTAAACATATACAGACGCATATATATAATTATTTTAATAAAACATTGGATATTTCACGCCTTTAACTAATATCTTTAACCTTTATCCAAATTTACATGCTATAGCTCACTGCGTCTAAAATTTCGTTTAGATTGAAAGCAAGTAGAAAATTTCATTCAATGGCTGCTTATGAATATATGAAACATGTCAACTTTTCCGAATCAAGTATCAAATAGGAGAAATGATGTTAGCTACTGGTCACCTGACCTGGGACATAACAAGCTCTCTCAGTTTCTGGCGCAGTATTGTGGAATAAGCTTCCCAGCGTATGAAAACTCTCAAGTTATAAAAGAATTCAATGCGAACGTGACGCGCCGGTTCGCATTTCTGTCGTAGAAAATAACGCTCTGTAACATTTCGTTGTTCTACATTGCCCAACTCAAGCTAAATAATCGACCGTTTGCTCACTGCGATTTTGAGGTCAACATTTCAAACTTCACAAAACTGTAGTGTCTATAACTGTGTAAGGTTATGTTTTTTACTGACTAATGTAATGGTGTTTCCTTCGGTAACGTAGTCTTCCGCATCTCTTCCATTGGCGTGATAAAAAAATATTTCTCCGAGTTCCTGGATTTGCATACTAGTTGATGCGTATGAGTGCAAATATAGTTCTGAATGTCAACCTCGTTGCCTTAGACGCAGAAATTATTTAATCTACCAGGTTAACTTTCGAAATAATTTCTTATACCGCAAGTCCGTGAGCTCGTATTTCAATGTAAGTGTGCACTAAACAAAGTGTTTTCAACAATACACCGTCATTGAAATTATATAATTTTTCCAATTGTAGTTACATATACTATCAAACCTAGATTAAGGAACAACAGGGATACATTGCCCTCAATCATTTATTTCGACTAGTGACATGGGTATTACGACACTCATGTGTGTGTATCAACTAAGGATCCTAATTTTAAGATATTTTAGAAACCACTGATGAGCTTTTTTGTATCATCTTTAGTATAAATAAAACTGATTTTCGTTCATATTTTTCTTTCTATTCCTTACTACTCCTACTGCGAAGGCCTCACACTTAGCCTGTACAGCGCAGTCGCTTATGGAACCACGACTAGGTTCATTTGTAATCTACATTTAAATGTGTAGAAATTTTGCAGCTATTTGTTACTTTTGAGCCGTGCTTTATTCTAGCTCTTGTGCGCCAGAGGGTGCGCCAGAGAAACTTACTTATTTGAAATGTCAATAAAAACAAAAGTACTTCAGTTATTGTTTTAAATTATTTTTTATATGAGAATACAATATCCGAATTTTTTTTCATGTTGTCTTGAAAATGACATCGGATAAATGGCGACCCCCATTGCGCATACACTGATGAAGTCGATTTTTGAAATTCGTATCCACTCTTTGCAGCATATCAATCGGTATGTTGGCAATGGCGTCGCGAATGTTGTTCTTGAGGTGGGCTATGGTCCGTGGTCGATCGACATAAACCAGGGATTTCAAATAACCCCATAAAAAGAAATCGCATGGAGTCAAATCTGGAGAGCGTGCCGGCCATTGGAGATCGCCTCTGAGAGAGATGAGGCGGTCGGGGAAATGTTGTCGCAACAAATTCATTGAGCCTCGTGCTGTGGCTCCATCTTGCTGAAACCACACGTTCCTAACGTTCATTTCTTCGAGTCTTGGAAGAAAAAATTCCTCGATCATGTTCCTGTAACGAGCTCCATTCACGGTAACTGCGCGTTCGTTTTCTTCAAAAAAATAAGGACCAATTATTCCCATTACCGACATCGCACACCAGACAGTCACTCGCTCACAATTAAGTGGCTTCTGGTGAAGCTCACGTGGATTTACACCACACCAATAACGCATGTTTTGCCTGTTGACGCACCCGGAAATGTGGAAGTGAGCCTCGTCACTGAAAAAAACCACCGCGTCTTCAGGCAGGTTTTCAATCAGCATTTCACACGCATTTTGACGGGCAACAAAATCGCGTTCACTTAATTCTTGCACAACAGCCAATTTATAGGGATGAAATTGAAGGTCTTCATGGAGAATTCGTCGAACAGTGGTGTCAGAAATTCCCATAGCAGCTGCGTGTTTGCGAGCCGAACGCCGGGGAGAACGCACAACTGACTGCCTCACTCTTTCGATATTTTCCGGAGTTCTGATGATCCGTTGAAGTCCATTTCTGGGTTTAGCGACACTTCCACATTCCCGAAATGAGTTAACCCACGACAGAATGGAATTACGCCCAGGAACGAGTCTGTGAGGAGGAATTTCAAAGCGAGCGCGGAAGGCACGTTGCGTAGCAACAATTGAGCGACCGTTAGAAAAGAAGCTCTCGACTGCGAAGGCCCGCTGCTCTCTAGACCAGAGCATGATGGCAACTGACTGGCGGGAGAAACAAACCAGGGTTGCCAGATGGTTACATGAATTTTAGGCCAAATTTTACCAAGAAAAAGGCCAAAAAAGGCCAAATTTATTTATAGGTAAACTAATATAGCAGGTAGATGCCCATAGGCGCAGGGGTCTCCAAACTTGCCAGACTTAGGGCCATATTGATTGCTCCAGTAAGTTCCAAAGGCCAAAAAAGTTTTGATTTTCCTGCCATTATCTATAATTTCTAGAGTACTCGCCGAGTACGCGGTCGACTTAAGTATCGCGGGCCGGGTTGATCACACTGGCGGGCCGGATTTGGCCCGCGGGCCGTAGTTTGAGACCTGTTCCTCAGAGTATCATAATTCTACTAGCCATTAAAAAATTTAAATACAAATGAAAAATAGACCTAACTTGCACTATTCTTCAAGGAATAACATAAATTACTTTGACTTTACATCCTCAGCAGAAGTTTGAGAGGTAGAAGCAGCTAGAGAGCTAGTTTCTTGATTTCCGTTTGCTTAAAGATGCTCGATTTGATATTAGGTTGCATTCTTGAGGCCACTTTGAAGTCCTTACAACATAAGAAATATTGTTGAGATGTGCTCGGATTTGCACTTTCTCATCTAGCTTTCAAGTTCGTAATCTAATGTTGGGCTTTGTTTTGACTGCTATCATAGAAAACATTCTTCCAACAATAGCTTTGCTAGCGGGAGTCACCAGGCAATGAGCGCATAACCTGAGAGTTCTTTAACCAAGTCAAAACTGCACGGTGTCTTTAGGAATCTCATCACCGCCAAAATGCCCTCCTGCTTCCTGTCTATGATACTAATTTTTCAGTACTGCGGCTCACTAATGTTGATACAATCCTGAGCTAAATACAGCCTGTGCAAATCTGCAAATTCTCCTTTGATTACTTGATTTGATATTCGCAAAGGATTTTATAATATTCAGCAAGATCTAGCTGATCCTGTTGGAGACTAGCTGATCCTGTTACTCTGCGTTCAACTGTCACGTTTCAGTTTTACGCTTTGTACGGCGCAAAAACTGGAAAATGACTAAAAAAGCCAGAAAAAAGCCAAATTTAAGAAAAAGGCCAACCTTATAATCACGAAGCCAAACGCTCGCAAAAAAGCCAGATTTGTGATATTTGGCCTTAAAAAGGCCAATATGGCAACCCTGAAACAAACTTGGGAACTTCCATCTCCAGATGCGCTCTCGCGCCCCTCTACCCGCTCAACTAACCGCGCGGGAATTTTTTCAAATAAGTAAGTTTCTCTGGCGCACCCGTTACTAATGTCTGTATGCTATCATAAAGAAAACCAAGAAAATGAGAAACCTAAAATATTTTTGTCCATTGACTATAACTTGTTTTCTCTGATAATTCTGTCAGAAAATTAAAAACTAACGCATTATCCGTCTTTGTCGTATTGGTGCTAGGAAATACAAAAGTTTAAAATTACCTTTAATTGGTATTTAGTCCAATAAAGAGCATTCGTTAAAGTTTACTTCGTGAAAATTTTTTTCTTACAAAATAAATGGATAACCTAAATGATACGGTACTACAAATCACGTTCTGACATTCTTGTCAAGCCCATCCGTCAGTGTGTGATTTTGATTAAAAAGAAAGAAAAGAAAGAAAACCGTTTATTTACAAGTTGCCACATGAGATACATGCCAACATATTGGCTTTTAAAAATTTCTTAATATAAGACGTCCTAAAACAAAAGTTCCATACGAGGAGTACTAATTGACAAACCATCCGAGGTGTACAAATAGATAAGCCAAACGAGGCATAATAGTAGACAAACTATACGAAGTATGCTAATAGACAAACTATCAGAGGTGTACAAATAGATAGACCATACGAGGCATATTAATAGACAAAATATACGAGGCGTACTAACAGACAAACCATACGTGGCGGGCTAATAGTCTATCTCTGTCAAGGTGTAGTTGAATAAGAAATGATAAATATCATCTCTTGGATATTTTATATTCCAAGAGATTGTTAACAACTTATAAATAATTCGAATACTACTAAAGAATTCTTCGGAACTCCCAAGTTTTTAATTGAAATTATCGAAGTAAGAAAAAGACAAAAAACGCTATACCGGAGCAGATTGAAACACCATCCTAAATGACAATCAAGTGTTGAGAAGAGGTTAGTCACGAAGTAATTTATAAAGAACATCGCGCAACACAGCACGCACATTTAGAAATGCGTAAACAAACTTACACTCAAAAATGAAATGCATGGCTTGTTCGGCATATAAACATAGAGATAATTTTTGCACGAGCGCTTTATTTCATTTGTCTGTTTATACTTTTAATTTCTTCTGTTCAGAGAAATGCCCTTCGGGGCCGTGATAGATCGATTTATGAATCATTAAGCAAGCGCAATCAATTTGTTTGTTTTTGCAATTTGGCTCATTGTTAACTGATCGCAGAGCTTTAGGTAAAATGTAATGTGTCTTGAGGTTTTGCTTTTTACGCAAAAAATAGAAATAGAAACATATATATGCACATGTGTGTATATATATGTACGAACGTGTGCATGTGCACAGATACATAGACATTCATATTTGCGTGCGCACACATACACACACATGCACACACTTACACACACATATTCATATACATACGTATTGAAAATGAATACAAGAAAAATGCTAATTAACATAAAAAATAATCTTGTTCTTTCTACAATTAAAATGACAGCCAAAGCTCTGTGTAATCGTAAGAAATATCCTGAGGAAAAATAAGGAATAGAAAAAGGACTTCGAAAAAAGTAAATTATGATTAACTTAAATGAGAGACTCTCTGAGACTAAATTATTTCCATTCTCCATGCCTCGACAACATGTGTCACTAACGCAAAACCGTTAAGCCAATGTGTCAATGCCTATAGAAATAGAGACTTGCTCCTCTCAAGAGCGTTCTTATCAATGTTCACCGTTTTTTTCTTAGTGAGCGCTATTTACAAGCTTTAAATTTAGTTTAAACCACTCAAGTGTACCTTTTTTATGTTTTTCTCTAAATATTTTATTTAACCATTGGCTACTAAATTACCACTAATGGTTTTTGCACAAATTAAAGATCTCTAGGTTAATAATTATTCAATACCCAATGGGGTGATGAATTTGGTGATTCAGCTCTGCTGGAAATACTGCTGGACAGCTGCTGGAAATACTGCTGGAAATAAATTTTCTTTTGCTTTCCTTTTTCAGTCACCGTCATTTATGTACCAAATGTCATAAAGTTATTGCCTGATTACAGCAAATTCGTCGAGGTATGAATATGTGTGCCTAAAAAATTGTTTCGGATTTCTGATATCTTGACCAGCTAATTTTGAATGCAGAATTTTTTACTTCCGACCATTCTACTTATGTTATTCCCGGATTTCGCAGAAGCCAAAACTCATTTGCCGATATAAGGGGAAACTCTCAAGAGCGTTTTACATCCGAGTGTCACTGTGTTCATATTTTTTTTATTATTGTTTGTGTTTGTAAGCATTATCTAACTTAGATTTCCTTGGGCATAGGAATACATTATTGGTTTTCTTACAATATCACGGATAAACATTTTCATGGGCTGTTATACCACCCATGTACGTCTTCCAGCCAAGGATCTTCATGTCAAAATATTTTAAAGCCAAGGCTAGTTTTTGGATGAATTTTGTTTGAAAATAAATATAACATTTTTACTATTAGTATCTATAGTATACCGATAAGTGTACCGAAAATATCATGGAGACACGGACTAGACAGTGCGAAATGTTTGTTCCAGTGTTTCATTCGTCTCGTTTAAACGTTTTGTTAGCCTCTAGTGACAATTTCTCGTTTCTAACGCTCGAGAGTACGTGCATCATTATTTATGTATTCAATTTCACGAATTGCTCCGTTCGTGTGGTAAGTATTTTGGTTAGCATTATGCAACAATCTTTTCTTGTTCCTGATTCGACGAGTACAATTTATGTAGGAAATACGAAAATGCGTGGTGTGATAAAACCTGTTCTCCGAGCTAGTTACCTGGTACACCGGGTGATACTGAAGCATGTAAAGATAGTTCCAAATTTTTACCACGTCGACTTTTCATTCTTGCGCAGGATTAATTGGATTCACCGATTTTTACTTTCGAAATTAAACTCTAATATTGCAAAGCCTAAGCTTATAATTCTTATTTTTATAAGTGGGCGCTGACAGAAGCGATTTTTCTCCCGAACGGTTGCTCAACTATTGATGTGGCTATTATTATACAGATTTGTGTTTAACAATTAATGGTCTTTACGTAAACACATTTAAAAATTCAATGTTATACATTTCGTGGATCAACTTTATAGGAAATATCTAACTGTTTATCTTTCTTTCCCGCAGGCTACCCAAACCTGATGAGGTGTCAGAATCAAGAAACACGAGCGTCAATTTGCTTCGAGCGATTTTCTTCAGAAGTGAACTGTAATAAATGTTTGTCCAGATGTGAGAATTTTCTAGAAAATCGTCCAACCCAAGGTTGTATAGGTCTACCAGCAAGTGAACTAGACACGAAAATGCTCCAAATCGTGGTCACTGGTGTTGATTTGTGGTAGTGCTAAAGTCCGGTACGAAGATATATAATTGAAAACGTACAGAAATTACCAAAAAATATTGCGTTGAAAGATAAGTCCAAACAGGTTTGGATGATCCTAGCGTTATTCTCTTTAAAAAAGATGCTTTATTCAAATCAAACCTGATACACATCATCTTGTATATTGGTTTTTCAAATGCCTTACAACTAACACCAGGACGTCAAGACGGTTTATCCCGTAAAGCCGGTACCTATTTCCGACACCTAGGTAGAGTGGGGTATCGTGCTTTGAGTTTTCTCTTATACTCAACAGGGAAAGTCGCCGAGCAGCGCCAGGATTCGAACCAACGACACCTTCACGAAAGGCGCGTTCTTAACCACTCGGCTGCGGCGAACAGTAGATTCTTGTCTAGATATTTGAACACGCCAGTGAATTTGCGATGTTTTCTATTTAATTACACTCTGATGCGTTTCCTCTCCTGTTCTCACCACTGCTTCCTGTCAGGATCCCATTCAGGCCAGTCAGCAGAGCTAGAATCCAGCTGAAAATCTACTTGTGGTTGCAGGAAATGGCAGTGTGTCTTTGTGCCTCGCCTAGCTTCAGCATCCAGTCAGAGTTCTTTGAATTCGCCACTCCTATGAAACCCTCGCTAGGATCATTCAAAACAGTACTGTTAAAGATAACTTTGAATTTCTTTGAAGTAGAACATTTTCCCATCATCAGTATTCATTAATTTCGCTATGATGCGTTGCACATGCAAGCTGCAATTCATTGACTTCTTTGAAAATTTTCTTACGATTTTATTCTATTCATAATTTAATTGAGTTTTTGGAAATTGAATGAAGTTCCTTCATGTTCTTTTTTCATACATGCAAATGGGAAAATATAATTTTTCACTGTAGTTTGCAGGCGATTTCGTTGGTACCTCAACCCTGGTTTCGTTCTCATTCATATTTACGAGTCCTGAAAGAACGTGCTGTCCGACACATTGTATTTCAACTTCAGCATCCAGTCAAGTCGGACGCGCAAACTACCATGCTCCCAACAGAAGCAACCGGCAGTCGCTGCTGGATGTGAGCATCGCGCCTGGCTGTGCTGATTGACACCTTTCCGTTTGTGATGCTACGCCGCTGCCGTTTCTCGTTGTGGGGTAACTCTTCTAAGGTATGCACGGCAATATTTTCCTTGGGCGGAACTGCGTCGCCAACTTCAAGAGGGTATCAGAAACTGCAACGCAACGTTTGGCGCTTGGACTGCCGTAAGAGCGGGAGATGAAGGTGAGTCGAAAGCTTATTGGACGTTGGTTATGTGGACCTTTTATCTCTATTATTCACGATGGTGTGATCCATGTAGAGCTGAGGCCTACCCAGTATTACTTTTTCGCCGCCTGCATCCATGTTTTTCGCTTCCCAAGTAATTAAATTGCTTAGGCGGCGAAAAACATACATGTTCTGGCGAAAATCTTTGACTGCGTATACTTTAAGTGGCGCCCTGGGTGAGTAGGTCTAATTGCAATGTCTTACTCGAGATAGATCGTTTTGATCAATGGGATGTGGCTTACGGCAGCGTATTGTAAAAAAACCTTGCAAATTAGTTCAATTAAGCTTCTTTGTAATCTTGACTTATCGGTCAAGATGAAGAGTTATGCTATTACTCAAATCGGAATTGTTCTTCCTTACGGCTAACGCACGTCCTGTCATGGTTTCAGTTTACCCAGTGATTCCCGAAGTGGGCGTTACCGCCCTCGAGGGGCCGTTGAAGCGCTCAAGCCCATTTTGGAAAAATTTTTATATATAAAAACTCATCTTTTCGATAATTCGCTATAAAATTTTGAAATAATTAACCACTAGGGGGCGGCAAGATCTCAAGGGGACGGTAGATAAAAAATTTCCTGAGAAGGGGCAGTAAATAAAAAAGTTTGGGAATGGTTTACACGATTGCGCACACTGAATGCATGATCAGTCTTCTCACTTCATCCATGTCTATTACCTTAACTAGCGATTAGGCCTCAATAATTTTGAAAAGCCACGAGACCAAGAAATACCTTCATAACTGCATCTTGAACTGCCATCGAATATTGCGAAACAATTACAGAATTTTTTATTAGTAACGAGTTCTTACGTACAACATATCGCTGGTTCAAACATTTCTGAACCTTTTCTGAACTCATTGGTAGTTTCAATTTTGTGAACCATTGCGAATGGCTACATTCAAATTGCGTTTCCCTCATTTTCATGATGTAAAATTAGGCCACACTATTTAAGATAAAAGAAGGCTCAACAGGTTGCCTTCTGAAAGAATAAAATTGCGCTTATTACCAGGCAATGTGTGTTGAGTATGAAATTTTTTCTTCTTCAAAGTGAAATATAGGGATTTTTCAACGGATAAAATAACAATTTAGATGCATCAGTTGTTTTCATGTACGTGATGGTAATGGAAATTAATACCAGACGTATTCTGCACTGATTTTCAAAACACGTTTTATTCAAGACTGAGCCATTGGCGACTAACCACTGTGGAGAGAATACCTATTTATGTACCTGGATTCGACAGAGAAACGTAGGTTTTCATTTTACTCTAATGGGATCACACTGTGAGAGGCATCTTGAATGGGATCACACTGTGAGAAGCATCTTGTCTTCATACGAAATAGACGCTTCTGACACTTGAGCTGGCAATGCAACAATGATGACCATGAATAACCCATTAATGCGTAGCGTCTAAAAAATTGGACGCTAAGAAATTTAGAATTATTTACTCGGTAATTGATCTGGCTCACTTTTTTTTCAGACAAGCATTACCCCAAAAAATTGGACGGGACATCCATTTTTTTGTCTCAAACCTAAGTGAGCTACGTCAGTTGCCTAGCAAATGATTCTAGATTTCTTAGCGTCCAATTTTTTTAGACGCTATGCATTAATGGGTATAGAACATAGAGAACATAAATGAATAATAATAACTTCCGCATTTCTCCTGCCATGACTCGTAATTCAGATGGCACTGGAAAACTGACTAATGGGCACCGATCCAACGTTTCGCCAATTTTTATTCATTCGATTACGTAAGTACACAAGTCATTCGCTGTATTCAGTGAGGGCACTCGGTTAATTGTTTTTTTCGTCCTTACGGGAAATATGAGCGTTGTTATCAGAATTTCCAAAATCTTTGAAGTCTAACATTCCCACAAATAGTTCTCTAACAACCAGTATTGTAACTCTGAAGAAACACAAATTTGTATAGACAATTCAACAGCTCAACACCTTTAGAAATTGTATCACGCATCATCATTGATGTATGTATTCTAAAACGACCTAATCTTACCAAGCTATCAACACTCAACATCAAATTTACAGTAAACGTTTATCGCCATGTGCGAATTTTTAACCGTCTTGAAGTCACATATTAGGCGGCGATAAGCTATTCATATTCTTCAGGCACATTCTGATGAAAAATAAAAATCGTCTCTAAATAGGCCTTCAGAACTCATGATATAAACATGTTACTCAGCATCAAAGGGATGAAAAAAAGAGCGACAATTGTTTCTTTTTTATTTCGCTCACAGTACCGATTCCCGCAAAAATCGCACCTGAACTTGACAAATAATGGCTACAAGTAATAACAAATTGCTCCGCTGACATTAACAAAAATATAAATGGCGTTTCAAAAAATATATTATTAACAAAGCCTTACTTATGAATAAAAGCTTGCCTACGAACTCTTCCACATCATAATAACACAGTTCTTGGCTTTTTTGTATATACGCGTAATGCAACAAACGCACCTACATAAAACGCATCGGAACTAATTAGTGGACACTTCCAATTGATGAATATAAGCATGAATGAATCAAAAATCGATGTATACTGTACAACAACTACAGGACTAAAAACCTACCATCGAGCGGGAATGAGATGAATATTTACATAATGTGAGAATGACCGACGAAGAGTTGAACAAAAAAATTCTAAACGAAATACTTAATCGACTTCCTCAATAGTTGGTCCCTGAGCAGCACCACCAGGTCCTGCTGAGGGCATGGGACCGCCAGGCATAGTTGGACCACCCGCTCCCCCGTAGAGCTTGGTGATCACAGGAGTGCACACCTTCTCCACTTCCTTCTGTTTGTGCTCGAACTCCTCCATCTCTGCCAGCTGGTTGTCATCCAACCACTTCAGGGTCTCGTTGCACACGTCCAGCACTTTCTTGCGGTCGTCTTCATTGATTTTTGCCTTCATTTTGTCGTCTTCAAGAGTTGATTTCATGTTGAACAAGTATGACTCAAGAGAATTTTTGGCAGAGATCCTTTCCTTCTGTTTGTCATCTTCAGCTTTGAATTTCTCAGCATTCTGTACCATTTGCTCGATCTCCTCCTTGCTGAGGCGACCCTTGTCGTTGGTTATGGTGATCTTATTCTCTTTGCCAGTAGATTTGTCCACAGCTGACACGTTCAAGATACCGTTGGCATCGATATCGAAAGTAACCTCGATTTGAGGCACGCCTCGAGGTGCAGGTGGGATACCCGAGAGCTCAAACTTTCCAAGGAGGTTGTTATCCTTGGTCATGGCGCGCTCGCCCTCGTAGACTTGGATGAGCACACCAGGCTGGTTGTCGGAGTAGGTGGTGAAGGTCTGAGTTTGCTTGGTGGGAATGGTGGTGTTGCGCTTGATGAGAGCAGTCATGACACCTCCAGCGGTCTCAATGCCCATCGAGAGAGGAGCCACATCCAGGAGCAGCAAGTCTTGAACGGCTTCTGATTTATCTCCGGTCAAGATAGCTGCCTGGACTGCCGCTCCATATGCTACAGCCTCGTCAGGGTTGATGGACTTGTTTAATTCTTTTCCGCCGAAAAAGTCTTGTAGCAACTTCTGAATCTTGGGAATGCGCGTCGACCCACCGACGAGCACGATCTCGTGGATTTGACTCTTATCCATTTTGGCATCCCTCAGAGCTTTTTCTACGGGATCCAGAGTTCCTCTGAAGAGATCAGAGCAGAGCTCCTCAAATCGCGCTCTGGTAACGGATGTGTAGAAGTCAATTCCCTCAAAGAGGGAATCGATCTCAATGCTGGCCTGGGCAGACGAAGACAAAGTTCGTTTGGCTCGTTCACATGCAGTCCTGAGGCGTCGCAAAGCACGTTTGTTTTCTGAGATATCTTTCTTGTACTTTCTTTTGAATTCTTGGGCTAAGTGATTAACGAGACGATTGTCAAAATCTTCGCCTCCCAGGTGAGTGTCACCGGCAGTTGATTTGACTTCAAAAATACCGTCATCGATCGATAAAATTGAAACATCGAAGGTGCCACCTCCCAAGTCAAAGATCAGAATATTGCGCTCGCCCGCACCGCTACCCTTCTTGTCGAGGCCGTAAGCAATGGCCGCTGCTGTAGGTTCGTTGATAATTCTCAAGACATTAAGACCTGCAATGGCACCAGCATCTTTTGTAGCTTGACGCTGTGAGTCGTTGAAGTAAGCAGGTACGGTAATGACTGCGTCTTTCACTGTGTCTCCTAGGTAAGCTTCAGCGATTTCCTTCATTTTCGTGAGAACCATAGACGAGATCTCTTCAGGAGAGAAAGTCTTGTTTTCTCCCTTGTACTCGACTTTGATCTTGGGCTTTCCATCATCGTTGATAACTTTGAAGGGCCAGTGTTTCATGTCAGTGGACACGGTCTGGTCATGGTATTTACGGCCAATGAGTCTCTTGGCATCGAACACTGTGTTGATGGGGTTAAGGGCGACTTGGTTCTTGGCAGGGTCTCCGATGAGCCTCTCTGTGTCTGTGAAGGCGACGTACGAAGGAGTTGTCCTGTTACCCTGGTCGTTGGCGATGATCTCGACCTTGCCATGCTGGAACACACCCACGCAGGAGTAGGTCGTGCCCAGGTCGATGCCCACTGCAGTCGCTCCTTTCGTCTTCATCGCAGGTTGATCTGTGGGCCCAATGAATTTTGTTTGTTGATAGTGCGTGAAATTCTAGGTCAATGTTTATTTTTTCTTCGGTAGGGAAATTGAAGATGTCGGTGCTGATAATCACTAAATGAGCACATTTAAAAACCTTTTACAGGAATGACATTATGCTCGCTGATGCGTTATTTTTGAATAATTGAACTTTGAAGTTGGCCTTTGCGCCAAAGGAAGCGAGCGCGTGAAACGGAATTTAATTAATACAAAGCTATTACAAACGTAAAGAGGTTGGGTCGTGAGGGGGAGGCACAGTTCTTCTAGTGAAAATTATAAATAAAGCTTCTAACCCACCCATTACGGTGACGACCGCAATCTTGTTGACATCGGGTCCAAAATGGCGGCGCCCATGGTGGTCGCCATCTAAGACCCAATGTCAACAAGATTGCGGTCGTCACCCTAATGGGTGGGTTAGAAGCTTTATTTATAATTTTTACTAGAAGAACTGTGCCTCCCCCTCACGACCCAACCTCTTTACGTTTGTAATAGGCGGGTTAACTACCCTTATTAACTAAATTACGGCGTGCGCCGGCGCCAACTTCAAAGTTCAATAATTCGAAAATAACGCATCAGCGAGCATAGTGTTATTCGTGTAAAAGGTTTTTAAATATGCTCATTTAGTGATTATCAGCACCGACATCTTTAATTTCACTGCCGAAGAAAAAATAAACTTTGACAAAATTCTACCCTATTTGTTGTTCGAATTGAATCGTTGTCGTGATGATTTATATCCTACGCATTAACCAAGCCTATCGGTAGGATATTAGTTGTTAAGAGTTTCAGAGTAAAATTTTCACATCGAATGTCTGGAATGTTTATTTTTGTTATTATTGACAAAATTCAACCTGGAAAAATCGATGTCCAGTCGTCATTTACTTTCAATATATATCTCTTAATTTGAGGTTCAATGGAAAATGATCGAAAGAAATAACCATAAATATTGATGAATCAAGTCAATCTTCTCAAGCGGCCCTTCGGTAAACCGCTGAGAGGTTAATGCTTTTCATATAAGCTGTGAACCGTATTTTGAACTCATGTATAAGCTATTTTATTACAGAGAATTTTCAACTTAACACATCATAATAATTGAACTGAAACTCCGAATATAGTGAGGCTGAGGTAAGATGACACTAGAGACACTTTAGTTTAGACAGTTTCGAACTCCTATCAATTATCTGCGGTCATTAGGTTGTCTCGTATAAGCATGACATCATCAAGACATGTCATTCAGTCTTTCTTACGCAATCGTTAAGCTATCTTCTCACCAACAGTAAGAAAATCAACAGTATCCTTTCATTTAATTTGATCGAATCTTCGAGGCAAGTCCAGAGAAGGAAAACTGAATATAGTCTTCTCCACGAGAGTATTTTCTTAAGCTCGTTAACAAACTTAAGATATCAAAATGAAAAAAAATTCAAGCATACATAATAATCCATCCATTTATCCAATATTTCGTCCATTTATTACAGTTTTAATCCATATTTGTAAGTCATTCGCCACAAGCAACTGCGTTAAGAAATCGTTTTAGTAAAAATTATAGTGATAGATGTCGTACAAAGTTTTAAATTCTTACCTTAAATTCAAGTTTAGTGATGAATCGAAGATAGAACTTGAACGATTAATAGTTGGGTAATCTTCTTATTGGAAGTGCTTCTTATACACGTAGCACTTGAGTATCACTTCAATAGTACAACGATGCTTCGTTTGGTACACTTGGTGTAATCTCGATGCAACTTGCTTTCCTTTCTTCCGTACGCGTCACTCGTAGAGTTTGTTCTGCCGGAGGCGGCCGCGACGGTCGCTTATATCTCAGTCTCTGCTGCTGCCTGGCTTTCTCTGGAGTTTTCTAGAACATTACTGAAACGAGAAGTTTCTACGCTGTACTAGTTGTGCATTACCGTAACTTTAGCATGCACCTTATTTAATGAGAATTACGGCACGAATTATCCAATTTATAGCTTTGCAATGAACCCACGCACTCCCTGGGACATGCGCTTTACTTTGTAAATAGACAAATGAGAGAAAATTTGATGAAGCAAAATCATGTTCTACAAAGTTGTGTATTAGATCAACATCAGGGAGTTACGGTACACTATTGTATTAAGTCGACAAGTGAACACAACCAAATAAAAAATTTCAGCACAAAAAAATGCAGCGTTCACACCTTCAAATTAATGAAGCATCGCACAAGGTAAGATCTGCATAGGCAATAAACAAAATATCTTACGTCAGTGCAATACGACCAAACAGTGGCTAAATTTATTTTTGAGAGATGACGCTCTCATCACAAAAGTTTTTCTCGTAGTATCATGTTATTGTCGAAGGTGTGAAAATTTCCAAGTGCTGTAAAATACAGGGTGACCCACAAAACTGGTCGAAAGTTAATGCTTATAACGCAAAAAGTAATCGGTGTAGGGAGGGCACACAAAATTATATAAAAGACGATATTCTAAAGTTTTATTTGGTATCAAAGAAAGACAGTGCAACAGCACGCACATCCTCGCCTGCAATAGATTGGTTGAAAAATCGCTTCAATGTCAAGATTATTTTGCACCGAACCAATTTTTTGTGGCCAGGTAGGTTCCCTGACGTCACCTTTGGATTTTCTTTCCTTAAAGAGAAGGTATTTAAATTAAAACAGAATACGTTTGTTTTTCGTTTTTCTTAACAACAAATATGTGCGTTACAGGCTCCGCTCTTGAGTTTCCCCTATTTTTTCCTTGAAATACAAAACTGAACAATTTTCTCTGACAGTAATACCCGAAGTGCATCTAATATTGCATTAAAAACTCTTTGTTAGAAAATACTTTTCACTAACTTTTTCTCGGTGCGTGATAATCATTAACGACGGTGTTTTCTGTCCGCTTCAGTTAAGCCTTTTCTGGATGTTCTTTTTTTAGTTTCTACTTACAACGAAGGAATTTTGAGGAATTACCTGGCTGTATTTAAATTATTTATATGTTGTCAGCCATCTTTCTCTGGATAAAATTTCCTTGGGTTGATATTTTGATTGTTGCTCTCAAAAACAAAATTATCCCTCGCCCTCGACTCAGCTGAGTAGATCTTGTATGGTTAGTCTATAAAGTAAGTACGTTTGTATTTAAAAATTTTCAAAAACCAATACGTTTTAATACATTTCATGTATGAATTTTTTATAAATAACCGCTTTTTCTTTTCTTTTTTCTTTTTATGATTTGAATTGGGAACCTCGGTGTGAGATATACACATCAAACACTTTCAGCTACTCCAAAATCCAAACAAAACATTCCAGTGTTGAAGTGCTAAAACTTACGAACGAAAAGACATAACACAGCAATAATTTAAATTCTTAGTACAGCTGATTATTTTCAGCTCCAGAATGTTCCCGTAGCTCACAGATGCTCGTGTCCCCGCCCCTAGAGCTGGTGTGCCACATCTCACAATCGGCTGAAGCCGTGTGCCACATCTCAATAAACGTTCCCGAAGCAAACCGTGCTTCCTAGGTGTTAGATAAATACGCTCTAGAATTTTGTGCTTTGTGCTAGAGAACTCCTTAGGATGGAATTACCCAGGCATTTTATAAACGTATCCCGTACACTTTCTGATATATTCCCATCATCACATAAAATCAGTTACCGACAAAGTTAATGAATTGTTCTTTTATTCATATAAAATCGAAATGATTGTTTCATATATTTAAAGTTTCATTTTAATGACTTGCTTTTAGTTGGCCCGTAACAAAAACAGTATTTATAAAATATGTCATAGGCCGTGTATGCCTCATACTCCTGATATTATCAAACCTCCTCAGTTTTACTGTGTTTTGGTAATCAACAATAATTGTACGCCTTAGCACATACTGAAGACGTAGTTACAAATTTACTTTGCTCCTTATCCTACCCTATGAAGGTTTCGATCCAAAGTTTGTGTAGCGTACGTATGCGATGTGATTGCTTGTATGCTGAGATTTATGTACGTACGCACAACAGTTACTGCAAAATTGCTCAGCCAGCGACTGGCATTTTTGTTAAATAGACACCGTATTTTTCTGTGAACATACTTCCTTATATTATTGTCAAGCGTTTATTTAGAAAATATCATACATTTTTTGAGTGGTTCAAAGCATTTTCTTCGAGGCAGTTAACTCAATTCTATTGATATGTTCCTCCAAAAAGACAGCTTTGTATTCCTGCCAACCATTACACTTTCAACATTATTCCCTGATGCCGCAAAAACCAAAGCTCAAATGTCAATGTGCGTGGTGACTGTCACAAGCGTTTCCCCTCACTTTGTTCATCTTTGTATTTTCTATTATATTCATAAACATTATCAAACTTCGAATACCTTGCTATGGGAATACAGTTTTATGTTTTCCTCTTGGCCTCTTGGGTTGCACAAGCATTGACATAGGATGTTATGGCTCCCATATATGTTTATCAACTACGAACTTTATCAACTTTAGAATAAGACATTTTAAAAAGCGATTTAATTCATCTTACGTATTAACTCTATAGGACTTTAAGGGTTTCCTTTTCTCATTACTGTCGTGTAAAGTTATTATTTGCCTTGTATGGCTATTCCTTGTTTCTGATGCCCGTGAGTATATTATGACAGCATTATTTCGGCATTTAACGTTACGCGTTGCTCTAATTATGCTTTAAATGTTTTGGTTAGCGCGGTACAACAATGCTTTTCATGCGTCTGACTCTGGTGAACACTTTTGTGGCAACATTATCAGCGTAGGAAATGTGATAAATTTTGTGTTGTAGTAGAGTATTTTATTTTCTCCAGCTCGATAACTGGCATACTAGTTCATATTTAGGAGTGAAAAGATGGTTTCGAAGATCGACCTCGTTTTCTTATACTCAGAATTATTTAAATCCATACATTTTACTTTCAACATTAATTCCTGATATCCAAGTTCCTAATCCCGAATTTCAACGTAAGTGCGCTCTAATTAGAGTGTTTTCAACAATGCATCGGCGCTGGTAGTTTGCTTTTTTAAAACTTGTATTTACATGTATTATCAAACATTATGGCATTTCTTTCAATCATTTCTTTCGACAATCGACATGGGTATTACGATATCCAAGTATGTACTGTACATCAACTGAGGATCTTGATGATAAGACATTTGAAAAACCACAGCTGCAATCTTCATGTATCAACTTCATTAGAAATAAACTGTTTCCTTTCTTTTTTTCTTGTTACAAAAGACGCTGTTATAACAAAACAACTCGCAATACGGAATATTGGAAAACGAACTTGAAATTCGTGAATTGAGGTTCGTTTCGGATACGCACAATGCATCAAATCCTTTAGTAAACAACATTATTTTGGTGTCGTGATTTTTATTATTGAGGCAACATGCATTGTTATGTTTTATTACAACGTTCCGACGCTTGGGCGTTCTTCAGAGGTAGGGAACTTGTGGTGTCGTGGGGAGCATTTTGTATTTTACCCAACATTTTTGCCTTGCCGAGCTTGTTAGTAGAGCTATTAGTCACATTTTAAATTTCTACTTTACCAGGAGCAGTATTATGTAGTCACAAATCAAGTTGACATGAGCACAATGTGATCTCCGTCTTGTTAATTGACGAACATTACAATGATAGTTCATACGGTGAAGCATGCATGACTGTTTACTACTTAATTAATTGTGGGTCGATGTTCTTGTTTCTAAATTCTGTTTTCTCTTTCATTTAAAATTCAAAGACATACATCTGACATCTTTGAAATGGTTACTGGAATGTCTTCAGTAGTACTTTTGAAATGTTTATCGTCGATGTATCAATCTGAGAGCGTTTTATCAATAGAGCATTTTTTCAGATATTTTATCAATAAATTTGGTGCATGAGTATTCATTTTCAATACCGTCGGTTCGGATGGCTTATAAACAATGACAATTCCATTTCAAAGTTGCCTGAGAGTTACGCTGGGGTGTCACTGCATGCAAGAGACCGAGCACGTAAGCTTTTCTGAGAACCGGCTCCATTCTGATGGATCGTCTCGAACTGTCCCGAACAGCGCCCGCGAAGGCACACATGAGAATGATCCCACAGCTTTCGTATAACTGATGATTGTTAGAAGGCTTAGCTAGGGACAGATTTAATGGTATTTTGATTTTGTGACGATGACTATGCATGTTGTCCAATTTCTGATACAGAGTTCAACGGTGAATAAAATGTTTTCATGCTATGATTTTTAGGATCTTGGGTACACATGTGGTTTCGCAGCTAATTTTTCATTCTTGAGCGCATAAATCAAAGCATAATTGTAGAGGCAATTTGTTCAGTCTTTCCATGGATTTTATTCCCCGAATATTCGGTAGCAACCCCTCTGATGCATATCCGTGCTGCATATGAACGGAAGGAACGAAACTCATTAACTAACGGAAGAAGAAAATCATTTTATTTTTACTCGGGTATTTAGCATTAAGGAATCCCAAATTTATAAAATTAGTTTGTTACATTTCAAGTCTTTCATCCGAGGACGTTCGGTACAGTGTCCCTTTATCATTTACAAACCACGGTCGACCTTCTAACCACGAATGCCTCGCTAACCATTCTCAGAATGTTGTGCCTGAGAAACCTCAGACACGCTCCACCATTCACAGCACTCGCCACATACACACGCCTTCCTACGGAGCATCATCCGTTGAATATTCATCTTTAATTTGTTTATTTCTCCGAAACAGCCCTCAGGATGTGCGTATTTGGCTAATAACGCCCGTAATAACTTACACTTCGGACCACTGCGCCCGAATGCAAGTGACTGGTGTCCAAAGTGATGACGGACGCCACTGCGGTTTCGCTCAGCTGTGCGACTGCCCTGCACTCGGCTTAGAGTCGGCTACCTCTCATTGATCTCCTCAACTACACCGGCAGGCCTCAGCCGAGACGGTTCAAGAAACGGTTTGTGAAAAGTACAGGAATTTCTTGAGAATTTCTTGAGCCCACCTCGCGCGACTTTACACTTCAGTTTCCCACTCGTAACTTTGAAAAGAATGTACCTATTAACTTCAAATTGCTCTCAAACGAAAGAGCGAAACATTCTCTATCTAGATAGTATAAGCAACACCCTCAAGGTATTCTGAAAGTTACAAAAATTCTTCGATAAACCTTGCAAACATGCGCGCACTAAAAACACTTCAGTTTCCCACTCGTAACTTTAGAAAGAATGTACCTATTAACTTCAAATTGCTCTCAAACGAAAGAACAAAACAATCTCTATCTAGATAGTATAAGCAACACTCTCAAGGTATTCTGAAAGTTACAAAAATTCTTCGATAAACCTTGCAAACATGCGCGCACTAAAAACACTTCAGTTTCCCACTCGTAACTTTAGAAAGAATGTACCTATTAACTTCAAATTGCTCTCAAACGAAAGAACAAAACAATCTCTATCTAGATAGTATAAGCAACACCCTCAAGGTATTCTGAAAATTACAAAAATTATTCGATAAACCTTGCAAACATGCGCGCACTAAAAACACTTCAGTTTCCCACTCGTGCGCACTAAAAACACTTCAGTTTCCCACTCGTAACTTTAGAAAGAATGCACCTATTAACTTCAAAGTACTCTCGAACGAAAGAGCAAAACATTTTCTACAAATATGTAATAAACACATCCAAAAAAGTTTTCTGAAAACTACAGAAATTCTTCGATGAACCTGTACGACTCACGCGCCGTCGAAAGACTCAAGTTGACTCATTCGCGCTCGCGCGTCGTCAGAACATCAAACTTTCCTGTGTTCTCAGAAACGAAATAATAATATTCTTAACGTTACTTTCAATCAATAGACTATTTCATTTGCATTTGTTGTCAAATTCAATGCGAAATTAAGGTAACCCTTTCGCGCTCGCGCGTGGTCAGAACATCTAACTTTACTCTGTTCTGAAACATGATATGATAATATCCTCAACGTTATATTCAATCAACAGGCCATTTCATTTGTATTTGTTTAACAATTCAATGCCAAATGTCAAGGCCGGAAACACATCGAACTAGACCGTGACGTATAGAACGATGACCATGTAAATTTTCTAAACAAAATCATAGCGGAGGAGCATAAGTTTCATTTCTGAGAATACATTCTTGAAGCGAATCAGGATATCACTATAATTTCATCATGTAATTCATCAGTTACAAAAATAAAAGAACAACTATTTCTAACCTACAACTACCAGTTTAAAAAGAATAAATGGAATAAGCCCGTAAATACTCGTATTGACAGTGTTGCTTACAAAGTGAGCGAACAGTAAAAGTTTGTTGACCTGCAATAAAATTTTAAAAAAATTATAGAACACTGAAGCATTCTGAAAGAATGTGTTGAGTCGTCGAAACAAACACATTCAGAATGACATAACCTCAAAAATAATACATTAGCCTGTACAACAAACTTACCGCGGAAATTGTCCCGTGGGAAAATACATTAACGCACAAATGACCTGTTTCGCCGGAGAAAAAGTAGAAAAAGACATACCCCACAAATCTGAAAAAATCATATAATTTACAACGAAATAGTTTAACATAAATATCAGTAAACATACTATTAGGATTTGAACAACACCAACATAAGTGGACGAATAGGCATTTCAATGGTTGAACCTATAAATAAAAGTATAAGAAATGCAAGGTAACACACAAGCTTATTTTGAGATAATACCCATGAGCAAAAGACAAATACTCAGATTTAGCAAAAAATTAAAAAGAAAGACTGAAAGCGTATTCTAGCTTTGAAAAAATTAGTAAGCACTGGGTGAAATCAAATATCAACTAAGGCCTACAACGGCGCAGGTCGAGTTCAAAACATATATTAGGGCCATTTATGGAAATAGAGAAGCACGAAACCCAAAATTTTGTGTGTTTGGTATGAATCATCATTCATGCAAATATTCTATCATTAGTCTCAGTGTCATCCTTACCCACAGCAACATTTTTTGAAATAAAATGCTTTAATTTTTCCCTGTTCTACTCAAGTTTATTTAGAACTCGACCGGCGCCGTTGTAGGCCTTAGTTGATATTTGATTTCACCCAGTGCCTTCTACTGCAGTTCAGCGCTTCAGCGACCGTGCGGCCTGTCGTCGACCTTCTCTTCCACGTCGTCGTCATGTGGACTTCAAGGGATCCTATAGTGAACGTGGGTTTGGTGATAAGTTGGTGCATTTGTCTCGAACGTTCCTCACTAGCCTTCATATGGCTGTAGTTTCCCGATCTCGAGCCGTACTCTGAATTGTAGGCCGTGACTTGACAACGTAAATTTAATAACTTGAAAAATGCCAGGTGTAGAGTGTACTGCCTAATCTGTTAACTCAGAAAAAGTTTACTTAAATATATTCTCAGTAGCTTTCAATCCTACCACCGTCAAATTATTTACGTACCGTGTAATTTTTCTCAATTATTGAAATTACCTTATTTCCAACAGGTCACTGTTATTGTCAAAATTAATGAGGTCGGCCGTCGGGTGCATTACTTCCGACTTCCTGCTTACCAAGAAGTCTCCGATGTGCCATGTTGCTGAGACGCCTTCTGTTGTTCATTATTATTACTATTATTATTATGTATTGCAACACTAAAATAATTAACGCTCAGGAGTTTTCTTCCCCACTCTATTTTTTCAATAAACCCAGTAAATTGTACCTAACTTTCCTCAGTCCCACAATGTTCCAGCAGATCGTTTGCCACTGCCTAAAGCGCTGGTGTGCCATATCTCTCTATCAGCTGACGCCTTGTTCCAAGTGCCAATGTGCGTTCTTGAAGCAGACGAACCCTTCTGAGCTTTCTACCCGTACGTTCTAGAATTTTTAGCTGGGAAACACTTCACAATGGAATCAATTGACTACGTTCCAGAGATTCTTTGTGGGTACGTCATGTAACAATTTGAAAGATTCACATCACGCGTCTCCATCAAACATTCGACTAAATGGCAGTAGATTCTCAGGTATCAGTCTGTTTAGATCAGATATATACATATATATTATATATTTATATATATATATATTCCCGCAGTGATTGCTTACGAATACTTGCATTTTAGAAGTCTGCTTAACAGTTCACATGACTGGCGCAACCCAGCTCGGTTGACTTAGTAAAAAAGATACTCTCCCAATTTCAGTTCAAAAATTTGCATAACATAAATTTTTCCAGCACAGCGGTCATCCAAGTATGGCTTTAAAACTCATGTGGAATCATTCCTGTCCTAATGAAAGCGCAGCAAGGTCGAAGACCACTGCTACAATGTCTCATCTCGGAGTCATGTTTCACTCGCCTATACCTAATCTGGCTCCCATAGCAGCTCTAAATAATTCACATGGATTAATATAGAAAGAAATTTCATTCATAATTAGAGCAACAATCTTAACATCGATAAATTCCGTATTCTTAGTTGAATTTTACAGTGGGCTGAAACGGGTTTTTCAGTGTCCCATATCTTTCGTCTACTCTTCAGATTCTAAAAAGAGCATGTACTTCAGCGTTGCGAGAAGAATTTAATTTTTAATTGTTGGCGACAACTTGAATTTTATGCACTTTTTAATACAGATTTTTCAATTGATTAAGATAGAAAATTGATCTTGTATGATAATGTGTGAGCGTTGCCTCTGTAATACATTAGTAAATTGATGACTTCTTTGGGACGTTGTAGACCACATGGGAACCTTGAAGTTAAGATACAGCTTCCGACTTCATTTCAGAATAGCGTGGAGAAGATGAAATTTTCGGCTGGAAGCAATTTTTTCTAACGGGATACACAACCACGGCTGTTATGGTAGTGGGTCCGGGAACCAAGAAAGCTGCTGAGCTCATTTTTCCCTCAACCGAATCATCAAGTTTTGTTTTGAGCACAATTCAATGTTCTTCTTGCAATTTGAAATTGGTGTAAAAGCATTGAGCTAAAGAAAGGTTCAGTGGTGCTTACATAAGTGACGAGGGATTAAAATTCAAGATAGATCGCCTGATTTTTCACTCAGCAAATACAGTTCATGAAGGATTTTTCAAGACCTAATTAATATTAACTTTTATTACCTAAAAATTTAGGTTCTTATGTGAAAAAACAGGGCAAAAATGTGCTCTCAAATCAGTTGTGTAGAAACTCTATAAGTTTTATACTCTCTTACCATAGCAAAACCCGATCTCGATACAGCTTCCATTTTGTAAGACTGTAATCCTAGAACCTGATGGTTTAGGCCCGAATACACGAACGCTCATCACCGTCACCGATCCTTATGAGAGTCGCTTAGCCCCACCCAATGCAGCTAAGCCCCACCCACTGCAAGCCAAAATGACCCTAATTTCGTGAGCGGCACCGATCCTTATGACCGTCACCGGCATATCAAGCATGTTAGATATTTTCCCTAATCGGCGTCAATTACATTGAACGGTGACGGTGAAGAGCGCGCGTGTATAAGCTCGGCAGTGACCGTTCACGCTCACTGCTTACTGGTGGGCGGGGCTTAATGCCTCTCATGATGATCGGTGACGGTGAAAAAAGCGTGCGTGTATTTTGGCTTTTAACACCGTTGTCATCGATACCTAAAGTCATCTCTATCTAAAGGCCCGAATACACGAACGCTTTTCACCGTCACCGATCCTTACGAGAGTCGCTTAGCCCCACGCAATGCAGCTAAGCCCCACCCACTGCAAGCCAAAATGACCCTAATTTCGTGAGCGGCACCGATCCTTATGACCGTCACCGGCATATCAAGCAAGTTAGATATTTTCCTCATGAGCGTCAGTGACCATGAACGGTGACGGTGAAGAGCGCGCGTGTATAAAGGCTCCGATACACTGGCGTTCATGACTCGAGAAATTGCGGCAGTGGATCCGTCCGCCAGTTGAAGTGAGAACTGGCGACATGATACACTGAGCACGCAAGATGAAGCACCGCGGAATGCAATGCAAGGCGTCAGTCTGCCTCAGCTTGTCGTACGGGTAGGTGCGCGCTAGCGACCAGCCGTATGGAGCGCAGGATCAAAACGAAGCACACATTGCGCTGTGCTATAGCCTTCTGTAAGCGCTGCTTATCACATTCTGCAAGCGTCGAATTTTTTAAATGCGTCAATACAATTCAGTGTTCGAGTTTTGTCCACTCAATTGCGAAGCAAGACATTGCTGCGCACCCCTCCCGTAAACGTTTAAAACTGTACTGCTCATCGCAGTGACGAGTGTGTTGCCAACTCCACTGGACCAAAAACCGCCAGAAACTTCTTAAAAAAACGCTAGAAACCGCTAGATATTTGATACATTCCGCTAAAATTCCCGCTAACCCATTCTAGACATTTTTTAATGAGAACGAAGTCAATGCACATTGTTTTACGTGAGCATACCATTGGTACAATATATTGAATGATTTATGACCCTTAAACTTACCATTTTCATTCACCAGGTTCAGGTTCCAAATCAGTACTGAAACTCGGGGTTTGGTCGGTTGAAGAACTTGGATACGCTTCTGAAGTTCAAATTTTTTGAAAAACACTTCTTGGTATTTGATAAGTAGCGCTACTTATTTGGTTAGACGATAAATACATCGCGGTGTATTTCTCCTCTGTTTTTTTTTTGTTGGAAATGCGATTTCAATTCAATCCATTGAACTAAAATTTTACAATCCGCACATTCGGTCTAGAGCCACCTTGTCTGACCGTTTGCTGGTATTTTAATAAGAGAATTTCCATCAATAATTTACACGCACAATTTTTGGTAGGTTATTTGTTTTGATGGTGACACAGAAAACCACTTGTATGTTTCAGATAAAAGGAATTCCAAATTTCGAGGAAGAAATTAAGGTGCCGCATGAGAGACAGCAAGCTGCTATTGAGCAAAACCTTTTAGACGGGGAATAAATAACTGGGCAGAGCCAACTCTAAAGTTTTAATTTAACCGTAGCAACACACGGTTTAGCCGTTACAATAATTTTGTCAACTTTAAGCTGGACTGCTGGTGCCCGGTGGAAATTAGTGCGACCCGACTTCACCCGTGAATCGAGATGAAATAGGCATATGGGTGCACTCCCGTCTGGGCCTGCTCCTCTCACGACTACAACCTGGAATAGTAAGATTACATGAGCATTTTTCAGAGCGCTATCAGAAGGTTGTCGCTCTGTAAGGAATGGTCGTTAAAAGTTCATGAACACTCTTCCACTGAAATTTCATAGAATAAAGAAGTAGAAAATTCGGAAGAGAAAAAACAAATTTGCTCATTGTATAGGTATAAGTCAAGAGATTTAAAATTTGAATGAATTAGAGCGAAATAGCCCTACTTCACGAATGAAGTTTTACTTTGCCTCAATCACCCTAACAAGTGCCTTTCGTTTAGGGCGACGTACCTAAGGCAAAGCTGGGCAGTAGAGCTGTGCTGTGGTGCGGTGTGCTGCCATCTGCAGGCTGCGTTGAGTGGCGAAGGCGAGACGGGGGTCCCGGTCGGAGCTAGCTCACTCCATCACGATAGCGAAGCTGCTATACTAATCAAAATGATGATGATGATGGTTCCAAGGCACTCTTATTACTAGACAGCAGCCTAGTACAGAAACAAAATGCACCAAGTTAGCAAGGAGTAGCTTGGGCATTGCCCTTGAGGTAGTTCTAGCTTCTGTTTGATGCGCCACCACCGGTGCTTGAAGCAGACACATCTTTATCTTTATCTTCAAGCTTGAAGAAAGGAGGGCAAACCCTCGGTTCGTAACCCCTTACGAAAGGCACATTAGATTTAGCAATTGAATAACAAACAAGTTATTAAAGAGCAAATTTGGTGAAGGACAGGTTTGAAAATTGTGTCATGCTTCTCCGCATAACTGTGTAAGGAATATCGCTAAGGATCTGAATAATCGTCCGGCCAACGACTTATTCATAAATGATTCAAAAGACCAAATAATAAGCCTGATTTCTGCGAGAAAACATTGCAACGTTACGTCCTAGAACAATCGACTCTTCAGGAACAACGCCCAGACGTCGTCGATACGCGTTACGAACGAAGACGCTAACGGAAGATGCTAAGAACCTCAACGGATGTCTTCATTTGCTTTAATTCATATGTTTAACATTGTTTTGTGGGGATTTTTATATAGTAATGAGGGTAAGGTTAATGATGTATGTTTTCTATTTGGTAGTAGGGATATATCACGTTCTTATTGGTAACCTTGTTAGGTCGTTATTCAGAGTTGGCACCTCAAGGTGACGCTGGACGCGGTTGCTTGAGAGAGCGGCGGCAGTCGGGCAGTTGAGGCGAGGACACGATCACAAGCAGCCGCATACGAGTTTGTTCCTCTACCTTGGTCCAGTTAGGCCGAGGCTTGCCTCTTAAATTCACTACTCAAAGCCATCCTAGAATATCTGTGCCCTCATTCGCTCGAAAGTGATTAACTTCAAGAATACTCAACTGCAGTGCCAATAACGTAAATTAGAGATTGTCAACCTAGATTGCTAACTGTCGGCATAGCCCCAGCCATCAACCTGGTCTCTCTGCCCTCAACCAAACATGGCGACCTTGCTCCAGCGCGCCAGCCAGGCGACGTTCAGACTGCGAGACCGATCTCCAAATCTCAAGATAAGTTTCCCTCTGATTTCATGTCAAATCCCAGTTCCCTCTCACGCTTCTAAGTATATTAGGATGTGAATGCGCAGATCGCGTACATTCAATTAGCTTGCGTACTTTCGATGATTAATGTCTTGATAATTTCCTTTGTTCAATAGCGAATTTCTTTGATGTTCCTGTGTCTTTAATAACCTTCAGATAAATAGGAGGAGAGGACATGATGATTCAGAAGGAAAGTAATAATGTTTGAAGCCAGGAAACACGGCTAGAATGCACGGTTAATTTATGGCCTTAAGCCGCTCGTAACGCTTACCGAAGATTGAATTAAATATTCATTCAGATAAAGATCTGAATTGGTGGCAGCTACCTTGATATTACCAAGTAGAAAATATATGAATAGTGACGAATAATCTTGATGTCACGACTAATAACAACATGAAAAAATATCATGCATCGCAACAGAGAATAACGGCAGAGAAAAATGAAGACCGTGACCTCAGCGAGATAAAATAAAGAGGGTCACGACAATTGGCAGGGATGCATTGAAATTTTTATGCAGAATTTCTGAACAGCTATGAATGACACACACTTCTAAATTTTATTAGAGAAGGAACTTCTTTTCTCGGCTTTTGATACTCTCCATTGGTTACACCAACCATGGCGCTAGCATTGTCAGTGTCTATAGCTACAAGTTTACCAGTATCAAGCTTTTCACTTTTCAACTCACATTTTAGTGCATCCACGTTATAAGACTGGGCATTACAAGTTTTCAATTTAACAAGATTTAGATAAGTTGAAAGAACCTAATAATACAAAGCATTTTATGAATTGTTATGTCATTCGACTCTTCTAAGAGTAGACTGTACTTGCCCTCACCAACAACACCCAGCAGATCATTCTGAAAATGAGGACTTTAAACATTTTTTGATAATCTCTGAGAATCTTATTTTGTGTGTCTTTAGTAGGGACGTTACCATACTGCCATTGATTGTGGACTGCAGCATATGTCAGATCACAATTTACAATGGCGGAATGGCAAGTTGAATAAAATGCAAGATTGGCTTCCAGTAATGTAGTTCCATTACATTTCTGAATAATAAACCGAGTTTTATCGGTCGCTGGAGCACCACTCTTATTAACATGTTTATTAGTTTTACTGTGGTTAATTAAGGTCACTATATTTACCATTTACATTTTTTTGCACCGGCTATAGTGCGCCTTTGACAAATCACTATTCACGCGTCTTTGTTACGAACAGGCAACACAACGTATCGACACTCGAGCGGTTGCCCGTGGCAGGCGCGGTAGCGTGACTAATGCGGTGCCGGCTAGCACTAGCAGTGAGCAGTTGCTCAACATTGAACGCGAATCAAACGAGAAAAAATCTGGATTGAACTAGTGCGCTCAGCCAAACTGAATGTGAAAGCTCAACTTGGTTTATAACACAAATACATTTTATATAACAAATAAAATCTCCAATAGAAATACCGCTAGAAAAAAGCTAGAAACTATGAAAAATACGCTAGATTTCCCGCTAGCCGCTAGATGCCACTTTCATCCCGCTAGATGCATCATAAAACCGCTAGATCTAGCGGGAAAACCGCTAGATTGGCAACAGCATGTCTGGATTAGGACGGTCGTCACGACCGTCCTAATCCAGACATGCTCGGATCGCTGAAAGCTCGGTGGCCACTCTGCCAACTGGCTGGTGTGCAGCGATGGGAGGCACATTGAGAGTATCGGGGCCTTAAGCTCGGCAGCGATGATTCAGACGTTGCGAAGGGAGATTGTGACAATGCCGCACCCCTGGTGGCCACGTCATGAGGTTTCCATCTTGACTAATAATTAAAAGCAGTATCCATGCATATGGAATACAAAGCTGGATTCATATGTAAATTGATTGGTAAAAGAAGATGTCTACCAACAGATAGAGAAACAACTACCTAACTCTTCGAATATCAATATTGAAAGGAAAAAATACAGATATTGGGTGCACAATATCGAAAAGAAGCTTCTGTGATAATAAAATATACAATATCCGATACAGGAACTGAGAAAAATTATGCACACCAGCTTTGATGTTTTGCCACGCTGACATTTTTAAAGGATATTTGCGACACAGTTTAGCACATGATAACGTACGGAGTTGGCAGTATTTAAATACTTATGTAGGTTTAAAAAATATTTGCAAAAACTTCTGTCATTTTCAATTAAATGCAGTATTTAAGTACTTTTAAATAAGTTAAGTGTGTGTTTCATAGCTTAATTAAATAAAATCAGAGCAAAATCCGCAAAAAAATGTTAATTGGCCAAAATGATAATATATCTCCCAAGAATTATCAACAGAACCAAACTTATTACAACGCGTATTGAAAGTATTATAGGTGTATTGACAGGCACCCTTTATATATGAAGAAGTAATATATTTTACGATGTATATGACAAGTTTTTGAAATGTATTTAAATACTTTTCCGAGTATTTAATATTTCAATACTCATTTCAAAATGTATTTGTGTAAATATTTAGTATTGGTATACCTTCAATACTTTTTAGGCAAGTATTTAGTATTAAAATATATTTGAAATATTTTATGCCCGTCTCTGATCACCTATCAGCCGCTGTGATCGCACCCTTCCGTGTATAAGCTCTACAGTGATCGTTCACGCTCACTGCTTGCTGTGGGCGGAGCTTAATGCCTCTCATGATGATCGGTGCCGGTGAAAAAAGCGTGCGTGTATTTTGGAATAGCACGAATAACCGCGGCAGCAAACGCTGTTAACACGCAAGGAAGCGCAATTTGAAGGCTTCCACTCCGCCTCATGCCCTCATCACGCCTCGGGAACACTCCATCGAGAAGTTTGCCAGCTACCTTTTTTCACTTTGATGAGTACATTTCCATGTCTTTGTAATTTCAACCCTTTAGGATCTTAATCACTTTACAGAAATTTGTAGGAGTCAGTTTCTTAATGACTAAGACTGGGCTTTTACACCAATTAACTGTTAACCATTGTCATAATACGCTTGTTCATAAGAACGCCCCTAAATGTGAGAATGGGGCCGAGCAGACAGATCACCCTGGGATGTATGCGCAGGAGGTCGGCCGAGCGAGATAACAAGGACTGGTACGCTTTTCTTAGGTTTTGTTGACTTAGGCGATGAACCCTTATTATTTCGAGGTAGCTTGTAATAATGATGACGTTTGTCAGTGTCGTGATTCACCATAAAAGATCAAAAGATCCATCTTGCGTCGATTTCTTCAATCCTGTATGTAATCAGCCTCCTCGCATATAAAATACTAACGTCAAAAGGACTCGTAGGATAAATCTTCATTATTACTATCATGTCTGATCCGCTTCGCTTTCAACAGTTTTGCAATATATGGCTGATGGCGCTCCCTAGGTTCAATAGTGAAATTAGTGCTCATTCATGTTTTAATTCCCTACGTAGGTTAGAAAAAATGAGAGTGTAAAGTTAGAAAGATGAGAAGAAATCTACATTTGACATTGAAGATCCTGGACGTGAACAAATGATAGCCAAGAAAATTACGGCTTTACCGATGCCCTCGACATACGCTGACAGAAGATAATCGTTTCCTCACGGTGACCGAAGGGAATTATACAGCTATATTATTTAATAAATAAATTGCATAATTATATCAATATGAAATGTTTCATTAGAGGCTGGTGGCAGCGAATACCAAATATCCTATTGCAATTATTCTCAAAAGAATTTAATTTCGGTCGTAAAACTATCAATTCCAAAATACGATGATGCAGCGGTGGGATTAGAAAACCACCTAAAAAGACTATATTACAGAGGCTCTTAACTTGTTATCTTTTGTCGTGGCCATTTAAAGAGGTGAAATATTCTCGGTCCAAAATTTCCATTTAGTTTGAGTTTAAGGCTAAAACCTTTCCCTAACTAAACGGAAAGTTGCCAAATTTATTTCATTTGAAGGGGGTAAGAGCGGAGCTCTCTTTACTCCCTCCCCTTAGTATATGCGGTCCCTTCTTCTGAAAACACTCATTTTGAACCAGCTCTATAATAAACGTTTTTAACTTATTGCCTCTAAGAATTTCAAATATGTCTCAATTTAAAAATAAAAATTTTCTCTGAGCAGATAGCTCACAGATTTATGTTTTTTTTATCAAGAAAAGCTCTTTCACTGCCTCAACCTCCCCCAGCGGTCAAACCAATTTTCTAAAAACCGACATTTAGAGACACCTCTCATTTCGAAACTATAACACCTAGAAAATACAGAAAAAGTTATAATTTGAATCTTAGAACATTTACTGTTCTTCATACGAAAATCAGACAATTTTCTCGTTCATTCAGGAAGGAATTAGGTTTTCTTAATACGTTTTAAATAATAACGGAAATTTCTTTTAGAACTAAGGGAGCAGTTTATGAAAGTATCAAAGCAGTGCTGCGATCGTGGCATGGAATGTGAATATGTCCAGAAGTAGACCACATGGATATGCAAAGATAAGGACATTCAAACAAAGCGTCCAGTATTATTTCAAATGAAGTCGCAATGAAACGGAATGTTCAAAGTCAACGTATGAACACCCGCAAGCACGTCAAACCCTCTCCCACTAACAGTATTTCCGAGCTAGCTACTGAAATCGAGACAATTACTCTTCACCATAAAATAAACTAATATACTTGGAATGCTAATAAGAAAATGCCATTCTTGCTTAGAGAAAAAATATACGTCTTTCTTGTAGGAATTCATTAATGTTCAAGGACTTCATGTTAAATATCGTGTCACTGTCACATCATTTCAACCCTTTCAGCCTTTTGTTACACCTTTTGTGTTACATGTGGGTACTACTTGGTGTGTGCCAGCTCTTGTCACTACGCTAATGTGCAATTTATGCCCTCCAATGTTTTCAATCATGGACTGAGAGCGCGTACTCTGTGCGAGACCACACTAGATTGAAGGCTGATCATCTCTGTGAGAATTTATTAATTTTTGGTATACCTTATTAAGACTTATATTTTTTACTTTAAATTTGTAGTACTTTCATTTTTACATTGTAAATTATTTTCTGTTAGTTCACTGTAATGGCCTATCATGTTGATACATTTGATGAAATTGATCCTGATCTCAATCATTCGAATATATTGTATCCGAACCTTAACAAAACTAGAAACTCTGGATACGAGTACATTAATATTGAAAAATTCAAAGAATCGACGAGAACAAGTCGCAACGATTTTTCGCTGTTGTTTTAGACCTGTAGTTCACTCAATCGAAAATTGATCAAATATCTTGTACAATATTTGAGCAAAATTGTAATTTTCAGGTTATTAGCTTCACCGAAAGTAGGCTCGATGACTCAGCCTCTCATTGATCTCCTACCTCTCATTGATCTCCTCAACTACGGAGTCAGCCCTGATGGGGAGCCAGTGCCTTCTACTGCAGTTCAGCGCTTCAGCGACCGTGCGGCCTGTCGTCGACCTTCTCTTCCACGTCGTCGTCATGTGGACTTCAAGGGATCCTATAGTGAACGTGGGTTTGGTGATAAGTTGGTGCATTTGTCATGATTCAAATGCATAACTATTTTAGCCATCATTCGCAACGTAATGATAAGAAACGTGGTGAAGACGTCAGTGCGTATATACCTAAACGCAGAGCTTAGAGAACAGTGGCAAGTGCGACCATGAATCATGACCATCTCGAAGCGTCAATCATAGAACTAACGAAAAACCGTAAACGTACTATAATAGGGCTTCCAATGGTTTCCAATGTGTATGGGCTTCCAACAGCCTATCTTGAATCTTCCCTTAATGAACTCCATAATATAATGATATTGCAGTTTAACAAATCTTTATACAATGACATAACAATCTGCGGTGACTTCAACTACGATCTTCCAAAACATGAAAGCTGCAAACAAATCTCAAATTTCATATATGTTTTCAGTCTAAATCTTTCCTTCCAATCATCCCAAAGCCTTCACGTGTCTCATCCGAAACTGCTACTCTGCTCAATAATATCTTCTTGATAGATGCAACTGATTTTCTTTCAGTAATCATAAGTTCCGAGTTATCATATCATTTCCCAGCGTTTATTTAGAAAATGTTTTTATTACTTGTGCAAAGTCACCGGCGTAAACATACTCATACCGTTGCGTAAATGAATCCAATTTAGGAACAATATGTGAACCAAATATTGCTATAATGTGAGCATATACTTACGCAGATACAAAAAGTTTCGAGATTTTGGCGATGTTCTCTAAAAATTCTCCCGGCACAGCTATCTATCATACACTTTTTGATAACAATTTCAATTCTTGTACGCCGAAGAAACTTCTTTTCGCGCCTATTTAAACTTCTTTATAAAAGTAACGCAGATCTCAGGATAACTGTGCTGTTGCGGGTCCGACTTCAATTATTTTCGGATTTATAGTATTTTGTAACAATGTTCAGAATCAAACCAACGCTGAGCCGAATAAATATTGAATACTTCAATGAATCATCAAAATTTCAGAAGAAAATTTATCACAATTTTCGAGCCTCGTAATGTTTTTCCACTGTTACTTAGACTATTTTAACGAATGAATATTCTGGAATTCCTCGCGTACATAAAATTAGGACGTACATTTCATACGTGTGTGACAACAAAGCTACGAAAAACAATGTTCTTCTACTTGCCAAAAGGTTAATTTTTTTACATATGTTTAAAATTTGTTTAGACTTTATTCATTTTATTTGTTTTTTTTACTGAAAATTGCTTCATATTTAGTCTGTGTTCGTTACATGTTAGTATCATTCGGGTGTCAACTTCTAAAAACGAGCACAGATATAGAATGTGCACTAATGGGTACGAACAATTTTCTCCTTGCAGTGCTACTAATTCACAAGTAGTATTTACGTATCCGGTCAACGGAAAAATTAGGAATTGTTTTCTGTCATTTTTAAATTTGAAATTTCAAAAATTCCATTACGGTTCTTTAAATTCATTGCGGTACAAAGTTAATGACGGTGATCGTTATCCTAACCTTCCGCTGAGCTCATGACAAAATAAATTCAACCACACATATGCACTGAATACGTGTGAAGAATGTTGTTCTCTTCACAAAAACTTTGAATCTCAGAACCAGCTTCCGAACTCAGGGAGGCAGAGCGGCTAAGACAACGAAGATGAACTTCATCACCTAAATAAATAGCCTAGTGCGGTGCTAGGCGATGGGGTGAGAAACTTCATGGAGCGAGACCTCAGTTCTGGCGCGCTTGAACGCGTACGTGCGATTTGCTTCTAAGATATGTTCAATTAGGTTGTTAATATATTTCGATATGATTCTATAGGCTAGGATCAGTGGGGTGAGTTCGGTTATTAAAATGAATAAATTAGTCGGGAATAGTCGTGGTTTTCGCTCATCGATTAGCACATGAATTTCAGATCTACGCACAGGTGAGACGGAATGCTGCGACAATTCTTGTTCCGTTGTAAACTACCTGGAAGCTCTCACTCGGGTACATTGGCCGTTTCTTGTTCAGCGAACAGTGTGACGTTAGTTAATTATATCTGAGCTCTATGTTGGGATGGACCATTAGTGTTTAGGAGCGATGCGCATACCCACGCTCACTATTGGCGTAAGGCGCTTTCATGACAACAATGCAGCTCGGCTATTAGATTCATTTCAGACATGGATAGATACTTCGCCAATTATTTGCTGGAGCATATTGCATTTTTAACTTGTCTGAGATGCATCATACTTTTGCCTTATTATGTTTACTCATGCATTTCAATCACTTATAAGATACTTCGTCCCGCTTACGCCAATTTTTTTTATTAGAGATTGCGAAATCGGCAGGAAAATGTTTCAACATCACAAGTGCACCGTTACAAGCTCTATACCTCAAGTCCAGAATTAAAATTCACACCTTGTCCAAAAAAATTACATTAAGCGAAGGGAATGACAAACAAGTCTTGCAATTCATTTTATGTATTTACTTCATCTAAAACAGAACTACAAAAATAAATGATTTATAACAACTCACGAACATAAAGAAAACACAGTAAGCTAAACATTTCTTTAAGTGCTTGCATCTTCGACATTCAACATCATGAATGTTGTAATCAGTATTCAATGGACTAGTTAGCAGGTATCAATGGGACACTAAAAAACAATAAATGATCTAAATCCTGAACGAATTCCATCATTCTATGGCGTTTACGTGACACACTCGCTTTTGCATCTCATAACACTTACTAATGCGCATACGAAGCTTGTGAGTACTTACGTAAAGAACACAATATTCGATGAATATAGGAAGAGCTTGATAAGTTACGGGCTTTAAATGAGCATATAATGAAATATATGAAAGATGAATACATAAATGAAGGCTAACGAATAAGAACTCTTAATCGACTTCCTCAATAGTTGGTCCCTGAGAAGAACCACCGGGTCCTGCTGAGGGCATGGGACCGCCAGGCATAGTTGGACCACCCGCTCCCCCGTAGAGCTTGGTGATCACAGGAGTGCACACCTTCTCCACTTCCTTCTGTTTGTGCTCGAACTCCTCCTTCTCTGCCAGCTGGTTTTCATCCAACCACTTCAGGGTCTCATTGCAAACATCCAGCACTTTCTTGCGGTCGTCTTCATTGGTTTTTGCCTTCATCTTGTCGTCTTCAAGAGTTGATTTCATGTTGAACAAGTATGACTCAAGAGAATTTTTGGCAGAGATCCTTTCCTTCTGTTTGTCATCTTCAGCTTTGAATTTCTCAGCATTCTGTACCATTTGCTCGATCTCCTCCTTGCTGAGGCGACCCTTGTCGTTGGTTATGGTGATCTTATTCTCTTTGCCAGTAGATTTGTCCACAGCTGACACGTTCAAGATACCGTTGGCATCGATATCGAAAGTAACCTCGATTTGAGGCAAGCCTCGAGGTGCAGGTGGGATACCCGAAAGCTCAAATTTGCCGAGGAGGTTGTTATCCTTGGTCATGGCGCGCTCGCCCTCGTAGACCTGGATGAGCACACCAGGCTGGTTGTCGGAGTAGGTGGTGAAGGTCTGAGTTTGCTTGGTGGGGATGGTGGTGTTGCGCTTGATGAGAGCAGTCATGACACCTCCCGCGGTCTCAATGCCCATCGAGAGAGGAGCCACATCCAGGAGCAGCAAGTCTTGAACGGCTTCTGATTTGTCGCCGGTCAAGATAGCTGCCTGGACTGCCGCTCCATATGCTACAGCCTCGTCAGGGTTGATGGACTTGTTCAATTCTTTTCCGCCGAAAAAGTCTTGTAGCAGCTTCTGAATCTTGGGAATGCGCGTCGACCCACCGACGAGCACGATCTCGTGGATTTGACTCTTATCCATTTTGGCATCTCTCAGAGCTTTTTCCACGGGATCCAAAGTTCCTCTGAATAGATCGGAGCACAGCTCCTCAAATCGTGCTCTAGTAACTGATGTGTAGAAATCAATTCCCTCAAAGAGGGAATCGATCTCAATGCTGGCTTGGGCAGACGAAGACAAAGTTCGCTTGGCTCGTTCACATGCAGTCCTGAGGCGTCGCAAAGCACGTTTGTTTTCTGAGATATCTTTCTTGTATTTTCTTTTGAATTCTTGGGCTAAGTGATTAACGAGACGATTGTCAAAATCTTCGCCTCCCAAGTGAGTGTCACCGGCAGTTGATTTGACTTCAAAAATACCGTCATCGATCGATAAAATGGAAACATCGAAGGTACCACCTCCCAAGTCAAAGATCAGAATATTGCGCTCTCCCGCACCGCTACCCTTTTTGTCGAGGCCGTAAGCAATGGCCGCTGCTGTGGGTTCGTTGATAATTCTCAAGACATTAAGACCTGCAATAGCACCAGCATCTTTTGTAGCTTGACGCTGTGAGTCGTTGAAGTAAGCAGGTACGGTAATGACTGCGTCCTTCACTGTGTCTCCTAGGTATGCTTCAGCGATTTCTTTCATTTTCGTGAGAACCATAGACGAGATCTCTTCAGGAGAGAACGTCTTGTTTTCTCCCTTGTACTCGACTTTGATTTTGGGCTTTCCATCGTCGTTAATAACTTTGAAGGGCCAATGTTTCATGTCAGTGGACACGGTCTGGTCATGGTACTTGCGGCCGATGAGTCTCTTAGCATCGAACACTGTGTTGATGGGGTTAAGGGCGACTTGGTTCTTGGCAGGGTCTCCGATGAGCCTCTCTGTGTCGGTGAAGGCGACGTACGAAGGAGTTGTCCTGTTGCCCTGGTCGTTGGCGACGATCTCGACCTTGCCATGCTGGAACACACCCACGCAGGAGTAGGTCGTGCCCAGGTCGATGCCCACTGCAGTTGCTCCCTTCGTCCTCATCGCAGGTAGATCTGTGGGTTCAATGAATTTTATTAGTTGATAGTGCCGTGAAATTCTACCCTTGTTGTTGTTCGAATTGAATCGTTGTCGAGTGATGATATCTATATCTTACGCATTAACCAAGCCTATTGATAGGATGTTAGTAGTTAACGAGTATCAGGAACGATTTCCACATTGAATTTCAGGTAAGAGGTGGTAAGATGTCACTAGAGAAACTTTGGTTAAGACAGTTCCCAACTTTTGTTGATGATCTGCGATCAGTAGGCTGCCTCGTATAAGCATGACACCATCAAGACATTGTCATTCATTATTTGTTGAGCAATCGTTAAGCTATCTTACACCCCAACAGTAAGGAAATCAACAGTATCGTTCCATTTAATTTTAGCGAGTCTTCGAAGCAAAGTCCGAGGAAGAAAGCTGAATATAGGTTTCTCCACGACAGTATTTTTCTTTTGCCTCATTAACAAACTCAGCAAATCAAAATGAAAAACTTTCAAACCTACGTAATAGTCCACCCATTTATTCTTAATTTTGTCCACTTATTACAGTTCCAGTCAATATATGTCATGTGACAGAGATCGAAAAGTTTTATTATCCTTACCTCAAATTCTAGTTTAGTGATTAATCGAAGGTAGAACTTGCACGGTTAATCGTTGGGTAATCTTCTAGTTGTAAATGCTTTTTATACACGTAGCACTTGAGTATCACTTCAATAGTACAACGATGCTTCGCTTGGTACACTTGCAGTAAACTCGATGCAACTCGCTTTCCTTTCTTCCGTACGCGTCACTCGTAGAGTTTGTTCTGCCGGAGGCGGCCGCGACGGTCGCTTATATCTCAGTCTCTGCTGCTGACTCGTTTTCTCTGGAGTTTTCTAGAACATCACTGAATCGAGAAGTTTCTACGCTGTACTAGTTGTGCATTACCGTAACTTTAGCATGCACCTTATTTAATGAGAATTACGGCACGAATTATCCAATTTATAGCTTCGCAATGAACCCATGCACTCCCTGGGACATGCGCTTTACTTTGTAAATAGACAAATGAGAGAAAATTTGATGAAGCAAAATACATGTTCTTCAAAGTTTTGTATTAGATCAACATCACAGGGTTCCGGTACACTATTGTATTAAGTCGACAAATGAACACAACCAAATCAAAAATTTCAGCACAAAAAAATGCAACGTTCACACCTTCAAATTAATGAAGCGTCGCACAAGGTAAGATCTGCATAGGCAATAAACAAAATATCTTACGTCAGTGCAATACGACCAAACAGCGGCTAAATTTATTTTTGAGAGATGACGCTCTCATCACAAAAGTTTTTCTCTTAGTATCATGTTATTGTCGAAGGTGTGAAAATTTCCAAGTGCTGTAAAATACAGGGTGACCCACAAAAACTGGTCGAAAGTAAATGTTTATAACGCAAAAAGTAATTGATGTAGGGAGGGCACACGAAATTATATAAAAGACGATTTTCTCAACTTTCATTTGCTCGCGGTGGTCACGGTGGCACAGCGGTTAAGGGATCGGACTTGTATGTTGGAGTCGCGGGTTCGTTTCCCGGCGCTGGCGCTGCGATTTTCCCCGTTGGGTATAAGGGAAAGCTCAAGCGCAATACCCCATTCGACCCAGGTGTCGGAAATGGGCACCGGCTTTACGGGGGAACCGTCATGGTGTCCTATATATAGTGTTAGTTATAAGACATTTGAAAAACCAATGCTTAAGATCATTTGTATCAGGCTTGATTGGAAATAAAGCATCCCAAAGATGCCGATGTTTGTTTGTTATTTGGTATAAAAAAAGACAGTGCAACAGCACGCACATCCTCGCCTGCAATAGATTGGTTGAAAAATCGCTTCGATGACAAGATTATTTTGCACCGAACCTATTTTCCGTGGCCAGGTAGGTCCCCTGACGTCACCTTTGGATTTACTTTCCTTGAAGAGAAGGTATTTAAATTAAAACAGAACACGTTCGTTTTTCGTTTTTCTTAACAATCAATATGTGCGTTACAGGGTCCGGCCTTGAGTTTCCCCTATTTTTTTCCTTGAAATCCAAAACTGAACATTTTTCTCTGACAGTAATACCCGAAGTGCATCTGATATTGCATTAAAAACTCTTTTTTAGAAAATACTTATGACTAACTTTTTCTCGGTACGTGATAATCATTTACGACGGTGTTTTCTGTCCGCTTCAGTTAAGCCTTTTCTGGATGTTCTTTATTTAGTTTCGACTTACAACGAAGGAATTTTGAGGAATTCCCTGACTGTATTTAAATTATTTATATGTTGTCAGCCATCTCTCTCTGGATAAAATTTCCTTGGGTTGATATTCTGATTGTTGCTCTCAAAAACAAAATTATCCCTCGCCCTCGACTCAGCTAAGTAGATCTTGTATGGTTAGTCTATAAAGTAAGTACGTTTGTGTTAAGAAATTTTCAAAAACCAATACGTTTTAATACATTTCATGTATGAAATTTTTATAAATAACCGCTTTTTCTTTTTTATGATGTGAATTGGGAACCTCGGTGTGAGATATACACATCAAACACTTTCAGCTACTCCAAAATCCAAATAAAACATTCCAGTGTTAAAGTGCTAAAACTTACGAACGAAAAGACATAACACAGCAATAATTTAAATTCGGAAAACAGCTGATTATTTTCAGCTCCAGAATGTTCCCGCAGCTCACAGAAGCTCGTGTCCCCGCCCCTAGAGCTGGTGTGCCACATCTCACAATCGGCTGAAGCCGTGTGCCACATCTCAATAAACGTTCCCGAAGCAAACCGAGCTTCCTAGGTGTTTGATGAATACGCTCTAGAATAATATTAATTTGTGCTAGAGAACTCCTTAGGATGGAATTACCCAGGGATTTTATAAACGTATCCCGTACACTATTTTGAAATATACCCATCATCACATAAAATCAGTTACCGACAAAATTTATGAATTGTTCTTTTATTCATAAAAAATTAACAATCGAAATGATTCTTCAAAATCGAAATGATCTATTGTTTCGCTGAATGTACCTGATTGTAATACTACCTACCCGTACCTGATTGTAATGCTTTCAGGCACATTCAGCGTTCTAAAATTTAATTTAAGGGCGTACTTCAAGTTGGCTCGCAAGCAAAACAGTATTAATATAAAATGTCATAGGCCGTGCATGCCTCACACTCTATATTATCAAACCTCCTCAGTTGTCCTGTGTTCCTGGGTCATTTATTTTTTATAATCCAAAAGAAACGTAAATAAATATATGAATGAACTCTTTGTTGTATGCGATCAATTTCTTGTCGTGTCACGTACTTAGAGTTAATGAAAGGAATTGATTTAAACAAAATAAAAGGGTCGCTGCCACCAGTGACGGACGTCTCAAATTTTTAGGATAAGTTAATGGATATTTCAGTCAAATAACGTTAGCCTCTTCTATTGCCTATATCTGGCATCGACTTCGCGATAATTAACAACTATTTCGGTAGCGTTGCCCTAGTTTCGAGGTAAGTGTTTCTACTGGGGGTTCTTGCGCGGGGAAGGATAAGAATACGGCGCGACAGATATTCATTTATGTATGTGAGGGCGGCAAGTATGAAATGGAGGACGAGCACACGCGGACGGAGACTCAACAACCGTACCGACTCGACAATGACGTCGATTTTAGGAGGCTTTCGAGGACACCGTCCCCCATACGGACCTTTTTCTTTATTATTGAATCTAGAGCAATAAAATTTGGTACACTAATAGGAAATGCAATTGGGAATCGATTATCTCCTATGAAAAAGTGCATTTTCCTGAAAAGAAAATGGGAAATAAAAAAACGATATTTTTGGAGGGGGGAGGGGGGGGTTCAAAATGCTTTTTGTCCGACAGTTTTGAGCTACAGTAAAGATTTTGGTGTCATTGGATGCGGAAAGACGTGGAAATTCAAAAAATTCAAATTGTTTTCCCCAATTTTCCAGTTAAAAAAATATCAAACAATAAAAAAAAATTGTTAACGAAAATGCGGATTTATGACGTCATAACTTTTGAACATAAATTTATTGTGAAAACCCATTTAAATTTTTAGAAAGCCCTTGTTTTTCCGCACCCAATGATACCAAAATCATCTTTGTAGCTCAAAAACTGTAGGAGAAGAAGCATTTTGAAACCCAAAAACCATTGTTTATATTATAAGCAAAACAAAGATATATAAACAATTGTAATTACAATTTTTTTATAATTTTTGGTTCAGGTTAGACCCCTGAACTCATTATAGAGTAATTCAGAGACATAGGAGATGACATAACCCCCATTTTTCAAACCCCCGTAGCGGGCGAATGAGTGAACGTACGAGTCTCATTTTTTCACAGGATGTACCTGACCTCCTACACTTCCTATTGCAGCAATAATCCCACTGTCACCCATGATCTCATAATATGGGGGACGGTGTCCTTACGCTTAAGTTGACACTCGATTCCTGGAGGATTAATTATCCATAAAGAACCAACCGAAAACGGAATGCAAACCCGCGATACGGTACCGGACCGACCAAATCCACAGAGACAAACCCTTGGCTTAGATGTCGCTCCTCCGTCGTCGTGGGGTCGAACAATTTCAGAGTCCCCACTCTCGCCCGGATGGGGAGTCCCCTATCTGGCTCGCCCTGACTGCTTCCTAGCTCGGCTCGACCCAAAGTGATTCTTCAATGCTCTCCTAATATACTCAGCATTCACAGCGTCTCCCCCAGGATAGGTTCGGGCGGGTAAACGGAGGGGGGCGCTTCTGAGCTGTCGCCCTGGTCCCTTTAGGTGTACCGTAGTTAATCCAAAAAGGTCGGCCAGTGACGAGAGCTGGATTTCTCTTTCATGCTTTATGATCGACGCCGAATTCGTCATAGTTAGTGCGGCAAGTTTGAAGCAAGGATCCAGTCAGTGGTTTCTGCCTTATGGCATCATCATAAAAATCGAGCTATCGTCTGGCTCTTGCTCGTAAACGCACATCCAGTCCCAGTCTACTTATTTCCCCGGGCATTAGATACAGCTAATTCTTATTAGATACATTAAGCCTCCAGCCAGCGTGAGAACGAAATCGAATAAATCTGATTTTATTCATATAAATCAGTATTTCCCAAACTTTTTTGGAGTGACGCCCCTTTGGACAAGCCATTTTTCAACAACGCCCCCGTGTTAAATTTAGCCTACTCACATTTCATCACCTGAAACACAATATTTTAAAGTTAATATAGTTAAAAATGATTAAGACTTACTTTTTATTCTTTTAATGAGATGGATGAGCTTGGAGTTTTTTGACCAATTCGTCTATTCTTGACTCAATGCTACTGAGAAGTAGCCTTAAATCTCCCCTTCGTACTATCTGGAGTCGATTTCTTTGTTCACTGAGAAGCTGCGTAACTGCACTAAATCCACGTTCAGCCATGTATGAAGAAGAAAAAGCGAGGAAATAAAGTTTCACTAACTCCCACAACTTCGGATACTTTTCAGGAATTTCTCTTTGTAACCAGAATTCATGGTATGATTTTTTAAAAAGAGGTTTTAGTTCAAAGTCGTTCTTTACAGCTAACAGCTCTTTTTGTACTGCAGAATTGTTGTCACTTTTCCACGCGTCTTAAAATGGATTTAGCTGCCAGTCTGGTACTTCCATATTGATCAAATCTTGGTATCTGCGATTCATATCTTCGTGCAAAGAATTCAAATGATTACAATAAATCAGGATGTCATCATCCTGTACAGATGTGCCAAACTTGAGAAAAATTTCGGCGGCCGATATTATTCCTGAAAAGAGTAAGCTTGTCAATGAAACTGCAAATCTTCGATTTTGCTTTGATAAGATTTACATCATTACCCTGGAGTTGGAGATATAAATCGTTAAATGTGTCAAATAAGTCAGCCAAGTAGGCGATGTCACTTTTGGAAGCAATGAGATCATCACTTAAGGCGCAGTATTTATTCTCCTGTAGAAACTCGACGACGGTGTTGAAAAGAGAAAAAAATCGTTTCAAACAATTTCCTTTGGAAAGCTACTTTACTTCGGTGTGTAACAGAAGACGATCAAGTTCTTCTCCATTTTCATGACAAAGTTGCTTGAATATTCGAGAACTTAGTGGTTGACATTTCATTTTATTTACTGCTTTGAAAACAGCGTCAAGAGATTTAGAAAGACGATCGCTGCTCAAATTCTTTGCAACCAAATGCTGTCGGTGAATTACACAATGAATCCTAAATACACCAGGTACTGCCTTCTTCAAATAAGAAAGAAATCCTTTGTAAATATTTCCCCGTTAATGCGGGAGCTCCGTCTGTTGAACAATTGCAATGATATTTTCCATAGGGATGCCTTTTTCTTTAAAGAACAGCTCAACTGCTGTAAGAATAGACTCACCACGAGTATCTGTTTCAAGTTCTTTTGCAAACAGCAATTCTTGCACTACTTCACTGTCTTTAATGAACCGAACATATCCCAAAAGTAGTGCTTCATTGTTTTGTAGCCTGCACTCGTCCAACTGTAAGCCAAATTGTTGTCTTTTCAGCATGTTGCATAAAATGTCTTCAACATCTTCAGACATTTCATCAACTCTTCTTTGAACTGAATTATTACTAAGAGGAATAGATTTGGTAACTGCCCGTGGTGAAGCGTGATGCACCACTGTTTGTAGGACTTCTTCTATTACGGGCAATAGGAGCTGCTCGCCAATTGTATGCGGTTTTCCTGATCGAGCAATCATTTTTGAAATATTGTAGGAACAAACGAGTCCGTCGTCGTTTTTCTGCGATTGCTTTGACATGAGGGAAGCAATAGAAGTTCTGTTGCGAAATTTGTCACGTAAAGACTGGAAATAAGGCAAACTTTGGTTAATTTTATCAGGATGAATCTTCTTCAAGTGATCAGAAAGTCTGGATGGTTTCATAGCCTCATTAGAGAACACTTTCTTACAGAGAAGGCACATTGGTAATTTCTCATTATTAGGAACACTAACGAAACCGAACTTCAAACATTCAACACTATATTGTCGGCAGTTTTTTTTGAGTCATCATGAGCCATGATTAAGGGTGGTTAAACGCTCTGAAAACAATTAAACATTAAGAGTGAACATAAAATCCACCCAAAAAACGTGCATTCGTTTTATTATGATCTTCATTGTGAAATCTTGTCGAGAAACACTTAATTTTGGGAAATTTTAACTGATTTTTGTCCTTTTTTTTGTGTTAACTGATTTGTGCTCTTGTGTTTTGTAAATTTTTTTTAGGATATTGTAGTACTTGCGTATTCCAACAGCACGAGCGGATCGCTTAACATTTGTGTTCACATGTGCTGGAGTTGTGTGCTACGTGTTGTGTTGGTGTTGTGCTTGGAAGGAATTTGTGTGTAAGCCTTTCCTGGACAAGAGAGTCTGTTTCCTTAAACCACATTCGACGGGGAGAACTAATGGCCACACAAAGAGGTCCTGTGTTGAAGATGTGAGAAACATGAACTTGTTATGATTAGCTAAGACCTTTTGGAGAGGCATGGGCGCCCAACAGTCAAACCACAAGGGTGACAAGGATTTATAGAGCACTCAAGCTTGAGGGTTGGGGACGAGCGACACTCGAAGCGGCAAGATTGTTGACACAGCAGGATACGAAACAACCAGGCATTAGAAAACATAGTGGAAAAAATTTAGAGCAGAATTCATGGAAAAAAAAGATCGCCAGTGTTCCTGAGCGAGGGCGGAGTCGGCTATACGTTCTCATCAGAGGGCTTACAGCCAATGTAATGGTCAGAGCACCCTAGGAAAGATTTTCGAAGTGGAGAACCGCCAATCAGAGAAATTGTAGGCGTTCACGAATGAAAGAGGGCAGCCCTCACAGCACACAAGACCAAAGAGTTAGTGTGTTTGGGCGAGCCGGCCGACAAGGTGCGTTAGTACGAAGTGTTTACAGATAAATACACTGTGAAAATACGTGGAAAACATATAGCCTGCTTCACAGTGTAATTGTACTGGTTAGAATTTAATGCAAACACTTTCCATTTTTCAGAGAAGAGAAATCTCACGCACGACCATCGGGGTCGAGACATTAGAATCAGAAAATAAAGTGTAGACGTCTTTGGGCGGGTAAGAAGTTATTTCTGGTTGTGCAAGATATGCTGTTCAAAAAAAATATGTGATGTAAAGTACTGTCATTCAAAGTTAACACTGAATGTTTAAATGAGCACATTTTTGCAATCAAAGTAATGGGTTAAATGTTTGTATCTTTGCAGGAGGACGGTCTATTTTTACTCCTCTCTTGGCAGTTCTTCACAGTCAATTTCAACTTGAAGAAAACTTACGAGATGCTGTCATACAATCATCAAAAGATACTGTACTGAACTGTGAATAAGTCAGGGAATCGGAACTGAAGCGGTGCCTGAGAATACGCATGTGATTTGAAGCTATGATCGTGCTTTGTGCTGTTGGAAGCGTTATTAAAAATAGGTTGCATCTTATCATGTGTATTGATTCAATTGATGCGCAGAGGGTTGGCCAACCCGTAGTATTAGGGTAGTATTATCATGAGGCTATGACGCTCGAATCTTGTTTGTAATTCTGGCAGTTGTGTTAGGATCTTGAGAAGGGTAGTTTGTTCAGGGTGTCATGTGTGTGCCGCGAGCATAAATTCTTTCCGATAACCTCTGCAGTATTAATACATCCCCTCGCAATAGGCCTTCCAGCAGTTCAGATGCGCACAGAAACGCGTTGTAAGTGGGTCAGCTGTCGTCGGTTAGTACCGTTTGTTTTTAGTATATGTACTGTAATTGCCGATTATTATTCATTAATTTTGTGTTGTTTATGTAGCATGGAGGTGCGCCATTCCCTCAATTCCGAGAACCTGTTCTTCTTGTTAATGAAATGTTAACAAGGAGGAGGGCCCATTTCTCGTGACATCTTGAAAACTGAAAATACTACAACAATAACGTACAATGAAAATTAGACAATTTGACTGCAACGAACTCAACTAGTCCACTAAAAAATCGGAAATGTACTACGTTATTTCACGCAAACTGGTCAACGAGAACAGATTGTATTCTTCCTCAGACGCTGCGTTATTTTTTTGTTTCAGTTCAAGCGTCGGAGCCTTGCGTTTGAGAGCTCTTCGCTAGATTTAGACGACATCTTTACAGTATGTTTTTTAAAAAATTTTAAACTACAAAGTTTACTTTTTTGTTAAAAAAATGCTCCTACAGCAAAACAATCTATCCCACTTGTTAAAACAATAACATAATTGGTAATGAATCAAATACTGAAACAAACGGTTAGTAAGATACAGTTCACATAGCATGAATCACTGGCTCGCGCTGCACAGAAACTCACATCAGCACTCAACAATTCCCAGTTACTAACTGACCGCCGATCAGAGATTCACAGTTAAGCTCATTTTACACTAGCGGTGTGGAGCGACGGTGTGGAGCGACAGTGAACTTGCAATAGCTCCGCCCACGAGAGGATTGAGCGTCAGTGCACACCGACTTGCTTTTACATTGCCGCTCAATACAACGCTCCTTCCCGAGAGACAGCAATCGTCACGCAGGGCTCCCCCTCCTGAGTTTGTCCACCGAGATCTTGTTTTTTTCGATCCCTCCTGGGTTGCTAGGTTTAATTTTTGATCTATTGCTAAATATTTTTTTAATCAAGTCAAGACAGTAAATTCATCATTAACTGAAGTAAATTTAATGATGCAGTTAAGAATTATTGTTTCAACACCGTTTGCAAATGAATATCTGATTCAAAACCACGCCCATCGGATGGGGTAGAACGTGTTCAATCTGTTTATGGACCTTAAAAACGCGTAACGAACGAGTATCTTACGAATTTGCAAGCCCGGCCAAGCCAGGGATAGCCGGCGCTCCACTTGTGTTGCTTCGATTTGCTTGGCACGTTGCAGTGAGATGACACTCATTTTGATCGTAAAGCTGGTCGTGCATTCCTTTAAATAAATGCCTAAAAATCAATTTTTTTAGACATTCAAATTTTCATATTATTGCCGCACTATTATTCAAAATGTCTAGCCCTCCAAAAACGATGTCTAAAAAGAGGTATACGCAGTCTTTCAAAGAAGAATGGTTAATGGAAGGAATGAAAAACCTGTCACGGTTGGAAGCTTAAACCGAAATTGGTACGAGATGTCATCAACAGAGTATGTCACCGGCGTAATGAAAAGCGCATTGGACAACAGAAAAGTCGACTTAATATTGAAATTTGCGCTGCAGAAGAGAGTTAGGAGGAAATACAGGAATAAAATCAGCATTACCGTCATTGTTTCTACTGACTAATGTTAACTTCTACTTTTTTCTTATTAAAACTACACTTCTACGTTTATTTTTAACGAATCTGGATTTTTTTCATGTTAAATCTAGGTTTGAACATTTTCAGTGGGAGCACTGATCGTCAGTATTGCTCTTGCAATACTGGCAGAATACTTGGCAGAACAATTAGCAGAGTATTTACAGAATATTTTGCAGAAGTTAAAAGGTAATATTCTAAAAAACTTTATTACTACCCAATTACCTTAAAAAAACACTGAACATAGAAAGAAAAAATAAATACCAATTACTAATTTGTATGTGCACTTTTTTACTTCTCCTTTAATTTCAATAATTTCTAATGACACCTGCCGAATGTTTTTCGTCTACTTGAAGTACTTTTCCTGAGAGCAATGCACACTGTATAATTTTAATTGCACTGTAGTTAATTTTACGTTCACACACGCTGAGTGTGTTTCTTTGATTTTTTTAATAGTGAGAGCTGTTTCCTGTCTTGGCCTCTCAGTGTTTGAATTTTCATTCTAACCTTTGAAATATCATTATTTGCGAAGTGAGATGCCATACTTTTAAAAACATCTTCTTTGGACACTCTGTTTTTATTCTCCGCGAGCTTAACGTTCCATAAACATGGAAATTCTTTACATTTATCGATAATAGTTTCAATTTCTTCTTTGCTCCATAATATGTAAGCCATGACTACACATGCTCTCTGTGGTCTCAAGAGCAGCTGAACGCTGTCGACTGGCAGTGCACACCGCCAATATTTAGCATGCAGAATGTCGCCGCTCCTCACCGTGAGCGTGGCAATAAGGGTCATTTTGCTCTGCTGTGGGCGGAGCTTATTTGACTCGCGGGATGGAGCGACGGTGTGGAGCGCGAAGACACCGTCAATCTAAAAGGGCCTTTAGGGTGCATACACACCGAAAGGCTGAAAGCGAGAAAGCAAGCGAGAGAGAAAGATGTGTGGCGACATCTATCACTCACCAAAAGACAGCCAGTTCGCGCCTGAATGTAAAAAAGGCCCGAATACACGAACGCTTTTCACCGTCACCGATCCTTATGAGAGTCGCTTAGCCCCACCCAATGCAGCTAAGCCCCACCTACTGCAAGCCAAAATGACCCTAATTTCGTGAGCAGCACCGATCCTTATGACCGTCACCGGCATATCACGCAAGTTAGTTATTTTCCCTTATGAGCGTCAATTACAATGAACGGTGACGGTGAAGAGCGCGCGCGTATAAGCTTGGCAGTGACCGTTCACGCTCACTGCTTGCTGATGGGGCGGGGCTTAATGCCGCTCATGATGATCGGTGACGGTGAAAAAAGCGTGCGTGTATTTTAGCCTTAATGGAGTGTTCAGTAACAGAGACCAGCGTTACAAGCATGTGTTTGTAACGTTGAGTTTAATTCCTACTTCATCCCATTGCTTTGAAACATGTAATCTGTCACTGTGCTTTGAATCTTTTGAGTTCCAAAGGCACCGTACAGCATGAACTTCGGATATAAGGAGTTCAGTTTACGCTGAAAGAATTGAGCAGCGCACCTTTCCCGTCGACATCTCGCCACGTACTGCCAGAGGCTTCCCGCTGCAGCTCCCAAGCGTGAAACCATCTTCGAGTCGCTTTCTCGCTTCAGCCAATCTTCAGTCTTTCTCGCTCGCTCGCTTCCTCGCTTTCAGTGTGTGCACTCCCATAAGAATCCATGTGAATCAATTCGAGCTCACTTTTCTTTCTCGTGTACGGGGCTTGAGGTGTACAGCTGCATGGGCATTGCATCGATCAGTTAATTTTTAATTGCAAAATAAATTTACGATGATATTTGAAAAACTGATACAACGGAGCATCAACCGATCATCATGTTCTTCCGCCCCCTTATGTCCATTCAACGCCCCCTTCAACAGGCAGAGGTACTAAACGCTCCCCAGTGCCTTGTTAACGCCCACAAGGGGGCGTTTCCGCCCACTTTGAGAATCACTGATATAAATGAACGTAAAGTAGGGCTTGGGGGTTCTAAACCATCCACTTCACCTTTTCTCATACAATGTATTCTGTACAAGCATTGGAATTTATTTCTGTAGAATTGTTGTTTATTTGATTTGGATGTGCGTGTTGTAAAACGTTCTTAGGGAATTACGTTTGCCAACGTTTTACCTGCTCTTGAAAATCATTAACGGTATTATTTTTTGCATATAATATTCTAAAATTAGTCATGCGGCAAGCGTGTTCACACTTTTATGCCTGCGTCACACGATCAGTCATGTCCTGCTTGGACGAGTATTCAGTATCGATTTTCTCTCTACGCTCCGCCCACTTTGCTCTCTACCGTCAGTGCTGCATGAAGTTGGACGCTACTCCGCATGCAGTGTTGCACGGATGTGTTGCGGGTGCATCTCAGTAGCTTTTCAGTTGTCACTTGTCGAAGGTATGGATGGTGTTAAAGCTCCCGTGTCGCAACCTTTAGACTTGCCTTCTGCTAGCACTGTCCCGCCATCCGTGGAATGGACCAAAGCATCCACTTTAGTTTTCATTGATGCCTTGAAAATGCAACCTTCCTTGTGGCAAGTAAAACACCCAGGGTACAAAAATCGCGATCTTCGTTGTGCAGCTACTATAACGATTGTGGATACCATGGAACCGTACATCGCAGGCATTAACGCTGAAAGTGTTACATGCAAAATTAATACTTTGCGAACGCAATTTCGCCGCGAACTTAAAAATTTGAAAAGTTTATTGAAATCTGGTACAGGACCCACAGACGTACATACACCAAAGCTGTGGTGTTTCAACCACCTCGCATTTCTGAGGGAAGAAGAGGTACAGCGCCAATCAAGGTCAAGTTGGGACGAACCTCTGCCTCAGTGCCACAACGAAAATGTAACTATACTAAACATTAGTCATAGGCCGTGAAACAATAGCGTTTATTTTATATAACTTGATGTAATCAACATTACAAAATTGGTGATGACTTCTAGTAGAAGTATTAAATTGAATATGAGGAAAAGGAATACATAGGAGCAAAACTTTATTTTTGTGAGAAATTTATTCTAAGCCTGTCATTCGTCGTTACCAATGAACTGATCCTTTATTTCTGAAGTAGGCACAAAAGCTGTCCCTCACTGCCAGGCATGGTACCATGCTGCCAGCGCGTCGTCAGTAGGCCGCCGATTGTGGGTCTGCAGCCGCAGCAAGTTGTCATCATCTCTTCGCCAACGAGCATGTTGCTCTAATCCAGCCGTAATATTTTCTTGATCAACGCCCGATGGCGGCGAGTAATCGCTGTTCTTTTCTTTTATGAGCAAATTGTGCATTGCAACACAAGCTAGAACGATTTTCTCCACGTAAGCTTGCGACAATTTAATGGGAGCGAGATGCTCTCGAAATCGATTACTGAGTTTTCCGAAAGCATTTTCGACGGTTTTTCGAGCTCGTGAACGGCAGTACGAAAATATCCGTTGCTCCTCAGATTGTTGCCGAAATGGGTAGGGTTTCAAGAAATTTAGTTCCAGCGGGAAAGCGTCTATCACCGATGAAAACGTATGACAGGACAGCTTCACTGTCAGGAAGCTTTCAATCCAGTGGGATTCCCAGGTCATTTCTTTCCAGTCAGTCTTCCGCAGTGCACACTTCCCAGACTGTAGGATCAGATACTCGTCCGTTTGTGTTTGTTCCCAAATCAACGAAAAGGAAGGAGTACCGTGCATCAACGGCAGCCATCAAGATAATGCTGTGACTGCTTTTGTAATTGAGGTAGTACGATCCACTTTGAGGAGGTGGCCGGATCAGAATGTGCTTGCTATCTGCCGCCCCAAGGCAATTAAGGAAGTTCCATTTCGTATAGAAACCGTTAGCAAAAGTTTTCCATTCGCTGGGGCTTGTTGGAATCTGCCGAATAAAATGAAATTATTTATAGCTTGTTTGAGTGGAAGGGAACATTGTGTTTCTTACACGTAGTCTTAGTTACATACATAATGGCTTCGAATTCTAACTCGTTTCGTTTTATTTCTGAAGGTATCACAAAAGGTTGGAGCCATCATGGAAGAAAATGGAATAATTGAAGTCTCACCCTCTCCTTGCTCAAGCACAATGCCTGGTATCTCTCCAACTCCATCTACTTCATCGCCGGTCCAAATCTTAAAGAAAAAACGAAAATTGACCCAACGTGAGGAATTGATGACTATCGCAATCAATAAATTGAAGAATATTGACTCAGAAGATGACAAATTTGCTGTTCATGGAGATGTGGCAGCAAAAGAGCTGGGTAAAATGGACAGCATGAACCAGACAATAGCATGGAAATTAATTAATGACGCATTATTTCTTGGTTCCCTGGATGTGTTGAAGCCCACAGCTGTCATTCAGAACGATTAGCGCGGTGAAATTTTTCTATTATTAAATTTTCATGAACAAATGGAGAAATTAAGGAATATCCACATTTATTTTTGATATGTTACAAGTATTACTTTAAAGCGCTTCATTCGTATTTTGTTCGTCGCACTTAAAAACGGACGAAAAGATAGCGGTTAATGTGCAGCCCATTATCGCTTACCACAACGATCATAATGACGATAAATATTGTACAGAGAGCCGATGAATGTTGCGTAAGTATTGCGAGATGAACATTAGCTATTGGTAGAATTAAAACATTATTTCTTTAAAATTAGCAATGTACCACCTCGACTGTATATTTCACGTACTATTCAATGAGCAACTCTATTCTCCTTATTTCTTCTTAGAATGATCGCTGTGGTAATCAATAGTGGTGTGCGCATTAACCAAGATTACAATACAACCGCTTTCCTGTATCGCTGAATTTCTTTGTACTAAATATTTTGAATAATGCATGCATTTAATACTATTAATTTGCAATAAAAAGGACAAAGCATATGTATCATTATTGAGGTAATGGAATCTTTCTGGTTTGCGCAATCTCTTTTCAGTGCAAGGCCGATGTTGCAGAGTATTACAATATTGTATCACCAATAGTTATAATGTTGGAGTAAATTTTCAATATACCCAACTTCTTTACTCACCTTCACGTAGTCCAGTTTCAGCACTTTAAAAATAGCATCGCAAGATTCGGGAATGATGATGGACAGCTAGGACAGGCTAAAGGCCTGGTGACACGATCACTGAGTAAGCTCATGAGCAGTGAAGAGAGGCTCAAACCCCGCCCATTTGTTCACGTTTCAGACTCAATGGCGCACCAAACGACAGTGCGAACTATGTTTGTCTTCATCGAGTTATCCAGGGCTTGCCAGCATGGAGCTAGGATATATGGAGGGAGCATAGCGCACTCCGACCGGCCTCAATTTGGCTGCAAAAGTTGAAAGACTCGGGCAGTGTGAATGCCCGACACGTCACAATTCTGAGCCAACCACAGACGCTTGGCTGAAGTTGGCTCCTCCCACCTCCTCTACCACTCCCCTCCCATTTTCCGAAGCAAGATTAGTACCACGCCACAAGTCATAGGGTTAGGTGTGCGTGCAAGTCGCTCCAATTTATTATAATCAAGGGCCTGTAATCTTCATAGTTTTCAACTTTTAATGTACCTTTGCTAGAAATTTTGATATTATTAAGTGTCCTCAAGTGAGGAAACCAATTTATTATCTTTCGGAGTCTTAGAATCCCAAATTAATGATTAGAGATTAACTCAACAGCTGGAAGAGCATTCAGCGAGCGTGTCCGCACTCTCACGTAGTCAGTAGGTAACTGCGTGGAGGGAGTATATATGGAGGGAGCATAGCCGTCTGTGAAGAGAACCAGTTTTTGAGATTTTTCCCATGTTTGTGGTAACCAATAGCCGTCTCGCAAGTGTGACGTCAGCACGGAAGCCAGTTACCTACTAACTACGCTAGGGTGCGCACATGCTCGCTGATTGCTCTTCCAGCTGTTGAGTTTATCGTAACCATTAATTTGGGATTCTAAGACTCCGAAAGAAAATAAATTGTGTTTCCTCACTCGAGGACACTTAATAATATCAAAATTACTAGCAAAGATACATTAGGAGTTAAAAACTGTAAAGATTACAGGCCCTTGAATATAACAAATTAGAGAGCGACTTGCACGCGCACCTCATCTTTCGATTTGTGGAGCGGTACTAATCTTGCTTTGGCAAATGAACGAGTTGCAGAGGAGGCGAGGAGGAGCCAACTTCAGCCAAGCGTCTGTGGTTGGCTCACGTGTGGGGCCTTGCCAATGCCCCAGTCTCCCAACTTTTGCAGCTAATTTGAACCCGATTGGAATCGGCTATGCTCCCTCCATATATCCTAGCTCCATGGGTAACTGACTTCCGTGCTGACGTCACACTTGCGAGACGGCTATTGGTTACCACAGACAGAGGAGAAATCTCAAAAACTGGTTCTCTTCACAGACGGCTATGCTCCCTCCATATATCCTAGCTCCATGCTTGCCAGTGTCATTTTAGATGCTGAACGTGACCGGCGCGCCATTTTAGAGATCCGATCGAAGACCCGTCGAAAAAGGGTCCGAATTACCCGGACAAACCAGGGTAATTTCTGAATCAGAAGACGTACAATCTTGAAATTAATACCAAATTAATGCTCTAGAAGAGTACAACATTTTTATGTACTGAAAAAATTTTTTACGCCCCCGTGGGGGGCAGGAAGCGAGCCTCTTGTGGACTCTCAATGGTCGTCCGATTTTCGCGATTAACCTCATTTTCTCCCATCATTAATTTCTAAACTACGAGCTAATTTCTAAACTAATTTCTAAACTCGTATTGCACCTACAAATTTGAAATTAGTTTCATTATAAAGATCAATTTATTCTCCACCTGTGAGTGTATAATAAAACTGTCATACGCTCCCTGGGGAGGCATGGATAGATGTTTTCCTACCCTCTGAATGATCGGCCGATTTTCTCTATAAGGCTCATTTTGACACGGTTATAATTCCTGAACTGTTGCACCTAAAAACTTGAAATTGGTCTCATTATAAAGATCGATTCATTCTCCAAATCTGAGTGCATAATAAAACTGTCATACGTTCCCTGGGGAGGCATGGGTAGATGTTTCCCTACCCTCTGAATGGTCGACAGGTTTTCTCTATGAGGCTCATTTTGACACGGTTATAACTCCTGAACTATTGCACCTGAAAAATTGAAATTGGTCTCATTATAAAGATCGATTCATTGTTCAACTTTGAGTGTATAATAAAACTGTCATACGCTCCCTGGGGGATGACAGAGAGCAAGGTTCTCCAGCTTTTCCTAGCCCGATGATCCGCGCTGGCGGATGCCGAGCTCACCTAAGTTATGACGCGCTGTCGGAATGCTGGTCGTAAGCCTTGTCGTTCTAGGCACGCTCAACCCACATCGTGGAGGTGATTTTTTTTTCAGTTGTAGAATAATAATCATTTTCATGTTTCTTACTCATGTTGACTTTTGTTAGACAATATTATAAGTAGAGCAGTGCAACTGCATAACTTGCATATATGCACTCAAAGAGATATGCAGAATGTTTTATGCATAGCAAATATTATCTTGTGCATGTGCAAAATCTCATATGCAATTACTCACTCATATACACTATAACAGATGTAATATGCAAAGTGCTTTATGCATATGCACAATATCATTGAATGTACCCATTTGCCGTACACAGAGATAATTTATGGGGTGACTTGCATTGTCTCACATGTTGAAGTTTAAATTCGGGCTGATGTCGCTCTCTTAATTCTAAACGTGCGTATTCAGCACTTCGAGGTTGCAAGTTACATCGGTGAACCGAGTATAGAGTCTAAATGAATGACACACGCTGGCACGACTCACGATGCTTTGAGAAGACTTAATTAATTAAACCTAGCATATTCCGTAACGGCTCGTGTTTGCTATACACCTGTGCACATTGAATGAAATGACAAAGAGGTGACGTTGCATGTAATAAGGCCTCTTTCTATTTGCACTAATATTCTTTGAACGTTGGTCATTATTTCGAGTGAAACTATGCCATCGTAGATGCTCGCGGACAACTACGACGGCCTTGGTGTTGAAACCGGTCTTCTTTAATGTTTCCATTTTTTCGTGTTTCTTGATACCTGGATGTTCGAGTGTTTTTGTACTCACACAAACAAGCGATTGCGAACTTTACTTAAAGCGATGGTGTTCTCAGTTTTCGTGGTATTTTCGTTAATCATTTCAACAGTTTTCAATTGCGAAAAACGGATGTTTTATTCCTTCAAGCCGGACACGTTTAAATTTATTGAGTTAAATCTTTTCTTTTGAACTTTCGAGGATGTGCATAGGTGATTTCATATTTATAGAAGCACGGAAACTGATGTTCAGATTTTCAAGTCTATTTTTTACTTTTGTGCTTTTCATACTTTATTTATTTTAGACAAACGAAAGTCTTCTGATAGAAACGCCGTTTCTTCTTGAAATCTGAACATAGGTATGATAAACCTCACATTAGCATTTCAAAGAATAATGCTGAAACACGTTCAAATCACGAAAATGTAAATCTTCGATCAGTGTCTTTTTTAGAGAAAATTGGATTTTAAACAGTTGCAACCAGGGTTGCGGAGTCGGAGGAATAAATTTGCGACTTAGACTCTGACTCCGACTCCACCTTTCCAAAATTTGGCGACTCTGACTCCGACTCCGACTCCACCTTTCCAAAATTTGACGACTCCGACTCCGACTCCACATTTTCAGAATTAAGCGACTCCGACTCCGACTCCACCTTTTCAGAATTTGGCGACTCCGACTCCGACTCCACTTTTTCAGAATTTGGTGACTCCAATACCGACCCCGCCAATTCATAATTTTGTGACTCCAACTCCACCTATTCATTATTTATAAGATGAATATTTTATTTCTTAACTAGTGTACACGGACCGTCAAAAATTACGGGATTCAATACCTTTCTTCAACAAATTTTCGTTCGAGTAGAGTTTCCATGCTTAAGCTTATTCCAAAGGTAATTTAATTTTCTTATTAGAGTAACAAACACTCAGAACACAGTATTTTTGAGCCGCAAGAGAAGTAGTTATAGCCATTCGTGTCGTATCCTAGATACAGAAATTCAGCATTACTGAAAGCAACTGCGAGCTTGTGTATGTATATTGTAATATGCAATACAGTATATTGTAATATAGTATGTTGTAATATACAATACAGCATATTGTAATATGCAATACAGTACATTGTAATATACAATACCCCGCCGAACTCGGTATTCACGATACAAACTAGATCGAGTATGTAAGGCTCTGGATCGCTCTAATTGTTTTTAAAATGACTTATTATAGAGTACTTGTACAACGAAAATGAGTATATTAATTGACCACGAACTGAAACCAAGACCGCCAGTGCTAATTTCTTCCTATCGATTCTTAAGAGCGTGACACGAAACGTATAAATAAACACACGGCGGTCATTCTTAGTAGTAAACGGTTGCAGGTGTTGGAACCTGTGCATATCTTCATTATATTCTTTATTAACGAACAATTTTTAAATTGACTACAGAATGTTAATAATCAAGTTACTAGTGTACATGATTGGTCAAAAATGACGGGATTCAATGGTATCGTTTAAAATAAAATCTCAAGATAAAGATGGCAAACAAATATATCCATTCTAATAGTACCCGCGATTAAAATAGTGTATTCTCGTACTTGTGCACTGGTAAAACTCGTATCAGAGTTACGGTCATTAAGCATCTGTAAGAACGTCACAGACGCACACACCAATCAAGCAAGCAACAACTGTGTATTATAATTTAAATTTTTGTTCGCCAAGAAGTTTTGAAAAAATTTGCCATACCTTTTTACGGCGATAAGCCGCATTTTCTTGACAATAGATTCGATTTTCACGCAATGTTTTTTACTTATGAACAAAAGTGAGCAGATGCCACGTTTTTCATAATATTTCAATGGTATTTATGATACTGTCCAAGCAAGCAGATTCCCATTGTAATAACATAGGGGAAATTACGCACGAGAACATATACTTATTTATAAATTGACGGACATCTGGCCTTTATTATACCGGGTGTCCCACCAAAATGTCCCCGATTTTTAATTAATAATATCTCCGCTTTAAATTAACATATTTGAATTGTCTTTTTCACAATGTAGTAAATTTTGTTTCCTTTTCGAATAATTTTAATTTTTGAAAATCGGTTGAATAACCACTTTACAATGAACAATTTACTGAAATGGGTAGAAAAATTAATTGTTCAAAGGAAATGTTTTTAAAACAATATTGATATTCTTCCTTATTTTGTACTTTCCATAAAACCGAACAAACAAAAATATAAAAGAGTAACAAATCATTACAGTAAATAACGTTTAAACAAATAAAGGAATTTAGTATCCTTCGACATACACTCCATTTCTCTCAAGGCAAGTATTACTTCTAGCCACCATTGAACGAAGAGTTTTACGCATTATTTCACCGTTTTCTTTCAGTTCTTGAAACACTATTACTGAAAACACTTAAAACTTGAAAACTCTCAGGGTTTAAATACTTGGTGGTATGTAGGAACATCATTATGAAATGATTCTTAACAGTAGGTATTGAGAAATGAAGAACACCAGTGTTGTTTTTAATACTTTTCCTTTGAGCAGTTAGTTTTTCTACCCCTTTCAGTAAATCGATCACTGTAAATGGTTATTCAACTGATTTTCAAAAGCTTAAATTATTCGAAAAGGAAATAAAATTTACTACATTGTTAATGAAAGATTTTTGTGGGACTCCTGGTATAGTGTTGATTGTTCTTATGCAATAAAAGTGCAAGTGTCTCCTTAAACAAATAAATAAATAAGCTTAGGTATTTTGTGAGCGTAATCTCTCCTTTGTTATTACATTGGAATTTTAGGATTTAAAACTTAAGGGCAACTGTTCGAACATTTATTTCAAATACAGAAGAACTTCAAGGGAACAACAGCAAGTCGTTTCCCGAGATGCGCAAAAAGAGTAACAGAACCCAAGTTAGGCGTATCTTGAGGATTCCAACAGTACGCACAGCAGCGTCCTCTGTAGTATTTTTTATAATTAAACTCCTTTAAAACGGAGACCAAAGATCTTCTTTAACGCAAGGTTAGTTTTTAAAAATGAAACTCCCTAAAAATAGGAGACAACCAATGGTCGCGGCTGGTCATCAGTAAGGCACTCCGGTAGGAAATTTTAGAGGCGTTCTGAGTAGAGAGACAAAGTCTTAAGATGTCTGGTCGCCGACTAGCTGAATATCGTATCTTATTGCAAGATTGCATATAGCACTAAGATTTTAACAATCAAGTGACAAATAATTACAATGAATAATAAGTGCCTATTCAGGAGGCTGCAAAAGCCGGGTCGAGGAGTTCAAGTCGCAGAAAGAGACTGCTTTTTTACGCAAGAGAAATAAGTTAGCGGTACCAGACCCTTTTATTAAAAGGGCGACATGCTGCCCAAGCAGAGTATGCTCAAAGATAATTTGATGAGTGAACGCAAAGCGTCACGAGTAATGTTAATTAAAGCTATTTAAGGTTAATGCAGGTCTGCTAGAAGCTCAAACATGCTTAATTATAGTAGGTTAAGTTTAAGCACAAAAAACGAGAAGAAAAGATGCAGCTGCAAAACAAAAAAATCAAGAACAGAAAGAACTACTTTCAACAGTTTCAAATTCTTGTCTGTGAACTATGAGAGGCCAACTGAAGAAAACTTTTTCTTCCACAAAGCCGCCATCAGAAATACGGAAGATTTTCAACAGGAAATTTCATTGAATAAATAAAATTGGTTGGTCTGTCTCCCTTTCACGCTTTTAAAGATGCTTAGTGACTGGATCTGTGATGCTGTGATGCGAATTTCACCAGTGCACAAGTACTAGAATCTTTTAATCGCGGGTACTATTAGGATGGATATATTTCTTTATGGTCCACATCTGGAAGATTTGTATGAGACAATATTGAATACGTCGTTTATGACGGGTCGTGTACACAATTATGTATACCGAGTGTTTCAGAACACGAGGTACAAAATTGCACACCAAAAAAAAGAGTTTATTTGGAAATGGCCTAATAACACTTTCTGTTCTATGAATTTTTCCCTAAAAAATCGGGGTTGTGAGGTATTAGCTGTTTATTGCCTGGAAGCATGAAATTTAACGGCACAATTACTCGCAATATTTATTTTGAATTTATTACACTAAAATTGTTCAAAATGTGTTCCACCTACATCAATGCACTTTTCGAATCTTAGCATTAACGGCTGCCGGATATTAGGACACACGTCTGGCATTAATTAAGGTATGAGTATCTCACCTGCAGCCACTGCAATTCTGGCCACACGATTGTCCTCAGACTCAATGGGTGTAGCATAAACAAGGCTCTTCATGTGTCCCCAGAAATTGAAATCGAGTGTCAGGAGATCTAGAAGGTCATGCAACTAGAACTTTTCGCCTGATCAACATAAATTCAAAATAAATATTGCGAGTGATTTAGTCATTAAATTTTACCCTTTAGAACAATAAACGGCTAATATCTCAATGTCTCTTTCTTCGGAAAATTTCAGCGAAGAAAAGTTTTTATTAGGACATCTTCTACTTGGTGTGCAATTTTTTGCCTCTTATTCTGAAACACCCTGTATATTACTGACAAGTGTCTTCTGAGTAGGTAAAGTAGGCAATGCCTACACTGAGAAGCATAGATATGTATCAACAGTTTTTTTATGACTAAGTATGCACTAATTCAGTGAAATTATAATAGTTAATTCAATGACTATCTTTTAAATCCCCAAAATTATGCTATACATGTAGATAAGGTAGGCCAGATTTGCACACTGCCTTTTCTCCTCTGTATCTACACTATGCAGGGTAACAATGCAGAAAAGGTGTCATATTATTGCTCAACACTATGTTACATTTCGGCCATAATAGGCAAAAGTTGTTCTGCTTTCGTCGCAGGGGCCTGACGTTTTCGGAACGTTTTGTTAACGAATAAAAGTCACTTCTAGCTTCTTTGCATGTAATATGATACTATCTCTTATTCGCTTCTAACTTTTTACTTTGTTATTTTAATAAACACCCATGTTCTTCTCATTTCGTGTTTTTGAAGCAATTCAAAACGTTTCCAGCAAAAAAATTTGTGCTATCGCATAAATGCAACAACCATTTCAGCTGAGATAGTGCATTGCTTTCAGTTACAATATGTGTGTGACTATAAGTGAAGTTTTTGCTGGCGTGTGTGATTATTTTCAATGCAGCTCGTCTACATTGTATTTTAATCTTTTTCAAGTGTCTCAATGCCGATGTTGATTACCTTACAATATTTCCAAACCTTCCTTAAGAAGAAGTAATTGATTATATAATGCTATAAAACGGATACTATTTCAGTTTTTAAAATTGTATAAACATAATTCTAAAATTCTCCATTTCAGCGTATGCTTACTTAGAAACTGCGGAGTGATACGAAAATAAAAATTGAACGTGGTAATGATATAGTGAAATACAATATAACTCTGAAAGAACCAAACAACATCCAAGGAATAACTTTAGAAATGAGCAGAAATTTTTATTATTAATACATGTTAACTTGACCTTAAGACAAGGAAGCCATATCAATTTTGATAACATAACCTGAAAACTAGAAGTCTTTATGCACCAGACCATAGCTCCAGGTTTAGGCGAAGACTACTCATTGGCACGGAATCATAACCTAAAGACTAGAAATATTTATGATCACAACATAACTTTGAGTTTCTGCAGAGACTAGTCATTATCAATCAATGCATCATTAAGAGCGTACAGAGTTACCACTCCTTATGTGAGTACAATGTATTGCATCAGGTGAAATATTCTACGAGTAACTTGTAACACATTTACTACTATTTTCAACTTCCTATGAATTAATTGAAAGGGAAATGAGCGAAACAAAAAGATACAGAACGAATTTACAATGCTTTCAATTACTAATTCTTGCTTTTAACAGCAAAATATGCATTATTACTCCAGTATAATTATATTACTTTCTCAGATGTATCATATATATATATATATATATATATGTATACATAGGTATGCAAACCCACAATGACTAGATAACACGACGGTATTAAGTAATAGGTATAAATACGCTGTTTCGATCTTAAATCAAAATAATCAACAAAACCGTTGAGTATTTTTTTAGATTTTCAGCAAAGTAGTTTAACTCTGTTATGTTTACTTTCGGTTTTAAACAATTATAAATCATTTTTAGAAAAAATTAGAATCGAAGACACCAAAAATAGCGACTCCAACCTCGACTCCACCACATCCGAATGAACGACTCCGACTCCACCACATTCGGAAAAGCGACTCCGACTCCGACTCCACCACACTCCAGAGAAGCGACTCCGACTCCGAGTCCGACTCCACCTTAAAACATGCGACTCCGGCGACTCCGACTCCCGACTCCGACTCCGACTCCGCAACCCTGGTTACAACGACGAGCTTCGGAAAACGAGCGGCAGATATGAAAAAGGACACGCGATCAACTCGTCTCGGATGATGAAGAAATTATAATTTCGTCGTCGATGACCCGTGCTATTTTAAGTTTGAAGGTGCAATAGTTAAGAAATTAGAGTCAGCGGAAAATGAGACTTATTGGCCAACCTCGCTGAGCGGGTTCGAGCCCTGTACGCGGCATATGGTGAGAGAAACGCTGATGCGTGCAGCAAATCAGGGTCGTTGTTTGCAGTGTGTTCACTGTCCTCAATGAATGTTACGTGAGCACTAAACGAGACCCAATTGAAAATTATCGCCCTTTTCAGGTAGTAAATTAGTCGTAAAAGGTCGAAAACGGCCCAAAAGGGCCAAAAATCACGACTTCAAACCGCCTCCTACCTATACTTGGCCTATTAGGGCTTGAAAAGGGCTCTTTATTCAACTGGCCTTTTATAGGTCTAGTCAATGGCTGTTTGCGGGCTCATTCGGGTCGTTTAAAGTCGTTTTCAAGCCTTTTCGACGACCTCTATTTGGACGCGTAATAGATTGTAAAAAGACTCGTAATCGTAAATGTTGTACAAGTCGTATTACTTCAGTAAATGTAAAGAACTAAATGAATTTCAACTAACCTAACTTAGTTAAGTTATATTAGGTAAGGTTCGTTAAACATCTTCAACAATACTATAAATAATTAATCCAGTCAACATGAAAACTAGGATAGAAAAGCTAACTGCTGAGCATAACATCAAATTGGCACTTTATTAATGCATTATATAAAATAAATATGAATGATAGCTTATAACTGTTGGAACACTTGGGTTGTCGAACGCTGAGCATTCAACTTGTAGTGCTTTACCCTAGTTACCCCTCAAACCTTGATTCTAGTCCTTCTATGTTCAGTAATCTTAATATATCCCAATGTAAATTTATTTTAGAAAAAGTTCCCACTTCTCCGCCGCTTATCATCGATACGTACAGCCGGAGAAGTATAAACGTAAGTCCGCTGCTTCACTCGCCTCAAATCGGAACTCACTAGGCGAAGCAGCCACAAGACCCGGCCTTACAAACTCTTTATATCGTATAAAAAATCTGATGTTGGAGCTCTTTGAGGTCGTTGCAAGGCCCACTATAAGTCGTACGGAAGCCTAATAAGGCCGGTATTAGCCTTGATCAAGCATTAAGGAAGCCCAAAAGGGCCGGTATTAGCCTTGATCAAGCAGTAAGGAAGCCCAAAAAGGCCAGGACGAGACTCGTTCAAGCAATGGAAAAGCCAAAAATGGTCGTGAATAGCCTCGTTCAGGTAGTAGAGAAGCCCAAAATGGCCGTTGCATTAGCCGTTTCGAAGCCCAGAAATAGCCGTTTAAAAGGGCTTAAAATCCTAGACATTTGCTCCGAAAAAGGCTAATTTACTGCTTGAAAACGACTAAACTCTTGGCTTATAACTGCCTGAAAACGATCTGTAAAAGGCTCAGAATTTCAATTGGGGAGGGAAATGAGGCCTTAAAACTCGGGCGTGACCAGAGACCTGGGGAACCCCTATCATGTACACTCCCTCTAAAGTATCATGTCAATGATAACTCCAGAAAGCGAAATCACTATAATGGTGCAAATTTTGGGAATTCGGTAGATGTCCGGAATTGGAGGGATTACTTTGTTGAGTTCCTCCTCATTTTTCAATGAAAAAGCAGAGCACAACAAAGGTATTTATTATTACTTCACTAAATGTATATGTTTCGGAAATTGATACAAATTTCACAGTTGTATTTTCACTTCAACACTTGTGTACGTATAGGTAGGCCTATGTGTAGAACAGAACAAGAAAACTATCACTACATGTACAAAACTATCACACTATGCAATTCTTAAAAACTTCACACTTCATTAAATTCAGTTCGGACACCTCTATTGTATTTTATTGATGAACCATATTTAACAACTGAAGAACAGGTCAAGAAGGTAACCTGAGGATCAGGTACTGAACCCAGTAAACCGGGTAAAATTTGAGATGTTGCTTGCAACCGAGAGTGTGTATGCGAGAGATCCCACCAATGTACAAAATTTCTGGATTAAGGAACAAATTTGCAGTTTTCCCTTAAAAACAGGACAATCAAATTACACCACTCGCCATACAGGATACATTCAATGATATTGTGCATTTGCATAAAGCACTTTGCATATTACATCTTTTATAGTGTATATGCGTAATTGCATATGAGATTTTGCACATGCACAAGATAATTTTTGCAATGCATAAAACATTCTGCATATCTCTTGAATGCATGTGTGCAAGTTATGCAATTGCACAGCTCTACTTATAATATTGTCTAACAAAAGTCTACATAAGTGGGAAACATGAAAATGATTATTATTCTACAACTGAAAAAATTCATCACCTCCGGGATTCGAAGAGCCACGATGTGGGCGAGCGTGCCTAGAACGACAAGGCTTACGACCAGCATTCCGACAGCGCGTCATAACTTAGGTGAGCTCGGCATCCGCCAGCGCGGATCATCAGGCTAGGAAAAGCTGGAGAACCTTGCTCTCTGTCATCCCCCAGGGAGCGTATGACAGTTTTATTATACACTCAAAGTTGGAAAATGAATCGATCTTTATAATGAGACTAATTTCAAATTTTTAGGTACAATAGTTCAGGAGTTATAACCGTATCAAAATGAGCCTTATAGAAAAAATCGGTCGACCATTCAGAGGGTAGGGAAACATCTACCCATGCCTCCCCAGGGAACGTACGACCGTTTTATAATACACTCAGATTTGGAGAATAAATTGATCTTTATAATGAGACCAATTTCAAGTTTTTAGGTGCAACAGTTCAGGAATTATAACCGTATCAAAATGAGCCTCATAGAGAAAATCGGCCGACCATTCAGAGGGTAGGAAAACATCTATCCATGCCTCCCCAGGGAGCGTAGGACAGTTTTATTATACATTCACAGGTGGAGAATAAATCAATCTTTATAATGAGACCAATTTCAAGTTTTTAGGTGCAATAGTTTAGAAATTAATGATGGGAGAAAATGAGGTTAATCGCGAAAATCGGTCGACCATTGAGAGGCCACAAGAGCCTCGCTTCCTGCCCCCCACGGGGGCGTGAAAATTTTTTTCAATACATAAAAATGTTGTAATCGTCACGAGCATTAATTTGGTACTAATTTCAAGATTTTACGTCTTCTGGTTCAGAAATTACCCTGTTTTGTCCGGGTAATTCGGACCCTTTTTCGACGGGTCTTCGATCGGACCTCTAAAATGGCGCGCCGGTCTGAACGTGAAGGGTGTGTCGTCTCTGCTCCCTGCCTACACGTTCTCTTGGAAAAGTAGCCTTTACCTGCCGAAAAAGGATTTTTTTTAGCCAACGCATCGCCCACACTCTATCGTTTTTGTTTCTTTTTTATAGCCGCGATAACTGACATGAGTGCAAGCGCCATTGTCTGCCGCCGAGCCACCATCAAACATCCTCTCACTACCGCGTTCAGGTGCAAAGCGTGGAGGGAGTATATATGGAGGGAGCATAGTGGTCTGTGAAGAGGACCAGATTTTGAGTTTTCTCTTACGTCTGTAGTAACCTATTACATTCTCGCTAGTGTGACGCCAGCACGGAAGTCAGTAACCTACTGACTTCGATGGAGTGCGCACACGCTCGCTGAATGCTCTTCTAGCTGTTGAGTTAATCGCACAATCGTTAATCATTAATTTGGGATTCTTAGATTCCGAAAGAATGTTTCCTCACTTGAGGACTCTTAAAAATATATAAATTACTAGCAAAGATACATAAGAAGTTGAAAACTCTAAAGATTACAGGCCCTTGAATATAACAAATTACAGAGCGACTTGCACGCAGACCTCACCCTTTGACTTGTGGTGGGGTACTAATCTTGCTTTGGAAAATGAGAGGCGGAGTTGCAGAGAAGGTGGGTTGAGCCAACTTCAGCCATGCATTTGTGGTTGGCTCAGAATAGTCACGTGCCGGGCCTTGACAATGCCCCAGTGTCTCAACTTTTGCAATCAAATTGAGCCTGATCGGAATCAGCTAGGCTCCCTCCATATATCCTAGCTCCATGGTGCAAACTGAGGATTTTACCAGAGCAGCGCTTCGCCACTGCTGAAAGTGTAGAATGTCCGTATAGACACACTGACTCGACCAAGTACGTTACTGCACTCGTGGTGAAGTTGCTCATCAGTGATCGTGTCAATAGACCTTAAGCTGCGAGATTCGCGTAGTGTACTGCAGAGCGCGGTAGGTGCAACCCAAGGAGCTTTAATGGAATGGAGGCGGCATCAGTGCTCTAAAGTGAAGCCAATTTTCGGTAGCTGTAGGGTATACGGGCACACACACGGAGATGGGGCTCAGTGCGTGTCAGACACTCAGCGTGACAGGGCGCCGCTTATCCACGCTGCGGTCAAGGACGAGTTTTTTCAATATGAGTTTCTTTATCATTCAGCGAGGACGCAATTGAAATATATGCCTAAGAAAAAAATGTATAGTACAGAGTAGCGCAAGTCTGCCATTTAACAGCGCGGTCTTCAGTCGCTGATGATGGAGGTGGTGCTACCCCTCCACTGCAACACCACCTCCACACTGGGACCCAATGCCGGGTGGGCGGGGCTTGGGTCGGCAAAATTGGTTTCACTCGCTTGACTGGCAAAAGATAGCGATGCCGCCTCCATTCCATTAAAGCTCCTAGGTGCAACCGGTCGAAAGGGACAGCAATGTTGCCTCCAGTCTAGCTCCAGGTGAGATACATTCCCTAATCGTAGTGTCTTGCCGTTCGATGTGAGGAGTCACGAGACGCAAAAGGTGAGAGAATAGATCTGGACTGAAGCGAACATAATTGCAGAAAGAAACCTCGTCTTAACTTCTCAATTCTCTGTGAATAGTAGCCAAACTGCTCCTAGAATTTAATTTTGTAAGCCACGGCTTCAGCCAGCAGTCACGCTTGCTTTTATCGTCGTCTGCAGCGCAAGCAGGGATGACTGTAAGGAGAATGGCATTTTTCTTGCGTTTTGAAAACCTTCTAGGAAGAGCGCAGAGCTAGCACTCCACCACTTGAACGTCTAACATTGCACTGACCCCGAGCTGCGTGGCGTGGCACATGACAACTCGCTCGCTCTGTGTGATCATCAGGGCTTGCTTGCATCATGTCCATGCACTCGAAAGAGAGCACAGTGAACACTGCACGCTCGTCTGCTCGTTGATGCAGGCATAAGTAGTGTTCGCCATAATCTACACTGAAGAATAAAAATAAGAACCAGAGTAAAAACGAACATTACATTTTTGCAAACGTTTCGGAATTAAAATTCCATCATCAGTGCTGAAACAAGAGAGTAATTTGTCTATTTAAAAAAACAATATAAATCAAATGTATACTTCACAAAATTCTCTGAATGTCTAAAACCCAAATCTGTTCATTCATACACAAAGAAAGCATACACCTAATTCAAAAAGCACACATGTACACCTTAATTCAGATACACCAGCGAAACACACTATGCACACACACACACAAAGAAAACACACGGAATGTGGTCAGTAGGTGGGGGAATTTGAGGTAACTAATGGCACTGATGTCTTTGTTGAGGTTAGCTTTTTGCGTAAATATGAAAAGGGACTCTAAAATTTCATGGTCACGCTTACTTAATTGATGATTTGGGTGGATTGGTTAGTGCACGACCGGTTCTTCATGACTTTCGTACAGGTGTATAATGAACAAATTTGCACGAGCAGATATAAGCAATGCGGTGGGGGCTTCTACAGTGTGGAGCGAGGTAAATTGCCGATTCTGGAAAGAAATTTAAAAATAATGAATACTTAGAAACTAAAATTTTTATTTTTTTCATATTGGACAATAACAGAAGTTTCTAATTACAAGGTTTTAAACAGTGTGTCTGACAAACGTCTATTTTCACAATCCACACACTGCTGCAGAAGTTTTTTGAAATTCTCATGCACTCATGTCTCAAGCATGTCTTCGGGTATTCTTGCAATTTCTGTCTCAATATTGTTGTGTAGGTCTTCCAGGGTGCTGGGACGGTTGCCCTACACCTTCAACTTCAGGTAAACCCAAAGAAAAAAATCGAATGGGGCTAATCGGGCATTATTATAAATTTTTTATTCAAACGTTTCATGGAAGCCATATCTCTCGGATCTCAACTGGCCCGCACGCTCACCAGACTTAAGGCCCCCTCACACGCGCAAATATGTCTGCAGACATATCTGATCTGGTGCTGAGTTCGTGAGTTTGTACGCTCATTTCAGATTGGCTAAGCATGTATGAGGCAAATGAGCTATGCTTGATAATTTTGGAGCGACTGGCTTCAAACCTCGACACCACGTCAGTGTCTAGCATGGAGCTAGGATATATGGAGGGAGCCTTACTGATTCCGATCGGGCTCAATTTGGTTGCAAAAGTTGAGAGATTCGGGCATTGTCAAGGCCCGACACGTGACTATTCTGAGCCAACCACAAATGCTTGGCTTAAGTTGGCTTCACCCACCTTCTCTACAACTCCGCCTCTCATTTTCCAAAGCAAGATTAGTACCCCACCACAAGTCAAAGGGTGAGGTGTGCGTGCAAGTCGCTCTCATTTGTTATAATCAAGGGCCTGTAATCTTCAAAGTTTTCAACCCTTAATGAATCTTTGCTAGTAATTTTGATATTATTAAGTGTCCTCAAGTGAGGAAGCACAATTTATTATCTTTTGGAGTCTAATAATCCCAAATTAATGATTAACGATTGTGTAATTAACTCAACAGCTAGAAGAGCATTCAGCGAACGTGTGCGCACTCTAACGTAGTCAGTAGGTAACTGACTTCCGTGCTGACGTCACACTTGCGAGACGGCTATTGGTTACCACAGACATAAGAGAAATCTCAAAATCTGGTTCTCTTCACAGACGGCTATGCTCCCTCCATATATACTCCCTCCACGAGCGTGTGCCAGTCTTTGCCAAGTTTGCAGTGTGTTGTTTGCTGTTTGCATCGTGTGCGGGGCCTTGAGACCGTCAAACCAAATTCAATTCAGATTGTCTGCAGACATATTTGTACGTGTGAGGGGGCCTTAAATGATGTCCATATAACGCGTAAGTTCCGATCACAGGGCCTTGAAATTTTTTTCTGACTTCACTACAGAACTCTCCGATCGATCGCAGGAAATGCCATCATGAAGATCTCAGACGAAAGTTGTCGGTAAAGCCTCAACAGGACACCAAAAGAAGTACACGATGATAGAAAATTTTTATAGGAAAGAAAATATCTTTGAACTTCAAATAAAAACGCGAGCCTCTTCGAATCCCACAATGGAAATGAATGGAGTACTGAAATCATCACTAAAATACCAAGGGTTAATAAAATAATCTTGGCTATCAAACGCCTGCACCTAGCAAAGCGTCATCCAGATTTTATGCGTTCAAAATCACAGGGATGTACAGGGATGTACGAGAGCTTCCAATACAAGAACTCTGGCCTAATTGCATTTTCCGTTATCCGAAGAAACATGACAGTGCTACTAAAGCTGGGTTTACACGGAGGGTGTCTTCCCCAGGGTGACGCCCCTACCCTACCCCTCTCACCCGCTCAAGCTTCCCCACTTGCGTTTAGACGGAGGGTGAGACGCCCAGGGCTGCCGAAATTAGTGCATCCAGCAAATATACGAGTTTCCCTTAAAAAAAATTAATTTTAATTTCTCTGGAGTGAGAATTTTACTATGGGAAACTTCATAAAAAGGGGATCTATTGATTTCGAATGACAATAATTGCAAAATAAATGTAGGCAACCCCTCAAACCATGTGAATATAAATGAGATTTATTTTGGTGCTGCTGCAGAAAGCATTCTCCTGAGAAATGTCAACAAAATATATACCAAAAAACCAGAAGAGTTTGGATTGAAAGATCTTAATAAATGTAATTCAATAATACCATATTCAATGCATTTCTCCAATCTTGCGAAAAAGGAGTAGCAGGAAAATATCAATATGAAGTGGCGACAACTGTTTGGTCAAGATGCTCCTTTCAAGACAAAAATTGTCTGAAAAATACTGGTACGCAGCTTTGTTACTCGCTGCTTCCCGAGTTCATGATGCAGCTTTTGTCAATACCGCAATATTTTGCAGCAGCTAGAAAAATTTTTCGACCCTAACTACATAATAGCAAAAAACAGGTTTTCGTTAAAAAGAGCAAGTCTAAATGCATGAATGAGATCAAAATCTACGTTAGAGAACACAGACTGCAAAAATTGGAACCACCACGGTAGCTTAGTCAACAAATTAAATAAAAAACATTGGCAGATGAAGGAAGAAGAGGAGGAAAAAGTTTCATTCTAGTATTAAAAGTAGGTAAAACCATAAAATTTTCGTTTTATTGCTAGTTAAATAGATTTGGTACGCTCTAACAATTTTTGGTACGTTTTCATGAAGGTTTTGTACGACCATCAGAAAAAAAATCGGCAACCCTGGAGATAACAGTGACTGAGTGAGGATGTCGAAATGTAATTCAAGGTACGTGCAGAAAAGAAGATACTATTTTTAACCTGTAAACTATTTCACAGAGGCCGGCATAAGATCAACGTATTCGTGAAGAATTCAAGAATTACTTCTTAAACGAAGGCCAAGTGCCTTGGTAGAAACGAATGTGTCAATTAGATTAATAAGGGATGGAGGCGAATCAATAAAACTTAGCGCGTATATAGCTTCTTATATGAACTTAATGCCCAAACTAAGGTATAATAAAATATAGCTTGCCTAGCAAATGTATATAGAGAAAAAAATGAATGAAATATGCGCGATAGAGTCTGATTACAGGATATAGAAATAAGTAACAAAAATTATATCAGCCTAAGTCCTATCACGAGCCATCTTGTGTTAATAATAGCATGATAGCGAACAATTTGTGCTACTATTGTTAGAGGTAATTTCTTTTGAATTAAATCGAAAATCATTTCAGTGTTAGTACATGTTAAAAAAATATATTTACAGCCGCAATAAATACAACCAGATTGGCGCTATGCTCTCAATAAATCTATCAATGTAAAAACTTTAGCCTTCAGCCACTTTTCCAGATTAAGAGAGACTTTTTGCATTATGATTACGCATGAGAACATGACGACAGAGCAGCTAAGACATACATCCTGCCTTCAAGACTGTCTGAAGCGCACTGTCCATGGAGCTAGGATATATGGAGGGAGCATAGCCGATTCCAATCGGGTTCAAATTAGCTGCAAAAGTTGGGAGACTGGGGCATTGGCAAGGCCCACGGTACACATAAGAAGGTAGGAGCATTCAAGTAATTTCTCGAAAGGGCCCTGGGTGTGGTGACGTCACGGGCCTAGAACGAATAGCAACCCAGGAATACGCCACCTGGCGACAATATGTGACATTATCGAGTCAGCTGTACGACAAGTTGGACAACAACAATACCACATTGGCGGCCATTGAATCGGGCGCAATGGCGACTAGATTTTAAAACAAAATCTACGTATATCTAGAAACTGGTGTAAGGCAATTGCCTCATAATTATTCAATGTAGCTCGAAAGTGTAAGGTGTGAAATTGAAAATTTTTTATAACTAGTTCGTTATCTGGGAATTTATTGGAAATTTCTGGGGGCATTTCATGTGGTTTGTGTATTATTTATGGTAGTATAATTTAGTTGAAAGTTTTTCTGAATACGTTGCTACGCTACAATGGAAGAAATAATGCCAGGCAAATTTTTATTAGAAGTGCTTAATTAATTATGTTTTAAAACATTTCTTCATAAATTGTAATTATCCGTGCCAATTGAAAGGGCGGTTGAAGATGATATTTTATTCAGCTGGTATGCCAATTTGCTTGAATTTAACAATTATAAATGTCTGTCTATTTATTTTTTGTGAGGTTTTTAAAATTTCACTTTATTGAGTGATTTATTAATGATAGTAACCAGAATTGTTTAATAGTTCAATTATGATTATTGATCATAATCTGGATACTTGGCAAAGATGGAAAGACTATGAAAAATTGATCAACAATAATTCCACCTATGCATTACAAGACTGAACTATCACATTACTTCAAATTGTAGTTCTAAATGAAGTGCTAAATTTGTAGATTTGTAGCAGTTAAAATACTAAAATCAGATTTCATTTAAACAGAAAGACATGTATCACACCACAAATTGCAGTCTAGAAAATAATTTTGCAACAAGTAATACAAAGATAGATTATACTAAATTCAAAGGTTTAATCTAAAGGATATGACAGTAATCGATTTTACACTTTTCGTTGCCTAAACCTAATTAATTGAATCAAAATAAACAAGTTTTCTTCTATGCACTTTTCGTCTGAAATGAGTATTTTACGAGTTATAGCGGTAGGTTTAGTTTCGTCTTTGATGACTAATGCGCTTGAATAAACAGCTACTCATTGATTTTTGAATTTTTGTTGCTTGAATCATGGTAATAACATCAAAATAAACTACTTTTCTTCTGCACATTTTGTTCGTCAAATTAGTATTTAACGTGGTAGAGCGGTAGGTTTGGCTTTGTCTTTGACGATGAGAGCGCGGTCAGCAAAACTCCATTGCAGTGTTGCTATTCCGCGGGGTTGATAAATTATTTACCGCTTCTAACACTAGAGTTGTATTAGTAATTTACTGCTTTAGATAATAAGGTAAATGTTGAGGACTTAACCATAATCGATTTTCCACTTTTTGATCAACAAAGATTGTTGATGAGACCAAAATAAACAAGTTTTCTTCAATGCACTTTCCGGCGGAAATGAGTATTTTAAAAGTTATGGTGTTCAATGAGTTACCGGAACTCCATTGTGCATCACCCTATTACAAACGTAAAGAGGTTGGGTCGTGAGGGGTAGCCACAGTTCTTTTAGTTTTATAATTTTCACTAAAAGAACTGTTGCTACCCCTCACGACCCAACCTCTTTACGTTTGTAATAGGGGGTTTGCTCTTCGTCGGCTTGGTTGGCGCGCGGGAACGCCTGTTTACTTTCACGTCGGACCGCGCGGTATATTTTTCCCCGCCTCAAACACTGGAGTTACGGTAACTCATTTAATGCCATAACTTTTAAAATACTTATTTCCGCCGGAAAGTGCATTGAAGAAAACTTGTTTATTTTGGTCTCATCAACAATCTTTAGTGATCAAAGAGTGGAAAATCGATTATGGTCAAGTCCTCAACATTTACCGATAATAAAATACTCAGTTCAGACGGAAAGGGCATATAAGAAAACTCGTTTAATTTCATTAAATTACCTATGTTTAGACATTGAAATTTACGAAATTGATTACTGTCATATGCGTCAGATTTACCAATTTAAATGCAGATTTGGTCAATATTGATTTTAGGTGCCTCACAGAAATTAATAATCCGTTCCAAACAATCACTAAAGGAATACATTTAAAAGCGTTTTACACGAATGTCATTCTGCTCGCTGATGCATTATTTTCAAATTATTCAACTTTAAAGTTGGCTTTTGTGCGCCAAAGAAAGAGAGCGCAACGGAAGCTAACCCCCTATTACAAACGTAAACAGGTTGGGTCGTGAGGAGGAGCCACAGTTCTTCTAATGGAAATCATAAATAAAGGTTACCTAAAGGCGTTTTACATGAATGTCATTCTGCTCACTGATGCGATATTTTACAGTTATTCAACTGTAATACTGTTCACGTTGTACAGAGAAACAATCAGTTGAAAGATGGCTGCTATCGTAGAAAGATGGCTGCCATCTATAATGACTGCCACCCGGTATGGTCGCCCGGTACGGTGTAAACGTAATTGCAGACGTCACCCTAATGGGTGGGTTAGAACCTTTATTTATAATTTTTACCAGAAGAACTGTGGCTCCCCCTCACGACCCAACCTGTTTACATTTGTGCTAGGGGGTTAGCGTCCATTATTAATATTCCGCTTGGCAGGCTCGCTTCCTTTGGAGTGCGAAAGCCAACTTCAAAGTTGAATAATTAGAAAATAACGCATCAGCGAGCAGAATGACATCCGTATAAAAAAATTTTAAATGTGTTCCTTTAGTGATTGTTTGGAACAAAATTATTAATTCCCGTGAGGCACCTAAAATCAATATTGACCACAGATTTTGACAAAAACCAGGGTAAATGTGTAGCGTTGGGTAGTAATTGATTTTTCACTTTTGGGTGCCTAAATATAGTTAATTAGATAGAAATAAGCAATGTTTCTTCTATGCACTCTCCATTGTAAATGAGTATTTCACGAGTTATAGCAGCAAATTAGTTACGGCAACTCAAGTGTTTGAAGCGGCAAGTAATTCATCGACCGCGTCGGATGGCAACACTGCAATGGAGTCTCGCTTCCAACGCGCTAGTCATCAAAGACAAAACTAAACCTACCGCTCTAACTCGTAAAATACTCATTTGTCACAGAAAGTGTATAGATGAAAAGTAGTTGATATATATGTTATTACCGTGATTCAAGCAACAAAAATTAAAAAATCGATGAGTAGCTGTTTATGCGAGCTCGTTTGTCATCAAAGGCGAAACTAAACCTACCATTTTAACTCATTAAATGCTCATTTGCTTCGGAAAGTGCATAGAAGAAAACTTCTTTATTTTAACCTAATTAACTATGTATAGGCACCAAAAAATGGAAAATTGATTACTGCCAAGCGCTACACATTTACCAAAACCAGAAGTGTTGATAAGAAACTAATTATTCAAATAAATGACAATTCTACGCAGGTAGCATGTGTCATAGATTTTCAATTTCAAGTTTCATTATAAAAGTAACTTTGCAACTACAATTTTAGATGAACAAGGGCCAAATGTTTAGTTAGTTGTATTGATTTAAATTATCAATTGCAGGAGATTTGTAGAAGGAATAAAGAACCAGGTTGTGGGGATGTTTTCTAATAATAAGAAAATATTGAAATGTGTTAGCCTATAAATGTATATTTGTTGTTATTAGTATCAAAACTACACAGCCTTTGAAGAGCATTTTGAATGCAAGCTTATGTTTGAATGCAAGTTTATGTTTGAATGCAATAATATTGCTGGCTTGTAGAGATGTCTAAGGGTATGAATTTTAATGTGGCTATGCTTGAAGGAAAGATGTATATGGTGATTGATATCAGTGGGACATTTTTTAAAATCACAAATTTTTATTGTCTATATTTAGCTGATATAAAAGAAAAAGGGGTTGAAAAGAGCAATTGACTATGTTATATGGATGATTGAAACTAGAGAGAGTAAATGTGAAGGAGAGGACCATAATCTATTTTCCACTTTTTGGTGCCTAAACATATATAATTAGATCTGAATAAACAATTTTTCTTCTATGCACTTTCTGTCAATAATGAGTATTTATCAAGTTATAGGTGTAAATTACTTACCGCAACTCTAATATTTGAAGCGGAAGGAAATTGATCATAGGGGAAGACTACAATGGACTTTCCCTATCGATGCGTTTGAATGATCAAGCCCATTTCAGCCATCAAAAACGAAAATTAACTTACCGCCATAACTTGTTGTTTATGGGTGATAACCTTTATTGTGTTGTTAGCTAAAAGATCCTAGAAGTGGGTTCAGGCTTCGCGGGATTTGCTATTGATAAATTTCAAAGTACCCAAACGTACTTGAACAGCTCAAGCGTGCAACGGTTTCTGCTGTATGGAACACAAAACTAAACCTACCGCTATAACTCTTAAAATACTCATTCGCCGCAAAAAGTGTATAGGAGAAAAGTAGTTTATTTTGATGTTATTACCATGATTTAAGGACCAAAAATTCAAAAATCGATTAGTAGCTGTTTATTCGAGCACATTCCAGTCATCAAAGACAAAAAATTAACATACCGCTATAACTCGTTAAATACTCATTTACAACAGAAAGTGCTTAGAAGAAAAAATTTTTGTTTCATCATATCAACTATGTTTAGGCAGCAAAAATTGGAAAATCGATTATGGTCCTCTCCTTCTCAAATACCCAAAAGAGAGAGTAATGACACAGAATATATGGGTGAAAATGAGTTTTACATTTACATTGACTGCCTGATGTATGTTCTAAAATATAATTAGGGTAAGGGAAAGTGGGAGAATATGAGTAGTTTATTAAAAATCTCTCAAGATGAAATGACAAGCTGGAATGGAAAGAATTTAGTAATGGATTGAGTGATTGAGGGAGGAACACTGGAAACCAATCTTATGGGTCATGAGGTTACATCCTACTATTTATGTGAATGAAAAAAATTTGTAAGGCTTTTGCAGTCTTCAACTAATCTCAGCCCTCTTTGCTTCCAATTTCCAATAGGGAAAAATAAATTTCCCAGCTGAAACAGAAATGCTTCAATCAAGAGGCTTGTACAGATCAGTTACTACACATTGTTGTTGTAGTATGTTTATTGTTATAGTCCAATTAATTTTATTCTTGTACTAAGTTCTGGTATCAGTAGTATCAAGATTTTGTTATTACGGTCGTAGGAGCAAATAATATTAGTCATGATTGATGATTCTACCAACTTCCTGTACCTTGTCTAATTCTTTCTCATTGTCCAACAGGAAGAGTGTGGTCAAGTTAATGGATGCTACTTGCCAGTCACTGCCTTGGGAATGTTTCACCTTTAATAAATGCTGCATCATGCCATATACCCACTTCAGTTGGACATGAGTTTACATTGCCTGTTCAAATAATTGTCAACTGAGTTAGGTAATTCACAAAGTGTCAAAATATTCTACTTCTCAGACAGTAACTAAGTAAGCATGCTCAACTCCACGAGCAGCTTAAAAGAGAGCCTCTCAATCTCCTAAATTGGCAAGCATTGAAGCTTGCCAGACTGTTTATGATGTTACTATGACATCCTCACTACTGTAACTCCTGAAAGTGTAACTAGAAGAAGTTTAATTTTTTAAAGCATCTCTACAACTTCCCCATCTGGAATTAATAGAAGCTGTCAAGAACCCTGGGTCAACCAGATCTTAATTTTGATGAATGTCTAGTGGCAGAAAATATCAAGGCATTTTATGACCCATCTTGTTGAAGGAATTTATTTTCATGCCCCATGAGGGTCAAAAGGACATCAAAAAACAAGGAATGGCAGAAAAAATGCTGTTAGAAAGAAAAGGACTCCTGTTCTGTATAAAAATTTCAACATTATATCACAAATACATTCAAAGGTGGGACCCTTTTTGACAATATTTATTCTTCTAATTCATGATTGGCAGTAATGGATACTGGTATTGCAAAGTGCATTATGGAAGCTTTAACATTTACCACAAGGCTCGTCTACTGCAGAAACTCCAAAATGTTCGTCTTCATCTTGAGATATATGAAGACCCCCGTGGAGTTTCTCATCCGTACCCCTTTTGCCTGCAATTGCAAGACTCTCTGATCAGCAGCTGAGAGAGACACCTTGGGCTTCTTTCTGAAGGTAAGATGATTGAACTCTAGTCAGAATGGAAAAATAAATGGTACAATGATAGTCAGCATGGTTCAGGTGATGGTTTGTGTATATACGTTTAGTATTTCAGGCGAATTACGTTGAGTTAACATGTGAGATGCTACATTAATTATTTTGTGAAATTTAGGCTTGCTTTGAGAGAAGTGTTTTATTATTCATGATGTTATGTTAATTTTTTGGTAATGAAAAGCTTCATATAACATAACTCCTGTCAACTTGCTACAGTGTTTGTTAGAAAGATGTATGTCCTTTTCCTTTCCATTTCCTTTCTTTCTATCTTCTTTCCATGTCTCTCTCCTCTTATTCCCCTTCAGGGGGAGACAACTTTTGTATCCATGGGAATTAGCGCTTCCAGGGGGACAACGTGAGGGCCCGAGCTTAGATTTAAGTAGGCCTTCTTTTTGTTGGAAATGAATGTTTGGTTATGTTAACTGACAATCTTTTTTCTGTTCACTGTTGTCCTGTTTTTCAGCACCTACTACTTTCTACTTCAACTTTGATCTTGTTTCATTAACTTCTTTCTCAATTTAGTGTTTCTATGCCCTTTCTGCACAGATTCAGCGTTCCTTTAACTCCTTACTAAATGGTTTCTTCTTCCTTCCTCTCTTTGGATCTCATTTGTTGAGGATAGGGAGGTTCAAACTAACCAATAATCTAACCTAATTCTTCTCATTCCCATCCTTTCTCCTGCTTGTTTTCAGGGAATTTCGGATTAATTTGCATTTCATGGTGTACATTTTTGGTCCTGCTCACCATTTCACGGTTTGCAATTTATAGTCATCCTCTTCATCCTGTTCTTACTACAAGTCTCCTTTCATCACACAGACATCTCTTCCAAGTTCCAACTTCTCTCACTGTGATGATGAATTGCACCTACATCACAGAAATGCTGTTTTGTTGTGAGTTTGCTAATTTTTTTTTGCCTCTCAGGTTCCGAAACAGAAGAAAAAGGACCCTCAACCCATTAGCAAGAAAAATACGGATAAGAAGAGGAAATGTCTCCAGTTATGTGCAAGGGAAGTATGGAAAAACGAAAATTTTTTGAAACAGAAAAAGTGAAAGGCCGTACGTGTGTGGAAATGAAAATATATTTGTTGCTGAAGGAAGAATTCTTCAACGCTAAATTGTTATCACAATAACTTCAACTTAAAAGCACCCCTGGGGGGAGACCAGTATTTTATCTGTGTGAATTAGTGCTCCAATAAGGAGCATATGAGATCTCGAGCTGACGGTTAAGTAGCCCTTTTTTATAATGAATAGGTTTTTGCTTTTTACGGACTCATTCAGTTCTTGGTTTTCTTAAGCAGAAATAAGTCATTTGCCTAGCTTTGGTAAGACAATTCGTGAAGTAATCGCATCAAACTGTCCCAAGCCTAACACTTGTTGCTCGCAGATTACATTCTCCCTCATCAAGTTTTATGTGAAGTGTAGAAATGTACAATCAATCAGAGTACATCATTACGAAAGACATGTGTGAAAGAAAAAGGGACAAAATAACGAACAATTAATTTTTTCCCCTCGATGAAACTTGGTCTCTAAAGTGTCCCATTTTGGTAAGACTGGTATGACCCGTGCATCATGCACAGTCCTGCAGCGCTACAGGAGCGTTGAACAAAACATAAATTATTGCGTTTACTTTATTAAGTTGAATTTAATTCGCATGTCCTCTAAGTATTCTGGGGTACAGCAGTGCATTGCAGATTTTTACAAATGTGTATCTAACTATAACTTTCAATTTTTTATGATGGAAAACGCGGAGCACTTCTGTTGAAATGAAGAGGGGCAAATTTTTCTTAGAATTCTATTATGCGATTATTAAGCTACCAGAAGATTTGAAGTAGTTCACATTACTAATTGGTGTCAAGGGGTTTAGGACCCAATATATAATTAATCATCAGGGAGACACAACTACTGTGTCAAAGGAAATTAGCTATCCCAGGGGGATACGAGGGGTAGGCCTAGTCAAAAAGTCCTCAGACAATGCCATAATTTCTTTATTTAACAACTCATTACTGTTATTTTTCTACATAAGCTCCATTGTGGTCTATACACTTTTGTAATTTATTTTTCCACCTGTAAATGCCTTCCTGATAAAATTGGGGGGAGGGGGAGCTTGTTCCAGTAGGTTCTTTACGAGAGAGATGTTTTCATTTGTTGCTGTTGTGAGTCTTCCTCCTCGTGGGTCGTCATCAAGTTGGGCTCTTCCCTCTTTAGAGCGTTCAATCCAATCATAAACGACTGCTCTACGTGGTGCAGAGTCTCCATAAACCTGCTGTTAGCAAAGCTTCGATGATTTCAACAGGTTTCCAATTTAGTTTAGTTAAAAATTTGATGTTAGCTCTGATCTCAAAATTTGTCATTTGAAAGGTTGAAAATTACTATTTTGAGATGCAACCTCTCTCGATGCTGACCTGACACAGACTGATGAGACAGCTGCAAGTTATCAAGGAAGCTCTAAGGACAGGTTTTAACTTGTTAATCTCTGTTCAGTTCAAAATTATGGCAATTGTCTGAGAACTTTTTGACTAACCCTCGTATTCCATGTTGCACTGCTTGAAGAGATTTAACGTGAAGCCGCGCTGTAACGCATTATAGCCAGACGTCATATCGTCTTAGAAGTTTGAAGATGAAGAAACTGCAATATGGCCGGGCGCGCTACGTTGGTACATCGGGGGTTTCAGCGTGGGTAAGTCGTCCGGCCATAAATGGGTGGGCAGCTGAAACCCCACTACGGGGTTTGGATGCCCAGTGCGTTCGACTGTACAGTGTTGTGAACAAATTTTAATGGGGAGACACTTGTAATCTTGAGTTGCAATTATAACCACGATGCTCATATAATTTTGATGTTTCAAATAATAGTGATGTTCATCTTGTGTGGTGATTTGGAAGAGTCTGGTACGAATTAAATTATGTGACCTTCGGTGTGACATAGTTTGAGTAACTGAAGCGCTAGCTACTACTACTACAAATTGTCCCATTTTGGTTAGACCGATATGACCTGGATCCAATACATGTACAGTTCATCATAAAAGGGGTACAACTTCTGTATCCAAGGGAATTGGCGATCCTAGGAGGAATATGTGAGGTCCCGAGTAGCGAGTTAGGTAGGCTTTTTTTGTTGAAATACAGTTTGTATTATGGGATGAACAATTTTTTTTTGGTTCACTGTTGTCCTGTTTCTCAGCTGCTACTACTACTACTTTTTCATTAAACTTTTATCTTGTTTCATGAACTTCTTTCTGAATGTACAGTTTCAATGCACCTTGTGCATAGATTCAGCGTTTCCTTAATTCCATATTTAACAGTCCCTTCTTCCTTCCTCTATTTCGAACGTCTTTGTTGCGGTTAGGGAGCCTTTAACCTAACATCTGATCTCGAATTAACGTTGCGTAAAATATAGACATAACTTTTTAATATCGTAAATCACGCTCTAAGAGTCCCTAGGGCTTTGCAAGTTCCAAAAACGTTATTTTCACTTTCCAGCTTGCGTGTTAATGTTTTAACTTTTTTTAGCATTCATTTTTATCCTTTCACAGTTTCTGATTTTAGCAACGACAGTACTTCTAAGGTGTGGTAGTAGCTGTAATGTGTTCCAAAATTGTCCAGCCCATGCTAATTGTCTCTTGGTTTTTACAGGGTCGGCCAGAAGTAACTTACTCTTGTAATTTGATAATATAAGTAAAACTATGAACGCTAGGAAGTTGAAATTGATTTATTGAAGGAAAAAATTTTTTATAGGTTAACAACACTATTGTTATTAACAGGAAGAGAAAGAGTATTGTTGGGAGAGTGCTTTCCAAATAACTTAATTTTACGATTTGGTAACATCCCTTGGTCTCCTTGTTCTCCAGATTTGTCCCCATGAGACTTCTTCTTGTGGGGCTCCCGTAAGTCACGAGTTAATGTAGCCAATTTAACAAATTTACAAGAACTTGAAAATAAAATTTTATATGAAATAGCTCAACTCTCGCCTGATACACTGAGGAGCGTTATGGAAGCGACAAAGAAAAGAGCTCTAATTTGTCTAAACAGTCGTGGCACTCATTCGAACGTATTTAAAATTTAGCCTTGATAAACCATAAAAATGTTATTCTTTCAAATTAAACAAGTTTCAACTCCCTAGCGTTCATAGTTTTTCTAGTATTAGCAAATTAAAAGGCTCGGTTACTTCTGGCCCACCCTGTATATGTATAGCGATTGGTGTTATTTTTATATTTATAGCATTTCTTTGAGAGTTATCTTCAGGTTGTTCTTGGTGTTATAACGGAAAGGTATTTCTATGAGATTTCAATTCTGCAGGATAGATTTCACAAATTGTGTATTTTACGTTTCAAGCTTCTGGTTACAGCTGAAGTCTTAAAATTTGTTATGTCCAACAGGAAAGGAAATGAGATTTGTAATTTCTAAGCGGTGACAGGAGGAAACATAAGCGTGGCCAACCTGTTATCTGATGGGGGACTTATTCATAAGGTTATGGAACTTGTTGAAAAAGTGAATGTATTAGGGAATATATGATGTTAAATCTGAGTGGACCCTCCCAGTTCAAGAGTGGCGAGGTTGTGTTTTAACGTTTGTATTACGGTTTGCCTATGTCTTAGTCTTGTAGCAGTTGGTATGTTCTGCGGCACAGTTTAGAACCTAAATGGCCGAGCGTACTGCGCTCCTCAACGCAGAGTTGAGGTAAGTGAGCTGGAGCTCTTACCCAGCGCGGGTAAGACGCTCAGCCAAAGTGAGGGTGTGAGCTGGAACCCCAACTTTGGGGTCCTAGCTTCAATCCTTCCACATTCATTGTTCCATTGCATCCATGTACCCTGGTTCTTCAGGTAAAAATTACGAGTTTCAGCTATATTGGCCTCAATCTTTGTTCATATGGTGATTGAATCCATATGATGACTGGTAAAAAGAAGCAAATGTTGTGATAAGTGTTAGAATGTCCATGACAGCTCCTTTTCGGGGGGCTCATGCTAAACGGTAGTTATCGACATTTATGTAATACTATATTGCTGTGTAACGAATGGGGGTGAAGTTCTGGAGAATTGTTGTGGCCCGACGAAAGGAGGGCGTACTTAATGTGTTATGCCAGTTATTGTTGAAGTCGGACATGAGTTCTGTTTTTTGCTGAAACTTGTATTGTATTGAATTGAATCGTACTTGACTGAGTAAGATGGAATATGCGAACAATAACGTCGTAATTGAAGTAATCTGTATAGATAGCGGAGAAAGATGGAAGACACTCATGACCTCAGTGTATCACCGTACAACAACACAGCAACTTTGGTAGAAATGCCAAAGCGACAACTAAATAGTCTATGACCAAAGTTGTTGTTAAGTGAGATTATTATTCATTTATATATATATATATATATATATATATATATATATATATATATATATATATATAAAACCGGAGCTAATGGCATATTATAGGATGTGTGCCGTATATGTCTGTACACATATATACATATATCTGTATATTTATTAATTAAAGGACGTAGTGTTCACTATAAAATCGCTACAATAATGTATTTATCGAACCCCTCAGGGGGATACAGGTATTGTATCTATGGGAATTAGCGCTCCCAGGGGGACTATGTGAGGGCCTGAGCTAAAGGTTAGGTAGGCTTCCTTTTGTTGTAATAAAATAGGTTTTTGTTTTGTTACGGACCATCTTTTTTCGGTCCACTGCTGTCCTGTTTTTCAGCACATACTACTTTCTTCTTCAACTTTTTTCTTGTTTCATGAACTTCTTTCCTAGCTTACTGTTTCTACCTTGTGCATAGATTCCGCGTTCCCTCAACTCCATACTAAATGGTGCCTTCCTCTTTCCTCTCTTGGAATATCTTTGTCGGGGTTAAGGGAGGCTAAAACTTTTTTATATAATAATAATAATGTATTCATCGAATAAATATGGATGTAAGGCTACTTTTTCCATGTAATTGCATGTTTTACTGTATTGAGGGATTTTCACTGGGAAAAGTGTAGCTACTGGAATGACTACAGCAATACTGCCAATATTCCTGGAGTTACTCCAAGCTATACTTTTAGTTCAACAATGCTCTTTATTCAAATTTTCAACTATTTAGACGTTGATCATGTACAGAGCAATTCGAAAATTAAATAATCTAAGCTAACACGTTCTTTATAACGCAATATGATGTAGCGGTGATTATTCAAAATCGTCTGAACAAATCGGTAGGTAAGAGAAAGACAGCACAGCAGATTATGAAAGAGGTGCAAGAGAAAGATTTGTGCGGAAGATTTGTACTTCGGGAGCCAATTCTTATAATTTATAATTTGAATTTATAGGATGCCCGTAATATATTTATGTATATAAATAGTCCAAAATAAATGTGCATTAAAGATGATGGACACGTGAAAAACTAATCCTGCTTCCTATGCATGTCGTTCAACAAGTATTCTAAAAGAATTGAAGACTTTCTAGAAGCGGAAAGCATTGTTTGCCAGACTAATTTGATCCTGTGGTTTATTTACGTTGACGAACCATGATCTCTGTGTTTCTTTCTGAAAATATATAGTAACATCATGAGGACTTTCATTTGATCTATCCTTTAAACACTCGGAAAAATAAACATCTGAATTTTAGAATTACAATGAGTATGCAAGTCCTAAACGGAGCTTTGGATTGATAAATATGAAGGTTTTACTCAGTATGCACACAAATTTTAATTATTACATGGCTATTAAGCATTGCATACAAGATTATCAAAGTTATTCAGTATCATAGTTTCCAGACTATTTAAATATTTTTCAATACGAATGTGCGGAAACCCGGCTGTTCCTGCCATGGTGCAATCGTACGTACGACAGCCAGTGCATCGCTGCCGCGAGTGTGGTGTGGGTCACGTGGTATGGGTGTGGCAACGTCATCAGGTCAATCGTCTCCTATTGGCTGGCTTGTCTAACGGTTGCGAGCAGCTGTCCCCTTTGAAGTGGACCTACCTGTCTTGTGTATATCGTGGCAAGGCCCCACACGTGAGCCAACCACAGACGCTTGGCTGAAGTTGGCTCCTCCTCGCCTCCTCTACAACTCGTTCATTCGCCAAAGCAAGATTAGTACCGCTTCACAAATCGAAGGATGAGGTGCGCGTGCAAGTCGCTCTCTAATTTGTTATATTCAAGGACCTGTAATCTTTACAGTTTTCAACTCTTAATGTATCTTTGCTAGTAATTTTGATATTATTAAGTGTCCTCGAGTGAGGAAACACAATTTATTATCTTTCGGAGTCTTAGAATCCCAAATTAATGATTACGATAAGCTCAACAGCTGGAAGAGCAATCAGCGAGCATGTGCGCACCCTACCGTAGTTAGTAGGTAACTGACTTCCGTGCTGACGTCACACTTGCGAGACGGCTATTCAGGGCTGCCAATGAGACTTTTACAAAAACCCAAGATCATGGGTCTAAAAAACCCAAGATCTAAAATAAAAACCCAAGATTACCAAAATACAAAAAATTCATAATATTTAAAGTGTTTTTTTTCTTTCTGTGCGGACAAATTGCAATCATAGGTGGAAAAACATAAAAAAATGATTATTACCAAGGATAAAATACCAAAAACTACCAACTAAAGCAGGTTTTTGCTATTTTAGCAAAAAAACTACCAGCATATTACTGTTAGAAAAAGATACTGGTAGTTTCAAGCTCTTAAGCATTAAATAATGTTTCTACGTTATTAGAACACACGAGTTCGATGCGTCGAGGTTAATGGAGGCCATTTAATTTCAACACCTACAATATGAGAATTTGTTGAATAAAAGTTGCGCATTAATTTATGGCTTATTATTAATATCCTACAATACCTCTGACGAAAAGTTCCTAACAAATTGTAAAAATGAGGCTTTTATAAATTAAATTAAATAACTACTGTGGATGGCTTGGCGTTAATTTTCATCCGAAAATTAAATTGCATACCTTTTCCTCAACTGTACAATGCTTGCTGGCTTTTTGCAAAACTAACAAAAACTTCTATAATGGGGTCATAATTTTAGCGAGTAGAGATAACATTGGCTCCGATGTAGTATCCTACTTCAAGATTTAAAATTTCTTTAAGTCATTTGAACTCGAAAAGTAAGGAGATTTTGGTAAATTATCATTCGTGAAAATCAATTTATTTTGAGTTTTCTTCAATAAGTTGAAATGTGTTCGCACAAAAACACCTTCTATGGTACAAAAAATACAAATACTCACGTATAATTATAATTACATGTTACATCAAATGTAGATTAGGTAACATTAGGTGTACATTGCCCTCAATCGTTTATTTCGACCAGGGACATGGGTATTACAATACTCAGGTTTGTGTATCATCTAAGTGTATTAACTTTAAGATATTTTAAACACCAATGATCGTACTATTGTACCATCTTTATTGGAAATAAACTGTGTTTCTTTTTTCTCTATTCTACGTTTGCGAGATGAATATTTATTTTATCAAAAGCTGTACCATCTAGGATTACCTAGGTAAGTTTCGTTCGATTTATCGACAGTTTTTCGGCTATTTTACTATCAGGAAATGCAAGCTCACATACCTCAATGTTGGCAAAGGGTAAATTATGTGTTACGAAATAGAATGCAACCTTATCTCACTCCTCGCTATTTGTTGGCTTTCAGTTGTTCTCTTTTTTAAGATATTGAGTGATACTCGTGCTTCCTTTAGCAACTTCAAATTTTTTCATGATTAAAAGAAACTTTATACTTCAACGACCTAGACTCATTTTTATTTTTTAGTGTCACTTTACATGCCTTACAGTAGGTAACCGAGTCTTCGTCGTTGCAGTCATGCTCAAACCACTTTTTTTTTTATTCCGTTTCACTGGCCCATTCTTCTTTGAAGCACAGAGCATTCCATTTGCTCTTCTTTGCTGGCATAATTTCATCAGTGACTTTTTTAATTTGAATGAACAGAGTTCATTAGAAGATAATCCCTTCAAATTTGAGTTTAATCAAAAAATGCAGATTTTCAAATCAAACCACCGGCGAAAATCACATAGCAAATGCAATAACGCGACTGGCACACGCCACACACACACTCTAATCAGTTTTTTTGACACAGTGGCGCGCGCTCAGAAGATTGTGATTTGTGATAGGTCACCTTTATGCTACGAGTTTATACGCTAAGCGCTCTTACAGGTTGTGACAGGCATGCAACGCATTTCTATCGCATAACGAAACTTTTAAGCGCAATAAAAAGAAGGCATTTGTACGTAATAATTTGACTTTGAGAAATTTCTGTGTACCATGATTGAAGAATGAGGCTCAAAACCCAAGATTATCAACATATTCGAAAACAAAACCCAAGAACCCAAGGTACATTGTAAAAACCCAAGATCTTGGGTTAAAACCCAAGCATTGGCAGCCCTGCGGCTATTGGTTACCACAAACACAGGAGAAATCTCAAAAACTGGTTCTCATCACAGACGGCTATGCTCCCTCCATATATACTCCCTCCACGGCGCTGTCCGTGGAGGGAGTATATATGGAGGGAGCATAGCCGTCTGTGAAGAGAACCAGTTTTTGAGATTTCTCCCATGTTTGTGGTAACCAATAGCCGTCTCGCAAGTGTGACGTCAGCACGGAAGCCAGTTACCTACTAACTACGCTAGGGTGTGCACATGCTCGCTGATTACTCTTCCAGCTGTTGAGTTTATCGTAATCATTAATTTGGAATTCTAAGACTCCGAAAGGTAATAAATTGTGTTTCCTCACTCGAGGACACTTAATAATATCAAAATTACTAGCAAAGATACATTAAGAGTTAAAAACTGTAAAGATTACAGGCCCTTGAATATAGCAAATTAGAGAGCGACTTGCACGCGCACCTCATCCTTCGATTTGTGGAGCGGTACTAATCTTGCTTTGGCAAATGAACGAGTTGTAGAGGAGGCGAGGAGGAGCCAACTTCAGCCAAGCGTCTGTGGTTGGCTCACGTGTGGGGCCTTGCCAATGCCCCAGTCTCCCAACTTTTGCAGCTAATTTGAACCCGATTGGAATCGGCTATGCTCCCTCCATATATCCTAGCTCCATGGCACTGTCGCTCTGGCGCTCTGAGGCAGGGTTGCCAGATCAAGGTATACTAAAGGAGGTAAAGTCACTTCTACGGGTACAGCCGCGCACATTCGCAAATTCGACTGGCCAATAGAAAGCTTCGTATCAAACAAGCCAGATGACATCACTCGCACGCAGCATGACGTCAGCGGCGGCAGCGTGCGTACTACCACGCAGCGTACTCTGCCTTCCAGACGTACGATCAACAACAGGACCGACTGCCGGTATGCCCCCACGTATCCGGATTTGTATTTTTGGAAAATTCAATTCAGTCCGGCTACGTGCAAATTTTTCTATTTAATTATAACAGCAGCTTCGTAAATTGAAAGCCCTTTCCAAACAAATTAGAAAATTTACTTCAATCAATAAAATAAGACGTTTTATTACCTTTTCATGCGGATGAGCCTGTCGATTGCGCACCGGATCGTAAGGATAATATAAAATTCTGTACTTGTATGTTTATTTGAAATAAAAAAACATGCTATAGGTTTCGTTTCACTGGAAAAGATTAAACGCAAGTTTAGGCCTCCGTGACCGCTACAGGAAAGGGCGTATCGAAGAAAGAAAGAAAGGAGGAAGGCACAATTTGGTATGGATTTCAGAAAATGCGGAATCTATGCACAAGATGCATAGAAATAGTAAGCTATGAAAGAAGTTCATGAAACAAGACGAAGTTGAAGAAGAAAGTCGTAGATGGTGAAAAATAGGACACCACTGAACTGAAAAAAGGTGGTCCATAACAAACCAAAAATCTTTTCTATTTCAACAAAAAGAAAGCCTACCCAACCTTCAGCTCGGGCCTTCACATAATCCCCCTGGGAGCACTCATTCCCATGGATACAATAGTTGCATCCCCCTGAAGTGAAGATACCCTGTACATAGAAATACTAAATTGAGGAGCAAGATTAAGACAAAATTAACGCTGAAGAAGAAAATCATAGGTGATGAGAAACGGAACAGCAGTGAATAAATAGAAAAGAGAGTTTTTAAGAAAAGAAAACAAAGCTTTAAATTGTAACAAAAAGAAGCCCTACGAAACTCTAACCATGGGACTTAACATAACTAGTTCTTCAAGAATGGGGAGCAAAATCAAAGAGACAATAATTATTTGTCCATGGAAAAATATTTTCCTCACCTAAAAATACACTAAATTTATATCACATAAATTTTTGCCGATAATGAATGAAATAAACTATTTTCCTCTCAAATCGACATTTGGTATACCACCTCTCTATGCGCGCTTCGACATTTTGCAGTTATAAATTCCAAAATCTACACAAAAGAAACAACATAAAACTAATTACTTAAATCTAGGAAAGGACTTGAGTAATCACATACGACGAGTGACTAATTAATAATAAGCTGCAGGACTCCCAATGCATTAGCGCTATATTCAAACATCAGGACACTCTCCGTGCCAGTAAGTAAAGAACTATAAAATAAAAATAACCTGACCACTTAAAATTCACAAATGAATAAATTTAGCTTAATGGATTATAAAGATATACTCTAGAATGACCAGTTAGTCAAAATCACAATTTGAGTACCAATTCTTTTAACTCTGCAATACTGCATGAAACAATATATATCATAATTTTGCAGAGGTTTCCATAAGTTAGTTATAAACGACCTTTCCAAAAAAGTTGCAGTGTAGAGGGTTATTATTATTATTATATAAGAAAGTTTTAGCCTCCCTTAATTGCACGACAAAGATGTTCTAAGAGAGGAAGGAGGAAGGCACCCTTTAGTATGGAGTTGAGGGAACGCGGAATCTATGCACAAGGTGCACAGAAACAGGAAGCTAAGAAAGAAGTTCATGAAACAAGAGAAAGTTGAAGAAGAAAGTAGTAGGTGCTGAAAAACAGGACAGCAGTGAACCGAAAAAAGATGGTCCGTAACAAAACAAAAACTTATTCTATTTCAACAAAAAGGAAGCCTACCTAACCTTTAGCTCAGGCCCTCACATAGTCCCCCTGGGAGAGCTAATTACCATAGATACAATACTTGTATCCCCCTGAGGGGAAGTACTGCCCTAACTCAACCATCTCTATCAGAAATACAAATGCACACAAGTCTTGACAACAATGCATTACTAGCAGCTACAAATGAAACTGAAAAGCCCACTAATCCACAAAAACGAACATTGGACCAAAGCCTTGAACCTGCAGAAAAAGTAGCTCATGGGAAGAAGAAAAGGAACTTGAACAACAACTTGGAGTTTTGTACAACTGACTTGTCCTTTGAGAGCAATCCATCTGCAGTGATATCTAGGGATAGGTCTCTAAATACAACTATAGATACCATTCCAAACAACCAAGAGCAATTTACAAACAATCAAGCAACTTTCACAGAACCCAGATCTGCTAAAATTGATTTGAACCTGCCAGAAAACATAGATAAAATACCTGATTCTTCCAGGCATGTCATAATCTCTGCTACAGATGAACAGATCAAACTAACAAAACTGAGTCCATTTAGAGTGCAGAGCCTAATCAATCAAATTTGTGGCCCAGTGGAACAAGTGGAATACAAAAAAAAAAAAACAGGAAGCTTAATAATAGAAGTAAAAACCTTTGAATAAACAAAAACATTACTCGCAGCCAAATCCTTGGATAAAATCTCTATTAATACTCAAAAAGCCTGGGGAGCCTCTACTGTATGTGACAAGATTTGCGCACCTGAATTTCTTGGCGAGAGTCTGGATGAACAGCTGCTGCATCATGCCCCTACAGGAATAGTAGGTATCAGGAAAATGTATATGGACCCAAAGCTAGCCGACTCTCACATGTTCGTTTTAACTTTTCTAGGAACAGAATGCCCTAAGGAGATTAAGGCAGGATATTTTAATTGCTAAGTCCATCTTTTCTATCCAAACCCAATCCATTGCACAAAATGTTGGAGGTGGGGCATACCGCTTCCATCTACCGGAACAAAAAAAATTTGCAGAAACTGTTCATCAGCAGAACATGACTAAGCAAGCTGCAAATCAGACAACTACCATTGCCCTAACTGCAAAGGGAATCATTCTGCTAACTTCAAAACCGGTCCAACATATGTCGAAGAACACGAAATTTGCAAAATCAAGGCCAGCAAAAATATTTCTTTTAATTAATCACGTGCCATCTACTCTCAACAACAAAAAAACAACTAGAGATAAACACTGAAGAATATATTGCCCTCGAATCACAGCACATATTCCCGGCTCTGACTCGGCCACAAAAGCAAAATTTCTCTCGGAATACATATGCAGCTGTAACCCGATCTTATAGTACACACCCACTTGACAACAGAACCACCTCTTCTGAGAGGTGGTTCTGCTTTTTTGCTAACAAAAAACATAAGCAGATGATAACCAGCCAAAGCTGCAGGAATCAATCTACACCAATACAAACCACTAAAAGAAGCCAACATGCTTCCCTGGGCTCAAATACATTGCCTGAGACTGATGTAGCCTCTGGTTATCCTCCGGATCACAGGAACATGCTAGAAAGACAATCTCGATTAAGAGATGCAGACAACTCAAATGCAACACCACATATGCCCGAAAACCTCCCAGGAGAAACAAATGGTGGGCTGCTTTAAAAATCTAATCATCCAACTTCTCCCTGCTATTATCAAAATCTTACTGGCAAACACTATAACTGAAAAATAGACAGCCTAAAAGAAATAAAAAATATATTAGAAGCTAGTAAACTAATTTCCGAGTTACTCACAAAATTAAATGTTACCTCTCTCATCAGTCAAGCATGAACTTAACAATCCTACAATGGAATCTAAAAGGATACTTTGCAAAACTACCTTACCTTCACTTGCTTATTGATCAACATCAGTCAGGAATTACATGTATTCAAGAATCATTTTTACAACAGCGCCATAACATATAATTGAAGAATTACTTCAGCCCTTTCCGATATGAAAGAAGGGAAGGTAGAGGAGGTGGGGTGATTATTTTCATTCGCTCCAGCATACCAAACACAACAACACAATTGATTACTCCATTAGAGCTTGTGCTCTGCAAAATATTTATCAACAAAAAGCCTATCAATATAATAAATATGTATTTGCCACCCCGTTTGGAAAGTTATGGTTTATTGCAGAAGTTACAAGGCATCAGTTATCAGATTACAGGATCTAGCATTATTATGATGGACTCAAATGCTCACAGCTATAGCTGGGGCCCTGACTTCAGTGACACACAGGGTAAAATAATAGAGAACTGCATGACTGAAAACAACCTAATATTACTGAATAATTCAGCCCCAACTTTCTTGTTCTCCAGAGGTACATATACACACATAGATCTAACAATAGTCACTGAGGATCTGCACTCCAAGTTTACATGGAGCACTTGTAGTGACACATTGACAAGAGATCACTTTCCACTGATTATTGATTCAGCTTTATCAATTCCCAAGGCCCAACTACCAAGATGGCACTTGCGCAATGCATATTGGCAATATTTGAAACTGCTCTAGTGTTCCCAAACTGCTCAAAATAGACAATATCTGATGCTTTTCAATCCATAACCAAAGCAATATTGGCAACATCAAGGCTAGTCAAAGCTTTACACAACAAAAATTATTATTATTATATAAGCAAGTTTTAGCCTCCCTTAATTGCACGACAAAGATGTTCTAAGAGAGGTAGGAGGAAGGCACCATTTAGTATGGAGTTGAGGGAACGCGGAATCTATGCACAAGGTGCACAGAAACAGGAAGCTAAGAAAGAAGTTCATGAAACAAGAAAAAGTTGAAGAAGAAAGTAGTAGGTGCTGAAAAACAAGACAGCAGTGAACCGTAACAAAACAAAAACCTATTCTATTTCAACAAAAGAAAGCATACCTAACCTTTAGCTCAGACCTTCACATAGTCCCCCTGGGAGCGCTAATTTACACAACAATAAAGGACAAGCAGCTGGTGGACTGATGAGTGCAAGATAGCCCATAGGAAATACGATAAGGCCTACAACCATTACAAAAATCCCCTTGAGAACATTGATAAATGGATCGCATTTAAGCAAGCAAGAGCGATTTTCCGGAAAAACAAGTAGTAGAGGCTAAAGCCGTCAGTTGAGGGAAGAGCAGTTTCAGAGCAGACCGTTGCACTCTGGACGGACTCGCACGTATTGGAAACTCCATTCGGAAAGCAATAATCCTGCAAGATTTTTATGTTGCAGTATTTATTGATATAAAACAGGCTTTTGACACTGGCTGGCATTATGGGCTGTTGCAAAAGCTACAGATTTTAGGATTTGCAGGTAATCTACCTCAAACCATAATGTCTTTCATCAAAGAATGCAAAATAAGAGTCCGAATCAATGACACCTTATCCAAGCAAGCAATGTTTCCTGATGTAGGGTGTTACACAGGATCAGTGATCAGCCCAACATTGTTTAACATAATGATACATGATACTTTCCAGAACTGTAACCCCCTACTGCAGACATCCCTTCATGCTGACAACGGAGCTGTTTGGGTAACTTGCTCTGACTTGACTGAGGCACTTTGCATGCTGCAGTATGCCTCAGATGCAATTCTTGTTTGGTCCTTCAAATCTTGTTTGGGGGCTTCAAATCTCTTCCACTTCCACAAAAGGAAAACTTCCTTCGATCTCGGGGGCTCCGTTGAACACCACAGCAGCCTTTTGTTCCTGTTCAGACACCTCATTGCTATGTGGAATCATTTCACTTTCTTTCCTGAAAGGCAAGAAAAAATGTGAGCTCAAGTTAAAAATTTTTTTAATGAAGTCTTTCGCTTCATAAGCAAGCCTTTCAGTTGCAGTTAAGGATACGGATTTAAATCTGTTAGTGAAAATGGAGCTAATATGATAAATTGAGATGCAGGCAAGAGCAATTAGAAAAGGGGACAGTTGTGAAGAATTACGCTCAACGGGAAGCACCATTGAAAAAGTATAAGAAGAAATGGAGATGACATTCTTAGCTAGTTAAAGCCTCCCTATCTGCAACAAAGGCGATCCAAAGAGAGGAAGGAGAAAGGCACCATTTAGTATGGAGCTAAGGGAACGCAGAATCTATGCAGAAAAGGCATTGAAACAGTAACATAAGAAAGAAGTTCATAAAACAAGGTCAAAGTTGAAGAAAGTAGTAGTTGCTGAAAAACAGAACAGCAGTTAACCAAAAAAAGATGGCTCTTAAGATAACAAAAGATTTTTATTTCAACAAAAAAGGCCTACCTAACTCTCAGCTTGTGCCCTCACATTGTCCCCCTGGGAGTGATAATTTGCATAGATACAAAAGTTGTATCCCCCTGAGGGAAAATGGAGATGATGAACTATAGCATAATATTAAATGTAAAACTATAAGGAGTCTCAATGGAGAAAGAGAAGAAAAGAGACAAAAAGGTAAGATTAGATTATATGTTAGTTCAAGCCTCCTTAACCGCTAAAAAAATCCAGTTTAGAGGAGAGGCAGGAGAAAGGCATCATTTAGTGAGAAAATAAAAGAATGCAATGTGGGATATCATGGGGGAAATAAGATATGAGGGGAAAAAAGAAAACAAATGATTGATAGTAATAGGCAGAGAAGTATGAAATACATGGCCTAAAACAAAACTTAAGTTTATGCGCTCTTATTTCCCACAATTCCTCTCTAACATTTATGTTGTCTAATATGTTTAGATTTTTGAGAGATGTTAAATAATAATCCTAACTTACACTTTTGAAAACTTTTAAAGAATAAGTAAAAAATGAAAAAATCTATTTAATAAGACTCCTAACGATTGAGTCAAGAAAATCTGTCTATAATCTGGACATCTTAAATTTTATACTGACATGAATGTATTCCTTAGCGGGTTACCAGACTCGTCTCACCTCTGCTAAGAAGCCCAAGGTCTCTCTTAATTGCTCGTCAGGAGCTGTCTCGCAATTGGAAGCAAGAGGAGCTCGAATGAGAGAAGAGGCAGAGAAGAGCAGTGAGTGATCAGCAGCTTGATTGGATGGCATGTCAATTCCATGTCCTGAAAAATAAAACAATTCATATGAAACAGTACGTAGCAACACTTTATGTAAAAATTAAGTCTCTCTGTAATGAAATCTTGAATGAACATATGAAAACAAAAAATATTGACCCTAAATGACAACACTTAATTTTAAAGAGTTTTCAAAAATACTAAAAAGATTAGATTAGATTATTAGTCAGTTTAAGCCTCCCTATCCTCAACAAATGAGATCCAAAGAGAGGAAGGAAGAAGGCACCATTTAGTATGGAGTTAAGGTTACGTGGAATCTATGCAGAAAGGGCACAGAAACAGTAAGATGAGAAAGAAGTTCATGAAACAAGATCAAAGTTGAAGAAGAAAGTAGTAAGTGCTGACAAAACAGGACAGCAGTGAACCAAAAAAAGTGTTATTTCAACAAAAAGAAAGCCTACCTAACTTTTAGCTCGGGCCCTCACATTGTATCCCTGGGAGCACTAATTCCCATAGATACAATAGTTGTGTCCTCCTGAGGGGAAATACTAAAAAGAACTCAATACAATCTAACAAAGCTAATGAAGAATTTAAATTTAATTTTTGAAAAATAATTACCTTGGAAGAGAAAAACTAGACCAATGAAACCTAGAAGAATCTCAAAACATTCTTGATAACAAAAGTTCAATGGATTTAATCTTAGCTTATGAACATAACATACCTTGTAATGGATTAATGTATTAGATATTTTTATACTACACTTAGAGATGTTAAAATTCTCTATGAAGAAAAAGTTTATCAGAATCAATTAGAAACCTAAAAACTTACAACACTTACAGTAAAAATGGGCTCTTAAAATGCAGGCCCAGTAAGTCACTTACAGATTGAAATTTAATAAAGAAATTATGTTGTCAACTCTTCTTACTGAACTTTTACAATCAAGATCAACTAGCTTTTATAGAGAACCAACTTTCAAAAAGAAAAGAAATGTTTCATAATGTTTATATCCACCATTATGGATGAGTCAAATTTGAATTATGAAAATATAGATACCAAGAATATGTATGGATGAGTCTTGAACAATGGCTGCAGGTGCACCATTTGCAGTGAAAAACACAGCTTAATGGAGTACTGTATAAAGTCATTAAGTGTGCAGAACTCAAATTTGGCATGAAATTAAATGGTACTACAGTGTGGATAATAACTGGATATGTATGCACAATATTTCCTTAATTCTAATATCATTACTAACAAGAGTCACCCATGATGAGCAATCATTATGGGGGTACTAATGGATATAGATTCCCAAAAACAATACTACCCAATACATAAAAAGAAAATTATGAAGAACAGGATGTTTAATGATATTTTTCATTTCCAAAGTTCAATAGTTTTCTACTATTTTTCACTAATAATAGTTTTCTACTATTTTTTTCTTCAACATCCAAGAATTACTACCTATTTTATACATAATGAATGTCATCAACATGTAAGCAATTGGCCTATAATGAGCAGTTTGAGTCAATAATACACTCAATAACACAGGTTGAAAAAAAGTTTGAAGTTTGTTAATACTTGAAATACTTAATGCTAAAAGCAGCAACCAACGCATTATTGCCAAAAAGTTACCTAAATTCCTAACATAACCAGTCCAAAATGTACTCTTAAGGAGACCGTCCCGGCTGTTCAACTTTTTTTTCTTGTCCGATTGGTGGTCATTTTTCATGTTTTTGTTGGAAAAGGACCCTTAGGTGGTGGACTATTCGGTCTTAAAATTTTATGGCGCTACGGACAATAGATTCCCCAAAGGGGGGGGGGTGAGGGGACCAAAATCTTTAATTTTGAGCCAATTTCAACCCCACGTACAAAGAGAACAAATGGGAAATGGAAAAAAGCCCATGTTAGTTTGCTAGGAATGTTCCAAGGATTCTAAAACTGTGTTTTTTCTAGCATCAAAACTCAATGACGAGTCCCATTTTGAAATATCAGTACCAGTGAAATATCAATACCTAAAATCAATATGTCAATTTTTTCAAAAACTAAGGCCTAAATCAAAACAATTGATCGAATACATTGTGTTTCTTTTCAAAACTTACATATCATAGTCAAATTTCATATGAATCAGACTGAAAATAAAAAATTTCAAATTTTTGAAAGAATTATTTTTTTGGTTTGGAAATCACAATTCACACTGTGAATATGAAGTTATGTATGGAAATTATCGAAATAAAAATAAAACTATTCAAATACATAAATTGTTCATTATATACCCCTTCAACAAAAAATTTGGTCAATGTGAAGTTTAATGCAACCACGGAAAAAAAGAATTCCGATCTTAGGAATCACTAAAGGAACCCATTTAAGAACGTTTTACATGAATGACATTCTGCTCGCTGATGCGTTATTTTCGAATAATTTAACTTTGAAGTTGGCCTTGGCGACAAAGGAAGCGAGCGCGTGAAACGGAATTTAATTAATAACGGAAGCGATTACAAACGTAAAGAGGTTGGGTCGTGAGGGGGAGGCACAGTTCTTCTAGTGAAAATTATAAATAAAGCTTCTAACCCACCCATTAGGGTGACGACCGCAATCTTGTTGACATCGGGTCCAAGATGGCGGCGCCCATGGTGGTCGCCATGTTAGACCCGATGTCAACAAGATTGCGGTCGTCACCCAAATGGGTGGGTTAGAAGCTTTATTTATAATTTTCACTAGAAGAACTGTGCCTCCCCCTCACGACCCAACCTCTTTACGTTTGTAAAAGGGGGTTAGCTTTCGTTTTCAATTAAATTACGCTCGCTTCCTTTGGCGAGGGGAAGGCCAACTTCAAAGTTCAATAAGTCGAAAGAAAGTATCAGCGAGCACAATGTCATTCGTGTAAAACATTTTTAAATGTGTTCCTTTAGTGATTCTTTGGATCCGAATTATTATTTTCCGTGGTTGCATTAAACTTCACATTGACCAAAAATTTCGTTTTTTGCTGATACCCAACACTTCTAACTTTCAACATTCAAAATGGGACTAGTCCTCGAGTTTTGATGCTAAAACAAAACCAAAGACATTTTTAGAATCCTAGGAACATTTGTAACGAACTCGCGTTTTTTTTCAAATTCAATGCTACTGACCAACGCTAAACATTTACCAACGTTTCTTTTGTTTTTAACGAAAACATCCTAGAAGTAGGCTCAGGCTCCGCGGGGTTAGCAAATAATAAATTATGCAATATATTGCGACAACAACTTTTCTCCTGCCTGCCGCGCTTGTTGCGTTGTTGGAACGCACGCTCCTATGGCGCGAGAAAGACAGTTCATGAGCGACGCTCCTATAACTTCAAAGTTGAATAACTCTTAAAAAACGCATCAGCGAGCAGAATGACATTCAAGTAAACGTTTTTAAATATGTTCCTTTAGTGATTGCTTGGAATGGAATTATCAATTTCCATGAGGCACCTAAAAAACATGACTATAATTTTTTAGGTAATGTTAAGTAAATACCCCTTTGCACCAGAAATGGCATGGAAAAAAAGTTGTTTATTCTGATGTGATTACCATGATCCAATCAAAAAAATTTTGAAAATCGATTAGTGTGTTGTTCTGAAAATTTACCCAAATTTTGAGTTTTTTCTTATTGTAAACCTGGTAAAATTTGACATCACATCCTACTTCCAGATTAATTTACACACAGAAATTTACATACAAATGAAGCTGATAGTACCCTACCACAAGATTTAGGGGTCAGTGTGAAGTTTAATGCAACCACGGAAAATAAGAATTCCGATCTTAGGAATCACTAAAAGAACCCAGTTAAGAACGTTTTACATGAATGACATTCTGCTCGCTGATGCGTTATTTTCGAATAATTGAACTTTGAAGTTGGCCTTTGCGCCAAAGGAAGCGAGCGCATGAAACGGAATATAATTAATAACGGAAGCTATTACAAACGTAAAGAGGTTGGGTCGTGAGGAATCAGCGAGCAGAATGTCATTCTTGTAAAACGTTCTTAAATGGGTTCCTTTAGTGATTGTTTGAAATATAATTATTAATTTCCGTGGTTGCATTAAACTTCACATTGACCGATTTAGGTCACCTTTTTGGAATGAAAAGCTCCAAGGTATTAAAAAAAATTGAAAATAAGGCAATGTCATTTTTTGGCATTGAATTGTAGCACATCATATTCCTAATTCTTTGTTTACTTTATAGGTCAATGTGAAGTTTAATGCAATCACGGAAAATATGAATTCCGATCTTAGGAATCACTGTAGGAACCCATTTAAGAACATTTTACAAGAATGACATTCTGCTCGCTGATGCGTTATTTTCAAATAATTGAACTTTGAAGTTGGCCTTGGCGCCAAAAGAAGCGAGAGCGTGAAACGGAATTTAATTAATAACGGAAGCTATTACAAACGTAAAGAGGTTGGGTCGTGAGGGGGAGGCACAGTTCTTCTAGTGAAAATTATAAATAAAGCTTCTAACCCACCCATTAGGGTGACGACCGCAATCTTGTTGACATCGGGTCCAAGATGGCGGCGCCCATGGTGGTCGCCATGTTAGACCCGATGTAAACAAGATTGCGGTCGTCATCCTAATGGGTGGTTTAGAAGCTTTATTTATACTTTTCACTAAAAGAACTGTGGCTACCCCTCACGACCCAACCTCTTTACGTTTGTAATAGGGGTTTAGCTTCCGTTTTTAATTAAATTACGCTCGCTTCCTTGGGCGCGCGACGGCCAACTTCAAAGTTCAATAATTCGAAAATAACGCGTCAGCGAGCAGAATGTCGTTCATGAAAAACGTTCTTAAATGGGTTCCTTTAGTGATTGTTTGGAATAAAATTATCAATTTCCGTGATTGCATTAAACTTCACATTGACCACTTTATATTTTAAATTTCAGGCAAGTCAACAGCATTTTCCCATGGAACTAGCATATCAAATTTGAACTGTTCTAATTGTATCTGGTTTCAAAGCTTTGATAAAGAGATGCAACTTCATCCACTGAAAAAATTAGTTATGAGCCATCCTTTTTGAAATATAATAAAATAATATTAAGTTTAATTTCTTACCTTCCAGTTCCAAACTCCAGTGATCATATAACAACAGCACAACACCACTTTTCATTGAAATGGGCGTCTTAATTAAATGCTGATAGGATTTTTCGGTAGTCGGTCTTTTTGAAATGACAGCTGCTAACATAAATAAGTTATTAATTAACCTGAACATTTCAACTCGGCAAAATCCATTCTTTAGAATTGAAACCAAGACATTGAAATATCGTAGGTAAATTTTTAGAATTACTCCGACATTAAATTAAGGAACACTTATTAAATTTCACGTGAGGCCGCAACATTTCACTTCACTTAACGCCATCACACTTCGTTTCAACGGCATGCCAGATTGTCGTACCAGTAACGCTTCGCTTACAGTAATGCCAGATTTCGGGTTAGCAGTGTTGCCATATGCAATGTACCTTTATGTAAGCGGCGCTGCTAATGGTGCGATGCCTTGACGTCACTCGCACGCAGCACGATTCGATAAAAGACTGGTTTGCCGCTACCTCCTCTTTCGTCTACCATGTGCCAGATCCTGTGAGTGACATTATGCCAAATGGCTAAAGCTTCACTGCCAAATCTAGCGCTTTACTGCCAAAAAGTCACCCTAAGGGTACGGCCAAACTGAACGCGTTGACGCTGACGCGCGCGTACGCGGGCAGTAGCTGCAATATTAAGCCCGTGCCACACTTTGCATTATGTCAATGCTACTTGTCACTGTATTGGTGTCGCAGAACAACCGCTGCGGCTTAACGAGCTTGTGGATGAGCGCGTGACAACGCGCGGCAGCCAGTTGCATTGAAGCTTTGAGAGAAGGAGGACGTCAGACGACAATGTGCTCTGCAAAGCAGCTGCGCTCGGATTATCGCGGAACGCGCGCTATCGAGACAACAGTGAGCGCTTGAGCGAGACAACCGTGCTCAATGCCTGCTTGGCTCGCACCGCACTGGCTCTGCTGTGCGCCGTCGTCCTGCTACATGAATCAAGCTGCCTCGACTTTTGCTCCTGATGCAGCCGAGCAGCTGAGAGAGCTCTGGGCAACTCGTCGGTGCGGCATGGAGCACTCGAAGTTGCAAGGTGTGGCACGGGCTTAAGATACATGTGTTGCTCTGAGAGCGGCCACACTAGACGCGCGCGGCCGCAGGCAGACCAAAGCGTACAGACGCCGCGTCGCGCTGTCAAAATTCAGGATTACTTGGGAAAAATATTTGACGCTGCGCGGCGCGTTCAGTGTCTCTCGAGTAGCCGTGAGTGATAAATGTGGAGCTGCTACTCCCTTCCATTCAGGTTGTGCCTGCAATTTGGGACGCTTTTCACCCTCAGCACAGTGACAGGGTGTTCATAAGCGACCAGTGGTCGATGGTAACGGATGCACTGCTAGTTTCAGGTGAGAGTTGTAGCTGTATTCTAGACCTCTAGCATACTCGTGACGCTTAAAAGTTTTCCATGACAGAAAGATAGGCAAATTATGAAATTTAGTTAAATTCCTTACCTTTGTTGCAGAAAATATGATCTGTCGCTTAAACTAAACTCATGTAAATAATATTCAAATTTAAACATGTACGATGTTTCTTTACAATACATATGTCTACCATGCGACTTTTCCAACACCAGAAATACAATAATCCTTCAATTTATTTTTCACATTTGCTGCAATTGGTGTGCTGTTTCTGTCTGAATGAGCAATTTCATATTGTTTTTTTAATTCAAAGAATTCATGTGATGTAAAGCCAACCCTATGTCCAGTCTCTCCCTGACAACAATCATATTGTGTGAAGCTGTTACTGTTTTTGTGATTTCCGTTGCATTCTCTACACAACGCCGAGCTTTAGATAGGCGATAATTGAAATTTTTTGGTTTCATTTAAGTTTAGACGTGGGCATGGGAGCATCAAATAAAGGAGCAATGTGTAGGCTTCATCTCCTACAGAAATGAAATTGTGTTTCCTCATCACTCCCGGGTAACTTCATTGATTCAGGGAATTGAATTTGTTTTCCTGCATGCATTCATACAGGTCAGTATTACGGAACACTGCACCATCGCTCTGCTTACCAAATGCTCCAACGTCAACACACACAAATTTGCATTCATAATCTGCAACACCTTTGAGAACTATTTAAAAAAAGCTTATTGTTAAATACAGGGATTCAGTTTGGTTTGAGCATGTTATTCGAATGTATTTGCCGCCTATCGCGCCAAAGCAGTTAAGGAAGTTCCATTTTCTATAAAACTGCTCTGCAATTTCACTACACAACTTTTGATCAGGTTAAGGCATAAATATGAGTTGAAGGTTTCTCCAAATAGCTTTGCCCGTTCCGTTATAACTGTTGATTTCCTCATACGGAATTGAAAAGCTAACAATCAAAAGGACGATCCAGTTGCCACATATCTGAAAAGCATAATTATCATGTTTCAAATGCTACATTAGTCAGTTTAAATGATAGATCTTTTCTTTTTTCAGAAGAAGCAGCAAGGAAGAAGTATAAAACTCTTCGTGATAAATTTCGAGTGGAAGTGAAGAAACTTCCGCAAGCAAAGTTGGGAAACGCAGACTTCCTCCAGAATCATATGAAAGCAAGTGGCTTTTTTTAAATGAGTTTTGTCATGAGACATCAAATGTATGGAAAACAGACACTTGGAAATTTGTCAGAGATGGCTTCGAAGCAAAACTGCACTGATGGACAGCAATCGGAGTCGATGAGTGCAAGCATTACATCGACTTCTGCTCAGGACATCGATGAAGCATTCGAAGTACTTGTGGAAACTGGTATTGATAAAACGGGAGGAAATATGGAAGAGTGCTCTAAAGAACCTTATAGAAAAAAGGAAAAGTTCAGAGTTTCATCAGGGAGCATTTCTTGCAATTATAAAAAGAGAAACTTGAATACCTCAACGGTAAGAGTGAACCTGATAAATGCAGTTTATTTCTGCAGTGTTGTACCCTCAAAGCAGAGCATGAGCAAAAGAAATCAATGCCTGTTAACGATCAAGGTTCAAGAACTAGTTTACAAGTTCTTATACGAAAAAATGGTACATAATTTTAAATGTGGTTTTTGACATTCGAATGTTTATTCGTATGTTTCCCCAACTTTTCAGCACTTTCCGGTGGATATTTTTGTATTAGTCTTAAATGTTTACCAATTAATTTTACGTTTAATATATAATCAAATATTATACTGATACTTACATAAATCGAGAGTAAACTATCACCTTTTGGATTACAGACATATAACCAACAGCTAATTATATAACCTAAAATGGAATTGCTTCGCTAATAAAAGTGCGTAAAGAATTACTTTATGATCAATAAACTTTTATTTAATTTCATTGTGATGCGATATTAAGTACATCTTGTTGATTGAACAATCATAATTTTACTTACCATATTGTTACCATCAGCCGTTCCTCCAGGGAGATAGCCTGCCGAAGGTTAGTGGTTTGTGTCACTCACTAAGCTGAGCAGCTCATCATATATAGCCATTTTCATCCTTGTGTATTCTTTAAACTTTTTGGGCATTTTCGTTGATCAGAAAACTAATGATTGTATTCTCCATGCTGGGATCTTGTTTTATAAAATTGTGTGAACTCTGATTCCTGAACTCACTGACTTCCATCAAGAATTAGGTACTCTACATAAGAAGACTCCAACAAGAACACCTGCTCACTAGAAGTCATCAAGACAATTATTTATCCCCGAAGCCCGATGCTTTTCGATGAACGCGCGCGTCAGCGTGCAGTTTGGCCGCCTCCATTCAAATGACAGCGTCAGAACGCGTGAAGCGTACGCACGCGTCAGCGTCAACGCGTTTAGTCTGGCCGTACCCTAAGATATTTTTGCGAAAAACTTATCAAATTTTTACCTCTCGTGTGCATTTAAGTTTTGAATAACTATATTAAAGTAGGGCGAAATTAAGGTTAATGTCCAACCTTCTATGGTGTTTTGAAATTTTAGAATTAAAATGAACAAAAATTATCACATGATACAAATACTACAATAAAAATATCAAACGTTTCACCACAAATTTCAACAACAACATCCAGAAGACATCTTACACTGAATACAAAGAGTTAAAGATGTCTTTTGAATATTGGTTCTGAATACAAAGTGTTAAAATTTGACACGTGCACCCCATTTTTATGCAATGGGGAAATTGGTGTTTAATGCGAGACCAGAGAAAATTGTGTTTCCCTGTCACGTTGCTAGCGCCGTCACTGCAATAGCCAATACAGTCTTTCAAAGCCATGTTATTCTTCTCAAGTAGTGACGTAGTTGCGTGAAACATATCTTCACATGTTGTTTCTAGCACAGACACAAGCCCCAACAGCAAAGTTACGATATTTTGAGGACTGCTATCATAGTATGGAACGCAAACACACATGTTCTCGTCACTTGATACCACAGTCGGCTCGTCGATCACCAAGTAGTATTTTTTAGCTTCGGTAATTTTATCCCGGAGTTCCTTTTCAACCGCTGGTGATATCACATTCGTAACTAGCATCGAACACTTTGTTCGGTAAGTTGTATGTTCTCTGATTTACTTCCGGCGAAATTATTCTTAATTACTTCGCACAAATGATCTGTAGCAGACACTGAACTGTGACAGCCGATAACCAATGCAAGTTCTAACTCAGCTTTCTTCACTTCATCTCTAGGTCGTCCTCGAGTTTTCGCTGCTCTTTGAAAAATGTTAGATCTCACAGAGCTAACTACGGAAGCCCCTGTTTTGTGTTCTTTCCTGTCAGCTTGCAGCTTAATCGTAGTTTTTCTGAGGTGCACATTCTTGGAATATACCTTACAAAAGCAGACTGTGAACCACCTTTGGCTTTTGTCAGCCATGGAAACTCTTTCTTCCATATCACTCTGTAGGTACGTCCCGAGTCATGGGACTTGTTCCACTTCGACATAATGACGAGTTAATCTTTCAACAGCTGAACACGAATTATAGTTCTGACACAAACTAAAAACCAAAACGGTTACTGACCCTCACGCGCCTGCGAATTGAACTGTGGCCCGACAGGCAATTGCCGCTAAAGGGCTAAAGGCGTCTGCGCGGCAACCGGCCATCCGCTGAGTTACAAAAACGTTTGATCGAAGATTGAACAAGAATCGTTCGATCTTCGATAATACGTATTACGTTGCAGCTCTTCATGCCCACAACGTCCAAAAAGGGCGCCAATTCGTTCGCTCAATATGTAAAAATGGCAAAACGACTTCTTTCATACTAGTTTAATGCCAAAAATAGCTTCCACTGCCAAGTTCCATTGTTTTCATTGCCAAATGCCAAACTGCAATTTTTCATTGCCAAAATGACTTTTCACTGCCAAAAATGACCAAATTTGGCAGTGAAATATGCCAGTTGGCAACCCTGCAGTCTGAGGCAGTCCCAGCAGGGCTGCCAGTCAACTTTTTCCAAAATCCCCAGACTGACCCCTGAAATTTCCCCAGATCGGGATAAAATTCCCCAGGTATTACCAGAAGTGATAAATATGATATTTATGTTTATCTTAAATACATTTTCAGGTTTATTCACAATTTTTATCATCAATGCCAGCACGAAAGTCAAGAGATCTTAATTTTTTTTAACCTTTTCAGTCAATCTTGGTCTCTTTGATTGACAGCTCACCTTAATTCTTAGGTCAGTCATTAAACTCTGTTCAGACCCCCACTTGGCATACTTCGCATTATTTCTTGCCAATCACTGCTTAGCAAGAAGGAGGTGCTCAGCAGTTTCTGGTCTTAAGGAATTGTTAGTTTTTTTTTATTCAGTTAAGTAGAGGAAATACTTTTAAAAAATGGAGACGAAAGCGCAATCGAGACTAAGCATTAAATATGGAAAGATGCCAAATTAGGGTTACCCAAGCCATCTTTCATTTCCCCTAATGATTTCCAATACTGAGGAATTGGGCATTCCCTTACTGATAGGTTAGCTGCAATTAGGCGAAAACTTCCACACGCTGTTTATCTTATTTATATGAGCTTCATCAGCAATCGAGAGAAGTGCCGCTTAATTTATTGGTCATCATAACGCGTTTCCGGCTTAAAAAATTGTGCGATGTCAACTTCCGACTTCATAAGCCCATAACTTTTTATGTTTTTCGGATTCCTACTGTTTCAATAGGGCAGACTTGTTCACACTTTCGAACATAATATATCAGCACTTATGACTGGCACGGTTTCGATCTTTACCTTTCTGTTGCCAATCTTTGAATTCGGAATCGTTCAACCAATCATCTCTGAATATTAACTGTACCACATTTTTTAGGTGATTCTATGGTGTTTAACTACAAGCAGATAAACAACAAGGACAAAACATCGCTACCGGTAGCGCTAGTACCACAGGTGTACACTGTAAAAGACATTTAGCACCTCAGCAGTAATAACGACTGACAGAGCCAGGCGCTGTAATTGCTCCACTTCGTGCTTCGTTCGGATCTCGTAAAAACTTGTATTGTTCAACCATAATGCGTTCAAGAAGCTGACTCAGGCCTCTTGTACTGATAATTTTATCAATTTCTAGATTGTATTTTAGTTATTATAGTTGTTACTTGTTAAAAGCAAATATTATTAAAGAAACTTTAGTTTTTGCATACAATATGTTGTGAAACACCCCAAATTCCCTAAATATTACCCGTTTTTGTTTCGAATTCCCTAAATCCCCAGGCCAGGACCAAATTCCCAAGATCTGGGGAAAATTCCCAAGGTGTGGCAGCCCTGAGTCCTAGCATGTGGGGCAGCAGCGTCGACACGCATGGGGTAGTAGTGGGAGGCGTTAGACAGGGGGATTGGGGTTTTTTTGAAGAGGCGGGGAGGGAGAGAGGGCGTTGCCCCGGGGAAGTCACCCTCCGTGTAAACCCAGCTTAAGCATCTAAGAGTTATTGTAAGTGATCAAGAACAAAGACATTTTTTGTTTTAATACTGCAGTTTTAATTTACTTCTCTCGCATTTCAACATTTAAGCAAATTCGCCTTTTAGTATTATGATTATTATCATTGCCCATACGTTACAATTCAAAATTTCAACGATTCTTCAGGTATAAATGATGTTTTGTCCCTCCTATGTAGAACTATAAGTGACTTTCCCCCAAAATGGATGACACAGGTTGTACAATTGTAGAACTTTTTCCATTAAATAGTGTTTCGTGCAGTGAGGACGCTCCTCGTTTTGCCCCGAAACAAGGTGCCTCAATTGGTAGGTAAGCATGCGCTTCTAACATAAATGATTGCCCACTCAAACCATGAGCACCCAATAGTAAATTCAACTTACCATCATCAAAATAATCAAACAAAAAATGTAACTCATTTCAAGATGGAGGCCAGAAACACAAGTAAAGAAACAGTGAGTCTACGCCAATTTTTTTTATAATGAAGGAATCTACGGATGCTTTATTTCCAATTCAAGCCTGATACATATCACCTTGTACATTGGATTTTCAAATGCCTTATAACTAACACCAGGACGCCATGACGCTTTGCCCCGGTCAAGACCGGTACCCATTTCAGACACTTGGGTAGAGTGGGGTATTGTGCTTAGAATTTTTCCCTTATACCCAACGAAGAAAATCGCCACCAGCGCCGGGACTCGAACCCTCCTTGCCCGCACGGAGGCAGGTCCTAAAGCCACACGGCAATGACGAGCAAAGGTCGAGCTTAACTCATAAAGCTTGACTCATATCCTAACGCAAAAAAATTGGTAAAACATAGTTAAACAAGTAATCTATATTCTAATTGAATATTTCAACTCGGTAATAACGAAATTTCGAAATGAACTAAGTGACTTAAAAATGGTATTTGAAACACTAACGAAGAATGAATCTGAGCATAAGAAAATCTTCGACGATCGTAGAAAGACAATAAATAGCTTAGTCTCTCGTTTAACCCGATTAGAGAGAAAAGATGAACGTGAAGAGTCTGAAAACAAAAAACGCATACATGTTTTCTCTGGGGAACTAGCGCCATCGCATGAAGGTGAAGACTGTAAAGCTACGGTTCCCTTGAAAAGCGGCGCCGCTATTTTACGGCCGTAATGTAGCGGCGGATGACGTCACAAAAACGTATATTAATTCAGATGGCACGGGTTCCCTATAGAACGGTGGGCGCTAAATAGCGGTGCCACCAGGTGCACGCTGGCCGCTGTAGCGTTCGGACGCAAGTTAGCGAACGTTTTTCTTACGGTTTCGGAGTTTTTTGTTTATTGTAGAAACATTCATTAAAATTTTTGAAAACTAAACTTTACAATGTGGAGCGACGAAGAAGATGAAATGTTAACTGATTTTGTTAGAAATCATGAAGCTCTGCATAATGTAAAGAATATAGGCTATAGAGAAACTCAACTGAAACGAAATCTTTGGAATAATATCGAGACTACTCTGAAAAAGATCAGGTATGTTCGTGCAAATTGTAGGCAAATAACAAAATTATTTTTTCATATATTTTATTATACACGGAGAGAAAGTGATATATGTACAATATTTGTAGGCACTCATAATATTTATACCTACTTTTAATAAATAGGTACGTTAAATAAATAATTTGCACCCGCAATCGAATTTGCATGTAAAGGTTCCATCGAAAAATATCAACAAACCAGAGATCAATTCGAAAAAAATAAATAATCATGATTAACCTGCAGCCCTGACTCCACACATAAGGTGGTGCAATAGTGAAGTACCCACCTCTGTGTGGCTTCTCACACCGTCATGTAAAATAATGGCATAGGAAATGTGGCCATACCGTACATATGTGTATTAATGTTTTGCTGCATAATTAGGTTGCTATTCAATACTACCTGGCTCGTTAGAGAAATTTTTAAATATTTCTCGAATGCCAATGCTATCCATTTCAGAACGAACATTGTGCCCTGTTGAAGGAACTAAATTTAAAGTGCTACTGTAAGTGCATCATCAAGGTGTTTTTGACCTGGAGTAAGTACTTGTGCTTTCCTTAAAATGTAATATAATATACAGACACACCTAATCAATTTGTCTGTGGTTTCTGGGGCAATAGCAATAAGTTGGAAGAAAATTCTGAAAAAAACGCAAAAAATTCCGAAAGTATTTTCGGTTGTCCTTCGAGCTCGAGATAGTAGATAATTATTGACTGCTTTCGATGGATCGTTTAGATTGCTGTATTGGGTAAGGTTTCATCAGTTATAAATATCTCACTTTCCTCATAACCATCGTCTTCCGATGACTCTTTATCTTCCAGGTATATTAATAATGCTTTGTCTAGATCGTGCATTCTGATGGTGTAATAAATCATATGTTCACCGCAATGCATTAAAAGAACTCCTAGCTTTACACTTTTGTACGCCAATTATATTACGCTCGCCGCATTATGCCAAATTACGGCCGCAAAATAGCTGCATCGCTTTTCTAGAAAACCGTAGCTTAAAGAAACAGTATTTGTAAACTGCTGAAAGACAAAATCAACAGTAACCTCAGTAACACTAACATCACTATAGAAACAGATTGAGGAAAAAATCTGCAACTGAGGACGAGGATCGAAGAAACATTACTTTCGAACTAAGGCACTATACGAAATGAAGCAAGAAGTTTTGACTGTTTGTCGCATGACTAGACCAATATTCTATATAAATGAATATCTCATGCCTTCGCGAGGTAACATCATGTACACTCTAAAAATAACCAGTACAAAATTCTCAGAGAAAATTTGAATCGCAGTAGGTCTGGATGGAAATATCAGCATCTCTTTTAAGATTCCTGGACAAACGACTACAAGACGATAAGCAATCAACACGTCTGAAGAGCTCGATCAATTTCTGCTGCAGTAATTGAGCATGTCCTCGGAAGAAGTCACGGGTAATTATTAGTCTACTGATTGTTAGTAAGATTTCGTGTCTTTTTGATTACAACCATGTTTTCTTCTGTTTTACTAGAATCACCTTTCTGCAATTCCAAGGAGCTCTCGTCAGACATTTCCCTTCGATTTCTGCTCACATTTTTATTTATATAAATTTGACGCTTAGGGTATTATTTGTGTGTCACCAATGTTACAGCACCCAAAAAAAATAATTGTTGAATATCTGAGGTCTTTATGTTAGATATCATGTCACTGTCACTTCAATTTAAACTATTTCGTCTTTTGTTACACTTTTTGAGTTATATACAGCAACTACTTGGTGTATGCGGTAATACCTTGGTGTATCAATGTTCTTGCTCATGGACCAAGTGCGTGTACTCTTTATTTATAATTATGCCTGGGACCATGTATAGGCCTCCAATAGTCTCTCCGGTATCTTTCCAGGATGAACTCCATGGTATTATGTCCCAGTTTAGCAAGGATTTGTATAATGACATAATAATCTGCGGTGACTTCAATTACGATGCCTCTGAAACATGAAAGCTGTGAATAAACATTAAATTTCATAAATGTCTTTCTGTCTAGATCTTTCCATCCAATGATCGCGATGCCTACATGTGTCTCGTCAGAATCTGCTACGCTGCTCGGAAATATCTCTATATGTCAGATCCAAGTGATTTTTATAGGGAATAATAACTTCTGACTTATCAGATCATTTCCCGGTATTTCTTATTAAGGAAAATTTATATATTACTTGTTCCAAGCCCCAGGCTGGAATTTACTCTTAACGTTGCGTAAATGAATTTAATTTGCGAACGATGAGCACAGTTTTATGAGAATTGATGCCAACATTGGACATCTCTCAAAAGAAAAATAATACAATGACCATTGACGAAGCAATACTAAACTTAACTGAAATTATAAAGACTAAATTTGATCAATGTTGTCCGATCATGATTCGTACAATTACACTGAAAAATAGACTAGAGCCCTGGAATTGCTGAAGACATCGCTATCAAAATAAAGATACGTCAAGCGGACCTAGCCTTACCCTACGATGGGCGAATATTTAGCGAAATGTAAAACAGATCCAGGAATTATATTTGAAATAAAAAAGAAATCGAAAAATGACTACTTGCCGGTCAAATTCACTCAATTTAAAACTGAAATTAAAAATACCTGGCGCCTACTTAACCCCAGCCATGAACAGAAAAATAATGCTCCGAAAACGATTGAGTCTATAGTTCAACATAAAATAAAATATCACTAGAAGAAAAATTTTGCAAATGTATTCAATGACTTATTAGTAAACATTGGAAAAAATGAAGCTGACAGTGTTTCTAGTGAACCTACTGATCACTTAGAATACATGGATTATGTCGGTCATCACAATCGTTTTTTCTTTTCGCTAACTAAATTTCCGATGTAATTGTGTGCATAAACAACTTGAAAAATAAATCAAGCGGATTAAAAACGTTCTCGGATAAAGTACTTGAAGCTATGACTAATCTAATTCACCTTTCATATTCAACATTATTAACCAGTAGCTTCTCATAAACATTTTCCCGAACACTCGTAAAATTGCCAGAGTGACCCCTATTTTAACAAGTGGTGAAAGAAATTGCGTTAAAAATAGTAGACCTATCTCCGTACAACGAATTATTAGCAAAATATTACAGAAAATTGTACAGGAAAATACATTCTTATTTTGAGCAAAAATAATTTTTCTACGATAAACAATTTGGTTCCCGATCTAAAAAATCAATGACACAGACTCTATTAAACCATTTGCAATACCTTTATTCCAATATGGAAGAAAGAACGCTTGTTTTTCCGTGTTTCTTGATTTTTGAAAATGATTTGATAGAGTGGACAATAACTGTTGAGGTTTGATCCTATCGGCTTTGCTTGCGGGAACCGGGATAATAGAACACCAACGATTTACAATATATATATAAAAAATAATTAAACATATAATGCACTCGAAATTCATAATAGCAGGTAGGTAACAATAATGCCCATAAGAAACTTCAATTTAAAGGTAATACAAGACACAATGAAAGTCCTAACAACTAAAGTCAGCCAGCCAAAGTTAGGTGCCTGCAAATACTCTACCGGTACCTCTGCCCGCCTCGACAGCATCAAGTATTACAAATAACAAATAGTGGGACAACGCAGAGGCAGCAAGACGTCAACGCAGAGGCAGCAAGACGTCAACGCAGAGGCAGCAAGACGTCAACGCAGAGGCAGCAAGACGTCAACGCAGAGGCAGCAAGACGTCAACGCAGAGGCAGCAAGACGTCAACGCAGAGGCAGCAAGACGTCAACGCAGAGGCAGCAAGACGTCAACGCAGAGGCAGCAAGGCTCCAACGTAGAGGTAGCAAGGCTCCAACGTAGAGGTAGCAAGGCTCCAACGTAGAGGTAGCAAGGCTCCAACGTAGAGGTAGCAAGGCTCCAACGTAGAGGTAGCAAGGCTCCAACGTAGAGGTAGCAAGGCTCCAACGTAGAGGTAACAAGGCTCCAACGTAGAGGTAGCAAGGCTCCAACGTAGAGGTAGCAAGGCTCCAACGTAGAGGTAACAAGGCTCCAACGTAGAGGTAACAAGGCTCCAACGTAGAGGTAACAAGGCTCCAACGAGATAACCCCTGACAATAACATTTTACTCTCGAAACTCCTCTGCTATGGCATTAGAGGAGTTGCTCATGATTGATTCAGATGATACTAAACAAATCGGAAACAATACGTTTCCATTGACAATGCACAATCGGAACTACTGACAATTAGCCATGGAGTTCCACAAGTGTCTGTCCTTGGGCCTCTCAAATTTTTAATCTTTATCGATGATATAATTGATTATGAGTAATTTTTCAAATTCATTCTTTTTGCCGATGACATCACGCTTTCTACGGTCTTTCCTAATGAAAATTCCATTCTATCCATTTTATTGCAGAGAGTATAAACCACGGGCTGCAAAAAGTTTCAATGTGGCTTAGAGATAATAAAATAGGCCTTAATATTGATAAAGTATAACACAGTACATTCTCATACAAGAGAAATGTATCTCTTCCGCGCATTAATATTGGTGAAGATAAAATTGAAGAAACTAACTCCTGTTAGTTCCTTGGAATTATAAGAGATAACATCTGACTTTCAAAAAGCACATTGTACATATCAGTGCTAAATTTTCGAAATCCTTGGAATCCTCAATAAAGTGAAAAATGTACTGGCTGAAGAAGCTTTGAAAATACTTTACTGAACGCTCATTTCACCATATTTACAATACGGAATAAAAGCATGGCACGGAAATGATAAAGGTAAATCTAATTTGCTCTTTACGCTGCAAAAATTGCCATTAGAGCGAAAAGAAAATTAGAATATAATGCTAACACAAATGATTCATTTAAAAGTTCAAAAATACTTAAAATTCTGAATCTCACATATGGACACAAGCTGTCCATATGTAATTTCATGTTCTAGAGATTGACTAATGATGGCAACAGAGACCGCAAACAATTATTAACTGCTCAAACTGGCCAATATGATAATTTAATCTGAAATAGAAGTAACTTTATACTTCCCTATTATTCAAAAGCTCCGTCACAACACAGTACCCTTGCCATTGGAACTAAGACTTGAAATTCAATACCTGCTGTGATCGGTGAAAGAAGTTCTCACAAAGCATTCAAAACTGATCTTGAATACTTTTTCTATCGGAATATTACTCACATCAGGTGATCAAGTGAAATCCTTTCTCTTATATCCATCCAACCCGATGGGGTAATATGCCATGATTAATGACAAAAATCTAAAGTCTGTTTTCAAGTCTTTTCTGGAATATACTGTTCACACCAAACCCCTTTTAAACTATCATTGTAAAATTAGGGATCGAATCTTATGTGAACCAATTCAATGATCAATCTAGTGCACAATTAGGTTAAGTGAATTAGGTTATACACACTTACTAAAAATGGAAAACTGTGAAACAACTGCAGTCTTCTTAAATTTGAAGAAACTAATGTCCCTTGTCCCCCATCTCAGTAAACTAAAAAAATTGTCACGAATGCTGCTTCACCAAAAAAAAAAAATTTAAAATTTATCCTGCGAATACTTGCACTAGAACTCCTACTTTGATCTACCAGATCATTTTCCTAGCTTTCAATTCAAGAATGATGGCTTTGGAGAAATGTTAGGATGCCCTAGAAGTCGCTGAACTTATTCGGGCCCACAGGTAGCTATGCTCAAATTTGACCGTTGTACTAGACTTAGGAAACATTCTACCTCTGTGTCACCTGTGGTAAATAAATTCTTTAAATTGTTTAAAAAGAATTCCATCACGTGGGAGATCTTTTCGTACTGCCGAGTTAATTCCCTGTCCCTAAACGACATGTAATGTATAAAATATCCTATTAAAAATATAAATTCCATAAAAGTAAATAAGACTTGGGTGTCTGATTGCGTTCTGTCGATAGCATACTTGTCGCAACCTATTATGTCGATGCCAACGTGTAGTCGGCTCGCACTGTTCAATGGTCGTCAGACACCTCGCTAACCCAACTGTGCTCACACGTCTCAGCTCTGTTCTACAATTCAGCCTGTCATCGCCACCATGACGAACAGCCTCATCCATGGAACCATGGAGTGCCAACTAGGCATGTGCGGCTAGATTCTCTGAGTGCCTCGCCGGCTGGGGGGAGCGTTCGCTGGAGGGCGCTGGAGCCGGTCGTCGGCATCTCGCAATGTCTTCGGGAAGCTCTTCTCCGGCACCTGGGACGTCGACGCTCCACTGCTCTACATGCGAGCTCAAGGGATGTATCGGACGCGGTGAGTGTGCTGTCGGTAGGGGCGCTTTCGTCAGGCACCCTTGTCCGTATGTCCAAGGAATTCTTCCTTGATAAACATCCCGTTTCTCGGTCCTAGTATCAAAAATTAACGCAGCCTAACTGATTTTATACTACTTGAGTTTGCTCGTAATTAAACTTGTACTTGAGCTTGCTCGTAATTAAACTTGTACTTGAGCTTGCTCGTAATTAAACTTGTACTTGAGCTTGCTCGTAATTAAACTTGTACTTGAGCTTGCTCGTAATTAAACTTGTACTTGAGCTTGCTCGTTAATAAACTTGTGCTTGAGCTTGCTCGTAATTAAACTTGTACTTGAGCTTGCTCGTTAATAAACTTGTACTTGAGCTTGCCCGTTATTAAACTTGTACTTGAGCTTGCTCGTTAATAAACTTGTACCTGAGCTTGCTCGTTAATAAACTTGTACTTGAGCTTGCTCGTTAATTAAACTTAAACTTAAACTTGAGCTTGCTCGTTAAACTCTAACCTAAACCTTAACCCTTTACTGCATGAATTATTTTCGGAAATAGAAAAATAGCAATGTCTTCAATCGTCTGTAATGGAGTTCAAACTAACTCTGCCACTGGAAGGGTGTATCGAACATGTTTCATAAGCTTTTATTTATTGTAGAGTATGTATCATTAGCGGTACAAACCGCAAAAATGCACTTTTTTCAATCAATTATTTCCACACACAGCAAAATTCAGTTTGTGTCATATTCGACACACCATGCAGTGAAGGGTTAAATTTGAATTCTTTCTTACGCTCTCGTAATCTTCAGGTTGCTGCTATTGTGGAGGCCGTATGTGGGCTGCCGCCGGAAGCGCCGCGCCCGGCGTGTTGCGTCCCTGCAAGCTAAATCCGCCGGCTCTTCTACGAACCCTAAATGTCCTAGCTTATAGCCAATCAGCAAAAGTCACATAACTTCTTTGCTGTATTTGTTTATGTATTATCACCCGTAACAAATTTCCTTCATTGTTATACGGGTTAAGGAATAAATTGAATAAATTAAAATGTTATATATTTTCCCCACTCGGTTTTTTCAATATGTAATGCGTAATTATCAGAAATAGTTCTGAATCATACAGCAAATCAAATTGACATTGATAGAGCCTTAATTGTCACAGCAAAACATCTAAATGATACACAGAATAGGTGCTTACCTTGAAAGAAATATTCCTTATGCCGACGACCCAAGATTTTATAACTATGTCACCAGCCAGTTCTGAGAATTTAAAAAAGCTATAATATAAAAATTCTCTATACAAAAAATAAATGTGACTCAATCGAGCTTAAACAAGCTCTGTAAGAATGAATTTCCACTAGGTGGTTTCTGTGTCTTTCAATTACTAATAAGGAGTTAGAGGGGAAATAACAAGATGGTTAATTTATTTATCAAAGAAAGTTTTCTCCATTCCCCGTAATTTTTATCTTTATTATTAAATAAAGTTCACGCTCTCACGCTCTCCATATCCACGCCAGGCGCATAACATTCGCACCAGCAAAGAAAAGGAACGAGAACTTAAAATGTAGCATAAATATAGTAGGAATCATAAGTACGATAATTCTAGTAGTTCTAGTAATTATAGTAACTTTTGCACGAAACCTGGTGGAAACCGTAACCCGGTCCAGTTCTATGGGATCATCCACTCTTAGTAAGATGGCAAGGGGCGAGATCAGGAGTTGACTGGCAGATAGCCTCACCTTATCGCAACTCAGAGTTATGAAGATGAATCCTCGGCAGACCTCCAATGGCCCCAGTTAGTGGACCCACGCCTTTCCCCCTGGGATGGCTCGTACTCTCAGCGGCCGTTGTGAGAGTGGTGACGTTCGACATTCCCAGGTAGTCGCTCAAGACGCAGAAACTATAGTGGCTCAAATTACAAGCTGAGGAGAAAAGTCACCAGCGGAGAAAGATTAGAGCTGAATGGAGGCTGTATTCTGACTGCTCATCATAACCGTGCGGTTTAAGGACCTGCCTCCGTGCGGGCATCGAGGGCTAGAATCCCGGCGCTGGGTGGCGATTTTCTCCGTTGGGTATGGGGTAAAAATTCCAAGCACAATACCCCACTCTACCCAGGTGTCTGAAATGGGTTCCGGTCTTGACCGGGGGAAAGCGTCATGGTGTCCTGGTGTTAGTTATAAGGCGTTTGGAAAACCAATGTACAAGATGATATGTATCAGGCTTAAATTCGAAATAAAGCATCCGTAAATGCCGTTGTTTGTTTGTTTTTGTTTTTTCCCCTCAATTGCCTCGCGGAAAGCCCCGTACGTCTTCTTCGGCTGGTTTTGTCAGCCAGCCAGTAAAGCGGATAAAACAAGGACCACCATAGTTTCCACCAGAATTTTGCACCATTTCACTAAAAGATACTCTGTTCATATAATAACACAAAAAATGTGAGGTATTTTAAAATCAATATGTAGACCGAATAATAATCTCCAAACAGAGAAAAAGCTGTTGTGCAATATAATGCAATCTATCACAATGTGAAAGGATCGCAGGCCTATTCAATAACTATTTTGTTGAATGTGAACAAAAATATCAGTGAAAAAAGGAATTACGAACCGAATCATCACTTATTCGACCATATGGATCTCGGAAGCTATTCCAATTATAGTGAATGTTTCTAATTTTATTCCTATTATAATGAATGCTTCTTAAGTTTTCAACTTCATTAACGCTCTGAGAAATACGAGTAAATAAAGGAGCAAAAATTCATAGTACATTTATTCACGTTCAAGTTACAGATACGGAACTTCTCTGATTTCGCCTCCTTTTACTAATACTACAAACAGATCGATCTCTTCCGGCGTCTTCATTAATTTATTAAAAATTGCCAGAGTAACCCCAGCTTCGAAAGAGCTAACCAAACCTGAATTTATTAGTAAAGATCAATCACAACGTTGCCAATCATTAGTAAGATTTTCGAATGAGTAATAAATAATGCGCAAAGTATACTTTTACGCCGAGCTTAACTCGTATCTCTAAGGCAAAAAATTCTATTTTCGTTCAAAACAATCAACAATTCAAACCATTCTCAATCCCCCCCGCACTTCGTTTTTCAAATACTGATGAAAGAAATCTTCTACTTTTAAATTTTCCCCTCTAAAAACAAGCATTTGATAGTGTAGATCAAAACGTAGATCTTTTGTCCATAATAAACTGCTACGTCGTAAGAGGTCTTCCTCATGAATGGTAGAATAATACCTCATTAACCAAAAGTATCACCTCATTAACCAAATTGATAACTCAAATTTGAGGCTGAAAAACTTAATTCATGGCGGTCCTCATGAGTCTGTTCTTAGGCCTCATTTTCTGCATTATTTTGATAAGCGATGTTGTAAAAACATAGTTTTTTAAATTTATGCTATTTGCGTAAGACAGCTCAATATCTATTAGTTCTCCCTCGGAAACAGCGTAGGAATATCCTAACAAAGTAAAGAGGAACTCTGTTTCGAAGAAAATGATATCAACATAAACGCCATAATTAATGGCTAAATATTTACCCTTCACTTGTTAGATGCAAACACCCAGCATGGTCATAAGCGTTTAAATAACAAAGAGGCTGACGATATTCAATTTTTGAGCCTAATCCTAGGTAAAAAATTAACTTTTGCTTACCTTATAAATCATAGATGTTCTAAATTATCCAAATCCATTGGAAATTTGCACCAAGTCTAACACGTACACTTGATGCACAAGAAATTGTTTACTGTGCATTAATTCATTCGTTTATCGAATCAGACTAGCATAGCATACAATGAGAAAGCTGAGAATTCATGTTACAAAAAGGCTGACTTTGTTACAACTCAGAGTTCAAATAATGACGATTTCTTTAAAAACCTAAAAATTCAGAAGCTATCCGAATACTATAGCGATTTTCTTTTGGAAGTTCTATGAAGAAAATGCTCGAACTAATGGGAACTCAGCACCAGCATAAAATGAACGCTCAAAATACATTAACTGTCATGAATATTTGATGAGAAATAAAAAAATAAGAATATATATAGTCCCGTACTACTCAAGGTAAGATTTCAAAACAAGTTTGTTTTTGTTTCTTCCGAATTCTGAAATTCCAACCCCAAAGGTGTTTACGATGCTCCCAATTATTCAACATTCGAGAGTAGGCATAAATCTCACTTGGCCTTAATTTAATAGTCAAATGTGTGAGAAATCGAGATTCATAGAAAAGCCAATCCTACTAATGAAAATAACTGAAATATAATATTTGAACTATATTAATCAACGGTAATAATGTGTACGATGAACTCTAATCATAGAGCTTCTAACATGAGTAACATATAGATATATGCAACTGTGTATACCTATATGTATGGGTATGCATATTTGCGGTGTACAGTATATGCACATCTACATAAATGAATCCAATTCTTCTGATGAAAAACATTGACCAGATTGTAAAATTGAATTTTCTCTAAGTTTCATATTAACACACTCTATCTTATGCGTTCAAATTATTTAAATTAGATACATCAGTATGCTAAACTTTGGGATCTGGAATTTCTACGACTTCGGAACACGTAACAAAAGCTGAGTATGTTTAACGTCTCTTCTCAGCTTTTCTCAAGAAGAAGAAGAAGAAATTTATGGAAAACTTTCCATCTCAAGAACTACTATCATATTGTGAGCTTGCATCGTATGAAGTGTGCGAATAATAATAAATTCCTATGATCAATTCATCTGCTAATTATATTTTTCAATGCATTTTGTAGGAGCCTTTGGTGTTAAACTTGTCATATTGTAATCGATTTATTTTCGAAGCAATCTCAATTAAATAACTAGTATTTTCTAAGATATTCACGTTGTTTGTATATAGGAAAATCTTGTTCTATGGAACTGCTGAAATTTTTTATCATTGCAGGTACGCTGTGGCGAGGAAACGATTTTATGTTTCCAGTAGGGCGATTCGTAGAATAAAAAGAAAAACCAGAGTAAAAACGAACATCGCATTTATTGCAAACGTTTCGGAATTAAAATTCCATCATCAGTGCTGAAACAGGTGAAAAAAATTGTCTATTTTAAAAAACACTTAAAATCATATATATATTCTATAAAATTCTCTGAATGTCTAAAAAGCCTAATTTGTTCATTCATACACAAACAATAGCAAACTCCTAATTCACACAAGCACACATGAACACGCTTATTCAGATACACCAGCGAAACACACTATTCATACACACACACAGAAACATACAGAATTTCGTCAGTAGGTGGGGGCAATTATTGATAACTTTATGGCACTAATGTCTTAGTTGAGGTTAGGTTTATGAGTGAATATGACAAGGAACTCTAAAATTTCAAGGTCACGCTTACTTAATTGATGATTTGGGTGGATTGGTTAGTGCACGACCGGTTCTTCATGACTCTCGTACAGGTGTATAATGAACATATTTGCACGAGCAAATATAAGCAATGCGGTGGGGGCTTCTACAGTGTGGAGCGCGGTAATTTGCCGATTCTGGAAAGAAATTCAAAAATAATGAATACTTAGAAACTAACATTTTATTTTTCTCATATTGGACAATAACAGAAGTTTCTAATTACAAGGTTTTAAACAGTGTGTCTGACAAACGTCTATTTTCACAATCCACACACTGCTGCAGACGTTTTTTGAAATTCTCATGCACTCATGACTCAAGCATATCTTCGGGTATTCTTGCAATTTCTGTCTCAATATTGTTGTGTAGGTCTTCGAGGGTGCTGGGACGGTTGCCCTACACCTTCAACTTCAGGTAACCCTAAAGAAAAAAAATCGAATGGGGCTAATCGGGCATTATCATGAATTTTTTTATTCAAACGTTTCATCTCAACTGGCCCGCACGCTCACCTGACTTAAGGCCCCCTCACACGCGCACATATGTCTGCAGACATATCTGAACTCGTGCTGAGTTCGTGAGTTTGTACGCTCATTTCAGGTTGGCTCAGCATGTATGAGGCAAATGAGCTATGCTTGATAATTTTGGAGCGACTGGCTTCAAACCTCGACACCACGTCAGTGTCTAGCATGGGGCTAGGATATATGGAGGGAGCCTTATAAGGCCCGTCCACACTATCAATCTTTTGCCCGAAGTTCGTGTTTTTCGGCAGTCCGCGAACACGAACACAGATAAAAAGTTCGCAGATTTCGGTGTGTTTGTGTTTTCCATCGTGTTGGAAAACACGAACACGAACTTTCCATCAAACAGCGAACACTCGCTTGTTTATGTATTGTGGAAGGTGATTCTGCTGCGAGTGAATAATTTGTTTTTTTCATATTTTATCGATTTAATTATGTTTTTGGTGCAAATTTAGTTGATTGTAGGGTGGCACGGACATTTAATTACCAAAATAAACTTCGTTACGTGGTTATTTCATTTTATTCAGATATGGCTGAGTATGTAAGTAGGTTTGGATTTGATTGATGTGAATGTAATTGAAATATTACCTCTCTGAAATGAAACTGAACATGCATAAAATTATCAAAGTTTAGTGATTTTGATATCTAAATAAAGTTTTGAAAATATTTCAGTAGTATTTCAACAATGGTAGCTACTTATATGATAGAATTGCCACAAAAATTCTTTTGCAGAATATGTGGCCTTTATTTATTGTATTTCTTGGTAAAATTTTTTTATTTCAATAAAATACTGTATTTCTCTTATACCCTGATGCTTACATTAAAATGAAGTCCTCAGATTAGAAATTGTATTATATAAAAATTATCAGGGAGAAATATGTAATCTTTTACAAACTTATAGTTGTAGTTTGAAATAAGCATAATTGCAACTTATTTCAAAAATTTATCTGCCCTGTTGACCCAATTAGTAACTAGGTAAAAAAGTTATAGCTGTATGTAGAGTCATTTACATATATGTTTAGAGTTTAAATATTTTTATGAAAAAGCATTGGTAAACTTCTCTCATTCATGTTTCTCTTTGCATTTCTAAAAATTGCATGCTGGGACTTGTTAGGCTTCTAAAAATTTTAACTGCTTTTGCTTATGGATCCAAAAGTGAATTCCTTTAATTTAAGCTTTTTCTAAAATTATGATAATAGCTAATTCTATTTAAATCTGGCTTAAAATCTTTTACTTTGGGTAATATATTGTTTTCCTTTGTTATGTCATGAATGTGGCCCTATGAAAAGTTGAATAAATCAGCTGTTCTAAACTATTATTCCTCAAATTTAATTCCAAAGAATTCTGTTATCTATCTACATAAGTAAATTCATCCAACATTGCATTCTTAATGGTAAAGTGTATGCTGTAGTATAAGCATCAATTGTCATTATATTGAATAGATGTATGTTTGTGTAGACTTTGCTGTAACAGTAATAATTAACATTTAGGGCTGTTTCTTAACTGTCATGTGTCATAGGCGCAGTCTGTGAAATTAAACCAAATGTTTTATCCCTTTTTGTGTATTTTTCAGATAGTTTTCAAACATTTGGCTATTTTGCATAAAAGATGCTTGTGTAGAAGAATCAATTATAGAAAATATTATTTAAATGAAACCTAAGGCAGTTTTCTTGCCCCTGTAGTGCTTCAGAGCATTTGATAAGCAGTGGTGACTCAATGTCATTAGGTGTCTCTACTATGGAACTGCAGAGCTGGGTCTTCAGAATCTTCAACACTGGTTAGTATTGCATTGCATTGTAAAATTTTTCTTCCTCACTTCATTCATGACTATTGAGGTTAGTGAGATTTGTATGTGTGGAAGCACTATTTTAAAAATATAGTCCATAAGTATTTAGTTTTCATGGCATATAACAATAAAAAATGCAAAAGTGTGAATAAAAATAAATTTTTTAATTTATTTCTGAACTGAAATTTTGGTACTTCAACAAGCCAGCATTCTATGCAGGTTGTAAATTGGATACATTTTTTCTCAATATTATTTGTTACAAATACTATTGGAAATGATTGTCAACTTTTTTTTAGAAAGCCACCTATGGTTAATAAGCTAATTATTTTCTTCTCTTCCGTCAGGTTAGGAAGCCCATTGCCATCCAAGAAACAATGGAAATCATTGAAGACTATCCATGGGCCTTCCTCGAATTGGTTACCTTCCCTACAGGTTGTTACAAAGGCCCTGCCTTCAAGTTCAAGCACATCGGATGAATCCCTACCACCATCACTATGGTCATTTTCTCTGGTGGTACTCTTCTCCCAACACAAGTCTCTAAACAGACTTGTGTTGGGTATGTTTTTGGTTATACTCTACATGAATTGAATAGTGAAGGTTAAAAAATTCAAAGAGAATAAAGCAGGATGCCTTTCTTCATCGTGTCTAAATGGTTTGGCTGTTGTGTAATTTTTTGTTGATTATAATTCCACAAAGGAAATTTTTCAACTGATGAACATGAGCCAATCATATTTGTATAGTGGAAAATTTGGTTCCATTAGCATCCTGATGTGCTTAAACAAAATGTACATATTTACTTTTGTAGTACCTATGCAAATCAATTGTGTATGAAGTATTAAAAAAATATTCCTGCAATGCTTAAAATAATGTTGAGATAATGAAATGAGTGAAGTGCTGGATTGATGAAATTCTAGTCTTTTTGTACCTTGCTAATGATGTGCTTGACCAGTAATTACAAATTATACTTTCATTATGCTACATTATATGCTAGTTATACTTTTGTTATGCCCAGTTGTGATTATTTAACAATTACACTACCAAAGGGTATTTAAACATTGCTTTAATATACTTTTTATATTAGTCACTGACTAGTCAAATTATCTGTATTACATATGTGGTATATAAATGCCATAATTCTAAGACATATTTTTCCATTGAGCTAAATGTTCACCAATTTTTTACCAGAATGACACTTATGTTGTATTGTGATGATTTACGCTACATTTGTGTCCATACAGGAGACGTATAAATTAAGCACGTCTCTAAACTTAATTCAAGCTGAAGTAAACCCTACAATTTGATACCCGAGAATTGGTCAAGGCTGCAATAAAAATCCATCGAAGTGCACGTCAAGCAAAGCATGATAGTCTATCTTATTTTGCTCTATGCAGTGACGTTACTTTGCGTACAAAATATAAGATGAGGCTGTGGTTAAAGGATGCGCATCTCTATTCAGATTTTTCCATTGAGCTAAATGTTCACTTACTATTTAGCCGAATATAAGTTATGTTGTATAGTGATGATTGTTATAAGAAATATTTATTTGCCATATACTTTTCATCAATTTCATGTCAGAATTAGATGGCTTGTGGTTGACTACTTATTACAGAAATATGTTATTATTGTTAGTGGATTTTTAAACATTGCACAAACCCTGTGTACGTGTTTGTACTCAATGATCCCTACTTTATTCCTCTCTTTGGAACACCGTTGTTGAGGTTAAGGAGGCTCAAAGTAACATATATGTTCTCTTCATTGGTAATAAAAATGTGCAAGGTATGGGGAACAACACACTTGCAATCAAAGCTGAAAGAAACAATGAACAACTTCTGAAAAACGCTTGAAATAGTTTAGAAATTAAATCTTTATTGGTGAATTGATTTTAGATAGCACTGCATTTTGTTTAATCATTGTTTTTTGTCAATGGATGATTAGATATTCAAGATCTGTGCATACAACAAGTCACCTTTGCAAATTTTTACCTTTCAAGGTATCTCTATGACATGTTTCTGGTGCCTTAACCTTTGACTTACTGTTTTTATTCATGCAGTTATTTTCATTGTAAATATTGAATAAAATGAATTCACACACTTACTCTTTGAGAACACCTGTTCTGGGTTCACTGTTATCCTTATGTTAATCAGTTTCATGAAAATGCATTCTTTAACTAACATGGTTTCAGGTAATGGACCTACAAAATTGTATTCAGAACAAGTTTATCATCTTCTTGGTAACTGATCGATGTCTTGCACGTTTGGGATAATACACAAAAATATTCAACTGTTTTTTCCTCTTGCTTGAATACAGGACTACATGATTTTAAAAAATTAAGTGATTAAGAATGCACCCTTAATGGGTAGGTGTCGGTTTTTTTAATCCCAGCGCCATGCAGTGATTTCTCCCCGTTGGGGAAGGAGAGAACTCAGATACACCCTACCCGGGTGTCGGAAATTGGTACAGACTTTACCGGGTAACCGTCATTGTATCCTGATGATAATCATAAAGTATTTGAAAAAATATATGATAATATATATATTATAACCATAAAGTGCATGATGATATGATGGCCGGTGAAGGAAGGTATTTAGACACCAATGCATTATAATTTGATATTATTGTCAAGTCATGAATCATTTACATCAGAAGCGCAAATGCCCCTCGCCAGTCGTGGAAAACCAAACCAGGAAGGTTTGGCAGCGCAGGACAGGACCACGGCTGGCCCACGAGCACAAACGAATAGGAAGGTCGAGCTTGGGCTGTGAACAAACATTAACGTCAAACAAGGTCCCAAGGAAATGAATTATGTCAAGCAGAGAGAAGTTAAGTTTATAATTTAAGAAATGCAATATTTTAGCTGTTCATAAATTAAAACATTGTCGATATTAAAGCAGCGTTTACTTTACAAAATACCTTGTAGATAGAACTATAGCTTCCCTAAATCAAAATATTATTACGATAATTAGAGTAGTTTGAATACCAGAAAATGTTTAAAATGATCATTCTTGGCATACTAGCACGTGTACATAAAACCTAATCCCTTATCATTGAAGACCCCAAACTCCAATCCAACCAACACAGAAATTATGAAAAATGATGGAATGGAGGATTAACATTTTTGATAAGAAATTCTCAAAAAAAGGTCGACCAAACCCAGCGCTACATGTCACTTTGACCCACCTCAAAAGCAAAATCGTTCTGAAATCTCTGGTACCGCTGCAGTCGTCCACAGGAAGTTCACGGGGACGCTATTTGTGCAATGCCAATGTAGGTAGTTGAGGCAGTCCATAGTTCATAACAGCTCTAGGACGCAGCAGCAGTCTAGCCTCCACAGATGAAAGCGGCACTGCAGCACCACATCGCGGAGCAGCTCAGTTGCAGCGCCCACCGCTGCCGCCAGCCCAAGGAAACCGCAGCGCCCACCGCTGCCGCCAGCCCTCTTCTCACTCCGTCATAATGATGCTAAAGTAGCATGCAATCTCTAGAGAAGAGTTCATGAAATTCAAGAAGTTTTATGGGAAGTTTCATTTCGGGTAGAAATCACTGGCTGCTGATTCCGACTCTGCTTGCGCTGTGGAGTCTGTAAATGAGTACAACAAAGGGAATTACAGATGGAAGTCCACCGCAACATTTTTTGATGGCTTATGCATTATCGTTTCATGAGATGTGAACAATATTACTGGAAGAAAACAGTGGTTATATAAATTCCCCTAGATATCACACAATATACATTTTGCTCGTGCACCTGAAAGTTCACAAATAATGGAACTAGTTTGGTTTCAAAGTAGTTCTAATTGTAATAGGTAACAATCAACTATGAGAACAATTGAAATATATATATATATATGTACTTTGCACACCACTACTTTTTTGTGCGAGAGTTCATCAATTTAAGTCACACCCCAAGACCAGACAGTGTTGCAAAAACATAGTGCTCAGCTCTGCTATTGTACCAAGTCAATACCGTATATATGATGATACGTGGGTCACTTAACTCATTTCATTACCATATTTCAAGAGGTTTCAACCTACTTCAAATTTAACAGTGGCTTCAATATTACAGAAGAATTAGTTTTCTGTTTGAGGAACATTACAATACTCATTGCAAAGTAATATTTGAACCCAACACTGCAATGGGATGCATACCTTCCTGTTTTCATCCTTAAGTAGAGTATAGATGGCCTCACAAGTTTCAGGTATGATAGAGAGTGACTGCTTTGATATTCTTGTCAAATACTGTAGAGAAGTGCATGAATGACATCATGGCAGCCACCTGTAAAAAAATTATCCATACATGAGGAACACATTTAAATGATTATGTACTAGCATCCAAATTTGTGGAATATAATTGTTAGGAGGTCCTGAATAGGAGCAAATTATTTATAATCAACATGAGATGTCTAACAATAATTCAGAATAATTATTATACTTTTGTTTTTATATACGTATAATATTTCAATATATATTTCCATACATGGATTGTATTTTTATACACAGATTTTATACACAAAATTATACATATGGATAACTTACATTCCACAGTCATACTTTTCATGAAATATGTAAGTGAGCAGGTGCTGACATAAATGATTATGAACTAAAAAAATATGGTCCTTAACAAGCAAAAAAAAATTTCAATATATATATGGTCTGCTTGACATTCAGCTTTGAGTTCTCAGATTCTTCCCTTAGAACTATTTCTTAGATATGTTTAATAGTTATAAGAGATCTAGGTGTTAACAATGTTCTCAGAAAAATATCACAGAAAAGCACACAAAAATTTATTGCGCAATAGTAGAAATACATTCTGGTATGCTTGACTGAGTAATGGATGCTTCAAAAATGTGCACAGAAAGTAAAGATACTGCATATAGTTTACGACACCAATAAAATGCATGAACTAAATTTTAAATTTTTGAAATAAATTGTTGGCTTAATTAAACAAACAAATATTAAATACCTTTGGTAAATTACTTCAAATATTATAGGAATATTTTATGACCAAATGAAAAATATGAGCATTTTTCACCTCTTATAGAAAATTTAGGTCACAAAAAGTAAATAAAAAATATTCTTTAGGCAGAGTAGGAGCATATTTTAAAGTTTTAAGCTCAAGTACAAAAAATTAAACTTCATGAAGAGCATTGAAAAAGATCAAGGACATCAGCTGATCCCATCTTACCACTGTCACACTGATAGTATTCGAAATATTCTCATAATACATCAGCGATTCTTAACATTTTCGGTTCACGCATGTCTACACAGATAAATTAAGTTTAATAACTCTCAACAAATTAAATTTACCAATTATATACATTAATTAAACAAAACTTACTTGGGAAGCAGTATTGTTTGTTTACATGTTGCTCGCGAACAACTTCTCTGCGCTGAAAGCGTATAGTCTGGACGTCTGGACACGATTCGGAAAAGTTTGTGTTTTTGTTCGCGTTTTGGTGTGTTCGTGATTGACGAAGTGTTTGATAGTGTAGACGGGCCTTTACTGATTCCGATCGGGCTCAACTTGGTTGCAAAAGTTGAGATACTGGGGCATTGTCAAGGCCCGACACGTGACTATTATGAGCCAACCACAAATGCTTGGCTGAAGTTGGCTCCACCCACCTTCTCCACAACTCCGCCTCTCATTTTCCAGAGCAAGATTAGTACCCCACCACAAGTCGAAGGGTGAGGTGTGCGTGCAAGTCGCTCTAATTTGTTATGATCAAGGGCCTGTAATCTTTATAGTTTTCAACCCTTAATGTATCTTTGCTAGTAATTTTGATATTATTAATTGTCCTCAAGTGAGGAAACACAATTTATTATCTTTCAGAGTCTAAGAATCCCAAATTAATGATTAACGATTGTGCAATTAACTCAAAAGCTAGAAGAGCATTCAGCGAACGTGTGCGCACTCTAACGTAGTCAGTAGGTAACTGACTTCCGTGCTGACGTCACACTTGCGAGACGGCTATTGGTTACCACAGACATAAGAGAAATCTCAAAATCTGGTTCTCTTCACAGACGGCTATGCTCCCTCCATATATACTCCCTCCACGAGCGTGTGCCAGTCTTTGCCAAGTTTGCAGTGTGTTGTTTGCTGTTTGCATCGTGTGCGGAGCCTTAAGACCGTCATACCAAACTCAATTCAGATTGTGTGCAGACATATTTGTGCGTGTGAGAGGGCCTTAAATGATGTCCATATAACGCTTAAGTTCCGATCACACGGCCTTGAAAATTTTTCTGACATCACTACAGAATTCTCCGATCGATCGCAGGAAATGCCATCATGAAGATCTCAGACGAAAGTTGTCGGTAAAGCCTCAACAGGACACCAAAAGAAGTACACGATGATAAAAATTTTTTCTAGGAAGGAAAATATCTTTGAACTTCAAATGAAAACGCGAGCCTCTTAGTATCCCACAATGGAAATAAATGGAGTACTGCAATCATCACTAAAATACCAAGGGTTAATAAAATAATCTTGGCTATCAAACGCCTGCACCTAGCAAAACGTCATCCTGATGTTATGCATTTAAAATCACAGGGATGTACGAGAGCTTCCAATACGAGAACTCTGGCCTAAATGCATTTTCCGGTATCCGAAGAAACATGACAGTGCTACTAAGTATCTAAGAGTTATTGTAAGTGATCATGAACAAAGACATTTTTTGTTTTAATACTGCAGTTTTTCCTTACTTTTCTCGTATTTTAACATTTAAGCAAATTCGCCTTTTAGTATTATGATTATTATACCCGTAAACTAAATAATTCTGATTGTTTTTGTATTTTTCTGGTAGTTACGGAATCACTAGCTCATGAAAACTAGCTTTCTGGTAGTTACTGAATCACTAGCTTATGAAAACGACATCATACCATATATAAACCTAAACTTGAATCATTTTAACCTGTTTTATTCAGTTTTTATTAATTATGGGCATTGCCCATACGTTACTTTTCAACAATTCTCCAGGTATAAATGATGTTTTGTCTCTCCTATGTAGAACTGTAAGTGACTTTCCCCCAAAATGGATGACACAGGTTATACAATTGTAGAACTTTTTCCATTAAATGGTGCTTTCGTGCAGTGAGGACGCTCCTCGTTTTGCCCCGAAACAAGGTGCCTCAATTGGTAGGTAAGCATACGCTTCTAACGTAAATGAGTGCCCACTCAAACGATGAGCACCCAATAGTAAATTCAACTTACCATCATCAAAATAATCAAACAAAAAATGTAACTCATTTAAAGATGGAGGCCAGAAACACAAGTAAAGAAACAGTGAGTCTACGCCAATTTTTTTTTTAAATAAGGAATCTACGAATGCTTTATTTCCAATTCAAGCCTGATACATATCACCTTGTACATTGGATTTTCAAATGCCTTATAACTAACACCAGGACGCCATGACGCTTTGGCCCGGTCCAGACCGGTACCCATTTCAGACACTTAGGTAGAGTGGGGTATTGTGCTTAGAATTTTTCTGCTATACCCAACGAAGAAAATCGCCACCAGCGCCGGGACTCGAACCCTCCTTGCCCGCACGGAAGCAGGTCCTAAAGCCACACGGTTATGACGAGGCAAGGTCGAGCGTGACTCTTAAAGCTTTACTCATATTCTAACGCATAAAAATGGGTAAAACATAGTTAAACAAGTGATCGCTATTCTATTTGAACATTTCGACTCGGTAACAACGAAATTTCAAAATGAAGTAAGTGACTTAAAAATGGTATTTGAAACACTAACGAAGAAAGAATCTGAGCATAAGAAAATCTTCGACGATCGTAGAAAGACAATAAATAGCTTAGTCTCTCGTTTAACCCGATTAGAGAGAAAAGATGAAAGTAAAGAATCTGAAAACAAAAAATGCATACATGTTATCGCTGTGGAACTAGCGCCATCGCATGCAGGTGAAGACTGTAAAGCTACGGTTTCCTAGAAAAGCGGCGCCGCTATTTTACGGCCGTAATGTAGCGGCGGATGACGTCACGAAAACGTTCTATATTAATTCAGATGGCGCGGGTTCCCTAGAGAACGGTGGGCGCTAAATAGCGGTGCCGCCAGGTGCACGCTGGCCGCTGTAGCGTTCGGACGCAAGTTAGCGAACGTTTTTTTTACGGTTTCGGAGTGTTTTGTTTATTGTAGGAACATTGATTAAAATTTTTGAAAACTAAACTTTACAATGTGGAAGAAGATGAAATGTTAACTGATTTTGTTAGAAATCATGAAGCTCTGCATAATGTAAAGAATAAAGGCTATAGAGAAACTCAACTGAAACGAAATCTTTGGAATAATATCGAGACTACTCTGAAAAAGATCAGGTATGTTCGTGCAAATTGTAGGCAAATAAAAAATTATTTTTTCATGTATTTTAATATACACGGAGAGAAAGTGATATATGTACAATATTTGTAGGCACTCATAATATTTATACCTACTTTTAATAAATAGGTAAGTTAAATAAATAATTTGCACCCACAGTAGAATTTGCGTGTAAAGGTTCCATCGAAAAATATAAACAAACAGAGATCAATAAATTTGTAAAAAATAAATAATCATGATTGACCTGCAGCCCTGACTCCACACATAAGGTGGTGCAATAGTGAAGTACCCACCTCTGTGTGGCTTCTCACACCGTCATCTAAAATAATGCCATAGGAAATGTGGCCATACCGTACATATAAATTAATGTTTTGCTGCATAATTATGTTGCTATTCAATACTACCTGGCTCGTTAGTGTAATTTTTAAATATTTCTCGAATGCCAATGCTATCCATTTCAGAACGAACATTGTGCCCTGTTGAAGGAACTAAATTTAAAGTGCTACTGTAGGTGTATCATCAAGGTGTTTTTGACCTGGAGTAAGTACTTGTGCTTCCCTTAAAATGTAATATAATATACAGGCACACATAATCAATTTGTTTGTGGTTTATGGGGGTAATAGCAATAAGTCGGAAGAATTATGTTTCAAATCGAATGAGAACATCGAAAAAAAAAACTACCTGACGGTCAAATTCACTCAATTTAAAACTGAAATTAAAAAACCTGGCGCCTACTTAACCCCAGCCATGAACCGAAAAATAATGCTCCGAAAACGATTGAGTCTATAGTTCAAGATAAAATAAAATATCACTAGAAGAAACATTTTGCAAATGTATTCATTGACTTATTAGTAAACATAGGAAAAAATGAAGCTGATAGTGTTTCTAGTGAACCTACTGATCACTTAGAATACATGGATTATGTCGGTCAGCATAATCGTTTTTTCTTTTCGCTTTCTTTATGTCCGATGTAATTGTGTGCATAAACAACTCGAAAAATAAATTAAGCGGATTAAAAACGTTCTCGGATAAAGGACTTGAAGCTATTAGCTGATATAATGCACCTTTCATATTCAGTATTATTAACCAGTCGCTTCTCATAAACATTCCCCCGAACACTCGTAAAATTGCCTGAGTAACCCCTATTTTAACAAGTGGTGAGAGAAATTGAGTAAAAAATAGTAGACCTATCTCCGTACAACGAATTATTAGCAAAATATTACAGAAAATTGTACAGAAAAAAGGTCTTCTTATTTTGAGCAAAAATAATTTCTCTACGATAAACAATTTGGTTCACGATCTAAAAAATCAATGAAACAGACTCTATTAAACCATTTACAATACCTTTATTCCAATATGGAAGAAGGAAAGCTTGTTATTCCGTGTTTCTTGATTCTTGAAAAGTATTTGATAGAGTGGACAGTAACATTTTACTCTCGAAACTCCTCTACTATGGCATTAGAGGAGTTGCTCATGATTGATTCAGATCATACTAAACAAATCGGAAACAATACGTTTCCATTGACAATGCACAATCGGAACTACTGACAATTAGCCATGGAGTTCCACAAGTGTCAGTCCTTGGGCCTCTCAAATTTTTAATCTTTATCAATGACATAATGGAAAATAATTAATTTTTTAAATTCATTCTTTTTGCCGATGACATCACGCTTTCTACGGTCTTTCCTAATGAAAATTCCATTCTATCCATTTTATTGCAGAGAGTATAAACCACGTGCTGCAAAAAGTTTCAATGTGGCTTAGAGATAATAAAATAGGCCTTAATATTGATTAAGTATAACACAGTACATTCTCATACAAGAGAAATGTATCTCTTCCACGCATTAATATTGGTGAAGATAAAATTGAAGAAACCAACTCCTGTTAGTTCCTTGGAATTATAAGAGATAACATCTGACTTTCAAAGAGCACATTGCATATCAGTGCTAAATTTTCGAAATCCGTTAGAATCCTCAATAAAGTAAAAAATGTACTGGCTGAAGAAGCTTTGAAAATATTTTACTGAACGCTCATTTCACCATATTTCAATACGGAATAAAAGCATGGCACGGAAGTGATAAAGGTAAATCTAATTTGCTCTTTACGCTGCAAAAATTGCCATTAGAGCGAAAAGAAAATTAGAATATAATGCTCACACAAATGATTCATTTAAAAGTTCAAAAATACTTAAAATTCTGAATCTCACATGTGGACACAAGCTGTCCATATGTAATTTCATGTTTTAAACATTGACTAATGATGGCAACAGACACCGCAAACAATTATTAACTGATCAAACTGGCCAATATGATAATTTAATCTGAAATAGAAGTAACTTCATACTTCCCTATTATTCAAAAGCTCCGTCACAACACAGTACCCTTCCAATTGGAACTAAGACTTGAAATTCAATACCTGCTGTGATCGGTGAAAGAAGTTCTCACAAAGTATTCAAAACTGATCTTGAATACTTTTTCTATCGGAATATTACTCACATCAGGTGATCAAGTCAAGTCCTTTCTCTTATATCCATCCATCCCGATGGGGTAATATGCCATGATTAATGACAAAAACCTAAAGTCTGTTTTCAAGTATTTTTTGGAATATTACACACCAAGCACATATAAACTATCATTGTAAAATTAGGTATCGAATCTTGTGTGAACCAATTAAATGATCAATCTAGTGCACTACTGGGTTAAGTGAATTAGGTTAAACACACTTACTAAAAATGGAAAACTGTGAAACAACTTCAGTCTTCTTAAATTTGAAGAAACTAATGTCCCTTGTCCCCCATCTCAGTAAACTAAAAAAATTGTCACGAATGCTGCTTCACAAAAAAAAAAATTTAAAATTTATCCTGCGAATACTTGCACTAGAACTCCTACTTTGATCTACCAGATCATTTTCCTAGCTTTCAATTCAAGAATGATGGCTTTGGAGAAAAGTTAGGATGCCCTAGAAGTCGCTGAACTTATTCGGGCCCACAGGTAGCTATGCTCAAATTTGACCGTTGTACTAGACTTGAGAAAAATTCTACCTCTGTGTCACCTGTGGTAAATAAATTGTTTAAATTGTTTAAAAAGAATTCCATCACGTGGGAGATCTTTTCGTACTGCCGAGTTAATTCCCTGTCCCTAAACGACATGTAATGTATAAAATATCCTATTAAAAATATAAATTCCATAAAAGTAAATAAGACTTGGGTGTCTGATTGCGTTCTGTCGATGGCATACTTGTCGCAACCTATTATGTCGATGCCAACGTGTAGTCGGCTCGCACTGTTCAATGGTCGTCAGACACCTCGCTAACCCAACTGTGCTCACACGTCTCAGCTCTGTTCTACAATTCAGCCTGTCATCACCACCAAGACGTACAGCCTCATCCATGGAACCATGGAGTGCCAACTAGACATGTGCGGCTAGATTCTCTGAGTGCCTCGCCGGCTGGGGGGAGCGTTCGCTGGAGGGCGCTGGAGCCGGTCGTCGGCATCTCGCAATGTCTTCGGGAAGCTCTTCTCCGGCACCTGGGACGTCGACGCTCCACTGCTCTACATGCGAGCCCAAGGGATGTATCGGACGCGGTGAGTGTGCTGTCGGTAGGGGCGCTTTCGTCAGACACCCTTGTCCGTAGGTCCAAGGAATTCTTCCTTGATAAACATCCCGTTTCTCGGTCCTAGTATCAAAAATTAACGCAGCCTAACTGATTTTATACTACTTGAGCTTGCTCGTAATTAAACTTGTACTTGAGCTTGCTCGTAATTAAACTTGTACTTGAGCTTGCTCGTTAATAAACTTGTACTTGAGCTTGCTCGTTATTAAACTTGTACTTGAGCTTGCTCGTTATTAAACTTGTACTTGAGCTTGCTCGTTAATAAACTTGTACTTGAGCTTGCTCGTTAATAAACTTGTACTTGAGCTTGCTCGTTAATTAAACTTAAACTTAAACTTGAGCTTGCTCGTTAAACTCTAACCTAAACCTTAAATTTGAATTCTTTCTTACGCTCTCGTAATCTTCAGATTGCTGCTATTGTGGAGGCCGTATGTGGGCTGCCGCCGGAAGCGCCGCGCCCGGCGTGTTGCGTCCCTGCAAGCAAAATCCGCCGGCTCTTCTACGAACCCTAAATCTCCTAGCTTATAGCCAATCAGCAAAAGTCACATAACTTCTTTGCTGTATTTGTTTATGTATTATCACCCGTAACAAATTTCCTTCATTGTTATACGGGTTAAGGAATAAATTGAATAAATTAAAATGTTATATATTTTCCCCTCTCGATTTTTTCAATATTTAATGCGTAATTATCAGAAATAGTTCTGAATCATACAGCGAATCAAATTGACATTGATAGAGCCTTAATTGTCACAGCAAAACATCTAAATGATACACAGAATAGGTGCTTACCTTGAAAGAAATATTCCTTATGCCGACGACCCAAGATTTTATAACTATGTCACCAGCCAGTTCTGAGAATTTAAAAAAGCTATAATATAAAAATTCTCTATACAAAAAATGAATGTGACTCAATCGAGCCTAAACAAGCTCTGTAAGAATGAATTTCCACTAGGTGGTTTCTGTGTCTTTCAATTACTAATAAGGAGTTAGAGGGGAAATAACAAGTTGGTTAATTTATTTATCAAAGAAAGTTTTCTCCACTCCCCGTAATTTTTATCTTTATTATTAAATAAAGTTCACGCTCTCACGCTCTCCATATCCACGCCAGGCGCATAACATTCGCACCAGCAAAGAAAAGGAACGAGAACTTAAAATGTAGCATAAATATAGTAGGAATGATAAGTACGATAATTCTAGTAGTTCTAGTAATTATAGTAACTTTTGCACGAAACCTGGTGGAAAACGTAACCCGGTCCAGTTCTATGGGATCATCCACTCTTAGTAAGATGGCAAGGGGCGAGATCAGGAGTTGACTGGCAGATAGCCTCACCTTATCGCAACTCAGAGTTATGAAGATGAATCCTCGGCAGACCTCCAATGGCCCCAGTTAGTGGATCCACGCCTTTCCCCCTGGGATGGCTCGTACTCTCAGCGGCCGTTGTGAGAGTGGTGACGTTCGACATTCACAGGTAGTCGCTCAAGACGCAGAAGCTATAGTGGCTCAAATTACAAGCTGAGGAGAAAAGTCACCAGCGGAGAAAGATTAGAGCTGAATGGAGGCTGTATTCTGACTGCTCATCATAACCGTGCGGTTTAAGGACCTGCCTCCGTGCGGGCATCGAGGGCTAGAATCCCGGCGCTGGGTGGCGATTTTCTCCGTTGGGTATGGGGTAAAAATTCCAAGCACAATACCCCACTCTACCCAGGTGTCTGAAATGGGTACCGGTCTTGACCGGGGGAAAGCGTCATGGTGTCCTGGTGTTAGTTATAAGGCGTTTGGAAAACCAATGTACAAGATGATATGTATCAGGCTTGAATTGGAAATAAAGCATCCGTAGATGCCGTTGTTTGTTTGTTTTTGTTTTTTCCCCTCAAGCCTCGCGGAAAGCCCCGTACGTCTTCTTCGGCTGGTTTTGTCAGCCAGCCAGTAAAGCGGATAAAACAAGGACCACCATAGTTTCCACCAGAATTTTGCACCGTTTCACTAAAAGATACTCTGTTCATATAATAACACAAAAAATGTGAGGTATTTTAAAATCAATATGTAGACCGAATAATAATCTCCAAACAGAGAAAAAGCTGTTGTGCAATATAATGCAATCTATCACAATGTGAAAGGATCGCAGGCCTATTCAATAACTATTTTGTTGAATGTGAACAAAAATATCAGTGAAAAAAGGAATTACGAACCGAATCATCACTTATTCGACCATATGGATCTCGGAAGCTATTCCAATTATAGTGAATGTTTCTAATTTTATTCCTTTTATAATGAATGCTTCTTAAGTTTTCAACTTCATTAACGCTCTGAGAAATACGAGTAAATAAAGGAGCAAAAATTCATAGTACATTTATTCACGTTCAAGTTACAGATACGGAACTTCTCTGATTTCGCCTCCTTTTACTAATACTACAAACAGATCGATCTCTTCCGGCGTCTTCATTAATTTATTAAAAATTGCCAGAGTAACCCCAGCTTCAAAAGAGCTAACCAAACCTGAATTTATTAGTAAAGATCAATCACAACGTTGCCAATCATTAGTAAGATTTTCGAATGAATAATAAATAATGCGCAAAGTATACTTTTACGCCGAGCTTAACTTGTATCTCTAAGGCAAAGAATTCTATTTTCGTTCAAAACAATCAACAATTCAAACCATTCTCAATCCCCCGCACTTCTTTTTTCAAATACTGATGAAAGAAATCTTCTACTTTTAAATTTCCCCCTCTAAAAACAAGCATTTGATAGTGTAGATCAAAACGTAGATCTTTTGTCCATAATAAACTGCTACGTCGTAAGAGGTCTTCCTCATGAATGGTAGAATAATACCTCATTAACCAAAAGTATTACCTCATTAACCAAATTGATAACTCAAATTTGAGGCTGAAAACTTAATTCATGGCGGTCCTCAAGAGTCTGTTCTTAGGCCTCATTTTCTGCATTATTTTGATAAGCGATGTTGTAAAAACATAGTTTTTTAAATTTATGCTATTTGCGTAAGACAGCTCAATATCTATTAGTTCTCCCTCGGAAACAGCGTAGGAATATCCTAACAAAGTAAAGAGGAACTCTGTTTCGAAGAAAATGATATCAACATAAACGCCATAATTAATGGCTAAATATTTACCCTTCACTTGTTAGATGCAAACACCCAGCATGGTCATAAGCGTTTAAAAAACAAAGAGGCTGACGATATTCAATTTTTGAGCCTAATCCTAGGTAAAAAATTAACTTTTGCTTACCATATAAATCATAGATGTTCTAAATTACCCAAATCCATTGGAAATTTGCACCAAGTCAAACACGTACACTTGATGCACAAGAAATTGTTTACTGTGCATTAATTCATTCGCTTATCCAATCAGACTAGCATAGCATACAATGAGAAAGCTGAGAATTCATGTTACAAAAAGGCTGACTTTGTTACAACTCAGAGTTCAAATAATGACGATTTCTTTAAAAACCTAAAAATTCAGAAGCTATCCGAATACTATAGCGATTTTCTTTTGGAAGTTCTATGGAGAAAATGCTCAAACTAATGGGAACTCAGCACCAGCATAAAATGAACGCTCAAAATACATTAACTGTCATGAATATTTGATGAGAAATAAAAAAATAAGAATATATATAGTCCCGTACTACTCAAGGTAAGATTTCAAAACAAGTTTGTTTTTGTTTGTTCCGAATTCTGAAATTCCAACCCCAAAGGTGTTTACGATGCTCCCAATTATTCAACATTCGAGAGTAGGCATAAATCTCACTTGGCCTTAATTTACTAGTCAAATATGTGATGTATCAAGATTCATAGATAGGCCAATCCTGCTAATAAAAATAACTGATATATAATCTTCGAGCTATCTTACTCAACGTGAATAATGTGCACGATGAACTCTAATCATAGAGCTACCAACATGAGTAACATATAGATATATGCAACTGTGTATCTTTATGTATGGGTATGCATATTTGCGGTGTACAGTATATGCACATCTACATAAATGAATGCAATTCTTCTGATGAAAAACATTGACCAGATTGTAAAATTGAATTTTCTCTAAGTTTCATATTAACACACTCTATCTTATGCGTTCAAATTATTTAAATTAGATACATTAGTATGCTAAGTTTTGGGATCTGGAATTTCTACGACTTCGGATCACCTAACAAAAGCTGAGTATGTTTAAAGTCTCTTTTCAGCTTTTTTCAAGAAGAAGAAGAAGAAATTTGTGGAAAACTTTCCACCTCAAGAACTACTATCATATTATGAGCTTGCATCGTATGAAGTGTGCGAATAATAATAAATTCCTATGATCAATTCATCTGCTAATTTTATTTTTCAATGCATTTTGTAGGAGCCTTTGATGTTAAACTTTTCATATTGTAATCGATCTATTTTCGAAGCAATCTCAATTAAATAACTAGTATTTCCTAAGATATTGACGATGTTTGTATATCTGAAAATCTTGCTCTATGGAACTGCTGAAATTTTTAATCATTGCAGGTACGCTGTGTCGAGGAAACGATTTTATGTTTCCAGTAGGGCGATTCGTAGAATAAAAAGAAAAACCAGAGTAAAAACGAACATCACATTTATTGCAAACGTTTCGGAATTAAAATTCCATCATCAGTGCTGAAACAGGAGAAAAAATATTGTCTATTTGAAAAAAAACACTAAAAATCATATATATATTCGACAAAATTCTCTGAATGTCTAAAAAGCCTAGTTTGTTCATTCATACACAAACAATAGCAAACTCCTAATTCACACAAGCACACATGAACACGCTAATTCAGATACACCAGCGAAACACACTATATATACACACAAATATACACACACAGAAACATACAGAATTACGTCAGTAGGTGGGGGCAATTATTGATAACTTTACGGCACTAATGTCTTTGTTGAGGTTAGGTTTATGAGTGAATATGAAAAGGGACTCTAAAATTCTATGGTTATGCTCACTATATTAACTCGTCATTAAGTTGAAAAATTAGTAATTCTGAATGAATGATTTGAATTTTCACAATGATCCCTAATACCTCATTGGGGTGGAATGGTTAGCGTTTCTATGAGATATTCCTGCGTGTTGGCTATGTCTGATGAATTGTTGGAGTTTGGTACTACCAACGTAAGACTGCATGCAACAGTCATACTTATAAAAAAGGCACAGCCACTCCACAGGCACACTCGTCCAATCGTTCCTTCCTGCTAAAAAAGGTTGCAATCCTAAGCTATTTCTGTGAAACATTTTGACGTCGACCGTCGTAAAAACCCTACTAAGCAAAGATACTACCTCCCTCTTCAGCTCTACTTTCAAATAACCCATGAATGGGTTCAAATAACCCATCGACGTTCATAATCTGTTTAGGTACGCTCAAGGTTGCAGGAGAGGAGCAAATTTATCAGACAGAGATCAATTTTGAGAAGACCTTCGTGACAAAAAAACTTCATTGTTGAAACACTGGAAATAAGGTCAACTACAACTTAAAAAAAATTGATTTAAGAATTCTAACCGATGGTTTTCTAAAACTGGCCGATCTGTAGGATCTCAACTTGGAGTTGTTATATGGTTTGCCCAAAATTCATAAGCCTGATGTACCGCTGAGACCTATTTTATCTGCATGCAATACCCACAACTCTAAACTCTGGGTGAACTTAGTTCCTATTCTATCCCCATTTTGAGTGAATATACCGTATAAACTCGTATAAATTTGTTCACGATTTGTCGATTGTTGGCAACAAAGATATTTAGAATATAATGCTCACACAAATTATTTATTCGAAAGTTTACAAATACTTAAACTTACGTATCTCTGCAAACTCTATATATAATTTCATTTATAAAACATTGACCAATTATGGCGACAATAACCTTAAACAATTATTGCTATTTTTTCAGAACAACACACTAATCGATTTTCAAAATTATGATGCTTGTTTAATGTTAATGACATCAAAGTAAACAAGATTTTTTCTATACACTTTCCGTCGCAAATGCGTATTTAACGAGCCCTAGCGGTAAGACAATTTCCGCATTCTTAACAGTTTTCCTCCTTCAAATGCCAAACAGCGTGGCGTTATTGTTGTCCAAGTTGTCGCCAGGTGGCACATCTCTCTTTGTCTGTGTCGCTCACAGTACAGAGAAGAGAAGTAACTTCATATCCAAAACCGGCTATTGTGACGTCACAGCGACAATCATCCACTCATAGCACGGATGTGAATGACGTGACCTTCTGTATGAATCGTGAGGGCTTTCGCCACAGTTGTTAACAATAATCGTGATGGCTACATTTGTGATACATTTGTGCTAAGCACATCCACCGGTCTGATTTCGCAAGAACATTATCACCTTTAAAGGCTAAGAGTTGGCTGGCTGAATGAGGGTGCAATACCACAAAAATTTGTTGACATTCTTAAGTCTGATGAAGGTAAGTGTTTATTTGGGTACATTAGCCTGACCTAAGAAAGTTTGTTACCGTTATGGTCATACTAAAATCTTCTCATTTTTAATTTATTGTCCTATGAAATTCTTCTACATTTTGGTGGGAATTACTTATTCTTTTTGTGGATTATTTGTTGGCTTTCATAACATATCAGTCACTTCATAGTACAGTTTCATGCTTATTCGAGTTGCACTTTTATACCACTTTTATTTATAGTTTGCATTCCTTTGATACTCTCCAAAGTTTTTAATGTATGTGCTAATGTATTGGTCACCACGAATGTGTTAAGTAGTTGGTTTTCAGTTCTTATCAATTGAAAATAAAAATTTATTCCATTTAGAAAGAGTAGACTACTTTACTATTATAAGTTGTGGAAATTTCAGTTCTCAAATATTACACTTCTTAATCAATGAAGAAGGACAGTTCAAGATCTTGAGTTTGATTCTTAATTTTAGTGTAGAAAGTCCAACATTGTTTGTGAACCTTGGTTTCCTTGCACTTACATTTGTATAATAAATGTACTTCTGCCTGAAATTTTGCTGATACTTTGATTTAACATTTTTTTCTGAAAATATTTGTTCTTGAATATCCTGCTATTTTTTGAAAACAGCCATGAATTTATTAATTTGCTCTGCAACTACCAATTTTGTAGATATTGACCTCAGAAATACCTATACCCAGCTATGATTCTTAAATCAAGGGTCATTGAAGTAAAAATCACAAGTGCTAATATAACATAAAGAATTGTAAACCCATTGTTAGCTGTATTTCATGTTTAATTTCATAGAAACAAAGTTCATTTTTCAATAAGGCGGATGAGACTTTGTCAGATATATAAACTAACACACAGTTGCTATAGTTGGTCAGAGCTTTGGGTTTTTGTCCAAACCTAACACTTGTGCCCAAAAAAATATAGTCCAAAAACTGCAAACTTTTTTGAGCTTTTATCAAGGACAAGGTCAGTATTAAAAACTCACAAGACAGAGTTAACAAATGAAAATATCCTTTTGAACTTTATCCTAGATCTGAACTCATACTTTTTGCAACCAATAAAGTAATATAACCATGTAAATACACGCCATTGTGGCTTCAAATATGCTGTGGACAAATATTTACAACTCAATCACAAATTTGCATTTTGTTCAGTGATATATGAGATGAAGAATAATACCCCTAAATGAATTTTGAAAACAGTTATTTCTTGAACAACAGAAGTTATAATAAATATGCAATATGAGCTTACATTATTGTATTAGTTCATTTTTCATCATTTTCCCATATTTTGTAAAATACAACTGAGTTGCTCAACATGTGAGGATGACTAATTACCTAATGGTTCTTTTAGTATAAAAGGCAAGGGATATGAGAAGTTAAAAATATTCTAGCTCTGTTTTTATTATCTGCACTCATATATGTTTGTATTAAAGTAGCAGTATATTTATACAACGGTCATATTGGTTACAATGTTTTGAAAAGTTTTCATGTTAGCTATGCTTGGAAGGCACTGTGTAACAGTGATGGATGTGTTTTGTTCTTGAAGTATTCAGGCTCAAATTTGTTACCATGATTCCTTACAACTCCTATTAAATGATAAAATTGCAAATATTTATATATTAATTGTTAGTCCTGGAAGAAAAAATGGGAATAATTCCCAACGAATAAAATACTGGAATGAAATAAAAACCACTCAAAGAAATAAATATTACTGGAAAAACATGATAACCTCTAAATGAAATTGGATTTTAAAGAAATAAATTTTGGCCAACCTGATTGAAACAGTTGTGTATATCATTTATTTGTCATTGATTGTTTTTTAAATATACTTGTTGTTCATACTTTTTTTAATTCTGAACAATGGGGTATTTAGGTTTTAATTTTGACAAACAATATTCAATTAGGGCAAAAGAGATTCTAGCCAACCCTGTGACAACCTCTCAGGTTTTAAAGAAGGGGAATGATTTTGATGCAAAGAGCTAACTATGGGTTCTTTCTTCCTCACAGCTAATGCTCTCAACTCATGTTCCCTGCAAAGAGAGTTTCTCCATCAACCTCTGACAAGTCTCCGTTAAAAAAAATGAGGACTACTATCGGAACACCTCCCAGAGCCCCAACAAGAACGCCTGTTAGGACCCTTATCAGAAGCCTGCCCCACAACCCAAATCAGCTTCCAATCAGCACCCCTAGACTCCCAGCCAGCACTTCAGGAGCAGTCCCTGTGATTACCCCAACAAAGATTTCAGTTAGAAGTCCCATGAGGACTCCCATCAGAATCCCCCTCAGATCTTCTGTGGCAACCCAAGTCAAAGCCAGAGTCACAAGTCCTGCCACAGTTTTGTCAAAGGCCTCCATCAATGCTGTAAGTAGTAGCACTCCAGTGATGGTTGTTGGTGTCAAGAGTGGTAATTAACCTTGCCTAATAACTTAAGTGAGCCTTTAGTGAAGGAGTATGTATTTATGTATCCGAATTGTTTTATTATTTAAATTTTTAAAGTGGTCTTAAACTTTTGATCAGCAGTGTATATGTTTCCAATGTAGTTTCAAAAGTTTGTAGTTCGAATAATGACTGCCCAAGGTCAATTCTAACAATTGTGTTACATTTAAAGAGTTTTTTTTATGCTCGGATTGCTTCTTGTCTTAATAGTAGCTCAAACTTGTTCATAACATAAAATCAGGACCTTTGTTTTTCATAATGATTTATTCTTCATGTGCTGAGCCTTAAACAACTGTTGTGTGATCATGATTGTTGATGTGTTCTAGCTTTCTGTTGTGTGATCATGATTGTTGATTGTGTTGTGAAAACACAAAATATTCAAAATAAAAAAAAATATGTGCTCGATCACTGGTGAATTCGCTACTCACGATAATTTTGCAGTCTTCGGCTCTTGTACGCCCTGGGGTCTTCTTTTCTTGGTTCTTGGTGTCGGCGTCCACCGGTTGGCTTGCAGGAGTTCGGCTGCTGGCTTCGGCGATCGGCTATGCTACCCCCTTTGTTATTATAATTATGTATAATGGGTGTATTTTTATGAATGAGGAAAAATATGAGTTGGGTGAAAATAGCGAAGGTGGGTGTTGGAGCGAAAGGGGTCACCAGAATATGGGCGTACCGTTATTTTCCGTGGGTACTTCCCGCGAGATTATCGAAAGAAAGTCGTACTATTTGGGGACATTAATAGACTGGGACGATCACGGAGTTTATTTCATAGTACGTGGAAAACAACTCTAAACGACGAGGTGCAAGGTTTAGGAAGCGTGACTCAACGTCTTGCTAACGTGCTAAAGTGAGCTGAACAATTATAGAGTGTATCTCGAAATCGGGTAGTTCGAGTTAAAGGGAAATATGTCCTCTAAAATAAATGATATCAGCAGTACAGGCGTACAAAGGACAAAAGGTGTAAAATACGAAGGGGTAAAAAGAAAAAGACTGAGGTCAAAGGGGGTAGCACGATTGATGATCTGCACAACACATGTAAACCAGGCGTTAGTAATGTAAGTCGCCTAACAGAGGAACAAAATACATAACTGTACAAACCAAAGCATTTACACGTCAGCATTACTAATCGTATTCGAATAACAATACGAGATAGATTTATTGGCAATTGTAATAGAACTGACGGGCGTAGACAAGATAATTATTTTAATCTTGGTAATTTAATTTAATTCGTTCCACTCATCTCTTTTAATAACACTTGAACACGCGCGAGCTAAACTAATTACTTTATGCATAGGGATTTCTAACTTAAACACATCATTTAAAGAACGAGGGAACGTATCACTGAAGAAGTTGTCGTAACACTTATGGCTCTGCGACGCCGCAACACAATGCTTGACACTAAGAGCCGGTCGGCTCGTTCGTTAGATATTATCAATTTTACATCCTCACTACATTACTTAATACTAAACACTATGATACATCAATGTGATTCTTATTTTCACAAAAACCTTGATCCGTACATGACACTGCCTAAAAGGTCTTAAACACACAAAATAGTTATAACCGAAAGCAGCGACTCACCAGTTTGATCGGAGCACTTGTTTACACTATGAAGTTTAGCGGAGGAATGAGCTGCTGAACAGCGAACCCTGCTTGAAGAGCGTGAATGTTGCCATAAAGTGGCACTGAACTCGTCTCATGAGACGGTGTAGATTTTATCTATTTTAATATTTATTTATCTTTTAAATAAAAGACTTTTAAAGTTACAAAATTACTTTTAATATTAAATTCTAAATTTGTATTAAGTATTCAGTAATTTTTCCGGGCACCACAGCACTACCCCGGCCAGACGCGGAGCGCCCTCAGACACCAAAATAGTGGTAGTCCGCTGAGGGTTTGAAACGAACGGTACGACCCGATCTAGTGCGAGGAGGAGGTAGCGAGGGTGCTGAAATGACCTCAGGACAGCGCGGAGAAGGCTGAGGAGGAGGAGGAGGTTCAGGAGGAGTCGGAGATGAGGGTGTAGAAGAGGGTTTAGAAGAGGTAGGGGTACGACTATAGGCGGGTTTCAAACGATCAATCGATACGTTTGAATCACCCTGAGGAAGTTTAAGCTTAAAAAATTTTGGGTTACGCTCTAGGACTTCGTAAGGACCTGAATATGGGGCTTCTAAGCTCCTCTTGATCCGGTCGACTCGCAACCAAACTTTTTCGCAATTCTGCAAGTCAACGGGCACGTACACAGGTGGTGAATCATGGCACGAGCCTTCGGAAAGGCGTCGGAAATCGAACTTATGCATTTCGTTGACAAAGGTTTGGATAACGTCCGAAGAAAATGTTCTAGGCCTTGCATCGGCAACTAAAGGTTGAGGACAAAGCATATAGGCGCCGGTCACGGCGGTGAAAGGAGAAAAACCAGAAGAGTTTGGAGTCATGTGCAAGCCTAGCAGAACGATAGGAAGGGAGAAATACCAATTTTCTCTACGGGACATAATGGCCGCTTTAAGAGTTCGGTGCAATCTTTCAACTAGGCCATTGGACTGAGGCCTGTAGCTGCACGTACGAACATGGTGAAAACCTAGGAGGTTCGCTAATTCACTGAAAAGTTCTCCCTCAAACTGTGCACCTCTGTCGGTCACCACTTCCAACGGGACACCAAAGCGTGATATCCATCCGGATACGAAGGCAATGGCGACCGAGGAAGCAGTGGTATCAACCAGAGGAACAGCTTCGCACCATCTAGTAGCGCGATCAATGCAAGTCAATAGGTACTTGAAGGGTAAAGAAGTTGTAGAAGTAGGTAAGGAAGCAGGAGGAAGAGGGCCCACAATGTCGATGTGGACAGTGTGGAAACGATCAGATTGCGGAGCGATAGGGCTAACAGGAGATTTGGTGTGTTTATGCACTTTTGCCTGCTGACAATTTTCACAATATCGGACGAAACGATGGACATCTTTGTCCATATTGGGCCAGAAAAACCGGGCTTTCACATTTTTGGTAGTATTTTTATAGCCCGGATGTGCGAGATTGTGCAAGAATGCCATGATCTGCTCGCGACAAGCAAGGGGAACATAGGGTCGAGGACAACCGGTAGAGGAATCGCACCATAGTTTAAGATCAGGGGCAATATCGAAGGGTGTCAGCCTTTCTTTCAAAACACTCGTTTCAGGGTCGTCAGCTTGGGCTATAGCCAGCTTTTTGAGATCGAAAACGTCCACCGATGTTGCGCACACGGGGCGCGACAAGCAGTCTGCTACTACGTTCAGATCTCCTTTAATATACTCTATTGATGTCACGTATTCCGACAGGAAAGACAACTGTCTTTGCTGCCTATCTGATTTAGCAAGAGTTTTGGAGTAAAAAGCCGACACGAGTGGCTTGTGGTCAGTGAACAATGTCACTGAGTGACCGTCAACGAGTGATTTGAAGTGCAGCACCGCTAGGAATGCGGCAAGTAGCTCACGATCGTACGTCGAGTACGTCTTTTGAACATCGGAAAGTTTCTTAGAAAAGAAAGCGACAGGTGCAGGTTGGGAGTCAATCAGTTGGTACAGTGCTGCTCCAACAGCGAAGTTAGAACTATCGGAAACAAGATGATATTCAGAAGCATCAGGAGAAGGAAAATGAAGAGTTGGACAGTCGGCGAGAGCCTGTTTTAGGTCACTAAAAGATTGCTCTGCTGCCTCAGTCCAAGGCAATTGTTTAGTTGACGGATAGTTACGCAAGAGTTCGGTTAGACCGAGAGCTTTGGTGGCAAAAGAAGGGATCATGGGGCGAAAAAAATTAAGCATGCCCATAAAACGTCGCAAGTCTCGAGAACATTGAGGACGGGCGCAGTCGGCAATCGCAGCCACTCTGTCAGCGGGAGGTCGTATGCCGTCCGCGCTCACCTCATAGCCAAGGAAGGTCAGTTTAGATTGGAAGAAACTGCACTTGTCAATCGACAATCGCAATTTATGTTGAGCGAGAAGGGTAAGAACAGTGGACACATCATTTAAGTGCTCTTCCTCGGTTTCGGAGGCAATGAGAATATCATCCAAATAGACGATGACGTTTTTTACGTTAACGAATAGGGCATCTATGTACCTCTGAAACGTCGGACCGGCATTCTTTAATCCAAAAGGCATGTACAAAAATTCATACAAGCCAAATGGAGTCGTTACAGCAGTTTTAGGGATAGATTCAGGAGCAACAGGAATTTGTAGGTAAGCGCGCTCTAGATCGAGCTTAGAAAAGATTTTTTTTGAGTGCAAGGACATTGTCAGAGAGCGAAGGTGAGGAATAGGGTATCTATCACATACCGTGAGAGAGTTAAGTACACGGTAATCTCCACAAGGTCTCCATTTACCAGGTTCCTTCTTTGGAACGAGGTGCAACGGCGATGCCCAAGGAGAATTGGACCTTCTAATGATGCCTGCATTCAACAGAAATTCAAATTCCCTTCGAGCTGCTTCAAGTTTAGAACCCGTTAACGGTCGTGGCTTGAAGTGGACGGGGGAGCAAGAACCAGTATCAATTGAGTGCTGCACGGGGCAGTCGGTTGATGCATCGTTTGAACCGAGTCGTAAGGGAGAGGTCAAAATCGGGTGGTCGGCCAAGATTTTGCGTACACGGGGATCTATTTGGGTCAAATCAGCGGAGTACGCGGTTAAGGGATCCTTCGAAAAATGAAGGGGAATTTTCCTACCTGTCAAGGTATCTATTAGATTACTGTTCTGGCAGTCAACAAGTATCGAGTGCGCGGCCAAGAAATCAATTCCTAGGATCGGCTGAACTACCTCCGCAATGACGAATGTCCATTGCAAAGATCTTCCCAACCCTTTAATGTCCACTACAAGATCGGCCTCGCCTCTGCAATTAATTCTTTCCCCTGACGCTGTAGAGAGTGTTACTGCAGTGGGACGTAGGTATCCTACCTCACAGGAGGGTGGTAAAATGCTAATCCCCGCCCCTGTATCGATGAGCAGATTAACCTCACTGCGACCTATACGTGCGCTTACTGAAAGCGGTCGTCCGACGGTCACAGCTTGAACAGACGACCGATCTAGTTTTCCGACCTACGGAACGGGCTAGCAGGTCTAGCGGGAGAAGGAGCTCTACTTGAGGGTCGAGAGACCGGCAAACCGGGTTTGTAATTAGAGCACCAGCGCCGGCATGATCTAGCTTCATCCCCATAGTAAAGGTGTGCTCTACAGACCCTAGGACGCTGGTTTGAACGAAAAGCTCTGACACCTATTGGTATGTTGGGGCTGTCATATTTCCCAATTCTCTCCTCGTGTGCGTTCCGGGCGTTACTTCGGTAATTCATGTGTGCTCCCGCCTCAGGTGCCCTTTCCCTAAAATTTGGTTCCACAGCAGCTACCTGATGTCGTGGAAGGTACTCCATGTAGGTTTCTGCAATGGACGCCATAGTGTCCAAGTCGTGCTCCTGGCGCGCGGCTATCCAGGGGCGTATGGCTTCAGGCAAACTGCTCACGAACTTGAGTCGGAGGAAATCCTCCGACAGGCCTAAGTTGCTTTCAGCGGCTAAAGTGCGTAGCTTTGACAGAAATTCCCTAGGTCTGTCATGGCAATACAACCCCTTCTGTGAAAGGAGCTCATCAAAGAGTTCCTTTTCGGATCGGGAGTACCGTGCACGCACAAACTCTTTTAACCCCTCATAATCAGCTGCCTCTATGAGCGTTTGTGGTATATGACGAGCTATGCGGCTACTCAACGCGCCTAATGCGTGGTGGAACTTTAACGATGAGCGACGCACCCCGGCGACAATAAACTGGCTTTCGAGAATGTTGAAAAACATGTGAGGATAAGCCTCATCAAAGTCGGGGGGACGTACCAATGCTGCGTTTGTGGGAATGTGCGGCTCATTGTCGTCTACGGTGTCTTGACCGTTATTGTTTGGTGGTGGGGGTTCCATTTCTTTGCTCCCCCAATGAAAATAGGAAAAGGAGAAATATATATCTAGCGAAAGAATTTGAAAAATTGAAATAAATGCGATGCGTAAATACAGGAAACGTCGAAAATAGGATACGTTCGCGGAAAAGGGGGAAAAAAAATAATGTGAAATATAATAGTTATAGCGATAGAAGTTGGAGGAAAAATGTAGTGCGGGAAATAGAGAAAACGTCGCAATAGGGGAAACTCGCTGGAAAAAGCAATCAATAAAAGAAAAAAAAAAAGGAATAGGAAATATAGAAAAGAGCTCGCTTGCGAAATATACTATGGTGCACCGGAATGGACTCACTACTTATGCCATGAAAAGCAAATCAAGAAAACACAAAATATTCAAAATAAAAAAAAATATGTGCTCGATCACTGGTGAATTCGCTACTCACGATAATTTTGCAGTCTTCGGCTCTTGTACGCCCTGGGGTCTTCTTTTCTTGGTTCTTGGTGTCGGCGTCCACCGGTTGGCTTGCAGGAGTTCGGCTGCTGGCTTCGGCGATCGGCTATGCTACCCCCTTTGTTATTATAATTATGTATAATGGGTGTATTTTTATGAATGAGGAAAAATATGAGTTGGGTGAAAATAGCGAAGGTGGGTGTTGGAGCGAAAGGGGTCACCAGAATATGGGCGTACCGTTATTTTCCGTGGGTACTTCCCGCGAGATTATCGAAAGAAAGTCGTACTATTTGGGGACATTAATAGACTGGGACGATCACGGAGTTTATTTCATAGTACGTGGAAAACAACTCTAAACGACGAGGTGCAAGGTTTAGGAAGCGTGACTCAACGTCTTGCTAACGTGCTAAAGTGAGCTGAACAATTATAGAGTGTATCTCGAAATCGGGTAGTTCGAGTTAAAGGGAAATATGTCCTCTAAAATAAATGATATCAGCAGTACAGGCGTACAAAGGACAAAAGGTGTAAAATACGAAGGGGTAAAAAGAAAAAGACTGAGGTCAAAGGGGGGTAGCACGATTGATGATCTGCACAACACATGTAAACCAGGCGTTAGTAATGTAAGTCGCCTAACAGAGGAACAAAATACATAACTGTACAAACCAAAGCATTTACACGTCAGCATTACTAATCGTATTCGAATAACAATACGAGATAGATTTATTGGCAATTGTAATAGAACTGACGGGCGTAGACAAGATAATTATTTTAATCTTGGTAATTTAATTTAATTCGTTCCACTCATCTCTTTTAATAACACTTGAACACGCGCGAGCTAAACTAATTACTTTATGCATAGGGATTTCTAACTTAAACACATCATTTAAAGAACGAGGGAACGTATCACTGAAGAAGTTGTCGTAACACTTATGGCTCTGCGACGCCGCAACACAATGCTTGACACTAAGAGCCGGTCGGCTCGTTCGTTAGATATTATCAATTTTACATCCTCACTACATTACTTAATACTAAACACTATGATACATCAATGTGATTCTTATTTTCACAAAAACCTTGATCCGTACATGACACTGCCTAAAAGGTCTTAAACACACAAAATAGTTATAACCGAAAGCAGCGACTCACCAGTTTGATCGGAGCACTTGTTTACACTATGAAGTTTAGCGGAGGAATGAGCTGCTGAACAGCGAACCCTGCTTGAAGAGCGTGAATGTTGCCATAAAGTGGCACTGAACTCGTCTCATGAGACGGTGTAGATTTTATCTATTTTAATATTTATTTATCTTTTAAATAAAAGACTTTTAAAGTTACAAAATTACTTTTAATATTAAATTCTAAATTTGTATTAAGTATTCAGTAATTTTTCCGGGCACCACAAGTAGTAGCACTCCAGTGATGGTTGTTGGTGTCAAGAGTGGTAATTAACCTTGCCTAATAACTTAAGTGAGCCTTTAGTGAAGGAGTATGTATTTATGTATCCGAATTGTTTTATTATTTAAATTTTTAAAGTGGTCTTAAACTTTTGATCAGCAGTGTATATGTTTCCAATGTAGTTTCAAAAGTTTGTAGTTCGAATAATGACTGCCCAAGGTCAATTCTAACAATTGTGTTACATTTAAAGAGTTTTTTTTATGCTCGGATTGCTTCTTGTCTTAATAGTAGCTCAAACTTGTTCATAACATAAAATCAGGACCTTTGTTTTTCATAATGATTTATTCTTCATGTGCTGAGCCTTAAACAACTGTTGTGTGATCATGATTGTTGATGTGTTCTAGCATTCTGGAGGTGACAATATAATTGAATCACAGAAGATGTGAGGAAAAAAGGTTGTTGGGTCTCATAATGTGTAACGTATGAGACTTACGAGGTATGCCAAGTATCAGCTCTACTTATATATTCTGTATTACATTTTGTTCCTGTTAAAATAAAAGTACACCGCTGTAAGCTTCTTCATGGGCATTACATTTTAGAAAGTTCTTTGTTGCTTAAGCTCAGCTGGCACCAGGGTCCTACTGGCGTGTTTAGTGTTCGTGAAGTATTTATGCTCTGTGTATATATATGCCTTAAAGCATGGTTTTATCTTATAATTTAGGTTCCAAGCATCTATGTGTAAAGGATCTTACATATATAACCAGTCACTTAGCTGATTCTCAGCTCAAGGAATAAAGAGGTCTAATAAAACTCAAGAAATACCTAGGACAGCTGGTTATTGTTATTTTTGAATTATAGAAATAGATTTTTTACTCCCTTGGTTTCTAATTATTAAATTATTCTATGAAGATTCTGTTTGATTTTCTATTAATTTCATGTTATTTCAAAGTAGATTCCATATCTAATGAATTTCGCAATACACATTTATTCCTGTGCATGTGATTTAATAGAGTGTGTATGTTACATTTCAGGTCCCTAACCCCACTTGTGTATCACAGACTCAACAAATTGCTACTCCTTCAAATTTGGGTTCAACTGAGAAAGTTGAAAAAGATTCCTTCAACTGGACAGTGAGTGTTGCTTGTTCTATACTGTCTTCATTGAAATTTAAATTCTTTATATTCATATAGAACATTTAATAAAATCACACACTAACTTTCCTCATTCTCCTATCTCTCTTCCTTCTCTTTCCCTCTCTTTTATCCCTAACTCACCTTGCCATTCTCCTCCACTTTCCCATTCCTCTCGCTCAGGGATGGAAAAACCATGTTTTTAAAAAAAAACCCACATGGGATTTTTTGGGTTAAAATTTTTGGGGGGGTTTTATTGTTTTTTTTGGGCTTTATTGTTTTTTTTGTAATACCTGTTTTTGTTTAAAAGAGTTATTCACACAGCTCCAGTTGCCTCTTTTCCAGATATATATATATATATATATATATATATATGTACACTTTTTGAGTAAATATTGTTATTTGATTACTTTATTTCCAACATTATATTACATTATTATATGAATTATTACATATATGAATAATATATGAATTAAGTTTGTCCATCATAATTACCATTTACCAATTACCATATGCATAGGGACATAGCTCTGCAGTCTGTAAAGATATAAGATGTGCAAAGAGAATTGCTGTGCTTGTCAATTCATAGTGAGTTGTTTTAGCAGCAGACAGACGCAAGTCATGTGAGAGGGTAGCACCATGCAGATCATAAGTAACCACCACAAGCAACTTGAAGCAAGACAGCTGCACATCACTTAACAGGCATGCTGTTAACAACTTAACATGTGTATTGTGTGAGCTGGAGTGCTTAGCAAGGCAAGCCAAGTCAATCAACCACACTGTTACATGTTACAGCATGTAGTGACATGCCAAAAATTTTTTGCCCAAAAAATCACTTTTTGCAGTTCAGGATAGCAACAAACCCTAAAATGATAAGAAATAAATGCTCTAACAGATTCCATCGTCAAGCTTGCTCCAGTGCAGCTTGAATGCTTACCATAGGCCAGTCGTTTCTTTACTTTCTTACCCCATGATGGCTGCGGTCGTGTCTTACCCCATCTGACTATAATTGTTAAGACTTATTTCAGGCAAAGCTCTCACAGGAGACAGATATTGAAGAGTGGTTGGCTGAATACAATCCAGAGTTCATAAGCGCGCTTTATTTGTATAAATTGAAGGGCTCAAACATCTTCCCAAAACGCTTGTTCAACAAGAATATCGCTAAGACAATGACTCCTCGTTGATGGTGGGATATTCAAGACATGAAACAGCAGAAAGTGCAGATTCCTGAAAAAACACTGCCAGAGAGTTTCTGCTAGTTTATAAGCAATCTTCATTCTTGCCCGCAAGTTCAGGATCCATTGAGAGAATTTTCTCAACATTTGGAATTGTGTGGAATAAATTGATAAATAGATTAGGATCGGAACGTGCACAGAAATTGGTCTCATTATATCGCCACTTCACAAATGATCATGATGGGGATGACTATGATGAAATGGCAGTGGATGTAGAAAGAGGAACACAGTAGTACTGTAGTAGCAGTCTAGTCTAGAAGACAGGAAGAATTCAAAAGTTTCTATACTCTCTAATAGTCAAACTGCATTTGTTTCTTAGTTTTTGTTTTTTACCTTGGAAATGGAACTCGTGGAAGTATACTAGTCCCTCGAGTTTTGTTCTGTGATTCAGGTTTTTCTTATTTTATTTTTATAGTGGTGTTTTTTGTTTTTCAATATTTATTGTCATGGTCATGCAAATGCCTTGGACAAATTTTTGACAATATAAATATTTAGCTCATTTTGAGTCTATAAGCTTGAAAACAAGTGAAATTTAAATAGCACTAATAAAACACGAAAAAGCTAAAATAAATATTATTTAGTGTTTTTTTACGTGTTTTTTTTTTTGCCATTTTTGGGTGTTTTTATTTTTTTTTTTTTTTATGTGTCAACCCTGCTCTCGCTCCACCTCCATTTGATTTGTGTATTTTCAAATTATCAAGCCCCTAATATTTCTTCTTCACTTCATATTCCTACAGCCCTACTTGCCTTCCCTGTCGTGTACAAATAACGTATCACATTCTTCGTTACTTATTTTTGTTAGCGCTCAACCTCTTTTCATCTGAATTTTCCCTCCATTGCCTTCTTGTTTATTTATTCGTTTCTTCCAGGAAAAGGCCTGTATGACGAAAGATGAAGCAACTCTGACCTGTAAGAAGAAACTGTTTGATCAGCCTTCTGCACTAGTAACGACCAATCGTTCGTCTACATTTTTAAAACCCAAAAGCAAGGGGGCTTCTCTCATGAGAAAGAGAGTTAGGGGACCTATCATCAATCGTCTGTATAACCTGCAGAACATAGTACAACAGTTTCATCCATCATTTGGTCCGTACATCACGGAATTTGTCAAATTTAAACTGAAAGGAAAGCGACGCTACACATCGTTTCATGAGTGGATGGCAGTTAACATGCTAGTGAGTTGCAGCATATCCGGGTACAACTTGTTGAGGAGAATGCTACCACTACCATCGCCTTCTACAATTCTTCGTGTCCTGAAGGCCCACAAAATGAACCCCGGTTGCAATGAGCAGAACATATCAATGTTAAGACTCAAAGTTAATCCCCAAAGTGAACACGATAAGCTAATTTTCATCCTTATGGATGAAATGTCATTAACAAGAGGCCTGTTGTACAGTCCCGACAAGAAGAAAATATTTGGGTACGCAGACGATGGTTTTAACAGAAAAAAGAACTTTGTGTCATCAGCATTGTGCGTTATGGCGTGTGGGGTGAAGAAACGCTGGCAATTTCCAATTGGATATTATTTAACATCGGGTGCTGTTCAATCTACCAGTCTTATTGAAATTCTTCAGGCCGTTATAAAATCCCTTGAAACTGAGGGCTTTGTAGTGCTTGGAATAACTTCTGACCAAGGTTCAAATTTTGAAAAAGCTTTCAAATCCCTGGGTTGCTCACATACAAACCCAACTATTGAGCTAGGAACGAAGTCCTACTTTGTCTACAAAGACCCTCCCCATCTACTGAAAAACTCAAGAAATCTCTTGCTCAGAAGTGACGTTCCTGTGCCAGGCTTTAAGCACGCTGCAAGCTGGGATCACATCGTCACACTGTTTGAAAAAGAGAAAATGCACAGCTTGAAAATGGTTCCAAAGCTGTCTGATAGGCATGTGCACAGTTTGAGGTTTTCATCAAAAATGAAAGTGAAACTTGCAGCTCAGGGTTGTCGAATTCCACTGCTGCAGCTCCCACCACCACCACCACTCCCACCACCACCACCACCACTCCCACCACCACCACCACCACCACTCCCACCACCACTCCCACCACCACTCCCACCACCACTCCCAATCCCATTCCCACCACCACTCCCACCACCACTCCCACCACCACTCCCACCACCACTCCCACCACCACTCCCACCACCACTCCCACCACCACTCCCACCTCCACTCCCACCTCCACTCCCACCTCCACTCCCACCACCACTCCCACCACCACTCCCACCACCACTCCCACCACCACTCCCACCACCACTCCCACCACCACTCCCACCTCCACTCCCACCTCCACTCCCACCTCCACTCCCACCTCCACTCCCACCACCACTCCCACCACCACTCCCACTCTCACCACCACTCCTACCACTTTTTACTATTTAAATATGGAAGTCGGCATGTGTAAATATTAAACTGTTTTCCTCCTCTGATTCAGCGACCAGAAGATGAGGATTTGTCTCTGCCGCCGGTTGTACTCAACAACGAAGATATGACTACCGCGAAGCACTTCGATGGCAACGAATCGGTTGGAACTCTGTTTGAGTCGGCCGAGGTCAACAATGCAGCAGCTTACTTGAGTGGGTATGTTGCTATGAAAGTTGATAGATATCACCGAAGTAAGAAAGGTTCAATGTTAAAAGACTGTTCTGCGTGTTAGTTAATTCTTGCGCCTGAAGACCTAAACACGCACCTCTTCGTGCCATTCAAAGTATATGTACAAAACAATGATCCGCAACGAAGCCTCCATTACTGCAGCAAATCTTTCATTGAAATAATCATGACCGACGAGAGAGTATTTTTGTTCTGTTTTGATAAGTTCAGTCATGTTCAAGGTTTCTGTGAACTAGCTCAGAAGGTCATTGATGAAGCGTGCTCTCCGCCTGTATTGTGCGCTGCTGATGTGAAGGAGTTCTTCATCAAATTTTATGTGACTTGCAGGACTTATCAAACCATTAAGCACATCAATAAAGCCTTTGAGAGCAGTAATCCTAGTGATAAAATAAAGAAAATTACACATCAATGAAATGTTACAATAAGACTTGGTTTTGGAAAAATATAGCTTCATTTCTTTTCGTTGCTCGTTATTTATTTCTTTGTAATGAACAGCATTGGTGCACGATTGTATACATGTTCGTATTGCTCTTCCTTAAGAATTGTGTATTAAATTTCTCTTAATTTGTCAGCTAATTCCGTAATTCCTTTTCGCTTTACTTTCGTTCGACCGTATTGTATGGAATTGAGCGCAGCGATATTCATGTTACAAAGTATATGCGGTCGTGTAAAAGCCTGTCAATTTGTTGCATATGAGGCTAAATAGTGTCAATGATAAGATTGTCACGCATGGATGGAAGGAAGAAACTCAATCAGAATTAAATACAAGTATGTAAATTTGCTTAGAGGAAGGACGGAATAATTTACCGCACACTTGTGGTATTTCTCATAATTGTAGAAGTCTGATTGACTAAGAAAGAAACAAGCAGGTTAACATTGAAATTATTGCTGGTGTTATTATTAGTTCTTTCTATTATTGGCAGTTCATTTATTCTTAATCTATTCGCTGACTTATTACAATTCTCGTGCAATGTCTGTGTTTGAACAAATAGTAATTTCATATTAGTGATCATAATATATATTTTTGATTCATTATTTACGATCTGCTGAACATATTATCGTTGTATATGTTGCCCCAGAAGTAACCGATCCTTTTAATTTGCCGATAAAAAAATACTATGAATGCTAGGATTTTGAAACTAATTTTCTTCTAAGGATAAACAACATATGGTTTATGAAAGCTACGTTTTGAAAACAAGACTCTTTAAGTGATAGCCATTGCCGTTTTTTACAATTTGAGCTTTATTCTTTATCGTTTCAATAACGCTCCATCGCGCATTACACGAGAGTTAAGCTATTTCATGAAAAGTTCATTTAGTTATTGTACATTTGCTGACTTTGTTACATAACTCGTGACGAGTCCCACAAGAAAACCTCGCTTAGGGAACAAATTTGGAGAACGAGGGGTCGAGTGAATCATGATAAATTGTGGGTTTGAAACCGAAGCAAAGCGAGAGTAGCTTTTTAGTTGCTGAGTTAATTAAGTGCCACGTTATTTGTAAGCATGAACATATTTTTAGTCGAATAAATAAGTATTTTCATCATAGTGTTCATAGCTCTACTTTCATCAACCAATTAAGAGGTCAATTAGTTATGGGCTGCCCTCATTTTACTTTCTCTCGCTATGGACAATGTTTCATTTAATTTTCTGGTGTCAATTTTCGTTACAGAATCCCCGTTAGCTCTCATCGATAACCAACGCCTTTATTTCCTGGTGTAAGTAGCCAACTATTGAATCTGTGGGATTTAGCTCTGACATAGGGATAGATGTAAATATATGTTCGATTTTGTTACGGACCATCTTTTTTTCGGTTCACTGGTGTCTTTTTTCAGCATCTGTTACTTTCTTTGTCCACTTTTATCATATTTCAATAACATTCTTCAATCTTGCTGTTTCTGTGCGTGATGTGAGTGGACGTATCTCGTTCTTTGATTCCCCATTTCCTTAATTGCACACTAAATGGCTTCTTCTGCTGTCCTTTCTTGGGACCACCTTTCACGTGGTGTGAGAGGCTTAAACTAACTCAGTATGTAATCGTCGGGGTGTAATATATTACGCACTCTTCAAAGATGCGTATTATATGAGAATTATGTTGACTACTCATGTTACATGGAGATGTTTGTTTACTTTTGTCTAGTTTTACTATTTGTTTTCGATGAGTTGCGGTACGTAGCTTGTTATAGGAAATAATAAGTACTTACTGTTAAGTACTTTCTTTTAGGAGCAATCAACTAAGTTGAACTGGTGTTCTTCTATTGGAGAAAGAATAGTATTTATTAGTAAACCAAGCTTGAATTATGTCCATGTATTTAGTTTCATGATAAAGCGTTACTGCCATCCATTAGTAGAAAATATAGAGTGCACTTTTACCATCCTAAATGCAAATATTTCATTTAATCTGCGTCGGAATTTTGTTACCGAAAATATGTGCCATGTCGATGACCCTAACTCACCAGTCTGTAATTCACCAAAGCTCGTGTTGACGAATATTGTTGGTTTGGAATCATGGACATCAATTCACGAATTTGTGGATCAAAACATTGAAATACTATACCCTCAAACAACACGTAAATGATAGCTTTTGTAAATTATGCAGGTACGGGTGTCTTTTTGAATGCTGTCTTTTGAAATGTCTTTTTGAATGCCTTTTTGAATGCTCGTAAAAATATGATCCAGAGCAAACAAACTTATTACGATGAAGTATTCATTGAATAAATAATACAGCCCCAGCGTTTTAGTTTTACTTACATTTCTATTCCAATCGTATTTGACTAGGTAAAAGTTGAGAGCAAACAAAGAACAGCTGGGAACGCCAGAAGCAACGCAATCGAGGTATTGTACGTCTAGCAGAAAGTGTACACGAAATAGACCAATCAGCGGCCGGCTATTGTGACGTCACGCTTAGCCAAAGCATGACGTCACACGCTGCCAAAAGCGGTCGTGCCAACCCCGCTATTTGAAACTACTTCTCTTCTCTGTACTGTGGTGTCGCTATTCACACAGTACAGAGAAGAGAAGTAGTTTCAAATAGCGGGGTTGGCACGACCGCTTTTGGCAGCGTGTGACGTCATGCTTTGGCTAAGCGTGACGTCACAATAGCCGGCCGCTGATTGGTCTATTTCGTGTACACTTTCTGCCAGACGTACAATACCTCGACTGCGTTGCTTCTGGCGTTCCCAGCTGTTCTTTGTTTGCTCTTATCTTTTACCTAGTCAAATACAATTGGAATAGAAATGTAAGTAAAACTAAAACGCTGGGGCTGTATTATTTATTCAATGAATACTTCATCGTAATAAGTTAGTTTGCTCAAGATCATATTTTAACGAGCATTCAAAACGACATTTTTACACCCGTACCTGCATAATTTACAAAAGCTATCATTTACGTGTTGTTTGAGGGTATAGTATTTCAATGTTTTGATCCACAAATTCGTGAATTAATGTCCATGATTCCATACCAACAATATTCGTCAACACGAGCTTTGGTGAATTAGAGACTGGTGAGTTAGGGTCATCGACATGACACATATTTTCGGTAACAAAATTCCAACGCAGATTAAATGAAATATTTACATTTAGGATGGTAACAGTGCACTCTATATTTTTTACTAATGGATGGCAGTAACGCTTTATCATGAAACTAAATACATGGACATAATTCAAGTTTAGTTTACTAATAAATATTATTCTTTCTCCAATAGAAGAACACCAGATCAATTTAGTTGATTGCTCGTAAAAGAAAGTACTCAACAGTAAGTACTTATTATTTCCTATAACAAGCTACGTTCCGCAACTCATCGAAAACAAATAGTAAAACTAGAGAAACGTAAACAAAAATCTCCATGTAACATGATTAGTCTACACAATTCTAATATAATATGCATCTTTGAAGAGTGCGCAATATATTACACCACGACGATTACATACTGAGTTAGTTTAAGCCTCTCACACCACGTGAAAGGTGGTCCCAAGAAAGGACAGCAGAAGAAGCCATTTAGTGTGCAATTAAGGGAAGGGGGAATCAAAGGACGAGATACGTCCACACACATCACGCACAGAAAAACAGCAAGATTGAAGAATGTTATTGAAATATGATGAAAGTGGACAAAGAAAGTAACAGATGCTGAAAAAAGACACCAGTGAACAGAAAAAAAGATGGTCCGTTACAAAATCAAACATATATTTACATCTATCCCTATGTCAGAGCTAATTCCTACAGATTCAATAGTTGGCTGCTTACACCAGGAAATAAAGGCGTTGGTTATCGATGAGAGCTAACGGGGATTCTGTGACGAAAATTGACACCAGAAAATTAAATGAAACATTGTCCATAGCGAGAGAAAGTAAAATGAGGGCAGCCCATAATTAATTGACCTTTTAATTGGTTGATGAAAGTAGAGCTATGAACACTATGATGTTAATACTTATTTATTCGACTAAAAAATATGTTCATGCTTACAAATAACGTGGCACTTAATTAACTCAGCAACTAAAAAGCTACTCTCGCTTTGCTTCGGTTTCAAACCCACAATTTATCATGATTCACTCGACCCCTCGTTCTCCAAATTTGTTCCCTAAGCGAGGTTTTCTTGTGGGACGCGTCACGAGTTATGTAACAAAATCAACAAATGTACACTAACTAAATGAACTTTTCATGAAATAGCTTAACTCTCGTGTAATGCGCGATGGAGCGTTATTGAAACGATAAAGAATAAAGTTCAAATTGTAAAAACGGCCATGGCTATCACTTAAAGAGTCCTGTTTTCAAAACAAAACATACCACATAAACCATATGTTGTTTATCCTTAGAAGAAAATTAGTTTCAAAATCCTAGCATAGTATTTTTTTATCGGCAAATTAAAAGGATCGGTTACTTCTGGGGCAACATATACAACGATAATATGTTCAGCAGATCGTAAATAATGAATCAAAAATATATATTATGATCACTAATTTGAAATTACTATTTGTTCAAACACAGACATTGCACGAGAATTGTAATAAGTCAGCAAATAGATTAAGAATAAATGAACTGCCAATAATAGAAAGAACTAATAATAACACCAGCAATAACTTCAATGTTAACCTGCTTGTTTCTTTCTTAGTCAATCAGACTTCTACAATTATGAGAAATACCACAAGTGTGCGGTAAATTATTCCGTCCATCCTCTACGCAAATTTACATACTTGTATTTAATTCTGATTGAGTTTCCTCCTTCCATCCATGCGTGACAATCTTATCATTGACACTATTCAGCATCACATGCAACAAATTGACAGGCTTTTACACGACTGCAGATACTTTGTAACACGAATATCGCTGCGCTCAATTCAATACAATACGGTGGAACGAAAGTAAAACGAAAAGGAATTACGGAATTAGCTGACAAATTAAGAGAAATTTAATACACAATTCTTAAGAAAGAGCAATACGAACATGTATACAATCGTGCACCAATGCTGTTCATTACAAAGAAATAAATAACAAGCAACGAAAAGAAATGAAGCTATATTTTTCCAAAACCAAGTCTTATTGTAACATTTCATTGATGTGTAATTTTCTTCATTTTATCACTAGGGTTACTGCTCTCTAAGGCTTTAGTGATGTGCTTAATGGTTTGATAAGTCCTGCAAGTCACATAAAATTTGATGAAGAACTCCTTCACATCAGCAGCGCACAATACAGGCGGAGAGCACGCTTCATCAATGACTTTCTGAGCTAGTTCACAGAAACCTTGAACATGACTGAACTTATCAAAACAGAACAAAAATACTCTCTCGTAGTTCATGATTGTTTCAATGAAAGATTTGCTGCAGTAATGGAGGCTTCGTTGCGGATCATTGTTTTGAACATATTCTTTGAATGACACGAAGAGGTGCGTGTTTAGGTCTTCAGGCGCAAGAATTAACGAACACGCAGAGCAGTCTTTTAACATTGAACCTTTCTTACTTCGGTGATATCTATCAACTTTCATAGCAACATACTCACTCAAGTAAGCTGCTGCATTGTTGACCTCGGCCGACTCAAACAGAGTTCCAACCGATTCGTTGCCATCGAAGTGCTTCGCGGTAGTCATGTCTTCGTTGTTGAGTACAACCGGCGGCGGAGACAAATCCTCATCTTCTGGTCGCTGAATCAGAGGAGGAAAACAGTTTAATATTTACACATGCCGACTTCCATATTTAAATAGTAAAAAGTAGTAGAAGTGGTGGTGGTGGTGGTGGTAGTTGTGGTGGTGGTAGTTGTGGTGGTGGTAGTTGTGGTGGTGGTGGTAGTAGTAGTAGTAGGAGTAGTGGTAGGAGTAGTTGTAGGGTAGTGGTAGGAGTAGTGGTAGGATAGTGGTAGGATAGTGGTAGGATAGTGGTAGGAGTAGTGGTAGGATAGTGGTAGGATAGTGGTAGGGTAGTGGTAGGGTAGTGGTAGGGTAGTGGTAGGAGTAGTGGTAGGGTAGTGGTAGGGTAGTGGTAGGAGTAGTGGTAGGGTAGTGGTAGGATAGTGGTAGGATAGTGGTAGAGGTAGGATGGTGGTAGTGGTACTGGTGGTGGTGGTAGTGTTACTGGTGGTGGTGGTGGTGGTGGATTGTGGTGGTGGATTGTGGTGGTGGTGGTGGATTGTGGTGGTGGTGGTGGTGGATTGTGGTGGTGGTGGTGGTGGTGGTGGTGGTGGTGGTGGTGGTGGTGGAGGTGGTAGTGGTGGTGGTAGTGGTGGTGGTAGTGGTACTGGTGGTGGTACTAGTGGTGGTGGTGGTTTTGGTGGTGGTGGTAGTGGTACTAGTAGTGGTACTAGTACTAGTTCCTAGGAGTAGGAGTAGTAGTACGACTGTAGGAGTAGTAGTACGACTGTAGGAGTAGTAGTACGACTGTAGGAGTAGTAGTACGACTGTAGGAGTAGTAGTACGACTGTAGGAGTAGTAGTACGACTGTATGAGTAATACTTGAAAAACTAAAAGTGTGATGCGCGTTTCTGTGATACAGGCTTCACTGGCTATCAAATTCCCCCTATTTTAATCCCTCAGATGGAAAGACGAAACATCGAATTTCTCAAATAATCCTCGTGACTTACATATTACAATGGAAGTAGTTATAGCCATTCGAGTCATATCCTAGATACAGAAACTCAGCATTAATGAAAGCAACTGTGAGCTTCAGTATGTAAATTGTAGCGTTATATGCAAAACCCCGCCGACCTCAGTATACAGGATACGGACTCGAGTATATAAGGCTCTGGATCTCTATAATGTTTTGAAAGTGACTTATATTATAGTGCAATTGTACAGCGAAAATGAGTGCATTAATTTACCAGTGAACTAAAACCAAGACCGCCAGTCCTAATTTCTTTCTATCTATTCTTAAGAGGCAAACACGAAACATATAAATAAATCAATATATAAACACACGACTGTTGTTCTTAGTATAGGGATTATAAGGTGACCATGGTCACTTTCTGTGACCATTCATCTAAAGTGACCATGTACTATTTTTTCCCTTCGAGAATAAAAAACAATTATCAAACGGAACATTTGAATCGAATTTCATAACTCAAAATATATTCTTCCAACGCGAACAATTAAAGTTTCTCAACACTTTACAACCGTGACGTCACGACGCATATTTGATCTTTATGTTGAATATCACTTCAAGGGTTATATGAATATCACCACTTACCTTCGAAAAGTGAACCAAAGTCGCGTCCAGCTGGTCTTCCACAGTCTTGCAATTAGCAGACAATGGCGCTCGCATGAATGACGCAGTAGCGATTTTTGAGTAGCTGTCGGCAAATGTTCTGGCGTCCGGAAATTTCTGAAGGAATCGAATCTTGCCAAAGAAACACTCGAGCCCGTCTTGACATATATTCCTCGTAGACAAGTAGGGTAGTTTATACTCGTCCAAGCGTTGCCGAAGCTGCAGGATCACATTAATGGACTGAATCCATCCATTGATAAAGCTACAGCGTTTCCGAGCATTGAGATCTTGCAACTCTTGCAACCAAAGCACAGACTCACGAAGAAACTTGAACTGGTCCGAATTAGTACATATGGGTCTTCGTAAAGGTACTGAACATCTCGATGTGACGGAATTCAAGACGTCAAATATGTCGTTTATCTTCTTGCAGTAAGAACTAGTAGCTGCAACTGACACATTATTCACTGTTTGCGCAATACCGGCATCTAGAGCTGCAGCAGTGGAATTCGACAACACCTGAGCTGCAAGTTTCACTTTCATTTTTGATGAAAACCTCAAACTGTGCACATGCCTATCAGACAGCTTTGGAACCATTTTCAAGCTGTGCATTTTCTCTTTTTCAAACAGTGTGACGATGTGATCCCAGCTTGCAGCGTGCTTAAAGCCTGGCACAGGAACGTCACTTCTGAGCAAGAGATTTCTTGAGTTTTTCAGTAGATGGGGAGGGTCTTTGTAGACAAAGTAGGACTTCGTTCCTAGCTCAATAGTTGGGTTTGTATGTGAGCAACCCAGGGATTTGAAAGCTTTTTCAAAATTTGAACCTTGGTCAGAAGTTATTCCAAGCACTACAAAGCCCTCAGTTTCAAGGGATTTTATAACGGTCTGAAGAATTTCAATAAGACTGGTAGATTGAACAGCACCCGATGTTAAATAATATCCAATTGGAAATTGCCAGTGTTTCTTCACCCCACACGCCATAACGCACAATGCTGATGAAACCAAGTTCTTTTTTCTCTGAAAACCATCGTCTGCGTACCCAAATATTTTCTTCTTGTCGGGACTGTACGACAGGCCTCTTCTTAATGACATTTCATCCATAAGGATAAAAATTAGCTTATCGTGTTCACTTTGGGGATTAACTTTGAGTTTTAACATTGATATGTTCTGCTCATTGCAACCGGGGTTCATTTTGTGGGCCTTCAGGACACGAAGAATTGTAGAAGGCGATGGTAGTGGTAGCATTCTCCTCAACAAGTTGTACCCGGATATGCTGCAACTCACTAGCATGTTAACTGCCATCCACTTATGAAACGATGTGTAGCGTCGCTTTCCTTTCAGTTTAAATTTGACAAATTCCGTGATGTACGGACCAAATGATGGATGAAACTGTTGTACTATGTTCTGCAGGTTATACCGACGATTGATGATAGGTCCCCTAACTCTCTTTCTCATGAGAGAAGCCCCCTTGCTTTTGGGTTTTAAAAATGTAGACGAACGTTTGGTCGTTACTAGTGCAGAAGGCTGATCAAACAATTTCTTCTTACAGGTCAGAGTTGCTTCATCTTTCGTCATACAGGCCTTCTCCTGGAAGAAACAAACAAATAAACAAAATGGCAATGGAGGGAAAATTCAGATGAAAACAGGTTGAGCGCTAACAAAAATAAGTAACGAAAAATGTGATACGTTATTTGTACACGACAGGAAAGGAAAGTAGGACTGTAGGAATATGAAGGGAAGAAGAAATATTAGGGGCTTGATAATTTGATAATACACAAATCAAATGGAGGTGGAGCGAGAACAGGGTTGGCACATAAAAAAAAAACACCCAAAAAAGGCAAAACAAAACACGAAAAAAAACACTAAATGTTTTTTTGAGCTTTTTTGGGTTTTATTAGTGCTATTTAAATTTCACTTGTTTTCAAGCTTATAGAATCAAAATGAGCTAAATATTTATTTTGTCAAAAATTTGTCCAAGGCATTTGCATGACCATGACAATAAATATTAAAAAACGAAAAACACCACTATAAAAATAAAATAAGAAAAACCCGAATCACAAAACAAAACTCGAGGGACTAGTATACTTCCACGAGTTCAATTTCCAAGGTAAAAAACAAAAACTAAGAAACAAATGCAGTTTGACTATTTGAGAGTATAGAAACTTCTGAATTCTTCCTCTGTCTCCTAGACTAGACTGCTACTACAGTACTACTGTGTTTCTCTCTACATCCACTGCCATTTCATCATAGTCATCCATATCATGATCATTTGTGAGGTTGCGATATAATGAGACCAATTTCTGTGCACATTCCGATCCTAATCTATATCTCAATTTATTCCACACAATTCCAAATGTTGAGAAAATTCTCTCACTGGATCCTGAACTTGCGGGCAAGAATGAAGATTGCTTATAAACTTGCAGAAACTGTCAGTGTTTTTTCAGGAATCAGCACTTTCTGCTGTTTCATGTCTTGAATATCCCACCATCAACGAGGAGTCATTGTCTTAGTGATATTCTTGTTGAACAAGTGTTTTGGGAAGATGTTTGAGCCCTTCAATTTATAGAAATAAAGCGCGCTGATGAACTCCGGATTGTATTCAGCCAACCACTCTTCAATATCTGTCTCCTGTGAGAGCTTTGCCTGAAATAAGTCTTAACAATTATAGTCAGATGGGTTAAGACACGACCGCAGCCATCATGGGGTAATAAAGTAAAGAAACGACTGGCCTATGGTAAGCATTCAAGCTGCACTGGAGCAAACTTGACGATGGAATCTGTTAGACCATTTATTTCTTATCATTTCAGTGTTTGTTGCTATCCTGAACGGCAAAAAGTGATTTTTGGGGCAAAAAATTTTTGGCACGTAACATGTAACAGTGTGGTTGACTGACTTGGCTTGCGTTGCTAAGCCCTCCAGCTCACACAATACACATGTTAAGTTGTTAACAGCATGGCTGTTAAGTGATGTGCAGCTGTCTTGCTTCAAGTTGCTTGTGGTTGTTACTTATGATCTGCATGGTGCTACCCTCTCACATGACTTGCGTCTGTCTGCTGCTAAAATAACTCACTATGAATTGACAAGCACAGCAATTCTCTTTGCACATCTTATATCTTTACAGACTGCAGAGCTATGACCCTATGCATATGGTAATTGGTAAATGGTAATTATGATGGACAAACTTAATTCATATATTGTTCATATATGTAATAATTCATATAATAATGTAATATAATGTTGGAAATAAAGTAATCAAATAAAAATATTTACTCAAAAAGTGTATATATGTATATATCTATACATCTGGAAAAGAGGCAACTGGAGCTGTGTGAATAACTCTTTTAAACAAAAAAAGGTATTACAAAAAAAAAATAAAGCCCAGAAAAACGATAAACCCCAAAAAAAATTTAACCAAAAAAGCCCATGTGTGTTGTTTTTTCTTCAAAAAAAACCATGATTTTTTCCATCCCTGAGCGAGAGGAATGGGATAGTGGAGGAGAATGGTAAGGTGAGTTAGGGATAAAAGAGAGGGAAAGAGAAGGAAGAGAAATAGGAGAATGAGGAAAGTTAATGTGTGATTTTAATAAATGTTCTACATGAATAAAAAAAATTTAAATGGCAATGAAGACAGTATAAAACAAGCAACACTCACTGTCCAGTTGAAGGAATCTTTTTCCACTTTCTCAGTTGAACCCAAATTTGAAGGAGTTGCAATTTGTTGAGTCTGTGATACACAAGTTGGGTTAGGGACCTGAAATGAAACATACACACTCTATTAAATCACATGCACAGGAATAAATGTGTATTGCAAAATTCATTAGTTATGGAATCTACTTTGAAATGACATGAAATTAATAGAAAATCGAACAGAATCTTCATAGAATAATTTAATAATTAGAAACCAACGGAGTAAAAAATCTATTTCTATACTTAAAAAATAACAATAACCGGCTGTCCTAGGTATTTCTTGAGTTTTATTAGACCTCTTTATTTCTTGAGCTGAGAATCAGCTAAATGACTGGTTATATGTAAGATCCTTTACACATAGATGTTTGGAACCTAAATTATAAGATAAAACCATGCTTTAAGGCATATATATACACAGAGCATAAATACTTCACGAACACTAAACACGCAAGTAGGACCCTGGTGCCTGCTGAGCTTAAGCAACAAAGAACTTTCTAAAACGTAATGCCCATGAAGAAGCTTACAGCGGTGTACTTTTATTTTAACAGGAACAAAATGTAATACAGAATATATAAGTAGAGCTGAGAATTGGCATACCTCGTAAGTCTCATACGTTACACATTATGAGACCCAACAACCTTCTTTCCTCACATCTTCTGTGATTCAATTATATTGTCACCTCCAGAATGCTAGAACACATCAACAATCATGATCACACAAACCACACAACAGTTGTTGAAGGCTCAGCACATGAAGAATAAATCATTATGAAAAATAAAGGTCCTGATTTTATGTTATGAACAAATTTGAGCTACTATTAAGACAAGAAGCAATCCGAGCATAAAAAAACTTTTTAAATGTAACACAATTGTTAGAATTGACCTTGGGCAGTCATTAATCGAAGTACAATCTTTTGAAACTACATTGGAAACATATACACTGCTGCTCAAAAGTTTAAGACCACTTTAAAAATTTAAATAATAAAACAATTCGGATCCATAAATACATACTCCTTCACTAAAGGCTCACTTATTAGGCAAGGTTAATTACCACTCTTGACACCAACAACCATCACTGGAGTGCTACTACTTACAGCATTGATGGAGGCCTTTGACAAAACTGTGGCAGGACTTGTGACTTTGGCTTTGACTTGGGTTGCCACAGAAGATCTGAGGGGGATTTTGATGGGAGTCCTCATGGGACTTCTAACTGAAATCTTTGTTGGGGTAATCACAGGGACTGCTCCTGAAGTGCTGGCTGGGAGTCTAGGGGTGCTGATTGGAAGCTGATTTGGGTTGTGGGGCAGGCTTCTGATAAGGTTCCTAACAGGCGTTCTTGTTGGGGCTCTGGGAGGTGTTCCGATTGTAGTCCTCATTTTTTTTAACGGAGACTCGTCAGAGGTTGATGGAGAAACTCTCTTTGCAGGGAACATGAGCTGAGCATTAGCTGTGAGGAAGAAAGAACCCATAGTTAGCTCTTTGCAGCAAAATCATTCTCCTTCTGCTAAAACCTGAGAGGTTGTCACAGGGTTAGCTAAAATCTTTTTTGCCCTAATTGAATATTTTTTGGCAAAATTAAAACCTAAATACTCCATTGTTCAGAATTGAAAAAAGTATGAACAACGAGTATTTTTAAATAACAATCAATGAGAAATAAATGATATACACAACTCTTTCAATCAGGTTGGCCAAAATTTATTTCTTTAAAATCCAATTTCATTTAGAGGTTATCATGTTTTTCCAGTAATATTTATTTCTTTGAGTGTTTTTTATTTCATTCCAGTATTTTATTCGTTGGGAATTATTTCCATTTTTTCTTACAGGACTGACAATTAATATATAAATATTTGCAATTTAATCATTTAATAGGAGTTGTAAGGAATCGGGGTAACAAATTTGAGCCTGAATACTTCAAGAACAAAACACATCCATCACTGTTACACAGTGCCTTCAAAGCATAGCTAACATGAAAACTTTTCAAAACATTGTAACCAATATGACAGTTATATAAATATGCTGCTACTTTAATAAAAACATATATGAGTGCAGGTAATAAAAACAGAGCTAGAATATTCTTAGCTTCTCATATCCCTTGCCTTTTATACTAAAAGAACCATTAGGTAATTAGTCATCCTCACATGTTGAGCAACTCAGTGATATTTTACAAAATATGGGAAAATGATAATAAATGAACTAATACAACAATGTAAGCTCATATTGCATATTTATAATAACTTTTGTTGCTCAAGAAATAACTGTTTTCAAAATTCATTTAGGGGTATTATTCTTCATCTCATATATCACTGAACAAAATGCAAATTTGTGATTGAGTTGTAAATATTTGTCCACAGCATATTTGAAGCCACAATGGCATGTATTTACATGGTTATATTACTTTATTGGTTGCAAAAAGTATGAGTTCAGATCTAGGATAAAGTTCAAAGGGGTATTTTCATTTGTTAACTCTGTCTTGTGAGTTTTTTAATACTGACCTTGTCCTTGATAAAAGCTCAAAAAAGTTTGCAGTTTTTGGACTACATTTTTTTGGGCACAAGTGTGAGGTTTGGACAAAAACCCAAAGCTCTGACCAACTATAGCAACTGTGTGTTGGTTTATATATCTGACAAAGTCTCATCCTCCTTATTGAAAAATGAACTTTGTTTCTATGAAATTTAACATGAAATACAGTTAACAATGGGTTTACAATTCTTTATGTTGTATTAGCACTTGTGAATTTTACTTCAATGACCCTTGATTTAAGAATCATAGCTAGGTATAGCGTAGTGATGCAAAAAAAACGGTATTTGATTGCGTTATTTTCTTGCAAACAAAACGTGTTTTTTATGTGTTTTTTTGTTTTTTTTTTGCACATCTAAATTTTGTTAAGTATGTCTGGGTTTTTTTTTTGGACACCTAAAATATATTAATATCCATGTTTTTTAGTCATTTTATTGTTATAAAAACATCAAAAAGAAACCATACAGTAAAAGTGGGGGCAGATAACCCACAATTACCAAGAGGCGTCTGAGAGGAACAGCAGGAGCCACTGAACTTATATTGATGGAGTCAAAATTCAGAGCTTACTATCTCTACTATGACTGATTTTATTTTTATATGAACAAAAAAATCAGACTTTGCAGAGATAATAAGCTCTGAATTTTGGCTCCATCAATAGTTTATTGGCTCCTGCTGTACCTCTTAGACTCCTCTAGGTTATTGTGGGTTATCTGCCACCACTTTTACTGTATGGTTTCTTTTTTATGTTTTCATTCCAAAAAAATGACTAAAAACCATAGATATTATTATATTTTAGGTGACCAACAAAATATGCTATTTTTTTAACAACATTTATTTTGCAAAAAATTCTGACTAATAAAAATGAATATTAATATATTATCTGGTACCAAATATAACCATGCTGTTTTTTTTACAAAGAATCATGACTAAAAAACAATATATTTTATGTGACCTAAAATTCCCCATGCAGTTTTTTTAAAAAAACATGTTTTTTTACTAAAAAACATGACTGAAAAAACATGAATAATATATTTATGAGACCAAAAAAATGTTTTTGTACTAAAAAATCATGACTAAAAAAACATGAATATATTTGAGACCTAAAAAACCCTATGCTGTTTTTTAAAAAATATATTTTTTTACAAACAATTATGTATCAGAAAACCTGGATATGAATATATTTTAGGTGACCAAAAAAACATGCTGTTTTATTTCATGTTTTTTTTCTTTAAATCCTGTCTTAAAATCATGGATATTAACATATTTTATGTTACCAAAAATATCATTGTTTTTTATAACATGTTTTTTATTAAAAAGTTATTATTATTCATTTTTTGGTCACGACTTCTTTGTAAAAAAAAACACCCCCTCAGGGGGGATACAATTATTGTATCTATGGGAACTAGCGCTCCCAGGGGGACAATGTGAGGGCCCAAGCTGCAAGTTAGGTAGGCCTCCTTTTTGTTGAAATAAAATGTTTTTGTTATGTTGAGGACCACCTTTTTTCAGTTCACTGCTGTCCTGTTTTTCAGCACCTACAACTGTCTTCTTCAACTTTGATCTTGTTTCATAATCTTCCTTCCTCTCTTTGGATCGCATTTGTTGCTGGGTAGGGAGGCTAAAACTAATGACTGATCTAATCTGTAAAAAAAAACACGGATATTAATTTTTTTTGTGACCAAAAAACCATGCTTTTTGAAAAAAATATTTCTTTACAAAAAACATGAGTGTTATTAAATTTCATCTGACCAAAAAACATGACATTTTAAAAACCATGTTTTTTACAAAAAGTCATTAATATCCCATGTTTTTTAGTCATGATTTTTTGGTAAAGAAAACATGATTTAAAAAAACCAGCATGGTTTTTTTTGGCACATAAAATATATTAATATCCACATTTTTTTATTCATAATGTTTCTGTAAAAAAGATGTTTTTCAAAAAAACAGCATGGTTGTTTATGGTAAAATAAAGTATATCAATATCCGTGTTTTTTAGTCATGACTTTTTTGTAACAAAAACATTAAAAAAACAGCATGGATTTTTTGGTCATATAAGATATATTAATATCCATTAGAACCGTACCAGGTCTTAGAATAAAATATCCACAAAGAATCTATTCACTCTATAAAACCTTTCGGAGACTAGCTCCACCCTCAGTAAGTCATTCAGTCAAATGTTTTTCAAAGGAACAGTGAAAATTCTTTGTCCATTTCACCAAATTTTACTGAATGAATGAGGATGGAGCTGGTCTCTGAAAGGTTTTATGGAGTGAATAGATTCTTTGTAGATATTTTATTCTAAGACCTAGTACAGTTCTAATAAACATGATTTCAATATTAACAGCATTCTTTGTTTATAAGTTTCTAAAGACAATTCGAATAAAGAGAAATAACTTTCATGATATTTACATCCGTGTTTTTTAGTCATGATTTTTTAAAAATGTCTTTAAAAAAAACAATTTTTTTGATCCCATAAAATATAATAGCCATGTTTTTTTTAGTCAAGGTTTTTCTGTTAAAAAACAATGTTTTAAAAAAATGGAATTAGATTTTTAAGGTCACATAAATATATTAATATCCATGTTTTATATTCATAATTTTTGTATAAATAACATTTTTTTTAAACAGCACGGTTTTTTGTCACATCTCTATCAATGATAAGTAAAGATATGTTATTATAACACACCATTTAGGGAGTTGAAGGTCATTCACATGTATTGTAAAATAAATGAAATATCAAAGCATGAAACCGCAGAAAATGAAAAATTTCATAAAACCATGGAAAACCATCAATTAAGAAGTATGCTGTTTTATTTTGTAATTTGACATGAAAACCAATAATGTAATGTGGTTCTTTTTCATGCCGAGTTATTTTCAGACAAAATATAAAAAAAAATATATCCACGGTTTTTTGGCCACGGTTTTTTTTTAAAAATGTTTTTTTAAAAAAAACGGCATGGTTTTTTTTAGTCACATCTCTAGTATAGGTATTTCTGAGGTCAATATCTAAAAAATTGGTAGTTGCACAGCAAATTAATAAATTCATGACTGTTTTCAAAAAATAGCAGGATATTCAAGAACACATATTATCAGAAAAAATGTTAAATCAAAGTATCAGCAAAATTTCAGGCAGAAGTACATTTATTCTACAAATGTGTGTGCAAGGAAACAAAGGTTCACCAACAACGTTGGACTTTCTACACTAAAATTAAGGATCAAACTCAAGATCTTGAACTGTCCTTCTTCATTGATTAAGAAGTGTAATATTTGAGAACTGAAATTTCCAGAACTTATAATAGTAAAGTAGTGTACTCTTTCTAAATGGAATAAATTTTTATTTTCAATTGATAAGAACTGAAAACCAACTACTTAACACTTTCGTGGTGACCAATACATTAGCACATACATTAAAAACTTTGGAGAATATCAAAGAAATGCAAACTATAAATAAAAGTGTTATAAAAGTGCAAATCTTTGGGAAATAAGCATGAAACTGTACTATAAAGTGACTGATATGTTATGAAAGCCAACAAATAATCCACAAAAAGAATAAGTAAAACCCACCAAAATGTAGACGAATTTCAAAGTACAATGAATTAAAAATGAGAAGATTTTAGTATGAACATAACGGTAACAAACTTTCTTAGGTCAGGCTAATGTACCCAAATAAACACTTACCTTCATCAGACTTAAGAATGTCAACAAATTTTTTTGGTACTGCACCCTCATTCAGCCAACTCTTAGCCTTTAACGGTGATAATGTTCTTGCGAAATCAGACCGGTTGAAGTGCTTAGCACAACTGTATCGGTGCGTTCTCAAACAACTCAGAGATAAACTTTTCAACTCTGCATTTCCAGATGCAGCAATCCATTCTGGGTATAATTTTTTAGGGAAGTTGAAAAACCTAAGCTCTGAGTCGTCTTTGCTGTTACTTGAACAACTCTGGTGAGAACACATTTTTTTACGAGTAGCCATCACGATTATTTCAACAACTGTGGCGAAAGCCCTCACGATTCATACAGAAGGTCACGTCATTCACATCCGTGCTCTGAGTGGATGATTGTCGCTATGACGTCACAATTGTTATGACGTCACAATAGCCGGTTTTGGATATGAAGTTACTTCTCTTCTCTGTACTGTGCTATTTATTCTAGGCCCGTGACGTCATCGCCCCGCCTCCTCTTTTACGAAACTAGTATACCGATACGTTACGCTACGTGACTTTAGGTTACGTGACGTAAGGTTACTTTACGTTACGTTAGGTAAGGTTAGGTAAAGTTAGGTGAGGTTAGTTTAGACTATATTCGGTGTTCAATTCCAGACTAAAATAAAGTTCATAAATGCCATGGCTCATAGTTTAAAAATAACCCGAGATTCTTGGGAAAAAATTGTGTCCAAATGAGCGTTCGTGCGACCTGTCAAAAATTTGCATTCCGGTTAACATACCGATGCTTGTAGCAGCACTGGTCTGCAACTGTTTCTAGACGTGATCAAACAGATTTAAATTCATGTAACATGATATATGCTTCTCTCTTTTGAAGCACTGGCGCGCCGCCTCTCACTCACCATCACCTAACGCCGGGTGCCAACCAAATCTCAATAAACGTTCCCGAAGCAGACGAAGCATTCTGTGGGTTCTGAAAATACGCTCTCGAATTTTCCCCCAGAAAGCACATTGTCAGATAATGAATTAAGCCTATTCAGAATTTTTATTAGAAGTTCGTAAAATCGGGATAGATGTGGAGGAGAAATATCAGAACTCTTATTTCTAAATAATATGAAATGGGAATAATACTTCAACTCACTTTCTGCCTCTCCTTCTGCATCAAGAATCCTGCTGGAGGAAGCCAAGAAAAGACAATGCACATTCAGGTAAAAAAACATAAATCGAAAAGAACAGCGAATTAAGCCTAGCCATTGGCTAATGTCCTCATTACTGCTAAGGAGTGATATGATATTTCCAATAGGTCGATTCTTAGGGAATCTCACGCGTAAGATGAAAAGGAGAACCAACGTACAGATATACATATTTATTCATTTCTTTTAATGGCAAACGTTTCGGAATGTTTCAATTCCGTCTTCAGTGCTGAAAAACATACAAAAAGGTCAAAAAAATCAAAAAACTCAAATGCAGAAAGTTCATACAGTTGAAAAAAATTATTTTTTATAGCAAACAAACATTTATAAAACATAAATCCTACTGATGATTCAACTACAGTAAAAACGATCATTCTCATCGGCTCATTCACCCACCATTTTACCAGTACATACATTCATACATTTACACATGGGAACCTAACAAACAGACGCGCGCAAACACACTCCACATACATACACACATACATACACACAGAAATATGTCAGTAGGTTGACGCAATGTTCAGTTTCACGGCACTCAAGTCTTTATTTAAGTCAGGTTTATGAGTAGATATGAACAAAGATTCTAAAATGCGAAGATCTTGTTCGTTGTTGGTGGTACAGAGGAAACCTACATTTACTAGCGTGAGTACAAACTATTTCAGTTTTATCTAAAAGGGATATATAAAATCTTGCATAATTACATTACTTCACCGTGCATATCGTATATCCAGCAGTTTTGAAATATTCCACCGTGAAATAGAATTTATTAGGACATTATTGATTTAGAATATGTATCCTAAATTTCTCATTGATAATTCCGTCAGAAAATTTCTAGCTGAAAAACACTGCCCCTCTCCTGTCACTTTGAGCGTAGCAAAACAGAAATTGTATGTAGAGCTACCTTTTTTGGGCTATTTGAATTCGGAGCTGAAAAGAGAAGTTGTAGCTCTGGTTAGTAGGTTTTTCACTTCAGTTGACGTCAGTGTGTTTTATAGAAATAGTTTTAAAATCGGTTCATATTTTAGGAGGAAAGAACATCTGGAGGATTGCCTGTGGAGTGGATGTGTTTATTTTTATAAGTGTGACTGCTGCATGCAGACTTATGTTGGTAGTACTAAGCTTCAACAATTTATTAGACACAGCCAACATTCAGGAATTTCCCATAGAACCGATCGCATACTTTCTTCTCCTTCTCATTCAGCAATCCGAGATCATTGTCAACAATTTAATCGTCCTTTCAGAACAAAAAATTTCTCCACTCTGTGTACCACCAACAACGAACAAGATCTTCGCATTTTAGAATCTTTGTTCATATCTACTCATAAACCTGACTTAAATAAAGACTTGAGTGCCGTGAAACTGAACATTGCGTCAACCTACTGACATATTTCTGTGTGTATGCATGTATGTATGTATGTGGAGTGTGTTTGCGCGAGTCTGTTTGTTAGGTTCCCATGAGTAAATGTATGAATGTATGTATTGGTAAAATGGTGGGTGAATGAGCCGATGAGAATGATCGTTTTTACTGTAGTTGAATCATCAGTAGGATTAAAGTTTTATAGATGTTTGTTTGCTATAAAAAAAATTATTAACATGTATGAACTTTCTGTATTTTGAGTTTTTTGATCTTTTTGACCATTTTGTATGTTTTTCAGCACTGAAGATGGAATTGAAACATTCCGAAACGTTTGCCATTAAAAGAAATAAATAAATATGTATATTTGTACGTTGGTTCTCCTTTTTATCATAGGAGTGATATGATTATAGGCAAGGACTGTCGGTCGTCCTCAAGGTTGGGGATCGTTTCTCTATTTAAACTTATCTACTGACCAACTTTGAATGAAGGCTCCAAGCGCCATTAGACATGCCTATTTCATTCAGGCCGATGGTGACGTATCCTGTCACCTGCCCCACCACTCCCAGCGCCGATGCACCAAGCTAGCCTGTGCTGGCTAGAGCAAGGCCTCCTTGGGCTAGAGGGCTTATCAGAGACCCATCACAGTGGCAGCAACCTCACGCAGTTCTTGCGTGCTCAGTGGACGATCCATGCAGGCAGAGATTAATTAAGTATAGATAGATTCAAGAGAAAATAGCCTGTGCCTCGTGTCAGCAATGATCGAGTGGGTTTACCTTATCGTACACCGCGATGATGGCAGGGTGCAGCCAGGAGGCGCCTGACGTGCGCGGCCGCGTGACAGGTGTATGACAACAAACAGCGCGGCTTCTACGGATTTTTTCTTCCGAGTTTTTTCTTTGTAGATTACTCTAAGCTATTGAAATTTAAACTCCTTAGGAGCACGGCATCTATTGGAGGCAATTTTAAGGGTACCATCCGAGGCCCCTGCCAGGCCCCTGCCAGGCCCCTGTCGCTCCAATGAGCATTTTTCGTGAATTTGTTGAAAAAGAACCTTTAGGCGGTGGACTATTCGGTCCTAAAATTTTATGGCGCTACGGACACTAGATCCGTCCCCCCCCCAGGGGGGAGGGGTGAGGGGACGAAAATCTCCAATTTTCGACCGCATTTCGACCCCACATAAAAAAAAAACAAAACGGGAAATGGATAATTTTACAACAAACTTTTGTTTGAAATGTTCCAAGGATTCTAAAACTGTCTTAGGTTTTGTTCTAGCATCAAAACTCAATGACTTGATACGTCTTGAAATATACATAAATATGAACTCATATACCAATATGTCCAATTTATTTTCTAAAACTATGACCTGAATAACAAAAAATGAATGGATGAAATTGTGTTTCTTTTCAAAATTTACATATTATAGTCAAATTTCATAAGAATCAGACTGAAAATAAAACATTTCATAATTTTTATGGAGAAATAAATTTTTTATGGAAATCATAGTTCACAGTATGAATATGAAATTATGCATGGAAATTATTGAAATAAAAATTAAAACTTAATTAAGTTACATAAATTATCCATTATATTACACTTCACTTGTTATTATCAAATGTAGATTAAGCAATATTAGGAGTACATTGCCCTCAATCATTTATTTTCGACTAGTGACACGAGTTTTACAATACTCGTGTGTGTGTATCATCTAAGTGTATTAATTTTAAGAGATTTTAAAAACCAATGATGGTACTTTTGTACCATCAATATTGGAAATATACTGTTTTCTTTCTTTCTTTCTTTTCTTTCAACAAAAATTTTGTTTGTGTCTTATACCCAAACATATAACTTTCAACATTCAAACCGTATCAACTCATTGAGTTTTGATGCTAGAACAAAACCAAAGACAGTTTTAGAATTCTTGGAGCATTTATAACAAAAGTATGTTGGGTTTCTTTCAAATTTGAGAAAATAAAAAAGTTATATGGCTCTAAACCCAAAAATAATTATTTGTGATTAATGATGAAGTATCGTTTATCACAAATATTTTTTCAAAATGTTTAAATTTTACAACATACTTTTGATAGAAATGCTTTAAGGATTCTAAAACTGTCTTTGGTTTTATTCTTGCATCAAAACTCAATGACTTGATACATTTTAAAATATACATAAAAATGTACCAAAAACTAATTTTTCATAAAAAATAAGGCCTAAATCGAAAAAGTAACATGAGTAAAATAGTTTTATTTAAAAAAATACATATTCTGGACAATTTTCGAACGAATCGGACGAAAAAAGTTGAAAAATCCGGATGGTGCCCTTAAATTGTTTTATTTTGCTTAATTACAAGATTTACAAGAAGATTGCACAAAGTCCCGGAGATTCTTTGTACGTACGTTACTTTAAGCATTGCACGTCATGCGTCCCAATCGTATTTGGACCAGTTGACAGTATGTTCGCACGCATCAATTTATATTAATCAGAAGCTCAAGTAGTTATGTAGTGGAATACTTAATATACTTGCCTGATGTTAGTATTGCAGTCCCAGGAAATGTTCTCTCACTAACTCAACCCAGATAGGTTGACTGAGAGGGTTTAAGAGTAAAAGAAAATTTCAATCTGACAAAAAATGTACAGTGTATGTCTTCCGACACGGGTATAATATGTTATAACGTATTTTCAAAACTGATCTTATTATACTTAGCTAGCCAGAAAAATGCCGAGGCTTAGTTTAGCAGGGCAACTCAAAAACGCTTAAAGAGTGTGTTGTTCGTAAGTCTGGATTGCAGCGAATTCCACGAACTATTTGAACTAGTTCCAAAGATGCACTAGAAATTAGAGACAACATTTAAACATTCGTAAACAATTTAAGAAGAACAAAATGACTTACAAAGATGTACACGATTATAATCATCTTTTTTTTGTTTCTGGCCCTGGTATTCTGGTGTTTTGAACGGTATACCTTTGGTCCTTTGGTGAGGTTCGGACGCTCTGGTCCAGGTCACGCCGAAGGCGCCGCCTCACAGCGCTGTCGCGCCGCTACAGTTGTTGCGCCCTTCGGTGGGCGAGCTGCTGCAGCAAACTGTTGCCTGCAGCAGGCTGATAGTAGTGAGGCAGCGGTGGCTTGTCCGGAACTGTCCTCAAAGATTCATCCAGTTGCCTCTTAAATGCCTCCAGCGACCCGACATGCTCTCTCAGGGTGCGGGGAAGACAGTTAAAAAGTTTTGGGCCCATGACCGAAAACGACTGCTCATGCCTGCTCCTCACACTGGCTGGGGCTCTGTTATTCAGGGTCGGGACCACACACAATGTACCGAACCGAATGTGCTGTTTCGTCCGAAGCCCAATTCTGCCGTCCGTGAAGTTCGGAACAAGCCCCGTCAGCATACCAAAACTTACGAGCCAAATCTTCCGACGCAATTTCAAATTAGGTCCATCCTTCTTGTCTGTCACAAACTTTAGTTATACACTTTCCAAATCTTTGGTATCTGTGCTCGAAATGTTTACAATCAGTAACTACACTGAGAGCAATTCTGTTTTGAGATCGAAATTTCTGACTTTTAAAATCTCTTTTATTTTGGTCTGAATTAAAGGTAGCTAGCAAAAAAGCATTCATTGAGGTTGATTTTGATTTAATCGAACTCGAATTGAATGTTGCAGTAACGTGAGAGTATAAACGCAAATGCTGAAAGTTACCAAATTTTATACTTTTTTAAAAATTCTTCAGTTCATGTAAATCTCACGAAAGTTTTCATACTCATTTAGGTTACATTTATAATATTCTTCTATGCCCAGGAAACTTCATTTCGCCCCTGTTCAAACTTTTTTATTATAACAGTTACGTAGATCTCAGGATAACTTAACTGTTTTGGGTGACATAAACTATTTTCTGATTTCTGGAATTCTGTAATAATGTTTTGAATCAAGGCATCGCCGAGGCAAAGAAAAGATAAAAACTTCAACGAAACAAAATATCTGATGAAAAATTACCAGAATTTGCATGCCTCGTAATGCTTTTCCGCTGTTACTTAGACTTTTTTATTATAATGGATGAGTGTTCTGGAATGGTATCATTCGAGTCTCTCTTAAAAACGAGCACAAACCTAGAATGCACACTAATGCTTACAAATAATTTTTTTCCAACGGTACAGTTCATTCATAAGTAGTATTTAAGTGTACGGTCAACGGAAAAATTGAAAATTGTTTTGTGTCATTTTTGCATTGGAAAGATAAAAAATTCCAAGACGGTTATCATAATTTATTGAGGTAGAAAATTATTGTTGGTGATCGTTATATTAACCTTCTACTAAGCTCATGACAAAATAGCTGCAACTACACGAACACGTCTGTAGAAAGTTGTTCTTTACACAAATATTTGAATCTCAGTAACAGCTTCCGAACTCAGGGAGGAAGAGCGGCTAGAACAACGAAGATGAACATCATTACCTAAAATAAATAGCCTAGTGCGGTGCTAGACGATGGAGTGAGACCTCAGTCCTGGCGCGCTCGAACGTGTCCGTGTGATTTGTTTTTAAGATATGTTCAATTAGGTTACTTATAAATTACGATATCATACTATAGGTTAGGATCAGTGCGGTGAGTTCGGTTATTTATATAAATAAAATAGTCTGAAATAGTCATTGTTTTCGCTTATCGATTAACACATTAATCTCGGACACACAAGTAAACCGAAACACAGCGATATTTCTCGCTCCGTTGCATACTACGTAGAAACGTATACTCGAGTACAATGACCGCATCTTGTTCAGTGGACACTGTGAGGCTATTTCTGATTAGCTGAGTTCTATGTTTCATGTTGGGAAAGACCATTTAGGGTTTAGGAGCGATGCGCATACATACGCTCACTATTGGCATACAGCGCTTTTCATCATAACAAAGCAGCTCAGCTATTAGCCTCATTTCAGAGGAAAGATACTTCGTCATGTATTTCTTGTAGTAAATACTCTGTATTTGTCAGTTATCTCATCCTCTGGTTTACTTATATTTTCTCCTGCAGTAATCTAGTAGAAATAAACTGGTCCTGCTCATGCAGGATTTCATGTTAGAAATTGTGATATCGGTAATGAATTCTTTCAGCATTTATTGTGACAATGTTAGAGGTTTCAAACTTCGAGCCAGCGGAAATGAAAGTCACACCTGTTGCAAAATAAATAAAATTACACTGAGCGAAGGAAATGACAAGCAAGTTTCATAGCAAGTTTCATAACTTATTCTATGTATTTAACTCATGTAAGACAAGACACAAAAAAAGAAATTTATAGCAGCTAAAGCAACATTCAAAACAAACACAAGGCTATACAGTATATATATCTTTAAGTGCTCGCATCTTCGATATTCTTAAGCGAAAATGCTGTCACTATTATACAATGGACTATTCACTAATGTAAATGGGACACTAAACAATAACAAACGATCTAAATCCTACACAAACTCGAATATTCTTTGGCATTTACGTGAAAATTCACCTTATGCATCTCATAACATCAAATGCACAAACGAAGCTCCTGAGTACGTAGATAATACAATATTCGACACATATATGATCAGCTTGCTAAATTGAGTACAATGAAATGAGATATGTACAAAATGGGTACACGAACTAAACGCTCGAGAATTTAAAAAAATCTTAATCGACTTCCTCGATAGTTGGTCCCTGCCCAGAACCACTGGGTCCTGCTGAGGGCATGGGACCGCCAGGCATAGTTGGACCACCCGCTCCCCCGTAGAGCTTGGTGATCACAGGAGTGCACACATTCTCCACTTCCTTCTGTTTGTGCTCGAACTCCTCTTTCTCTGCCAGCTGGTTGTCATCCAACCACTTCAGGGTCTCGTTGCACACGTCCAGCACTTTCTTGCGGTCGTCTTCATTGAATTTTCCCTTCATTTTGTCGTCTTCAAGAGTTGATTTCATGCTGAATAAGTATGACTCGAGTGAATTTTTAGCTGAAATTCTTTCCTTCTGTTCGTCATCTTCAGCTTTGAATTTCTCAGCATTCTGTACCATTTGTTCGATCTCTTCCTTGCTGAGGCGACCCTTGTCGTTGGTGATGGTGATTTTATTCTCTTTGCCAGTAGATTTGTCCACAGCTGACACGTTCAAGATACCGTTGGCATCGATATCGAAAGTAACCTCGATTTGAGGCACGCCTCGAGGCGCAGGTGGGATACCCGAGAGCTCAAATTTTCCAAGGAGGTTGTTATCCTTGGTCATGGCGCGCTCGCCCTCGTAGACCTGGATGAGCACACCAGGCTGGTTGTCGGAGTAGGTGGTGAAGGTCTGAGTTTGCTTGGTGGGGATGGTGGTGTTGCGCTTGATGAGAGCAGTCATGACACCTCCAGCGGTCTCAATGCCCATCGAGAGAGGAGCCACATCCAGGAGCAGCAAGTCTTGAACGGCTTCTGATTTGTCTCCGGTCAAGACAGCTGCCTGGACTGCCGCTCCATAAGCTACAGCCTCGTCAGGGTTGATGGATTTGTTCAATTCTTTTCCGCCGAAAAAGTCTTGTAGCAGCTTCTGAATCTTGGGAATGCGCGTCGACCCACCGACGAGAACGATCTCGTGGATTTGACTCTTATCCATTCTGGCATCCACCAGGGCTTTTTCTACGGGATCCAAAGTTCCTCTGAAGAGATCGGAGCATAGCTCCTCAAATCGTGCTCTGGTAACCGATGTGTAGAAGTCAATTCCCTCAAAGAGAGAATCGATCTCAATGCTGGCTTGGGCAGACGAAGACAAAGTTCGCTTGGCTCGTTCACATGCAGTTCTCAGGCGTCGCAAAGCTCGTTTGTTTTCTGAGATATCTTTCTTGTACTTTCTTTTGAATTCTTGGGCCAAGTGATTAACGAGACGATTGTCAAAATCTTCGCCTCCCAGATGAGTGTCACCGGCTGTAGATTTAACTTCGAAAATGCCGTCATCGATCGATAAAATGGAAACATCGAAGGTGCCACCTCCCAAGTCGAAAATCAGAATATTGCGCTCGCCCGCACCGCTGCCCTTCTTGTCGAGGCCGTAAGCAATGGCCGCTGCTGTGGGTTCGTTGATAATTCTCAGGACGTTAAGACCTGCAATGGCACCAGCATCTTTTGTAGCTTGACGCTGTGAGTCGTTGAAGTAAGCAGGTACGGTAATGACTGCGTCCTTTACTGTGTCTCCTAGGTAAGCTTCAGCGATTTCCTTCATTTTCGTGAGAACCATAGACGAGATCTCTTCAGGAGAGAAAGTCTTGTTTTCTCCCTTGTACTCGACTTTGATCTTAGGTTTTCCATCATCGTTGATAACTTTGAAGGGCCAGTGTTTCATGTCAGTGGACACGGTCTGGTCATGGTATTTACGGCCAATGAGTCTCTTGGCATCGAACACTGTGTTGATGGGGTTAAGGGCGACTTGGTTCTTGGCAGGGTCTCCGATGAGCCTCTCTGTGTCGGTGAAGGCGACGTATGAAGGAGTTGTCCTGTTGCCCTGGTCGTTGGCGATGATCTCGACCTTGCCATGCTGGAACACACCCACGCAGGAGTAGGTCGTGCCCAAGTCGATGCCCACTGCGGTTGCTCCCTTCGTCCTCATCACAGGTTGATCTGTGAATGAAAACCAGTTTTATTAGTTTGATATACATTTTACCTCCTGTGAATTATTCCTTATGGTGAAAGACACGAGTCACGGTTTTCTGTGATCTAATACAACTTTTATTATAGTAAGAAAAATGAAAAATTAATTATTCATGCTCTCATTTTGGAACTTGGTACTCATAACCCTTATTTTTTTCGGGTGAGCTGGAACGTGCTTGCACACATATAACACAGCTCGGATGTCAGATATATTTATATCTTCCCGATGTTTATGGTCTGACCCAGATTTCGAACAACTGATATGAATTGATATAAAATCCACACGTTAAATTGCGATGTAATTAATTACTAGGAGGTTACAACTACAGAATCTGCACATTATACTTTGATGGTAAATTCTTAACGTTTGTTCCGGGCTCATGTCTGCTATCCTCTGGTACGATTGCAGTGTTAGATTGTGTTGGATTCGAAATTCGAATCAAGTGAACTCAGATCCTACATTTAAAGCAATTCATTGCAAAACAGAAGAAAATATTTGAGTTAAATACTCAGCCCTTATGTTATACAGCATCTATTCGTTGTTTTTGAAGTACTTATCGTATAATACTTATTGGTCACTGTAGCAATACGTGAGAAATTGTACAACACATGGTAGACAGGACTTGAGAATTCAAATATTTCATATCTAATGTAGACTCGATAAGGTAACAAACTTGAATTACGTAAAATTCTTAATTCCACTTCAACGTCAAGAGACGCACACTCATGGTTCCCCAAAATTTACGAAAAATTAATTAAATATAATTTCTTTAGGTTTTGAGGAAATTTCGTCCTAATAGCCAATTTAAAAATATTATTACTCACCTTTCACACTTTCCTATCGGTCACAGTAGACGGTATACCACAATTTCCCACACCAAGATATCAACTTCCACTCGTAGCACTGATAACACGATTCTCTCGTAAAACGAATTTCAATTCGTATCACAATGCACGGACGTAAATCTCTCGATTGCTTGTCTTGTGCTCTGTGTTGCCGCGTTAGTTGAGTTCTCTCTGAATCCAGTGAAGCCGAGGCTGCTGCTTATATATCAGTCTCCGCTACGCCCAGCGCTGGCGCGAGTTTTCTAGAACGCTCCGCACAGGAAGAAATTTCTAGACAATAACGAGACCCCATGGTTGACTGAATTCTCTTGATGGTGGTATTGATCTGAAAAAAATTATGAATAGAAACACAAATGATTTAAATAAAGTTAACTAAAATTTCAGCCTTGTTTTCAGGCTGTAGTGACTTCAGAATCATTGCATCATTACATCCTACCATTAAAGTCCATGTCAATATGTGTAGAAAAATTGAGAAAAAATGAGAAAAAGTATTACCATGGCCAGGGTATTCTAAATTTGCTTAGGCTCATAAACACATGCCATAATGAAAAATATAAAGACACTGCCACATTGAAGTAAAACGCTTCTGAGAGTCTTCAATTGCATCGACAAAAAAAACCTTGGGCTTCTGCAATATCTGTGAATAATGCTAAAATACTACATCGACACGTTGACTGTGTGCTGGTTCATTTGAGCACTACTTTGTAAATGATTAATTTGCGTATCGGTGTAAATGAACCGCATTTTAATCATTTCAACACTTAGTTTTAAAAGAGAAAAAATCCTCGTGCTTTTATATCTTCCCGCTAATTGAAAAGGAGACAAGTTTTTTCAAGCAGTAAAGTCGTTTTGCAAAGCATCTGATGAGACGTTTCTACCATACTATCGATATGATGAGACTTTTCTATCATACTATCGACCTGATGAGACTTTTCTAAAAGACTATTCTGATGAGACTTTTTTGCTTCTTTAGTGAGTGTCACACTGCTCGGCTCACTTCTTGAAACGTGAGCAGTGCACAAGTGCTTCTATTTTAAATTCTTAAAGTTCGTCTTGAGTTTTCGAATTTTTAATAACATTCCTAGACTTCTACAATTTATTTTACATGAATACATGAATGGAAATGTTGGTGTAAGATTAAGAGGAAATTTGTTCCTAAAATCCAATAATTTAGGAGAGAAATAGATATCTGTCTTTCGACCTCTAAGTGATGAGTGAACATGAATGCGTTAAATTGTCACAACGAGCCAGAAAGATATCACTCAACGCACTGCTGTCAGGGCTATTGTTCTCCTATATTGAATTAGCTTTTCAACTCACCCTGAATGCAATCAACAATGAAATTAGGTACCCTCGTGGAATTTTGGTAACATTCAAGAATTATACCAAGTATTTGAAAAAGCAACTTCCGACTCTCTGTATCAACGATAAAAATTAATCTGCACAGTAACATTTTCTGTGAGTTCGCATTAAAATGTACGTTAATTATTTTATGGACTTCTTTTACAGGACAACAGTGCAGAACAGAGATGGTGCAGAGAGTATTTATAAAAATTATAACACGATAAAGATTTTTTAGCTTTCCCAAAAATTGGCAGAAAATAGACAAGTACTCAAAACTTTAGATCATTGCCCTCCTACTTACAGATTCAAGTGTCTGTACTTGTCTAAATAAAGTTATGGAGACTGCTGAATGGCATACTGTGTTTATGTGCTAATGAAATGTAAGGAAGTTCTTACATCGTGGATAGTAGATAAGAATGGTGGACACTGTGCCACATCCTGGGTTGGTAACCCAGTGATATCTCCTTTCATTTCTGACGTACACTGTTTTTGGGGCTGATGGTTACCTTCACTGATAGCAGGCGGTAGCGATGGTGACCTTTGTTTTGATGTTCAATTTTACGCTCATTGACAAATATTTGTACACATCATTCTATTGGCAATAGCCGTCTGAACGTAAGCTACATGCTAGTTGTATTAAACTTATTACTTAGCAACAAAATCTCAGGGTGGCAGTTTGCATGATAATCGGTGAGACAAATTTGCAGCTCGGTAGCCATAGTAGCGGTTCAATTTTAAAGTTATAACGCTTTAATTTCCAATGATTTGTTAAATGTTATAATTTATGGAAACCTTCAATTGAATCAATACTTTTCTAAAATTTAGTTTTTATTCTCATGATTTCTTTGTGCGTGGATTTAATTCGTTTAGTAGTTCTGAAATAATTTTGTAACATGAATTAATCCCTCATTTAGTGAGCTATGTCTAAAGTAAACCTAATTTATTGCACAAGCCCGATCTCATAAACTAGAAATGCTGTAGAGTATTCACACACCTTTAGAAAAATTCATGTTCCTGTACTTAAAAAAGTATTTTCCCCATAAAATTGTCGAAAGCCTCAGTTTTGTTGCGAGCTTTCGAGAACGTGCCAAAAATGTGGCACATCTTCTTAGCTTGTAAACGTGGCACACCAGCTCTCGCGCCGGGCTCAGGAACACTCCAGAACAGCTGCTTGTTGATTCGCTGTCAAGTTCAACTCGTGATAGTGAAAATTATCGTAGACTACTATCGTCAGTCGTGCAATCTTAGCTTACTATCACTTCCGCACTTCTCAGCTAAATTTACTGAACAGTAGAAGAAGAAATCACTAACTTTCATGAATCGCACACCTGCTCTACTTGAGCATCAAATAATTATTTCTCTGGATTATGCACGTCAATTGATTATTGACTAGGCGGATGCTAATGAGAGAATGAGTAAGTATATTATGGTTTGGTATACGCTCAAGTACTGGAGCCGAAATTTACGCAGTGTATAATGTTTGAAATTCATACAAGGTGTTAAAAATCTCGAATTGCAGATATTTATCTTGAATGTTTTCGTTCAACCGTTTTGTATGTGGAAATGAAAAATTGGATCTTTTCCACATGAGATCCGCCACTTATGCAACACATAAGTTCATCCACCTGTAACTTTCGAAATAATGCACCTATCGATTTCAAATTACTCTCAAACGAAAGAATGTTTCAAACTTTCATTTGAGGGTAATTTGAAGTAGATAGATGTATTATTTCAGAAGTTACTAGTCAGTGAACTTGTTTGTTGCATTAGTGTCGGGGCTTATCTGGAAAATTCCCGAAAAATGTTCATTTATCTCTTTATTACTGTGTCATTCTTCTCAATCAACTTCATTAGTTATTCAACTTTATATTCATAATAGCTTATGTTCAATACAGGCATATTAATTTGAAAAAAAAGAAATTCGAGGTAAACAACTAAATAAAAAATAGCGTTAAAGTCAATCCACGCAGAAAATGAACGACAAAGCTAATTCCATATTATAAGGCATCGTAATTCTCTTTGAAAAAAGAACGTTACAAACCCAAATACAAAAGAATAAATCTGCCTTAACGACTTTGTTTCACTGAAATAAGTACAAATCCATCTTGTGCCGAATGCCAGCAGATTTCTATTGTGCTCACATTGAGGTTTTCAACTCCTCGGGAGTCGCCTGCTTGCACATTCTGCAACTGCGACGGATGTTTCCCACTCCGTCTTCTTGTGCCGGTATGGTATGATATCTACTGTTAGTTTTAACATATACGAACCTCTTTTTCTTATGTATTTCTTGTTTTGAATTTCTTTTTCAATAGTAATTGTAAAGAATTTACGATACGATGTGGTATCTAGTGAATAAGATTGAAATTATATTTCCTAAAAATATGTTTCAAAAGAAAATAACACCATGCTTGTAAGAGATTTTTAAAAATAATTTCCTTTTGAAACTAATCATTAGAAACTAATTGACGTACTAAATAAGAAAAGACGACCACCTCATGAGCATTTCCAATCTCATTCAGACAATTACTGTCGGAAAGTAATCAGAAAACACGAGGATCATCTTAATGCCTTCTTTAACGACGTAGGATTTGTTTACAAATAATGACAGAATAACATTTGTAAGAAATGTTTCATTCATCCTTAACTAAATAATCTTCATCCATAATAATTGATTTCAATTTACGGGAGATTGCATACTATACCAGAAAACCGCCGGCAAATACCATACTATACTAAACGTTCTCAAGTCTTGCTGAGCAACTTCTCTCTGTTATCGAGCATGACTTGAGCGAGGTGCTCCAACTTTCTTATTGATTTTTTTATCGAACGTTGACGTCTGTCGGGATTTATGTCAACGAAGCTAACGTCTGAATGAAGCGTTTAATATGTATGAGTGTGTATTTTTAATTCTACTGATTCATAGTCTTTTTTTATCCCTCGAAGACAATTTCCTGGTTACCAGTAAAACGAATTTTCATCCCCAAGCCAGTGAATACACAATACAATATGGTTAGTAAGCCTTCATAATTTAGTGTTTTAAACCAAGCAAATTAAATTGTGTCAAATTTATTCCTTGAGAACGTTTCCCACAGGCAAAAACTAGAACGTACTTGTAGAACATCCCGGAAACGTTCTCTGCGTCGGGAACGTTTTTAGAGATGTTGCACCGAGTCGCCAGCTGACTGCGATGTGGCATACCTGCAATGCTCCAGACGCCAACAATTGCAAGCACACGAATGTTCTTGAACTGAGAATTTTTACTTGCACTTCAAATCATATGGTTAAAATTTTATTTAAAAGATAGACATTTTGGTGTGACATATTCATTGCACATAAATTGGTGAAGTAACTAAGGTAATCAGCCAAATAATATCAGTGATAACACAAAGGATTGAATGACCAAAAATCTGGATTTTTCGTCGAGCATACTCTTTACACGATGAAAAAACATCAAGGTTCTGTAAATTTTGTTGCAAGTATTCTCAGCGTGAGATGTGAAGGACATATTTCTATCGAACCAGCTACGAAGATTTTCAACTTTTTCTGTCTTGATTTTATCAGTTCAAACTGCAAGAGTAAGATTTGAAGTTGTTTGATTGCATCTTTGGATCCGAAAATAATGCATTGCGTTTTACTAGCATTTAATTTGAGGCCATTTTGGTCGTACCATAATTTCAGGCCAACCAGTATAGTTTCGGCTTTAATTCGCGTCTGTGATATTTCTGATACAAAACTTGTATGTTCTAGTTTTTGCCTGTTGGAAACGTTCTCAAGGAATAAGTTTGACACCACTTCATTTATTTTTGCTTGGTTTATAACTCTAATCATGAAGGCTGATTAACCATACTGTAATGTGTATTCACTGGCTTGGGAATGAAAATTTGATTTTACTGGTAACAAGGAAATTGGTCTCGAGGGTGAAAAAGACAATGAGAAGTAGAGTTGAAAAATACGTACTAACATATATTGACCATTTTATTCAGACGTTAGCTTCGTTGACATAAGTCACGACAGATGTCAACAACATTCGATAAAAAGACCGAAAAGAAACTTGGAGCACCTCGCTCAAGCCGTGCAAGAGAACAGAGAGAAGTGTGCATTCGGCACAGGATGGATTTGTACTTATTTCAGTGAAACAAAGTCGTTAGGGCAGATTTATTCTTTTTTATTTGAGTTTGTTACGTTCTTTTTACAAAGAACATTACGATGCTTCATAATGTAGATTTAACTTTATCGTTCATTTGCTGCGTGGAATTTACTTTCACCCTATTTTCAATTTCTTCAATTACCTCTAATTTCTCTTTCTTTTCAAATCAACATGACTTTATTCAGCACAAACCATTACGAATGTAATGTTGAATAAATTATAAAGTTGATTTAGAACAAAGAAAAAGCTAATTAATAAATAAACATTTTTCATTTTCACACACACTAAAGTTGAACATAAACAAGCAAGATAAAAAATATCTGCAGTTCTAGATTCTTTGAATATGTCCATGTATTTCATACATTACACACTGCATAAAGTTTGCCTCTAATATTTACGCGTTTAATGAACAATAATGTACATTCTCATTCTCTCAATAGTATTAGGCTAACAATTTGACATACATAATCCAGAGAAATAATTGCTTAAAATCCAAGTAGATCAGGTGTGAGATTCCTGAAAGTTAGTGATTTCTTCTTCTACTGTTCAGTAAATTTAGATGAGAAGTGCTGAAGTGATTGTAAGCTAAGATTGCACGACTGACGATAATAGTCTACGATAATTTTCACTCTCACGAGTTGAACTTGACAGCGAATCAACGAGCAGCTGTTCTGGAGTGTTCCTGAGCTCGGCGCGAGAGCTGGCGTGCCACGTTTACAAACTAAGAAGATGTGCCACATTTCTGGCACGTTCTCGAAAGCACGCAACAAAACTGAGGCTTTCGACAATTTCAAGGGAACATACTTTCTTAAGTTAAGAAACATGAATTTTCTTAAAGGTGTGTGATTACTCTGCCGCATTTCATGGTTTATGAGAACAGGTTTATGCAGTTAATTAGGTTTACCTCGCTCAAGCCGTGCATTTAGCATTTTAATAGAGATAATTTTTTTTTTCTATTCGCTCTCAACTTGTAACATTACCTAACTCGTCCTCTCTTTATTATTGTAAAGCATTAATGTATAAACTATACATTTGTTGTGCGATCATGCAGTTATATTTAAATAAAATTCTTATTAACCAACGACAGTTATGTTAAAATTGTTGAATTAGAAATACAAAACTTATAATCTTCTTGGTCCTCATGCTTACGTGTACATATATATATTATATATATATATATATAGATATATATAAACAAACGATTCATATATTATTTCCTGGCATCAATAATTGCGAAGTTTTATGTCATGTACATGTAAACTGTCAATAGTGTTTTCACCCCACAATGAAAATGCATCGTCCAAGAAATTGTGTTATCTCTTATAATTATCATTACATGTATTATCAAATGTAGATTAAGCAAGATTAGGAGTACATTGCCCTCAATCATTTCTTTTCGACTAGTGACATGGGTATTACAAGACTCATGTGTGTGTATCATCTAAGTGTATTAACTTTAAGATATTTAAAAACCAATGATTGTAATATTGTATAATCTCTATTGGAAATAAAGTTTTTTATTTTTCTTTCTTTCTTACTTTGGTCATACTCATTGCTCACGGGTTGAGGAATGAATTCACATATCAAAATTCTTTCAGACATGCGTTTCGAAAAAAATTCTGTTCACTTAGAAATCCTGAACTTTTACAAAATTAAGTGATTTAAGTATTGGTTTTCAGAAATTTTTATACCTGACATATCATTGGAAATAGAAACGTAAGTTCAAAATTGAACCTCCACCGTGGTTACCGAGCTGCAAATTTGCCTCACTGATGATTATTATGTGAATTGCAAACCGATATTTTGGTTCTAAGTGATAAGCTAAATACATCTAGCATATAGCTTACGTTCAGACGGCTATTGCCCATGGAACGACGAACGTAAGTTATTGTCATTGATAGCAAACTGGAACATATAAATGAAATTGAGCAACGCTATCGCCTACTATCTGTCGAAGGTTGTGTCGACACTTACATGTACAGTATCCATAATAACCATCAGCCCCAGAAGCAGTACGTACGAAATGACAGAAGAAATCGCTGGGCTGCCTACCCAGGATGTGACACAGTGTCCGCCATTTTTTTCTACTAACCTCGATGTAAGAACTTCCTTACATTTCAAAAGCAGGAAAACACAGTATGCCATTCAGCAACAGTCTCCATAACTTTATTTAGATAAGTACAGATGACTTATTCTGTAAGCAGGAGGGCAGTGGTCTAAATCCTTGAATACTTGGGCGGAGAACTAACGTCTTCTCTATTTGCTGCCAATTTTTGTGAAAATTAAAAACAGCTTAAGTGAGTCATAAATTTTTTTGTGAAATTCTCTTTGTATAATTGATCATTTACGATCTTTGTTCTGTACTGTTGTCCTGTAAACGTCGGGCATAAAATAATTGAAAAATATTTTTAATGCGTAATCACTGAAACCGCTACTCTGCTGGTAAATTTTTTATCGTCGATACAAATGGGTCGAAAGTTGTTTTCAATGCGTGATTTAATTCTTGAACGAGACCAAAGTTCGGGGGTGATACATAATTTTATGGTTGATTGAATTTAGGGTAAATGTTGATAAAACAATTCACCGCAGGAAAACTAAACTCAGCTTTAACAGCAGTTCAGTGAGTAATATATTTCAGGCTCGTTGTTAGTTAAATGCATTTATCTTCATGCTTCACTTAGGACTCGAAAGACAGATATTCATTTCTCGGTGAAGATTTTTGCATTTTCAGATAGAATTGTCGCTTAATTTTTTACCATTGGTTCAATCAAAAATCCTCATGCATGTAAAGGACATTGTGGAAGGTTAGGAAAGTCATGAAAAAATGCGAAAGCTTGATACCAATTCTAAGAATTTAAAATAGAAGCGCTTGTGCCATCCTCGTGTCACAAAAAGTGGGTCAAGCGTTTTGGCATTCACGATAGACGCAATAAAGTCGAATTAGATCGATTGTACGGTAGTAAAGTTTCATCAGACGCATTGTAAGATTCAAGCCAAGTTGTAACAAATTTACAAACAAATGAACAAACTTCAACTAATATAACTTCTAATGCTAAAATAAATTGAATGTTTTAGCTTTTTTTGGAAGTAAACCGCTCGCTTCCCTTTTTTCTACTTGCAATATTTTCATATGTTGCTGAACGACCAGTAGTTACGAACTCAGATTTCATAAATGCTTAATTTAATCTAAATAAAGGCACGACCCAATTAAAGTTTGCTATTTTCAAAGTTGCTTGCCTTATAAATTGACTTCGAATTTGGGTCGAATATTGAACCTTAGTTTAACCAATTGCAGTTAATTAAAGTGTTAAGGTTGAAGCATAAGTTTACTGTGTCGTATAGCAAGCACTTATATGAAGTTACTAAGGACTATTGTGATCTGTGTGTAGGAGAAAACAGTTTCGAATTTCTGCAATACCGACTTATAAGTTTTGAACACTGAATTATTTACTTGCACTGAGCAAGTTGACTGCGCTTGCGTTGATGCTAATGTTGTTCAAATAAGGAAGTAAGTACTACGTAGCAGAGTCAGAAACGACTTTACTGCCTAAAAAACGCATCATTTCTAAGAAATTCAAATATCTAATGGTACGATGATATTTTCAGGCGTACGTCAAAATCTTTTCTAAAAATAGGTGTTGAAATAAATTTATGCTGTTCATTTATCCCGATACGTAAGTGAAACATTTACATGTGAAACATATAAGACCCAATACCAAGTCAACGTTTTAATATAATTCTAGCATTATTCACAGATAATGCTGAAACTCAAGCTTTTACATCAGTTCTAATTTCAGACTCTCAAAAACGTTTTACATCAATGTGTCACTGTCGCAACATTTTCATTATTTCATGCTTTATAAGCCAAATCAAACTGTGAATAGCTTGGCCATGGGAGTAAATTTTGTCTTTTTTTCTCAATATTTTTGTACAACTATTGACATGGACTGTTATGATACCTATGTGTGAAGGATCTAGATGTCATGACAGATTAAATAACTTGGCGGAAATTTTAGTTAACTTTATCGAAATTAACTGTGTTTCGATTCCTAATTTCTTCAGTTTAAAAAACCACCCTCATAAGATTTCATGCGAACTTACTCTACCATGGAGTCTCGTTATTGTCTAGAAATTTCTTCCTGTGCGGAGCGTTCTAGAAAACTCGCGCCAGCGCTGGGCGCAGCGGAGACTGATATATAAGCAGCAGCCTCGGCTGTTTACCGGCATTGAAACATTCAGAGAGAACTCAACTAACGCGACAGCACAGAGCACAAGTCGAGAAAACGAGAGATTTACGTCCGTGCATTGTGGTACGAATTGAGATCCATTTTACGAGAGAATCGTGTTATCAGTGCTACGAGTGAAAGTTGATACATTGGTGTGGGAAATTGTGGTACACCGTCTGCTGTGACCGATAGGAAAGTGTGAAAGGTGAGTAATAATAATTTCAGTATTGTGTTGTACAGTCGCACTCTCTCGTGCTCCAAGGAGATCCTGTGCTATGTCATAAATTGATCATCAGTGAGTGATATTATATCGCGAATTTCATTACTTTTTGTGGATCTATGAGTGTGCGTTTCCGTAGTTTGTAAAGAATTAAGGTTCTTTCAATAAATTATATTCTTTCTCATATTTCGTGTTACGGCACACATAAATTATTTGAATGATTAAGACTTGTCTACCAAATGTAGCTCAAATTCTCGTATTACGCTACGATGACCATTGACTGATGAACGGCAAGTGCATAAAAAATATTGAATAGCAGCTGTATAACTAATGACTGTAAACTTAAGTCATATTATATTGTTTCCTTTGTTCTGTATTGAATTGCTTTAGGTGTATCATCTGGGTTCCTTCGGTTCAAACGTCGAAAATGTTAAACTTTACTATTCAACATACAGCAATCACACTAGAGGACAGCAGACGTGAGCCCGGAAAATTGTTGAGAATTTTCCGTCGCAGTTCAATGTGCCGATTTTCTACTCATATTCGACCTCAATGCTATTAAACGTTTAAATTGGAGATCCATGCTAATGAATTCCCTAAAATATGAGTCAGAGCCCAAATTTTGGCAAAAAACGAATACTTCTGACATGCAAGCTGTGTTATGCGTGTGCATGCACATACTAGCTAACACGGAAAAGTAATGACAATGAGTACTTGGTTTTAAAGCATGAGCACGAACAAATCGTTTTTCACTCTTCTTTCTATAATGAAAAATGTACAAGATCACAGGAGACCTTCACCCGTGTCTTTACCTTGAATAATGATTCACAGGACGTAAAACTTGAAGCAAACCACTGAAAATTGTTTTTATTCGCAGATCAACTTGCGATGAGGACGAAGGGAGCGACTGCAGTGGGCATCGACCTGGGCACGACCTACTCCTGCGTGGGTGTGTTCCAGCATGGCAAGGTCGAGATCATCGCCAACGACCAGGGCAACAGGACAACTCCTTCGTACGTCGCCTTCACCGACACAGAGAGGCTCATCGGAGACCCTGCCAAGAACCAAGTCGCCCTTAACCCCATCAACACAGTGTTCGATGCCAAGAGACTCATTGGCCGTAAATACCATGACCAGACTGTGTCCACTGACATGAAACACTTGCCCTTCAAAGTTATCAACGATGATGGAAAACCTAAGATCAAAGTCGAGTACAAGGGAGAAAACAAGACTTTCTCTCCTGAAGAGATCTCGTCTATGGTTCTCACGAAAATGAAAGAAATCGCTGAAGCTTACCTAGGAGACACAGTGAAGGACGCAGTCATTACCGTACCTGCTTACTTCAACGACTCACAGCGTCAAGCTACAAAAGATGCTGGTGCTATTGCAGGTCTTAACGTCTTGAGAATTATCAACGAACCCACAGCAGCGGCCATTGCTTACGGCCTCGACAAGAAGGGCAGCGGCGCGGGCGAGCGCAATATTCTGATCTTTGACTTGGGAGGTGGCACCTTCGATGTTTCCATTTTATCGATTGATGACGGTATTTTTGAAGTCAAATCAACTGCCGGTGACACTCATCTGGGAGGCGAAGATTTTGACAATCGTCTCGTTAATCACTTAGCCCAAGAATTCAAAAGAAAGTACAAGAAAGAAATCTCAGAAAACAAACGTGCTTTGCGACGTCTGAGGACGGCATGTGAACGAGCCAAACGAACTTTGTCTTCGTCTGCCCAGGCCAGCATTGAGATCGATTCCCTGTTTGAGGGAATTGACTTCTACACATCAGTTACTAGAGCACGATTTGAGGAGCTGTGCTCCGATCTCTGCAGAGGAACTTTGGATCCGGTAGAAAAAGCTTTGATGGATGCCAAAATGGATAAGAGTCAAATCCACGAGATCGTGCTCGTCGGTGGGTCGACGCGCATTCCCAAGATTCAGAAGCTGCTGCAAGACTTTTTCGGGGGAAAAGAATTGAACAAGTCCATCAACCCTGACGAGGCTGTAGCATATGGAGCGGCAGTCCAGGCAGCTATCTTGACCGGAGACAAATCAGAAGCCGTCCAAGACTTGCTGCTCCTGGATGTGGCTCCTCTCTCGATGGGCATTGAGACCGCTGGAGGTGTCATGACCGCTCTCATCAAGCGCAACACCACCATCCCCACCAAGCAAACTCAGACCTTCACCACCTACTCCGACAACCAGCCTGGTGTGCTCATCCAGGTCTACGAGGGCGAGCGCGCCATGACCAAGGATAACAACCTCCTTGGCAAATTTGAGCTCTCGGGTATCCCACCTGCACCTCGAGGCGTGCCTCAAATCGAGGTTACTTTCGATATTGATGCCAACGGTATCTTGAACGTGTCGGCTGTGGACAAATCTACTGGCAAAGAGAATAAGATCACCATCACCAACGACAAGGGTCGCCTCAGCAAGGAAGAGATCGAACAAATGGTACAGAATGCTGAGAAATTCAAAGCTGAAGATGACAAGCAGAAGGAAAGAATTTCAGCTAAAAATTCACTCGAGTCATACCTGTTTAACATGAAATCAACTCTTGAAGACGACAAAATGAAGGCCAAAATCAATGAAGACGACCGCAAGAAAGTGCTGGACGTGTGCAACGAGACCCTGAAGTGGTTGGATGACAACCAGCTGGCAGAGAAGGAGGAGTTCGAGCACAAACAGAAGGAAGTGGAGAAGGTGTGCACTCCTGTGATCACCAAGCTCTACGGGGGAGCGGGTGGTCCAACTATGCCTGGCGGTCCCATGCCCTCAGCAGGACCAGGTGGTTCTGCTCAGGGACCAACTATCGAGGAAGTCGATTGAGTGCTATTTATTATTTGTTCACGTTTTATTCCAGACATGCCCCCATGCTGTACATAAATCATACCATTTTCATCTTGATGTATATAACAATTAAATTAAATATATTAATAATATATTATATAATAATTATAATAGTGTTAATCGATGTTTCTGTCCAGGCACAGGTTGTGAAATATTTTGCCTATGTCCATTAGTAGCTAGAAAATGGTCGAGTTCTTAAATAGTGAAGGTTAGTTTTTCGTTCTATATTGTATATCGTTGACTAGTTACATCATAGGCAACACAAGTCTCTTCAATTTGAAATGAATTCAACATTCGTCGATCGTTGTCTTGTGCCCTGTAATTATTTAGCGTCGAAAGTTGTTGATATTTTTGAATACTTACTAAATAAAATTTGCCGACTCAGAAACAATTTTTTCATTTCATTTTTTTTGGTTCCCTGGACTGGTCAGAATTTCCTCTATCAACTCTGAGTACCGATCATAAGACAACGCTGTCTATGGCGAATATAATACATTCAGTCCTTAATATGGTTATTTTGATTTGAATATCCTCGACACCGATTTAAAAAATATTTGATCAATAATTTAGGCATATCATGGTTCAGTATCTGGGGCATTATTCCAAAAATGAAACAGAGATGGTTGCTGCAATGAAGGAAAGTTTGAGGTTGCAATTGTGACGGTGAGCTATAGGGCGCACGCATGACAGGTGAATGCCAGCATCACATGATGAGCAGAAGGGCAAGTTCGATTTAACGTCAGTGTCGTGGTTGTGTAGGAAGTGGAAATTAGCGACATCCTATCTAGGCTACGACCTGAATGCGGATGTGTTTAGGGCATCGATATGAAATTTATTTACTATTCGATGAGCCCTTTGCGAGCGTGTAGTGTTCACTGTAATTGTTTTCAAGAAATTATTAATTGTGAGCACACTTTGGGTAATATAAAAGACCACTTAGCCCAGATATCATTAATTTATTACGCTCCGTAAAAAACTATCTTTGTTAATGAAACGATATGTGCCTCGTGACCTACCGGTAAAAGACTTGTCACTTCCAATGTCATCATGGATGGTAAACATGTATGATGACATGTGGGGATGTTAGCATACATGGGAATGACTAGAAATATAGCCCAAATATTAAGGGCACGGCTACAAACAATGTCAACAAAGAGCATGAAGAAAGTAAAAAAGAGTAAAGAATGAGACACGATTTAGAGACAACATTCCTGGTAATCATCTACACCATCCTTCAGTCTCCGGTAAAAAGTAGTAATTATGACGGGTGGTAGTAAGGGTAAGGGGGACTATGTAAGAGCCTGAGCTAAAGGTTAGGTAGGCTTTCTTTTTGTCTAAATAGAATAGGTTTTTGTTTTGTTACGGTCATTTTTTTTTTTGGTTCACTGCTGTACTGTTTTTCAGTACCTACTACTTTCTTCTTCAACTTTTTCTTGTTTCATGATCTTCTTTCTTAGCTTTCTGTTTCTGTGCCCTTTCTGCTTAGATTCCGCGTTTCCTTAACTCCATACTAAATGGTGCCTTCTTCCTTCCTCTCTTGGATAGCCTTTGTTGCGGATAAGAAGGCCTAAACTAACTTATGATCTAATCTAATGGTTTTTGTGAGCCGTCGTGCCCAACATCAGTCAGAGGTAAAAGTTCATTGAGTTGGGGTGAAAGTTCATGAAAAATTTTATTGGTAACATTAAATAACTTTGAAAATTAGCCCAGAGAGCTTGGGAAATAGACGGAATTAATTTCACTTTATTTCATAGTATAACAGCAAAATAGTTGAGCTTTTTGCCTAGACCTTTCCTGTCCTTGAAAATGTCTACAAAGTTATTTAAAAAGTTTAATGAACTAAGAATAGAATGAAAAACGTATCATTGACACCAAATGATCTCGATGCAAAATACGCTAAGATATCAAGTCTCTCATCGCAGTCGTCCATTTATTTTTGCACCGAAGTTCATTTTCGTTGTCCTGGCCGTTGTGATACGTCGAGGCCGACGGCTGCAGCAGTGATGAGAGGTTTAGATTAGTAGGTGATGAAAGGATTGGCTGCATAGGTGATGAAAGGTTTAGCTGCACAGGTGATGAAAGGTTTAGCTGCATAGGTAATGAAAGGTTTAGCTGCATAGGTGATGAAAGGTTTAGCTGCACTGGTGATGAAAGGTTTAGCTGCAGCAGTGATGAAAGGTTTAGCTGCATAGGTGATGAAAGGTTTAGCTGCATAGGTGATGAAAGGTTTAGCTGCATAGGTGATGAAAGGTTTAGCTGCATAGGTGATGAAAGGTTTAGCGGCATAGGTGATGAAAGGTTTAGCTGCATAGGTGATGAAAGGCTTAGCTGCATAGGTGATGAAAGGTTTAGCTGCATAGGTGATGAAAGTTTTAGCCGCATAGGTGATGATAGGCTTAGCTGCATAAGTGATGAAAGGTTTAGCTGAATAAATGATGAAAGATTTAGCTGAATAAATTATGAAAGGTGTAGCTGAATAGGTGATGAAAGGTTTAGCTGAATAGGTGATGAGGTTTCTGTGTAAGGGCAAGGTTCCATAGGAGTAATTTTAGTATTTTAATCATGCAAATCAGAGTTTTGTCGTTAGCAGTTCAGCTCGCAGGAAGAGCACGTTCCTCTGAAGTGTTCAATGAATATAAGGAGCGTGACATTTATCTCCATCAGTGTTATAGGTTAGAATGGACACGAGTTTTGCTCTCTTTCCGAGTAAAATTTTATTAGTCTGCTATGTAAATACTGTATTTCGTATTTCTTTCTTCATTGTTCAAATACCTACAATGACAAATCTCATTCTGTAATTCCGTCATTCATTTCATTATTTAACATAGTCAACTAATTTCTAAAGAATTTACTTCTAATTTTCTCTGTGGCACGTTCTGCTTCTCTTGAGACAAGGACCACACTTACATTTCTCTCTGGTTAAATTAGGACAACGTTCATATAATGGTAGCTCCTAAATGTCCTATCGGTGTCAAGTTGTAGTATTGATATGATTATTTTTTGTACGTTTTTCATGCCACTTTATTAAATTTTTGTTCATTATTCGCAAGATAGTGTACTTAGTTCACCTAGGAGTAACTTTTATTGGTCATCATTTTATGTGAAGATAGTTTAGCTAACGGTCAACCCCGCATGAGGTCGTCAGTTGTAACGAGGCTCTTTTAATAAAAAGACCTTGTATATCGTGCTCTGTTTTACCGTTATTGCCGCCCTCCAATACCTGTACAGATAGATGAGTCATCCGCAATTGATATAAAGTCATCAAATCTAATTACCGTATTCCTTTTCAATGTCCTCGTCTCATCGATCAATACATCCTTCTTCTATAAACCGTTGTGTAGGCTGCCACTAGTCTAGAAGCTAGTCCCACGTACAAAGATAATATAATATTACGCCCCCGCTAAAGGCAATCGTCGGCTAATTCATGGCGTGAATAATTGATGCGAACGGGACTCATGCGAGAACATATAGAAATAAATACTTATCTTGCTCGTGCGTTCTAGGTTGTTGATTCAAATAGGGACTGTAAATGATTTTAAGTTATTAGCACGTCACTCAGATTTTTACATGACAATGAAGAAGGTCTCTTGCCCCAGACCATAAGGGCAGGCGGAGGATGACGACTACTTCCCTCAGAAATTTAATTAAAAAGGAAGAATGTCGTAAGCACTGAAATCATATGCATATGATAAAGATTTCACCGGCTGGCCGCCACCGAGACGTTACAGAAGCGGTTTTGTGGAAAGTAAATAAATTTCTTGAGATACATTTCCGATTCGCGCGCCGTCAAAACACTTAAGCTCATAAACTTGTAACTTTCGAAATAATGTACCAATCGATTTCAAATCACTCTGAAACGAAAGATTGAAACATTCTTAAGGAAAAATCGTATATGTCAACATTCCTCAGCATTCACAGACCCCAGGGAGTGAAGTTCCCGTAACCCTTCAATGGGAGGCAGATTTTTTTCGATGAGCCTCATTTTGTCGCGACCCTAATTTCTAAACTACAGCACCTAAAAATTTCAAACTAGTTTCAATTTCAACATCAAGTCATTCTTCACGCTTAAATGTATAACGAAACTTTCATACGCTTTCTGGGGGAGCAGGGAGCGAAGTTTCCATAACCCCTCAATGGGAGGCAGATTTTTTCGATGAGCCTCATTTTGTCGTGGTTGTTTCAACGTTCACAAAATTGTAACTTTCGAAATAATGCACCTGTCGACTCGAAATTACTCTAAAATGAAAAAACTGAAACATTCTTAAAGGAAAATCGAATATGTCAACATTCATGAGCACTCACAGACAACATGGGGCTACGCTCTCGTCAGCCCTTAATTCTCAGAAAACATGCGCTCCTTTGAGGCATCAATCTACATTAGAATTACAGCTCATACTCTTCTCCAGCGGACCAGCTATTACATAAATGTTTTGCATGCACTTACCGGGGGGGGGGGGGGGGTGGGTGGGGGGAATGATGAGCCCAGCTCCCATTTGCCTCCTCTGCTTTACTTTCAAAGTGTCATCAACGAAATAACTAATCCCAATAAGAGAATGTCCTGAAAAGGTCGAGTGTAGATATGAAGTTCAGTCGGTCTGTCTCTTTTGAGGGAATCGTTGAGGTGTGGCTTTCGATTTCAGCCCCACTACTCAGACCAGCGGCCTTTTTCAGTTAAGCCGAGCAGTGGCACTAAAATTTGAGCCTCGACCGCTTGCTGGGCAACACCTGCAGACCTTAATTTAACCTAGAGTCAAACAATTAAGTTAACCGAAGGAATTCTTGAAGTTTGTTAAAATTTACATGAAAATATAATCAACATTTATGACTTATCAACATTCATAGCATAACATAACTTACATGATCCACACTCGTTACTTTATGACTCAGTTTGAATGACATTAGTTTTTAAGCTTCCTGGATGTAGTCAATCAAATAAACGGTAACTGGTTCTTTAATAATAGAAATGCATGTATTTTACATTAGAGCATTTAGCTTACACACTTGATGATTATTTCTTTTCAAATTCGTGGTCCATGGAGCCCGAGAAGTTTTCATTTTTCATTGCTGACGCTTTCAGACGTTGCCATAAGTGGAATATCTATCACAGAATTTCTTCGATGCACGAAATAAGGTGTTTTCTCAGCTTACGCACGCCGTAGGCAAGAAAACAAGGGTCTTTTCCTCTCACTACAGACGTAGAGAATGCTAGAGCGAATAGACCCAAGTTGCACCGTCCATTTGGTGTTCTACACTTAGGCACTGAGTGACAATCTTTTTAATGGCTAGTGCCTGCGTATACCTCCTTTATGCAAGTTATAACATCTGGATTGGGAAAACCATTCATTGAACAGATGTGTTGGACATACACTTTCTTCAGCATTGCTGCGACACAATGCGTTTGTGACAGCGTCCCAATGGCTCCCGCTATCGCGCGCATTTGCGTAACCATCGTTGTTGATTATTAACGCACAATCAGAATACCTTGTATTAATGATTTGCACAAACATGTCGGTCACACCATTCAGTAGTACTGGATCAAATACTTCGAGAGTAGATTGGAATTTGTATTGCGGAGAGTTTGCTCGAATAAGAATAGCGAATGCATCAATCGCATCACTGGATAGCCAACGATTTAAAAATGTATCCTTTGTGCTCGATTATGAGGTTGAAATGTGGGAGCCACATTTTTCTTTTGCTCGAGAGGTGTTCTTCTTCCGACTGGAATGTCCTATCGCAAGCCACATTTTCTTGGCTTCTTTACAGGTCACTGCCATATTTAACATATTTCACTTTCTTCCTAGGTTGTTTTTTGCGTGGTGATGCAGAAATGTTTCTAGGTCGAAATTTTTTCAGTTTTTAGAAATCTTTTACATGCTTCCATTTCGCTTTGGGCTCACCATTGTACTGTGCTCGACGATCTTGCAATGCCTTGAATTTTTCTTTCGCTCCTGCGACGTATGATTGCTTTAAGTTTTTCTTCTTTTTCGACCAGCGCTCTACGTACTGGTGGTCGCCTTATTTTGCTTTACTTTTCTTTTCAACAATTTTGTAATCATCACCAGCTTCTCCACATCGTCCTTTTATCTGTGTGTACATGATGCGATGGAAGGATACTGGTGAAGTTCGCTCATTTCTTAGTATATCTTTCTTCATAATTTTGTGCCACCCTTCCACTAATCCATTGGTTTCCGTGCCACCTTGCACTCCACACCAGAGTGGCGTAAATGGCATGCGGTAAGTCAATATGTCCTCCATCATCATGGGGGAATAAATGGATTATTTTTCTCTCCGTCAACAACCGCATAATTATTTACGTCTTGAACAAGAGCCACGAACATTTTACTTACAGCGCATTTGTCCCTGTATCTTCCTGCTTCTTCTGCCACTAATGCGTCAAGATTTTTACTAGTTTCGAAGTCAGTATCAATGCAACTATTACGGTCGATGAGAGATGCTATTTTTTCTTCTAGAAAAAGGCTTTGCAATACTTATGCTAAATTTCTGAAAACTTCATACAGGTCTGATTGATTGGTAGCTTCTGCCATACCAGCGAAGTATTGTTTAAGTACTCTACAATTTTTACCTATTTTAGGATAATATTTTTTGCACTTTTGTGTAATAGTTTCCATGTAGTGTACTTTGCACAATTTTCAGTCTCATTGGGGTGCATCCACAGCCAGTCGATGTAGTAATGCAGATCGCCCAGCTAAAATGCACCTACAATAGCGTGCAAGTAAGCAAAACTGTGGTCAAAAAACAACACATTTCGGTTTGAACTCCTTCCAACCACATGCCTAAAGTTTTGCAGCAGGGTTGTCAGAATACTTTTTATGTGGTTTGATACATACCTTTTTGACTACATCAAGATTGCCATCAGAGGAGGTGCTCCTTTCTCAGGTTGAAAAACAACAGCGTGATTGAGTCAAGCATCCGCTGTGCTACCTTTAATGATAACACCTGTCGAATCCAAATGAAGAGTAACATTAGGTCTTCTAACTAGCTGTCGAAGCTCATGCTCACACTGCATAGCAAGTTTGAAGTGTAGGCAGTTAAATTCTTGCCCAAAACCAGGAAGGATTTTATTTACTGCGGCGTCTCTTTCGCGAATACTCTCAGTCGTTAATTGGAGAACCCTGTCATCATCTGAGGACATTTTATAGGCATTCTTTATTTTCTGCTCAAGTTTGTTCAAATTGCTGAGAGAGAGGATATTCGTAGAAGTATTACCACTTCCTTCCATACTGGCAAGTTGGTCATTGTAAACTTTGGAAGGCCCATCCCGCACGAGTATCTCTCCAAGGAGTCTTCTTTCTTCCTGCTCGATTTGTCTCCTTGTTGGCTTGTGGCTGTTTATACCTTTCACCTTTTCTAGCAAAAAACTTTATGTATGTCATCCGTGTTTTCCTGACCTTTCAGGTAAACAATTTTCTGTTTCAAAGGATAGGATGAGTCATGGCAAGCAATAAGGAAGTTGAAAGTAGGCTCTCCAGCATAACTCTTCCTAAACGTACGCCTTTCGTAAAATCTCAAACAACATCAATTATTTTCCTGTCGTATTTCTGTCAGAACAGCATTGTGCCGCTCGTGTCGTGGTTCAAATACTGTATGTCACTAGGGTGACAATCATGACTTTTTATCAGAAATAGTTTTCTCAGGTGCGATTTTTTACCTTTTACGTGTCGTATGTATTCATTAAGATTTTCTTCTGTTATCCTTTTTTATTAGCATGCACTGCTGTCGGAAATACTCTCCCACATCATGCCTTGTTTCTGTTTGGTAGTCAGGGTTACGCACAGAATGGTATAAATTTTTGAAATCCGACTGTGTGATGGTTTTTATATTCTCTTCTGAGCGACGATACTGCATTAAGGGGGTCAACCCAAAGATTTTCAAAGTATGATCCGATTCGTTTGAAATTTGGCCAGTATATGTATTTGTCGAAAGTAAACGTTTTTTGCTCGTGTAACGTTTTCGATTTAGGCCTTTTATTTGAAAAATACGAAAAATTAGTTTTTGGTCCATTTTTATGGATATTTCATAGGAATAAAAGTCATTGAGTTTGTATGCTAGAACAAAAACAAAGACAGTTTTAGAATCCTTGGAACGTTTCTAACAAAAGAATGGTAGCAAATTATCCAATTGAAACTTTTCGTTTTTTATATGTGATATTTGATCACTAACTAGTAAGAGAAAAAAGAAAGAGGGAGGTAAGAGAATGTCCGTTCTGTTGTTCTCTTTGTTGTATTCAAGTCGTAAAGGTTTTTAGATAAACGATTCTTGGCCTTAATTCTCCAAAATTTTATACTGCAACTGCTGTCTTGCATTTAGATTGTGAAAGCCTTTAAATAAACGATTCTTGGCCTTTATTCTCCAAAATTTCATACTGCAATCGCTGTCGTTGCATTTAGATTGTGGAAGTTGCATTTAGATGCACAAATTTTGGGTTTTGAGCTTGATAAACAAATTTTGGGTTTTGAGCTTGATAAACAAATTTTTGTACAATTGGGAAGTTTGCTACCATACTTTTGTTAGAAATGTTTCAAGGATTCCAAAACTGTCTTTGTTTCTTCCTAGCATGAAAGCTCACCGACTTCTAGTCTTTTGAATGTTGAAAATGAGAGGTTTTGGGTGTAAGCCACAAACAAAATTTTTTGTTGAATGGTAATATAATGAACAATTTATGTAATTGAATGCTGTTTTCATTTTTATTTAGATAATCTCCATGCATAACTTCATATTCACTCTGTGAATTGTAATTTAAAAAAAAAATTGAAAATAAGAGACCTTTATTTATAAAAATTTGAACTTCTATATTTGTACTCTGGTTCTTAGGAAATTTGACTATCATATGTAATTTTTAAAAATAAACACAATTTATCCTATTCATTGTTTCGATTCAGACCTTAATTTTTTTAAATAATTAGACATATTAGTTTTTTAGTTCATTTTTATTGATATTTCAAATGACTAGAACTCATTGAGTTTTTATACTAGAACAAAAACAAAAATAGTTTTAGAATTCTTGAAACATTTCTAACAAAACTATGGTAGCAAATTTTCCATTTCCCGCTTTGTTTTCGTTTTATATGGGATCGAAATAGTGTTGAAAATTCAAGATTTTTGGTCCCCTTACACCTCTTTGGGGGGGGGGGAGGGGAGGAGGGCATCTTATCTAGTGTCCGTAGCGCCATACAATTTTAGGACCGAATAGTCCACCACCTAAGGATTTTTTTTCAACAACAAACAGAAAACGCCTCATCAGACCGCCAGGGGCTAGGTTGATCTCCTTAAGTTACGGCAATCGTGGCAATAGTCTCTTCCACTGATGGTTTAACTCGGTCGTTCGATTCTATCGCATCGGAAAGTTCATTATCGGCGTTATCATCGTATTCGTTTTTCGATCCATTCTCGCAATACTCTAGGGGATTTACGGTGCTCAACTCCAATTCTGACCTGTACTGGTGTTCATGTCGGTGCGTTCTCGGATAGTTACTGGAGTTATAGTCCTGAGACACTTCACTTGCACAATAATTATCGCACGTATCATTTACTCCTCTTTCGTATTCATTACTATCTTCGTGTTCCTCATCATTAGCTGTATTGGATTCATATGATGAGTTTTAAAAAGTCATTTTTAAAGTCATTTTCCGACTCATAAGCTCCCTGGTCATTCATGTCACTGTACTCATCATAATTTTAGTCATTTCGGCAGTCATATCAGACTCATAAGTCCCCCCGTCGTTCTCGTCACTGTACTCGTCATTCTCCCATGACTGTGCCAAGTTTTATTATGAAATTTTTGAATTGTTTCATCCTGCTCCTCGGGTGCATAATTTTCATGCCGATCCATCAGTCTTTCAGATGTCTGGTGTTGAAGGTTTTCTTCTTCTTGACTTTTCTCCTGAAATTTGAAAAATAAATCTTTCTCAATAGGTTTCGGACCTTGACCTAGACAGAGCCAGTGATTGGTCAAGGGTGATTGGTGATTGGTCAATCAGAGCCACGTGTGAAAGAAGAGAATGTAGTCTCTTAATAAACATTGGCATGATTAAAATGACTCTAAAAAAAACTATTTGCGCATAAATATTACTTTTAATAATTTTCTTAGTGATCATGGTTGCAAAGCCCTCAAATGAAGATCTTTATCTAGACACAAAAATTCTATATCATGAAGTTAAAAAAGAGCATATCTAAATTATAGAAGCATCACATATGCACAAGCTTAAGCTGGCCCTCATTGAAAATATTAAAGATTTCGTTGCTTTAAAACTCTTTAATAAGAATGTGGCCTAAAAGTTTGGAACACACGATTGTTCGACCATTTCTCCTGCGTCTCTGGTGCAATGAACATGTGTGCATAAATAGCTTGTCTGCTGGTGTTCGATATTTTTACAGAAACTACTTCTATCTAGTCGTCTTACAATTTTTTTTGTATTATTACTGGGTCTACTTTTGCTTGAACAATTGATTGACATTTTACCAATGTGACTGTTTAAAAAAATGATCTATTTCATTTTTTCACCCTGAAGATGATAGTTTCATCGAAACGTTACATTTCATAGACTGGCAGAGTTATAGAATTTTAAAGATTGACATAGTACAGGGAAAAAATTATGAGAGATTTCCTTTGTATTTTAACACGTGAAGAAGTTGAAATATTTCGTAGAGTTGAGAATTTGGAAAAGAGAATGAGAAACAAATAATAAGGACTAACAAAATAAAATTTATAGAAAAAAGTCTTAGAAGAAACAAAATGTGACTATAATAGGACAATGGCTGTGTTTATGGTGGCCAAATGCTTGAGAGAATCTTCATCATTTACGAATGAAAAAATCTACGAATACATGTCGAAAAAACACAATGAAGTTAAATAAATGACACAGCGTACACAAACACCGCTTGAAGAAAATTGACGAAAAAGCAAAGCTTTTCTTTTCTAAACAATGTTCTACTTACAACCACCCATTAATTAACCGCACAACCACCCATCAACTATACTTGTAAATGCATGTACTAGGGCACCTAGTCTGGAAAAAAGCCAATACATTTCTAACGTTAATAAAAATCTATAGGGGCCTATATATTTTTTCAGAGTTACGGTTATGGGTTCTAGTCCTGAATTTGTTTCAATATTTTAGTTATCTGACAATTGCTGCATAGGTGCTTAAAATCTCAATTCTGCCAGAGAGTGTGATGTATTGAAGCAGCTGTCTCACATAATCGTGATTCAATATGCTTTTATTTAATGCAGTAAAAATGACACACTATATTAGAAACTCAAAATTACATTGACTTGAAAAATTTACGTAGGGCACGTAGTTCGCATCTTATTTTGATTATTTGCCGATTAGTAAATGGATGTAATATGTTCAGAATTTTTTTAGGTTTCATTGATGCACTTTTATCACCCATAAAACCAAAGAAATAGAAGCAGATAGTTCAGGAATATGGAGAGCACCCACACCTTCAGATGTCAATACACATTCATCCCAGCATCAGGGTTGGCTACCAAGTTCTCATTTTATTGAACAGACGTTTTCCCCAATAGGATCTTTGTGGAGCAGTGTGATTAACCAATTAAGAGCAGAGAAAACCCAAAAGCTTCTGATAATTTGCAGTGACTTGAGATCAAGAAACGATCCATAATTTCCTAAAATGTTACCTCGACCAAATGTTAGCACCATCCAAACAGAGTAGTTAGTAAGGCGATAATTTTTCAATTTGCCTCACTTGAAATTCTTTTATTTTTAGTTAGTGTATAACTAAGTACCTAAGTAATATATTTTTCATTTATTCGACAAATTCTAAAACTTCGTTTACTTCCTGATCTTGGCTGTCCTCAAACTTTGTTTTCGAATTGATACATTGATTAAATGACTGAAGAGTTATTATTCTGGAAGAAATTTAAACAGAATTGAGATGTAAAACACAACAATCAATATAAGGGTATTTTTGGTTATTTCGGTGGACTTTTTGATGCAAACCCAATACTTCGCTCATATTTTTTCATAGCTTGTTTACGCGGCTCTACCAATGTCGAGTTCCAGCTATCATGTACTTTTTTCTTCTAAGAAGAAATTCAAACTAGGGACTTCATTATTTATTCATGTTTTTCAACCCTAGAGTCTACTCTACGAATAAGTTTAAAAATATGTCCACTAGGGGGTACCGTAAACATTCGTCTTCAGTGTAAATACCTGTGAATAAGTAGAACGTTGCAGTAGCTTCGGCAGGGTATTTTACACTTTAACACGTTCACCGCGATACGATCTATCGATGGGTTGTGCTCAAGTTCTTCCTACTGCGAAACGACTCATCGATGGGTCGTTTGGAAAAGTTTCAACAATATTTAAAAGTTTTAAAGATATTTAAAAGTTTTAACAATATTTGAAAATCAATGATATTTAATGAAACCAGTTAAAGTTTGGTATTCATAAAATTTCTAACAACATTTAAATTTAAATTTGAGTAGAATACTGAACTTCAGTTTAACCTATCACAGGCAACCTGTTAAGCGAAAAACGAAGCCAACGACACCAAATCTTAAGATTAACTCCAACAGTTTGATCCAGTGCGAACAATATAAATAATTTTTATAAATAGATAAAACAAACAACACAAACCAATTTGCTATGGAAAGTAGAGTAGCCTTTACGCCATAATTTGTTGTAACTGACAAAATTTAAAAATTTAGAGTCAACCATAACTTTATCCAGCAATAAAAATTGTAGATCTAAATAAAATCATTATGGATTTACGAGCAGAGTCAGGTCCACTAAAAAAGATAGAAGAACTCGTAAAAAATTGAGTGATGCGGAAAGTCGTTTCCAGCAGTTTTCAAAAGATAGTATTTCTAATCAACGTGAAATCAGTCAATTAAAATCAATACTTCAGAATGGAACCGAAAATAATGCAAAATTAAACCCGGAAGTTGAGAGTTTGAGTGAACGTGTAAACAATTTGATATCAACGAGAGTTCGAGAAAATTTATAGAATTTAAAATACACTGTACAAAAAATAATAGGGGTTAATATTCATGGATAAAAGGAAAAAATCATTATTATCTTTACAATCAGGACCTCCTGGAATAGGTTTTGAATATGCTGATGAAGATCAAAGGTTTGAGTAGAATACTGAAAAAGTTTATTTGAAAAATCGTTCATTGAAAAAGTTTATTAGAAAAGAAAATCATCGCTTCAAAAGTGATGCTATCCAAGCCTAACTTGATGAGAATTTCAAAGTTTTCAAGAAAAACTCTATGAAATTACGCAAAATTTAGATGAACACAGTAGAATATCAGAGGAAAAATGGAGGTTATTCGGAAGGGCACTTTAGAACACATATGGTTCTAGAAAAATAAAATTAAGCGGTTAGAATATGATTTGATATATAGTTTGAAGTTCGATTCTGCTAATCTAGAGAGTGTTGAACGGCATAAGTTCGTATATTGAAACGTTTAGAGATAATCTCCATCAATAGGATAGAAATACAATTATAGATGCGGAAGAAATAATTTTTTTATTAGCTCAAAAATTGGTAGATGATAATGCTGATTTGAAACAAAAATTAGTAACGATAGAGAAGACTTTTAGAATAGAAACTGTTGAACCCTTAAACTAAAAATCAGGTTTCAGAATGAAATAAATATGGCTTTCTAAAATACATGAGGGGTGGTGCAGAGGAAACGCATGTTTTTAGAACCGCTAGTACGCGGCAACGGGAGGGGGTATTGACCTTGAACGAATGTTGGCAAACGGCCCATACAATGCCGTTGCAGTTACTATGGAGCGCTAATCGAAAATCTATGGAAGTGGTTCGACAAATATTCCCAGGACATGTAATTTCAAGATTTGGTGATGTTCACTGGCCCCCTCGCTCACCCGACCTGTCGATATGTGACTTCTTTTTGTGGGGATATTTGAAATCAAAAGTGTACCTCAACAAGCCTCGCACACTCGATGACCTTAAGAATTCCATTCGTCAGGAAATTTAAGCCGTGCCGAATGAAATGTTGGAGAGAGCCGTCCGTAATTTTCAGAAGAGGATCCAAATTTGTATCCAGCAAGAAGGACGTCATCTCAAAGACATTATTTTCCGAACCTAAGTATGGTATGTAATTTCAAAAACTGCATTGAAAAACCTATCATTTAATACTTGTTTTTATTCTTTTCAACCCATTGTATCCCAGAAATTCAATAATATTGGTCTACATCCTTCAAGTATGTTTTTAACTTCTTCTTTAGATTTTCAATGTGAAGTAATTGATATGCAAAAGATCACAAATTCACTAGCTAAGATGTTAATACAGTTTGATATTGAGAAATCCTTTCATGCCGTCAAATGTAAAAATACAAAAAATGTTGCAAATACTTTATTATTTACAATAATGGGAGGCTAACTTATGTAAAACGAAGTCGATTTTCCAAATATTACCCTCTTAGACAACCATTTAAGAAGCGATCTAGAGTTAAATATGTTATTTAAAATGAAAGATTGTATTACAAATGTTCAACGAGATGTTCTTAACGCAGGAAATAAAAATCATCTGCTCATTGATATGAACAAATTCAAGAACTAATTAGTAGCCTGATGTATAATTTTTAGGAATTGAAGATTCAATTTTATCAATTACGGTCAGAACTATTAAATTTGGAAGAATGCTTGAAAATTTTCATTCAATAAAACAAGTTATATAGTTGGAAACATTCATTTATAAAATATTATACCGTTGGCAGGAACATTATAAGTGTAAATAATAGAATAACTTTTTTCCTTCACCTTATGGTGTGTATTAGTGGGTAGGCCGAATTGTAAAACCTGTTGGTTGTTTAGACTTCTACTTGATGAATATATCGATTTTACCAACCTGTTTCTTTATAGTAAATCGATAGAACAAGCAGAATATAAACTACTCAAAAATGCTTTTTCAAAAGGTTATAAAGTCTGAAATAATTGAGCTTTTTAAATCAGTAGTGAAAATATTGACAAATTTCTCGAAGGTTTACCTGTGAGACGCAATGCGAAGTTAATCGTTAAATGTTTTGAAGACATCGCATCTATTCCTGATCCTGGTGAGGTAGATGCTAAGAAAAAAATTTGTTTGTATGTGATGATATAGCAACTTAAAAGAATCAGACACCAGCTGATAATTTTGACACCCGAGGTAGGCAAAATAATTGCAGCTCTATTTATTCAACTCAAAATTATTATTTGTTACCTCGTCAGTCGATACGGACGAATGTATACGTCTCGATTTGATTTGAATTGCCGATTACTGATTTAAGAAATATTCTCATAGACACAGTCTCCCGAGGTATATCCTTTGAAGAATTCATAGAATTTTGTAGTGATACTTTCAATATTCCTTATAGCTACATAATAATAAATAAATACGTTCATCCATTGCAGAGAAAATATTTGAGGTATTTGAACCAAGTTTATATTCCAAAGAAGTCTTTTAAAGACGGGAAATACCTAGAATTTAAAACATCAGCCTCTACCCACACAGGGATTCCAGTATTGTAAGCATTTAATAATATTTTTTAAACATGTTAATGAGATTATATATTTGTTTGATATTTAATCGGAAATCAGTGCGAAATTCATTTTTGTTCATCTAAAATCCAAGATGGAACCAAAAGAAATAGAGGATTAAAGTATGTAGTAAAGGGATTTTGTAAAAACGACTTTGGGGATTTTTGGAAGTAGTTTCTTGATTGCTGAAATGCTCCAACAGCCTAAACTGTGATTGGAAGCCTACTTACATACATATAAGTACATTTGTCAATTTAACTCCTGCGTAATTAATCAACATATTTCACTTGATGTGTGACAAATCCACAACAACCTTCATAATATACCTTTTTCATGTCAATTCATAACAAAGAAACTTTCAATTGCTGTGAATTAAATTTCGTTGATCGTTACTGTAAAGTAATTTCACAAAAATAAATCTTGGCATGTCATTAATCAAACAAAGCAAGATTTGCAGTAGAAATCATTCAGACCATATGCATGTATATTTCATTGTTTGTAATCCGTTATACTTCAATAAATAGTTATTTAGAAACAAATTTCTACAGTGCGACCCACGGTATTAGTCCAATTTGATTTTTCTTCAAAAATATCATTTCTTGTTAATATACCTTGATATTTTTATAATATGCCGTACAGTCATCAAGTGCAATATTCATAATCTTATTATTTTAGAAATAATTTGATTGTTACCATTAGAAACTCACTTTTATCAAATCCACGCTCTATTTTCTGAACCACGATATTAGTTCGAGGTATGAAAATTAGTTAAATATGATGAATAAGAAAAATTAGTGAAGTATTAGTATGAAAATTAGTAAATAATACTTCAAATGTACTTATAACGAATTGCAACTGTGAACAGGGCAAAAAAATAAGAAAAATGAGTTCATTTTTTAATGTGGCGGCCATTCCATTTTATTACCTCAAAAATGCGTTCATTTACCGACTTGGTCAAATTTTCAATAGTAGTACCATCAATGGATCTTATGGTGACTTGTATGGCCTCCCACAATTCTGCTTTGGAAGAAAACTGCTTGCCATCTGAACAAACTTTGGAAGAAAACTGCAAACCATCTGAATAAACTTTGCACTTGATCATAGACCACAGACTCTCAATTGGGTTAAAATCTGAAGAACTGGGTGGCCACACCATCAAATTCTTGTTTCTGAATCCAAGAGAAGCAAGATATTCTTTCGTAAATCTGGCTAAGTGCGATGGTGCATTGTCTTGCATTAAAACCAACTTTTTCGGACGATCCAAAGTGTGGTCGTGAAGCCAAGGAACAAGACATTCATCGAGGAGGGCGCAATAATTCACAGAATTAATTTTAACTCCTTCACCGACCATTATTGGGCCTACAAGTTCATTATTCACGATCCCAGCCCACAAACGATGTTGGAGCTTACCCTCAAATCCAACCCATCCTTTGGACCATCCGTCTGGGCCATCGAGGGTGGGCTCTGGTTTCATCCGTGAATAGAACACATTTCATATCCTGTTTCATATTCCACCTAGCCCACTCAACTCTCAGGAGCATGTGCCTTTGTGTCAATGGAGGCTTTTTCTCTGGAGATTTCGACTTTGCGATAGTCCTCAACATTCTGTTGCGGGTAGTTTTTGAGACTTCATTCAGACCAGAGTTTTCAAAAATTGCTTTGCTGGTGCTTCCTGGCTTCTTAAATACTTCACGCTTGATTTTTCTGATATCTCGCGTGTTTAGAGCTTTTAATTCACCTTCATCAGACCTTTCCCTTCGAGGGAAAGGATCCTTCAATAAACGTTTCATCAGACCTTTCCCTTCGAGGGGAAGGATCCTTCAATAAACGTTGAATTGTTTTAACATGGCGGCCTAAAATCCTAGGTATAGAGGAACAACAGGTCTTCTTGGCAGTTTCCTTTATGATGGTTTGCTGTTCTTGGTCTGTTAAGTCCTTAGCGCGTCCTATTTTGAATTTTATACAAATGAAATATTATTGTGGTTCACCACCGTATTTTACAAAAAACAAGCTAAACAAAGGAAAATTGTGCAACCAGCCTCTCCAGAAGATAAACAAATATTGCCAGATGAACTAAGCACACATTGTTGCCATATTGAAACATAATTCTCGCGAGGAAGAGGATTTTCAACGAAATTTCAATAAAAAATTGTTGGACTAAAACCGTGGGTCGCACTGTATATGTCAAAACATGTTAGGCATTGAAAAAAAATTCATCGAAACTAAAAAATGCATTATTACTTACATGGAAATTATTTCTTATAAAATAATTATACAGCCCAAATATAGATTTCCAATAGGGCGATTCGTCGAGAATCTTCGTCGTAGAATAAAAACAGAACCAAAGTAAAAACGAACATTACATTTATTGCAAACGTTTTAGAATTAAAATTCTATCAACAGGGCTGAAACAGGATAAAAATGAATTCCGTAAAATTAACACTCCTTGGTCGGAATATCATTAAGAATTTGAAGTTCGAAGAATACAGCACGGATAGGTATCATATTTAATAGAATTTAACGAAGCTAAATTTAAAATCTCTGAATTAGTCAATTTTAAACGTTTCGGAGACCAGCTCCATCTTCAGTAAGTGTGAAAACATAAAAAACAAAATTGGTTAGTTCATGACATCAGTGAGAAAAGTGACAAAGTGATTTGTAAGAAAAAAAATCTATACAAAAATTTCTAAAGGATATGAACTATTAGCATTATTTAAAGGTGGCTTCTCTTTTGCAATGTGAAGGGATTCTAAAATGCGCAAATCTAACTCGTTAGGTGCAGAGCATAAAATGGAAAAATTGTCCTCGGAAATACGGCTGCTACACTGTTCGGTATGGAGGCGGATTGATGAATAAGGAGGTTGAGCTAAAGGTCTCCCGGTACGAAAGCTAACTCTGCGGTGCTGGGCGATCCTGACGTAAAAAGGCAGCGTCGTCATGCCGACGTAGCCAGACGTACTCAGTACGCAACTAAATTTATATGCCAGGCAGGGCTCCCACGAGTGTGAAAGTTCCTACCCTAAAACTTTGTTCAAGATTACCCTATACATGCATAAACCACCCTAATATTCAAGAGAGCCCATTGTTGGTATTACGTTAAAAAATTCAATGTTTCCACATTTATATGTGAAGAAATGACACAACATCAGGGTTCATGCGGATATTTTAAAATCAAATTCTCTGACTTTACGGAGCCATATGCATCACGACACGTGCAACATTTTATACGGCTCTCACTATCTTCTTTGTTTGATTACCTAGTTGCAAGCTCTGTTTAATGAGCGTAAAGTATGTGGGCAGGCGATCTACGCCTGAATAGTAGAGAGAAGTAAAGAAAGAAAGAAAGAAAGAAAGAAAGAAAGAAAGAAAAAACTTTATTTCCAATAGAGATTGTACAATATTACAATCATTGGTTTTTAAATATCTTAAAATTAATACACTTAGATGATACACACACACGAGTATAGAAAAACTCGTGTCACTAGTCGAAAATAAATGATTGAGGGCAATGTACTCCTAATCTTGCTTAATCTACATTTGACAATACATGTAATGATAATTATAAGAGATAACGCAAATTCATGGACGATGCATTTTCATTGTGGGTTGAAAACACTTTTGACAGTTTACATGTACATGACATAAAACTTCGCAATTATTGATGCCAGGAAATAATATATGAATCGCTTGTTTCGGCAAATGTTCAAAAGTGTCATTTTAAGGAAGCATGAAAAAAATATATAAATACAAATCCATATACATATATATACGTATATATATATATATATATATATATACATACATACACACACACATACAGATATATATATATATATGTACGCATAAGCATGAGGACCAAGAAGATTATAAGTTTTGTATTTCTAATTCAACAATTTTAACATAACGGTCGTTAGTTAATAAGCACTTTATTTAAATATAAATGGATGATCGCACAACAAATGTATAGTTTGTACATGAATGCTTTACAATAATAAAGAGATGACGAGTTAGGTAATGTTACAAGTTGAGAGTGAACAGAAAATGACCATTATCTCTAGTAAAATGCTAGTTGTCAGTCTAGTACACACATATGTGCACACATACATGTAAATATATACACATATATGTACACATAAGCATGAGGACCAAGAAGATTATAAGTTTTGTATTTCTGATTCAACAATAATTTTAACATACCGGTCATTAGTTAATAAGCATTTTATTTAAATATAAATGGATGATCGCAGAACAAATGTATAGTTTGTACATGAATGCTTTACAATAATAAAGAGATGACGAGTTAGGTAATGTTACAAGCTGAGAGTGCACAGAAAAAAGACCATTTTCTCTAGTAAAATGCTAGTTGTCAGTTTAGTACACACATATGTGCACGTATACATGTAGATATATACACATACGCATGCACAAACATACCCACGCACATACTTACACCAAACTCGTAAGCATACACAAATGCATTTCTATGCATCGAGGCAATACATACGCATTCTACAGTGTCATACGCATAGCGTGCACACGTACACATTTATACAAGTAAGCATGTGCGCAAATATCAGCATAAACTAGCCATTATAAACCAGAATTCCAATCGAGGGAAACAGAGAAAATATCTTTTATTATAGCATGAATTTTATAAAATTTCGTACTAAAAATAGTGGCACAAGACAGTCTACTCAAGTCAGAAACATGAAAACGATTGTGGGACGTGAATAAGAAAGAAAACATTAATGTCCTATAAAGGTTTCATATTAGAAAACAAGTCACATTATCTTTGAAATATGGCGCAAATTGTTCGGCAACTCATAAACAAACATAGGTATCACATTATTATAAGCATATAACTATAAGCAGAATAAGCATATTACTGCAGTATAAATGGATGATCACACAACGAATTTATTTTTATTTTTTTTTTACATGGATGCTTTACAATTTCATATTAGAAAAAAAAAACACATTATCTTTGTAATATGGTGCAGAATGTCTGCAATTGATAAACACACACACACATAGGTACCATGACGGTCTAGTTTGATGCTTGCACAGAAACGGACAGGAATGACATAAAATGCAATCGACTGGTTTATCTACTCTAGTGCAAACAGGTGTACGTGCACATATACACACCCATATGCGCACATACACCTATATACGTACACACATATACAAGTAAGCATGTTTGCAAATGACAACGTATAGGCGGTCAAATCATAATACCTACGCATACTTCCAAACTGTTGTGTGATGTCTTGAATTATAAAACAATGAGCGAGGGAGATTGTTCAGCAATGGAGATACCAGGCAAATGAGATTCGTCAGTACTCATTCAGTATGTTCTGTAACTAAAAATTATTATTGAGACACAAGATGACGAGTTACTTTGGCTTTAAATTCTCTCGGTCTTTGAGGGACTTTAATATTCAGGGGAAGTTTGTTCCACAGTAAGGCGCCTGATATGGACAGAGCCTTCTGCCCTAAGTGAGATGAACGATAGTTGACTAAGACATTATTGTTTCTGTTCGGTTTTTGATTGGTTACAGTGGGTGGATGGAAACGCACTATCTCAGCATTGCTCTGAGGAAGATATAACGAGGAGAATTCGTATTGGGCCTTCTGCAAGAGGAGCCTTTCTTGGATAGGAATCCAGCCGAGTTTATTGAGGAGAGGGGTGATCACTTCTTTTGAAATTACCGTTGCATACCACCTTGGCTGCAAAATTCATGCATTTTTGTAAGTCCCTTTGAAGGTATTGAGGTAAGTCTCCCCATACTAGGCTGCAGTAGTCAATGCGCGATAACACAAGGGATTGAATAGCTAATAATCTGGATTTTTCGTCTAGCATACTTTTTATACGATGAAAAAACATTAAAGTTCCGTAGATTTTGTTGCAAGTAGTCTCAACGTGAGATTTGAAGGACATATTTCTATCGAACCAGGTACCTAGATTTTTAACTTTTTCTGATGCATTAATTTTATCATTTCCAACTGCAAGAGTAAGATCTGAAGTTTTTTTAATTGCATCTTTGGATCCAAAAATAATGCATTGTGTTTTATTTGCATTTAATTTGAGACCATTTCGGTCGTACCATGATTTCAGGCTAGTCAGTAAAGTTTCGGCTTTAATTTGCGTCTGTGGTATTTCCGATACTGAACTTGTTATTGCAATTTGAACATCATCTGCATACATTGAGATCCGTGTGTTAGAAGGCATTGGAGGGAAATCATTAATGAAAATAGAAAAGAGTAGCGGACCAAGAATGGATCCTTGGGGAACACCAAAATTGTTTTGAATGAATGGGGACAATTTGTTTTCTATGCGGACTGCATGAGATCGATTTGACAAGTAACTTTCAAACCATTGCGTGTCTATTCCCAAGTTCAGTATTTTACGTAGAAGTCTTTCATGTTCGACGCTATCGAACGCCTTAGAGAGATCAAGTAGCAGCAAGAGTGTTACATTCTTTTGATCGATGTCACTGTATATTTTTTCAGATATATTGAGCAGAGCGTCTTGGGTGCTAGTATTTCTTCTATAGGCATATTGATTTTGGTGGAGTAGATTTGACTCGTCCAGGTGAAATGACAGTTGATTTGTCACCACTTTCTCCAATAGTTTGGACATGACAGGCAAAAGACTGATGGGCCTGTAGTTTGATGCTGTATTTTGGTCACCACTTTTGTGCAACGGTCTAATAATGGAGTGTTTCCATTGGTTTGGAAACGTGTTGGTTACTATTGATGTATTAATTATCAGACGAATCCATGGTGCTGTAACAGGGAAACTGTCTTTGATATGTTGAAGACTGATACCATCATGTCCAACCGCCTTTGTGTTTTTTAGTGAGTATAAGATGTTTTGTAACTCCGGTAAATCGACAGGGCGTGGTCTCCACTTGACATCAGTCCTCGAGGGTGCAGTGGGGCATGAATTTTCAATTGTCGTTTCATCTGGATTGGTACACACCTCACTGAAAACTTGAGCCCCTACTTTTGAAAAGAATGTGTTGAAATCCGTGGCTGTTGCCAAGGGATTTTCAAAATTACTTATGCGATCTAAATTTTTATATGGGGCTACCTCACTAGTGATTTCCCAAGTTCGCTTCAGGTTATTTTTAGCCGTTATCAGTGCCTGGTGGAAGTGAGTTTGTTTCGCTTCAGTGATTTTCTTTCGAAGAATTTTTTCATGTTCTTTATATCTCTTGTATAAGGTACTGTTTGATCTATTGTTTTTGTACTCTCGCAAAGACATAGTATGATGAAATGATCGACAAAGTAATACTCGAAACAGTATCTATGGAAGACGACACAAACACAGGTTCACAATTTTTGCGCAAATAAATTATATGAATTTAGGTTTGCGAGAACGTCATATACACCCAAATTCTCGGTAAAATTGCAAAGAAAGTGGCAAAGAATGTGATGCACTAAATGAATAATTTTGAATTCCCCAAAATTTTCGCAATCAGTATACTAAATTGGCGTGAATTTAGATGAGTATAGAGATAATTTACGTTGTGTAAGGCGTAGCAAATGTTGCTCAAGGCTCAAAGTTAGCCCCATTCAATTAGAAATAAGAGCCTCGTAACAATTAAGAATCTCAGCCCATGGCCAGGTTATTTTTCGACAGAAGCCTACATGTAAAAAAGCCAAAAACCTACAGTTGAATTCATGAAGCTCCTCCAAGACTCGGAATCCTACGTTAGTAAGCCATGGTCTAAGAATAAAGGAAGAAGAACTTCGATTTATATCTTACACCTTCTTTATTGACTCCAAATATCTGTATTTCCAACAAGCCAACATTTCTTCTAGGAAGTCGAGAATTTTTTTTTATAGAAGCCACAGAATCTTTAAATCCCATCATAACGTTAGTCGTGTCAGAACAGAACCCTACAATGTCTCTCAATTGAACATTTTTATCACTGAAACATTATTGAAGTGTAGTAAACCAGTCATTGGTTGTGCTATGAGGTATTTCAACAAGAACAGAGGAGCTCTTAATTGCACTCTCACTCCAGTATTGTACGATGACTCCGAGCTGTTTAGCTGCACAGCGGTCAGTTGTTTCATCAAGTACTACAGAAAATAAACGTTCATTGAAGACCACGACAAAATCACTTGGCAGATGTTTACCAAAATATTGTCTAATGATGTTTGAAGCTTTTTGTATTCAAGCTTAATATTTTTTAAAGACATTTGTTTCAGTAGTTTTAGCAATGAGTCACTAAGCGAAATAGGAAAATTATGCTCAGAAAAATGTGCACAAATCTGCAAGTTAATATTTGTAGCTGACTTGTCAATTGCATCGCGTGTAAGATGAACAAAGAAATAGTTTGTGATTTCCTTCTCTACATTGAGGAATATTTGTGGCGTTCCTGTTAGCAGGACGAATAATCTCAGATTTACTGAACGTAATGGTAGTTTATCACATACAACTGTAAGCCATATCTTTAATTGAAGTAGAAAACTGAGACTTTTCCAATCAGCCTCGAAACAGTTGTTCGCTTCTTTATCCTTCCTTCTATTTTTGTGTGTAAGGCTTTAGAGACGCTAAAATTTTGCTTTTCTTCAAGCAGCTCTATCGGACACAGAATCTATTTAATAGTAGTAATATTACTGAGACGCCATTAACCGAATATTTCGTCACAATGCAATACTGCTTGTGACAGCATCTGGCAAAGTTAATGGCACTCGACTGAAACAAAACTGCCTGCCCTCGGCTTGGGCAGTGTCGTTCTGTACACGTTATGTAGCTGTCCAGTTCTAGTAACGACGATGATCGATGTATTGATGTGAATATAGATACATATACGAGTTAGTTATGTAAGGCTAGAAAATATAAAAGTTCAAACATTATATCAAGTTGCCTATCACTTTAATAATAGAAATTACTTTTAATAAGCCAAGATATTTTTTAAGCAGAAAATCTGGCAAGATTATACTGAAGACAGATCTGAAAGATTTGCAGCGATGTGCACAGCAATTTGAGCCTTATCATAGTGCGCAATAAAGACTAAATTGATTGCGAGTTCGGGTAAGTTGTGCGTTTGTTCAAAATATGACTCCTATTGAACATTTTCATAAAGGCTCTGGTAGATTAATTCCACAATGTACCTTATACAAAGTATATTGCGGTACTCGAGAGCAAACTTGATATTGGTGATGAAAATTAGCAATTACCCTACAATTTTGCTGCGCTACCCCGACAGGAGTTGAATTACCCAAAAAACTTTGGAATTTTGCTCTACCCTAAACTCTACCCTAGACAACACCTGATTACCCTAAAATGGGGTGTTTACCCTAAAGTGGAAGCACTGATACCAGGGTCCAGGGATGCCCTCATCCGCTTAGGAATCCTATCTTTGTACCGAAAGAAAGAACCAACTCGCAGCAGATTCACAGTAATTACATTCAATTTTACCGCAGGATAGTGGTGTTTAAAAAGGTTTTCAATATCCCGGGACATCTTGCTCGTAAAATCACAAAAATATGGAAATACACAGTAGAGCTGTTGCACCGAATCCGCGACATCGTTATGCCTGAATATTTCTTGGCTAAAAATTTTTTAATATGAGCATGAACAATTGAGGAAGGGAATCCGTTTTCACAAAAAAAGGAGACTAAAAAATTAAATTAAGCATGCAGATCCACAAAACAAAAAAAAATAGAACAAATGCTGTCGGCACGATTCAATGTTTTCATCGCATTAATTTTAAATCTATAGCTACAGTTGTTGTAGAAACTTATGTCCAATCCAGTAAAAGTAGCCTTACGAAAAACTGAAGAAGGGAAAGCTTGACCTACTCTAATAATTTTTGAGTCCAAAAAAGATAACGTGCCATTATTCTCAATTTCGATTGTAAATTTTATTGATGAATGTTTCTCATTTAAATAGTCCCTGAACATTTGAGCATGACTTAGATCATGAAACAACAAAAACGTGTCATCAATGTAGCGGCGATAAAATTCTTGTTTAAATTCCACAGGACAATCGGCCAGCCATTTTTGTTCCCAGTGACACTTGAAAATGTTTGCATATGTGGGCGAACAAGGAATTTATAATTATTTCGATGGTTTCTGCAAGTGGAATATTTGTGAATAGACTTTCAATATAAAATGAAGCCATAGTAACTTTATCAGCATTTTGACACGATGTGATCTCGTTAACAAATTGAGTTGAGTTACCAAGAGTATATTCATTTACAGTCAAAGGGTTTAACACAGGTACTAGAAATCGTGCTAGTTAAAACTAGGCGTATTCACTGCAGCAAAAATAGGACGAAATAGAAATTTAGATGGAAAGTCTAATTTATGGATTTTCGGCAAACCATACAGGACTCCCGGACGTGATCCTGACACGTACAACTACGAGTACAGTTCAGCAGAAAAAACCTTCAGATTTTTAAGCTTGCTGAAGAAATTATTAATTTTATCCTCAAATTGAAGAATGTTTTTTTCCCATGGCTCTGTAATAAGTTTAAACTTCGACTGATCAGAAATAAGGGATTGAACGTGGTGAGTGTATACACATTTGTCAAGAATAACTATGCCCCTTCCTTTATCGGGCCTATACTCAACAACCTTCTCATTGCCTCCTAATTCCTTCAAAGCAGTAATGTCACGTTTCTGAAACACAGCCGAGAAAATTTTGTGGGGTTTGAAACCATAGAAATACCGATAAGCAATGGATCTTAAATCTTGTAAAAATCTTGTGCAGTCGGTACACTTCAGTTTTTCACTAGAATGTGCAAGCTTCTCATATGATAAAAAATATTTGAAGAAGTCTAATTTTTAAATCGGTAAGCAAAAGTCCAGGCCAAACGCGGGTAAAAATTTTGTACGTTCAGATAAAACTATTGCACTTAGGGTGAAAATCACAGCGTTAGGATAACAGGGGTTGACGTCATATTGCACACCTAAATTTTCCATCTTCTTCTCGTGAGTCCTGAGTGTAGCCGCCTTGAATTTGTCAACTTCAGACTGCCGAAAACTACGAACACAAAAGGCGTCGAAGTGAGAAAAGAAAGCGCAAACAAACATTATTCGCAAATATTCCACTTGCAGAAACCATCGAAATAATTATAAATTCCTTGTTTGCTTTGCCTACTGATACAGTTTTAGGCCTAGGCAAATCTTATTTTAAGACGCTTCTCGAACTGTCTGTTATTAACTCTATATTTGTGTTTGCTGGTAATATGCATAAATAAATCAAAGGCCTGGGCATGGGTCTTCCGTTAGGACCCACATTTGCAAATGTTTTCATGTGTCACTGGGAACAAAAATGGCTGCCCGATTGTCCTGTGGAATTTAAACCAGAATTTTATTGCCGTTACATTCATGACACGTTTTTGTTGTTTCGTTATCCAAGTCATGCTATAATGTTCAGGGACTATTTAAATGAGTCGCCCCGTTTGACGCCCCGTTTAAAGTCGCCCCGTTCGACTCCAGTCCAGTCAGTCTAACGACAAGAAAGTGAAAAGATGGTTTGCTAAGGCCATAGCTAATCTCAGCATAGTGTCCCACAATGATCTATGAGTATGAAAAATGTATGGGAGGGAGGGATTCGGGCGACATGCTGCTCTCTTGATACAAGGTCAAAGTCAGAAATAACAAGTGTTATATTTCTACCTTTTTTATTTGCTAAAGATTGCTGTTACAAATGGGTGTTGCAGTACCGAATGATTATATTGGTACTTTAGTTTCATTTCTAGTCACGGATGCTAGTGTTTTGCTTTTTTCGCCGATGAGCTCTGCTTTGGTTTGAATGAATAAACTGCTTTGTTGTACGTATAATGTAAAAAATTATATCCATGTGTTTTCTTCTCCCATTTGGTAAAGATCGGCGAAGATTTACTTTAAAAGGTCTTCATTGATTAGTGTAGTTTATTGAAGATTATTGAAATTTTTCGCTCATGGTCAGTGAAGATCTCTGCTGAAAATCGATGCCAATCTGCACTTCAAAACCGCACATACACTGCACTAATTCTATATTAAATCTGCACTAAGTGCAGATACTTCTGTGAAGATCTTCAATGATTTGCAAAGAATGTTTGCAATAAACTGCAATAATCTTCAAAGAACGGTGAAGCCATTTTTGATTGGATTAATATGCTGTTGAGAAAAAATACGCAGCTATGTTAAAAATTACATAAATAGTAAAAGCTACGGAAAATACCGTTCATATAGATATTGCGGGCACTGATATTTATAAAGAACTGGAGAGTCACAGGAAAAAAACGGATGTTATATTCGTGATCTACGCAAAAAATACCTCTGGAAAAGAATAGTCTCATTTCCGTTTTTTTCTATTGCTATACAATGTAATTTAATTTAATGAGAGGAAGCATGGCTGGGATGCTGTTGGAAATCTGTTTTTCTTCTATATTAAAGATATTCTAAAATAGAAAGTTATTCCTTTAGAGGTAGCAGTGACTATACGAAAATCGTCTGAACGAATTGGAATGTCACACTTCTCTGCATATGCGTGCGCAGTAGATTACAAAGGAGATGCAAGAGGAAGATTTGCACAGAAGCTTCATCAAGCATACTCAGCAAACACGATGGTCCCTCATTGAAGACGCAATGTACTCATACGCACAACGTCGGAACCATATTTGTACACAGTTCTCGAGAGATTCTGTGTGAGCCTAATTTTATAATTCATAAGTGAGTTAATTTCTTAGCTCTCAAATACTCACTGTGCGGATCACTTGTTAGTGGTAACGGTGGTTAAACATTTACAATAATAATAATAATGGCTCGCAGATATAAGTAGCCTAAAATTGATAGGCTTAAAATGATTGAAAATGTTTCAAAATAGCTTTAACGATTTGCACATAATTGCTGTTACCTCCACGCATTCAAATCTCGGTATTTTCTTCATATATTTTTTTTAAAGAGAAAACGGGTTTTAAGAGCAATTTATGCTGCTTTTTTGGTAAATAGCTTCATCAGTAATAAGTTAGATTTGAAGAGTTTTCTTGAGAGAAAAACAGCATTTGTGAGCGTAAATTTACCCTATGGTTTATATATTTCGTATCGTAATTTACGTACTGTTTTTTTACGAAGTTTAAAGTAACATCGCATAGACTTTGACTCAAGTAATTTTTTGTAATCTCTCCATTAGAAATATTTGAATTAGAGAATTTCCTTTAGGATGGAAGTCGAAATCAGGGCTTTGTATATTTAAATAATAATGTTTTGCATAGCTTGCACACAAATTCTACTTATAACGTTGCATCATACCATTTCATGCAAGATTTGCACCGTTTTTCAGTATCGAAGCTTCCGGACGGCTTTGAGTTTTCAAAAATACGTTTGTGCGGAAACTCGGCAGTTCTGACATGGTGCAATCATACGTACTGCAGCCAGTGCTTCGCTGCCGCGAGATGACGTTAGAAGTTGAGTGGTGGCGCAGGAACGTCATCAGCTAAAAGGTCTCTTTTTGGCTGGCTACTCTAACGGATGTGAGCGGCTGTTCCGATTGAAATGATACCGTGATCACGGTATATCTTCTTCTGTATACCGTGATGGCAGCCTTGTAGCACGGTATACCTACACTTCATAGCGAGTCTAGCGACCAGTGCTTCCAATCGGTGTAATTACCCTATTCTGGGTAGTTACCCAGATTTCAGGGTATAATCAAGGGTAAGGGAAAAAATGCAAAATCTAGGGTAAAACCAGTTTATGAAACTCATGGAAAAAAGTAGAATATTGTCAATAACTACAGTTGATTAACCTAAATAAGAATCAATTGAGCGAAAGACATTAATTCAATGAAGGAGCGTATGGACATTTGTTTCGTAACTATAGAACAAGTTAACGTGATCCATATGGTACTGAACAAGTTGCAGTTTTGTTCGCACTGTGCTGCTTGCCTGACCCGGCTGCGCAAGAGTCAACAGCTGGCAGATGCCCCCACTCTACCACCCCCACCCACCACCCATGCAGCACAGACGCCAATGGCGCCAGATCTACAGAAATGTTAGGTTAGGGTAATTTAGGGTAGGTTAAGTTAACTTAAGTTAGGTTAAGTAGGTTGGTTAAGTTAGGTAAGGTTGGGTTAGGTTAGGCCAAGTTCAGTTAGTTTAAGGTTAAGTTGAAAAAGTTTAAAAATGCCTATTTTTGAGTGCCGAGATGGAGAGTCGAATGGCAAAACACCAGTGGTCGTTGTCATAATTTATTATAATGATTTAATGCAGGTTAACTTTGGTATTCCGATGTACTATCCACTTACTAATTACTTGTAGTGTTTATAATGCAGTTATTAATAATAACTGAATAACGAACAGCTAGGTTAATAAACCTCAGTAATACTACATAGTTAAATAATTGGCGCGAATGGCAACTTTTAGAAGCAACATGGAGGTGGAGGGAGAGGGGTGGGCGGCGTCCAAATCTGGCGCATCACCCAGCTGTTGACACTAGCGCGACCCGGCTCGGTGTTGCTTAAGCTGGGTTTACACGGAGGGTGTCTTCCCCAGGGTGACGCCCCTACCCTAACCCTCTCACCCGCTCAAGCTTCCCCACTTGCGTTTAAGCTGGGTTTACACGGAGGGTGACTTCCCCAGGGTGACGCCCCCACCCTACCCCTCTCACCCGCTCAAGCTTCCCCACTTGCGTTTAGACGGAGGGTGAGATGCCCAGGGCGGCCGAAATTGGTGCGTTCAGCAAATGTACAAGTTCCCCTTACAAAAATGAATTTTAATTTCTCTGGAGTGAAAATTTCATTATGGGCAACTTCATAAAAAGGGATCTTTTGATTTCGAATGATAATAATTGCAAAATAAATGTAGGCAACCCCACAAACTATGTCAATATAAATGAGATTTATTTTGGTGCTGCTGCAGAAAGCATTCTCCTGGGATATGTCAACAAAATTTGTACCAAAAAACTAGAAGAGTTTGTTTTGAAAGATCTTAATAAATGTAATTCAATAACACCATATTCAATGCATTTCTCCAATTTCGTGAAAGAAGAGCAACATGAAAAGATAAAGATGAAGTGGCGAGAACTGTTTGTTCACGATGCTCCTTTCAAGACAGAAATTGTGTCTGAAAAAATCTGGTACGCAGCTTTGTTACTCGCTGCTTCCCGAGTTCATGAAACAGCTTTTGTCAATACCGCATTATTTTGCTGCAGCTAGAGAATATTTTAACCTTAACTACATAAAAAAACAGGATTTCGTTAAAATGAGCAAGACTAAATGCACGAATGCGATCAAAATTTACGTAGAGAACATAGATTGCACATATTGGAACCACCACGGTCAACAAATTAAGTAAAAAAAGTTGGCAGATGAAGGAAGAAGAGGAGGAAAAAATTTCATCCAAACAGGAAAAGTAGGTAAAACCTTAACATTTTCGTTTCATTGCTAGTTAAATACATTTGGTACACTTTAACAATTTTTGGTACGTTTTCATGGAGGTTTTATACAATCAGAAAAAAAATCGGCAACCCTAGAGATAACAGTGACTGAGTGAGGATGTCGAAATGTAATTCAAGGTACGTGCAAAAAAGAAGATGCTATTTTTAACCTGTAAACTATTTCACGGAGACCGGCATAAGATATCAACGTATTCGTGGAGAATTCAAGAATTACTTCTTAAACGAAGGCCAAGTGCCTTGGCAGAAACGAATGTGTCAATTGGTTTAATAAAGCTGGGTTTACACGGAGGGTGACTTCCTCGGGGTATCGCCCTCTCTCCCTCCCCGCCTCTTCAAAAAACCCTCAATCCCCCGGTCTAACTCCTCCCACTACTACCCCCTGCGTGTCGACGCTGCTGCCCTACATGCTGGGACTGCCTGGGGAACGGCCAGGGTTGCCATATTGGCCTTTTGAAGGCCAAATATCACAAATCTGGCTTTTTTTGCAAGCGTTTGGCTTCGTGATTATAAGTTTGGCCTATTTCTTAAATTTGGCTTTTTTCTGGCTTTTTTAGTCATTTTCCGGTTTTTGTGCCGTACAAGGCGTAAAACTGAAACGTGACAGTTGAACGCAGAGCAACAGGATCAGCTAGTCTCCAGCAGGATCAGCTAGATCTTGCTGAATATTATTAAAATCCTTTGCGAATATCAAATCAAGTCATCAAAAGAGAATTTGCAGATTTGCACAGGCTGTATTTAGCTCAGGATTGTATCAACATTAGTGAGCCGCAGTACCGAAAAATTAGAACATGACGACAGAGCAGCTAAGACGTACATCCTGCCTTCAAGACTGTCTGAAGCGCACTGTCGCTCTGGCTCTCTGACAGGGTTGCCAGATGGTTACATGAATTTTAGGTCAAATTTTACCAAGAAAAAGGCCAGAAAAGGCCAAATTTATTTATAGGTAAACTAATATAGCAGGTAGATGCCCATAGGTGCAGGGGTCTCCAAACTTGCCAGACTTAGGGCCATATTGATTGCTCCAGTAAGTTCCAAGGGCCAAAAAAGTTTTTATTTTCCTGCCATTATCTATAATTTCTAGAGTACTCGCCGAGTACGTGGTCGGCTTAAGTGTCGCGGGCCGGATTGATCACACTGGCGGGCCGGATTTGGCCCGCGGGCCGTAGTTTGGAGACCCGTTCCTCAGAGTATCATAATTCTACTAGCCATTAAAAAATCTAAATACAAAGGAAAAATAGACCTAACATGCACTATTCTTCAAGGAATAACATAAATTACTTTGACTTTTCATCCTCAGCAGAAGTTTGAGAGGTAGAAGCAGCTAGAGAGCTAGTTTCTTGATTTCCGTTTGATAAAAGATGCTCGATTTGATATTAGGTTGCATTCTTGAGGCCACTTTGAAGTCCTTACAACATAAGAAATATTGTTGAGATGTGCTCGGATTTGCACTTTCTCATCTAGCTTTCAAGTTCGTAATCTAATGTTGGGCTTTGTTTTGACTGCTACCACCATAGAAAACATTCTTCCAACATTAGCATTGCTAGCGGGAGTCACCAGGCAATGAGCGCATAACCTGCGAGTTCTTTAACCAAGTCAAAACTGCATGGTGTCTTTAGAAATCTCAACACCGTCAAAATGCCCTCCTGCTTCCAGTCTATGATACTAATTTTTCGGTACTGCGGCTCACTAATGTTGATACAATCCTGAGCTAAATACAGCCTGTGCAAATCTGCAAAATTCTCCTTTGATTACTTGACTTTATATTCGCAAAGGATTTTATAATATTCAGCAAGATCTAGCTGATCCTGTTGGAGACTAGCTGATCCTGTTGCTCTGCGTTCAACTGTCACGTTTCAGTTTTACGCCTTGTACGGCACAAAAACCGGAAAATGACTAAAAAAGCCAGAAAAAAGCCAAACTTAAGAAAAAGGCCAAACTTATAATCACGAAGCCAAACGCTTGCAAAAAAAGCCAGATTTGTGATATTTGGCCTTAAAAAGGCCAATATGGCAACCCTGCTCTCTGAGGCAGAGGCAGTCCCAGCATGTGGGGCAGCAGCGTCGACACGCATGGGGTAGTAGTGGGAGGCGTTAGACAGGGGGATTGGGGTTTTTTTGAAGAGGCGGGGAGGGAGAGAGGGCGTTGCCCTGGGGAAGTCACCCTGCGTGTAAACCCAGCTTTAGTTAGGACCATGGTAGACTAAAGGAGGTTAAGTCGATCGTTTCCCACTCAGTAACATCTACTCAGTGAACAAAATATTGAATTATCCGCTACTCTATTCATTCATCCAATGCAACTTCACAATGTCTCCTTACGAAACTCGCTTAGCTACTCGGAAAGTAGCTTTATCTGGAGAAATAACATCCCTCACACCAGCTCCGCATGAAAACTCAAACCCAAAAAAGCGGAATATATCTGAACCGTTCACAAAACAAAAGCAAAAATCTCCCAAATTCTCACGTGTAAAATCACTCGTTCAAAAGCCTAAACCGTTCACAACAACTACAACAACTCCGCTAAAGAAGCAGTATGACGTCAACGAAAGCACCGCAACTCCCAAAACATCACCAGCGCCGACCGACAGAGAATCGACGGAGAGGCGCCCGACAGAGAGTCGAGCAGCAGAGTCACCCGTCACGAAAATCTTTCAAGCTCTGCTTGTACCTCATCACTGGCGGGAGCTGCCACAGCACCACCGCCAGCTCCCTCTTTTCGTCCCAACGATTGCGTCATGGCGACATCTCCCTTGTCCTGCGTCACTGAGAAAGCTCAAAATTGTTCACCACCGACGAAGACACCAACACCAACGTCAACGTTGGAACGCGGTAAAATTTTAGATGTGAGCGATCAGTCAGAAAGTAAAAGGGGTAATTTTAATTATAATTTTAATGATAAATTGTGTGTATGCCTTTCAGGTTGTAGAGTTAGGTTTGAAAATGCATGCGCGGTACCTGACACTGGCAGTAAAGCTTCACCTCAGAGCGTAAACTGCGAGGATAACGTAAGATTTGCAGTGGAGAACAATACAAACAAACCTATTGCCGATTTTGATGGGTACTTACACCCTCTCCAAATGACCAGTTCCCAAACTAGTTACGAAATAAATAACACGCTGTCGCGTCTTACAAGACGCGAATTTTGAAAAATCTTGCGGCAACATTTTGCGGATCCGTACTGGTCCGCAAGACTGACGCAGCGTTCTGTTTACTCGAGTGCTCGTGGAGAGAGTTTCTCCCCGGATAATCTTAAGTTTCTGTGTGCTTAGCAGTGTGATTACGTGTTGGAAAATTACTAATTTTAATTCTTGTGTTCTCGAACTGGCTATACTTGTTGCTCCGCCACCATGTATTGTGTGTTTGATAGTGGTGAACAGCCGGTTCCTAGAGCATTCAATGATGCTGTTGGCAACTGGCGAAGCACCTATATCGAGTTTGACTAGCCTTTTCTTTTAATTTCTGATGTTCCCTCCAGCTAGGATGCTGTATTGTGATGCTAGGAATTCAACAATTCAGATTGTGTGAACTAAGGTAGGCAGCACTAAGACGAAAGTGCCTGTGAGAAGTTGTAGCTCTTAACACGTTCATTGCGGTGTGACCCACCAGTGAGTCGTAATTAGGTTTTTCCTGCTGCGAAGCGATCCATCGGTGGGTCGTTTTACAAATTCTAACAACCTTTCTAAATTAACGGTATTTGGCAGGCCCAGTGAATGTGTGATTTTTACAAATTTGCTCATTAATTTTGACTTTGAATTTGAGTTGAATATTGAACTTCAGTTTAACCCATCACAACTGACGTGTTTGATTATAAAAACATAGGATGTGAACAGCTGGTCGGTACTAGCAACTTAACCGTGCTTAGCTCAAATTTTTACTAAGAAATAAAATACATTTTTCTTGTGAATGTCAATATCTTGTTGGCTCCTCACCCATGAGCTGTGCTGGGCAAGTTGCGCCAGTCAGTAGGGTAGAAGCGTAGAGCTAAAGCATTTTCAAAAAGTAGACTGGGAATATAACCAGAAATTTATGCGACCACTCGCCCACGTGTATTTGTATTCTAAGGGTAACGTTGGCCAACGTGTACCTGTTGCCCTAAGGGCAGTTCACATGTATTTAAATTAGGTAATTTAAATTTGCCGACTCATTTAAACCCCTTTTAGTATTAGGCTGATCAATGAGATAGCCGTTTTTTGACAATAGGTAATTATTGCTGATCTGCTGTATTCATGTACATTAACTTTAAGCTCTGATTACTCTGCGGCTGAATAGGCCGTAGTACTAGTCTGCTGTTTCTATTTTAGCGTTGCCCCTGTATCAGAGACCTAACCCTTTTAAACTTTTTCTCCCTCCCCAGGTAGAGTAAAGAAAAATAAGAGTCATTCATTTCTGTAGATTGCAATAGAAAGGCTATTCCAACGTATGAGGGACCTTCCCCCGTTGTTTGTGAGTATATTGGGGTGTTGTCTGGTTGTGTTACCGAGGTTGTAAACCAGTACTACTGTAGCATTTAATTTGTGTAAACCGTTAGAACTGATTTTAGAGCCGAGTCCATGCAATTAAAATTAGTGTGTGCAAGTGTACTGTCCCCCTTTGACCACAGTGCACATATTTAATAGTTTAGAAACTATAATGGGAAGCTAAAGAAACCTTCCATGTGTATGTTTATAAAATTGGATTTTTGCATTACTGTGTGCTCAAAACAAAGTATCAAAATGTATTTCCTATTTAGGAAGTCAAACCTTCTTTAATATTCCGCCTCAGATATTCCAATAGTTGTCTCATTGTGTTATGCGTTTGGCCTGACAATTATTGATCCCTTTCCATGTATTGATTTGAGCATGATTTGCCATGAGTTGCTCCGAGCGTGGAATACTATCCTAATTGCTATTCTCTGAAACTGGAATTCTTGCTAACATTAATCGACTCGTGAACTACCAAGACTCTCGAGACTGGCGTGATAGTTCTTTGTCATTAGGATATCATACTTAGTTCTAGCATTATTTAGTTGCTCTTCGTACCTTAGTCAGCTATTTCTCATCTATATTTGAGCTTGGAGTTTTCTTATTATGCGGTATTATATACCTTAATTAGTCAGTCGTCTATATTCTTGAACTAGGGGTTTTCTTATCATGCGGTTATCCCTCGTATCGTGCCGAACCTGAAATTACCCTTGTTGTGCAGTTCACGGAGTCAACGGGGCTTGAAATAAAACTGAAGAAACTTCGTGTCTTTGGCTTCCCTTGATGTCCGTTCACTCGCGTTGACGTAGGGAAGATCAAAATCCGCAAATTTACTCGAGACACGCTGTCTCTTTCAGCTGCATTTTTCAATAAAGCTTTGAGACAAAGCTGTCCCCCAAGCCCAGCGTCGATATTTTCCACTATATCGGAAATGATTACGGAACAGTTTTTTGCTTTAATTAAATCATTGCATCAGCCCTCATGATTTTACGCCGGTGGTAGCTGCGACTAACTATCCTTATGCGAAATCTCCACTAGACATTTTTCTCGCTGGAGATAATAGTCTCACAAAAATCAACAGAGATGACATTGATAGCGCATACAGGATTCAGAACATAACTACGGAACGTCTCAATGATCTCTATGATGAGATTGAACGCGCACCTCCTCTCAGGAACTGTATAATTAGTTTTAAAGGTTTGAGCCTCTCGCCCCATAACCTTAAAAAAAATCTGATCATGTGTATAAAATAAATAAGACAGGTAGAGCATCACCAGTTCTAGCGCTAGGCTTACCGGTAGCTAACCTGACTGCAACCTAGGCTTCCTGAATGTATCATCAACTTTACTTCGGGAGCTTGCCATTAGAGCTTGGGGTAGATCATTTTGACCCTTCCAGCCAGCACAACGTAATAATTCGTTTGTACTCCTCTCAGCATGCACGATCACTTTCATTCATCCGGTGAAGCTATAACACTCCAGATGGAGAGCTAAGCACTCCAGGTGCCTGTGTCGTCCAGTCCTCGTCCTTCCGTCCGCTACGTGACACCTCACCCCTGCGAGGGATAACATCAAGCCTGCTTGATGGATGCTTATGCAGACCGTCACGTCTCACCGCGTCGGTCTTCGTCCACCTTTCGGCCTCTGAGTCGACGTTCTAGAGGTTGGTTACCAGTTAGCTTGGCGTGAGTTACTGGTGATGCTAGAATCGGCTTAACTTTAGAACTACTAACGTAACCCACAACTGCCTGGCATTACTATAACTTGTCCCTTGTGGCATTTCTATTACTATTACTATAAATTATAACTTGTCCCTCGTGGCATTTCTATTACTCTTACTATAAATTATAACTTGACCCTTGTGGCATTTCTATTACTATTACTATAAATTATAACTTGACCCTTGTGGCATTTCTATTACAAAACTAATAACAGTGTATTGATACCTAATAATAAGAAAACTACATAATTCCATTTTTATCTCGCCAGGCAACGGGAGATGGTGGCAGGATTAGAGGTCCTACGCCCTAGCGGTCCTCAACTGCATCTACACCACCCTTCCGGGATGATTTGTGTTCATTGACTGGTGCAATTCTGTTACAAAAACAGGCAAATAAATTATTCCCGGCTGGATATAACTTTATTTAGTATCCTTCCCCAAAATCTTTCGTATGGTGGCCAGTATGGGGATGGGAATAACAACACAGGGTTGCTGACGCGGACGGACGACGCTGGCTTGGACGATGGCTGGCACTATCTTTTCCCGATTAACTAATTACTATTTACTAATCACTTGCTTTTGTATAACTTCTACTGATTTCCAAACATGACTTCTAAATCAACGTACCTGGCCGAGATCACTAATCTCCTGCGAAACAGAGGGTATGTGCGACAGCGTATCTCTAAAATCGTGTCAAAGGTTCAAACTGAACTATTATCCATTGACAGAGAGCAAAAGCAAATACTTTTACAGCGGTTGTGTTCTTTGCGAGAAGAAATTAAAGCTCTCGATCAAAAAGTCCTAACCAATTTCATTGAGACAAACGTTTCAGAGGACGAGGTGAGTAAAAACCTCGAGGACGCAGAGTCCTACGAGGACTCCCTTGAATATTGTGTCCTAAAACTACAACAGAGCCTGGAACCTGCTCCAAGTGTCCCTGTCGGGGCTTCAGATGTGGCGGGCGCCTTCACGAGCCCTGGGGTGGCAGATCAGCCGGCCTCTCTTCCTAAACTGCGGCTTCCTGAGGTACCGTTACCTGTATTTTCTGACCCACAGGTAGATAGTCTAGAGAAATTTTTCTGGAACTTAGAGAGCGTAATAAATAAGTACTCGCTATCAACTTACGAGAAATTTTCTTACTTAAAAAGACAACTTTCAGGGTCTCCTAAAGTGTTAATTGAATCGCTCGATGTTACGGAACAATCTTACGAGTCGGCTAAGACTCTCCTTCAGAAAGCCTTCGGTTCGGTTTTAACCCAAAAGTACGATGTACTTAAAAGACTGTCGGAACTCAAGTTTCCTGTTGGAGCTGACCCTTACGTGTTCATTGGTGACATGAAATCTATTACTGCATCTTTTAAGAACTTAAAAATAGATTCTACCGATGTGCTACAATATTTCTTTTGGACAGCAATGAACGAAACTTTCCAGAATCAATTGATTCAAACAACTAACGTAAACAAACCTACTCTAGAGCAAATTAATGAGCATCTCTTTGACGTTACCGAGCGTTACGCAAAAATTTGCCAAACTTCCAAAACGCCTCAACTTCTCTCTGCTAAAAGCAAAGAGCCTTTCTCAAAACCTAAGTTGCAGGCTACCAGTTTTGCCGTGAAGGTAAATGCTGATTCAGCACGCAGCATTCCTTGTATCTTGTGTGAAACCGACCGCCAACCTTCTAACCATCTCCTTCGAATCTGTCCGGTGTACGATAATCCGAAGAAAAAATTTGAGAAGTTGAAGAAAATTGGAGCTTGTGTAAAATGCTCATTCAAAAATCACAATTCGTCTCGATGTCGGTTCGATTTTTCGTCAAAATGCCGCAAGTGCAACGGAAGTCACATGACTTATTTGTGTATAAAAGACCTCAAGCTTTCTCTCCCTAGAAAGGCCGCGAGCGACACAGAGGCTTCCAGTACTGTCGCCTCTGTTCAGACAGTTTTCGCGAATGCTGTCGAGGAATGGCTGGTGCGCGTTGTGCTCAATTGAATCGCCGCCTCATGAGGGATGGTGAACTTTAAGTTAAGTTAGCTTAAGAATTTATTCCAAACGTTCCTACGGAGCCCTATATCATAGTATAATGTACTATAAACTAGGTTTCCGTGTTCCTAATTTTAAGTTTGAATTAGCTAATAAGAACCAATTCTTGTTCCACGTTCTAAATTAAGGTTAAAATTAGCTAATTAAAATCAATAGTGGGTTTTCATATAACTCAACAATAAAAACCAACCCTTTGCCGGGAGTGTATAAAATAAATGAGACAGGTAGAGCATCACCAGTTCTAGCGCTAGGCTTACCGGTAGCTAACCTGACTGCAACCTAGGCTTCCTGAATGTATCATCAACTTTACTTCGGGAGCTTGCCATTAGAGCTTGGGGTAGATCATTTTGACCCTTCCAGCCAGCACAACGTAATAATTTGTTTGTACTCCTCTCAGCAGGCACGATCACTTTCATTCATCCGGTGAAGCTATAACACTCCAGATGGAGAGCTAAGCACTCCAGGTGCCTGTGTCGTCCAGTCCTCGTCCTTCCGTCCGCTACGTGACACCTCACCCCTGCGAGGGATAACATCAAGCCTGCTTGATGGATGCTTATGCAGACCGTCACGTCTCACCGCGTCGGTCTTCGTCCACCTTTCGGCCTCTGAGTCGACGTTCTAGAGGTTGGTTACCAGTTAGCTTGGCGTGAGTTACTGGTGATGCTAGAATCGGCTTAACTTTAGAACTACTAACGTAACCCACAACTGCCTGGCATTACTATTGCCCTAACTTGTCCCTTGTGGCATTACTATAACTTGTCCCTTGTGGCATTACTATAACTTGTCCCTTGTGGCATTACTATAACTTGTCCCTTGTGGCATTTCTATTACTATTACTATAAATTATAACTTGTCCCTCGTGGCATTTCTATTACTATTACTATAAATTATAACTTGACCCTTGTGGTATTTCTATTACTATTACTATAAATTATAACTTGACCCTTGTGGCATTTCTATTACTAAAACTAATAACAGTGTATTGATACCTAATAATAAGAAAATTACATAATTCCATTTTTATCTCGCCAGGCAACGGGAGATGGTGGCAGGATTAGAGGTCCTACGTCCTAGCGGTCCTCAACTGCATCTACACCACCCTTCCGGGATTATTTGTGTTCATTGACTGGTGCAATTCTGTTACAAAAACAGGCAAATAAATTATTCCTGGCTGGATATAACTTTATTTAGTATCCTTCCCCAAAATCCTTCCCCAAAAAAGAATCTTTTTTCTCCTATTTATGTGCTGAGTGCCTGCATTAGTCAGCAATTGTGCATGGCATCGAGCCTGTGCAGCAAAATTGGTCTTAAACTGATTCCGCTGCGAGCAAATGTAAAAACTGTTACTGTTAATGAAGCTTACAACAATGTCCGCACTTGGCCTATTACGCGGTAAGACAAGCATCATTTTCTTCAACAAATTGCTCTAAGATCACCTTCGAGACTAACTTCACATTTAATCTTTTGTGTCAGGAACTCCCATGACCTGAATGAAGAAATTGAATACTCTAATGATTATGCAAAACAGCAGAATGAGTTGAATGACTGTTCTAAGTTGACAGCCTTTCCACGTGGAACTTTCAGCAGCATAAACCGATGTTTGCCTTCATATAGCAAACCCTCTCCTCCCCTATCCTCTCGATGTTTGCCCTCATATAACAAACCCTCTCCTCCCTCTGCCACAAACAATTGCGAAGTGCCTACAAAAAATAGATTTTCATTGCTATTCAATGCTGATACAAAGGATGAAAGGCCCTTCTTAGACAAGAGTATAAATCAACATCCAATCGCATACTCAGAAGCAGTGAAATCAACAGGAAGAGAGAAATCGCTGCAAAATTGAAGTCGACAATCGACGAAAAATCCACTACCCAACTGCATGCACAATCATCACCAGAAAAATAGATATGGCACGAGCATTTTTCAGTTCTCTGCAGATCCCCATACAAGAAATCACCACAGCCGGCCCATTCGGAGCCAGAAAAACGTAAATTCCCCGCACCTCCCGAAACCTCTTAATGATGTAAAAATTACGAAAAAAACGTCTCCACACCCCATTTGTGAACCCATGAATTCCACAATGGATGTATTGAAACGATCTTGGAAAATAGAGCTGATTCCCACTAAAGCAGATGGACACTACTTCCTCCATGCAGTTTAATAATGAAGGCATCTACGGATGCTTTATTTCTAATCAAGCCTGATACATATCACCTTGTACATTGGATTTTCAAATGCCTTATAAAAAACGCCAGGACGCCATGACGCTTTCCCCCGGTCAAGACCGGTACCCATTTCAGACACCTGGGTAGAGTGGGGTATTGTGCTTGGAATTTTTCTCCTATACCCAACAGAGAAAATCGCCACCGCCAGCGCCGAGATTCGATCCCGGGTCTGCCGCACGGCGGCAGAACCCCTAGCTACTTTCACTATGGCGAGCAGTAGCTCATCTACTTACAAAACAACCAGCATCAAAATGGAATTACAATTCCTTAAAGACTGCAATCAAAACAGAGAGTAAAGCAAACAAAAGCACATACGCTAAGTTTGTTGACAAGAACAGTGGAGACATGCAGAGCCTCATAGATAATTACATTGACGACAAACATTTTGATCAAGCTGCTGTAGACCTTATACCACTAATCATCTCAAATGTAACAGGCTAAAAACTTCTCGCCCTGGATGAACAGGATCATTGTGTTCTGGAAAGATCAGTCGATCCCTTTTCAGAGTTATCAAATAATAACATTCCACTACTGCTCCATCGTAAAAGCGATCACTACAGTGCTCTTGTAACACTAGGCAAAAATCAGACCGGAGTTACCTCATCTTGACAGACTGCCGCTGCCCAGCTAAATAATAGACTTTCTTACATAGCAGATGCTGGGCCAAACACCCTGGGTAACGTAGACAAGATCGATAAATCCCCTGAACGATCCCATCGAGATAGTAACTTTGCTACCTTTAAAAAGAGTGCTAATACAGGGAAAATCAAAATAAAGCACATAAATGCTCAAAGCCTGAATGGTAAATTTGATGAAATCAGAGTAATGTTGGTCACTGAATAAATCGACATTTTGTGTGTTTCAGAAACATGGTTTGATTCACGAACCCAAAGTTCATTTCATAACATTCCTGATTACGTGTTATATCCCTACGATGGCGCTAAAGCCAGCCGAGGTAGTGGATTTTGTATTTTTGTGAAAAAAATGTACTCAAGATCTTCACTTATAGCGAATAAAGTTTGTGAAGCTATTGAAATGGTTTGGTTAGAAGTGGAAATAAATAAACACAAACCAATTATCATTGGCAGCCTTTACCGGCACCCATCGTCTCCCCTAAATCTAACACTAGATTTTATTGAGGAAACCTTCAAAGAAATCCTTAATGCAAATAAGTCATTCATTGCTTTCGGAGATTTTAATGTTGACCTAACGGACAAAAATAATCAGCTAAGCAAGCTATTGTACAAACTAAGCCTATCACAAATGGTCAAAGAACCGACTCGCATCACTAAAGTCTCTGCAACTCTACTCGATCTGGCAATCACAAATAATCCCACCGCAATACCTAGTACAGTAATATCACCTTCTATTTTCAATCACCACTCTATATAATGTGAAATTAATATTGCAAAGGACAGACATAAATACCGCTTAATGACTTATCGCTCTGAAGGGCACTATTCAGCAGAACTATTTCAAGAAAAACTACTCGATAGGTCCACCGAATTCCAGAATATGATGCAATCTGACGATGTTGACTTTCAAGTGTCCATCTTCAACGAGAATTTTACAGTAGCTCTCGACGAATGTGCACGTTACGTCACCAAAAAAAGCTAAAACGGACTGTTTGGGTTACTGACGAAATTAAAGAGATAAGCAGAATAAAGAAAGCTAACTTGCGAGAGTACAAAAACAATATATCAAACAGTACCTTATACAAAAGATATAGAGAACATGAAAAAATTCTCTGAAAGAAAATCACTGAAGCGAAACAAACTCACTTCCACCAGGAACGGATAACGGCTAAAAATAACCCGAAACGAACTTGGGAAATCATTAGTGAGGTAGCCCCATATAAAAATTTTGACCGTATAAGTAATTTTGAAAATCCCTTGGCAACAGCCACGAATTTCAACACATTCTTTTCAAAAGTAGGGGCTCAAGTTTTCAGCGAGGTGTGTACCAATCCAGATAAAACGTCAATGCCCCACTGCACCCTCGAGGGCTGATGTCAAGTGGAGACCACATCCTGTCGATTTACCGGAGTTAAGAAATATCTTATACTCACTAAAAAACACAAATGCAGTCGGACATGATGGTATCAGTCTTCAATATTAAAGACAGTTTCTCTGTCACAGCACCATGGATTCGTCTGATAATTCATACATCAATAGTAACCAACACGTTTCCAAACCAATGGAGACACTCCATTATTAGACCGTTGCATGAAAGTGGGGACCAAAAATACAGCATCAAACTACAGGCCCATCAGTCTTTTGCCTGTCATATCCAAACTATTGGAGAAAGTGGTGACAAATCAACTGTCATTTCACCTGGACGAGGCAAATCTGCTACACCAAAATCAATACGCCTATAGAAGAAATACTAGCACTCAAGACGCTCTGCTCAATATCTCTGAAAATATATACAGTGACGTCGATCGAAAGAATGTAACACTCATGCTACTAATCGATCTCTCTAAGGCGTTCGATAGCGTCGAATATGATAGACTTCTACGTAAAATACTGAACTTGGGAATAGACACGCAATGGTTTGAAAGTTACTTGTCAAATCGATCTCATGCAGTCCGAATAGAAAACAAATTGTCCCCATTCATTCAAAACAATTTTGATGTTCCCCAAGGATCCATTTTTGGTCCGCTACTGTTTTATATTTTAATTAATGATTTCCGTCCAATGCCTTTTAACACACGGATCTCAATCTATGCAGATGATGTTCAAATTGCAACAACAAGTTTGTATCGGAAATACCACAGACGCAAATTAAAGCCGAAACTTTACTGACTAGCCTGAAATCATGGTACGACCGAAATGGTCTCAAATTAAATGCTAATAAAACACAATGCATTATTTTTGGATCCAAAGATGCAATTAAAAAAACTTCAGATTTTACTCTTGCCGTTGGAAATGATAAAGCCGAAATTAGAATTGCAACACAAGCCCTGTTTTGACCTAAAAAACATGATCAGCATCCGAAAGAACGCGCGGATAGTCCACGACCCAGATAATTTGAGAATGCATTTTAGGTCGTCCACAGCCCTGTGCACCTAAACGGAAATTATTTGTCTGAAAATAGTGTCATGGCGGATATCCTAAAAGGAAGAAGCGCACACAATTGAAACGAAAAAATTTTCATAAAGAAAGTTTTATCGAAATATCTTGGTATAAAAATCAACAGATAACATAACGTGACCACAACACAACGGGAGCAGGATTGGGACGCTGTTCACACTGACAGGTTATTTTAGATTCTCTGTCATTCATTTGTGTAGTACACATACCTGTGCGAGTGTTCGTGTATCACCAGGGCATAACGTAGGCATTCATCACAAATTTTGCATTTCATTTGAAACTAAAATTGGAGCATTGTTTTAATCAAGGCTTGTAAAGTATAGGTGTAACTATTAATGGTCATTTTCAATAGTCTTTTTATCTTTACCAGGCATTAGATCCTGACCAATAATTATAATGCAACTATTAAAACATTTTGGTTTGACTCAATCACCAGTCAATCAATACAGGAAAATTACAAAATTAATCTGCTTAAAATGCTTCTATCATTTACGACGTCATGAAAGAGCCTGTAGACACGCTTTCAGAATCTTAAATTCAAGCAAGTTGACCTGTTAATAATGAATATTTCAAAATATAATTACATATTGAAAATTCTGGTAATTATCTACCCGGCAATATTTTCCCCATTATTTCATAGCAACGTATTCAGAAAACTTATCACCGAAATTGCACCACCATCAATCCACAAAAGTTAAGGAACGCCTCCACAAATGTCCAACGAATTTACACATAACGACCTGAGTGTAAAAAAGTTTCAATTTTCACGTTACACGCTCGAGCCCCTGCGATTAATTATAAGGTAATGGACACACACTAGTTTCTAGATGTACTTAGAATTTGTTTTAATTCGAGTCGCCTTTGAGGCTGATTCAAATGCCAACGAAGTGGTGTTGTTGTTGTCCAACTTGTCGTACAGCTTTGGATGTTGTCGCCAGGTAGCGTATTGCTCTTTATCTGTGCTGCTATTTTTCCTTGGCTGGTCGTCATCACACCACCAGCTCGTTTATGAAATTAGATGAATGGACTTATTTTATTTTGCATACCGTGGTATTGGTAACTGTAGTGGGCCATAGTCTTAAGTCTGACGAAGTAGATTAAGCGAATAGTAGAAACCTAGTTCAAACCCACGGTAGCATTCCCTTGTATCTTGTCCTCCCGTGCCACGTCGGAACGCCCTTCAGAGGTGTGTATGATTCTTTAAACTTGAACGCGTGTAGGTCATGTAATAGGAAAATGTCATGTCATTCATTCTTATTTTGCGTTACCTTGGTCTTATTTGTGATTTTCTGTTTGTTGTGGATTACGTGAGGGCACTGTTGCTGACGTTCTCTCTCCCTCTCTCTAGTACCTTTATGATTCATGATAGGATTACGCTGACAGTACCGCACCCATTTCCTCGGATGAATTTGAAAGTTGAATAAATTAGTTGATGGTGACCTTTCTTTTGGCCTTGGGAGATTAGTGGGGTGAAGGCGGCTTAAAACAAGATCAGATCTTGTTACATATGGGGGCTTGTCCGGGAATTCTTTTCCGTTTCATCTCATTATTCTTCCGTTGCGGTCTACTAAGATTAAGAATCTGTACGCATCATTCTTTTCATTTTATCATCTGGGCGTCTCTTAACACACTTCCTGCGAAGTGACCCACCGGTTGTCCCTTAGGTGATTTACAACGTGCTGTTGACCCACCTGCAGTCACTAACTCTTATTTTATTAATACTTAATGAAAGCTAAATAAACATTCCATCCAGTTAATGTTTGCTATTCTCAAATTTGATTACCACAATTAACTTTAAATTTGAATTGAACATTGAACTTCAGCTTAACCCATCGCAGTTATCGTGTCGAGTTATTCTAAATGGATACACAATATATTACTAATGGTAGGGACTTAGGATCTGAGGGCGATGAGTTACGTAAATATGTGCTTCAGTGTAAGGAGGAACGTAAGCAGTCAGAGGAGAGGGAAAGAGAACGGAGAAAGCAGGAGGAGGATCTCCAGAGAGCAACGAGAGCCCACGAGCGGGAGATGAAGAGGATGGAGACAGAAGTGGAGATGGCGAGGATTAACGCCGCCAGAATCGAAGCAGCAACTAACCGTGAGCAGCAGAGGGGAGCCGGTGTGTTTTCACCAGAACGGAACCTAATTAAGCTGTCTACATACAACGACGGTGAAGACGTGGCAGTATATCTGCATACCTTCGAGAAAGTGAGGGATGCTGGTCTCCGCCTGTTGCTATTTCAGCACTTCAGAACGGCTTCGTAAATTCAAGAGTGGGCACCTTCATAAACTCTATTCCGTCTGGTGAGGACTATGGCAGTGTGAAAAGGAAGATAATTAGTGCTTTCGGTTTGTTAGCGTACGATTACCAAAGCAAGTTCCGGTCTGCCAAGCAGGGTTCAGAGTCTTTCTGTCAGTATTCGTTAAGGGTTCGCCAGTACTTGGAAAATTTTTGTGAGTTGGCCGGTGTTGAGAGGTCTTACGACTCGGTCGTGGAGCTGATGATTAAGGATCAGCTATTGTCAGCTGCTGATAGAAATTTGTCTGAATATCTCCGAGAAAACGATTTACTTCAGGTGCCTATGGAAAAAGTGGTTAAGTTGGCTGATATATAACTTCCAAGCGATTCATGGTAGGAATGATCAGAAAAATATTGGGAAAATTCCGTCAGAGTTCGTGTTTCCTAAGGTAATTGCCGGTTATAATTGGCAAGGTAGGGCATATGGCATGTCAATGTACTGTGAAAATTAGCAATTTTGTCGAGTCGGTGAACCAAAGTGCTGACGTAGGAAATAGGAATAGTGTGAAATGTTATCGCTGCAACCAGTTAGGCCACATTGCTAGAAATTGCAGTGCACAGAAATTTGAATTTTCTGATAGAAAGCTAGGATGGAACCCCTGATCATTAACTCTATCGTTAAGCCAAAATCGCAGTTGATCGTTGATAAAACTTTGCAGGTTACTTTAGGTGTGTGTAACAGTAAGGAAGTGAAAATCTTGCGCGATACTGGAGCTACCACAGATTTGGTAAGAGATTCATTGGTGAATGCATCGCAGCTTACTGGCGGCAAGACATCCCTGAGATAGGCGGATAATCGTAAGATTGTTGTACGTATTGCGCGTGTGATGTTAGATTGTAAATTCTTTAAAGGTGATGTTGAAGTAGCTTGTATGGTAGACTTGCCTTTCGATGTTCTCCTGGGAAATATCCCTGGAGCTATTTGTGCTTGTAGGTTAGACGAGGACGGTGATGATGCTTTTGCTATGTAGACTAGGGGCCAACGTGCCGCCGATGATGTACCGTTACCAGTTACTCAGTTTTCTGCTAATAAAACATTGTTTGATTTTACCAAAATTAATGCCCAGGATTTAAAAGCCTTGCAAGAACGGGATGAAACTCTTCAGAAATGTTTATCTAGGGCTGAAACTACGTCAGCTAGCTACCCTAAATACGTAAAGAGAATGGTATCCTCGTCAGGTACTCATTGACGAAAAATTATCTTGCGAGATTGTAAAGCAGATAGTCTTGCCAAAGGAACTAAGAGCATGATTGATTGAATTAGGTCATGATAGTTTAGCCGCGGGTCTTCTTGGTACTAAGAAGACTACGGATCGAATATCGACTCATTTTTTTTGGCCAGGCTGCCTGTCGGAGATTCGACGATATTGCCTATCATGCGAGCTGTGTCAGAAATGTACGTCCAATCGTGCGCCTAAAGTTCTTTAGTGAAAATGCCCGTTATTGGTAAACCATTCAGTAGGGTTGCTGTGGATATTATTGGTCCTCTACCAAAAAGTACTTAAGGCCATAGATTTGCCTTGGTCATGATCGATTTGGCGACGAAATATCCAGACGTTGTAGCTTAAAGCGGATAAACAGTGAAACCGTCGCAGAATCATTGCTAGAAATTTTTTGCAGAGTTGGTTTTCCAGCTCAAATAGAGTTGGTTTTCCAGCTCTGGAGTAATGAAAAAATTCTGTAACCTATTGAGGATAAAAGTTATTAGCACTACTCCATACAATCCCAGATGTAATGGGACTTGCGAAAATTTTAACAAAGTGCTAAAAAGTAGGCTTAAGATAATATGCTCAGAAGAACCTGGCATATGGGATAGGTATTTACAGCCTCTCTTATTTGCCCATAGGGAAGTACCTCAGAGTTCAACCAGATTTTCTCTGTTTGAACTGTTGTTTGGTTATGAAGTTAGAGGGCCATTCTTTTTGATAAAAGAGAGCTTATTGGAGCCTAGTAGTGAGGAAGACATTCCAGTAACAGAGTACGTGATAGCTATGAGAGAGCGCATAAGAACTTTTTTGGAAATATCGAATGAAACTAAAACTGTGAGTAAGCGCAAAGAAAAAGTGTATTATGATAAACGCTCGCCTGCTCGTAGGTTCAAAATCGGGGAAAATGTTCTTCTGTTGCTGCCAACCAGTTCTAGTAAGTTGCTTTCAGAGTGGAAGGGACCGTATAAAGTTGTGAGACGTCTTAACAAAGTAGACTATGTGATAAGAGTGGGTGAACATGAGAGAACTTACCATGTCAATATGCTAGAGGTATTTCGGGAGCGCTTGCGAGAACCTGATTTGGAATCGATGAACCTGGTTCAGACACAGAACTGTCATATCGAGAATTCTTTAAAAGTTAATTTCGATATAAATGATGAATTACTCGCTGACGATAGAAAGCAGGTTGAGCAAGTATTACGTGAAAACGAGAAGTCGTTCGATGATTTAACCGGAAGAGTGAATTTTATGCAGTACGAGATTGTCATTCCAGATTCTGTGAAGCCGGTGAGGAGTGTTCCCTACCGTATTCCTTTTCACATGAAGGACACTGTTAATCAGAAAATTGACTAATGGCTTCAATGCGGGATGATAAAAAAATCGAATAGCCAATGGGCATCACCTGTTGTGATTGTGAAAAATTCGGATGGATCGTTAATTAAGAATAATGGTTGACTATAAGAAACTTAATAAATACGTGAACGTCGATAGCTTTCCCATGCCCAACACCGAGAGTGTCATAGAATCTTTATATGGTGCAAAGCACCTTACCAAGTTAGACTTGACAAATGCCTTTTTACAGATTCCCTTGTCGGAATAATCGACTTATACGTCATTCGAGTTAGACTTCGGTCAATATGAATTTAATGTTGTTCCGTTTGGTATTAAATTTGCTAGTGGAGTGTGTAATCGTGTTATAAATGAAGTTCTGACTGAGTGTCGGTTTTGTGTTACGAGTTTTGTTGACGACTTGTTGGTCTTTAGTTCTAATTTTAAGGAACATCTATGTCATTTAAATGTAGTTCTAACGAAATTGAGGAATGCTGGATTACCTGTGAATTTGAAGAAATGTAAGTTTGCTTGTAAACAAGTAAGATGCTTAGGTGTTCTGGTAGGATGCAATAAAATTTCATGTGATCCAGAAAAGATTAATGCCATGTGAAATTTTCCAAGACCAATTAGTGAGCGGGACATGCTTTCCTTTTTTTGGCGTAGTGAACTTCTATCGTAGGTTTGTTCCAAACTTGGCAATGACTATATCCCCTTTGAATGAAACTTTGAGGAAGGGTTGCCCTGATAAGATTAAGTGGACAACAGATCTGCAGGGCAGCTTCAAGAAGGCTGTAAGACTTTTAGAAGAAAGCGTGGCTCTTTACATACCGGGACCTGAAGAAGACTTCGTGGTACAGACATACGCGTCAACTACGGGGATCGGAGCGGTGATGTGGCAGCGATGTGAAGGACAAAACCGACCCATTGCATTCATTAGCCGAAAACTTCAAGCAGCTGAGCGGAACTACGCCATAATAGAATTGGAAGCTATCAAATGGGCCATTGAGAAGCTTCACGATTACTTATACGGCCGGAAATTTACAATAAAAACGGTTCACGCATCATTAAAATGGTTGAACGAAAATAACAAACAAACAAAACAAACATCGGCATCTTTGGGATGCTTTATTTCCAATCAAGCCTGATACATATGATCATGAGCATTGGTTTTTCAAATGTCTTATAACTAACCCTATATATAGGACACCATGACGGTTCCCCCGTAAAGCCGGTACCCATTTCCGACACCTGGGTTGAGTGGGGTATTGTGCTTGAGCTTTCCCATGTACCCAACGGGGAAAATCTCCGCGCCAGCGCCGGGATACGAACCCTCGTCTCCAACATACAAGGCTGACCCTAAGCCACTGTGCTACGGAGAGCTAATAATAAAGATATGAAAAGTCGGCGGATGCGTTTGGCTATGTCATTGCAAAATTACTCTTTCAACATAGAGTACATTAGGGGTAAGGAAAACTTTCTGGCCGATGTGTTGTCGCGTTATCCTTCTTCTTAGAAGAACATTGCCTAAGAGGAGGGGATATGTAGTGGGCCATAGTCTTAAGTCTGACGAAGTAGATTAAGCGAATAGTAGAAACCTAGTTAGCATTCCCTTGTATCATGTCCTCCCGTGCCACGTCGGAACGCCCTTCAGAGGTGTGTTATGATTCTTTAAACTTGAACGCGTGTAGGTCATGTAATAGGAAAATGTCATGTCATTTATTCTTATTTTGCAGCAACTTGGTCTTATTTGTGTTTTTCTGTTTGTTGTAGATTACGTAAGGGGACTGTTGCTGACGTTCTCTCTCCCTCTCTCTCTAGTACCTTCATGATTCATGGTAGGATTACGCTAACAGTGTCGCACCCATTTCCTCGGATAATTTTAAAGTTGAATAAATTAGTTGCTGGTGGCCTTTCTTTTGGCCTTGGGAGGTTGGTGGAGTGAAGGCGGCTTAAAACAAGATCAGATCTTCTTACAGTAACATTAGATCCAGCATTTTATAAATGTAATCGCTGGTAATTATGTTTTCATGTCTCATGCTCTCACGATTTCTCCCTGAGTTCGTTTGTTCTACTTGAGTGAATTATGTTTATGAGCAATACGAAAATGTAAAATATCACGAGAAAAAAGATATTGCAACAGTGTTCAAAAATTTTTTTGTAAACATAGGAAAAAATATAGCCGATAGTGTCTTTAGTGAACCTGCAGACCACTTGCAATACATGGACCATGTCTGTCCGTGAACACAACTCTTTTTTTTTCACGCCAACTAATCCCTCCGATGTTATTACGTGCATAAACAACTTGAAAATGAATCAAGTGGATTAAAAACATTCTCGGCTAAAGTTCTTAGGGCTATAGCGGATATAATAGCACCGTGCATATCTAATATTATCAACCAATCACTTTTTCATGGTATCTTCTCCAACTCTCCCAAAATTGTCAGAGTGACCCCAATTTTTAAAAATGGTGATAAAATTGCATTAATAATTATAGACCTATCTCTGTACCATCAATTTTTAGCAAAATATTCGAAAAAATTGTGTATAAAAACGTGTATTCTAATTCTGAACAAAGATGTTTTCTTTACGACAAGCAGTACGGTTTTCGTTCTAAAAAATCGGCTACACAAGCTAAATTAAAATCATTTACAATACTTTTATTTTAATATAGATGACAGAAAGCTTGTTTTCTCCGCATTTTATTTATTTTCGAAAAGCATTCGATTGTGTGGACCAGGGTTGCGGAGTCGGAGGAATAAATTTGCGACTCCGACTCCACCTTTCCAGAATTTGGCGACTCCGACTCCGACTCCGACTCCACCTTTCCAGAATTTGGCGACTCCGACTCCGACTCCACCTTTTCAGAATTAGGCGACTCCGACTCCGACTCCACCTTTTCAGAATTTGGCGACTCCGACTCCGACTCCACTTTTCCAGAATTTGGCGACTCCAACACCGACTCCGCCTATTCACAATTTTGTGACTCCAACTTCACCTATTTATAATTTATAAGATGAATATTTTATTTTTTAACTAGTGTACACGGACCGTCAAAAATGACGGGATTCAATACCTTTCTTCAACAAATTTTCGTTTGAGTGGAGTTTCCATGCTTTAAGCTTATTCCAAAGGTAACATAATTTTCTTATAGGAGTAATAAACACTCAGAACACAGTATTTTTGAGCCGCGAGAGAAGTAGTTATATCCACTAGTCCACCTCCCTTTATTTGAAATAAAAAAAGAGGGCGAAATGAGAGAAAGGCCGTAAGAAATTAAAAAATACAATCTCTCGAGAGTTGATAAGCCGCGTGAACACGGCCCGTCAAAATATATAGGGCTGAAGCTTGTATCACAGATACGGTCATCACTCATTTTCGGCTGGCTTCGGACAGACCGACCGACGGACGGACGGACGCGACTCTTATTATGGTATAGATTCGTGTCGTATCCAAGATACAGAAATTCAGCATTACCAAATGAAAGCAAGTGCGAACTTGTGTATGTATATTGTAATATGCAATACAGTACATTGTAATACAGTATATTTTAATGTACAATACAGCATATTGTAATGTGCAATACGCTACATTGTAATATACAATACCCCGCCGAAATCGGTATTCACGATACAAACTGGAGTAAATAAGGCCCTGGACCGCTTTAATTGTTTTGAAAGTGACTTATTATAGAGCACTTGCACAACGAAAATAAGTGTATTAATTGACCGTGAACCGAAACCAAGACCGCCAGTGCTAATTTCTTCCTATCAATTATTCTTAACAGCGTGGCACAAAACGTATAAATAAACCCACGACAGTCATACTTAGTAGTAAACGGTTGCAGATGTTGAAACCTGTGCATATGTTCATTATATTCTTTATTAGCGAACGACTTTTAAATTGACTACAGAATGTTAATAATCAAGATCCTAGTGTACATGATTGGTCAAAAATGACGGGATTCAATGGTATCGTTTTAAAAACAATCTCAAGATAAAAATGTTAAACAAATATATCCATCTTAACAGTACCCGCGATTAAAATACAGTATTCTCGTACTTGTGCACTGGTAAAACTCGTATCACAGATACGGTCATTAGGCATCTTTAAGAACGTCACAGACGCACACAACAACCAAGCAAGCAACAACTGTGCATTATAATTTAAATTATTGTTCGCAAAAAGTTTTTAAAAAATTTGCCATACCTTGCATTTAAATGCCTTTTAAATTTAAATACGATAAGCCGCATTTTCTTGACAGTAGATTCGATTTTCACACAATGTTTTTTACTTATAAACATAAGTGAGCAGATGCCAGGTTTTTCATAATATTGCAATGGTATTTATGATACTGTCCAAGCAAGCTGATTCCCATTGTGATAACATAGGTGATATTACGCACGAGAACATATACTTATTTATAAATTGACGAACACCTGGCTTTTTATTATACCGGGTGTCACATAAAAATGTCCCCGATTTTTAATTAATTATATCTCAGCTTTAAATTAACATATTTAAATTGCCTTTTTTCACAATATAGTAAATTTAGTTTCTTTTTCGAATAATTGAAGTTTTTGAAAATCAGTTGAATAGCCACTTTACAATGATCAATTTACTGAAAGGGATAGAAAAACTAATTGTTCAAAGAAAAAGTTTTTAAAACAATATTGATATTCTTCCATATTTTGTACTTTCCATAAAACCGAACAAACAAAAATTTTAATGAGTAACAAATCATTACCTTAAATAACGTTTAAATAAATAAAGTAATTTAGTATCTTTCGGCATACCCTCCATTTCTCTCGAGGGAAGTATTACTTCTAGCCACCATTGAATGAAAAGTTTTACCCAATATTCCACGGTTTTCTATCAGTTCTTGAAACACTATTATTGAGAACACTTGAAACTTGAAACCTCTCAGAGGGTTTAAATACTTGGTGGTATGTAGGATCCATCATTATTAAATTATTCTTAACAGTAGGTATTGAGAAATGAAGAAGAACACCAGTGTTCTTTTTAAAACTTTCCCTTTGAACAATTTTTCTATCCCTTTCAGTAAATCGATCATCTTAAAGTGGTTATTCAACTGATTTTCAAAAACTTAAATTATTTGAAAAGGAAACAAAATTGACTACATTATTAATAAAAGACAATTAAAATGTGTTAATTTAAAGCGGAGATATAATCAATTGAAAAGTCCGGAACATTTTTGTGGGACACCCAGTATAGTGTTGATTGTTCTTATACAATAAAAGGTCAAGTGTCTCCTTTAAACAAATAAGTGAATAGGTGTAGGTATTTTGTGAGCGTAATCTCTCCTATGTTATTGCAAGGACAACGGTCCAATATTCTTCCAATAAAATTCTACTTCTTTATCTCTACCTCGGAGTTCGTAGCTTTGTACCTCCATACGCTTGCCGCCCCGCACTACAGGTGAACATAGAAATGTTTAATCGTGAAATGTACTGTGATTTATCTATGTTTATGAATCTCTGTGAAATAGCAAATTATGAAGTGTTGTATTGTCTTGAAGTTTTTATTCTCGGTGAATTATTTAGCTTTCCTGCTAGTTGTACTTAACGCCGGTTAAGAGATTCTATTTTTCTATTCAACAGGCTAGATCGTTAAGACTGCGCCTAAACCCATATCGCGAATTCAGAACTGCTGTCGTATAACTGATGTCATTTAGTTGCTTCAAAATAGTTGCTCTAGAATCCTTGATCTGTTCAAAATTTTGTACCTGCCCGATTTTCGATGTATCCCAAATAACTGTCATTTCCAAACTCGTCTATTAGTATACTTGAGAATTAGTTGCATTGTCGTTATTCATTGTTTATTGTTTATCTTTCAAGTGTTAAATCAATATAAACGTTAATTATACTGTTGAATAAACAGTAGGACTTTATCGATTTTCTTTCACCTGCCACCTAACCTATGCCGATCCTGCATGCCCTGACAGTTATTACAATGGAGTTTTAGGATTTAAAACTTAAGGGCGACTGTTCGAACATTTATTTCAAATACAGAAGAACTTCGAGGGAACAACAGCAAGTCATTTCCCGAGATGCGCAAAAAGAGAAACCGTACCTAAGTTAGGCGTATCTTGAGGATTCCAACAGTGAGCATAGCAGCGTCCTCTGTTGTATTTTTGTTATTAAATTCCTTTAAAATGGAGACCGAATGCCTTCTTTAAGGTAAGGTCAGTTTTTAAACAAAACTAACTAAAAATAGAAGACAACCAATGGACGCAGCCGGTCATCAGCACAGTACTCCAGTAGGAAATTTTAGAGGCGTTTTGAGTAAAGAGATACAGAGTTTTAAGATGTCTGGTCGCCGACTAGCTGAATATCGTATCTTATTGCAAGATTGCATATAGCACTAAGATTTTAACAATTAATTGACAATTTATTACCTTGAATAATAAGTGCCTATTCAAGAGGCTGCAAGAGCCGGGTCGAGGAGTTCAAGTCGCAGAAAGAGACTGCTTTTTACGCAAGAGAAATAAGTTAGAGTTACCAGACCCACTTTTATTAAAAGGACGACGTGCTGCCCAAGCTGAGCAAGCTCAGAGATAATTTAATGAGTGAACGCCAAAGCGTCACGAGGTATGTTAATTACAGCGATTTAAGGTTAATGCAGGTCTGCTAGAAGCTCAACATGCTTAATTGTAGAAAGTTAAATTTAAACACGAAAAACGGAAAGAAAAGATGCAGCTGCAAAACAAAGAACAGAAAGAACTAATTTCAATAATTTAAATTCTTGTCTGTGAACTAAGAGGCCAACTGAAGAAAACTTTTTCTTCTACAAAGCCGCCATCAGAAATACGGAAGATATTCAACATGAAATTTCATTGAACAAATAAACTTGGCTGTCCGTCTTTGTTGGTTGGTCTGTCTCCCTTTCACGCTCTTTAAAGATGCTAAATGACTGTATCTGTGGTGCGAGTCTCACCAGTGCTCAAGTACTAGAATCAGAAATCGCGGGTGCTATTAGGATGGAAATATTTCTTTATGATCCACATCTGGAACATTGGAAGATTTGTATACAGACAAAATCGAATCCCGTCATTTATGACGAGTCGTGTACACAATTATGTATACTGAGTGATTCAGAACACGAGGTACACATAATTGTGTACACACACACACACACAATTATGTATACTGAGTGATTCAGAACACGAGGTACAAAATTTTACACAAGTAGAAAATGGCCAAATAAACACTTTTTGTTCAAGGAAATTTTCCCCAAAAAATCGGGGTTGGGAGGTATTAGCTGTTTATTGTTTTAACAGATGAAATTGAATGGCACAATTACTCGCAATATTTATTTTGAATTTACTTCACAAAAATTGTTCAAACTGTGTTCCACCTACATCAATGCACTATTCGAATGTTAGCGTTAACGGCTGCCAGATATTAGGAAACACATCTTGCCAAGGCATCTCACCAGCAGCCACAGCAATTCTAGCCACAAGATCTTCCTCAGACTCAATGGGTGTGGCATAAACAAGGCTTTTCATGTGTCCCCAAAAATTAAAATCGAGTGGAGTCATATGTCAGGAGATTTAGGAGGCCATGCAACTAGAACATTTCGCACGATCAACGTAAATTCAAAATAAATATTGCGAGTAATTTAGACAATAAATTTCATCCTTTAAAACAATAAACGGTTAATATCTCAATATCTCTTTCTTCGGAAAATTTCATAGAAGAAAAGTTTTTATTTAGACATCTTCTACTTGATGTGCAATTTTTGCCTCTTATTCTGAATCTGAAACTCCCTGTATATTACTGGCAAGTGTTTTCTGAGTAGATAATGTAGGCACTGTCTACACTGAGACGCATAGAAATGTATCAACAGTTTTTTATTACTAAGTAAGCACTAATTCAGTGAAATTATAATAGTTAATTCAATGACTATGCTTCAAATCCCCAAAATTATAATATACGTGTAGATAAGGTAGGCCAAATTTGAACACTGCCTTTTCTTCTCTGTATCTACACTATGCAGGGTAACAATGCAGAAAAGGTGTCATATTATTGCTCAACTCTATGTTACATTTCGGCTATAATAGGCAAAAGTTGTTCTGCTTTCGTCGCAGGGGCCTGACGTTTTCGGAACGTTTTGTTTACGAATAAAAGTCACTTCTAGCTTCTTTGCGTGTAATATGATACTATCTCTTATTTTCGTCTAACTTTTTACTTCATATTTGACACTTTCTTATTATAATGAACGCTCATGTTCTTCTCATTTCGTGTTTTTTTGAGCAATTTGAAACGTTTTCAGCATGAAAATTTGTGTCATCGCATCGCACAACTGCAACAACCATTGCAGCTGAGATAGTGCATTGCTTTCAGTTACAATATGTGTGTGACTATAAGTGAAGTTTTTGCTAGTGTGTGTAATTATTTTCATTGCAGCTCGTTTACATTGTATTTCAATTTTTTTCAAGTGTCTCAATGCCGACATTGATAACCTTACAACATTTCCAAATCTTCCTTAACAAAAAGGAATTAATTATATAATGCTACAAATTGGATACTATTTCAGTTTTTAAAATTGTATCAACATAATTATAAAATTCTCCATTTCAGCGTATGCTTACTTAGAAACTGGGGAGTGATACGAAGATATAAATTAAACATGATGATGATAACGTGAAATACAATATAACTCTGAAAGAACCAAACAACATTCAAGGAATAACTTAAAAATGAGAAATTTTCATTATTAATGCATGTTAACTTGACCTAAAGACAAGGAAGCCATTTCAATTTTGAAAACATATCCTGAAAACTAGAAGTCTTTATGCACCAGACCATAGCTCCAGGTTTTGGCAAAGACTACTCATTGGCAATGAATCATAACCTAAAGACTAGAAATATTTATGATCACAACATAACTAAGTTTCTGCAAAGACTAGTCATTATCAATCAACGCATCATTTAGAGCGTACGAAGTTACCACTCCTTATGGGAGCACAATGGATTACATCAGCTGAAATGTTCTACCAGTGACTTGCAACACATTTACTACTATTTTCCAGTTCCTATGTATTAATTGAAGGAGTAATGAACAAAACAGAAATATACAGAACGAATTTGCAATGCTTTCAATACTAATTCTTGCATTTTAACTGCAAAATATGCATTATTCCTTCAGTACAATTATATTTCTTTCTCGTATGAATCATATATACATTTATAGATATGCAAACCCACAATGAATAGATAACATGACGGTATTAGGTGATAGGTATAAATACGCTGTTTCAAACTTAAAACAAAATAATCAACAAAAACATTGCGTATTTTTTAGATTTTTCACCAAAGTATTCTAACTCTGTTTTGTTTACTTTTGGTTTTAAATAATTATAAATAGTTTTTAGCAAAAATTAGCATCGAAGGCACCAAAAAATACCGACTCCAACCCCGACTCTACCACATCCGAATGAACGACTCCGACTCCGACTCCGACTCCACCACATTCGGAATAGCGACTCCGACTCCGACTCCATCACACTTCAGAGTAGCGACTCCGACTCCGACTCCGACTCCACCACACTTCAGAGAAGCGACTCCGACTCCGACTCCGACTCCACCCTAAAACATGCGACTCCGGCGACTCCGACTCCCGACTCCGACTGCGCAACCCTGGTGTGGACCATATAATATTACTCTCGAAACTACATTGTTATGGCATTCGAGGGGTTGCCCATGATTGGTTCAGATCATACTTAACAAATCGAAAGCAATACGTTGTCATCGACGACGCAAAATCAAACCCACAGACAATTAGCCGTGGAGTTTGTTGAGATCCAACTTCGGTATATATATTCATACAAACAAATCAGTTGTCGCAGTCACCCATTGAAAAACTTCCGTTCCGTTTTCTATGTTCATGTGTAAACCTCATGTGAAGAGCGACCGAGCTCCTTCTTCTTTTTCTCGCCGTCATGCCAGACGGACGTACAGTACAGTAGTTCTTAGTTTAACTATTGTGTTTGATTACCACACACCTCATTCTTGTTATCGTTGCCGTACTCCTTATATCCAAGATGGAACGAGGCCTCTCTGGTCTAACAGGTTATGGGCCCAGTAACCTAACTTTTGATGGCAACGATGAAAGGTATGAGTTGTGGGAAGTGAAATTTTGGGCCTACCCAGACTTGAAGTCGTTGGGTGCCGTCCTTGAGGGCGAAGTATCAAATCTGGATGCTGAGAAAAATAATCAGGTGTTTTCCGAGCTTGTGCAAAGCCTTGATGATAAAAGTCTCTCGTTAATAATCAGGGACGCCTTTGGAGATGGAAGAAAATCCATGAAGATTCTGCGTGATCATTACCTCGGTAGCAGTAAACCGAGAATTATTTCTCTGTATTGCGAGTTGGCCGCGCTGAAGATGAAAAATGGCGAGACGGTAACCGACTACTTGCTGCGGGCAGAGACAACTGCATCCTACCAGAAGAAAGCCTGCGAAAGTATCAGCGATGGACTGATAATCGCCATGATTTTCAGGGGATTGCCAGCTGCCTACAACACGTTTTCTACCGTCATCACGCAAGGTGACAGTACAGAAATGAATTTCCAAAAATTCAAATCGTCGCTCAAGAGTGACGAGAAAACGAAGAAGACCCGACAAGGCTACAGTGAAAGTGAAGAAAAAGTTATGAGAGTGAAAGACTCTAAAAGTACTTGTTACTCATGTGGTGAGTCAGGTCACAAGAAATCTGAGTGCAAAAGTCACAGTGCAAAGAAAAATCGGTGGTGCTCTATTTGTAAAAGTGCATCTCATGATACTAATTTTTGCCAAAAGAAAAATATCGTGTAAGCAATGGCTACTGATAGCAAAGATGTGAAAACTCTTTTCGTTGTAGGGTATCAACAGACTTGGAAAGTGCTTCTGTTGTAGACAGTGCAAAGTTACTGGTAGATTGTGGAGCTACTGCTCACATTATTTGGGATAAATCTAAGTTTGTATCTTTCGATAGAAGTTTTTATCCTAGTAAGCATTTCATTGAATTAGCGGATGGTTCTCGAACGAACAATATTGTAGATGGTAAAGGTGATGCAAGGATTACCCTGACTGATGCCAAAAATAGGAAACACAATGTTATTTTAAAAAATGTTCTTTGTTCTCCTTGTTTTAAGCAGAATATTTTCTCTGTCCAGGCTGCTATTGATCAGGGTGCATCATTTAATTTCAGTCAAAATGTTTCAAAATTGTTTGCTTCAGATGGGACTGAATTTAATATTAAGAAATGTGGTAAGCTGTATTATTTAAATTCTGTCAGCTCAGTTGACTCATAATGCTGTTGGTGAACACACTCTGGAGGAGTGGTACAATATTCTTGGGCATTGTAATGTAAAAGACATGTTAAACCTAGAAGGTATTACTAAATGAATGAAAATCACAACAAACAACAAAATTTCCATTGTGAGATTTGTATCCAGAGTAAAATGTGTCAATATAGGAGCAGAGACCCTGATGAAAAATCTGGACCTATAAGTCCTACCTCTCTCGAGAACTCTATGTATGTCATGTCTTTTGTAGATGATTTTTCAGGCCTTATTTTTGTGTATTTCCTGAAAAACAAAAGTGATTCTGTTGGAGCATTTAAAAAATTCTTGGCTGATTCTGCTCCATTTGGCTCTGTTAAACGTTTAAGAACAGATAACGGCACAGAGTATTCCTCAAACTTGTTCAAAGCTGTTGTCACGGAGAACAAAATAAAGCATGAATTTTCAGCTCCGTACTCTCCCTATCAAAATGGGACTGCTGAGAGATCTTGGAGATCATTGTTTGAGATGGTTAGGTGTTTGTTGCTACATGCAAATTTACCAAAAGAATTGTGGAATCTTGCCGTCAGAACAGCTGCTTACATTAGAAATAGGTGTTTCAACAAAAGGACAGGCAAAACCCCCTTAGAGATGTTCACGAACAAGAAACCCGACATGGGTAATATGCACATTTTTGGTTCAAAGTGTTTTGCCATGGTTCAGAACCCAGGAAAACTTGACCCTAGATCAGAGCAGGGTATTTTTGTTGAATATGACCCGTGCAGCTCTGCTTATATGATTTATTTCCCTGAAACCCGTCAAATAAAAGGAGTCAGATGTGTCACATCCTGTGATAAAATTTCTAGAATTGTGGTGGATGAGGATGAGTTCATTGATGTAGATAATCCGGCTGAGCTGAAAAAAGTGAGAAGGCTGACAAGGCTAAGGCTGCGTTGAAACCTGGGATTGTCCCAGAAGTGATTCAAAATGAAACTCATTTATATGCAGAGCCCACTAGAAAATTTCCTTTGAGAGAAAAGAAGCCTCCAGCTTATTTAAAGGATGATGTTGACCCAGATGAGTTGGATATCACTAATCATTATGTTGATTATTGCTACAGAGTGAGCAGTATCCATAGTCTTACTCTGAGGCAATTTCGTCCCCAGATTCTGTTGAGTGCAAAAAGACAATGAGTTATGAGGTGGCTGCACTAGCCGATAATGAAACGTTTGAACTTGTTGTAAAGCCAAAAGATAGATCTGTTATTGCTGGACGATGGGTCTATAATGTTAAATCAGGATCCAATGATCAGGAAACTTTCAAAGATCGTTATGTAGCCAAGGGATATTCCGAAGTACCTGATGTAGACTTCAAAGAAACTTTTTCTCCAACAGCACGTCTAACTTCTGTTAGAATGCTGATGGATATTGTTGTGTAGAAGTCATACATTGCTCACCAGATGGATGTGTGCACAGCTTATCTTCATGCAAAAATAGACTGATGTTTTTGTTGAACAGCCTGAAGGATTTGTTGAACTTGACAAAAATGGAGAGAAGTTAGTCTGCAAACTCAAAAAATCTTTGTATGGCTTAAAGCAAAGTGGCCGTAACTAGAACAATCTCTTGCATCAATTTCTTGTTGAACAAAATTTTGTTCAATCTCTTAGTGATACTTGTGTTTATAGAAGGGAGAGCGACCCTGGAAAAGTGATTACTATTGTGTGGGTTGATGATTTAATTTTGGCCTCTTCTGACGCTGTTGTATTGAGAGAAGTCAAGTGTTTATTGTCAAATAAGTTCAAAATGAAAGATCTTCGACAAATTTCATGTTTTTTGGGCATTGAATTTGTTGTGAAGCAAGACTCAATTTAGATGAAGCAGTCAAAGTATGTTGAGACAATTTTGTCTAAATTTAGGATGTCTGATTGTGAGCCTAAGTCTATTCCATGTGATCCCAGTGCAAACAAGTTTGATGTTAGCTTTGATTCTAGGAATTTGTGCGATCCAAAACTGTTCCGTGAAATTGTTGGTAGCTTGATCTATTTGATGACTTGTACTAGGCCTGATATCTGCTATGTTGTTACATTACTGTCAAAACATTTAACTTGTCCAACAAATGCTCACCTGAATTTGTGTAAATTTGTGTTGAAGTATCTTAAAGGTACTATTTCATATGGTTTGAAATTTGTGAAATCCGAGAACCCCGTGCAAATTACTGGTTTCTCTGACTCTGACTGGGGTGGATCCTCTGACCGTAAGAGCATATCACGATATGTGTTTAAATCATCTAGCAACAGTTCACTGATATCTTGGAAGTCCAAAAAACAAAATATTGTTGCTGTTTCAAGCTGCGAAGCAAAGTACATTGCCCTGACTTACGCTGTGCAGGAGGGAATTTTCCTCAAACAGCTACTGTGTGATATGGATGGATATGATGAACCGGTTAAAATTTTTGTGGACGATAGAGGTGCTATTGACCTAGCCAAAAACCCTGTCCATCATCAACGCTCGAAACATATCGACATAAGATTTCATTTCATTCGAGAAATTATCCAAGACAATAAAGCAGTTTTGAGCTTTGTTCCTTCAGAGGAAAACATGGCTGACATGTTCACAAAGTCTGTTACCAGACAGTCATTGCTTAAGTTCAAAGTGTGTGTTTAATTCTAAGTTACTGTGTCTGACATGTTTCTAGTTTAGCTTTGTGTACATCAATTGTAAGAAAAGGTAGAATTTTCTTGAGTACATTACTCCTAACGCTTTTGCGGACTATGCATAATTGGGGCGTTATATTTTTTTTGTGTCATGCTCAGTGTAATCTGTTGATATACACTGATGATGTGTATGTTGATTTTCTGACGTTCAAAGTTCAATGAAAGATCTGAGCGTTGAAATGTTAGCTCTAATTGATTACTATGTGAGCTTGTGCGTAGTGGAATGGAATACTTCAGTTGGAGGGGGTGTGTTGAGATCCAACTTCAGTATATATATTCATACATATATATATATAAGTTGCCGCAGTCACCCATTGAATTACTTCCGTTCCGTATTCCATGTTCATGTGTAAACCTCATGTGAAGAGCGACCGAGCTCCTTCTTCTTGTTCTCGCCGTCGTACCAGACAGATGTACAGTACAGTGGTTCTTAGTTTAACTATTGTGTTTGATTACCCCACACCTCATACTTGTAATCGTTGCCGTACTCCATATATCCAAGATGGAACGAGGCCTCTCTTGTCTAACAAAGTTCCACAAGGATCTGTCCTTGGGCCTCCTATTTCTGATTTTTATCAATGATGTGGCTGCCTCGACAAATTAATTCGACCTAGGGGAGGTTCAGAAAAGTCCAAGGATGAAGCAAAACTTGTCAAAACAACCATTTATTGATTACGTAAAATTACTTGAAAGAGAAAAGTGTAGTTAGCGCAGAGGTAATTGAAAAATACACAGTTTTTAGAGGTTACAAATCTAAAAAGTGATGCAGGGTGTAAGTCCCAAAGTAATGACGCAAAATTGGAGCAGAACTGCGTCATTGTTACGAGAAAACTCGCCTCAGCGAACACGAGTAACACTTTAGCAGCTCAGCCAACACACAAATTATAGGCGAGTCTGAGCACGATTCTTATACGTGCATCCTAATGGCACACTCGGATATAAGCAGTCTACCCAGTTAGAGACCTATAAAATACTAAGGTCAGGTAGTACTCTACACACTGATGTCCAACCCAGGTAGACGCTGAATTGAAGTTCTTCGGTTATTCCTACATAGGCAATGCTCGACAACTCGAGATGTCTCTGACTAAACATGACCAGTCACAACGGTCTAGCAATACAACAGCACCACCCGGACATAGTTATCACATACATCCACCAAGGAGGTCAACAAGTGAACAGGCGGCACATTTTAGATACATCAGTACAAGTAAATAAATTACCTTATGTGCATGAACGCAGTCTTCTATGACATTCATAATCAACTATATATGTGATCTAACATATCCCAAAGTCACTAAAATAAAATAGGCAAATATGTCATTTAATATAGCAAGTTAAGTGAGGAACTTAATTCTAGAGTCCAAAAACCATAGCTCAATCCATCACATTAGCTGTAATTGACAGTGAGGATTTATACAATACAGTACGCCTAGAGAAAATTAACAGCTGTCACAAAGAATACAGCAAATGAAAGCAGCACTGCCAAGCAAGGATCAACATAAGGCTCAATAATTTACTCAAACAAAATGAATGAGTTCACAACACTGAACAACACAGATCAAGTCAACCATTAGAACAATGTGTAAAACCGTTAGCAATTGACTATATCCCCTATTATTTAATACTATACTTACATTTCTTCTCTGGAGTCTACACACTACACTCAGACGGTTCTCTTACATGATTGGTGGCCTCTGCCTGAAGGGCTGAGTTTATATACCTAAGGTACCGGAAGAGAGCGCTTCCGGAAAACGAGTGAACTTGCGCAATGGTTCTCTCGATACTCGGAGGTACAAAATTTCTATCGTTATTTGAAAATATAAATTTCATAAATTGCTGGGAAGGCAGCACAAATGAAATTATCAAATCTACATCATTTTTCAAATTCATAATTTTTGCCGATGACAGCACGCTTTCTGCGGTCCTTCCGAACCATAATCCCGCTGTGATTGCGGAGAGTATAAATAATGAACTCCAAAAGGTTTCATCGTGGCTTAAAGCTAATAAAATCAGCCTTAAAACCGATAAAACAAAATATATTACATTCCCATACAGGAACAATATATCTCTCACACGCACATAAATTGGCGAAGGTGAAATCGAAGAAAGCAACTCATGTAAGTTTCTGGGCATTATAATTGATTAACATCTGATCTTCAAACAGCACATCGCTCATATTAGTTCTAAATTATCAAAATCCATCGGAATCCTAAATAAAGTTAAAAATTACCTGCCAGAAACAGCTTTACAAATACTCTACCGAACGCTCATTTCACCATGCTTGCAATACAGAATAGAAGCATGGCACGGAACTGACAAAAGTAAAACTAATATAATTTTACTCTGCAAAAAAAGAGCCATCAGAGCGGCAAAGAATCTAGAATATAATGCTCACACAAATGATTCATTCAAAAATTTACAAATACTTAAACTTTCGGATCTCTACAAAATCTCCATCTGTAAGTTCATTTACAAAACATAAACAAATGATGGCAATAATAGCCTAAAACAATCACCAACTGCGCAAACTGGTCATCACGACTAATTAACCCGAAATAGATGTAAATTCAGGCTTCCTTATTATTTAAAGGACCGGCTTCAACATAGTATCCTCTTCGTTGGAACTAAAACTTGGAACTCATTCCCTACGGAGATCCGTGAAAGTAATTCTCACAAGGTATTCAAAATAAATCTTCAATCTCACTTCTTATCAGAATACTAGTCGTGTAAGATCACGAAGTCAAATCTTGTCTCCTACATGACTGGTCCTAATAATATAATTTGCCATGGGTAATATCGCCGATCTTCAGTCTGCTATTAAATCGATTATCGAATATACTGTAAAATATGGCCCAAATGACCTATACTGTAAAATAAAACATCAAATATAGAGTTAATTATCTCATTGATCAGTCTACTGCGAAACTAAGTTAAGTGAATTAGATTAAACATCATTGTAAACCTTAGAATAACGTTGATGGTAGGATGCCCCAGAAGTCGCTGAACTTATTCGGGCCCACAGGTAGCTATACTCAAATTCAACCACGCTAGTAGACTTTAAAAACATTCTCCTCTGTATCACCTGTGGTATAAAATTGTATAATCCTTGCGATTCAATGGCAGAGCCCTTAAGGGCTTCAAAGTTTTTCTACACTAGTAACTAACGGTGGGATATCTCTAGTCAGATCTAGAGAACTCCATTTTCAAATGACGTATGCCATTTATTAGGATTTATTAATTTACACACATTGCGTTGAAGCATCAATGTTTTAGTTCTAAAGTTTATCCCACTATCAATAAAAAAAAATGAAAAAACTTTTGATTATTTTTCTATTTGAAGCAAACTTTACTATCACAGGATGAAAACAAAGTTTTTACGGTGACTCAAGTAATTTTGAGAAACATGTGATAATTTCCATAGGTGCTCTCGCCTAATGGAAAACGCTTTCACGTTGCCTTATTGAGCCTTATTTGCCTTATTGTATTGAGTGTTTTGCTGCTGCAACAGCAGCAAAACACTCAATACAGCGATGGTGCTTACATCAGGTCACATAAGGCAACGTGAATGCGTTTTCCATTAAAAGAGAGCACCTATGGAAATTCACATGCTTCTCAGAATTACTTGAGTCACCGTAAAAAATTTTTTCCATCCTGTGATGGTAAAGTTTGCTTCAAATAGAAAAAAAAATTAAATTTTCGTTTAATTTTTTTTTATTGATAGTGGGATAAACTTTAGAGCTAAAAAATTGATGCTTCAATGCGATGTGTGTAAATTAATAAAGCCTAATAAATAAAACACGTCATTTAAGGAGACCTTATCCACTCCAACCGTAGATTTTTTTCTATTGGACTTACGTCTATGAAAATTTGCAGACTACTAGGTCTCTAGATTCCTAACAACTTTTATTGAACAAGTTTTTTGCCCTAGGCCATAGAAAAATTTTTATTCATGATAATTAAAAATATGTATATATGACATTTGTTCTAAATTCGCCAAAGTTTACAAAGCTAGAGCAATGCGGTTTGTTGCATTTGAAAGTAGAATGTGTGCTCCTAAATCGTATCGAGCCATTTTTTTGATTTGAATTCATTCTGAATTTATAAATTTTTTTGAAAAAATGGAGTATCAAATTTGTACTTTTTTTGTAAAAAGTCTACGGAAAAATTTTCACAAATTTTTTTGAAAATCAACGCCGATACAACTTTAGAGCACATATTTCACTTCCAAATGCAGCAAACCACATTGCTCTAGCTTTGTAAACTTCGGAGTTATATCGACAAACGTCTTGATAAGTTACTTTTTTTATAAAACCTATTTTTAAGAAACAAAATGCTTCTCCTCCTACATTTTTTGAGCTACAGTGATGATTTTGGTATCATTGGATGCAGAAAAACAAGGGCTTTACAATGTATTGAGAAGTTTTTCAAAATTCATTTTTGTTTCAAAGTTATGACGTCATAAATTTGAATTTTCTTGAGAATATTTTGATTTTTTTTCTTTTTAATTTTTTAAATTTTTATATTGGAAATTTGAGGAAAAGCATTCAAGTTTTTGGAATGTCCACGTTATTCTGCATCCAATGATACCAAAATCATTACTGTAGCTCAAAAACTATCAGAGAAAAAGCATTTAGAAACCCCCCCCCCCCCCAAATGTCGTTTTCTATGATTTCCCATTTTCTTTTCAAGAAAATCGCATTTTGTCATAAATGATAAATGATTCTAAATTGTATTTCCTATCAGTATACCAAATTTCATTGCTCTAAATTCAATAATAAAAAAAAATATTCGGATGGGGATGAGGAATATGAATGATGAAATATATAAAAAAATGAAATTGAAAAAAATTGAAAATTTCAGATTTTTTTTTTTTTGTCCACGTTATTCTGCATTCAATGATACCAAAATCATTACTGTAGCTCAAAAACTGTAGGAGGAGAAGCATTTAGAAAACCCCCCCAAAAATGTCGTTTTCTATGATTTCCCGTTTTCTTTTCAAGAAAATCGCATTTTGTCATTGATGATAAATGATTCAAAATTGCATTTCCTATCAGTATACCAAATTTCATTGCTTTAGGTTCAAAAATGAAAAAAAGGTCCGTAAGAGGGATGCCCTCCCCCCCCCCGGGAGGGACGTTAGCTCTGGGGTAGGTTCCTGATATTTTTACAGACATTCCGGGACATGTCTCTAACTCATTTAAAGCAATAAAAACAAAAATCGGGAGAATCGACCTTTGGACTGCAGATGCCCCCAATATGGTATTTAAAGATGGAGTTCTCTAGATCTGACTAAGATGCCGCACCGCTGTTTACCAGTGAATGATAAATTTTGAAGCCCTTAAGGGGCTTCCACACGATCAGTTTTTTCGCCAGTTAACACTGACAATCCAGAGTGTGGTCAAAACGCTCGCGTTCACACGTTCGTTTTCTTAACTGGAAGTGGCGGCTGTGGCGCGTCGCTGGCAGGCTTGGCAGTGCTTCACAATGTGTTGTCGTGAGAGGTTAGTCGTAGTAAAAGCAAACATACTCATCGGCTTTGCGGTCATAGAGAAGAAAAGACGCCGTAAATAGATAGAGGGTAGAAGATTGGCTGGCTAAACATCCAGAAAATGGCAGTTATAACCGGATTTGTAGTAAGTTAGGGCTAAATATCCAAATTTCGCTCACTAATTATTTGTCGCATTCCTTCCTTTTCTCAGCATTTGTAAAATTTAGTCACACCAAATCTAACAAATACTACAACTTCTACAAATGTAATAATCTACTTCATAATAACTTCAACTGCAGGTAATATTTTCCGATCGTTCTATTCAGTTTTGCATGTACCAGCGTGTAATCGTAGAGCTCGTATATTGAAATTTTTTCTTGAAGAACCATATTCGGTCATTTCCTAGCGACACATTGACTAAGATATAGAAATAACAATTGAAATCTAGCGCACATTCATTAGAACTGTATGATAGAATGCAAGCGTAAATCTGGCATCCGCAAGTAAATATTATAAAATATCATAAGCCTCTCAAATTACTGCGTGATAATATCTAATAATGCATGAGAATGTGACAGCGGTACGGGTAAACTAATAAATGTTTAGATTTATTTCAGGAAACATTTTCATGCTGAAATTAAATGTTAAGAAGAATTCATGGAAAAAGTTTTTCATTTTATTTGAAAATGCCGGACAAATTGTTGAAATCGCACTTCGGTTGAATATTTAATACTTTCATTCTAATAAAAAAAATAATATACCTTTGCAGTATTTCCTGAGTGAATATTAAATAAGATTGGAAATCTTTTGTAAATGGCGCTGACACAACAGGACGAATGCATTATGATATGCTTGTAATGAAAAAACTATTGTTCCCCGCACCTTTGAATCCATGTGTTATCCTCTGCTAAATAATAGATTTTTGGAAGCAAAGGCTCTAAATTCTTTCCTAAACTATTTTTGAAGCGTATTAATTTTTCCTTCAACCCATTCTCATTTAAACTAATATTGTGTTGATTCATTTCTTCAATAACATATTTGAGCGACTTGCTTCTCATATCTCTGCTCTTGTATTCATTGCTTTGTACTTTCCACATAGCAGGCTGTACACGAAAATAGTTGATTTATCATTGAGACCAGGCTGAGACCATTTGATACGGGAGAGCGATCGCAGCCACCCTTACTAGACGCCGGGCGGGCGAAAACCACGGCGAAAACTGACACGCAAATAGAAGCAAACTAGCAGTCACACCCGACAGTGGCGAGTGCCGAGTAGAGAGCAAAAGAGAGCACGCATGCCCAAATATGGTGTTGCGGAACCGTGAGTGTCAGTGTTGACTGACGAAAAAACTGATCGTGTGAAAGCCCCTTTAGAGGCTTTGAAACGCGAAGGATTATACAATTTTTATACCACAGGGGATACAGACGGAGAAAGGTTCTAAAGACTACTAGCGTGGTTAAATTTGAGTAAAGCTACCTGTGGGCCCGAATAACTTCAGCGACTTCTGGGGCATCCTACCATCAACGTTATTCTAAGGTGTACAATGATGTTTAACCTAATTCACTTAACTTAGTTTCGCATTTGACTGATCAATGAGATAATTAACTCTACATTAGATGTTTTATTTTACAGTATAGGTCATTTGGGCCATATAAAACAGTATATTCGATAATCGATTTAATAGCAGACTGAAGATCGGCGATATTACCCACGGCAAATTATATTATTAGGACCAGTCATGTAGGAGACAAGATTTGACTTCGTGATCTTACACGACTAGTATTCTGATAGGAAGTGAGATTGAAGATTTATTTCGAATACCTTGTAAGAATTACTTTCACGGATCCCCGTAGGGAATGAGTTCCAAGTTTTAGTTCCAACGAAGAGGATACTATGTTGAGACTGGGCCTTTGAATAATAAAGCAGCATGAATTTACATCTATTTCGGGTTAATTAGTCGTGATGACCAGTTTGCGCAGTTGGTAATTGTTTTAGGCTATTATCGCTATCATTTGTTTATGTTTATGTAACTCTATCGTTACTTTGGTGTGTGATCTGACGCAGGGTTATAGTTCCTTTTGTCATTACTTGTTCCATCGTTGTTCGTAACGATTTTACGATTACTTCATAATTATTGCGGTGCTAAAAAAAGTAAAACGGAAATATTAGGTATAATCCAATCATCAGTTAGGCTTCCATCTCAATTTTCCATTTTATCAAAAGCAGTGCAACGATTTCGCACACTGTCGGCATCACAGAACGCTGCGCTTCCTAACCTAAACCTGCCAACCCAAACTTAACCAGGCCGTTACCGGTCCCATTTAAAGGATGCTCAATGACCGTATTTGTGATACGAGTTTCACCAGTGCACAATTATAGAATATTTAAATCGCGAGTACTAAGATAGAAATATTTGTGCGTCGTCAATGTCTGGAGGATTTGTTCAAGGAAAATATCGAGTCCCATCATCTACGACAGGTCGTGTCCATAAACATACAAGTATCTTACCGACGTATAAACTAGTATGCCCAAAAATGAGCTCGGAGAGAATAAAAAACTTAAACCTTATACAAATTTGTGATATTTCATACGCTAATAATACTGGCACAACAGAGTTCACCGGAGTCAAAGCCATGAGTTGGATTGTTGTATAATGCATTTGCAACATAGCTGGAACAGTAGGAAAAGTTAGCTACCAAAATAAGAGTTGTCATAATGTACTCACCAGCGTACGAAAACAAAAATTTCCACACAAACTAACAAGAACATTTTAGTACAGAAATTAAGAAATGGAACAGTAGTAGTGTTCTATAAAGTAATATATATATGACGAATCATGTACTCATACGTTCTGTCATAATGTTGACGGATCAAGTACCCCAGCAACAGCAACAATACCAACAGAAGCAATAACAAGCTTCGAGAGACTATTGCACGCAAGAGAAGCATAAGTCAACTCTCAAGAGGCTCATAGACGATCAATTTAATAGTCAATATCATTGACTCACTGTATTGATGAGATTTTTGTTGCCCACTAAGTCAATTAATTGACGGTCGTCAATCAAGCCGACAGACGATCAATTAAATTGTCAATGTTCATTATTGTCAATTATATTAACAATAAAATTGATCGTCTATTGGCCGCTTCAGTCTTTAAGATCAATCTGTGTTTACCGAAGGCAATGAGCGAACTGAACAATCATTGTGTTTATAAATTAGTTACCATAACAACTATTTTTTACAGACAGAAAATGTGTAATTTCTTTATTGGACGGACTCAATTAACAGAAAATTTCCTGATCATTTCTCAGTCATCAAATGTTGAGCGTTGTTTCGTATACAAAATTACCACTGTTAACATACCTGTATTTTAAATTTATCGTTTATGCGTGCTACTATTTATATAAGTCAACATTTCAACTGAAGCAATTATACAATATTCATTTTTAAAATGATTTAGATACCTTTCTTTTTTCTAGAAATCGTTGATTCGAATATTGCTGAATATAAAATTTAATATAAAACTTGGAATATCTTAAAGCTAAAACGTTCATATTTTCGAAATTTTACCAGAATAAATATATATTTCGAGCGAATAATCTAGTTTCCTTACAAATGATTACATTTCTCGACAAAATACCAGGTAAATTTTGTCGGACTTAGGTGTAACGTGTCAGCAGCACTTGATAGTTTTAATCAACGAAGATAAACCTATTTTAGTAGAGCGTGCCGGACTCCACATAGGATTGGGTTAAATTCCTGTTCAGCCGTCGGTATGTCAATATGCGTTTTTTTAAAGCGATGACTGCGATGGGTTGAATTAAAGTCCAGTATTCACGTCTAATTTATAATCTAAAGCTGCTAGCAGCATTATAATTATCATCATCACCTGAGTCTATAAATTTTATAAGATTTTCATAACATCTTCAAACGACCCATCGATGGGCCGTATCACAGCAGGGAGAACTTGAGCGCGACCACCGCAGTCAGCGCGGTGAGTACCTTGAGATATTCGGGTGAAGTTGGAGTTTTCATTCAGTGTTTCCATGTGTAATGAAAATTTCAATGAAAAACTTCAATGAAAACTTCAGTTTTTTGAAAACATCATTTGTCGGCTGTACATCAGGAAAAACTACTTATTTTACCAGAAATTCTCTTAAATATCTCAAAAAATTCTTATGCCATTCTGGTCATGGAACAGGTCTACATCCGTCAGTTCAATTTCTAGATATACTCGATAAATATGCAACAACACCTTCAGACGGAGTAAGTAGTGGCAGACAACACGTCCATACAGAGAAAGTTAGAGGTTGGAGTGAAGGGGACAGGTAACGGCCTGGCTAAGTTTGGGTGGGCAGGTTTAGGTTAGGAAGCTCGGCGTTCTGTGGTGTCGACAGTGTGCAAAATCCTCGAACGGCTCTTGATAAAATGTGAAAATTGCGATGGAAGTCTAACTGATGTTTGTATTATGATAAATATTGAATTTTGCTGTTTTTTGTGTTACAATGATTATGAAAGTTACCGTAAAACCGTTACAAATAAAGATGAAACATTTAATAACAATAGGAACAATAGCCCTGCGTTAGATCACACACCCAAGTAATGATAGAGGCAACAGCAGAAAAACACTCAATACAGCGATGGTGCTCACAGCATGTCACATAAGGGAACGTGGAAGCTTCCTTCCATCCCGTGAAAATATTCAACACTTTTCAAAAATACTTGAGTCACCGATTGCTTTGTTTTCAGTTAAATATATCATGAAATTTGTTTTAAATCGAAATAAAAAACATAGGTATCACACTAAATTTTCATTATTGTCTATTGCACAGATTTTGAGAATTGAAATTTGATGCTCTAATACAATTTTAGAAAATTAATCATTCCTTGTGAATCATAGACCTTCTTTGAAAATTGAATTTTTACGATTTCTGGTTGGTAGTTTATTTCCCAAAAAATGTTGTAACTTTTGAAGCCCGTAGGGCTTAGCTAGTGTTGGTGTGAGGTTATGTGTGTATATTTGATGGTGATCGTATGTCACCTGTCGTAGTAGTGTTTTGGGCGAGCATTGCATGAAAATTAATTGTCATCGCCCATATGACTGTCGTTGACTGCTGCTGCGATCTAACCCAGTATCGCAGTGACTAGGATAATACAGATAGCGATTGAAATCTTACACACATTTGTTAGAACTGCGTGGTAGAATGTACGTGTAAATCTGGCATCGGTGCGCAAGTGTAGAATATAATAAACCTCTTCAATTACAGCGTGGCAGGACCTAACACTGTATGTGAATGTGACATCGATGCGGGTAAACTAATGAACGTTTAGATTTGTTTCGCAAAACATTTTTCGGTCGAAATTAAACATTAAGGAGAATTCATATACAAAGTTTTTGAAATTATTGTTTAAATACCGGATAAATAATTGGAGTCGTACTTTTGGCTGAATATTGAACTGTTTGCATTCTAATATACAAAAATAATGCAGCTTTGCAGTATTTCTTGTGTGAATAATGAATGAAAAGGGAAATCCTTTGTAAATGGCTCTGACACTACAACAGGACATGTGCATTGTGATATGCTTGTAACAAAATAAACTATTTTTCCCCACAACGTTATGAATACTGAAAAAAAATACGCACCTTTAAATCAGGTGCTATCCATATAGATCAGGTGCTATTCCTTATAAAATAATAGATTTATTAAACTGACATCGAAGCGCATGAATTTTTTACTTCAAACCATTCTCATTTAAACTTATATTGTGTTGCTTCATTGCTTCAATAACATATTTGAGAGACTTCCTTCTTATATCTCTGCTCTTGTATTCGTTGCTTCGTAGTTTCCACAAAGTAGGCTGCTTTCGAATCTAGCTAATAAACGAAGCCGTCGCGTATCGAGACCAGGAAAAGATTATTTGATGCGGAGGAGCGACGACAACCATCCTCCCTCAGCGTCAGGGGGGCCCGCAGAGACTGGCAGTGGCACGCAAATACGAGCAAAGTGCTCAAGTCTGCAAAGAGGCAGTCACATGGGAAATTACAACTTTCACACAATGCTCGACCTAAATATACCACTACGAAAAATTAACCTATACGGTCACCATCATATATACATACATACATATCCTCACACACCACCAATAGGGAAGCTCTTCAGGCTGCAAAAAGTTCAAAAATTATTAAAAAATAAACTTCTTCCCAGGCGTCGTGAAAATTTCGTTTTCAAACATCATGTATGATGCACAAGGTATGATTAATTTACAAATTTTTTAGTAAGGTATTGAATTTCAAACATGAATATGAGCTCAATGGTCAATAATTTAACTTAATTGCCTTATCCATTAATTTTAATTCGTATTGAAACAAATTTTACGGCTAGCAACTGAACAGAATTTCATCGGTGACTCAAGTATTTCTAAAAAGTGTTTTCTCTTTCCAAATGTGTTCTCATGGAATGGAGAGAAGCTTTACGTTGCCTCATGTGACAGATATCAGCGATTTAGAAACATTACAAATACATGTCTTGAATGCTCCCCTGGAGTAAATAAACCCGTTGGTTTTTTCCTTCTAGTTTCATTTATGCGTTTAGATGCTTGAAATAAAGCAGTAGTTTATTTTTGGTGGATATCTGTCAATTTGAATTTGAAAAAAGTCCTTGTTTTATGAACAAAATATTATCAATTGGTTAGTATTTGAATGTTGTCTTAATAATTGCATTCATTTAGAATAAGTTCCTCACTTTTCATGATGGAAAATTTCAGATTTTGGTCTCAAAATTTCAAACTGATTTCCACGTCATCAAGGAATTTGTCAATAATTGATCGTCATTCCTGAATTGCCGGATGAATTCTCCAGCCGTCATTTATCATTCGTGCTCATTGAACTTTGTAATAGGTGCGTCAGTTTGGTGGGCTGCAGGTGTAGTTAATCAATACTTTGTGCCTTCATAGTATTATCTTGTGCTCGTAATATTTCTGTCTGTGTAACAAATAATGATGCTGTCGTCATTTCTGATCATAAAATCACAATTTTATTGATGTAGTTGCTCACTTATGCCAAATAATAACATAACTTTGATTCTGCAAGTATTAGTGATAATCGAACCTATTCTGTTCATGTTAAAAAAAAGTGGTAATATGAATCTTAAATTTTGTAATGTTGATACTCAAGATGTAAACCACTATGTGACTAGCTAACTCTTCATATTATATGCATAAAATACCTGTACAATTGCTTACAACATATTTTATTTTTTGAGTGATTAATTCAAACAGGACACGTGACACGCACAGGACACTCAACAAATCAGTTTCTCAAGTATTGAGCCAATATCCTCGTTAAATTGTGAGGTGCAAATTTGCACTTGCGCTTCCGAGTGAACTTCATTACCGGAAGCCAAGGCCGCTCCTGCACCCGTCCCGCTGCCTCTGATCTTCGTCTCGCTCTGTCTTGCTTGACCCCGCGCCGTGCAGCATCTCCGACCGACGCTTCCCAATACATATGTTAAAGTCACTACTTGCCTTTATTTTGCCCACAACGCCATACTTCTGCTGTACAATTGGGAGTTTCAACTAATTTCGAAACGTTACCCGATGTACATTAATTAATAATTTTACATTAGTTATCCATAAAACCATCCATTGGATGCTGTCTATGAATGTTATCAGTATTTTTAGTACGGATTCGAAAAAATTTTCATAGGTATGTGTTCTCGAAGACTGGAAAGTTGCATAGTATAAAATTTTGGAAGGCGAAGCCCGTTACCAGTGGGAACGGGATGTGGGATATTGATTCGGCACAGTCATGTCATGTCACAAGTGAGAGTCCTCGAGCGGGACTCCCGCTCGATGACATATCACTCCCGCTGCGGGTCTTGAGTGCGGGAGTGATAAGCAGGCCGTCACGTGAGCCGACTGATGGCAGGTCATCTCTACCACAGACCATATACTAGAAGATCCGCAACTTATCACTAAGCGAGTTTGAGCTCCTGCCGCGATGACGTAGATGCCAATGAGGAGCCAAGAAATTGTGACGTCACGAAAAATCGGCAGGAGACCCTGTTTGAATCTGAAAGCAGCTGTGGCAGAGGTGTAACGAAGATTGCTGCAAAAATGGCCCCGTACGTACGGTTTAAAAAGTGCTGGATGGTAAATTGTGGAAATGATAACCGTCAATGTCCTGATTTGTCGTTTTTCCTATTTTCAAAAGGAAATTACGACGAGTGGATGGCAGCATGTGGTACTGTAACGTTGAAGATGGATAAGAGATCCAAAAGGTCGGAGAGGGCTTATCTGTGTGCCAGCACTTCTCTCGTTCAAACTATAACTTCATTTTGTCTCCATTCAGAAATGCGAGAAAGTTATTGAAATCTTCAGCCGTTCCAAAAAGAACTGTGCAAGACCAAGGTAATGTAAAACTTTTAGTTGTTTCGTTTATTCCAAGTTAACGCAGCAAATCAAAGTTTCACTAATTATGATTTTCCTCAGACCCTTGATTTTGAGTAATGAATGGCTGTTGGATTGACGTATAATAGCAGTGTGTTAATCAAGAGTAGAAATTTTATGGGCTTCAAATTTCTATCAAAAATGTAATCAGAAACATTGTTGGTAGCTTTAGCTGAAATAAATAGATAATGCAGTAGATAACCCCAAAATTTAATTTACATTAATAAAACTGAATGCTATGCTTTTCATGCAAGATTTAGTTACAAATTCAAATATTAAAGTAATGTTCCAATAAATAAATAAATGCTGATTTAAATTGTCTCAAATTGGCTATAATTTTGCAATGCCAGTAAGGCAGTAATTGCTTGTATTGTATTAAAATTTAACACAATCAAAATCTCTCATTAATAGTTTTCTTGAATAAGTGATGATTAAACACTTTGGATCATCCTATGTTTTTATCCAAGTTCTTTCAATTTGCTTGCAACTTATAAGATACTTTAAAATTATTTATTTATGGCTATTGTGTGAAGTAATCATTGTGATATCTTGATTGCACTCAATGAGCATGAGTGATCCATTTCAAATAATTTTGTTTGCTTTTTGAAATTTAGTTTTTTTCTCACTGCTCATTGCCTTTATTATAATGAAAAGAAACATCATGCAGGCTTCTTTACTTTAGTAGGAAAATAGGAGCATACCTACTCTTACTTTACACAGCTTTGAAATAAATGATTAGGTTTGAATAGGTCAGCTTTCGATCCTACATCTAGTCACTTTCAAAGGTGACTTTTAATACTATGAACAGTGATCAGACAGTGTTATTCATAAAGCTGGCCTTGTAGAGTTGGCCACCAAAGATGACCATGCAAAGTTTAGATAGTTTACATAGGGTTCCTCTTGGTTAATTCAAGGTCCAAAAACATGATCAATGGATCTTTTTTAAAAAAAAATGTTCAGAGTAGGCTACTTGGAATCTCAATTATTATGAACTTCAATTTCAAATAAAAATTTTACTAAAATTGAATGATTAAAAATCTAGTTAAAAGGAATAAAACTTATTGAGATCAAAAGCATTCACATTGAGATTGGGCAATTTACATAATAATAATACTAATAATAATAATTTGAATTTTCATAAGGATCAGTACAATAGTTTACAAGATACAGGGGCTAGAAGCTGGGTAGTGGGTTGATTTACTTGAATAAAAGGTCTAAATTCATATGATTAATTTAACACTGAAGGGGGGAAAGAACCTATTTATTGCATCTCAAAGGCTGTGTTTTGAAAATGGTATGGGTATTCTAGAAGCCAACATACATCTTAATGACTTTGGTTTGTGGGGATTAATATTGAATGGTACTTAGCTCTATGAGTATATTACTCATTTCCTTTTACTTTCTCTGTGAAACTATGTTATGGTGGTGGAGCCTTAAAATGACTTATTTTCTCCTAAAGTATTAATAGGCGATGCCATGACGTAAAAGTTCAGAAAAATTAAGGTTGTTGGAAATATCACTCATTGTGTAGTATGCTTCAATTTCATTTGAGGTGCCATATCACTGTTCTCAATTTATTCTCTTATTTCTCTATCAGCTGCTGGTACTGAACCTCCTGCTCTTGGTGCTACAAGCCTTGGCACTCCTGGGGCATCAAGGTCGGCCACACCTCTTGCTACAATGCCTGGTGCTGCAATGCCTGCCACTCCTAACAAAAGTAAGTTTACATTTTAAATGATGATTCCCCAATCCAATTGAGGAATATTAAAATGAAAGAAAAGAATGTTAACATTGAGTTTAATGTATTGAAATTTTTGAAAAAGTCAAGGCCAATTGAAGAAATATTCATCCCATGTGAAAATTGAAGCCAATAAGCTTAATTTACACTTATTTAGAGAGTACATGGCTGTCACTTATGAAGCCTTAGTGTACACAAAGAAAGGGTAGTACATTTCCAAATACTTTTGAGAATGGTATTCACACATGTTTTACAGTGTGTAGCATTTATCCAGGAAATAGATGCTACATAATTCATTATTACACTCAATGAAACATAGCAAAGAAAGTTTTTTGTAGGGAAACAAACTTCAGCTTTGAATTGGAAATTATTTCATACATAATACAGGGGTCAAAATGTTTCTAGCAATCTTTTTCCATGTACATTTAGTGTTGAATTAAGAAAAATAATTGAAATGTTCAAAAATGTTGTTATATATAATCTGAATTATAATCCTGAGATAACTCAGGAGCTTCATGAATGAGAAATACCTAGTGCAGTGTTTGTGTTGACAGGTTAGTCTTGGTTGGTAAAAATAGGTTTTGCATTTATTTAATTAGATGAGCTCTTCCAGTTTTTGATGAGCCTCCTCTGTACCCCAGTGCTTAATTCCTTATGTACCCTTACAGTGCAGCAGAACTTTAATTTACCAATAGGCCTTGTCTATTTTACATCATGAAGGATCACTAACATTTGATGATTTCCCAATAAGTGGGATAAAACTGTTGTATCCATTGGAAGTAGTATTCCATGAGAGAGAATGTCAGGGCCTGAGCTGATGGTGAGGTCGGCTTTCTTTTTTGTTTGTACCTAAATGTTTTCCTTGCATACTAGATGCTTCCTTCCACTTCATCTGTGAAATTATGTTATGGGATGGAGCCTTAAACCCCCTTCTCTACCAATGAGTAAGAATTGAATGACATGAAGTAGAGCTTCTGGCAGAATTAAATTTGTTGAAAATACCACTCATGTTGTAGTGTGCTTCAATTTTATTTGAGATGCCATATCACTGTTCCCAATTTATTCCATTATTTCTTCATCAGTTGCTGGTACTGTACCTCCTGCCCTTGGTGCTACGAGACCTGCCACTCCTGGCACCTCGAGAGCTGCCACTCCTGGTGCTTCATGGGCTGCCACTCCTAGCACTTCAAGAGCTACCACTCCTGACCCCTCAAGGCCTGCCACTCCTGACGCCTCGAGACCTGCCACTCCTGCCGCCTCGAGACCTGCCACTCCTGGTACCTCAAGGCCTGCCACTCCTGGCACCTCAAGGCCTGCCCCTCCTGGCACCTCAAGGCCTGCAACTCTTGGCAACTCCTGGCACCTCAAGGCCTGCCCCTCCTGGCACCTCAAGGCCTGCCACTCCTGGCACCTCAAGGCCTGCCACTCCTGACCCCTCAAGGCCTGCCACTCCTGACACCTCGAGACGTGCCACTCCTGGTGCTTCATGGGCTGCCACTCCTAGCACTTCAAGAGCTACCACTCCTGACCCCTCAAGGCCTGCCACTCCTGACGCCTCGAGACCTGCCACTCCTGCCGCCTCGAGACCTGCCACTCCTGGTACCTCAAGGCCTGCCACTCCTGGCACCTCAAGGCCTGCCCCTCCTGGCACCTCAAGGCCTGCAACTCCTGGCAACTTCTGTCACCTCAAGGCCTGCCCCTCCTGGCACCTCAAGGCCTGCCACTCCTGACGCCTCGAGACCTGCCACTCCTACCGCTTCGAGACCTGCCACTCCTGGCACCTCAAGGCCTGCCACTCGTGGCACCTCAAGGCCTGCCCCTCCTGGCACCTCAAGGCCTGCCACTCCTGGCACCTCAAGGCCTGCCACTCCTGGCATCTCAAGGCCTGCCACTCCTGGCACCTCAAAGCCTGCCACTCCTGGCACCTCAAGGCCTGCCACTCCTGGCACCTCAAGGCCTTCCACTCCTGGCACCTCAAGGCCTGTCACTACTGGCACCTCAAGGCCTGCCACTCCTGGCACCTCAACGCCTGCCACTCTTGGTACCTCAAGGTTTGCCACTCTTGGCACCTCAAGGCCTGCCACTCCTGGCACCTCAACGCCTGCCACTCTTGGTACCTCAAGGTTTGCCACTCCTGGCATCTCAAGGCCTGCCACTCCTGGCACCTCAAAGCCTGCCACTCCTGGCACCTCAAGGCCTGCCACTCCTGGCACCTCAAAGCCTGCCACTCCTGGCACCTCAAGGCCTGCCACTACTGGCACCTCAAGGCTTGCCCCTCCTGGCACCTCAACGCCTGCCACTCTTGGTACCTCAAGGTTTGCCACTCTTGGCACCTCAAGGCCTGCCACCAGTGCTTCCAGCAAACAATGCTACTCATCTTCGTGGAGGGAAACGACACAGGTTAGTCGTGTTGAAATAACCGCTGAGTTCGTACCTCATTGAAGTGTCTTTGAATTGTAGCGAGATAGATTTTTCAACTTACAAGCCAGAATTGGACAGCGTTGGATGAGTGCTAGCAGCAAAAGCTCGAAAGATTGCTGAAAATTTTATCACATACGCATTATTCTAAGACACAGCAGCATTTGTAGAAATATTGTGGGAACTACCTGCTGCCATTTCCATCAGGTTCAATACCATATTCACTGTCACTCGTTTACCTCTCTGATCATTCCACTTCTCGATTTAATGCATCTATCATGAAATTATGTAATTATTATTGGGTAAAAAATATAATTGAAATGTGATTCTCGTAGCATATTTCTGAACTATACTTTATTTCTTGTGTCCTTGGAATTGAATTAATGCATACATTCAGGTATTGCTTCTTTGCACAATGCATCCAATTATAATGCTTGATTCATTAGAAGGGTGGGATCGCGGTACTCGCTGACTTTCTTGAGTACTGAACAGGGCTATCCTGTCTCTCATTGGTACTCACTTTATACCGTTCGGTATGTTTGAACTCATTCATAGTTTAATGCTAGAAACCTTGGAAAAGAATACTGACCAGAGCTGTGATTCCAATCCATGTTGATTAAATGTGGCATATTTTTTAATTAGATGTGTTGTGTTCAAAACCTAAACTTTCAATCACTTTAAAGTTTGATTTATGTGTACAATTAATACTTTCTTCAAGTTGGGGAAGTAAATATAACATACAATCTAATTTTCGTCAATTTATTGCAGAATTCGTGTGGCAAAAGAAGCAGTTCTTTGTTGGAAGACACAGGTCCTCCAGTGGTACCTTGTAAGCAACGGTTGTTCGCTTCTCCTTCTGGAACGACAATTGCCCTTGAAAACAGTAGACCAGCTCCTGAGAGAAAACTTAGGAAAAGGCTTAGGAGAAAATCAAAGGTACTGTACAAGCGGTTGAACACAGATAACTTCCTGAGAAGTATAAGTGCCAGACTTGGTCCTTATCTCAGTGCATTTGTCAAGCTCAAATTAAGGGGCAAGAGATCATACACCATGTATCACAAGTGGCTCGCTGTGAACATTCTTGTAAGCTCATCAGAGACCCACTATCAACTGATGAGGAACTTGATACCATTACCCTCACTTTCGACTGTGCGTGCATTGATGAAACAATTCGAAGTACGTCCTGGTACAAGTGCTAAAAGTGTGTCCATGTTGAAAACGAAGGTAAAACCCGTCTGTGCCAGAGATAAACTTTGTTTCCTTCTAGTGGATGAGATGTCGCTCCGGAAAGGGCTATCGTACAACCGAGAGAACGATGCCATAATTAGATTTGAGACTATTTATTGACCTGATTATTTTGTACGAGAGAGTATTTTTGTATTGCTTTCATAATTATCGGCACGTATAAGGATTTCGTGAACTAGTCTGTAAGTTTTTAAATTTGTGTCAGCATCACTGTAATTTCTGCTGTGTCCAGGTCACCGACAAGTTGCAACAATTTTTTGCCGTGTGTAGAACGCTTTAATGCACTAGACACGTGAACAGACTTATGTCCTCCAAAAGTTGTACTGAAATACTCAAGAAAATTGTCCATGAGTAATATTACCATCTGGTAGCAAGTTAGGTATATTTTTAGATTGACCTAAGTATTATTTATTGTTAATGTATTAATTTTGTTCATAAGGTTATATCGCTACAATATTTCTGAAGTGCGTCATGGCTGGAAGCTCATGTACTGTTACTAGCTCGTAATTTATCCAAATGATTGCTCTTCTTGTACTGCAGTGTCAACCGTGACAGTGCAAGTGATCAACAGACACAGAGATTGGATTTAATGTCTCATATCTATATTTTTGTTTCTTAGCACACGCTTGTGCACATACTGAGAGTTTTATTTGCACTCAATCTTCATGCGTTGTTCATTGCTTTGTATACATAAGTATTTTTACCCCGCTATTATTTAGCGTATACAGTCACTACTGGTATGTTGTAACTGGGAAATGTAATGAAAAGCCATGCCGACGGCTCTGCTCATGCTTCAGTTATTAGCTCACCTAGCCACCTTAGTACTGTAGTTCACTTCTGATACTAGTTAATACTGTGTGTTGAGCCTCGTCCAAAAACTGGATGCCTGCAAACCCTAATCCAAAGTGTGAGCGTGGCGGTCTTGTGGACTCTCCTTCCTCAATATTTTCCATTATTGTTACGAAGCAACGTTCGCACCCCGCAGATGGATACAGCTATTATACCTATGGGAATTAGCGCTCCCAAGGGAAAAATGTGAGGTACTGTGCTGATAGTTAGGTAAGCCTTCTTTCTGTTGAAATAAAAAGTTCGTAGTTTTGTGTAGGACCATCTTTTTTCGGTCTACTACTGTCCTGTTTTTTCAGCACCTCTAACTTTCTTCATCAACTTTTATCGTGTTTCATAACCTTCCTTCTTAACTGACTTTCCATGCGCACGGGATCCTGTGCCGGAACTCACCTTGTACATAGATTCAGCGTTCCCTCAACTCCATACTATATGGTGCCTTCATCCTTCCTCACTTTGAACCTCTTTGTTGTGGTATGTGGTAGAAGGAGGCTAAAACTAATCTATAATCAACCAAGTAATCCCTCCTCAGGGGGATACAACTATTGAATCTATGGGAATTAGCGCTCCCAGGGGGACTATGTGAGGGCCCGAGCTAAAGGTTAGGTAGGCTTTATTTTTGTTGAAATAGAATAGGTTTTTGTTATGTTAAGAACCATCTTTTTTCGGTTCACTGCTGTCCTGTTTTTTCAGCACCTACTACTTTCTTCTTCAACTTTTTCTTGTTTCATGATCTTCTTCCTTAGCTTTCTGTTTCTGTGCCCTTTCTACATAGATTCCGCGTTTCCTTAACTCCATACTAAATGGTGCCTTCTTACTTCCTCTCTTTGGATAGATTTTATTGCGGATAGGGAGGCTTAAACAAATACCAAAAAGACAAAGAAAAAGACAAAGACAAAGAATACAAAGACCAAAACACACATCACCTCTTCAAGCCTCCAAAGTCCTCATTTTTAACAAAGCAATATCACAGTTTTTTTTTTAAGTTTTCAAATTACATTAGATGTTAGTTCAAGTCTACTTGGCTGAAACAATGGCGTTCCAAGGAGAGGAAGAATATAAGCACTATTTAGTTTGTATTTAAAAAAAAAACGCATTAGCTAAGCACAAGGCGCATAGAAACAGGAGGTGAAGAAACAGGTTTAAAAATCATGAAAAAAAGCTGACAAAGAAAATATCAAATACTGAAAAACAGGACAGCAGTGAACCGAAAAAGATGGTCCATAACAAAACAAAAAACAAAACAAACAAAAAGGTTAGGTCTGTTTCAACAAAAGAAAATCCAACCAAACCTTCAACTCGGGACCTCACATATTTCCCTTGGGAGTGTTAATTTCCATACAGACGATAGTTGTTTCTCCTTGAGGGTGAATTTTTTTAAACACAAAACATTACATGCATGGTTCACCAGATAGAAAGAATATCAGTGAGATAAGGTTCACTCTGGGAGAAATTTTTATTGAAATCCATGGTGGGAATGCTAAGGTTGCAGGCACTAGAAATTTTGCCATGAAAATTATAAAAAAATATGGTAATTCAATGATCTATGGCAAACAGAGATGTTCATGCAGTAGTGCACTTTCAATTATTGAAACACTATATCAACACATGGCTGTATGTGCACCAAAATGTATGCAAAATGACAGTATTAAACCCAGAACAACCAAGTAGCAGATGATGTTGAGAACACTAACTCCTATGTTAGTGTTCTCAACACTAATTGTCCTATGTTATGACATAGGAGAAATTACAAACACAAAATACATAAATTCATTTAAGGAGACACCTGATATTTCATTTTATAAGAATAACTTATTTTCCTTTATTTATTTGTTCCATCTCATAATACCATAAGCAGTAGGTCTTGCCTTTGATACCGTGTAGAGAGCTTTTATCTCAATACCATTTTAGTTGATTTCCACACTAGAAAGGCTTTTATAATTTTAGAACATTATACACAGTAGAAGAAATATAGTAGGGTCAAACAAGTTTTTTTCCCGTTGCCAGTGTGACAATGCTGACGTCATGGAAACAAACCAACAGCAGTGCTCATATTGCATCTGATAACACTGCTAGCCCCAAATCTTGCACAACTATTGGCCTAACGACGTGTCACAATGGTGACGTCATCAAGTTTATTTGAAATAAAGCCATTCGATTGGCTAGCCAAACAAGAAGAGGAGCATTTTCCCCCATAGAAATGACAACCTTGTTTCCTCTAAAGAGCGTAATACATTTCACTTACCTTTGTCTCATTCTCAACCAGAACTAAGTCTCACCTTGCACCCTGTCCTTTGCTACAGCTTCCTGCTTGATGAAGTCCTGCCTGCCACACAGCCTCGCCAAATCAGCATCCATAAACTTGTACTCCATACCAACTGCATGCTCCATGCTGAGTGGTTAGGGACCTGAGCAATGGGCAAAGGGATGCTTTTTGTTCTAAAATTTGAAAAAACTAAAGCTACAACCTGCAAAACAAATTAAAATTTGACACTGTTCTTCCATCATTGCAGAATATATGTGGGCTGACCAAACATTTTAATAATGCAATCTCCCATATCAAGTGGATAGGAGAATTTAAATTTAATCATTAAATGAATGGGGTGATTTAATTGTTGTCCATGAGTTATAGGATGAACAATTCAAAGCTTCTTTGGTGCCAAAAAAGAGCACGCAATTTAAACAATTTATTATTAAAGTAAAACCTATTTTTTAAATCGTTTGGTTCTTTAAATGAAACACGCACTTTCGAATTACTTTGCAAGATAATTCTTTTTTTTCTTCATTTTGACTTTTATAGCATAACCTAGTAATAGATGAGATTTATGTTTGGGTCTCTCTTGATGAATCAATAATGAGTAGCTAACAAAAATCAAAAGTTCATTTGCCAGCTTGAACATCACAAGCTGAAGAAGTTACAGCCTGCATAAGGGTCTTCCATTGGTGTGACATCAACAAGGCAAAAGTAGATATCCAGATTTAGTTTCTGAATGTTATCTTTCTCTTGCCTACTAGTGTTCACAAAATGGTTGCAATGTCACATCATTGGAACCTAAGTCATGAGAAATAGTAATGTATGAGTTAATTTAAGCAAAGCAACAGTATGAAGCAATAGATATTTTTGATATCTATTGCTTCATGTTTACTATGTACTATGTACTATGTACTATGCTTCATGTACTATGTTTACTGAGACTTGTTCATTCATGGATGCAAGCAATGAAGAAGGAAATAAATGAATAATCAACACAGGCAAGGAACGATGCACTAGAATAAAGAACATTCACATAATATTGAAATTCAACAGAGATGATTCATGAAGTTAAAAGAAATTTCACAGGGTAGCATAGATTTTGTGTTACTATATACATTCTATACATATAAGGGTGCATAAATAATTGTCAGCTGAAAAATATAAAACATCCTACAACTTTATGTATTTTTGTGCCAAAAAAATTGATAAATAAAATTTCAACACAATTGGAGCTTGCTACCATTCACTGGATACTCTTTGAATCAATAACAGTATTCCTGACTTAGTATTAGAAGCTTCATTTCTTTCTCTTTACCACCTTTTTTTTCATGTCTCCCACACAACTGTTGAAAAGTTTGAAAACAAAGTAGAAGAAAATTGACCATAACAATTATCAAAAAGCATACAAAACAAACAAAATAATACCGCATGTGCAAACACATTGCAGAAAAAATCACAGATGCTAAATAGTTGAGCAGTGATTTGTTTAAGGCTTCATCACCATTGCATAAATGTTTTCCCACAAAAAATACAGAAGATCATACAGTATACACTAAATAAACTGTGAAGTCAATTAGAATAGAATGTTCCATTACAGGTTACCCTATGCATCAAAATAGCAGGTTTGCAGGGAATAAAAGCCAAAAAGTAATGAAGAGGCATGAAAACTGATAGAAGTAAAGTGGGCACAAAATACAGAAAACACACAGGTATATCCAAAGGGGAAACAACTCAGCAGCTGGAAGAAATTTCTCATTTTGCTCATGCTCAACTGGAAGAACAGTAGCCTCATGACTACTAGGGACTTTTCAAGCTAAACCTCATCTTCTCTGGCAGTGTTATGTCAAAATTCAGTCCTGAAGTTTAAGCAAAATATTGCTAATTTACTTCATAAAGAAAGGAAGTTTATTGAAAAAAATGAAGATTGTGATGACAACAGTTTGTGATGTATTAGTGTAAGATGACTGAAGTACATTTCATTAAAAAAACAAGATCTTCTACAGATGTTGTTTCATGTTCCACTTTCAAAACAGTCATCTCAAAATTCAAAGAAAAAATTAGCACAGAGAACAATATTTGCTAGAATATCTTGTGCCAAATAGTGACATAGATGGGTGCAATGACATCTCAAATTTACCAGAAAATTCAGAATTTTTTTTGCTGAAAACCACATAACATGATAAACTATTTAATCAAGATGGAGCTACAGCCCATATTGCACATGAAACCACAGATTAGTTGAATTCCTGATTTCCTCAATGAGTATTATCACATTGGTCAAATTTTCCTCAACAAACAAAATCGAATGATTTGTATCTTTTAGACTTTTTTTGGGGGGTTTGTAACATGAAAAGTATTTTATAGTGCACTCGATAACATCACCCCAGTAAAAAACGATGTTGGAGAAGTCATTTAAATTATCTATTTTAACACTTTGCAGAATGTTGTAGTATGCATTGATAATTATATGGGAGACTATAAAGAGACTAGTGGTTGCCATTTTGAAGGTTAAACATGGAACAAAATAAAATTTCAGATTTTGATCATCCCAGTCAAACAAATTTTAAGCTTTTAAGAGTAATTTAAAAATTGAAAACATTTATAAACTGGCTACACTTTCAACAACACTTAGGAATTACTAAGGCATGAATTTCACCAATGAAAAGTAGCCCATCAATGGCAATCAAGATTCACCTCCTATAGTGAAACAACTTTCAAATTGGAGGATAAATTAGTTTGAGCCTCAATAACCCTAACAAAGGAAACTCAAAAAGAGATGAAGAAAGCACTGCTTGGTAGAGAGTCAAGGGATTAGATTGGTTGTTGGTTAAAGCCTTCCTAATCACAACAGAGATATTCTAAAGGGGAGAAAGATGGAGGAAGTGTTAAATTTGGAAAAAAAGAAACAAGGAATCTACACACAAGGTGTGTAGCCACACAGGGTTCCCTGTGTACAAGAATAGCACGTAAGGAAGAGAGTCTAAGAGACAAAATTAAAGTTGAAGGAGAAAGTTGTGGATACTGACATCAGTAAAAGACAGGAGTAACTGAAAAAATGGCATGTAACAAAATAAACCTGTTCTATTTTAATAAAGAGAATACCCTCCTAACTTTAGGCATGGTTTCTCAAAATTCCTCATATGAGCAGTAATTCCCACAGACACAGAAGTTGTATCCTCCTGAGAGGATAATAACTTTCAATTGTTTGCTTTCATACATCTACATCTTTTGGGCATCACTTCCACAGCAAGGTCCAACAGCACAATGGGGATTTACCCTTGCACATTTGTAAAACTACAAAGATTTGAACCTACAGAACTGACACCATTACACATCCTATTCATCAAACTTGAGTCACCCCTGCAGGCTAAAAACCTACAGCCATACTCACCATGACTGAATCAAAGTCTGGCCCTCACAATCACTATCTACTTATTTCCTACTAGAGCTCATCTTCTGGCTTCCTATTACATAATACCTAAATGGTGATACACCCCTCCAACTCCATTCATTCATTCATTCATCCATCCAGTCTTTGCCCTACCTCTTTAAGGGCACGGTTCGGGTCTATTTCCAGATAATTGAAATTTTTTATTTTTAATCACATCTCATAGAGATTTTTCTTGCGCATCCAACGATATAATTGGCTTTCAAGTACGTCAATTGGTTAGTCTTCTGGACGGGGTAAAAGACGCGCACTAGTGTGACCTTGGGGTGCGCCAATGGATGGGTGACCTCCCTTTTCCCCCCCATTACGAGCCAGTATTGAGTGTTTCTCTTTGGGAATAGCATGAGAGTTCATTCATGGCCTTACTTGAAATGCTTTTATATTCAAACGAAACATTCTATTACTCAGTGATAAACTATGATGGTGTAATTGAGTGTTTGTTTTGAGTCCGGCTGCTGAGTCTTCAGCTAATTAGCTTGCTGTGTAAACATAAACGCCTCCCGGAGTTTTGAAGCTACAGGAATGGCAATTGTATCAATCGAAAGGGCTCAAAAAGAGCTACAAAGCCACACAGGTAATTAAAAAAAATTAAGTCAGTATTGATGAAAGAAATGGTTAAAAAAAACCTGTTCTAAAACTTTTATTTATTGCCTTTTGATATGGATCCTTTCCCACTGTTTTGAAGGTTCATAAGAAGGTACAGAGTCGCTGATAAGACTCAATTAAAAAAATTAGTAACGAACGAAAAAATTGTTTTTTGGAAAAATGGCTCTCCTGAAAACTTACCTTTTTGACTTTCAAAAACCTACTCCTCCCACAGTTTTGAAGGTACAGAGATGGCAAGCATACAGCATACCAATGAATAGCGATTGAAAAGGTCTATAGATCCGGTGCAAAAGTTTTGTTTTAATTTCAATTCATGTTGAAAATTAGAAGCAAAATTATTCAACAAAATGGAAAAAGAGGTCATTTTTTGGGGAAAAAAAATTCTCAAAATTCAAATAATCAAATGATCAAAAACTTTTGCACTGGATCTCTAGACAAGACAATTAGCTATCTAGAAAATATTTTCTCAGCTCTGTGAGTTCAAAATTGTAGGAGTAGGATTTTTCATTTTTTTTCATGTTTGTTAAAAATAAGCTTATTCATATATGGTTACGAAAAATACGCACAAATACAAAAAATATTCATAACAATTTACACCTACGGTAGATATCTCAGAAGAATCCACTGAGAACTTACAGACATTTTTTTACCCCGAACCGTCCCCTTAACTACCTTTCTTCCTTTCTTTTTCACATACGGCCAAACCACTTCAACACAGCAGTTCACTCTTTTTGACATCCTCTCCAAACTTATTCTCTTTACCTCCTCACTCCCTTGCCTATCCTACAATGTCAAGCCAGCCGTACACCTCACACACATAAGTACATTCAACTGACTCATATTAGCCACTTCAGTGAATCATGTCTCCAATCCAAACACGATCAGCGCAACACTCTCATATTGTTAGGGAGCATTTGAAGGTCTGCCTCTTCAACAAAGAAACACTTGAGGTCACAGTGTTGTGGGACGTCACCTACTAAGATATTTTTTATGAGGGCAAGTTTGCTAGAATACTAATACAAGGATAATAATGATGGCCTCCCAACTCCCCTTAAAGCCATCCCATACCTCCAACGATTTGGTGAGATTAATTTTTTTAACTTTATTTCAAAATCATAACAGGAGGTTTAAAATTAAAATATACTAAAATGAGGAATAGCTAACAACAAACCACAGTCCATACAACCGGGGTACGGGTACAAGCTCTGGGAGCTATCTGAAATACAATTAACCTTAGATATAGTAAACTAATCACTCAACAACATAATTTAAAATTCAAAGCCTGACCACAGTCAGCTAAAAATAACTCGTAACAGAACGTTTACCATGGGCACATTTAAAACCATTTTTATTACAACATTACACTTCAATTTTATATATCATTTAAAATTTCACCTTTCCACGATTCACTCACCATGAAATGAAAACGTCGATGCAATTTCAAACCTCATGACACACTGAACCTAATGCATAGCCTGCTCAACCTGTAAAACACGGAGCACAAGTGATGGAGAGCACTCAATGATTAATTGAATACAAGCTTCTCCAAGTTAGCAGTCACCACGGAAAAATCAAGTGTGAAGCACAGAAAACTGCATCAACTGACTTGGAGATGGGAGAGCGTCAATTCCCCTATGAGCTGGCCTCATTTCCAACAGCAAAGCTTTGACATCCTTTTACACCAGTAAAACCCATATAGTGTCAATGTCATGCCTTTCTCCGTCTTTAAGTCATTTCGGTTTTAGCCCGCCATTTAAATGAACCGTTTCTCATTTGACTGTTCCGAATGTTCCAGAATGAATTCGTGATTTTGAAATGAGCGATTTTAGGTCAATAACTTAATTCTATCAGCAAAATTAATCGTTAATGTCACTAAATGTCGATTTATGAAGTCGATAATATCTTTATTAAAAATAAGAATAAAAAACTCCGATACTTATTCCAACGTTCTAGCTCTGTCCGCGTATGTATGATTAATGCTGGAGTTCTCTGCCTTACGTAGATTCTATGTATGCGAGCTGCGCATTCTGGGGTTTTATCCGCGGATCTGGGTTTTTATCTGTCTCCTGGGGTTTACAGTCATGAATTGTGTTGGCAAAACAATTAATTTCAAGGAGCTAAAATGATTGTACTACTTGGTAACCTCGAGAACAATAGAAAAAGGGTAAGAAAATTTATTCATTAACGCCTTTTTTCGCTGATCTGGGTTTTTTCTTAAGCGTATGCTGGGGTTTTTTGGTAACATTTCGTTGGCGTCCCTTGTGGAATACCTCCCGCTTCGCACTGTAGCAAGAGCTCTTCTGAGAGCAAGGTGTGACATTTCGTGCTCAGGCGCCCTCCTAATTTCTCTTGTGCCTGCGCCTTAAATGTGTGTAATCCTTTTTAAGTGATGATCGAACTTAATAAAATTAAAGAACTGAAGTGAAAGTGTGCCTTATATCTGTAAGAACGGTAGATAGCCATTCTACCTTTGCGTGTGTCAGGTTTCAAGTGTGTGCTTCGGTAGCTTCAGAATGTTTTCACTGTGCGTTTTGTCCTGTTCAAGTGATTTTTTATTAATACAGTTCTATCATTGTAATTTTGATTGTGCGTACTGTTATCTTAAATGCGCTCGCGTACTGTAAAACTTCTGTTGTATTGGGAAAAATTATTGGGTTTAGGTTTGCACTCATCAGATCATATCTTGAATGAATGATCAGCCACTCATGAAGTGTATATTTTAGTTCTCTGTAAGTTTTGACCACTGAGTCTCAAAATCATTTGTAAGATCGAAGAAGTGCGTTATTTATTGAAGGGGCCGAGATGCTTTGGTTTGCAGCGTTATGATTAATTTGAAAGTCATGTGCATTTACGAGTCATCTATATGCAAGTGTCGTGTATTGCTACGCCTCGAGCGCCTTATACAAAATGGCCGACCTTGACCCTCTTTCGTGTCTTTGTAAAGTTAAGCCTAGTCTGGTTTGCAAATCGCGTGTGCGTGTGATAATAATTTAATGTGATTTCTTTTACTTTACAGGCAATGTAAAACATGAGAGGTAGCTTAGGATATGTGTCATAGCGGAGGTCTCGCATATAAAGATGTAAGTATTTTTAAGTGTAATAACGTACCACCTTGTCTCCGTCGTGTCGAGTGATCTAAGCTCTAGTAATAAATCGAAGACGATTAGAAACTTCTTATTTAATTTTACATTTGTTTTCTCGCAGTGCTTCTTATTTTTATTGAAATCTGCGTTGTTTTCGAAACTGTTTATGTAGCAGAGGCATTGATCGCCTTGTGATAGTGATACTAGGTTAATAAACTTAAATACTTTCTTGTGCCTTCAAGCTGATTTATTTGTAGAACTAAATAACCTTTGTTTTTACAGTGACGTATTCAACCGCGCCCAATACAACCTCCTTCTTCTTCCGGTGTTTTTCTTACCTGGCGAAGGGGAATAAGGGCGCGACAGTCAATGATCCCAAAGGCTGTACATAAGAAGGCTTATGAACTTCAAGCAGCCACAGAAAATCTTAACAAAAAATTGAATGATATAAAGTAATAAGTTAAATCACTATGTACTGGGTGCTCTAGCGGAATTCGATCTTCGCTTTGGCACGCAGTTGAACGGTCTTCATAGGGAACGCGAGGTCTCTTCTGTTTTATTTCAAGCCCCGTTGACTCCGTGAACTGCACAAACAAGTATAGTTCAGATTCGACATAACAACACGAATTACAGAATTCCAGTTCAAGAGAGTAGCACTTAAGAGAGGAGCACTCAAGAGAGGAGCACTCAAGAGAGGAGCACTCAAGTGAGTAGCACTCAAGAGAGTAGCACTCAAGAGAGTAGCACTCAAGAGAGTAGCACTTAAGAGAGTAGCACTTAAGAGAGCAGCACTCGAGAGAGTAGCACTTAAGAGAGTAGCACTCAAGAGAGTAGCACTTAAGAGAGTAGCACTCAAGAGAGTAGCACTCAAGGGAGTAGCACTTAAGAGGATAGCACTTAAGAGGATAGCACTTAAGAGAATAGCACCCAAGAGAATAGCACTTAAGAGAATAACATTTAAGAGAATAGCACTCAAGAGAATAGCACTAAAAAATGGCACTAAGAGTAAAACACTAAGAGAATAGCAATGCATGGAAGTGATTAATAGTTGTCAGTCCAAAACATAACGTAACGAGAGGCTGTCGCAACAACTGAGAAGAAATAAGTTTCTCCAGCTAAAGAACACATTGGTAGATCACATTTGTGATACACGCGTAGGATCAAGGAGGGCAGTCTACTCACGCACATATCAGCGACCTATTGTACTATCAGAGTGGGAATTAAATTTTCTTTTTCAACTCTCCAAATAAGAAATACATTTTGTACTTCATTTTGAGCACACAACAATTGCAAATCTAATTTTATAACATACACATGGGATTTTTTCTTATCATCCCCTAATAATTTTGGGCTATTAAATATGTGCACTGTGGTCAGAGGAGGACAGTATATTGACACACTAATTTTAATTTTTAGGTACTCGGCCTTCCCTGACTGTTTACATAATCAAATGCTACAACGGCACTGGTTGCAACCTTGATAGAACAACTTGACAACACCCTAGAATACTTACAGACGATGGGGGGAGGTCCCTCACGTTAGAAAACTTGGAATAGCCTATTTCAACATACAAAAGAAATGACTACTTCGTTTTTCTTTACTCTACCTGTGGAAAGGGAAATGTACAAATGGTTAGGTCTCTGATGCAGGTGCAAGCTAAGATAGGAACAGCGGACTAGTACTACAGCCTATCCAGCCGCAGAATAATCAGAACTTAAGTTACAGTAGACCAGCTATTGTCAAAATCCTACTATTAAAAAGAACGGCTATCTCATGATCAGCCTAATACTGAAACCATCTACCCTGTCATGGCTCGCTCACTTTGACTTGCTTAATTTAAATACAGGTGAACTGTCCCTAGGGCAACAAGTACACATTGACCAACGTCGCCTCGAAAGCACGAAATCGCATGGGCGAGTGGTCGCACAAATTTCTGGATATATTCCCAGTCTACTTTTGAAATGCTTACACTCTTGTTACACTCCAGCACAGCTCGTTGGTGAGGAGCCAACAATATATTGACAAAAATAATTTTGTTTATAATTAGTGAAACTTGAGTTGAGCATGGTTAATTAGCGAAATTGTCAGTATCTGCCGTTTGCTAGTCTACATCCTACGTTTTTATACTAGAACACGTCACTTGTGATTGGTTAAATTGAAGTTCAATATTTAGCTCAAATTTAGGGTCAAAATTACTTGACAGGCAAATCTGTAAAAACCACACATTCACTGGACCTGTCAAACACTCCAGTTTTCATCATCTGAGTTGTTATATCCTATCATGAGAATACACATATTCAGCCCAAACTTAGAGTCAAAATTATCTAACAGGCAAGCCTGTGAAAACCACACATTCAGTAGTCTGCCAAAATACTGTCAATTCAGAATCTGACTTATTCCTAGCATTACACCGCAGCTTACTGGCTATAGGAAACACTATACTTCACAATATCACAATGGCTAGTCTGACTCAATGTGGGTGGTTCGCCGGCTGCCAGAAGCATCCTCGAATGCTCTAGAAACAGGCTGTTCACCGCTAACAAACCTACGATACATAGTGTCGAATCGACGAGTATAGCTAGTTCAAGAACACGTTTTGAATTAGTAGTTTTCTGACACAGTTATCACCACCAAAGTACACGAAAACTTAAAATTATCCGGGAAGACGTTGTTTCCTCCATGCGCACTTTGTTCAAATAGAACGCTGCGTCAGTCTTGCCAACCAGCGCGGATCCGCAAGATGATGCCGAAAAATTTTCTCAAAATTCGTGTCTGGTAAGACGCGACACACTAACTGCTGCAAAAACTTAGCATAACTAAGCAAAAATAAAACTAGGACTCCATAATAATTGAATACATAAAATTAAAGATCTCACAATAACTTAAAAGTTGTGAGTGATATTACAGACAAAAACCTTGACATAGGAAACCTTGAAACTGAAGACAAGTCAAACTCAAACTGAGGAACCAAAGAGTCACAGGATTTGAGGAGGGGCCATCAAAAAAGTAGAGCAAATCATGAATGCCCACCTGTCAGACTCCAGGAGTCAATCAGTGGCCCCAACAATGCCAAGCACTCCAGCCAGCACCAACTCGCTAGGCTCCACCTGACCCTCGCTGCTCTGAAGGTAAACAAGGACAAACAATAATTACCTTCCTGGTTGTAGGAAAATGTCATGATATCCTACTGAACAACTGCAAAAGCAATAGTAGAGGTCACTCAAGAATGCTCTACTAATTTGTAGAGAAAATATGACTTCTTTGATATAACTATATGTCAACAGTATCACAACAAAAAGTTTAATCCTGCAATGCATAATAACAATAGTGATTCAAGACTGCCAACATAAGCTATCTTTGGACAAAAGATGAATGACTTACCTAATGAGAGCACTGATCATGAAGGGTATCCCTTTTACAGGAAGGTTGATTTTATAAGGTAATTCAAGTATTATGTTAATTGACAAATTTTTTTATGATGTTATATTTGTTTACAGTTAGATAAAGCTAAAAATAATAAAAGAGCATTCTACAAAGGTGCAAAACTGAATGCAATAGAATAAAATATATATATAAAGGTGAATTAAGTACATTTAGCCAATGAAACAAATAAGCAAGTCTCATTCCCTTCCAGTACTATGTCCTTCCAGCATGTAAAGTCAGGGACTTTTTCTTCACAACTGCTAACAAACTTTTACATGCTTTTTACCCTCTTCAAGTTTCCACCATCTTATCTAATTCCTCATTAGCAACTGAAAGTACTCCCAAAACTAGAAACAACTCATTTCTCTTATTCAAACTTACATTCATTCTTCATAAACCATTTTCACTAGACACTTTATAACTTTTTTATTTACATCCACCTGGAGTCTTTTTAAATAACAGACCCTTATAAACACATCCAACAGTCTATAGTTTCTTGTCAGCTTAGCTACTAATGCTAAAATATCAGCACAGAGTAGCTGCAAAGTATTGATGACTGCGTTCCGTGCAGCCAACATTTCCAATGCCCACCAAACAGTTTTATCCTCACTTGATACAATACTCCACCTGTATACATACTTAACAAACACAAGACATTACACACCACTGATGCAAACTCATTAGCACTGTACACTATTTCCGAAGTGCACTTTCAGTTCTCACATACCCTCAGCTATAAAAATAATAGCTTATGGTCTCACGCACCCATTCTTTATGGCACTTCCAATAACACTCTCTGATCAACTGTATAATCCACTCCTCCAAATCCATAAATGACCAAAACTTCTCTTGCTTTTGCTTTTATCTTTACAACACTTGTTGCACAATTCAAATCAGATGCACACACCCTCTATTCTGACAAAAAACTGCACAATTTGTCTCATATTGCATTTTCTGTTTCCTCTTTTGTATGACTCAATAGCCCTCTGCCATACAGGTTACGAACCATGCTCAGAATACTTAACTTCATGAATTAGAGCTCTCACACCTACCCTTTTTTATACAATGGAAGAAATCACACATTCATCAAATCTATCAACATTGTACATACAACAGTAAAATGCAACAATTGGAATAAGCTATCAATGTCACTCATTCTTTCTTTGAATGTTCAAATGCAACTCTGTCATACTCAAAGCTTTACTCTGTGTTTTTTTCTAGTGTAAGCTACAACTTTTATTTTCAAGACAATTCATCTTTGGATTCTTTTTACCTTTCACTGATATTCTCCCTCACGTTTTTTGTGGTTTAACTTCAGAAAAATGAAATCTGAAGACACAAAAAAATTTCGTTGCAAGTAAAATACTTATCTTTAGTTTACAATATACATTTTCAGAAGTACAAGTTCAAAGAATTCTGGGACAATTAAAGAGAGCGACTGTTTTTTTTGGGCCCATAACTGAAAGTGAGATTATTGCTTGAAAATGCTTCTAAGCCCTTCCTCTATTGCATAGAAACGTCATTTTTCCCGTGTTGGCAACCCAAACCCCCATAATTACCCCTAAATTGCCCCCCTCCCCCGCTGTTGCGCTCAGAGAAACCGGCTGCAGCTCTGCTTAGCTGTGGTTGGTTGCTCCAAAAGTTTTTTCTCTGTTTTCAGACAACTGCCCATTCATTAGAGAGGTTTAGTGGTCTCTTGACCTTCTTAGTGAGTGAGTTTGTGCTTGTCCATCCTGTAAAATGCCTAGAATATCAAATGCAGCTGTTCGCTTTGGCCGAAGATGCTTTTTCGATTTTGAGTTGGAGAAGGGGATATTGGTAAATTCTCAAAACTTTATGGGCAATAAATGTTTATTCTAATGTTTTAATGTTATAAATATGATGTGAATACCTCAGAGATTATTTCACTCCAGAATTAGTTCCTTTTAATTCTTGAATATTTCATAGGGAAAAACCCTTTAGGGCCCTCTGCAGTTTGCAGCAAGTATTAGTGACTTATTAGTGGTAGTGACTCATTACAACTATGGAAGACATATCTGAAATGGTTTAGCCTTATTAGAAGTTTATTAGTTTGTAAGTTATGATGAAAAAAAAAAGAAATTATATAAAGGAAACAATGTGCACTCTGCACTAAGGTGCTTGGTAACCTTGACCGATATTTTCTCAAAATATGGGTCATAGACTTCAATGGTCAATTTCTCCTACTGTTTTGAAGCTATTGAGATGTTTTTTGAATCGTGGAGAGCAAAGTGAGTACTATGAATGCTAGTTTAATTTTTTAGGAAAAGTTGATTATAAATTTTTTCATTGTCCATAGAAATAAAATAACTGTGTTTTTAATATTCAAATACTTAGAGAAAAACTTGAACTAGCTATTGTAGAAATTTTGATTGCAAATTGAATTAAAAAAAACATTTATCTCTATGTACAATATTGGCTGAGAAATTGAAATTTAAAAAAAAATTTCTCGGATATGGAGGGAGGGGGTTATGGGTAAATTTTAAAAAATTTTGGGCTATGTGGGGTTTTTGTCGCCGCCCACGAGTTAAGTGGGCGATCCGGTTGTCGTACCCTGCAGCAGTTGTCGTACCCTGCAGCAACCGCCTCGGGTGGCTGATGCGCTGCCTCGGCAGTATGGTTGTGCAAGTGGTTGAGTGCAGACGCGCGTGCTTTCGTCCTTCGTTCGTGTTATCTCCGCTGCGATCGGTACCTGTGTAAGGCCGGCAGTGCCTTGCTTCCGTTTCTTTGGGAGAACCGGAAGGTGCAACAGCTGAGGAAGCTGTTTGCGGTTGCTGATTGGCGAAGGCACCCAGCAACGTGGAAGGTAAGCTATCAGGCTACAACTGTCTAATTGAATGTTATAAACATGCTGTGAATACCCAAAAGCTTATTTCCCTCCGGAAGTATTTTTTTTATTTTTGAAAGAATTCATAGGAAAAAGCGTTCGTTTCCCTCCATCACTTACTGAAAAATAGCAAACACGATGTGTCAAAAATTACAATAATCAACATCAGAACAGTTTAAATGAACACTGCACAGAAATTTCAATTGGTAGGAATATATCATTCAATGATATTACTTATTGAATTACTGTGTTCAAGTGATGAATATGTGATAACTGATCACTTTTCAATTCTCCCCATTTGAATCTTGTGCATGCCCATTAAAAACTAATATATCTATCTTGATGATTCCTTCCATTTAAATATGCTTCATATGGTAAGGTATTGGAACTTCTTTCAATTATGTGCTGCAGAACTATCATGATCTGTGATTGATGGAATAATAATTTCAACTAGATAATGAAAATAATTTTAAATAACTCTATTAAAATCATGACTATCAACTGTATGGAAAAGACTAAGAGCACTCCCATCAAACACCTTGATTGACATTCTTGTAAGAAATTGGTTTGAAAGCAATACCATTACTGTAATAATGCAGTTATAAGAACAACTATCTTTCAAAATGCACACTATCAATAGGTCACTGTAGCATTAAATAACGCTATCATGGGGGGAAACTCTATCTTTGTGCATAACATTTTTCAAAAGCACACTCAAACAAAGTACCTTAGCATTAAGAAAGACAAAAAATATAACATACAAATGTTGCTCTCATATTATCAGTCCCTGTAAGATGTTTGGCTGCTCTTCTACCCAAAACAATTTTCCATTGTTTACAATTGTAAATGCATTCATTGAGGAAATCCCTGCCTTGACAATGTTCTAGCAACAATACACAAGCCATTTCAAAGCCAAGGCATGTCAGTCTGCAAATGAAGGTTACAAAGACTGGGTTAGGTTGCATGCACTCTTTTTATTTATTCTGTAATTCAGCCAGTTCATTCCTACCTGTGTGTTTTATTCACCTTTTATGGTTTATAGCTGAACAACAAAACAAGTTGAGTGGAACTCTGTTATAAAATTTAAGGCAAGAACTTATGCCCTATGTTTGCTGAGAAAAGTTTCGTAAATGTGTAGCGTTTATTAGGAATCGATTTCCTAGTTTTCTGGGCCTAAACATAGTTAATTAGGTTAAAATAAATAAGCTTTGTTCCATGCACTTTCCGTCGCAAATGAGTATTTAATGAGTTATAGCGGTAGGTTTAGTTTCGTCTTTGATGACGAATGTGCTCGAATAAAGAGCTACTTATCGATTTACGAATTTTTGTTGCTTGAATCATGGTAACAACATTGAAATAAACTACTTTCCTTCAATACACTTTTTGCGGCAAATAAGTATTTTACATGTTAGAGCGGTAGGGTAAAGTTTGAAAGTTCGTCCGATTTAAACGGTTCAAACTTCAAACCCTCTCAAACGGTTCTCAAGATCGCTATTGCTGCAGCAAATATCGTCAAAAAGCGCAAATGCATTGGGTTCATCGTGCTTTGCTCTAAAAAGGATCTTTCAAATCTTGATGTGAAAAAACAACTTCCTTTGTGAACACTTTCTCCAACTGAAATTTTCGAAAGTTCGTACCAAATTCGAAATTAATTTAAAATTTCGACCACGTTTCGAATCTCATTACAAAAGTTTGTACACCCTCTAAAATGAAATTTATATTTTTGTTTAGCGCTACAGTTACCTGTGAGCGTTCGAATTTTATGTAATATAATAGCGTGTTCATTTTTAATGGATTTGATACGTACGTTTTGATACCGGCAGGCCGCAGCCGAGACGGTTCAAGAAACGGTTAGTGAAAAGTACAGAAATTTCTTGAGTCCTACTTTAAACTTTAACTAGTCCACCACTCGTAACTTTTGAAAAAAATGCACCTATTGACTTCAAATTACTCTCAAACGAAAGAACAAAACATTTTCTACAAAGGTGTTACGAACAAATTCAAAAAAATTTTCCTGAAAAGTACAGAAATTCTTCGATAAAAATATTTGATTCGCCTGCCATCGCAAGCGCGAAAGAGTCAACTAAAGTCTTTCGACTGCACGTGAGTCGTACAGGTTCATTGAGAAATTTCTGTACTTTTCAGAAAACTTTCTTGGCTGTGTTTATAACACCTTTGTAGAAAATGTTTTGCTCTTTCGTTTGAGAGTAATTTGAAGTCGATATGTGCATTCTTTCAAAAGTTACAAATGGTGGACTTGGGTCTTTCGACGGCGCGTGAGTCGTACAGGTTCATCGAAGAATTTCTGTACTTTTCAGAAACAATTTTGAATGTGTTTATAACACCTTTGCAGAAAATGTTTTGTTCTTTCGTTTGAAAGTAATTTGAAGTCGATATGTGCATTTTTTCAAAAGTTACGAGTGGTGGACTTAGGTCTTTTGACGGCGCGTGAGTCGTACAGGTTCATCGAAGAATTTCTGTACTTTTCAGGAACAATTTTGAATGTGTTCATAACACCTTTGCAGAAAATGTTTTGTTCTTTCGTTTAAAAGTAATTTGAAGTCGATAGGTGCATTTTTTCAAAAGTTACGAGTGGTGGACTGAAGTTTAAAGTAGGACTCAAGAAATTTCTGCACTTTTCACAAACCGTTTCTTGAACCGTGTGGGCCTGCCAGTGCTTTGCACACGCTCTTGAAGCGTTGTTTTTGGAACACCATATTTTTCACTTGCGTTGCGTATACTCAAACTTCCATTTTTTATCTCTGCTAATGCGTGAACAAGATCATCATTGCAGTAGTGGTGTTTTTTACGAGGAGCCATAATTTAAGGTCAACATTCGTCCCAATTCATAAACTATTAAATCAATACCTGAAAAGATATTAAGTATCATAAACAATGAGGAGAAACTTGAAGAAAAAACGTTGTACGAACAAACGAATTCATAAAAATGATTTTTTCAAAACTCCGTACATGTGGACGAAGTAATAACACAAGCCGTTAAAAGATTCGAAATTTAGTACACCTCAGAAACAAACAAAGGGAGAAAAAAATCTCTGTAAAATGACAGCATCACATCTTACAACACTCACACAGGTACGACATCGCCTAACACAACAACTTCGTCAACGGAAAAAATTTTAGTCGGCGATGCAAAATGGTAGTCAGTTAAGGTGTGACGACTTCATAAACAACTGAAACGCAGGTCATTCACTTGGGCTGCCATTTTTGTTCAAACAGTGATATTTATTTGCGGTGTGTGGCAATTATACAATATTATAAACCAGCAGTTACCACGTGAACCACTTTTCGATGAACTTCAACCCCATATTAGCTTGTTAAAGTAAAATATACCTGGTGTGTACGGAATTTCGAAGTGGACGAATTTTCGGAACTTACCCTAGGTTTTAGTTTTTGCGCGATTGAGCTGTTAGAGTACGTTTGAATATTTTGTAATTTATTATTAGCTCACCCCCCAAGCTTGCAGAGCCTGAACTCCCTTCAAGGATCTTTTATTTAATAACACAATAGAAATTATCACTCGAAAATAACGAATTATAGCGGCATGTTAACTTTTGTCGTTGATGGCGGGCACCGCTCGAGCATTCGAGCGCGTCGGATCAGAGCGTTCATGACAGTATTGCCAGACGCGCGGTCGACGAATTACTTGTCGCTTCAGACACTAGAGTTGACGTAACTAATTTACCGCTATAACATGTAAAATACTCATTTGCGATGGAAAGTGCATAGAAGAAAACTTGTTTATTTCGACACTATTAACGATGTTTATGCACCGAAAGGTCGCAAATCGATTCTTACCCAACGCTACACATTTACCTAGTTTTCCCTAGAAGGCTTATACAATTTGATATTACAAAAAAAATAATAATTAAACAAGAGTATTGATTGATGGAATGAAAAATAACCATTTAATGTTGCTGTTTAAAAACATTAGGCACTAAAGTGACATCAATCCTTGAAACATGAAATATCCTTGAATCATTTGCCGTTCATTAGCCTTATAATTTATTCAATGACAATGCAGTATAAAACAAACATTTCTGAGACAGAATATCTTAAGCCAAAGACATTTTTGTAAAGAAATATCTGCTGTTTTTCAGAACAAATTAAATTTCAGGAAAAACAATTTTTACAATTCAACTGGAAAGTTTTGGAAATTGGGTATTTGTGAATGAGAGGACAATAATTGATTTTCCAATTTTTGCTGCCTTAAAATAGTTAATTAGCTAGATCGAAATAAACAATTTTTCTTCTATGCTTTTTCCGTCGCAAATGAGTATATAACGGTAGGTTTAGTTATAGTGGTAGGTTTAGTTTTGTGTTCCATAGCAGTTCCAGTCATTCAAACAGCAGAAACCATTGCGCGCTTGAGCTGTTAGCGTACATTTTGGTACTTTGTAATTTATTATTAGCCGACTCTGTGGAGTCTGAACCCACTTCTATGATCTTTTAGTTAATAACACAGTAAAGGTTATCACCCAAAAATATTAGCGGGACTGGGGTAGTGAATACTTGAATCTAGGGTATTCACTTCTACGGTTTCACTAATGTTCACCACAGTACAATGAAAGGAAGTACGACAACTTGAAAGCGTACATACGCTGCACTCGTGAACCAATCAGGGCTCGAGAATTCGATGACGTTCGAAATTGCATAAATTTTCTTTTATTAACAGTAAAAAATTTATGCAAGGGCAACTAAAATATTTTCTTTTTTCAACAGTAGAAAATTTAAGCAAGGGTAACTGAAGTATTTTCACCTGATCAACATGTATACGCGTTATAATCTTGCTACATCATTTTTGGGTAAATTAATAGTCTTTGCTCACAAATGACGATTGTCCAACAAAGAAGGATATAAACACACAAGGATAAAAAACATTTTTTTACGTAGGAATTCATCAAAATAACCAACAGACACCTTTTGACCAGTAATTTTCTACGCATCATATTCGGTGGTGCCTTCATTTGGCGTAGAGTCTACAATAAATCATTCGTTCTTCTTGAATCAGAGGTTCTAGCGTCACATAAGTAATATCGTACAAATTGCATAAGGTATAGTGTCATTAACATGAAGAAACCTTGCATATTATTAAGCTTAAAAAAGACTTGAAAATTTATCATAATGACAAATAAGGATATTAAGACATTACGAAAATTAAATTCATGCATCCTACAAAAAATGAGGAGGAGGGGGTGAGTCAGATCATCACTTAGTAGCTAAAGTGAGAGTGAATGGTAATTGTTGCGGTTTTAGGAGAGGCAGGAGTTGTGTAGACCAGATATTTACAGTGCGACAGCTGTATGAGATAATTGGAAAAAGGTAAGGAATTGTTCTGGGAATTTACGGATCCTGAGAAGGTGTACGACAGATGACCGATAGGCGATGTGGGAAGTGTGGAGGGTGTACGGAGTAGGCGGTAAGTTGTTTGAGGCTGTGAATAGTTTTTACTTTGGTAGTAGAGCTTGTGAGAGAGTAGGAAACGTAGAAGGAAGCTAATCGAGCACAAAAGATAGACACCTCGAAGGCTGAGGATTCCTAGTAATTACACTTGTGGTCGCAACTCTACATAACACAAGATGGCAAACTTAACTTATAGCCTATCTGAAGCTTTATGAGTTAAGAGAGGGACCATCTAGCATGGAACGATCAAAAAAGTTGAAGTATTCAAACAGTTGAAGTTTTTGTGCTTCATTTCATACTGTACATTATGAATCGATCGAGTGCACAAAATTGACTTTTTAAGCATGCATGAGCTTTTTAACCTTGTCACTACATTTTGAGGTAGACTGTATTTTTTTGTTCATTTCTTTTACAGCTTGAAAAGTTCGGCACTTGACAAAGAATCGCTCTAAAAACTGTGTTTTCTTAGAGGAACAGAGAGATGGTTGAGAGCAGCGTTTGGAAATAACATTGATAACGCCGGTTGAAAAATTAGGCATGTGGCTGAAATATTTGAAAAAGTACAAAAAAACTCTCTCTACTGGGAAATAATGTCAATAAAATCTGAAGAACAGTACTTCAAACCCTTTGACGAGTCGACGGTTCCTTGGTATTCTTTAAACGAAACAAATGGGTGCAGGTTGAGGTCTTGGGTAGTGAGGATTGATGAGCACGTCGAACAATTCATTAGCGTCACTCCATCCATCCGCTGATGATAGGAGTTTATTTTGTGCGCTAGGTAGCCGCTGAAATAGCTTGTTGCTCCTTCTGAAACGATACACTTCGCGGCACCGCCAATGGTCGTTTGTCCATCAAAAGTCTGAGCTGCTTCAATGTGAGCTTCATCAAGCTCAAATTTCGATGCCCGTTCAGTCTGAAGCTTCTTTTTCTAAGGGGAAAAGAATTGAAAAATATTCATCACATTAGAAGTAAATTTTAAAACTGCTGTTTTAAATAAATTGTACATAAACAATTTTCCAAAGCGCTTGGAATGCTTTCCCGGTTAATGACACAAAGAAAATCGCCTCTATAATTATGGTCTTAGGCGATAACTTCAACAAAAAAGAAAAAATGTACACAAAGGTTAGTTTACTTCGTCAAGGTATTTTGTGTATCAAACGTGCTATTCAGTGGCAAACTTAAACAAACTACAACGAAATACGGGAATGGAGTTATGTCTAAGGTTTCTTTTATGCACTAAGTGGTATTGCTTACATTGAAGATATATCCGGTGATTTCTTCTCCTGCATTCCCGTCAGTCTTGCAGTTCCCAGACACTGAATGTCCAATGAGTGACGAAACACATAACTGGGAGTAGTTGTCGATGAATTGCTTGCCATTAGGAAACTTTTGAATTAATCGGATTTTGCAGAAAAAGTTTTCCAAGCTGTCTTGACACAAGTTCCTAGTAGCAAGGTAAGGAAGTGACATTTTATCTAATTTATTCCGCAAACTTTGGAGAACATTGAAGGACTGCACCCAACCACGAATGAAAAGAGGTCGACGATCATGATTGGCTTCGTCGAGTTTTTTCAACCAAGCAACGTAGGATGGTATCTTCTTGAATGAAGAACTGCTCGAGTTGATCGGATGCCGAAGAGGAACTACGGACTTCGAAGACGAAGAGTTCAAAACATCAAACATATCGTTGAATTTCTCGCAATATGTGCTAGTGCTCAGACGATCAGATCCTATACGACAATTTGCTACGAGATAGTCGATAGCACAAGAACTACTGTTGGACAAGACTTGAGTTGCCAGCTTCACTTTCATTTTGTTTTGAACGTGCAAATCTGATAGATGTTTTCGACTAAGTCTAGGTACCAATCTCATGCTATTCATTTCATTGATGCTGAACATCTCCAGGAGATGTTCCCATTTGGCTGAGGGTCCGGATGAAGGCATTTTAACTTCTTTTTTCAGAAGGAAATTTCTCGCACTCTTAATTAGATGGGGTGGGTTACTGAAAATGTAGCAAGTCTCCCCATCAATACAAATATGTGGTCTATCAACAGAACAGCCTAAGTCCCTGAATGCCTTCTCAAAATTTGAACCCTGGTCAGTCGTTATACCAAGAACAAGAAAACCCTCCGAATTCATAGCACGAACAGCCTCTTCGATGACTTTGATAACCAGGGGGGATTTCATGGGTCCTTTGGTGAGAAAATACCCTATTGGCTGTTTCCAAGTTTTTATCACGCCGACGGCCATTATACATAGAGCAGAGTTTGCAAGCAGAGGAGAACGTGTCTGCCCATCATCTTCATACCCAACAACCCTGTCCTCCTTCGGGTCGAACACTAATCCTTTGCGGAGAGACATTTCATCGAGGAGCAAAAAACAGAGCTTATCTTTCTCTTCAACGATGTCTACTTTTGATTTGATCATTTCAACGCTCAATGAGTTTATTCCTGGATTCTTCTTGGACTCTTGCAAATGTTTCTTCAACGTGGATTGTGAAGGCAATGGCAGAAATTTTCTATTGATTTCGTACGCCTTTCGGCCACCCATGAGCATGTTTAATGCTATCCATTTTTGTTTAACAGTGTACCTGGATTTTCGACGAAGTTTCAGACGGATAAATTCAGGCAAGTAATTGCCTAAACGAGGATGAACGTCATTTAAAAAATCATCCACATTGACACGTTTTCGTCGGCATTTTGAAGCATTTGTTTTAGTTTTCACACTTCTCCGATAAACCCTTTTCTCAGCTTTCAACCTTCTGAACTGTATATCAGTGAAAGTATTTGAGGGATAACCTTCTCCAAATAGATTGCGCCTACATTTGGGCGGTGGCTTACAATCTGGTACAGAAACCGCAATGGGAAGGTTTTTCTCCAATACTTCAATTGAAGGGTGGAAAGGTTTAATGGACTACTCCACACGTTTTCAAAAATCAGGGGTCTTAACCGCAATAGTAGTCTACTGAGCTCTAGATTTCTTTTTCTGGTATTCTCGTGTGGCTCAAGCGTCCGTTGAAGGCGACTACATGCGGTCGTCAAGTTTTCTTCCTACGAACGGCACCGGTGAAGTGGACTATCCAGTGGTCTGCCAAAGGAGCGTGAGACAGCTGCTGTGATTGGTCCACAGATTGGTTTACAGTTCTCTAGTTTTCATGAACATGATAGAAAATTATTCACGAATTTTTTTTGTGGGTAACTATAATAAATTTTCAATTTTTTATTTTGGTGACTGGATATTATTTTGATTGTTGCCTGTTAATTATGGTGGAAAAAGTATGAATGAAACAAATGAACGAGCACTTAATTAGAATATTTTGTAAACTGAATTGGACGCCAATATTATATTATAAGTGAGTCAATACGGGTTTGGTGAGATAGTACTAGATTGAGTTAACGGAGCATTTACCTCGCTGGACTTTCAAAGCTGTAATTAAAACAGCAAAATAGATATCGCACCGTTTATAACCGTCGCTGCAGCTAATTTTCTAGATCGGTATCACTTCTCAGAAACTTTTTTTCTTGAACCGTTTGTAAATATCTTTGAGGCGTGTGCTTTTTGGCTTCAGTACTGATTAAATAAATGCAGATTTCAAAATGTGGCTTCCCTGATAACAAATAATATTAACGAGGCCTGAGTTTTTCGGAAAGCTATTTTTCAAATTTTTCACGCAACTTACGATCATGAATTGAAGAATAACCCATGAAAGTTATTGGCACTGATAATTTCAAGACTTTTGGCAGCTCTTCTTCAAACTTTGATGTGCACACTCGTGAATCTCTGTATACTAGTTAACTATAATCATCACTCAACGTAATTCAAAGCTATTGGCGTGAAAAAATTTTGGCCTATAATCCACTTCCCCACTCCTTCCTCCGTTTTCCCTTTCATAATAGTACTAGAAAATTTTTTCTGTTTTTTGAACCGCTTTCACGTAATTTTTATATTTTCGGCAAGTGTCTATTCGTTTAGCTGAATTTTGAATGAACGGTTCATTCCGTTTCAAAGTTGTAGAGAACTATCTTATGAACGAAAGATTCGAATAAATCTTCTTAAGACTCTTCGTTTCTATTGGTTTCTGTGTTAATACTTTACATCATTTTCTTAATCAAAAATATATCAGTCGAAATGCACCTCCTACGATATTTAACAATATTTACTCCAGCTTTTATTCCACTTCGCTTATGATTCAGTTGTAGACTTGAAAGAAAATTTTGAAACTATGGTTGACTACTGGTCCCAAATTTATTCATTCTCTTGGTTAGGAAATTTTACAGTAATGAAAATACTTCTATCCCGTTAAACACCGAGATATTGAATTGCAGTGGAGAATGCTGATATATGCATTCTTCTACTTAAAACAAGCGTGGTTTTACCACCACAATGGGAATCCTGTATGGAACACGCCTCTTGTACGAGGAAGTACTGGTATGTTACTCCACTGTTATCATCTTATCATTTCTTTTTAGTAACCCATAGGCTCCCAACCATTCACCGCATCTTGCGATCATTGAAAAAAATTCATCTAGTCCTAGCATGAATTTTAGGCTACAATAAGTGTGATATATGTAAGGTGAAAAAATTGTCACTGGTTAGTTCAGAATTAAACGCAACTATTAATGACAAGTATATCTGAATCATGGGGTATGATAGCTCAACTTTGCTGAATCTTCCAAAAATTCCTCGGGAGATTTGAAAGCTTTAGCCTGTATCTCGGCTCAGAGCGAATTTAAATGGAACCGTACATCTTTTACATTTTATGCTTTATATCTTTTAGTGCGAGAGGTTGATGCGTTAGAAACTAATTTTTGATAGGTACTGATGCGGAACTGGTATATATTAAAACAATTTATTCATCGTAAGTGAACATCAGAATAATTGGTAATCTTTACTTGTGGTCCCGAAAAAGTTCATTGAATTCTACAGCAGCCTAACAAACACTGTTTTAATCATTAGCTTGACCTGGTAGCCTTGACATATTGGCCTAATCAAATAATAGGTTGGTGATAAATGTAATTCCTAAATAATTACCTACCAACAAACATGAAAATGTGTAATGAGAACGATTGAAAAGAAAAATTCTAATGAATTTCCCCCAAGACCCATGAAAAAATGATAGAAAAGTGCACGACGCATATCATTCATGAAAAAGAAATAAGTGAAATTCATGGGTAAATTATCTTGATATTTTCAATCCTCCCAAGACGAACGATTTGCCTTTTCATCATAAATACTTAGATTAGAAAAAGATTTGTAATTCATTTTGAGTGCGTTATAGGATTTTTTATCGCTGATTTTACCAAGAATCGAGTAACAAGGTTTAGTTAAATTTTGTTGAGATTGTTCTCTTAAAAAGTAGTACGAAATTGTTTCTACATTTTTCTAGGTAATGGTACAAAATGTCAATTTGAGCGCATACTAATTTTTTGAGATTTTTTCGCCATCGTTAGTCAAAGTTTTGTTCATGAAATTACTTAGGGATGACCGACAAAATCATACAATTCATGTGTTTTCAGAGTCTCAAATGAATAATTTGTTTGAGTATTGTATTGCGGGAAATTTTCTGAATTCTCACACAATCATTCAAGGAGAAGGAATACACAAGAATTTATTCAAATTGTTTCTCTATGTTATTGTCAAACCGTGGATATACGAGTGAATTATTAGTCTACGTATACCAAACATTCCAGAAGAAGTCTATTAAAGCACGGCCAGATTAGAAGTTAAAAAACTCTTTGATAATTTCAAAAGAGTTCATATGTACCTGACAGAATGTGTGCATTAAAGTATCGTAACGGCGATCTTTTATTTAATTTTAGTGGTCTGAAATTATATTAGTTTAAATTTTTTTAAATTCTTGTTAAAATGGTAAAAGCTCTGCGTTCGCAGTTGATCCGATCGAGGGAAGCAGGTACGCTTGGCAGGTCGCTAGTGGACAGCGTCCGACAGTAATTTTACAGGAACATTGGATCTCAGCGTCTCCAGCCAGACCAATACTGAGGCTGACAAACGTCCAATTTCTGTTAACGTCAGCTGGAAAATAACGGTAGAATTTAAAGCAATCATTCAATATCACATGAACTCATCTGAATGAATATAATCATATATGAGGCGAGGTCAAAGCTAAGGAAAATTACCTACACCGCCGCCAAGCACAGCCGCTGAAGTAGTGCGACAAAATTGAAACCACGGTAGACAAACTGCGGGAAGATGATTAGAGGATACTGCGAAAAACAAATAACACCGTTAGTTACAGTAGAAAAATCCCACCATAATTTAATAATATCTTTAATTTATTTCATTTTATTTCTGATTACCTGAACCTATTTGATAATTAACTACAGGTAAAGCTCTTATAATGGTCGATCTTAGAACGGGACTCTCCTACAACGGGTAGGACGCAGTTTATTGGTAGTTATAACGGGTATGTTTTGCTCCTACAACGTCTATTTTAATTTGATATTTATTACTTAGTTTTACTGTTCTTATAGTATACTGAATGACTATTTGTTACGATTTTAGTCATGTAATATATTTAAATATATAAATAATGAAAAATGTCTTTAAATTAATACCGTCATTGAACAACGTTCAGACTGTTGTCATAGCTCAATAAACTATTTTCTATTAAAGGCAATTATAAAAGATGTTTGTGTTGTAAACTAAAGTAAACGTGCCGCTTGCACAACGGGATTTGTCGCCTACAACGGGTGTTTTTCTGGAACGAATTCCTCCCGTTATAGGAGCTTCACCTGTATATACCCCGGACCCACAAGGTCAGGTGGGAACTGGGTGCAACTCTGGGTAGGAACGCTTGATATTATTCACGCACACGCTGGCACACACACACACAAACACACGCACACACTAATTTAGAATAGAGATAAAACACCAAAGGAACTGACGAAGAGGAGATGAGGAGTGAACAGGGAATTTACGCAGGGGACGCCTCGACTCGCCCCATGCCAGCGGGATGCAACTTCAGCACCAAACTCAGCGTCAAAGGCGACGCGCAGCTGCGAAGCGCTTAACCGGAACTCGTATCCTTAGTAAGTCTCATAAGTAAATCAAAAACAACTGCCAGGTAAAGCCGGTCGAAGCCCTTCTTACCCTTGCGGAAAAACTGCAGGAGCCTGAACACAACTTAACTGTTAATCTAAATACGACATTAAAAACTGAACACGATATTTCCCATTTAATTTAAAAAAAGAACGACATAAATTCAAATCCGATAAATTTTCCAACAGTGTACTTCAATTTTCTTATCGCTAGTAATGATGATTTTCGTTTTTAATCCAGTGAATGTGTAATTTGTCATGGCGCCTTTTTGAGAATAGTTTGAGGATCGGTATTATTAAGTATGCTTCGATAGATTTTTTTACTTGATGTCATTTTCATTATTATGCTTTTTATAAGAGAACTTATGAAAGATTGAGTATAACTCGAAAGATTACAAAACTTGGTGGTGGCTGATTAAGAATTATTTAATTGTGTTCGTATGAGTTTACACCATTATTGTCAAATTTTGTAGCTTGCCTTTTGCAATTAAATAATTCCTATACACTGTCCGTTACAAATGAATGTTTTAGTTCTCCTGTGGACTGGAAAAGTGCTATTTTAAACTTGTAACGCATTCATTCATTAGCGGTTTAGAATTGCTCTCCACTTTTGTTTGTTAGTCGTCAAAAGTAAAATATTCTTAAGATATATTTATGTGTCATATTCTATTAGAGTCTTTATAAGCATAATTTTAAGTAATTTTAAAAGAAGTAAAACATTTGTATACAAATTAATACATTTTGGACGCTAGATGAACTCCACATCTCTCCACTGCCACCCCAATAATCTCTATTTAGAATAAAATTGAATATATAGTGGCAACAGGAAAGAATAACTTTCTTCACTCTCGAGAAGCTTTTCAAGTTTCATGCCGTCAGAGACGTAACGCACAGCCACCGGAGTAGAATAAGTTCCAATAGATACAGTCACATTCGATTCCATGCTTATGTACACGTTTGCACTTGTGTCTTTTATTGTCATTAGAAACCTGTGGTTTCTTAGGCTCGCTTAAATCGCAAGATACCCCTAAAACGATAAATTTGGTTGAACGAGTGCATATACTTGTGTGCGTTTAGTTATTAATTTTACCTCCCATGGGAGCTCTGTCACAATGTTATATATTTATATATTTGTATGTATGGGAAAAAATGAAACAAATGAATACGTGCATAAACTTAAAGATTCATGAGGCGTACTTTGTCTAAACGAACAAATTCCACATCTAATTCATGCTTAGCTCGGTTAAATGGTACTCATGCCCACTTTTATTTTTAATTCTATGCGCAATTCAAACATCACTGACATCTCAGCACTAATTAAAGCTTTCATGCTCATTGCACACGTATTAGCTTCGGTAAAAACGTGGAAACGCTGTACAAAGTCACTGTCGGCTCAGCCGAACTCAGATAATAACCCACAAATCGACATTGAATATTGGTGGGCGCGTAGCACGCACAGAGTTATCGTTCTAAGTGGTCCAAGGTCGTTCGGCGTCCTGCAGCACTCGAAACTCAGCTGTGATTGGTTACCAAGAAAAAGATTATGTTTAATTTGTTGTCAAACATGGAATCAAACTAAATTAGTGTAATAATTATTGCATATGGTGAGAAAAAAAATGATAGGTTTCACACTCAGCGAGTATATTTAATGTGATACTTCCACTATGGGAGAACCATGTATTGCATTCGTGGTAAGTGGCGCTCCCATTGGTGAAGCACGAGTGCCCAAGTTAATTAAAGATACTTCTTTTGTTGAAGTATGTTTTTTTTATTTATCAATACCATCTTTTTTATGCTCACTGTTATCTTTTTCTCCAGAGCTAAATGTTTTCTTCTTCAACTTTTGTAGCGTTAGAACTTTCTTCCTGACTTGTTCCAATGCCTTGGGTGACCTGCGTTGGGAAACGCTCGTGTTACTACACAAGGATGCCTGCCCAGTGTGGGAGCACACCATGTGCATAGATTCTCCAAGTATGTGTCGAAAATGAATGGTTCCTTCCTCTCGCTTAGCGTAAACAACTCTGTGTTTAGAACTAAGCTATGAACGAACTCCTATAATAATAAGTATGTTGTGATACGCTTGATAGTCACTTGAAACACTATTAGACAGTCGGTAAGCAGTCTTGAAAATGGTTTGTTCCTGAATGAACTCAACTTATGAATCATTACTAAATTAATACATTATTAAAAATACTGTGATTTGCCCCATCTCAGTCTCCAAAATGTTTGAAAACTGTCTTGACATCGTTTTAAATCATGTTGAAAGCATGTGAGATGTCATGAAAATTCAAGGATTGGTTATTAACAGCTATCACAGAACAAAGGCCTTGATTTTGGTCGATTGATAAATTTGTCCTTACGTCCTCGAGGTTGCAAGTACTGTTTCTTTCCGTTTTCCTCGCAAGGACAACTCCGAAGTTCGAGACTAAGCAGTGTAACTCAGGTGGGACCGACAAGCGTTGTCATTTCAAAAAAATTGTTAGGTGGTTTGAAAACTAATGAGAGGACGTGCACCATTGAAAACAGAATCCGTAAGACTAGATGAACAGATGCGACTTGATCCCCGCTTGGAAAATTATTTCATATACCAGCAATTAGTCGAGCTTAAAACTTGTGAAAAGCGCATTTCAACTGAAATAAATTATTGCTTAAGACTTCATAGTGACATTTTCTACTAGATATTGAAATTTCAACGGCGACTGCAAATTTATGAAAATCCGATGTCAGGTAGAATACTTATTGGCCTAGCTGTTTCTTTTTCCGTTCGAAGCCCTGTGAGCTGCAGACGTGTATTGACCATGGAAGTGAGTTCAAATCTTTGTGTAATTTTCATAGATATTAATGGAGTTAATTTTCACTCGAAGCATCTATTGGAAGGTGTAATTTAAAAATCATTCCTGACTAGTATTTTATTTGATTTAATGCGAGCGGTTCACTTAAAAATCGAAGCAGAGTTCCTCAACAACGCAAGAGTTCCTGGCGTTATTGAGATTGTGAAGCAAGTACCTGAATATATAATAAAGAATATATCATAATTTTTTTTTCTGTAATTCAATATTGAAGCCTTTTAAAATTATTCTCGATGCTGAAAATATTGGTGCAAGGTCTAACACCAACGGTCACACCTCAGCTTGCACACACAAGCAGTATGTATGACTGCGTTACACAATTTCCCTGATTACAAGTAATGCACGTGAAAACATTGTGCTATTACATGGTTGCTGACAGGTACCAGCAGCTCTTTCATTCACTGCATGTAAAGTATTAATTACCAGTAACCAAAAATGTCCTGTGAGTGAAAAATGATTTTGAATTGCATTAAGGTTTTCTATTTTACCTGCATAGACTTCAATTTATTCAAATAAAAATCAGAGTCGGATAAAGGGAAAATTTTTGTGGCCAAAGCATTTTGAGTCTTACTTTACCTACATTTATTGGTTGTTAGAGACTGCAATCAAAATTGAGCTGTAAAAAATACTATAAGATATAAAAAAAACAAAAGCTAAGCTTCTATTTACGACGTGTTTAGTTTCAAAGTTTCAACTTTTGTTTGTATTTTCACCTATTGTAAGATACAAATTCTGTTAATACCTTTGGATCCTTTGCCAAACAAAAATAAATGCAGTGAAGCACTTTTAAAGTTGACTCAGAGCAAGATTAGTGTAGCGATCTGACCATCATTTCTGTCTTCACGTAATGTTCTAATTCTGTGGCAGCCCCTGCCGTTGTAATCATAAGCCTCGTGAACTACACGGAGCGATATCAATCACATGTAATCAGCTGAGATTGTCGCGATCGACCTGTGCAGCTACCAGAACTTTTTGACAAATTACTGCTTCCCTGTCAATCTTTCCCTGGGCATGACTCATGTTTTCACTCACAGTGACTTTATCACACAGTCATCAGAATAGGGAAGAAACTTCCACGTGCTTGGAAACTTTTGATAGAACATATTACACACAAATTAGACAGGCTATACATTATAAAACTATGAATAAAATTCATCAAGTTTTTGTTCTCTTAGATCTGCAGGGCATTGACCCTGTTAAGAACCCTGCATGAGCGACTGCGCAGTTTTCGATCATTAGATCATTCGCCGGAGCAAAAATTTGCAGCAGAAAGCTCTTCTCCGTAGCATTAAAATACACTTTAAAAATTTGTTACTTAATTCTTGCCATTTTTATTGTGGAATTGACAGAGTAGACTTTTTACCCGTAATAAGCGTAATTATTTTAATTTTTGTTGAAAAACAATTGTACATATGGAAGAATATTGGCAATATTGATAAAATAATGCAAATAATTATTTTGAACGAGCTGCGTTCGCATACCAAAATTTGATACAAAACATTGTTTTGTTGAATGTGAATGACTTCCGTACATAACTTATTATCGAAATAACTGATAAATAACTATCAAAAACATGACTGCATATTGCATAATCCACTTTCCTGTTCACAAGTACAGTCTATTCATTCCTCAGCATTAATTTTCTTGGCGTGTCATCTAGTTATTTTCATGAATAAGTTGACGTATATGAAAGCTATAAAACACACGACTCAATATCGTACAATAAGAAACAATATCCACGTGTTCGTCCTATCGGTAACCTGGGATGAAACTAACTGTAAGTAAATATTGTTATGTTACATATATTATTTCCTCCTGCGGCTTGTGTTTACGAAAAGCGTACGTATCCTCATTTCAAACGCAAAAGCAGTTTCAAGCCCGAAACACTTGAAAATATGTTACAGTTGTTTTCTGTCTTTCAAACTACAGTGAAGTAAATACAAAATTATGTACAGCAGACCAATTACAAGCGGAAAAACAACGCTTCTATATCACATCACGTGCGATACATGCATCCATTAATTTCATAGGGAACGCGCCCTGTCTTCGCTCAATGCAAATAGCTGGAGGTAGCATGTTCGTACGAGATTTTAAGAAAATGCAGATTATAACCAAGGGATCGAAATTGATAATCTTATTTCCTGCAGACTTTTATTAATGGTTCATCATCGCCAACATAAGTTAATTAGCTTATATCACACGTGTCGCTTCTGTAGTAGGAAAACGTTCACTGCAAAGTGCTTTGTTGAATTGAACGAAATAATACAAATCTAATTTTACACAAATACCTAATCATGCTTATTTCCAAAAATTTCATGAATAGATTTTTTCAATCAAGTAATTTTGCGTAGGTGCTACGCATTGGTGCAAATGAAGAACGGAGGTGTTTCAACTTCATTCATTTTCACTGGAACGCGAAAAATTTTCAACGTGTATTTGGGTTTAGCTTACACGCGCATGGCTTGTGTTAGCGCGGATTATTTCCACGTTTTCCGTCATATAACTTGTATGTATTGAGCATGGAGCGTCATTTTGAGAAATGAAAATCATTTTATAGCGTGTAACCTAAACCACAAGGACCCTCAGCATAGTGGATACCATTATTGTATAATTAAAATTTTACCCAAAAACTGAGTGGAAAATGGCATTGGTTTTGAGCCAAGTTTATGTTAAATGTTCGATTTCATTTTAAATATCATCGGATCATTTGAGACAGCTATGGCGGGCTGAATTGCTGACTGATTTGTCGAAAAATGAACTGCTTGTACTCATTCCTTAACGAGTAATACTAAAATGATTTCTTAAGGTTTTTTTGTATTCTTCATTTGGTTAAAAAATCTACTGTTGGTCAATAAACTTTGTATTATATCAGGAAAGGGGAAACTATCGGATAAGGACGTCTTTATACTAATTCCAAAGGTGATCTGAGTGCGAAAGTTTTGCAAGGAATTGGTTCAAAGGAAAGTTCTCCCCCCGTCAATTTTCTGTATTGAATTTGAAGTAACTGTACTTCAATGTACTGTTTTTCACAAATAATTCACTATTTGCAAGAATACCTCAAACAACTTTGTTCTAATTCGATTTTTCGGAGTATGGATTGATTCATGAAAACGTAATTTTTTTCCCATATCTCCCCTTAGGCCTGTTCCTCACAGTGTTGCAAATGTTAGCATGAATGTTAGGAGAGAATAGTTTTACGAATATTCACTAGCTACCATTCGCCTCAGCTTCTTTGAGCTCAATGTAAAATAACGCACAACGCAAATAAGGAATTGAATTGACTACACAATTCATTAGCGCATCTGTAAAAAATATCTCTCTACTTTGCTATCACTATTTTCATCAGCAAGCAAATATGGGAAATTGCTCACGATTTTTGTGTTCCATTGAATGATAATAATGCCCAAAGTCTAGCCAATAATACTGCTGTAATCGAAACGAAATGCCATGGATCTAAATGTAAAACATATCAGCTCGCTAGCCGCGCTGCCCGATTATCTTGCAATGGAAGATGAGAACCCTGTGCGATTGAAAGATTTTCTTCAGCTTCGAACCTAACTTCTCATTGTACGCTATACTACTTTTACCGCGGTTAAGCATGAATTGTTAACACTGCAATTAATTAGTTATTATCCACTGAATTATCTGTTAAATTGTGAATGACACTCAAAACTATCTTAATTAAGTACGTATTATTTTACTTCATTCCATATTATTTGATGAAAACTCTGTATTAGGAACCCTGATGCGACAGCAGACCGAATCTCTAAGCGCCGCACATGAGAAAGGTGGGTGTGTTCACAAAACGCTCGAATTAAGGTTGCATTAACTTCGCAAAACACGTTAAACATGTTCACGAGGACTATTGCATGACACTATCATTGAGTACTGCCATCACCATCATTGATGATATGAGCAAAACAGTCCTCTACGAAATTTATGACGCATGGAACGCTTTATAGAGCTACATTCATGCAAGTTAATTGTTTTGATTTCTTTCCAAGTTCTTTTCGGTTTCCACCAATCACAGAGCTCCTCAATATTGCTTGATACGTAGTCTCACTAGCGCCGCAGAGCAGAGCGATCGGCGGTTTCATTTGACTTGGACAGTCGAAGTGGTGTCATCAAGTGCTCAGGCGCAAGTAGTGTAGGTGGAAGTGAATGCCCACATTATTGTTATGAAGCTAGTAACTACAGGTATATTGTGTCTTGAGCAGAAAGCCATGTAGTCTAGAGAACAGCTTTTGGTTCATCTTGCCGAAGCTAAAGCTTGAATGAAGTACAAATTCCTGGCAATGAAGGTAAGTTCTAACTTGGCATTCCCTGATTATTTATCGATGTGTATTAAAACCACCTAGCGGTCTATCATGCTAGATTAGATATATTGATGTCAACTAGATATATTGATGTCATCCGTTTAAAAAACATTAAAGTAGTATTATCTGTGTATGTTGATGTGTTCTCCCGAAATAATTGTATTGAAGATACTGTAAGGTAATTCAGTTACTAATTACTTGGTGTTTAAGCCATTAAGCGAATTTTATCTAGGCTAGCTTTTGCATTTTTTTTGTGGCACTGAATACCGGTACAGTCAGTAAGATTTTTGTTCATGTTTTAGCAAGATAGGATGGTTGTTTACATTGGATTTCACACTAATCTTATATTTTATTACGTTCAAAAGGTAATTCCGACATTTCTGACTGGTTTAAAGGGGAGACTATCTATCCACCATAGGTTTGGGTACAGCCAGGAACAGGAAGTATTTTCAGAATTATTGGTCATGGATTGTGAAAAGAGTCCGAACTATTGAAATCTAACATTAAAATAGCCAAGTTTTCCCACACATACAATTTGTTGTCTAAATGATGACATGTTTGATTTTAAGAAAAAAAAATCTCAAATAAATTTCCCGTCAATTAAATGTGCACATTTTTTTCTAATTCAATGTCATTCGGTAACTTGATTAGTTCTTGAACAGCAGATGTTCAAGTTTTTAACTTGGTGGATTTCTCATGATTTGTGAAGCGGTTGCTATGGCGCAGGGTGTAATGTGGGGATTGAAGGATACAAGTTAGAAAAAAGTTCCAAAATTTTGACCCTAAAAATAGTTTATTTGTTCTCATTTTATAATGGAAGGTTCATATGATCAATAATATTTTAAGTCATTTACACGTTTTAAATTTTTCATTGTTATTTGAATAATGTTTTCACTGTCATTTGATGAATTTTTAGACTAATGATCAGTAAATAATCAAGCATTTTAAACTTTTCAAAAATTGAAATTTGGTTTAGTGCTTGAGTTTTTAGAAAAAAGAAAGAAAAACAGTTTATTTTCAATAAAAACAACTTCATGTGCCTATTTTTCTCTATAATATTCACCGTTCTTGTCTTCTAATGATTTTCTTTGGATAAACCCAATTTCGTTATCTTCGAAGTAAAACTTGTCCATCATATAGAGGGCATTTGAATGTCCTCGCCCTGAGTTTAATACTAGCACTTCTCTCAAATTGTTGCATCATTTAACTGTACCTCACAAATATGAATATAAAATATTAAAAGTATAAGCAGTGACAAACCTAGTGAGTCGCAACGCAAATATTGAAAAACTCTTGCACGCTCAATCGTTTGAACCTGAAGTTGAGGGCCGACAGCGTCAGAGCCTTTGTATTGGCCGTCGAACCTCATAACTTCCGAGATCGGACTGACGCATACCATTATCCGCTTTGAATCATCACTCAAAGAATAATCATCCAAGGGAGGTATCAATGCAAAACGTTAATAATTATGAGTGTTTAGCAAATTACCAAATGAAGCAATAAAGTTGAACCACTTGCAGGGATTGATGTAAGGGTACAACACTTCTGTTTTAAATTTTTGATTATTTCTTAATACGATAACCTGTAAAAAAAGCGCGCATTTCAGAAGAAAAGTGCGCAAAGAAATACAATATTGCTGTCATAGTGTCGCTTCTAACTCAATTTTATACATGCATGTTATTTTTACTATTTAGCTATAGTGTTCACAACATTTTGGATACTTCAATTTCATGAATAGAATAGAGACATTCATTTTCGCTAAGGCCGAATAGCTAAAAATATTATTTTCCTCAGGTACCGGTAATAGTACTAATGACTAGAAAAAAATTGTATAACCTCACTGTTTGAAGTATTTCGGAAATGAAGGTATCATTGTAATAGAAATATTAATTTATTTGTGGTCACACAAAAGATCTAGAGGGGTAAATTCAAAAGTTGGTGCATCCTCTATTGCAAATAGTTATTACATGCTCATTGCCGAAGCATGATTGTTGAGAAATTGATGCTATTTGATATTATTTTCACCAATTAAAATTTCTACGTGCTCTGTCAAACTATTCGATCATCCATTGCCGTTAGCTTTGATGGACTCAGCACACAAATCTTCAATTATTTCTGTAATGTCACAAAAGTCTTCGAACATGAATTGGTTGGACGACCGTGTAACGCGTGCTAAAAAGTATCACGCTTTGAACATAAGTTTTCATTTATTCATTTGTATACTAAATGAAATTGGAAAGCGTCATTTTAGAAAAGAGTTTTACGATCATAAAAACCAAAAATGGGCAAAGAAAATGTTAGTTACAGGCTCTTAGTTGCAAGCCACTGCTCTATTTTCGTAACTTACGAATATAATGTAGGACAGAGAAAATAATTTCGAGCAGTTTGTTTCCTAAAAGTTGTAGAAAACGATCATTTGTTTTCAAAATATGAGATAAAGATACTTAGTAGATTAGCATGTTTGGTTTCGTAGTACTCATTTCAATAGTCGAAACAAATTATCGAGAGAAAACAATAAAAAAGCTGTCGCTTTGAGGCGGTAATCGATGTTTCATAATTTCTATAAATACAAATTAAAAAACTATAATCCCAGTGACGATGCATTGTTGACACTTTTATTTGTGCGCATTTACGTTGAAATATGAACTTTAGAACTTGCAATGTCAGGGATTAATATTGAAAACAAAATGTAGATTTAAAAATTTTGCGTTTATGAGTATGAGGTCGTCATTCGACATCTTTTACTCTTACGTATCAAATATGCATATAGACAATTTGGAAAAATGATATAGCCTAGCTACATATTTTTTCGTTGAAGTGTATCAAGTGGCTTTGATTAAAGTGTATTGGTCAAATCAAATAATTTATATGTTGTAGCGAATTAAGATTTTTTAAATGTAAAACATCATGTGAACTTATTCTTGTAAAGTTAATGAATAGACGTCTAGCCAAAATTTTCGAATAGGTAGTCGTATTCATCACAAAATAACCATTACGTTTTATTGGACTTCATCTTAAGTGGGTGCAGTTGCCCGTGGGATACATAGCATAGATGACATAATTGTTCTTTTTGTGCTCTTGTCACTAGAAAATTAGAGTATTTTATTCACAAATGTAAGCACATAAATTGAATGAATCTTTATTAGCTTTTAGAGAGTCTAAATGAATAAGTCATTGAATAATTTTAGATGAATAAGTCATGAATCTAACTTATTACATTTCTCTTTCCGATGAATAATGTTTAAACAAAGTCATGTGTTTGACTGGCAAATCTTGATTAATTATCATTAACTTGATATAACGAATTCTTATTTATAGATAAATGTTCTCAATCTAAGCACTTCCCCCTCAGGGGGATACAACTATTGTATCTATGGGAATTAGCGCTCCCAGGGAAAAATGTGAGGGCCCGAGCTGAGAGTTAGGTAGGCCTTCTTTTTGTTGAAATAAAATGTTTTTTGTTATGTTAAGGACCAACTTTTTTCGGGTCACTACTGTCCTGTTTTTCAGCACCTCTGACTTTCTTCTTCAACTTTTATCTCATTTCATGAATTTCTTTCCCATCTTACTGTTTCTATGCCCTTTCTGCATAGATTCCTCATTTCCTTATCTCCATTCTAAATGGTGCCTTCCTCATTCCTCTCTTCGATACGCTCTATTTTTGATGCGGTTAGGGAGGCTTGAACTAACTTATAATCTTAATATTAATCTAAGCACTTCAATGCAAAAAAAATGGTACGTTATTTTACGAACAATATAAGGGAAAAACTAAATTTACATTTCAACTATTTCGCACCACGTTCATAGGATTAAAATTTTAAATGTCTCATAACATTGCAATATATCATTATATCCTTAATTTAACATCAGTACATCACACTGCACACACACACTGCCAAATTGTTGCGGCAGGATAGAAACATCGGAATGACGGCAAAGGAACTTCTCCGCACTCCTTAGTTCATTTACATCCAGCAAGGGGTTTTTCTTCCCGGAACGTGATCGCAAGGCTAATTTCTTCCTTTGAAAAGACTGGAATTTATTCTGTCTGCTACGGTGTGTGGGGGACAAAAACGAATTACTTAAACTGTAAATATTTTTTCCATAAAAATTACTTTTTCGTAAAGCTGAAAGTTTTCTCTTTCTAACGATGTAATTTACGTCCAAATACTGGAAGAACTATGGTGTGAAATTATATTTTAATGCGATGTGTAATACTTTGAACGAGAGTAAGTTCCTTTGAAGTTCCTTTCGACAGTCACGGCGATCCATTTACCTCCAAAACGTCGTCTGAGGAGCTTGGTGATGCTCTGTCTTATCATAGTTCATTCTTCTACTCTACATTGGAAAGTTACGTGAAATTAGCGTTTTCGTGAATTGTTCCGTATTAGAACATATTAATAACCTATTTGCTATCATTATTGATCCAAATTAGGGTGCCGATTAAGATTTTGGGGTACGATAGAAATAGTTCATCAAAATTCGTTCGACTGCTACTACAGTTTCGAAGCGCCATTGTGTCCGGTCAGCACAGGGTACAATCTCGCGAATTTCTACACCGCCCAACCCTCTCCCTCCACCTCCAAGCAGCTACATAAAGTTGCCATTCGCGCCAATGATTGAACCATGTAGTACTACTGAGGTTTATTAACCTATCTGTTCGTTATACATTTATTATTAATCACTGCATTATAACCACTACAAGTACTTAGTAAGTGAATACTTCAGCGGAATACCAAAGTTAACCTGTATTAAATCATTATAATAAGTTTTGACAACGACCGCTGGTGTTTGGCTATTCGACCCTCCATCTCGGCACGCAAAAACAGGCATTTTTAAACTTTTTTAAGTTGACCTTTAAACTAACTGAACTTGGCCTAACCTAACCCAACCTAACCTAACTTAACTTAACCGAACCTAAATTAATTTAACCTAACATTTCTGTAGCTGCTCGAAGGTGGTGTTGTAGCTGCTTGGAGGTGGAGGGAGAGGGTTGGGCGGTGTAGAAATCCTGCGAGGTTGGACCCTGTGCCGTGCGCACGGTCATAATTAAGTTCCCTGATATTCTACCTTGCAGTATGGTGGTCTTATGAAAACTACCGTAGAATCCGAGTTAATAACAGTGCTCATTCAGGCATTATTTCTTTTAAAGGATGGATTTGAGCAATTTCAGATTTTCATTTTTGTTTTAAATGACTACTTCATTTTCTAATAAGTGTTGCTGTCTTTATTGTTTCCGGGTTCTCAAGCTATAATTTACATTTTCAGACTCTCTAGAGTCTAACACACAACTCTAATCCTATACAACTGCTAACAGTAAAGCGTAATTTCTAATGCGTAATGCGTAAACAGTAATTTCTAATGCGTACGATTTTATATCTATTCATTTCAAAAAATATAATTGTGCTGAATCTCCAAGGAAATACGTTGAAACTTGATTGGAAAGAATAAAATTTCATTTTTTGCAGTAAAATATCTCACTGAAGTTAAACCGTTTGTTTTAGTTAGTTACAAGTTTCATGTAACTATTTACATCATCGAAATGTATATCTTATTTTCGTTTTTCATTCACATCCGGATCAACTCAACCCCAACGGAACTACCATACAAGCTGCACAATTCACATTCATTTTCAAATGCATTTTTCACAGGGAAACAATGGACAGCGCACAACATTTGTGCCTTGCACAAATGTGGTGCAAGGTGTATTGGCTTCGTTTTGTGTTTGCGATTGAAGCTCAAGTATTTTTCGAATATCTCAGTTGTGAATACATGTTAATGAGTAAGAAAGAAAACCACTTCCATTTAGGTCGTAGACGATTTTTGCTACTCATTTCCGTGAAGAAGTCCTGCATGAACATGATATTTTTTCTTCTAATGGCTCTATTTTTGTCATTGATCACTGTCGAATTCCGTTTCGAAGTACGATCCATCTTTTTTCGGTTCACTGCTATCCTTTTCTAAGACACCTGCAACTTCCTTCCTAAGCTTTCATCTTGTTTGAACTTCCTTCCTGACTTGCTGTTTCATGCGCATCGTGTCCTGTGTAGCAACACAGTCGTGTTACAGCATAGGGGTGGCTTGTGTGGGAACATTCGTTGTGCATAGATTCCCCGTGTACGTGTCCATACTCGATGGTCCCTTCACTGTTACTCTCTTAACAACGCCGTTGAAGTGACGACTGAGGTTTAAACTAACGTAAATAATAAAAATAGTAATAATAATCTCCATTTCATTGGAGATCTCGCAACTATTTAACCAGTATTCTATGTGCAACTTTGACATGGAGTCTTCTATAACAATGTACCTCTAACTAATCTATTCAAGTTGTGTTTGACACCATTTTCTCTAACGATAATTAAATTTTCAATTACAACAAGAAGCAGTTTAAACGCTCACTATAAACTGCCCTGACTAATTTATTTTTCGTGTTCAATAGTAAAATTTATAAACAAATTGACAGACTCGCGATGGCTCCAGCCTCTCGCTTCTGATTGCTAATTGTTTTTACCTGAGAAAATACCTATTTAGAAAACAGTCCTGTGAATTTAAACCTGTTTTATCGTAGGTACTTGGATGACACTTCTGTTTTACTTCACTCAAAAGACTAAGCTACTCAATTCTTTCAATCTACTACTAAAAATGACCGTTGTGTGTTTATATGTTTACTAACATCCACGACCCGTCAAAAATGACGGGATTCAATACCTTTCTTGAAAAAAATTTCCAGATGAGGATGACAAACAAATATATCCATCCTAACAGTACCCGTAATAAAAATATTCTTGTCCTTGTGTACTGGTGAAACTCGTATCACATAGACGGTCATCATAACTATCCATATGAGCGCGATAGAGAGGAAGAAGAGGACTCCAAAAACCAAGGGTATAATTAGGTAGTAGCAGGACCCGTACAAATTCTACGGACAATCTTATCGTTGAGCTAAGCAAACCCGTAATAAAATTCCGTCATCATTACTTAACCTACGCTGACCTATCATATCCTAACCTCTCCTATCCTAACCGAACGTATACTGATAAAATATCAAACATATCAATGCATGTAAGGGACATCTTTCAATGTTACACTGAGATTTTCGGTATTCATAATACCGCACACTCAGATATCCTATGTTTCTTAAGAAGCGGACACCAAATAAATTTATAGATAAGTATATAAATAAACACACAACGCGTATTATTAGGTTAGATTTACATGTTTTGTGCCATGCTCTTAATAAGAGATAAGAAGAAATTAGCACTTGCGGTCTTGGTTTCAGTTCACTGATAAATTAATACTTTCATTTTTGTTGCACGAGTGCGGTATAAAAAGTAACTATAAATGAGTCATTTTCAATAAAATCAGAGAGATACAGAGCCTTATATATAGTCTCAAATCCGTATGGTGGATACCTAGTTCTGCAGAGCATTGCACATTACAATATACATACACAAGCTCGCAGTTGCTGTCAGTAATGCTGAATTTCGGTATCCAGGGTATGACACGAATAGCTAAAAGTACTTCTAATTACGGCTCAAAAATACTGTATTCTTGGTGTGTATTACGTACACAAGAAAAAATAAGTTACATTTGGGGTAAGGTCATGTTCAAAGATCATGTTCATATCATTGTTCATATGAACAATGATTTCATAATATTGAGATCGTACTCATTTTGAGCTTGGCAAATTGTATTGAAATTTGGAAATTTGAATGTGTCTTTAAACCTATTACAATGATTTCTAATTGTAGACTGAGAAGGGGAAGTTTCGTAGGGACGAGCAGTTTTAAGACACCCGAATGCTGGCTGCGACGAATAAGTTGCTGGAGAACAGTAATGTTCTTTCAAGACTGCTAGCAGCAACTATACACATACAAATTACGCAGCAAATATCGAGGTCCTCTTGTTCATATTCCATTGTTCGTACACACCGCGTTTGAGCAGCGGTCAAACTTAATCAAAATTATTTATTGCTCCAACTTGAATCTATTAGTTAAATTAGGGTTACCGAATTGTAGTCTTTTTTTTCAATTTCAGAAGACATGTAAATTTCTCTCATTTAATGTTAATTGTTTCAACCGTTTCAGCTCTCGAGATGAAACTTTACCGTATCGAAGTGTTGCCTATTAAATACGTTCATCATTGGCGCTCATTTTAATTTAAAAAGTAAGATTTCCTTGAAATTGTCCATTGAGGAATTTTAACTAAAAAAACATATCCAATTACAAGCTTACATCAAGTAAAAAACCAACCCGTATATGAAGATCTGGCACAGCTGCACATGTGATAGATGAGACTTCTCACGAGAACATGGCTCATTACGTGGCATTCGACGCTTTGCATCATTACCGCCAACTGAAGCAACTCTTATCGCACGAAAACCTAATAAACATCTTGCATCTGGCAACAACTCGAGACTTGCTTTGCAGCGCTCAACTGCTGATGCGCTGCACGGCGGGAAATTTCATGTAATCATGTATATAAATTCTAGTGACTTCTCAGTCATCTATGAACATGGATTCCCTGGTGATGTACTTGTGGTACAAACGACGACAACGTAAACAATCCAGGCAATGGGTTCAGCCCAATAATCGTTTACGTACAGGAAAAGGTTTAATGAAAACGTTATACCTGTATTTACAGCTGCGTAATGACGAAGAAAATTTCGGAAACTACGCAGGAAGAGGACGGTTGCATTCGACGGAGTTGTTAGGAAAGGTGTACCTCAAATTGAAGGGTCTTGACACAAATTTTCAATTATCGCTTATAGTATGTCTTATATGTTATAATGTTAGCTCATTTATCGCTAATAGATGAGAATAGCAACATAATACCATATTGTAAGCAAGATTGTCTACCTCACGCGGTCGCCCAAGCATGCATCACTTTTCGTAGAAAAATTTCTTAGTATTCTCATGAATAATTCCCTATTAATTATCGTAATATTCATCAATATGAAACCAAAATGGCATTATGGCAAACTGCACGGAAGCTGGTGACCATCACCTCGTTGCTCGAAAAAAATGCAACACGCAGCATTTTGGTACAACAGACGAATGAGAACGATTGAAGGCAAGAGTCGGATCGGGCATCAATTTGATCGATCGGCTATTTTCGCTATTTTTCGCTTGGTTTTCAGAATGATTCGGTTCTAGACTAAAAACCCATATAGGAATAGAGAAGAAACAAGCGAATTGTTTGAGAAATGAACGAATGTTTTATAGACGCTGTAGCCAGACGCGCATCGGTGAGGTGCGCCGGCAGACACCTAACTTGGGCGTGCGGCTGCGTCGAAACTATTAGTCAGGACTTCACGTAGTTTTCAACGAACATAGAGCAAACGTAGTTCTTTCGATTTGAGGTGAAGAGAACGAATTTTGCTCAATTTGCTGCGGAACGGTGTTCTTATCGAAGACATTAATACCGTCTATTTTAACCAAATTAGGCAACCGCTGTGAAACCGTTGTCACGAACGACTGTTTATCAGATAGTTCATTTCATGTAGTTCGAACGTTCCCTTTAGTTAAAGACTGCATGAAAGTAATGTACACCACTGCACGTAACCCGTTCAGAATGAGGCCGTTAATTTGTGATGCAATTAGTGTAAATCGCTATAAGTGAACTGATTATATGCAACAGCTTGTATTTTTGTTCAATTCATCACTGATAGCGTGGGCTTGCCTACCAATGGTACAGTCACTGTCTGCGTTGCCTCCTAAATTTTTTCGATCTTAATCATTTGAACGTTTAATACGTAATGTGCAGAAAAATATTAGAAATTTTGGTTTGATTTCTTCATCTTAAAATTATTTGTTTTCATTATAAATGACCCTTAGTTTTTCAAAAGTTCAACTTTCAATAAAGAAATACGTTGGAAATCCTGGTAAACACATCACACATTCCTCGTGTTCATACTTACGAGGCTGTGGAGCACATATCGCAAATCAAAAAAGTCTGAAAAATAAGTAGAGCATATACTCTGGCTCTTATTGTATCGGAGGTTGTGGTCGACACTGGAAGGAAAATTCAGTATTCTAGCGTGGCAAAAATTGTGTCGAGTAGATGAAAGGGATAAATGGAAACATCCGTGATGAAAGAAAGGACCAAAAAAAAGACAGAATGATTTGACTTTGGTTTTTGAGGAATTTCCCGTAGATGTTTATCTCTTAGGGATTATAACAAGATCTAATCTTGTTTAAGGCCCCTTCATCCCGTCAATCTCCCAGGGTCAGAAGAATGTAACCAATAACCAAATTTTTGCATATAAGGTTTATTAGAGGTTATGGGCGAGACAGTTTCCTTAAGTAGGACCTATAAAGTTCGTAACTGTCATAGAGAGAGGGAGAGAGAACCATGGCAACCGTCCCCTCACGTAACCTTCACCAAACAGAACGAACAGAAGTAATACTAGGCTAATGCAAGATAAAATATATGAAGCGTAATGACATGATATTTTACATTTATATCACATACACGCCCTCAGGATTACAGCAGCATACACAGATCTGAAGGGCGTTCCGACGTAGTACGGGAGGATAAGATACCAGGATATGCTACTGTGGGATTGAACTTGGATTATCACGGCTCACTTAATCTACCTCCTCATGCTCAAGAATAATGCCCACTAAAGGGATAAAACTTATTATTTACAGGATGTAGCGATTCCAGTGAAAAAACGGGATGGCTCAAGTTATAGTTTGCAGGATTATTGTCTATGAAATGGAGAATTCTTTTGTTGAGTTAAGGATCATCTTTTACAGTTTACCTACTGTCCTTTTATCAGCGGCGATTACTTTCCTTTTCGACTATCACCTTGGTTCGCGAGATATTTTCTTGATTTGATATTTGTATGGGCAGGGTATATGGATTTCCTTGAGCATATTCGTCTTTTAGAAGTCGATACTTAATGTTGAAAAAAATTTTTCAGGGAAATACTTTTTTAGTTGAACGATGGTTCCATCTTTTATAACAAATATTACATCTTGTTATTGGGTGTTGATTGGTGCTGGCATTCTTATTAGAAACACGTTAATCGCATATTTTACTTCGTTGACGCTCCAGCGGATTCAAAAATGATGTACAGATACGATTGAGTTAAGCTCATTTGTTAAGTTCAATTAATTTTGTATTGACGTCAATGTCTGATACGATTATCACGATTTCGGTTTTGGAAAAAAGGGAGAAAAATACTTATATATTACCAACAAACACTCGAGTGGTTCACGGTCTTCATTGATCAAAATTGAATATTTTTTTGACGAGCCACTGCGCTCGGGTTAGATTAGGTTTGCGAAATTTGAAGATGATTACTCAAAATTATTAAACGACTCTCAGTACAGGTGAACTAGTATTTATTTCCGTTGTCATGACCAAGCTGTCATTTTGCACAGTGCAATTCAGTTCTACAGACGAAACTTTACTTTTTGAAATTAATTTGACAAGATTTGCTTCGAACCTAATTTTCCTGGCCAGAGGAGCAAAAAGGAATATAATGAATTAACAATATTACAAACTATTCGTGAAGCAAGTAATCAGGGATATAATCATAATTTGAACATCAGGAATTTGATATAAGCGAGTTTTTATTTGTTGGATAAAAAGTTCATCTATGTTATTTCTGTCTTATGATACTATTTTGCAGAGTATATTTTGTCTTAAAATACGAGCTGGTTAGTAGATTCGTGAATTGCGTTACAATTCTCGTTCATATTAGTAGTGTTAAAGATTTCGTATAGTAACTTTTCTCTCTTGTTCGATGTACATTTTGTGTCGTGGACTTTATTGCTGAATTATTGTTTAATGCTCACGATTTCTCTTTTGACACTCGTGAAGCATAAAATTTGCGTGTTTCCACCAGTGGCTGAATGACCAAACACAATACTTGCAGTTAACATGTGATAATAGAAACTTGATATTCGTTTCTTTGAAAATGAATGTGCAGCTGTCTTTTACATGTAAAAATGTCAAATCCTAGTGCAAATGTATTAAATCTCAGATGATAATTTGATAAAAAAATAGATTACATATCCATGCCTCAATTTATTAGCCAGAAGTACTTCAAATGCTACTAGGTAGAACCCCTGATTCCGTAAAATTCGGACAAAAGTGATCTTCGTTTCTGTTGTTCGATAATGGTGCGATTTTTACTTTAAATTACTGTTAACATATTTTTATCTCAGCTTCCCCAGCTGAGATTATTTTACACAGCGACAGCCAGCAAAGGGACGACCCGTAGTATGGACGCGTGAATGAGTTTACCTACCATGTGTCAGGTGTATTTTAAATTTTTAATTTACCTACTCTTATTATTTTGCGCTAACATTTTTACGTCAAAATTGAAGAACTGATATAACTGGAGACCATTGCATAGCTGTTTTATCAGTTGTCAGATAGTTTTTTCGTATGTTACGTATGAGATAAAAATCAATTCTGATTTTACCAAGTAAAACGTTAAAATAACCTGCCACTCAATGGAATGGATGCCTGTATTCTAGTATTTCTACACTTTTGAATGAGCATGTCTTTTACATTTTATTTCCCACGTACGTAACCTTCAGACAAAAAACGTAAATGCTAATTCAAGTTATTGGATTATATATTTAGGTATGACTTTTCATCAATAACATTTGTCAATTATGTGTTATTGAAATTTTTTCCGAAGTTATCGTTAATGTGCAATCTACGGAATTCGAAGATAACATGACGAAAATACTATTTGAGCAATTTCTATGAACTTCGAATATAAATTTACGAAGGAAAAGGGCGCAAACACTTCAGCTTCGACCTGATGACTTGTGCTTTGGCAACATTAGATTTCGGCACATCCTAATTTCCGCGCTAAATAGTCCATTTTCTTAAAGTAGTTTGATTATGTCTTATAGATTACAAAAGCTTGAATTAAGGAAGTTATTTAGTTATTAAATAATTCCGACTTTATTTCTTTCCACGATAGCTACTTCACTTAGTTTCAATGAAACAAATATTAAATTTAGTTGATTACATTTTACGCAAACGTCAGATTAGCGTTCAAGCAAAATTGTAGAGCTAAAACTCTGGGAGACTTTATATTCTGTTTACTAATATTGGTCAATTTGCCTGTAAACTAATGTAAATGAATGGTTGAGGGTAATTTCTCAGTGTTGCAACGTTCATGGTTTCGGCATTAACTCAAATTAACGGGTCGGTTTCTAATCTTCCAGTAGCCGGTATTTATGACACATAAATGAATTTCAATGATAATTGTTTCATCGTTTCCTATTTGTATTGAACTCGTGGCTTTCATGATGAGTTGACATAACTTGAGTTATGGGAAATAAAAATTACACCAGCTCCACAGAAGCTGTCCTGACAAGTCACAGGAGTGTAATACTTAACCAATTAGCTTCCTTACTGGTTCCATGTTAGAAAATGATTTATTTTCTGTTTACCCCGTAGCATTAGTCCTAATTAAGGAAATAATTTGGTAGGTTTAGCAGCAAAAAAAACTTTGATCAGTCGTTGCATGGTATGCTAGAGCGAAACGCGCGATAAATTGCAGGTGTCTATGTCCATGAATCAATTCAGTTGAGTGCGTTTCGGAGATTGTCCTTCTAGGAGAAAAATATGAGGTTCCGAGCTGACAGGTAGGCCTTGATAGCGATGTACCGATACCATTTTTTTGGCCGATACCGATACTCCTATACTTGGAAATACCGATACTTCGACTGATACTACACCGATACTTTTTGCAATTATATTAAAATGAAACCATTATAAGCCCTACATGTTTGTTGAAAAGAAATTATTTACTAATATATCTAATAATATAACAATAGTGGCAATAAAATTTTCGATTAGGAATTATAAAACTGCTATTGCTATGTTAACTATATTGTTGAGAAAACTAAGTGAAATCCATACGATAGATATGTGTTTCTAATCGTATTGCAACGTAATGTAGACTAGCTATAATAGCAACTGGTTCTAAAAGTGGATCAAAACAATAATTTCTTTACAACATGATTATCATTTTCGTGTGTTCCACACCAAAATACATACTTTGGCGAAAAGAAAACATTAAAAACCCCTAAACCGAAAACATCCACAAACACAACCCCAACAATAAGTTTGTTCGTGAATTTTTCAAACGTCTTAAGATAGAAGAAACCTGCACGATTCGCAATGTGCGGCGATTTACATGCTAAATTAAAATGAAATTATTAGCTTCGTAATATTTGACAATATTCAAGCTAAAGTAAAATGAAATTTTCAGCCACTCCTAAATTAAATTTATAAAAACCTTAAAATGCACCTTCAATTTTATTTGATTTTTGTTTGCCTGTCATATTCTATAAATAATGGAAATTGGGTCAATCTATATAGGTTTTAGTTGTAAAAGAATAATAATTTTATGTCGCTACTAACTATTCATGCTACTTGGCTATCACTTACAGACCGTACGTGCCTCATCGGGAATTCAAAGGAGTTAATTCAGTTAGCGGGCCTGATTAAACACTGTAATTTAACAGTTACCTAACTAATTTACTATTTATGAATAGACACTTTATTTGATAACACTTTTACTTCCATGATTTATGACCTTCATATATATGATGAAATACGTATTATTGGAAAGTATCGGCCGAATTTTGCCGATACCGAAACCACTAAAAATGACCGAAACAGATACATCGGTACATCACCAGACATGAGAACCATTTTTATCGGTTCACTGCTATTCTGTTTTTCAGCACATTTTTTCCAACTTAAACCTTGTTTCATGAGCTTCTTGCTCAACTTCTATGCATCTTGTGGATAGATTCCGTGTTCCGTGATGCTTCTCATTGGATCGTCATAGTTGCGGATAGAGAGGCTTGAACTAACATCTAAACAAAACTACAGAGATTGTACTTGAATGTTTCTTGGGCACCAAGTTCTCGAAGGATAGTTAGTACTCTCGCATGGTTGACCTTCGCTGTAAAGAGTGTAGGATGGTGGAAAGGCTGTTTGCGACATCGACAAAAGAAGTGACTCAACGAATGTATCGCAATTATTGATACTAAGTAATCGTTTTTTTTTGCCAAGCCTATTCTGTTTCCCCTCTCTAATTAATGGCTAATTTGTGGACGTCACTCGGATTTCGTACGGTTAACCATTTTCATAAGCGCCCACGAGTCTGCGTTGTTTCGGCAGGATTTGATCTCATTGTGGAATATAGGCATTTTGATTTTTCTTGCCGAAGCAGACTGTTACGGAATTCTATCGACTTGTGAGCATTCAAAAACATAGGATTTAGCTGAATGTCAACTTTTGTGTGTACTTATTCATGAATATAATTGCAGAATGGCGAACATATTTTGCACGGCCACAGCCTCATCGGGACAATCCTATGGTTTGCGAATAGTTGGAGCCCCAGGGATCGGATGAAGAAGAATCAGCCTCTCATCTTTGGGCGGCTCCACTGACAAATTCAACGAAACTCTGGGTAAGCTACTGAACTAGTATCACTTGATACAGATTTGATAGTAGCAGCACACTGGTGTTAGCAGAATAGCTCTAAATAAGTTTCCTGTAGAAAGGAATATCAGTAGTGTGGTATAATTTTAAATATCATAAAAATATTTAGCTATAGTAGTGAAGTGCACGCAACGCTGTTCCAGTTATAATTAAAAGTAAGCTTATTCTTGGAAAGCTGACAAATTTTTCCGTCGATGAAATGAAGGATCAACCCCAGTCGGAAAATTATGATACCCACTGGACCCGTGTAGACATTCACGATTGGTTTGTTCAATACAATTTTATGGCTCAATAAATTCTACTTGAACCTGAACTCACTCAACCAGAATGTGTTAACTCAAATAATTATTTTTCCGAGTTTACTTCATTTTATGCTTCAATAAGGGAAATAAGTGAATCTGAACTATCAAAACAAATTTACCCTAATCTAACTTGAACCTAACCTAACCTACCTTCATCCATCGTAAAGTATTCAAGTATTTGGACGGAAACTTGGCAACCCCCTGCTTTTTTACTCGAAAAATATCAACACGTTTGAAATTTTTAATATTGCAATTCGAAATATCAATGCACCTGTACTTACATAATCGAATCTAACCACACTTAATTAGGTAATTTTCCTAATTTAACTTCATTCATCATAGACTGTTCGAATCGAAACCCGTGGACCAGTGCTTTGTGCTCACATTACTGTAAGCTTGTTAAAAATATTTTTTTTACGTTGAGATTCGTAAAACCAGAAAGATTAAACATTCGACGTAATGTATAAATTCTGATGGTCTTATCCCATTCATATACGATATAAGTTGAAACGCTATACATACTTTCATAACCATGATACTACCCTCCTAAAAAGGAGCTTGAATTTACAGCTGTTGAAACCGTTTGAAGAACTTCTGATCCGCGACAAAATTTCCCCGTGGAACCAATTGTTTTGAAACCAGAATGATATGAGTAAAACTTAACTCCAAGAAATTTTTGCTCGGATATAAGCATAAAAAACAAGTTATTGGGAAAAGAAAGGGTTTTGGGGCACTAGTGAAATCGAAATTTCTAAACACAGAATTTTAGAGGAAAGTAAGTTATTTCAATTGCTCTTCGACGCAGGAAACGTGGCTTCATAAATTACATGAAAATAATTTCAAATATGTCAAATCGTTATTTTTAAGAAATCTTTCAAGTAATAGTAAAAATTTATTTTTTTCACTTTAAAAGCATCATATAAATAACTGGACGTTTATCCAAAATCTCTTCGGTCTCAGTTCAGTAAATTTAATTGCCAATATAATGAGCCCTTAAACAAGTCGCTACGTCGATAAACGAGAAAGAGGTTCAATTTTCAGTGCAGTTATACAAACAAATTGGTGTTAAGTTTGAGAGGAAAGTTACAATCTAATAGTGTCGTTGATACGGTGACTCGTGCAGGCTTTAAATTGCGAGGAATGTTTTTTTCATAGGAATGATTTAGGATTGCTACAGTGCTCATCGATTTAATAAAGTGTAACGGTCATACTAAGTACAGAAACTAACTAACTCAGGGTCAGAGAGAATTATAATAAAACAAATTTCACTCCAGAGTACCCCGTGCACCGAAATGAAGGTGAAAGGGCTTCTCTGAAAGAGCTACAACGGTGGTGTCGTTTTAGATTATGAACGAATGCATTAAAAAAAGAGTGGGAGTAACATTCCGAATGGAACTTTGTTATCCGCACTGTTATTAGTTCAATTAAAAATTAAATTCCCAAAATTTAATATTGGGATCGATTTCTCAAGTCACTCGATTGTCATCTTGGTGTTACTCGTTATCCCATGGCTTAACGTCTGGCAGTTAACGAAAATTATAAGTTTATATCCTAATTTTCATTCAGCTTAAGCATTTATAACATAGATTGATCTTTTTCATCGAATGCGTGCGACTGCATCAAAAAAAAAAAACTTCATCTGGTCTCACGTCTTCAACACACGGTCATTCCTCGCTTTATTTTAAGAGTTCGGGCACATGCATATTGGACATCGAATAACATGCTAGCGTGAGTTAGGATTCTATATCATTAACTGAGCGGCGTGGAGTCCTCAGCTTTGGAGAGTGTCGCACGGCTTTTCCTATGCTTTAAAGATTTTAATCTTATGTGCCCATAAGGCTCCTTCTAGGCTTCATATCTTATTTTGTATGTCTTCGTCATTTTTATCATCAACTTTTTTCTATATAATTTAATGCTCTATAGGTATGTTTAATTGAAGTTTTCATTTCAATTTTTATGACGGTGGACTTTCTAGATTTTAACTCCTGGTATAACTTATAAATTGTTCATAATTCCTAATAGTTCAAATGCGAGTGGAGGATACAGTAAGATGGCTTAGAGCTTTTGTGTTAAACATCGATTTCCTTCGTTTTATTGAAATTAATGGACTGCAGTCATCATTGTTGCCTCATTTCCAGAAAGCGGTGAAAACGAAGAGATGAGGATTGCCCTAGCTGAGCCCTTCCCGAGGAGACCAACATTGCAAATGACGGTGAGAGTAATGAGTATGTCATTACCTAATAAATTATTGTTCCCCAGATTGTGCAAGATAACGCAATAGATCTGTTCTTGAGCAAGTGAAAAAAATTAGTTTACCAAATAACAAGTTTTGCCACCTAGTCTTCAACATACATCAATTTGTTGAAAATTTGTGTGTGCCATGTGATGTTATCCCATTCCTTACCACCAAATAATTATTCCAGATTGATGAATTTTGCTGTAGTAGCTAGCTAGTTTAGGTCCCATTAAGAGACGAACAAAGCGATTTCGCGTTACGTAGCAAGTTATGAGTAACACGGTACGAGGTGGGAGTGTGGGACGAGTCCTAATGGGTTTCCGAGGGTTCGATCTTTCATTTTCAGAACTTCCTTAGGGTGAATAAAGCGATCGAAATGGAGTTTCCTTTTTACTGTAGGAATGAAATTGCACACACACTACATTTTACTGCACTTTTACTTGTTGAACACAAATCCCATTCTCAAAAAATGTTTATTTTTGGGCAAGAAATACAAAAATTTGCAGTTTACCTTTTAGAAAACAAATTGCACACACATTACATTTTGCTGCACATTTACTCGTTGTGGAACTCCCAGAAGCAGTCGACAGAGAGGAACAAGTTACGCTTGGGGCAAAAGTAAGTGGACCTGTTGTCGTAAGGGCGCTCGCTCTCTGTGCACTTCTTGCACCTTCCCCTGTGCCCCTTCTAGTGCTTTTTGATGCGGTGGCTGACGTTGTCGTACCTCACGTCGGTGAAGAGTTTCGTGAACATCTTCAGCTTATTGTGCAGCGGCGTAGGCACATCTGCCTAGAAAGGGTGAGGGAATACTTACCGTGGCACTTGACGAGCCCCTCCACCAGATTCCTCATACAGTTGAGATGGGTGTGCTGACACTTGCTGAAGGCAATTCCATGTGCAGTGAGTGCAATGTTCCTCAGGCGCCAGGCGTTTATGGCCGCTACATTGACGGACCAGGGGACAAAGCCAAACCACCCACTATTTTTTTTTTTGACTGAGCAGCGGTACAGGGCTACAATCCAGTCCAGCAGGTCTACTTACTGACCTGCTTGTTGATGAGCGATCAAGTCAGGCCTGTTGATGAAGACCTGTTCGCCGGCTTCTTCGCAGTACCTTTTGGCTTACCATTGGCTGGGTTCATCGCCCTTTCCTCGGTTTTCTTGGTCACGTTGTGGATGTTGCTCGCCACGTAGACAGCCTGTTATCCCTCCAGACTGTTCATACCTCGTCCTCCTTGTATACACACCTAGAGGCGCCCCTCTATCTTCTAGCCAGTTTTAGCATCGGGGAGGAGCACGCGGAGAAGATTGTGCTTTCGGATGGTCCCTGTTCCACCAATGCCAAGGTTTGACAACTTCTGCAGCAGGGGGAAGGTGAGCAAGTATTCGAAGTATATCGCATAGCCACGCTGCACGCCGGCTTTCTCAACTTCCTCATTACCATGTTGGAACCCTGGCCGAGCCCGATGTCGACGATGGCGGTGTCGGCCCCCAGTAGGGCTCGAAGTAAAACCCAGGCCGTCAGCTGAGCAGATAACCCACACCTTGATGCCGAACCTGATTGGCTTGCCCTGATGAACTGCTTTGTATTGTGGCGATCAGAGAAGGGGATCATTGACTCGTCGACGGAAAAGAAGCGGATGAGGTTGGTGTATTTGGAGGCCTGCTTGTTGAGGTTCTTGAAGATTGGCCGGACCTTCTAGTATCTGACTGTTATTTGTCTGTTATTTGGCTTGACAATTGTCTGCATAGTGAAGGCAACTGAGAATCCCTTCAAACTTGATTTTGCTGATGTTTTCCGCAACAATTTTGTAGTACACGTCGTCCCTCTGCTCCCAGTAGAGGGGGCGGGAGGGCAGAGAGTATACCGAGAGAGCATCATGACTGCCCTCGACGATACGCACATTGATCACGGTTAGACCGTTCTGCCATTTGGCCCACGTCTTGCTTTTGGGCTGCTTGGCATAGAGCCTTGACTGCTCAACGACCTGCTCCATGAACTCATGTGGCACCATCTATTTGTTGAACCGTATGGGGGAGTCAATAACAATGCTCTGAAGGTGCTGCCAGTTCGGGTTAACCTCGTCCAACGTGAACTCAAGGATCTCAGTGCCGACTTTCTTTTTGTCCTACTTATGCCAGCCGTCGTCATCCTTAGGCTGAGGTTCAGCCTGTGGTAATTTGCCCTCACGGGCAAAATCACCTGGGGCGACGGGCTGATGTGCAGCTCTGCCTCGACGAGCAGTTGCATCAGCTGCACCTCACTGCTCTCCTTCTCTCTGCTCTGGCTCGTTATCTTCCGAGTGATCCCCTCTGGCGGGACTGGTGTCACTCTCGTCGTCAGTGTCAATTTCCCTCATACCAATAATCTGGGGCGTCTTGGTGGCCACGTTGCCCAATTCAGGAAGAGAAAGTAGAATGATGCGAGGCAGGACATCTGGGTTCACAGATTGAACATTCTCAACATCCTCGTCATCATCGTCGTACAGTCAGTGTCGCCAATCTGTTCAGGCGATTGCAGGTACACTCGGAACTCCTGTGTTCTTTTCCTCCAACACGTCGTCGGAGGCGAAGCGCAGGTCTAGAATTTCATTTGTAGTGAGGTTTTTCGACTTGAAAAACAATTATACTGTATGATAGAACGCTTGGTCAAAACGGGAAGACTTGAAAAAGCGCAAGAAAAAAATCACTGAGCCATCGGAAACCCACCGGGACTTTGAAGTCCCACAAATTTCAATTGACGATTATTAGCATACAAATGAATTTTTCAGTATAAAACTTTTCATGAATAAATACTAGGTACAAAACGTGTCAATGAGAACAAAACCATTAGTTGAAATTATTAACTTGTAGAGGAGAAACTTGACTTTGCAGCCGCTCCCAATACTCCTTCTTTTTATGCGACATTCTGAAACTTCGTGTGCGAAGGGATGAGGTCACTTCCGGCTCCAAGTCTATAAATATTGAGTACTTCTACCCCGGCCATTATATTATTACTGCTCGTGAAAAACATCGAAAAACATTGAAATATTCATGTTAAAAAAGTGGGACATTAAATTCCCGATGGTACGGAATGGGTCAATATTGATGAACTAAGAACATACATACTAAGCAACAAAACGGGCAACCATCCGCCTTTTGAATCACTTGTAGTTATGCGCGGCCAGTTTTTGTTTAGTGTCCCATTCAAATTCCGTTGAAGTGTTCGCTAAACTTTTAACGGCAACCTGAAAATTAAAGTAAATAGATTGGGTACAGGATAACCGTAAACCGCCTACCTAATCATTCGGCCCCTGGAAATATAGTTTCGTGATAAATTAAAGGTAAATCACGAATAATTTGCGCCAGAACCTAGACGGAACTGACATTTTATGCCGGTTAAATACAACAGGTTTTTAGTTTTCGAAAGTTATTTCCGTTAGAAAGGGCAATCCATGAATATCGCTCGAGAGAAAGTTCAGCATCGAATTAGTCGTCTCCATGAGAAAAAATTCATCGCAATGGTAGACGACCTCTAGAAATTTAAAAAAGTCCAATGAACCATTACATTGTATACACAAAGCCTATGCACTGTACTGATCTGAAAAAATTGTAGGTCCCGTCAACATTTGCAGTCACTTAGCCATTCATGAGTGAGACGTTCAGACGTTTAAGTTTTCTTATAAAATCATTTCTGAAATGAAATAACCCATTATAATTATGAATTTCTTCTAGCTAGTCACACTCACACGAATTAATTTTTGAATTGAGCATTTAACTCAACGGCAACACAATGAATGTCAAAATTTGCGTTTACAAAAAAAAATAATATTTCTTGGCACGATTTTTATAAAATAACCCCTCAAGGGGACACACTGTGATGATGGGATCTTGCATTTCTAGAGAGAGCATGTGAGGGTTATGGCTAATGGTTTAGGTAGGCTTCGTGTCGTTGAAATAGAGAGATTCTGACTCGTTGAAAGCCATGTTCAGTTCATGGTTCCTCTTTTCTCGGCGCTGACATTTTTTTCTGAAATTTTAATCAATTTTTCTGAAACTTATTTCCTGACTGGCTCTATGTGCAGGGAGGCTGCGGGGAAATACTCGTGTTCATAGAGGATTGAAAGAAGTATCCAGCCATAAAATTTGGTTCAATATTTGACATAAATTCGAACCATAACTAATTTCTCATCAGTTGGCTCTCCTAACACTTTGGCTGCGGTAGATAAAACTGGAGTTTAATATTTATCTCAAATTTAAAGTCGATGTTTGTCAGTAATGTTGATAATAGCGAGCATTAACTGGACCGTGCCTTCATTGAGTTTTCATTAAGTATTTATGAAGAATGAGTTTGTGGCTACTGGTCGATCAGCCGCTTACATTTATATGTTATGCTACTGTTAGTATTTATTAGTATTGACTTGGATTGCAGGAATTGGCTCACGGCGCAGTCAAAGTGTTAAGAAACCTTCTTAATATTCTCCAGCGTAATCAGCCGGCTACTCAATACAGCCCGGCGCGTGGGTTCCACGTACAGTATTCCGGAGACGGGGGGAGGGAAATAATTTCACTTCTAATCACTACCTCTGCCCTGCAAAATGAGACTTTCATTAGGATGTCCTTTGTTGGTACACACCGCGTGTGTAGATTCCCATTGAAGTATTCATTCTTCTACAGGAATAATGATCACGTCGTGTTATGGCTAAATGTATGAGTAAAACATTCACAATCAAAATTGATAATGATAATATGTAATTAATAACTGGTGTATGTGTGAAATCCAATGGTAATAGTATCTACTATTTATGTGCAGTTTTGCCAAGAGACGTCGTAGATGCAGAGATGGAACCATCCAGAGTTCTGCACTGCTTCCTCGCTGCGGTTATTTCAAGTTATGGCAAGAAAGTCAACACTCCAGCACTTACTCATGGGAATCCTGTCATATCGCCTAAATTAAGATCTGTGATTTAAGCACCCAAATTCAATGAAAACTTAACTTACTTTGATGCAACTCACTGGACGCCGTAGCTTTTAAATATATATGGTGCTTGGCTTCAGGGAGGTAAAATGACAGATCCTTTAGTTGAGAGATCCATTTTCCACTTCTCTTGAAATTGAAGATAAAACTTGGTTACTAAATCCTCAAAAAATTAAAATAATAACTTTGTTACTATGTTTGTAACGAACCTTGGATGTTCATTGCGGACATCTTGCCAGCACCTTTATATTACTTTAAAAAGTTTTTCCCTCTTTAATCAAGTGCGCTGGATACCTCTCGTAAGACACTTTGAACAGAACATGAACGGCTACACCTAGTGAACGGATTCCCCATTTGGGAGTTCGGGTCCTACGAATTTCTTATTCATTCATGTGGGAACACTTATGACGTAATTGTAGAGTTTGCCGTGCTTCTTCTTACATGATAATAAAAAATATTTTTATTTGAGCTCAGAAGTGTAAAGATAAGAACCTTTACCGAAGATGAGCTCAATTTTTCTCCATGAATGGTCTTCTTGACCTGTGCGAAAAGAGCAGGAATTTGTTATGCCACTATTAATCTATATTCGTATCGACTTGGATTGCAGGAAAATCTTTTCCAATATGTAGAGGTCATGCATATGCCATAGTTTATTGATTGGTAGTCAAGTAATGTAGGTATTTTTTAAAACTTCATTGAGAAACGATGTTCATTTAGAACTTTAAGCACGTAGTACATGTACAGTTAGCGACGAAATTATTCGTACACCCCTCGTCTTTCAAAACTTCCTTGAGTTACTCAAAAACAATTGTTGCCACAGTCATAAGATTTTCACAGGATGTGAAACACATATTAGTGGCAATAGTACGAAGTTTCTAGAACAAAATATTATTTTTAAAATATTTTACAAGCTGAACTTCAGAAACACGAAAAGACAAAATTATTCATTCAGTGAGTAGTATTACTCTTTTTCGAGGTGAATCTACCAATCGAGTACATTTATAATAATAAATAGCGTGACCTTTCATCTTCATAAGATTTAAGCCTTTTATTATATTTTTTGAACTTTTCGGTAGTTTCAGATGAAATATTGTTCCATTCTTCTGTGGCGATGCGTTTCAATTCATGAAGATTCTTTGAAGCTCTCTTGTTGATGTTGACTTTTAATTCCTGCCAAAAATTTGCAATGGGATTGAGATCAGGACTAATCGAAGGCCATGACAGCACATTTATATTGTTTCATTGGAGCCAGGTAGTTGTTGACTTGGCCGTGTGCTATAAGTCATTGTCTTGTTGAAATACCCATCGCCTTCCGAGTCCCGAGCTATTTGCCGATACATTCAGGTTATCGTCCAAAATAGAAATATAGTCATCAGAGATAATCTTCCTTTCAATTGCAACCAATTTTCCAGTACCCGATGTAGCAAAACAACCCCAAAACATCAGTGAACCACTTCCGTGTTTAACTGTTGGCACAGTGTTCTTGGGCAGGAAAGCTTCACCATTCTTACGCCAATCCTTCTTCACGTCATTGTGCTCAAAGAGCTCGATTTTGATTTCGTCACTCCATAATACTTTCTCTCAAGAGCATCTGTCGTTATCCAAGTGTGACTTTGCAAAGTTCAAGCGAGAAGCAACATGACATGGTTTGTGGAGTGGAGTCCTTCAAGGTCAGCGTCCGTGTAGGCCTTCCTTGTTCAGACAGCGCTAGATTGTGCGATGTCTTACGCTAGTTCCGTGAGCGTTCAATCTCTCGGCAATGTCATCTAGCTTGACTCGTGAATTAGCGTTGATCTCACGACACAATTTTCGAGAAGTTTTCACCGAGAGCTTTTGTTTGCGATCACCCCGAAGCCACGTTTCTACAGTACTAAACTTAGCAAACTTTTTTAAAACAGATTGTACTGTAGATCTTGGGATGCTTAAACGCTTAGAAATGTCCCCATAACTATCTCCAGCTTTGTTGCAGTCAAATATCTTCTGTCTGAGGTCCACACCGGTTTCCTTAGTTTTTCCAATCGTGGCGCTAGTGTACGAATGACAAAGCTCAACTCCTCTGGCTTCCCGTTAGCTCTCACAATTTTTTAGAATGATCTCACTTTTATAATGTTCATGAAAATTTTAAACACAATTTTTTTCAATCAAACAAGTATAACTGTAAAACCTTCTCAATGAAATGTAATGTTCTCAATTGGGTGAATGTTTTTGTTATTTCGTGTTTCTGAAGTTCAGCTTGTTAATTCTTTTAAAAATAATATTTTGTTTTAGAAACTTCGTATTATTGTCGCTAATATGTGCTTCAAACACTGAAAATCTTATGCCTGGGGCAACAATAGTTTTTGGGTAATTCTGGAAAGGTATGAGAGACGTGGATGTACGAATAATTTCCGCTAACTGCCTTTATCATTTGTGTAGTGTCTATCTGTTGGCTCAAACTGGCAGTTAGGTTTCACTGGCAGCGAGTGACACTCAGTATGACAGTATGTTCTATTCAGGCACACTCGTGGTAAAAAGGTAAATTTGAAAACACCGGGATACACAAAAATTAACTCTCGTTCTTTGATAAACGATCAGCAGTCTATCAGAAATCTTTTTCGAAAAATTCCGTAAATACAGTGTGGGACATCTAGGTGGAGAGTCTATTTATGTGTCTCGAAATTCCCTGGGTTTCGGAATGAACCTGCGTTGACTTCTGTTACTTCGTGGTTCTGTGTGACGAACATGACCAAATGTAACAAATAAATATTTTCACGCCACAGCGACTTATATTTCCGTTCCGACTTTGGTGTATTCATTTTTTATCGTTGATGAAACTTTGATACGGATGTGTGAATTTTTATTTCCTAATAGATTTTAATTAGACCCAAATATTTTGTACTTAGTAAGTCAGTAATGGAGTTCTTGCAGACTTACCTTGGTTACTACATTTCGGAATCTGTGTTTTATTCGCCTATGCACTACACTGGAATTACTAGCTTTGGTTGATTAGATGACTTCGTATATTACTCCCATGCTTTATATTACTCCTGCCTGCTGGTACGCGCAATCTAAAGGCTGCAAATGATTCCACCAACAATCCAAGAAGATTTAGTAGATGAATATCGAGGCTAACTTTCAGATGTCGAAATGGCTAAACAGGATACACTTTTAGGTATTTTTTCGACACATATTATCACAGAAAGCGGACAGAAAATTTATTCCTGCTGTTACCATCATCATAACCGTTCTTTATTACAGACACAGAAAAGAGGGGAGGTTGCACCAAAAGAAAATAAATGTTTCGTAAAATTTACGTGACTCAGAAGTGAAATAAAGAATATATATACGCATTAAAGCGAAATTGTTACGAGATATGATTCCGTAATTAGTTTTCAACTATCATGAGCTAAAACTAAATTCTGTGACATCTTAGGGCAATGCAAGTGAAACTCGTACACGAGCATGACAAGCGTGACTTCAAAATATTTTTAATATTAACGTTTATGAAGTCCTCTAACTGAAACTTTTACTCCTGTACGTGGGCTAAACCTTAGTTCTCCAGATTGCAATTTGATCAGAGATCAGTGTTACCGAAGACATTTCAGATGATTTAAAATATACTTTATGAGCACTACAAGTAGTGAGCAACAGAAAAGTTAGATTTAGGCTATGTTAAATGGCAAGAAAAATAATTCGGTTAGTGTTCAATTAGTAAATTGATTTTTTTCCATTTCATATTCCTGAGAGGCCGCAGATTTATTAATTGCAGATAGCATAAACGCAACCGGCACAATAACCTTCATTGATTGTTATAGAGCAAGAACCACTATTTTTTCTGGATGAAACGTTTCTTATAAATGAAATACCCCCCAACTGTAGAATGAGCAGCACAAATCATATGATATGGTGAAAATGAATCAGTTGATAAAGAGAAAATTTTCAACAACGTGTCTGGAGAGAATATCCACCTACTAAATTTACCTCAACCAATAGTATCAGATCCAGAAATGAGCGTTAAAATGAAATGGGAAATTAGAAGCACGGACATACACAGCTAGAAGAATATCGTGTGTGAATAAACGTGTTTAAATAAAAATCCTCAACCGTATGCGCCTAATTTTTATTACTTTAACAAGCGTAGAATGCTAAAATAAAGAATATTACTATTGCTGAAAATGAAACACTTCAGTAAAATAATCAATTTGGAACTAAAAACAAAGATAAGAAGATGAAAAATGGGAGGAGCTTAGTGTACTTGATGAACCAATGGCAAAGCTGCTTTCAAAACGTCGTAGGGAGAGCTTCACTGGCGTTTAGTCTAGTAAAAAAGATCTCGAATGCACCTCGCTTTGAACCGATGAAGTCGACCAGAACCGAGAAGTCTACTAATGCATCCTCTCAATGACTTTCGCAGCGATACCGAGGTACTCTACTAGAGTCCACTAGTCTAGTACATTTTTTCCGGAGGAAAAAATGCAAATAGCCCACTAACGCTTTCCACCCTTCAATTGTAGATCGGTCATAATTTAGTAATTTTGGAGGAGCAGACTGAAAAAATACAAGTAATCATCAATATTTCGTAGGTCTAACATTGAAAAACGAAATACTATCAAAGTATCAGAAACTAAACAATCGCAAGATAAATCGGATACAAAATTGATTTTCGATGCTCAAAAATATAAACGTATAAATGCATAGGCATGACTTTTGTCTATCCACAAAGAAGAGGTAGCTACAACAAGCACAGCATATCAAATATTTGCAAGAAACCTAATTGTTGTACATTGAATATAATGAAAGAAAACGTCTACACTCATACATTCATACTCAACTCACAATCGCATGTAAACTTGGTATTTCATGCACATACTGTCAGAAGCCAGGCCTGACAGAGCACGACGGTTCCCTCGACCGCATCATAAAAAGCGCGGGAGACCCAGAACTTGTCGGCTTGACTCGCATTCATAGTGACAAACTAAAATGTAACAAAATTGATTTGCACTTCTCTCTTTTTTGCGTACGCACAGTTGCCTTATCCATTGACATTCCTCTCGCATCCAGAGCTTTCTTCACCCCATTCCTACATCCAAATTTTGGGTTTGCCTCTAGCTATCATTCCATTTATATTATAATCGCATTATTTTCTTCACGAGCCGATCTCCACGTATGCGCTGTCCATGTGCCAAACCATCTTAACTCGCTGCAATCAACTCTTTCTGCAATTTCTTTGTATGAACCTAGAAACAACAACTGACTTATTTCATACTCTCGGTCAATTGTATCCACAATTTCTAGTCCTCTACACAGCACTCTCGCATTCACCACCACCACCACCCCCCACCCCCCCACCCCCCCCACCCCCCTTCATATACATATGAAACGAGCGAGTATATGTGATAAAAGGTAATGTTATGAAGTGCTCAAGAGATAGAATGGTTGAAGAAATAGGAGTGACGCTGAATGGGGAGTTACTTGAAGAAGTGAGCTGCTTCAAATACTTAGGTGCCAGTGTGACAGCAAATGATGAGTTGGGTGAGGGGGTGAGAACGCGGGTACGAAGGGATATCAAGCGTGGGGTGGAATTGAAGGCGATCTTAAGGAATAGATTAGTAGGTATGACAGCTAACAGCAAACTGTGAAAGTGTGGTTGTGCCAACAGTGATGTATGGGCCGAAACATGAGGGCTGAGACAAAGTGAAAGAAGACGAGTTCAATGAAGTTTAAATGAGATGTTCGAGAAACATGGCTGGGGTGACTGGTAGACAGCTGGTGAAATGATGAAGTGCAGAGAGCGACTGGTGGTCAAAGAAATGGCAGAACGAGTTGAGTGCAACGTGTTAAAATGATATGGTCACAAGAGAATATTGAAGATCGTCTAGCGGAAAGTGATGAGTTCACAGGTAAATAAAAAGGAGTGATAGAGGTAGGCCAAAATTTGGAGTGAGAATGGGGTGAAGAGATATGAGTGACAAAGGTATGACAGGCCCGACAGCTAACGCTGGTTTACCCCAGCCGCATCTTAGTGGGGCGCGGAGGCCCCGAGGCCGTCTACGCGACTCACTTTCATACAACATTTTTTTCTTGGAAAGGTCGCGTAAAACATGCACGGGCCCATGCCCTTCCTGCCGCGTCAAAATCAGGCATTCATAATTGCTTTCCGTTCCTCTCTATTTCTGCGCACGCACCGCTGCCTCTCCATTGACACGCCCCTAGTATTCACAGCTCTTTTCACCCCATCCCACCACCTGAATTTCAGTCTGCCTCTAGCACCATTTCCATTCACACTGGATCTCATCACTTTCTTCACGAGTCGACCTTCACTCATTCTTTCCATGTGGCCAATTACAATGTGACGATAACAAAAATGCAGAGAATCTTACACTTACCAGAGGTCCCTTGAAACTTGCATGTTCGTTTAAATTAGATGATTTCATTCTTTTGGGATCACTTGAAGCGGAGAGAGCGCCGAATGTGCGCTTACAGGAACAAGAAGAAGCCTAAAAAAAGGTTCAATTAATGAATACATCCAAGAAAAACTGAAACTTGTCTAACAGTTTAGTCTTTTCATAATAATAAAATAGAAATTAACTATCAGCGTCCAAGAACCTAACCGCAGCCAATTTTGTCATTCTAAAGCGGAATGAGAAGGAACGAATTAGTTTGGAATGTGCAGACTTAGTAATTCTGCACATTCCCTGCACGTGAAATCAGCAAGATAAAAAAGTAGAGGAAATGGAGTTCAAGGATAGTCAAGCAAAAAGTTGAAAAGATACAAGAAGCTAGGGGTGAAGAACAGTAGTCCCCAAGCCCTAACTAGAGCTCAGTTCACCTAATTTCCCCTTGAGGTCGCCAATGCTAGTAACATAAGCTAGGTAAGCTTAGTTAATCGAACCTAATTGCCCTACTTGCCTTTGTATTATAATAGAATGTCTCCTGGGAGGAAGCTAAGTAAATAATTTTCACTACACTCTGTCTTCGAGTTTCTCAATTCAAAGGTATCACAAATTCACTATAAACCTCACATGTTCACATTGGAACGCAAAGGCTCTATCACTTAAAAATGCCTTGAAACCCCAATTCGTTGCTTGTCATTCCTTTTCTAACTTTTGACCTATTCGCACAACTTAACACAATTGGCACCCGCATACTGGCACCCGCATACTGAATAATCAATTTTTCAAGCATCTTCAGATTTAGCGCCACTTCGAGTCTTAGCAGCATTACATATTTCAAATAATTCAAGACTCGACTCGTATACATATAAATCATAAAAATAAGAATATAATATTCCCTCAAAAAGTGTGAAAGTGATCAACCCTCATTTATACAAGGAAGCCAACTCTCTGAATCTACAAGATGGGACCCAAGAAGCAACGCAACAACAGCAGCAGCTGCAATAACAGCTGTGAGTATCAACCAAAGTTTGGTCAATATCCTGATGTGTCTAGCCTAACGCAAGACTGCAAAGAAGTGGTGTCTGTTCTGATAAAATATTTCGACTCAGTGATGACAAAATTTAACAGTGATATTGACGAAATGAAAAATGAAATAAGCGACCTTAAAACACTATCTGAAACAATAGCAGGAAAAGAAGCAGAACACAAAAAAATTCTTGAAGAACAGAATGAGAAAATACAAAGCTTGGAGTCGCGTCTCGATCGCTTGGAAAAAAATGATCAGCGCCGAGACCTGGAAGATAGAAAATGTACTCTCGTCATTTCCGGGGGGGAACTACCTCAATCACTCAACAACGAAAAATGCAAAGAAACAGTCTGTAAACTTCTGAAGGACATCAACATTGACCTCAGTGATTCTGACATCACGTCAGCTAACAGAATGGGAAGAAAACCACTAACTGGAAACGAAGATAGAAGAAACATCGCTTTCGAACTGAAACATTACAACAAGAAACGTGAAATTCTCTCTGCCTGCCGAGTAAATAAACCAACGTTCTATATAAATGAATATCTAATACCTTCACGAGCCAAGATTATGTACACCTTGAGAGTAGCCAAGAGAAATTTCCCGGAAAAAATCGGAACCCCGAGGACCCAGGATGGAAACATCTTCGCATTCATCCCTGGACAACCGGACTCGAGACGTCAGATTAACACACCAGAAGAGCTCGACCAATACCTGATGCGGCAACTGGATAAATCATCGAAACAGGTCTTGGGTGATCACCTCAATTAGGTATCAAAACATGTAACTGTGTCAAATTATATACTCGTATGTCAATAACGCATAGAATTCTATAACTTTCCACTAAATCTTCAAACTGCATAACTTCATGTCATGAATCAGTTCCAACCTCTAAAGATATATTCGACAGTTTTACCTCTATTTTGACAATCGTATGACAGATATATATGAACATTTATGACAACTGTATTGGACATTGCAACAACACCATCAGCAATTTGTACCTACCAATGTTATGATGTAATATTGATGTCCCCCTGTTCGCCTTTCCTCATAAATTGTATGTAATTTTTTACCAATATATTATTATTATGTGTAAAACATATTAGCTGATTAGATTATCATCGTCGCTAAATTTTTTTTTGGAACTCACTACCTGCTGTGTGCGAACTTTGTAACAACGCCTTCAGCAATTTGTACGCATCAATTTTGTATATTGAACTCCAATATTAATCGCTCTTGGCTGAGTATTGAGTGTACTCACGAAATCACGCTAGACTTCTTACTCTTTTGTATACTTTCTAAGCTAGTTTTTAGATAGAAATATCCTTTTAATCTTGACTCTGTATTTCGTTTTAAGTTATACAATAGTACTTGCTGCCTACTGTTTACTAATTTTGAATGACTGATCACGCTGATATATTAGATGTAATCGACCCGGATCTCAATCATTTGAACAGAATATTTCCAAACCTAAACGACTCTGAAAACTGCAGATATACTAATATATCAAAATTCAACGAATCTATACGAATAACCCGGCAGGATTTTTCGCTACTGTGTTGGAACTGTAGGTCACTCTATCCAAAATTGGAAGAGATACAATGCACTATTACTGAACTTAAATATAACCTAGATGTGATTAGCTTCACCGAAAGCTGGCTAGATGACTCGACCAAAGACATGATTAAATTTGAAAATTATCATAGTTACTATTCGCTACGAAAAAACAAGCGAGGCGGGGGCATCAGTACATACATTTCTAAGCACATGGATTCGAGAATCATAGCAAGTGCAACACTGAATCAGGATCATATAGAATCATTATTCGTAGAACTGTCTAGAGATGGCAAACGAATTGTGCTTGGAACGGTGCATAGGCCTCCTACAGCCTGTCCTATATCCTTCCTTAATGAACTTAATCGCATCATTTCTCGGTTCAACAGGTCCTTCTACAATGACATAATAATATGCGGTGACTTCAACTATGATTTGCTGAAACATGAAAGCTATGAACCAATCTCAAATTTCTTAAATGCATTTCATTCTAAATCTTTCCTTCCGATCATCACAAAACCAACACGAATAACCTCAGAATGTGCTACGCTGCTTGACAATATCTTTATGACAGACCCAAGTGATTTTCTTGCTGGAATAATTACTTCTGACTTATCAGATCATTTTCCAGTTTTTCTTATTAAGAAAAATGTCTATCTTACTTGCACCAAAGCACGGGCTGAAACTTACTCATATCGGAAAATAAACGAATCAAATTTAGAAGAAATGCGCACCGTCCTTAAAGATTTAATGCCAACATTGCACATCACCCAACAAAACAATAATGCAAGGAGCGTTGATGAAGCAGTAGTAAAGTTGACTGAAACTATAATGACCGCATACAATCAGTGTTGCCCAATTGTAACTCGTACAGTTACCCCGAAAAATAAACAAAAGCCCTGGATTACTAGAGACACCGTGATATATATAAAGAAACGCCAAGCGTACCTAGCCCTCCTTTGCGAAGGGCGAATATCTAGAGAAACATATAACCGATTCAGAAACTATGTGACAAACCAGATAAGAACATCAAAAAAGAGCTACTTTACCCTCAAGTTTACTCAATTCAAGGCTGACGTTAAAAAGACTTGGCGCCTCCTTAACTCTTGTTATAAACCGAATAACGCCGATAAAAATAAAATTGAATATATCACTCAAGATAATGTAAAATACCATGAGAAGAATGAAATTGCTAATCTCTTCAACAACTTCTTTGTAAACGTAGGGAAAACTATAGCCAATGGTATTCCAAGTGAACCTACTGATCACCTGGAATTTATGGATCATATTCGAGAACACAACTCCTTTTTCTTTACGCCTACAAACTCCTCCGATGTAACTGCGTGCATAAACAACATGAAAAATAAATCGAGTGGGTTACAAACGTTTCCAACTAAAATACTTAAAATAACTGCTGATATTGTGGCCCCGCTGATATCCAATATTATTAACCAGTCTCTCTTACTAGGCACTTTCCCGAACTCCCTCAAAGTTGCTAGAGTAACCCCTATCTTTAAAAATGGTGAAAAAACCTGTGTAAACAATTATCGACCTATCTCCATGTTACCAATTATTAGCAAGGTATTCGAGAAAATTGTGTATAAAAAAGTGTACTCTTATTTTGAACAAAAATCATTTCTCTATGATAAACAATACGGCTTTCGCTGTAAAAAATCAACAACACAGGCAATAGTAAATCATTTGCAATTCCTTTATTCTAATATAGATAACGGAAAGACTGTCTTCTCTGTATTTCTTGACTTTCGAAAAGCATTCGATTGTGTGGACCATAACATATTACTCTCGAAACTACATTGTTATGGCATTCGTGGGGTTGCCCATGATTGGTTCAGATCATACCTAACAAATCGGAAGCAATACGTTGTCATTGACGACGCAAAATCGGACCCACAGAAAATTAGCCATGGAGTTCCACAAGGATCTGTTCTTGGGCCTCTCCTTTTTCTGATTTTTATCAACGATATTATTAAATCTACATCATTTTTTAAATTCATACTTTTTGCCGATGACAGTACGCTTTCTACGGTCCTTCCGAACGAAAATCCCACTACGATTGCGGATAGTATAAATAACGAACTCCATAAGGTTTCACTGTGGCTCAAAGCTAATAAAATAAGCCTTAATATCGATAAAACAAATTATATTACGTTCTCATACAAAAAAAATATATCTTTCCCATCCATTAAAATTGGCGAAGGTGAAATCAAAGAAACCAACTCATGTAAATTTCTGGGCATCATAATAGATAAACATCTGACCTTCAAAGAGCACATCACTCATATTAGTTCTAAATTATCAAAATCCATCGGAATCCTGAATAAAGTTAGAAGTTTCCTGCCTGAAACAGCCTTACTAATGCACTACCGAACGCTCATTTCACCATACTTGCAGTACGGAATAGAAGCATGGCATGGAACTGATAAAAATAAAACCAATATAATTTTTACTCTGCAAAAAAGAGCCATCAGAGCGGTAAAGAACCTAGAATATAATGCTCACACAAATGAGTCATTCAAAAATTTACAAATACTTAAACTCTCAGATCTCTACAAAATCTCCATCTGCAATTTCATCTACAAAACATTAGCTAATGATGGCGACAATAGCCTTCAATAGTTATTAACTGCGCAAACTGGTCATCACGACCATTTAACACGAAATAGAAGTAAATTCATGCTTCCTTATTATTCAAAGGCCCGCTCGCAACATAGTATAATATTCGTTGGAACTAAAACCTGGAACTCAATACCTGCGGAGATCCGTGAAAGTAATTCTTACAAGGTATTTAAAAGAAATCTTGAGTCTCACTTCTTATCAGAATACTAGTCATGTAAGATCACCAAGTCAAATCCTGCCTCCTACATGTCTGGTCCTAATAATGTAATTTGCCATGAGTAATATCGCCGATTTTCAGTCTGCTCCTAAATCGTTATCGAATATACTGTTAAATATAGTCCATATGACCTATATTGTAAAATTAAACACTAATTTCGAATTCATTATCCTGTTGATCAGTCTAATGCGAAACTAGGCTAAGTGAATTAGGTTAAACATTATTGTACGCCCTAGAATAATGTAATGGTAGGATGCCCTAGAAGTCGCTGAACTTATTCGGGCCCACAGGTAGCTATACTCAACTTTGACCATTGTATTAGACTTAAGAAACATTGCACCTCTGTATCTCCTGTGGTAAATAAATTGTTTAAAATTGTTTAAATTGTATCACAAGTGTAATTCTTTCTCGACACACTCTGTTGCAATGCATATATATATTCATTGCACGTACATAAGTAAATACCTCACAATCAAATGTATGTATGTATATGCGAGAGCTTTCTCCCTCCACAAGGGAAGGGTAGCTACAAGTGCAGAAAACCAAAAAATTCATAAAAACATAGTGAAAAGAAAATTTTTCAACGTTCACACATCTCCATCTAATCACAATAGGACACCCTTTGCACTCCAGGCATATGGATTCAGCAGCCAGGCCCGACAGCTACCGCTGGTTTACCCCGGCCGCATCATGAGTGGCGCGGGGGCCCCCGAACTTTTCGACGTGACCATCATTCATACTAATTTTTTTTGTTAATTAAATTTTTTATTTTTTATTTTAAATATTTCTAGAAGTCACGCCTCAATATGAACGGGCACCTCCGCGCCATGCCCTTCATGCTGCGTCAAAGTCAAACATTCACAATTGCCCTCCACTCCTCTCTATTCTGCGCACACACAGATGCCTCTTCCATCGATATACCTCTGGCATTCAAAGCTCTCCACACTCCGTTTTTCCATCCTAACTTTGGTCTTCTTCTGGCACTCCTTATAATCAAATACCTATCATATATACAATAATAAATAATAATGAAGTCATCTACGGATGCTTTATTTCCAATTCAAGCCTGATACAAATCACCTTGTACATTGGATTTTCAAATGCCTTATAACTAACGCAAGGACGCCATGACGCTTTCCCCCGGTCAAGACCGGTACCCATTTCAGACACCTGGGTAGAGTGGGGTATTGTGCTTGGAATTTTTCCCCTATACCCAACAGAGAAAATCGCCATCCAGCGCCGAGGCTCGAACCCGGGTTTCCCGCACGGCAGGAAGGGCTTATTGACACACGGCTACGACGAGCACAAATACCTCATAATATAAATCATGTGTGTATACACAAAACATCTTTGAAAACCTAGCTGTGACATGAAAGTAAAGTAAAGAAGACCAGACCTTGAACGTAGTAAGATCAGTCTTGTGACCCGCCATGAGAGAGTTGGCTTGCTGTTTCTCCTTCTCCAGACAACTTATGGCCAGTTGAGCTGCTGAGTGTCAGGTCTGCAGAGTGGCAGTTTCAACTGTCTTGACGTTTGCCTGCAAAAAACATGTATACTTGAGACCCTATAACAATAGTGCCCTTTATACCAAATACTGTCAAATGTATTACAATACATCCCTGAAGGTTATCAATCAGGTTATCAAAATGTGAAAACAACACACAGATAAAAATTTTTAGAGCTCACGGAGCAATCATGTACGATGTGTGTATTGGTTGTATTTCTGCAAAAGGGGTTACAGAAATATTATTTCAGAGCCCACAGTATCGTAATTATGAAAAGTATGCAACACTCTTTAGAAATAAGGGACACAATATGGTTAGCCACGCTGAATGTATTCTCTCACGATTCAGTACATTAATCACCAAATTCATTTCTTTTCAAACTAAAATGTTCAAAAGCTATAATTAGTGTCATTGTTTACTCTTCAGTTAATTTAAAGGGTTGTGCAATTCTGGTGAATAGGTTAAAAACAAAATTGATATATCATACTAATCATACCATGATTGACTATTTGAATACAAGGCTTAACATCCATATTGAAAATATCATGAAAAAACAAAACTATATAACTTATTTATCAACTTCGAGGTATGAAAGCAATAAAGTAGTCATTATCTAATATTCAATTATCCATACTAGACGGATTTTGAAAATAAAGTGCTTGAAGAAGATAATTGTCTACGTTGCAAGGCGAAACCATCATGAAAAAGACTCCAGTTTACATATGACTCAAGATGAAAAAAAAGAAAGATATGGAATGAAAGTCGGAAGTGTAGCATTAAAAAGCTGCAAATGGCAACTGATAAAAGAATGATGTTTGAGGAATAGTTGTAAAAAAGTGAATCTAAGTTGCATGACCATTACAAGGAGAAAAGAAGGGCAGCAAAGAGAAACCTGACTTGCAAAAAGAGTGCTGCTTGCTGCCGATTGGCGGCAAGAAAAATCTTGAAGTTGACTTTCAAGTAAAATGAAAAGTATTCTGAAAGGAGGAAAAGGTTACAGACATCTAATGAAAGAAAAGATCACAAACTGAATGTTGAAAAACAAAATATATTATTGCCTGAAAATGGGGTTGCAAAGAGGCAATGGGCAGAATTTAAATTATATTTTTAAAAATGTCAAAGCAGATAACAAAGCTGTGATTATCACAAGTACTGTGGAAAAGAGAAATATGCAGTTGCTAGGTTAATGGAATGAATAATGGATGGCAATGGAAGAAGTGAAGAATCAGTGGGAAAGATACTGAATCGTCAGGCGCCTGGTTTTGATAGGTATTCTGCTGAATATACATAAAATCACTCTTTATAACACAAGATATGCAAACTTGACTAACCCAAACTTACTACCTATCTTATCTTTTTGTGGAGATATAGCCATTTACATATGCATTAAAAATATAGATACACATGCTTATACTAACATATGTACATACATACTATTTTACAGATATATTGATATACAGGTATATGGGTAAAAATAGGAAGATACTTTAGCATAAAGTTATATTTTGTCAGAAAATAAATTAAACCACACTATTCCTCTGTTTTTGTAGTCTCAATTCATTCCATGGGATTTTTGTTCACTTATTATATTGCATGCATTCTGCCAACAATACTAAAAAGACATATACCTACTGCTCAAATTGCTACAATTCTATGCATATACAGGGTGTTTTTTTTACTTTGAACAAACTTCGAACTTAGGTACAAAAACTCAAAATAAATCGATTTTCACGAATAACAAAATGTCCAAAACTCTTTAGTTTTCGAGTTATGGCGTCGCAAAGCATGTTTAGAAGTGCATGTTATAACTGGGCCGCACACCAATTATTGTTATTTAAAGTTGTTAGTTTTCGAGATTGTCGAATACAATTAAAGCATTTTTTCTCATTTCATTTTGGGTTATCCATTCCATTAATCAACGACAAGATTTCAAGATGCAATGTGAAACTGAAATAATGAAATAAAATTTATTATTAACAATCTACATTACTGGAACGCACGTGTTGCAGTATCAGTTTGCCATTTGTTGACACGCCGTTGCACTGTGACCATGGAAATATTTACCAATGCTGAGAAGGCAGACATGCATTTGATTTATGGAGCTGCAGGCGGAAATGGTAGGCTCGCTCTGAGGATGTACAGAGAAACGTTTCCTAGGCGCGAAGTGACTGATTTCCGGTATTTTGCTACTCTGCATACGAGATTTCGTGACACCGGCAGCTTCAACGTTAACAGAGTTCCATGCTGGGCGCGGCCATCATCCACAGGAGGATAGAATTGTGGAATACTTTGAACAACATCCACGAACCAGCACTCGTGCAGCTGCTCAACGTCTTGGCTTGCGAAACCATACTACTGTGTGGAGGGCACTACATCGTCAGCAATTACATCCGTACCATTTCCAAAGAGTGCAAGGGCTCATGCCAGGTGATTTTGAACATCGAATGCTGTTTTGCCAGTGGCTAATGCAACAGGAAAGAATGAATCGCGGGTTCTCAAAACTTATTCTCTTCACAGATGAAGCTTATTTCTGTCGTGATGGGGTTTTCAACCGTCACCATAATCATTACTAGGCTGGAAATAACCCTCATGTTATTTAGCCTAATAGTCACCAGCACAGATTTAGTGTCAACGTGTGGGCAGGCATTATTGGCAATAATTTAATTGGTCCGTACCTATTACCTTCTCATCTCACGGGACCTGCGTACACCATCTTCCTACGCGAAGTTTTGCCTGGACTACTGGAGGACGTGCCCTTGGAGACACGCAGGCGAATGTGGTTCCAGCATGACGGAGCGCCAGCACATTACTTTCGTGAAACACGCCTGTTCCTGAATAACCAATTTCAAAACCGATGGATTGGCACAGGTACTCCTGTAGCATGGCCAGCTAGGTCGCCTGATTTGACGCCACTGGATTTCTTCTTGTGGGGAACCATGAAGGACCTCGTGTATGCCACTCCTGTTGAATCGGAACAGGATCTGGTTGGACGCATTGTGGACTCAGCTGGCCGTATTACGGAAATGCCTGGCGTGTTTCAATCTGTAAGGCGCTCACTGGCTGTTAGATGTCGTAAATGTGTTGAAGTTCATGGAGGCCATTTCGAGTAACTGTTGTAATAAAACTGTATTCAAGTTTGTTCTTGCGTTAAAGTTCTTACATTAAAGTTTGTATTGATTATGTTTTTACCTGTGTCCTGCAATGCTTACTGATTAATGGTTAGCTTACATGACAATAACTGATAATTACTCATTTAGGACAATTTATTCTTATTTGTAAAACGTGTACACGCAAATTTCATTGTGAAATTACAAAATTACTACATTAGTGGGGCCCAAAAACCTCTTTAACTATCAAATGTAGCGCTAAAAATAGTGCGCGCGTGCAATCCTACTTGAAGTTTTAATATTCTTCAAGTAACTATAACTCGAAAACTAAAGAGTTTTGGACATTTTGTCATTCATGAAAATCGATTTATTTTGAGTTTTTGTTCCTAAGTTCGAAGTTTGTTCAAAGTAAAAAAAAACACCCTGTAAATATACACACAGCAATAAAACAGATTGGTCATGTATATGCAAAATTATATTTTCTGCTTTAAACTATGGATTGTGGATAACTCATAATTATTATGGGTGTATTAGGGTAAACAGACCTTTGCGCTTCTTTTTCGTGATGATGAAAGAAAACCGGATGAGCTTCCTGTAATGATTGGAGCTTCATCAACAGAGGTTGCAGTGCATTGCCCCAATCAGAAATTATCTTGGGAATCTTTGATGATTATGATGGGAAGGCCCACGATGTTACGTCATATTATTGTGGGACAAAACCACATATTATGGTGGGCTTATCATGGGCTTATGTCGCGTTTATTGAGGGATACTTCCCACAATATGGCCCATGATGTATAACTGTATATACAGGGACAATCCAACGCAAGGCCGATTATTCTGGGCAGCTCCCATGCTTTATCTTGGCCATTTCCCTCAATAAACCTGATAAACAACAGGGATTTTGGTGGGATGTTCCCGCACTAATTTTTGTTCGATTATTGTAGAGTAAACCCACTTGCTATATTCGGTCACTGTTATGATTGGTAATTTCTATTCTTTTCCCTGTTCGTCCAGTCTATTTTGAGTTGCTCACTAAATGAAGAGATTTGGCGCTATTTCAAACCATACAAGGAAAATGAAAATTTGTATACTACTTTATTGGTATATTATTACTCTATACTTCCTGCGCATCTTCAGTTGCGTCGGCCATCACGCTGGCACCTGGAAATAAAATACATTATATACAAAAACGTAACTACTATGATACAGAAGCGTACCCATGATATCAACCACTACGAACCATGTTCGCCGAATTTTAATTTCCTAGAACCATCCAAGAAAAAGCTAAGTGAAAAACGACAAGTAGGAGCGATGTATTACTTTTATTCTAAGAGTGTGTACAATGTAACCAGGTGAAACGCGCAAAAATTATGACCATGCGGCAGATGAACACATACCTAATGTAACCTATAGATCACACTAGTTATTACACTTTTGTAAGCTGTGGATAATTTAATAGCTGATATAGCAACATCGCATGGTCTCAGTATGAAAAACAATACTCTACTAAACTGCGATATTTTACATCACGATTGAGCCAGATATTGTACGACGACATGATGAAGAAAGAGAGGCTCATTAAGTAACTAAAATCCTAAAATATCAGTAATAATAATATACAATAGGCCTTTACGCCACAGGAGAGTGGCTGACCTCAGAGCCCGTTCATTCTCCCCCACATATCACTCACACACACACTTATTTCCACATATCAACCCTCTGAGGTGAAGGGGCCTCTCCGGTTTCTCGTGCTGCTTGGGTCAGAGCAACACGGATCTCCCTGTGACTTCTGCTGCCGAAGCCGCAACATGGTGGACCGGACCCCCCCCCCTTCTCCCGTTCCCCAGCAGCTCGGAGCTGAGCTCAAGTGCGGGGGGAAAATCCAGCCAGAGCTGCGTCAAAAGTATTCATCCTTCTACACTCCTCTCCACCTTGCTCTATTAAGGGCGCACTCACGCGTCCTCCACTTTTCAACTCCTCTCGTACTAAAACAACTTTTCACACAGTTCATACATCCGGTTGGCAGTCTCCCCCTACTTCTGCATCCCATAGCCTCAAGCCATATTCTTCTTCACCAGCCTACCAACCCCAATCTTATCATATGCCCAACCACCTTAACGTGCTCATCCACTCGCTCTTCGAGTAGTCAAATCACTCCTGCTCTCCACCTGACTTCCTCATTTCTCACCTTATAAAACAAGCTTACACCCACCATCCCACCTTTGTTCTCCCTTAACACGCTTCCAGCGAAGGGACCCACCGGTGGTCACTTAGGTGATTTTCATAGTGCTGCTGACTGACCTGCAGTCACTAACTCATTTCTTATTAATACTTAACGAAATCTAAATGAAGGCCCGATCCAGCTAATTTTTGCTATTTTCAAAGTTAATTACCACAATTGACTTTAAATTTGAATTGAATATTGAACTTCAGTTTAACATATCGCAGTTAACGTGTTAAAATAATATACGTCCACTTCAATATCACTTACAAGCTCAATTAAGTGGGGGTTCTGAGCTTTTCTATGTCTCGTAGATTGAATTCATTACAGAAGTTTTCCCGTAAGCTAACTTGAAGAAATACCGAGAAAAAATGCTTAAAACTAGATTGTTTTCGTGATCAAGAGTATAGGAAATAATTACCAGGTTTAATACGACGCTTTGCCCTTCCGCCGTCCCAGTCACGGGTTCCTCGCAATACTGTTTTGCAAGCTGCCAACGCCTCTTCTGTCGTCACTTTATGAAGACTTGTTATGCGATCTGAAATAAAAAAATAAGCTATAGCTATTTGGAAATATAAATAGTGATACTTTCACTAAACATGGCCAGGTACCAAGCTTCAAATCTCAAAAGAACCGACTTGGAAGAGGTGGAGGTGCCATCCCATGGTGATGCAAAGTGGAACGAATAAACCCTCCTCACTGAAGAGGAACCCTATCCCTCCGTTTTTTAGAGCCTTGCAATATGATTAGCCATTCCGTCAAAAAACCAACGTAACGAAATGCAGACCGTACTAAATCGCGCACCAACAGTTATCACTGGATGCGCACACGACAAGCCAACAGGATTTGCATACAGTGACACATATACGCTCAATCCCTAACCATCTCAAACACGTAGCCATCACATCTGAGGTAGTGAACACTGCGCACCAATAAGACACCACTCTTGAACGCATACTTGCAGAAAATTTCGCCGGAAATCCACACGACACCACAATACCGCTATCACACACACGACACCGTACACGTATTCGAGGGCACAGAGATGTGAACTACCCCGGTCCCCGAAGACCTTTGGCGGTTGAGGCAGGCAATTGGTTGCTCAAAGGGAGCTGGTTTGGTGGTGGGGGAGCCTTCGTATCATTATCGAGGTGGGGTCATTAAACGGCTACAAACCATGATCCAGTAATTATTTAATCGAATTATACACAATTGCTAGTGCAAGTTGTTAGTACTAAATTTTGAAACGGGCTTAATAATTGACATGTTACGTAAGTTTTAGCAAGAACTTCTAATAAGATCTACCTTAGTCGAAGGTTTGAATGCATGTAGCAAAGGCGTGACTCTACGATTGGTCACGTAAAACTAAGTTACATTAATCTTGCACTTGAACACAACAGAGTGATAGAACTAAAACAAATTATCGTTAAGAAATGGGAAAATATTACTTACCAACAATTGGTTTGCAAGCAACGTGTGTCTTGAAGGAATACTTTGTGTGCGCCCTCTTCTCTCCAAGCCCAGAAAAGGAAAATTGAACAGCCAAGTCCCGTGTCATCATTCTCTTCATGATAAGTCTGGCAGTATCACTTGGCTTAGCACCGATCACACTGTTTAGGGTTGGTTTCTGTGTGGAATAATTAATAAGATTGAAAACATTCTGCACAGATGAGATTCGAACGCATCGCGCACTGCTTATATAGCCGAATTAGGGAGTTTGCTATATAAGCTGTAGTTTGCCACAGGGTTAGTACACCGCTCGTGATTTTGAGTTAATATCACGTCACTCTTCTATAATGTATTAAAAATAGCGTTCTTACATGGAAGCTGCTAGAAAACGGTGACGTACATTGCGGTAAAGTTTCAAGTTGAGGGGAAGCAAATACCTTAACACATGTGGTAGCTACTTCAACGTTATCATAGAAAGGAATTTACTGAACATAAATGTTCCAGCAAATACGTATGATACACACTACACAAGTGTTTGATAATTTTTCATGTCAGTATCTTAGAAATGAAATTAAGATTGCATTGCTTTTAGCTTGCATGAACTTTTTGTTTTCCACAAATACACGAAAAAGAAAATTGAAAACCTTCTAATGAAAATTTACAAAATGATATGGGCTGTTCGCAGGGGTTTATAAAAAGAAACAGTGCCCATGCAAAGGCAATGTTCGCTATGTTGTCCTCGCATCATGAGTTAGCTAGTTAGTTATATTAGTGTTTGAGCCAACCAATCCACAACAAAGGTGATCCAAAGAAGAATAATGATGATGAGATTATTTAGCATGAACCCGTAAATGAGATATCTATGTATGCACGAGGTGTGAACCTTCACAGGACATCCTTGTGAAGTAACACGTGTGTTGCCACTCAGGACACTAAGCGCATACACACAGCAAGCCAGGAAAAAAGTTTGAAGAAGAAAAAAGTTCAAGAAGAGAGTAGAGGGTGTTAAGTAAAAGAATAACAGTGAGCCGAAAAATTTGGTTCTTAACTCATCAATAACCTAATCTGTATCAGCAAGAAAAGAAGAGCCTATCCAACCATCGCACCAAGAATATGGCATTCAATCTGAACGGAGCTACGTCAAAATTGTAAAGCTTTTATCACATGTTTATATCATATTTTGTTTGATTGATGTTCGAGGACCCAATAAGCATGCCACAGTACATACGTATGTGTTCACAGCAGGTTCACATCAAGAAGACATCTTGATGTGAATATCTACATTAACAGCAGGTTCACATCTACAAAACAAAGAAAATTTATTGATCACATCTACCATTTTCTTCCGTTTACAAATGTGAAAAAATCCATTATCAACCTGGATGTATTAACTATGAGCAATTTCCAAAGAATGTGAGTTACATCCCCCACAACGACAGGTGCAGAAATCATCCGTACGTAACATGTATACAAACCCTAGGTTACAGAAATAATGCATCTTAAAACAAAAAAAAGGAAAACTGATATCACAAATGATTCTGCATTGCTCATCTCAAATTTCCCCCTCATCCAAGTTTTTGTGGTACTGGTTGCAAATTTGGCGCAAGCAATACTAAGCCATCTCATTTGAAGTGTTTTCAGAGTGGCTGAGCGTTTGATTGAAACTAAACGCTTCAGAGACGAGTACATATTTTTCGAAGTGTATTTTGGCATATTATGACCGACAGGGCCTGGATAACAGCTATCCCAAGTAAAAAATTTTTCTAATTGCCCTGTAACGTATGAAGCAATGCTAGCCATAAACTATCATTACTTCTTGAGCTTTACATTTTACATACCAAAGACTCGTGCTCAAGAAGTTCACAGAGTCCATCCATTGACGATGCTGGAGGAGGAAATTGGGAGCCCGTACCACTGTTCTCCTGACTGGCCTGCATCATGAAGTCCACCTTCTTGTGCATTGTAGACATTTGTCCATTTATAGCTTCCACTCTGTCCTCCAGTGCTTGAATTTTCAGTTGTGTAGCAGAGTCACAGCTGTAAATGTTGTCTTTTCATATTAAGGGTCAAAAGTATGTTGGCAGCATAAACAGATTCATGTCCACTACAAACAAAGCTACTAATCACTACTGTATTGTTCTGTGAGAAGCAGATTGCCGAAAGTTTATACCCCTCAAAATATACATCAAGGCTAGCCATAAATATATATTATATAATTGATACAAGACCATAAAATTGGAGCAATAACTAGGTCATAAATAACAATAAGTAAAAGTCAAAACCTCAGAAATACCAAAAGCTGTAATTCATTTTCACCAGTCTTCTTCATCCTGCTATTTTTGAAAGCTATAATGTCATAGAATACATTGTGAATGTTCCTTACCAAGCGCTCTTTGTAGCGATGATGTTAGACGTAAAGCATGGAACCTCTTCAGTTCGGGCAGTGATAGATGATCCTGAACTGGTTGCCTCAATTGCTTCAGTTTCAACATTCGATTCTTCATTGGTGGAGTACAGCTTCAGGACACACCTTGCAAAGGAACCTGAAAGAAATTTTTCAGTTGTTAATTTTTTTGAAACAATTTTTGAAACATCTGGCATTTCGTACTAGAATGTGTTCTCAAAGTTTTGTATTTTTTAATTATCCACATCAGGGTTCACACACAAACTGAATACAGTGCACAGCCAATTTAAGCCAAATCAGACTAAAATTCAGGGTCAAAAATATGTATATTGGTCTTATGATTATATCATACACTATTACCGGCAATATTTTGAAAAATGTTGTATGCTTTTTACACAAAATTTTATTTCAACAGCTGCTAAGTAGCTAAGTGTTCAGGTAAAAATAAAAAAAACACATTAGCTAAATCTGGTTTTAAGTAGGTACTCTAACTATACCAACTCTACTCTAAAAAAATGTTTAAGAATGTTAACTTTTTTTCACCAACTGGCAGTTAATGAAGATGGACAAGCATGTTACATTAATATTGATGCATATAATAAATGCTCAAATATAATTCAATATCGGGAGAAAACATGAAATAATTAAAGATTGAAACCACATACTGATTCAATTAGAACAAGAAAATGTTTTGTATATGAGGAATGGTAACCAGTCACACACAGATCACAAAATTACAATATTAAATTTAAGTAATAGCTATAGCTATCGGGAACACTTAATATAGCATTTACTGATAAGTTCTAAGCTATGAAATGAGTGCCCTGTAATGCATAACTGTTGATGTTGTTTTGCAAACTTCAAATATAATCTTAGATCAAGAAGTGCAAAAAAATTCACGGAGACAATTTTTTTCCAAGGACTATACAAGGATGTGTTAACCCTACATTCTTTATTCTGATTAAACAATGCTACTTACTTGAATGACAGAGAGGTGAAATCTTGTAGATTTTCCATTCTTCACTGGCTTTGTAATTGGAAGATGCAAGTAATCTTGCGTTTTTTTGTTGGGTATCTGCATTTCTTGCGTTTCTTATCCCAGCTGACTATCCACGCGGAGGGAATTACATCATTGGATTTTCCATATCCAATAAATCTGACTCCTACATATTTCTTGAGTTCATCGAGTTTTAAATGTTGTATCATGATCACACAAATTTTCTAGTCACTCCTAATATTAGAAAAAATAAAATAGTATTGTACATCACTTTCTTATATATTTTTTTCCAAAAAAAGAGCACAAGCTAATTTTTAAATGAAGTATTTGAGTGCAACAGTATCATGCTGACAAAGCTCTCTTTTTCCAGGGGAAATACCATCACTTTTGCAAAAACATCAGAAATGTTGATCACTTTGTTTCCTTTGGGTTGAAAACTTTACTTTATTTACTCCCAGCTCCGTGGAATCAATTGGAGAAGAGAAAAATTTTGTTAGGGAGCAAATGAAAATTTCACAAAGGTATGTTCCATCATTGTGGTGGATAGAATTAATTTGAGCTACTTCTCCACTTTTGAGTTGAACATAACAGTCACATTTGCTGGAGTGAAGAGGCTTTAAGATACTGTTTTTGAAATTGAGTTTTTTCAAACAATTTCCTTCATAGCCATGTGTGCACTTTGATTTTACACTGTGAAGCACGGTATTTTTGAGAGCAGCCCTGACTGGGGCATCACATACAAAAGCTCCAATTTTTATAACAATTTTATTTCCATTCACAAGAATACCTTCACTGTTTGCTTTGTTTATGTCACTAAGAAATTCTTTGAGGAGCACACCTGTGCTTGGCATTTCTTTTGATTGATAGGAATTTGAGCAATAAATTCCCACACAGAAAATTTTTTTCCTTTTTCTCAACCTTAACCAATATTGGGCAAGAAGAATATTTTGATGAAGAAAGTGCATTGTACAAATTAACCCCATCAACATTGACAATCAATCTAATTTCAGGTTCATCATAACAATCAAGTTCAATGTAATGTTTAATATTCAGAAGCCAGTCACTGCAGTGGAGATATTCACCTTTTTCCATCGTCTTAATATTGAGGGAATTGTTATCAAGAAGTGTTGCAGTGCATTTAGGTACATTAAAAGCTGCTGATAAATCACTTAATAGCCTATCAATGCACGCATGTTTAATGCTCTTTTCTCTGTTAAGCCATGCTGCCAGAATACATGTCAGTTTTTCACTGCAATCACTGTTACAATTACGATTGAATTTGTTCAATGCACACTGTTGTCCTTCTGGCCTCTCTTCCTCAACAGGGAACAACTTATCCGCACCATCATTGCAACTATCACTATTTGAAATTATTTCATCGACACTATCACGATCTAAATCAGTGCTACAGGGATGATTTTCATGGCGCCCTGGACTGTTTCCGCAGGCAGTAGGATTAGCTGCGCATGAAGTTGACGGATCATCTAATTCACTTGCTTCTATTGCCTATTTAAAAATTTCCACGTATTTATTATTCGTCGTTGCTTCTGTCGCTTGCTCAACATTTTAAAAGGCTTATATTGACATGTGAAATTCATTCTCCAATAATCGATGGAAAAAGAAACAAACCAGGCGAGTCAAGAAACACTTCGCGGATCGCAAGGTGGTGGAAAACCGTGGATTACGTCAGGCTAGGCAACTGCTTCCTGCTGAACCGTTGCATAAAACATACAAACATGCTCTGCTGATAACCCATGCTAAAAGTATCTATATACATACGCATAAAATTATTAGTTATGTATTCAGAAATTACAATCCACTAATTATGAGAACATTTATGCTCACAAAAATATTGAAAAACTAGCTTATTTATAATGTTAAACACCAAAACACGCGTGATCCCTCGCTATTTTTTTAATTTTCAACTTCCGCTCACACCCATGGCAGCAGCCAATGGTTGCTCAGCCTGTTCTGCGCTCATTGGCTAGTGCTGAAGATAATGGCTGGTGATGAATTTTCTGATGGTACTTAAAATGGAAATGAAAATTTATCTAGTAGGCCTGACCATGAAAAATATTTTCGCATTAATCTTAGAGAAGGGGAAAAAAGTTATTACCAAGGATGTTTTCTATGTCTTGTACACAAAATTTATCGAATAAGCGCAATTTTTTACGATTTAACGCTTCTTGAGAGTAAAATAATTTTTCACGAGAATATACCTGCATTATTTTTCTGCTGAAAATACATTTCCATTTAAGGTACTGTTGGCTTACCTTAAAGTTTTGCTCGGTGCCTTCACCGCCAGCAAAACCGCCAAGCAGCTGTCGTAGCTGGTTGGCCTTCCTCGTTGGCCCAGAGGAACGAAAGCAAGGCACCCGCCTTGCTTCGCACAGGTTACGAAAAAACGCGCCGGGGATGATGCGAACCGAAAAGCGAAAACACACGCGCGACTACTCTCCACCACTGTCATATGAACACTGCCAACCGGGCGGCTCCGATCCCTGGCGGTTGCATCATGGTACGACAACTGCCGCATCGTACGGCAATCCCACATCTCCCCCAGTTTCTCGGGAAACTAGTGTGGCGGGGTGCCTAGCACTCGTACTCGCTTAGGTACGAGGGACGCCGTCGCTCACGGCGTGACCGCCTCAATTGCGCCGGCTCCCCCTGGGGCTGCTCCGCCTCTGCGTCGATAGCGACAGGCTCCTCGCCCTCTTCCTCAGGGGAGTCTTCACTCGACGCGCTATCCGCCGCCGGCACCACTGGCGCCGCGTTTAGTTCGTCAACAACCACCCTCTCGGGCAACGCAAGAGGAGCTGCACCGCCGCCGCCACCTCCACCGAAGCTAACTGCTTCGGGCTCCGCAGCGCCATCAGCGCCCCTATGATTCTCGGGAACACGGCCCCGGTCACCGCCAATACGCCGTCTCCTGACGTCGCGCACATGCCTGGGCATGCCGTCTACGCAGACTACGTACTTTGACACGACGCTGGTGACCTCACCTGACGTCCACTGCTTCGTGCATGAAGGCAGTGGGGGCTTCACCCACACCTCATCACCGACAGCAAAGCTGTTGTTCGCGCAGCCATCAATCACCCGAAGATTGACGTCGAACGGCACTCGCCAGCGATACCGAAAAATACCGCTCGAAGGGACTGAGCCCGCCTCAGTGTCCTTCCGGGGCGTCACATTAAACCAAAATGTAGCCTGCTCAGGAGTGATACCTCCCCTGGCGGCGATCCTCTTGATCGTCCGATGATTTCTCTCCACGATCCCGTTGCCGCTCGGGGCGTAGGCGGCACGGAATCGCAGCGAAATCCCCCACGCATCAGCGAACTGTTCCACAGTCGCTGATCGAAACGCCGTCGAATTGTCCAGTAGCAACTCGTCACACGGCCCTCGCTCAATTACGACCTCACGCAAGTGAGCAACAATGCTCGCTGCTGACTCATTCAGCAGCCGTCGCCAGATGGCGAACCGCGAGGGACCGCAGTCAACCAATGGCAGGTAGAGCTTATTGCCATAATGGGTTACGTCAATCGCAACCCGGCGCCAACTCTCCTCCGCAGACAGATCCCCTCGCTCCACGAGATTTTCCCCCCGCAGCGCAGGATCGATCCGCTGGCAGGCCTCGCATCCAGCCAGCTCACGCTTCACCTGTTCGCGCGACAGATCACCACGGATCAGACGCGCCAAGTAGAGCGTCCGATCGATGCCCAAATGATGCGGCAGATGAGCCGCCCAAATGGCATCCTCGAGACTCTCACCAGTGGCAAGCACGGCAGACACCTCTGCGACGGCTTCACCACCATCGCGGTAACTAAGCCACCTCTTAGGTACCCTGGTCAGCTGGTCGGCCTTGTTCTCGACCGTCGAGACGAAGCGAACAGACACGACCAGACCATGCTCAGCGATCGTCTCACGGATCACCCCAAGACGTCGCTTCACGAGCATCTCCGCCGCGCCCTTCGTGCGAACACGACTGCGACCATCGACAGTGTTGTCCATCCATGTGACGACTGTCCGGGAATCGCTGGCGACCGTGAAGGTCTCGAAACCCCACGCAATCGCCAAATTGATACCCCGCGCCACCGCTTCCAACTCGGCCACATTGATATGAAGGTGGTCAGACTCTTTTCGGAGCCAAGACGCATCCTCCACAATGCGGCCATCGACCTCAAGGGCCACACCAACTCCGAGGGAGCTGGCGTCGGCCCACACGGTAACCGTACCATGCGAGTCGACACCCCACACGCCCCCAACAGGGTCGTCCCGACGAGCCCGCGCCAACAGCTCCGCAGCCAACGAGCTGACAGAACCGTCAACCGGGTCGTCCCAAGAGCCGCTGCACCCCAGCCGTTTCAAAAAACTGCAACAAGGACGCAGCCACCCCGCCACGGGGTAATGGCCGACTAACCGACCGCACAAGGAAAACAGCCCTCTCTTCGTTAGGCCGACGTTCACCGAGCCAAACTCGGAGAGAGCAGTCCCCCGCGACATTCGAAGATGTCCGTTGGCATCTTTCCGCAAAGAAATTCCCAACAGCCGGCCTCCATCCAGGCACTCAGGCTCCTTCGACACAAGTCCGTACCGTGCCAAATGCTCCCGGAGCTCCTGCGCGCTGAGAATGGACTCACAAACCACTACATCATCGATATAGTGGTCCGTCCCTCGACGAACGCGATCGGTCAACGACAGAACCTTGCCGAGAATCACCGTCATGATTCGAGGCGCACACGAGAGGCCGAAGCCTAATCGCGTCAAAGCGTAAGGCACACCCTTAAACTTCACGATCTGGTACCGCCACAGATCCTCGGAAACGTGGATCTGTTAAGCTCGCCCCGAAGCTGCCGCCACTTCCGAATCTTGTCGCCACACACAGCGACCATGTCATCACCAGTATGACATTCGACAAAGCCGTTCAATTCACGATAATCCATGACCGGACGGACTTTGTCCTTCGTTGGTTGCACGACGGCCAGCAACGGAATGACGCCCGGGATGGGGCCATGCCATCGCCTCAACCAACCCTTTGAGATCCAACTCTGAATCTCCGCCTCATAGCGCTCCCGCACGTGAGGCGCCTGAGTACATCCGTACTCCGCGACCCGAGTCTGCAACCCCTCGAGCGTCTTCTGAGACCACCGCCAACTGACGGTCCACCGACCGTCAGCGAACCTAGCAACAAAGTCAGGGTCGACGATCTCGATCGGTGCTGGCGCACCTCTCGACCCCACCGACCCCGCCCCTGTCACCAGGCCGGCTCCCAGCTTGGCACAGGCGAGCCCATTGCTGGACCCCCTACAGCATCCAGCTGACCGGGATCTCCCCCAGTTAACTGCATACTTCGAGTCAGGACCTCTTCTAACGGTGACGCCCCCCATGTGATCAATAACATCACTCCCGAGGAGACAGTCCACGCCAAGATTCCCCAACTCCGGCATGACGAGCGCAGTGACACCTAAGCAATGCCCCTGCAACCCGACCACCACACGACAGTGCTTCCCCACATGGGAAGTTCTGCCGTCCGCAACGGCCGCCCCGGCCGGGGGCACTGGCCCACCACCACCCGCGGACAAACCACCGTCCGCTCGCTCCCGGAGTCTACCAGACACCAAGAACAATGCCCATTCAAGATGGTACGAACGACTGGCAACCGACGCCCCGTCGTAACGCCAGTCGCTCCGAGCGATTCTAGATCACCCCGACCCAGCGACACACCCGTGCCGCTCAAGGTCCCTCTCCGAGGGGGCGCCGTCACCTCCCTCGGGGGGAGGAGACCTCCGGTAAGCTTGGCTTACACGGATTCCATTGAGGAGGACGCGTCGCCCCGACTGGCGTCCTCCGCAGAGAAACCCGACCCACCAACCGCAGGCCTTCTTACCGCCGGACAGTCGCAAGCAAAATGCCCGACCTCCCCACATGCAAAGCATGCAAACTTCCTTTTGGCGGGAGCCTTCATGGCCCCCCTACCAGCAGGCGCCGCAGCGCCTTGCTTCTGCGGGCAAGCCCGCACGCGGTGTGCACCGCCACAGCGGTAGCAAGCACCCTTGCCACCACTGCCCTGCTTCCCCGAAGCAGCAAGGTCTGCTCCGAGCCTGGCCCCCTGGCCACGCCCGGCTGCAGCCCTCTGTGCGGCCATTCTCTCCCGCACTTTCGATACCACAGCATCGAACGGCGCAGTATACGCGTCCTCACGCGACACTGCCCAAGTGTACAGAGTAGTGGGGAGACCCTCGTAGAATTTGACCCTAAAAATCAAATCCTTCTTAGTCGACCCCACTCTCCCACCCAGACGCGCCAAGTCGTCCAGGTACACGTCCACCGACTCCCCGGCTGCAAGCCGACGGTCGGTGAACCGCCTATACGCCTCCTGCATAGGCAACGCAAATTGCGAGGCCAGCACAGCCCGAACTGCCTGCCATTGTCCCGCATCACCGACAGTCATCGAGCGAAACACTCGAGCGGCGTTGCCGTCGAGCATGAACCCGATGACGTCGGTCGGAGCTACCCGCTCCAGCTGGCAGAGCCTCTCCAGGTTCTCCAGCCACTCCAGCGCGTCGACCGACCCATCGCCAGTCAACTTAGGCAACTGCCTAGACAACCGGTCGAGGATCGGACCACGCGCCTGAGTCAGAATGTTAGCCAACAGGCTAACATCCACAAGCACACCCGACGTGCTCCCCGCCGGCGGCACTGGCGATGCCGCATCGCCAGCTCCGGCTGCCGCAGCCTTCTCAGCTGCGTCGGCTACCTCAGCTGACGCAGCCTTTCCAGCCGCCGCCATCTTGATGCCCACAAGAAGGCTACCACCGCCAAAAGCCTAGATAGCTTGTTGGCTTACCTTAAAGTTTTGCTCGGTGCCTTCACCGCCAGCAAAACCGCCAAGCAGCTGTCGTAGCTGGTTGGCCTTCCTTGTTGGCCCAGAGTAACGAAAGCAAGGCACCCGCCTTGCTTCGCACAGGTTACGAAAAAACGCGCCGGGGATGATGTGAACCGAAGAGCGAAAACACACGCGTGACTCCTCTCCACCACTGTCATATGAACACTGCCAACCGGGCGGCTCCGATCCCTGGCGGTTGCATCATGGTACGACAACTGTCGCATCGTACGGCAATCCCACAGGTACAGGGTAGGATAATTTTTTTCTGACGTTTATGGATAATTCAATAACAGGTTGTAATAGACAATTATTAGAAACCTGCTAATCAATCTTTTATATCGGTTTGATCTTATCAATTTAGGAGTAAATTTGCTATTTGTTAAGTAATCAAACTTCACTGAGCTTTTGTACATATTACCACCATGTAGGTGCTGAACACAGGCATAAATCATCAAGCCAAATATGTGCAGGGTATACCCACGAAAATCAAACCATCTCATTTGCAGGGTATATACAAACATGTGCAGGGTATACCCACGAAAATCTTAGATGATTATTGCGGAGCCCACTACCTACCTAATTATGGGAGATACACCTACGAAAATCTTCGATCATTATGGTACGCATTGCCGCTCAGAAAAATACCGGTAATGCCCACTAAATTCTTCGATGATTATGGGGGTATTTCATCACATAATTCATTATGCTGGGAAGGCCCAATATAGTCTGAGATAATCTGACATGAGGCCCACAATAATTTCTGATTGGGCCATGGGAATGAGATGCTACTGATGCGGAGCTTCCCACATGAACCAGCTCATCGTTAGGTGGAGACTCATCAACAAAGGACCCTGCAACTGTAATATTTAAGTTATTTTGGATAATGTAGATATAATTGAGAGAAGGAATTACAGGGAAATACATGGTATTATTTCTCTAAAGAAACAGGCATGGATTTTCAACTTGAACAATCCATACAAATGTACGGACATACATACAAAGATCTAGTTTATGGCTACAGAAAAAGCTTACACCTAAATTTTCATGAAAAACACTCTCCCAAGACATCAAATACAGCAAGCTGTATACTACATTTCTCCATCTCATATCCCATAAATTTTAACTACATATATCAATGACATGGAAGAGTTCTAAAATACAATATTTACCACCACACATGTGTAATTTATCAGTAAAGATGTCCTATAGGTATATGAATTGAATAGACGAGTTGAAGCCTCTTTAGCCAGAGCAGTTATACCATTGTAAAGAGTGGATGGAATGAGAAGGACTAATGTGAATCACATGCAAAGGCAATGTACACACATTAAGAGTGCATCAAAACAAAAAAATGGAGAAAGAAGACGAAACGACAAGGAAAACTGAGCAAAGAAGGCTCAAAGTTAAAAAAAGCAAAATGGGCACCAAAGATAGATGTCCCAGAGGCTTGAATAAGGCTGGGATCCCTGGCAATTCTTCCTCAGGTTGCCACTTCCCACAACACAAATATAACTAACTTTATTGCCTATCTTGTGACCTGAAAGGTTACTCATGCATATATATGCAACAATTCTTCACCACAGCAGAAGTTAAAGTATTCCATAATAAACAGCAATATTTGTTTGAATAACATTAAAATTATAATTATTATTATGTGATATTTTCATGCCTCTTCAGGCACGGAGTCATTCAAAGATCACTAAGAGTGCATCTAGGATGTTATGCTGGAGAAAACCTATAAACTATCACCATTTCTCCAGAATTCAAAATCTAATTATGAGCTTTTAATCATGCTCTACATAATCAGCATGTGAACAGAAATTGAATTTCACACAGACGTATCACACTGCCTACATAGTTCCAGCAGCAAGTGACATTCTACACAGATTAATGAGACAAAACCATCTACGAGTAGTATGGACTAGACAAAAAAAAAGATCCAAGGCTAAGGCAGTATTGCTGCCTTTCTTACACAGGAAAACAGCACGTAAAATGAGAAGAGTAAGATGAGGAAGTTTAACATGATACAAAGAAAGATGGAAGCCCAGTTGGCATGGAAGCGAGAAGTCCTGAAGACATATCTAAGGCTATGGGTTCCAAGAAATAATTCTTGGGATAGTCATTCCACTTAGCATAAGAGAGGCAAACCTAACTATCCTAACCTTACTGCTTTTTATGCCCCCAGGGGGTAAATTATATTTCAATAATCTGTGTATAGGCAAAATAGTTGACAATGATTAACAAGTATGAAGATAACACATGGAAACAGCATAAGGATTTTATAGATATACATCTTCAAAAGTTCATGCTGCAAAATTGAAATAATGTAAAACAATTGTAATAAAATACAATCAAGCCCAATTAATGTACTTACTTCAGGAACACAGCAAATGAGATTTTTTCATTATGTATATTGAGTAAATTGAGTTATTTTCCCCTGTGGGAAGAGGGGAAAAGAATACTTCCACCGTACTCCCTGTGAATCGTAACAGGCGATGAAAAGTCACGAGCCAAGAGGAATGAAAATCCCCTCTTCTTGTATTACCTTCCTACAAACCAACAAGCATAAAGAAAAGGTGGAGAGTGATGCTCTACCTGCAAATTTCTGTGTTTGTTGTAGCTACCCCTCCCTTGTGGGGGCAAAATAATTTTGCCTATACATTCCATGTTGAGTAAAATTTTCTGTCACAGATGAACTAGTGAATGATAGATATAGGTATTCAAGTTTAAAAATCATCAAAGTCCTTATTGCGATAAACATATAACCACAGTAATTAATATATTCAATCAACTTCTTTGAAGAAATTCAAACTATTTGGAAAATATACTTATATATTTCTATCATTGTTGAAGAAAATATTTCTTCATTAGGATACTTTGATTGTGGCAAAGTCTCACAGTCTTACCTACCATTGAATCTTTCATGACAATTTTAAGAATAGGCAAGTATAATATGCAGATTGTTTGAATTGATAAAAATCATTCAAGAGACCGTAAATATTTTGCACTCATTTGTATATCTTTGATAATATAAACTAATATGTATGCATTTGAAAAACCTTCCTCCCTCCAAAAAGGAGGAGTAGCTACAACAAGCACAGAAAGAGTAAAGTTTACAAAACAGGAACAAGAAGGAAAATGAAAAGAGAGAAAAAAGAAATATACATTTCATTCTTCATAAATTCCCCAGTCCACTCACAAACACACAACATTGCGTTCCGGGCATTTGTTTCAGCATCCAGGCCCAACAGCTACTGCTGGTTTACCCCGGCCGCATCATAGGTGCATGCGGGGGCCCCAGGGCCCAAGACCGTCCATGCGACTCACTTTCATACGTTTATTTCATTTTTTTATTAAAGGTCGTTAAGTTTTTACAATCATACAATATGTATATCATGAAACAGAATTGAATGAAGTACAATGCCCATTTGCTTACCATTATTTCAGCACTAAAGCAAGCTGCATGCCATTTCCTTCTAGATTCATTAGCTTATGTTCAGGTTCACCAGAGTGTGGTCCAGTCCCACTCTCAGCTCCAAGATAGGAGCGGCTGATCATATTGGCAAAATATTATTATTGGTTTGTGTTGGAGCATCTTTGTTTTCGAGCCTCTTACCAGTGATGGTAAGTTATCAGCATGTGTTTGTGTTGTAAGGGCACAACCCTATGAGTACACTCAAACACTAAAGGTCCAATCTGTCAAATGGTCAAATCAAGAAGAAGAACCAAACAAAAATATAAATAAAAAAAATACTGTATTTCTAACAAAATAATGAAAATAATGAAATAAATTATTAGTTGGTTAACACCCAATAGTACACAGTTGATGGCAAATGAGATAAATGGATGATGTGAAAACAAAGTCCGTAAACCATAAATCACACAGTTTTCAACAGAACAAAATATTGACTCAACCAATAACACAGGATAAACAAAATAAAATGACAAGAAAGGCAGCTCGGTAAATGAAATAACTGGGATATTGTATAAATGTCAGAGGAAGCACAACTCAGAAACAGATCAGTGAGGCTGATGCGAAACAAAATGTAGGTAGGTGCAAGGCACAGCAAAGCCAGAAGCAGAGAGCAAAGTAGGAATGAGAGAAGATCCCAAGTTTATTGAAGAAAAAGGATTTCTATATACAGAGTATGGTCATCACCCTCTTATGGCACAAGATAGGTAACCTATCTAATCAAACCTAACCCTTTTGCCCATCCATGCCCTATGAAGGGCTCGCATTCTTAGTTTTCACATTTTTGTTCATTTGAATAAAATTCTTCAAATGTTGAAAAATTTCTATACAGAATTATATTTCATTCTGACCTGAAGAATTTTAATATAAATCAAGGTATATATAACCATTATCATAACTTCAAGTAAAAATATTTCAATTTTTTATGCTCCATATATGTTATGAAACTTTTGATAAGCAATTCCTTGAATAGGTCAGTATTCAGGATATGGAGTTGAGTATACAAGTCTCCGAATCTTTCAAATAAGTAAATACATGTTGAACATTATGAAAGAAGAGTAGTGGATCAGTGTCATCAAAAAGGACTGCAAATTTATAATATCAACACAATATGAATGGCATAAATTGATCTACCTACCTGAAATCCAATAATATTTGCAATAGCTTTAAATACATATTTAGAATGTGTAACAAATAACATTGGACATCACCAGTGGACCTATGCACTTGAAGTGAACTCATACAGTACCCTGCCAAAGTTGGCATCCGGGGTAGGGACTCTATGTATAATACATATTTTAAATACAGACAAATTTTTGCTTATTATCAAGATAACTGCTCAAGAAAAATTAAAAATATTCAAAAAAGTCATCAATCATAACACACATGAAAGCCTCTGAATTGTTGAATACCGCTTTTGGAGACTAATTGAATGATATATTTATTACAGTAATTATTGGAAATATTAATCAAAAATTTTTTCATTTCATTTCAGAAAATGATGCATTTGAAATAACCAAAGGCATAAGGATTTCTAAAGAAAATGAGTTCTGTAGAAAGTTTTTCAGGACACTGGTTCATTAGAATGTAACAGTTTCAAAGCCTCACACTACTACATTAGAAGCATACCTCAGAGAAAATAGCCAAAATTTGCAAGACATCTAATAAACTCTGGAGCATTGAGCTTGTCTTAAACTCTGCCACTGTCAAGACTCTGCAGTGTAATTATGTATCACCCATAGGCCCTGATTCACCATTGATGTTAATTTAAGTGAAGGCAATAAAATAATTCCTGTAATCAAATTTTGAAAAAGGATTGATCTGTTTAGGCATTTACATAGACTTCATGGAAGTTTTCCATTCTGTCATTCACAGCAAGCTGATGAAGGTCAACTCATTTTGAAATCTAGGAAAGGTCCATCAATGACTAGCAGAATTTATGATGAGCAGATCCCAGCAAGTGGTATTCACTTTTCCTAAATTCTTACTTATCCACCCTCCTTACTGTCTTTTTCCCCCAATACAACCATACTATCATTAGCTGTGCTCATCATGCCTGTAAAGCTTTTTGCCAATAATGGTCAACAAACTCTGAATTGAAAAACTGACATGTTGAAACTTCAACCATTGCAAGTATTCAGTATTAAAACAGTAAGAAAAATCCTGCCATTGGAAAATCTCAAGATTTTAAGTACTTTTGAGAGGGTCATGGCATTATATATTGCCTAAGGATCCTAATAACCCATACTCAAATGATGCATTCTAAGTAGCTAAAACTAGAAAAATATGTTTCACATTTGATTGAATCTTCTTATGAGATCAGAACAAAAAACATATTTAACCAAAATAGAATTAGGCAAATTTAAGCCTAATCTAACACCAAAAACCCAAGGAAAGCATAACTAGTTAGACATACTGCTACCAATCATGTGTTGGCTAAGCATAGCAAATGACAAAGTTAATACTGAGTAAAGGCCTAACTAGATCCAGTTTTGTGTCAGAAGCTGAAGTTTATAAAAATAAATGTTACATTAGATGTTTAAATGTAAAGATAACCTAACTACCTAGCAATAATCTCAAAAAAACTAACATTTTCTTTCCTAATCATGAATCCAGAGTACTAGCTTCTAATTGCACTGATTTTACAGGTTTTTATTAGCAATATCTTACCAGCAGCTTGAGAAAGTTCTTTTTTAGTATTAGGTACTTCTCCTCGTTTTAAAAATCGTCTGAAAGGTGACAAAATACGTCGATATTGATCCCTTCGAAAATAATCTTCGCACACAAAATGATGCGTTAAAAGTGTTTCCAATTTCACGTCCAATAACTTTTGGTTTTCGCACAAAACTATCCATTCTTTATAATTGGCTCTTGGAAATCGGTGAAATATCACGTTACTATTTTCTGAAGTATTCATACAATCACGAAAATCGCAACGCTTGGTTCTCGCGAACGACGCCATGATGAAACTGCATCAGAAATATTTCAAACTTTTATCTGGCAGCATCCAGTCGTTCGGTGATTGGTCCGACGGTGTGATGACGCCAATGATGCACATCTCTCTTTAATTTGACTGTAATTGCTATACTTCTATTCATTGTACTGTGTGTTCACCGAACCAGCCAGCCAGTTGCATCATTGTTCGATCGCCCCCGAACGTAACGGTTTCTGAGAGGCGTTTTTCCTGTCATAACCCCGAGAGTTACCCGCGTAACTCTCATCGGGGTAACTCTCGACCAGATCCGAAATGCGACTGGGAACACGATTTTGCCATTTTGGGGTTACTCAAGCTTTGTTTGTAAACAAACATTGAATCAGCTGATTAACTTCCCCTCTTATTGGAGTTAATAACGCAAGTTGAATTTTAGAGTGTGATTATAATAGACATTATGTTTTATACCGAAGTCAAACCTCGCCAATGATTTGATTTATATCTTGAACTTCGCATTTTCTGATGAATGCTATGCTGAAGTGGTGTTGTTAGGTGAATTTTCCGATCATCCACTGAGAGTGCTCATATACCATCAACTCTACCATGTGCAGACTGTTTACTTTGTGAAGACCATGCTTCACATTAGATATGAAAAAATACATTTATTTCACCATTAATAGCTTTATTATATATTGTGTGTGTTTTCGTTGAGAAAGTGAGCTTTGATGATTGAATCTGATTCCAAAGGTTATGAATAATTAAATTCATATACATTCTGTAATATAATAGCAGTAATTTTATTTCAAATAAGTGCTTTGTTTATTTAATTTTTTATTTGTAAAATTTAATTTGAATTTTTACCTTAGAAAATGACATGAACAAGATAAAATTCTATTCTCAGCCAATGGTGGTTCTAAGGCAATGTATAGTAGTGGTCTACAATGCTCAGTTATGAAGTTTTCCTCTTGTTCATGAAATGTTTTATTTACAGCTGATGATGGAGAGATTAACAAGTAACATAAGATTGAAAGTGCTATGCAGTTGCTGTCAAGATTATCTAGTGCAATAACATTACTTAAAGTAAACCTAATTTTGTTATTCGTTGAAGCAATTGAATAGAGTTACTTTACAGGCATTCATAAAAATTATTAATAAATCTAGTTGGCAGCTCTAAATCCTATCAAAATCTTTCAATTCAGCAATGTATGTACGTATATGAAGTATTCTAAATGGGGATTTTTTAGGCTAGCGGATTTATGAAATAAGTAATCGTAGAATTTTCTTTTTTTGCAGGCTTTAACCATTCATTCTCTTTTAAATTACGTGAGATGGATGACTCAGAATGTTTTAAGGACATCAGAATCAGTGAGCAGGCATTTTACAAGCTCAAAAATATTCTGAAAATTTCTCCAACAGATGACTATCCCAACAAGCTTTGTCCTACGCATCAAATTAAATTATCAGAGAATCTCCTAATAGTGTTACGGTACCATGCTTCGAAAACAACTACTAGAGAGACTGTGTTGTTCTTCCGGCCAAGTCAAGAGTTTTTTTACAGGCTGTTGAATGTAATTAAAACTATCAAGGCCTTAAAAATATCCTGGCCTCTAAATCCTGAATAGAAATATTATAGACTTTACATGAGTGCAGTGCCTGACAGTGTCATTCAAGTGGAGTCAATCACTTTCTTTGATTCCACATACTGAATAAAAAAATTGCTCATGTTGGTAGGTGGACAATTTTATCCATTTTGATATCAGAAATGATCTGTGTAACTTACTGGGATGTTTAGGAAGTATAAATTTTGTGAGTTTATGAGTTATGGTAAGTTACTTGTGCAGAGATTGACAGTATGAATGATTTCAATTAATTATAGTTTCAGAAGAATTAGTATTTGTAATAGAAGGAGAAGATAACATTATTATTATTATTATTATATATGAAAGTTTTAGCCTCCCTTAACCACGACAAAGATGTTCCAAGAGAGGAAAGAGGAAGGCACCATTTAGTATGGAGTTGAGGGAACGCGGAATCTGTGCACAAGGTGCACAGAAACAGGAAGCTAAGAAAGAAGTTCATGAAACAAGAAAAAGTTGAAGAAAAGAGTAGTAGGTGCTGAAAAACAGGATAGCAGTGAACCGAAAAAAGATGGTCCGTAACCAAACAAAAACCTATTCTATTTCAACAAAAGGAAGCCTACCTAAACTTTAGCTCAGGCCCTCACATAGTCCCCCTGGGAGCGCTAATTCCCATAGATACAATACTTGTATCCCCCTGAGGGGGGAGAAGATAACAAGCTGTTAAATGTTTGCCCAACTGTGATGAACAAATCAGTAGAATCAAGGGAAATTTTCTATCACAAAAATTTTATGTGCTGTTAAAACTTCATTCTAAGAGTATCTAAAATTTATATGATAGCATGTCATGACTATGTATCAACTTAATATGGGTGTACAAGGACTGCTTGGATGTTAAAAATTGATACACTGAATAGGACTGCTACATTTGTCATTGTAATATCAAATTAGAGTGATTGGTAAAGATAATTTAGTTACAAAATATCCATGAATGGTTTTAAAAAGTTAATGTGTTTATGTATAATTCAAGCTCAAAAAAATTGAATTAAATGCATATCAGAGGTAAAAAATAAAACTTTGTTTTGTATTTGCATATGTTTGAATATAAGGGAACAAAGCACATGTGAACCTGACTGTTTGATTGGAATCATCATGCTTTGTCACTTGTAATAGTGTTGATCAGTGTGGATGTGGAAATAGATTTCATGCTGCAGGGCTGTATAATTAACAGTAGAGGTACACAAAGGCTCTGACGTAAAGACATTCACACATTCAGTGTGAAGATATTCTACACACATTCAGTGGTAAGGGGGTGTTATCTTGCTGTAATAACTCCTCTCACTTTCCTATATGTATGGAAGTGAGGACAGCATCAAGTTACAGTCAATTTTTTCCCATAATAATGTAAATAAGTTTTCTAGCATTCAAATGTAATTTGGTTTTTAAAATTTTTGAATATCTTTTTTAAAGTGTCTTTTCTGTTTTTTTTAAATGTAATTCCTCAACAAGATACTCAGCTATCATCGATGAAAATCATTATGCGAACTTCATTAGGTGGCTTAAATATATTGTTTTGAGAGTTAATACTTTCATATAGGATAGGAGTGATACCTCATATTTTCCTATCAATAAAAAAGTTCACACTGTGTACGTCGTCTCTATGGTCCATCTAAAATATAATTCTTCATTATGTGGAGATGATTGAGGCAATAAACTTCATGAAGTAATGCACTGTTCTACGTTAGAGTAAATAAAGAACAGATTAGGAATAAATGAAAACGTGACTCGTCAATGTTCACTGTAATAATAATTGAAAAATTAACAACGGTAGGTAAAGAGCTATCGATTGAAAGGTGAACATAGTCCAATCATTGCAGTCGATCATCATTCTTCAAGATATGAATTTCATGAAAACCTCAACACATCTTAAAACGAGCATTGCTAGTTGTCCAGCTGAGACTAATATTTATTCACTTTAGGTCCGCGTAAGACGATACATAACTCGAGGATTCACTGTAACTGGCAATGCGATAGAAATCTGTTCAATTTTCGCTTCACAACCTTTAAGCTCTATAAATTGGATAAAAATCATAGATGAACAGAACAATTTACGCTCGGCGTGACATTGTCAGTTTTATTATTAATTTAAGAGTTTCTATCCACAATGAAGGCAATAAACGAGATTAAATAACAAGGAATTTCTAGTATGGACTATAAAAGAGTCAACGCACAAAGTGTTTTCTAACACAGGATACGCTGCGTATTAAAACAGCAATTTTGAAAAAGGGGCAGAGAAGAAATAGCTAAGTATACATCAGAACTGAAAGAAGCAATATGAACACAAATAATAGGCCTGAATGATAGAACTGGTCACTTGAGGGTGCCAGTCTATAGCATAGGACGATCAAATCAAAGTTAGCTTTTTACCGTCCAATGCTTGGGTAAGTGTATGTTTATACAGTAGTGCAGCCAGGGGGGAGCGCGAGGGATGACAGCATCACAGCACCGGTCCTCTCTTATATGTAATCATAATGCATGATGATAAATGGAAATAGTTACAGCATAGTTCCTCTTAATTTGGCTGATGCGTTGTATACTTTGTTTAAATGCTACAGAAAATGTTTCCGTTCAAAATTACGAGTCAAAATAACGCACACATAGATTTACAGCCAAGCCGCTAAGCTGACGTTAAGGTAGGTTAAATTAATTCATACCTTAACCCTACAAGACGGAAAATTTTGGTACAGGAAATTTGTTACAACATTTGTACTCAATACAATGTGATTGCTTCAAACAATAATACACTCTACTAAACACTGGGCATTAGAGTAAATTTTCTTCATTGCATTGGTGGAGGAGAATGAATGCAAATACTAAAAGCATATTTCTTTCTCTCTAAATCAACACCAAGTATTGTTGAACAGAATAAAGTTTCTTTAAATATTTTGAAGTAAACATTTGCTGTAATGCTTCGTTTATTAACAATGGGCCCTAATTTTGTTTCCCTTTCGAATAATTTAAGTTTTTGAAAATTGGTGGAATAACCACTTTACAATGATCGATTTACTGATAGGGGGTAGAAAAACTAATTGTTCAAAGAAAGAGTTTTTAAAGAAAAAATTATATTCTTCATTTTCTACGTTCCAAAAACCGAACAAACAAATATTTAAAAGAGCAACAAATCATTCCCTTAAATAACGTTTGAATAAATAAAGTAGTTTAGCATCCTTTGAAATGCTTTCCATTTCTTTCAAGGCAAGTATTACTTCTAGCCACCGTTGAACCAGAGTTTTGTGGTTTATTTCAGTTACCTTTCAGTTCTCAAAACGCTTCTTCAATTCGTTGTCAAAGAATTCTTACTGATGGAGGTGAAGTTTTGAAAATCAAATATACTACATTGTGAAAAAAGACCACTTTTGGGAAAGTACAAAATGAGAAGAATATCGATATGGTCTTAAAAATTTTTGTTATGAACAATTAATTTTTCTACCCCTTTGAGTAAACTGATCATTGAAAAGTGATTTTTCAACCGATTTTCAAAAACTTAAATTATTCAAAAAGGAAACTTACTACATTATGAAAAAAAGACATTTCAAATATGTTAATTTAAAGCGGAGATATATTCAATTAATTAGTCGGGGACATTTTTGCGGGACACCCGGCCTAATAAATCACAGCAAATACTCTCTCTTGAAATACTTCCGAAGCAGTTAAGGTTTGCTCAGGCTAATTTTCTTCGTCATCCGCATCAGTCACCTCTACTTCCACCAGTTCCTCGAGAGCAGACGATGGTACTCCCGCTCATGAGCCAGATGCAGATGACATCGATGCCACTGGCATTGAAGCTTTAGCATATGATGCAGCAGCGAGCAATGATATTTTTTTCTAGTATGAACGTTTACGGTGTATGACGTTGGAGTTGTTTCGTTGTACGCTCCAAGTCAATGACATCTGGTCGATCCCAAGTTATTGCAGTAGAGGCTGAAGGATTTGAGCAATCAAAGAGGAATGGCACCTGTACTACTTCCCACAATGCACTCCATACATTTGAGATAAAAAATCATTTTGACTGCTCGTACCTGTTGCCTTAAAATTGCTGACATCAGTTTTGAAGGCGTGCAGCAACTTCTTGTATTCGTTGGAGCATTGCTCACCCGACGCTCGTCCAACCGTGACCTGCTGCAAAATAGTTTCCTTTATTTTCCTACAATCAAAAATTTTTTTAGGGTTAGGAAACCTGCGTTTGAGGAAAAAATAAATTTGCTGCCAGAATTAACAAATGTAAACACTTCTGGCAATGTAGAGCCTAGTTCCAGTTCCCTAGCTACAAAGCTCATTACTAAATGAAAGTTTGATAGAGCGACTGAGCATTCAAGTTAAATCTTGGGTACCCATACAGTAAGGAACCCATTTTGAGCTTTATTAACTGCTGCAAATTGTAAAAATTTCTTCCTCAGTAAGGTTAACGTCAGCCAAGCAGTAAAAATAAAATTCCTACACAAGCTTGATGCTCAACACTGTTTGGTTTCTAATTTACATTCTTAACAAGCACTACTACAGCAAGGATTCACTATTTATTGTTCACTCTCATATATATATACCTAAGAGAATTTTAAACCACAAGCTTTTTTTAGCATAAAATCTCAGCGGCTCACACATGTAACCCAAGAAATATTTGAAGATATTGGCTAATGAAAGTTTGTGGAAGAGCAGGAGAACGCCTCCAAGAGCAAAAATCAGCTGATTTGTTCAACTCAAAACATAATTAATGCCTTGACCTTAGGGCAAGAAGACTGAAAAACATCTTCCTTGTTGAAGTTTTGAAACTATGTGGTTGCGTCGTACCCTTTGATTACGTAAAAATTATAGAACTGTTCCTAATTATTTTCGACTGATACCCTCTTTACTTCTAAAGTAGTTCACTAATTTTATAAACATATTGTTAAATAGTAGGTTGTGGCGTATCCACATTGGGCGCCAAATTGTTAGATATTTGGTTTTGGCAATATCCTCTTTGGGTGCCAAATTGTAGATAGTTGCAATTTTTGCTGGTCCTTCTTGGGAGCCAGCGAATTGATTATTTAGGTGGGCTAGTCCTGTTTCAGCCCGATTGAAAACTAGATTGGTCCTTCTTGGGAGCCGAAATTTCAGAGTCTTCTTATCCCGGAAGGATCTTCCTGATATCTTCAGGGATAATATAAAGTCAGGTTTTGCCGACTTAGTTTATTTAGTTGGGGCTTGCCCACAGGTTTTCAGGAGGCGAATTATTTTCCAGCAGTTCTTGTAGTTTTTCTCTCGTAGAGTTTTTGAGATGCTTTCAAGCTGTTTTTCAGAGCGTCGAAATTTTTGAGCCGTAAGCGAGGCTTTGAAGGTTTAGAGCCGAATTGAAGTTCAAGCTGCGCAATTTGCCGATATAAAAATCAAGCTTTGAAGTTTTAGAGCCGACGAATTCTGGCTAAGGAGTTTTCGTTTTCGTATTTCCATTCAAGTTTTCTTCTTAGTTTTGCGATTGAAGTTTTTCTTCTCAAGTATTTCTTTTTCTTTTTAAATTTTGAGGATCGTGATGGAAGTAGGCTACTCAAGTATCTGTGATACGAGAGCTTAGTTATGCGAGGAGAATTATTTTCCCTCCGGTTAAATTATATAAGCACAATTCGGCATTTTTGACAATAGCCTGACACATATTATAAGAAATTAGTATTAAGTGGAGGCTTGCCTCTTCTTAATACCTGTTCATGATATGGTATATTCAGTAACACTGGTGTATCAGTTCAACTTATGGAAGATTATCCCTATTGATAATTACAGGTTTCAGCGGAAATTTGTAAGAAAACTACACTTTTACATCCATCAGCAAATGACACAGTCGATACTTATGACAGTCATCTAGGCCAGACTCAAGTGCAAATGGGTTAAATAGTACAATAATTTCCTCAGCACCCACTTTTGCAGTGCAATAAGACTACTTTAAACACCTGAATATCGGCGTCCACAGTGTGTGGGAGAAGTTTCTAGGCTTCCCATATTTTGCAAGCACCGTCTGAGTTAGTAGAGATGAATGAAATAAGAGTTGGGAGAAAGGCGAGTAAAAAATGAATTCTAACTACTTGCCTGATTCAGATCACAAGCTCTATATTCCCATTCTTTCTTGTTCTTGTCATCAAGAGGATGCTTATGTTCTACTAAAGGCCCCGATACACTGGCGTTCATGACTCAAGAAATTGCGGCAGTGGATCCTGCCGCCAGTTGAAGTGAGAACTGGCGACATGATACACTCAGCATGCTAGATGAAGCACCGCGGAATGCAATGCAAGGCGTCAGTCTGCCTCAGCGTGTCGTACGGGTAGGTGTGCGATTGCGACCAGCCGTGTGGAGCGCAGGATTAAACCAAAGCGCACGTTGCGCAGTGCTTTAGCCTTCTGTAAGCGCTGCTCATCACATTCTGCAAGCAGTCGAATTTTTTAAATGCGTCTATAGAATTCAGCGTTCGAGTTTTGTCCACTCAATTGCGGAGCAAGACATGGCTGTGCACCTCTCCCGTCAACGTTCAAAACGGTACTGCTCGTCGCAGTGACGACCGTCCTAATCCAGACATGCTCGGATCGCTGAAAGCTCGGTGGCCACTCTGCCAACTGGCTGGTGTGCAGGGATGGGAGGCACATTGAGAGGCGTGCTGGCGGTTATCACCGCGATTTTTGCCCAGTGTATCGGGGCCTTAAGATGCAAAGGCTTTCCACCTGGCCTTCAGTCCATGCCACTGAAGATTCTGGAATTTCATACGTTCACATGATCATCACAATTAAAGAGGCCAATATTAACCTTCAAAAAATTTTGATCACCATAAATGAAATTTGTTTCCAAGATAAAAGAACGAAAGCTACATCTATTATATATATTGAAAATTTTTTGTTTTTCACGAAGACATGTAAGATGTACAATACATAGAGACATCTCCAAAGTTTTGATGAAATCCTTCCCACAAAAAGACGAGACACCAATACAAACACTACTCCATCTCAATTTCGTAGTTGATACCGTTATGCTAAGTCGCCATGTGGGACGAGGCAAAATTGAAGTTAAAACAAACAAGAGATATGTTCAATAGAACAATGATTTTGCATTCAGTATTAAAAAAAATTATGAATCAATCAGCTTAAATCCTTCAAATGAAAAAAAAGATTAAGGAGCAGGAAAACTATCTTCATTCCTTCAAAAAAAATATAGGAACACAATTATCCCAGAAATGCAATTGATATCTTACATCAGTAGTAAGTGCATTGCCTGTGAACAAATACTATTCAAATTATCTCGATCAGATCACTAACAGTAGTGAAACAACAAAACGTTAATAGGGTATTAAAATTAAATACATTGCTCCATACTCCATGAGTCAAATCTATCATTCTCCCTGTATGCACATTCAACAACATTAAGTAGCAAAAATAATTGATACTATGCATAGTAAAGTAAATGGATTACTCTCTCTCTGGCATAACAACAACTAACACACCTTTAGAGGATTGAAGGCACTGAGGGTCATGATCCAACTGCTGGCAGTGGACCTCATACTGCAACTGTAGCCAATGCGATGCTGGCAGGACTTCATGTGAAAGAAGACTTTCCTCCAGCAGACAAGCTCCTGGTGGTGAACTTTTTGATAATCATTGATGTAAAAAATGAAACATAGAAATTAATTAAGTTTACATCCATCCCAATCACATCAAGTTGGTGCACAAGAAATGAAGAAAATACTTCATTAAAAGTGAATTGGAGGGTAAAAACTGTCATGGAAGAGTCGAAAAACAATCCAAAGCCCATGTTCTTTCTGTTTTTACAATGAAAAAGAAACATCTAGTCCAACATACTAAATAATCTAACAAACAAGAACATTTAATTGAGGAAGTACTTTAATAAAAATGTTCTACAACTCCAGACAACGATAAGTAATTGAGCCGACGAGAAGTCCAATTAGAACAGGTGAGAGGAGCATGCGTATTCAGACGAGGGCTTATAAAGACCATTTGAAAGCATACATTGGATCTGATTCTTTACCATTTAGGGACGCTTTGGTTAAAATGTAGTGTGATGAAAAAACATGTTTCAGCAACTCGACCTAATACACTAAGATCTATTGACACAGAAAAAAAATATGAAAAAGCATGAATGTTTTCTGTTTCCATCTTAGAGATAGGGAGTTGTAAATCATTCCAATGTGTTTTATAGCCATAGGTATCCATCCAAGGCTATTACAAAAGTTGAATGGCCAATCAGATTGAAAAAAATTCTCTGAAGAGTGACAGAGGGCTGCTCAATGGAACAAGAGATTAATGAATGAATTACAAGATTCAGTATCAATCTCATTACCAGCAGGGGTCAGTCACACATTACAGGTCTCATTACCAGCAGGGGTCAGTCACACAGTACAGGTCTTCAGTACTGAGAAAACTACATTTATTGGCAATAAAAAACACAGTTCACTACAAGAAACTCACACAAAACCTCAGTAGTTGGTACTAGCAAATCTATAAGGTGTCAGTTAGAACAAAAAATGAAAAGCATCAATTTTTTAAGGGACATTGATGATCACATTCACAATCAACATTTATCCTATCATATAAAAAAATAGTATCAATCCCAAAAACTTACGAAGTTTATAAGATTTTCTGTATGATACTTTCCTCCATCATAGTTGTCTTAGAAACAGTGCACAATACACCAAGGTTAAATACACGCATAAATGAGGTAAAATCATTATCAAGTCTGAATCCAGGATAACAAAAAATGAACACAAGCCAAAAAAAATGAACAAAATAACACATCATCTCTGTACCTTATCCATACAACAAACCTTTTGGCTATACACAGCATGTTGGGCTTTTATTCAGCAGTGCTAAATCTGAAGCTGCCAATTCCCTGTTGCTCTGTAGTGGAGAGTGGGCAACCCTTTCCTGCAGGAGTTTCTTTCATTTTGCTGGATGAACTTGCTGTAGATTTCTCTGGAAATTGAAATAATTTAACTTAGATTGGCTAAGATTTAGGAGAAAGAGGCATTCTCAAACCAGATATAAATCAATACTTCTAGGCTGATGCTGATACAAGCAAACTCACTTGCACTACTGTTAAAAATGGTGACGCACAAATTCATTTGTAATATTATTTTATAGTAATATACAAATATTGGGGATTTCGAGGATGAAATTTGATTTCTCTAATTCTATAATCAAAATCTTTAAATGCTCATGTATCAACAGTAAACTTCTCAGAAGTTGATGCAATCAAAATTATTGAACTCTAAAAATAGTGACTCACAAAGGATAAGTTTGAAATGCAACAAATTATTGGTATTACAATTTACTTACTATTAACATTTCTATTATTATTATTGTTATTTTATTATTCTTCTCATCTGGTCTTCACATCCTCTGTTGAACTGAAATTTACCAAGTGATGACTACAGCCCAAAGTGGAAGTTTCTTTCTCATCCTAATATCAGTGACTACCACTTGTATGAGCGAGCCAGCTTAGTGATGGTGACTGTTCTAATAGTAATATAAGTTCAAAAATAAGTTGTTAAAGGGTTAAACTAGCAATTGATGAATATCATTGTTCTATTGCATTCCAGAATAATGCAAAATAATTAATGCAGAATTGAAAATTGCTGAGCACATTTCAAGTGTGGGGAAATAATGTTTTGAGTGCAGTGAAACTACTTTTAATCAGCTGAACATACTGCAAGCATTTACCGAACACATTCATCAGTATTTTTGCTATCACAGGAGAACGTTAAGACTGCATCATCATGGCTAAACAGAATAAAAAGTTTGAATTCACTTAGAGAAGTTATTAAACATAAAAGTTGTTTGCTTTTTTCAAAGGTATAACTATATGAGAATAGCAACTATGAAGATAATTCAATGAATGTTTCAATTGACTGACTATTTCATTAATTTTGACAACCTATTCAAAATAGTGTTCCCTTTTGAAACAGCAAAATTTTCAAAATGTTTTTTCAAATTTGTAAAAATGAGCAGGATACTTTATTTGAACAATTGAATGAAGAAAAAATGAAACATTTATATATGAAATATCCATAATTTCCTAAACTACTATGCTTTTTTCAAGAAATGATAATAGTGTTATGCACTTACGCTACACTCAGCATGAATGCTATCATCTACTTACATGACTCATAGAAAAATCAATCAGATAAGATGTTATAAAACATTTCCATGATTTTCAAAGCTGTAATGAAGTCGTCTTTCACATGGATTTTTCATTAACAGATAAAGAACATAAAAAGATGTTCTACACTTAGGTGACTAAATTGTTGTCAGGAGAGATAAATTTCAAAATGCATTGAAGTAAAAATAGATGAACAATATAAGGATTAAACCATGAATATTCAGCCATAATGTAAAATTGCAAAAATCATACCTCATTTCCAATTTACTTACAGTGTAAATTTGACTAAATTGTACTGCAAGTTAGCATGGTAATGATGTGTACCATGAAGTGCATTTCAACAAAATATGGTATTAGGTTAGGAGAGGACCATAATCAACTTTCCACTTTTCGGTGCCTATACATAGTTAATTACATATAATCAAACAATTTTTCTTCTATGCACTTTCCGTCAGAAATGAATATTTAACAAGTTGTGGTGGTAAATTAGTTACCGCAACTCCAGTGTTTGAAGCGGGAAGTAATTCATCGAGCGCATCGGTTGGCAACACTACAATGGACTCTTCCTTCCGACGCGCTCAAATGATCAAGCGCATTTCTGCCAGCTAAGACCAAAGTTAACATACCGCTATAACTCATTTTTGGGTAATAATGTCTACTGTGTTATTACCTAAAAGATCCTGGAAGTGGGTTCAGGCTCCGTGGGGCCGGCAAAAAATAAATTACATTCCAAAGTACTCACACATCCTCTCCTTAAACTAAACCTACCGCTATAACTCATTTAATACTAATTTGCGACGGCGAGTGCATGAAAGAAAAGTTGTTCATCTTGATCTAATTAGCTATGTTTAGGCAACGAAAAGTTGAAAATCAATTATGGTACTCACCTTAAGATTCACCAAAAATATTCAAAAAAAACCAAATACATATTGTTGAACTTGCACGCTTACATGACATTATTATCCATTGTGAGAGAAGAATGAACAGTACAAAAGGAGATGCTTTCATTTACCATTAGTACCCCTCCAAACCAATAGGATGGAGTTGGTTCAGCAATAAGGGAGTAAAAATATATTTACAAACCTAATTTTTAAAAAAAATTATAAATAAATATAGAAATTTTTAAAGTAATACCATTACCTAAATGATCAAGTTTATATATAATGAGAACTACTCAAATTTTGATGACAAATATGAAAGTATTTCTCATAGCCTTGCATCAAATGGCATAAAAAACCCTGCTTGTGCATGTTTACTATAGTAATTTCAAATACCTTCACATCCTAATTATATAAACTCTACACAACATACTAAAAACTATCTTAAACTTTCAATTTCATCCTATTTGATCACTCATCTTCAATTAAATACGTCACCTATGCCAAACCCCGCCAAAAACTAGTTGGTAAACATTAGTGACGTCATAACCCAACCCGGTAATAATCCTTTTCAAAACGAGGTTACAGAGAAAGTTACTCGATTGACACAAACCTGTGTTTCTAGAAGCAATCTCGGCAACGGATCACCTTTGGAAACGCTGTTTTTGACGGATCGAGTAACCCGCGTAACACCGAGGGTTACTCGATCACTTCGAGATTATGACTGGAAACTGCTGTTCGTAGTGTAACTGCATTACAACCCGCAAATTAACCTAATGCTATAACTAGTTAAATACTCATTTGCGACTGAAAGTGCAGAGAGAAAAATTTGTCAAGATTGAGTTTAGGTGATGTGGGGAAATGAAGCATTCCGTTTCGAAAAATCAGTAAAGGAGCCCATTTAAAAACGTTTGACATGAATGACATTTTTGCCACTGATGCGTTATTTTTGAATTATATAACTTTGAAGTTGGCTTTCGCACGCCAAGGAAGCGAGCGCGCCATGCGGAATTTAATTAATAACGGAAGCTGATCCCATATTACAATAATAATAATAATAATGAAGGCATCTACGGATGTTTTATTTCCATTTCAAGCCTGATACATATCACCTTGTACATTGAATTTTCAAATGCCTTATAACTAACGCAAGGACGTCATGACGCTTTCCCCCGGTCAAGACCGGTACCCATTTCAGACACCTGGGTAGAGTGGGGTATTGTGCTTGGAATTTTTCCCCTATACCCAACAGAGAAAGTCACCATCCAGCGCCGAGGCTCGAACCCGGGTTTCCCGCACGGCAGGAAGGGCTTATAGACACTCGGCTACGACGAGTACAAACGTAAAGAGGTTGGGTCGTGAGGGGTAACCACAGTTCTTCTAGTGAAAATTATAAATAAAGGTTGAAAGCAACCCATAAAGGTCACAAACAATTGTGTTCACATCTGCTCCATGATGGCGGCGGCCGTACCAAGTGGCGCCATCTATTAGCTGACTGTAAAGGTGATGGTGTTAGGTGGCGCCAGCGGCCATCTATGAGCTGACTGTAAAGGTGACGACGTAATAATGACGACTAAAAAAAACGTCAAAAGCACCAAATACGAGAAATTGTACGTTCACTTTTTTGTGTTATTAACTTTTAAAGTTCTTGTTTGCTGGTTAAAGGTTGAGAATTTGATCTGATTCTGAATATAACAAAGTTTGGTGTTCAGAGATAAAGGCAGGGTCACCAGACGCCCGGGAAGGCATCAAAAATTGAATGAATTGATATGGCCACTAACTCAGAAGGAGTTTAGCACGGTGTTCGGACGCAATATTTTCAAGCGTCAAATAATCAAACAGGCAATTATCAATACCCCAATACAACCACCACTTGGGGAGAATGAGAGAACAGACTATCTCGCCTTTGGGTTTATTGAGGTTGAGGTTGAAGGCTGACGTGTGGGGCTTGAGTCTTGGTTGGTGAGACGTTCTTGGGAAGAGTCCGAGGCGGTTGAAGAACTTCAGACGATGCGTTTCAGCTCAGGCTTGTGGAAGCGTGTACTGGAGTGTGAAGTTCAGGATGGTGTAAAGTGTGGGAAGTTCCGACGCTAAGTGGGAAAGCTTAACGGTTGGGTAAACTCGGTAAGAATGGAGGCTCTCGACCCAAAAGTCTCAACTGGAGATTTTAGAGGCTTAGCTGCAGGGATGCAGGCCTTCCAGCTTAGTAAGTTTGGAGAGGAGGCGGAAGAGGTAATCTCCTTCTAATCTTAATGCAGGGTGGCTGCAATTAAGAGGTTAGGGCTTGGCTCCTTAACGTGTTTGTGAGTGTGTGGAATGTGTGGTCCAGTAGATCCTGTAAGGGAAAATCGAACTGGATCAATTTGCACGACAACGAGCCTATTCATACACATGTGCAAGACTGCTGCAGTTCGCTGCTTACAAGAAGAACGATGGCAGAAGTCTAGTGCTAAGGTCAGTCCGCAGCTCTAGCGCCCGAGTTGCAGCCTGAATCATCTTAACACCCAGAACCGGTGTTCAAGACCAACTGATCACAAGCTCTATCTTGATATCACAAGCAGTAACACAACTGAGTATGTAATCTAAATGAACTAACAGCTAGGAGTAAAAATAGCTACAGCACTGAAGTAATTCAATAAGGGAATCTTAGACACCAAATATGAGAAAAGGTGAGGCCTCTTATTCTCTACAATTCAGATGAGCAAGAATTGCTTATAGGCGCAATGGAGTAACATATAAAAAGGAGTAGCATGTAAAAAGGCACAACAGTAAAGACAACTAAGGATGGAAACAAAGTTACAGTGATTTAGCAAAGGTTAGCAACGCTCAATTAAATTCAGGGAAACAATATTGAACTCACTCATAATTGATAAGGAGCTAATGCCAACATCGTACAATAATTGAGAGCACAACAAAGAAAAGCAACAACGGCCAAGATAGAGCAGTAAAACACAGAGAATGTTCCTAAGTTACTTACAAGGGTGAATTCTAATTACACAGACACGATTGAGCATATTTTAGTCTCTAGACACATCCGCACATAATGCTTACATGAGGTAAACTCTAGTTTAACACTTAACATTTAACACTTTTACTTACATATGCCCCTCTGGGGCCCAAGCACTACACTCAGACGGCTCACTTATATGACTGACAGACTCTGCCTGGTAGGCTGAGTTTATATACGTTGTGCACCGGAAGACCGTTTTCAGAGCGACTGAACTTGCGTTATGGTTCTGCGTGAAAACGCCATTATTTCTTGTCGAAGTATTTTTTGGTCAAATTTAAATAGATTTTGAGGAAATGTTGAGGGAATTTCGTAATCTAAAATTGAAATAATGATTGTGTCAATCTTCATTAATTTTTAGAAGGTAGTTTTGATAATTTGTGAAATTAGGCTGAAGTGCGGCTGAGGGCGTTCACTACAAACTGATAGGTAACAATATTTATAATATTTGTATGAACAATTTCTTTCGTTCTTTTATTTCTACGAAGTTCTGGCGAAAACTTTAACACCTCGTGATCCGAACTTTGCCTTTCCTGACCCAACCTGGTCGTTCTCTGTGTTCCACATTTTGCGCGGGAAAGCGATTTTACGTATAAGTTCAACGCTTAATAATTCGAAAATAACGCATCAGCGGCAAAAATGTCATTCATGTCAAACGTTTTTAAATGGGCTCCTTTACTGATTTTTCGAAACGGAATGCTTCATTTCCTCACATCACCTAAACTCAATATTGCTTCATTTCCTTAAATTTCCTTAAATTAAATTTAATTTCCTTCATTTCCTTAAACTTAACGCAAGTAAAACGCAATGCATTATTTTTGGATCACAGAATGCGACTGAAAATTTACCACCATTCAAGCTAACATTTGGAGACGATACAATTGAACCAGTAGATAAGAATAAAAATCTGGGTGTTTGGTTTGACAAAAATGTGACTTTCAATTCACACGTCGAAACAATGTGCAACAAAATTAACGGAACATTAATGTTCTTTCATCGCATTAAGAACACACTTGACGAAAAATCTAGATTATTAGTGATTCAGTCTTTAGTTTTCTCGCGTCTGGACTACTGCAGTCTTGTGTGGGGAGATTTACCTCAATGTCGTCAGGAGGAGTTGCAAAAATGTATAAACTTCGCCGCCAAAGTGGTATGCAAAGGAAATTCTAATAAATACGATCATGTCACCCCTTAAGAAAACTCGACTGGATCCCAATACCGAACAGATTCATGATCCAAAAAGCTCGACGAGTATTCTCCTCTCTGTACCTCCCCCAAAGTAATGCAGGGGTGGTAAAATTTTTTCCACCTAATATCCCAAACAAAAGACCAAACCGGAGGAACTATGTTTTAGTCAGTTACCGTTCATCTAACGTGGGACAAAAAGCTCTCTCAGTTTCTGGAGCTTTTTTGTGGAACAAGCTTCCCTAGCATTTCAAAGACTCTAAAACTGGAAAAGAGTTTAGAGTAAATGTGTCACGTCATTTTGCATCTCTGTCATAGGGCCTGCAGCATTTCGGTATGAACTTCCCATCTATCAGAAATTTTAATTTTCCTGAAATTTCTGTTAGAAAATTAGAAACTATTTCATTTTACGTCTACTAAGCCATTCGTATTTTCATCTTACTTATTTCTGTCGGAAACAATGAGCACCACAGACGTCAGTTCAATGCAGCAGAACGAACGTTCTTCCCATAATTAGGAGTATTTCCTCATCTTTATTTTGTTATTTCTTTCTCTTTTCTGAATTAATATTTAACGTCCGTATGACAAATATACCATGAAATACTCTTTGTGTGTACACCAATAAACAGGTTTATAGATGTGAGAGTTGTGCAAAGTTTATAATGAATTAAATTTTCGCTAACGTTGTCTCGCTATTTCAAAATCATTCTCGAAGATGTTTCAATCGATTTTCGGCTGAGCTGGGGGGAAGGGTGTTATTTAAGCATTTCATTTAGTCTTTTTATTTTTTTTATCGTGCGTTCAGCGCACACTAGCACTGAACTTTCAAATCGGAAAAAACTCCAAATTTATGTAATTAAAATTATCACTTTGGATCATTGCCTAATCTACCTATATGTGCCAAATTTTGTGAATATTCTCCACTTAGATGTGATATCCGCCACAATGTTACTCCATTTTATCCCAGGTACACATGTCCGTATAATGCTGAAGAGTTCTGTTGTTTCTTGACTGTAATCTGAGTTCTCTTAAAAATTTTTATGAAGAAATTAAAAACCAGTGCATTTTTATGTTTTTCGAAGTCTTCTTTTCCTTTTAGTCATTTTTTTTTTGCGAAAAATTTCTTAGGATTACAGTGAGCTCAACTGTCATTTTCTGTGTAGTAGATGGTTGGTTGTTTTTTTCTTTTTATTTTATATATGTACTGTATATTTTTCTTAAATTTCATTTTCAATAATTATATACATTAATATGTGTGTGTACGTGTGTAGGTATATATGTCTCTACATAAATAGATATACATGTTTCTTTTTCATTTCTTTACGCAAAAACCATCCGGTTAATAAATTTTATTGCACTAGCGAAATGATTCAAAAATAGAACTATCACTTCCCCAGAGGGCGTTTCTGTGAATCGGATAAATGAAGTGCAATTTGAGCACATGAATCGTAGTAAAATTTTCTTTCCGTCCGTATGATGTACAAGCTATGAATTTTGATATTCAGTATATGTTTGTTTGCCCATTTCTGCCAATATTTTGTAGATATTTGGATCAATCATGAGTGGTAACCGGCTTACACTGTATCTCTATTTTATCCCATGTACCCATGTCCGCATGATGTTGTGGTGAATATCGAGAAGATATGAAATATGTTTTTGATGGTGATAGGGCTTTGCATATTTTTAGGGCATGTTTTTCATTTCTCATTCAACTACCCTTGACAGAGATAGACTATTGGCACGCCACGTATAGTTTGTCTATTAGTACGCCTCGTATATTTTGTCTATTAATATGCCTCGTATGGTCTATCTATTTGTACACCTCTGATAGCTTGTCTATTAGTACACCTCGTATAGTTTGCCTATTACTATGCCTCGTCTGGCTTATCTATTTGTACACCTCGGATGGTTTGTCAATTAGTACTCCTAGTATAGAAATTTTGTTAGACTATTAGCACACCACGAATGGTTTGTCTATTAGTACGACACCTCTGATAATTTGTCTATTAGTACACCTCGTACAGTTTGTTTATTATTATGCATCGTATGGCTTATCTACTTGTACACCTCGAATGGTTTGTCAATTAGTACTCCTCGTATGGAACATTTGTTTTAGGATGTCCTATATTAAGAAAATTTTAAAAGCCAATATGTTGGCATGTATCTCATGTGGCAACTTGGAAATAAACATTTTCTCTTTTATTCTTTCTTTTTTCTTTGACCGAAAAATTGTTTATTTAGATCTAATTAATTATGTTAAGGCACCGAAAAGTGGAAAATTGATTATTGTCCTCTTCTTCACATTTACCGGAAATTGTTATCTAATTTGTAACTTCAATCCAGAAAATACACTCAGCAGTAAACAATTGTTGAAAAAACGACATAAAAATGAGCAAGATTAACAACAGAGAATGTGAACCGAAAAGAATACCAGCAGGTGCCCCGCCACCGCACACCACTCCGTCACGAGTCTTATGACACCAGTCAGCTCCTTCGTTGCCTCGGGTAGCAAACACACGCCTTTAATTAATTGTTTAGTTCTTGCTACATCACCGAAGATTAGGGGTGTTTACACTAGGGGACATTTCGGCCGTGAGGGGACATTTCGGCCTCACCACTGAGGCTCATATTTGTGTGTGTGAGCCCGAAGTTCCCTATTCGCTCGGATCGAATTCGTGAGGCGCGACGCACGTGAGCCTCGCAGCTCAGTCCCCGGTCAGTGTGTAGTTAGCAGTCATCAGGTTAGGTGTAGCCTTTTGCTCATCGATTATGGCTGACATAACGCTGCCACGAGAAACTACATTGCTTTTAATTGAAATTTACTAATCCCATCAATGCATTTGGCAGACCAAAAGCTGCGAATATAAGTAGGCTGCTTTCCATTATATTTGAATGAAAATAAATTAATATAGTATCATTTCACTTATGCAAATAAAAAAGAGATTACGTAATTTATGATGCAGCAGCAATATTCAGACAACCTCGTCGACTGCAACCCATCTTTCATAGCAGCTGGACACACATTGACTGATTTTCTCCCAGGGTTGCCAGATGATATTCACCATTTTAGCCAAATTTTCTCAGAAAATTTGCCACAAATAGCCACTTGTATTTTTGTTTCAAACATAATTATAAATCAAAGATATAGACAAATATCTTATCTTGTTGAGTTTATTAAATTGATTCCATGGCAGTGTTTTCAAATTCTTGTAAAAATTCTTTTTCTGAATTATGTTCACTGCATCCTGGTTTGTCAACTTCATTGATATCTTGTCCTTGGAGTGCTAAATACATGTCGCTTGTGAAGAGGCTGAGCATTCTTTCTATTAAATGAAAGTCTTTGCCACAAGTTTTATTCGCTAGCAAATGAGATTAATTCTAAAGACTGAGTCTATCGCTTTACTCGCTAATTTGTTTTTTTTTTGTTTACTACTCACATTTGTTACAAATGAAAAATGCGTTCCACAAATACATTACTAATGGGTGCTGAGAAAAGTTTGGGCATCGCTTGACCAATGTCAGTAAAATATTTTTCTCCAAGTGCATTTTCAGGCTTGAAAACCATTGCCCAAAATTCGATTGGATCATATGGTATGCTTCCTGTTTCGATGTTTTCTTTTCAGAAAATACGAAGAAAATTTACGTACTGGTTTTCAATTTGCACACGTCATAATACTTTGAGGGCATGAAAAGATTTGGGTATATCCCTAAAATTTTATCTCATTTGACTTAGCACTCTTTCAGGTTTGAAAAATTGAAGACTCTTCACGTTACGGCCATCAAAAAAAAGCGACATTCTAATTGTCTGCTTGCCTCGATAACAGCATTAATACGTTTTTCTTTAATGACATCCTTCTCTTTCTGAGGCATTGTAGATTCTCTGAGAAGCAGCTCAAATTTGGCTCCAAGAAATCTTGAACCAATCTTTTATTCGAGTGATGAAGCATTTTTGGACCTTTATAACTTGCACACATCTGCATGTGTGCAGATGTAAACTCACAACTCGTTTCATTACCGTTCATTCCGGGAACCAACACGTTAAATTTAGGAATAAGTGTAATTCTGTCGTATTTATTCAATAAATATTATTAACAGTCAGTAAATTAGCTACAATTAGCCAAAATTAAGGTGGCAATTCTCAAAAATTTTCCTTAGCCACAGTTCATGAAAATTAGCCACTTTGGCTAAAATTAGCCACATCTGGCAACCCTGTTTTGAGCAGCGCGCGCTCCGTGGCACGCTACATGTCTAGTCTAAATGCACTTGGCTCATGTGAAGCTCCACACGAGGCGTCTACACGTGAGCCTGCTGCAAAATGTAGACCAGTGTAAACGGCCCTTTAGGGATCTGCATTCTGCTGCCCCTATGATACAAATCTGAGCCGATCTTGATAAGGGTCCTGCTCTTATTATTCCATCAATGGCTTCCTACTGTACCTCCTGAAAAGCCCATCACGGTGTAGTGGCTAGACCACTACTAATTAATGTAAAATTAATCTAAGTTATGTTTTGTTTCTAAAAAAATGTTCAGTAGATAGGCGTGATCAAAAGTGTAATAATGTTAATGATTGTTCTAATTTTTACAGAAAGAAATTAAATTCATATTAAGTTACTCAATAACGTAGGTAAAGGAATGCCAAATTCCTCTGAAAATAATTAGAATTCAATACAGATAGACTCTAAACGGAGAGACCCATAGCACGGCTGCATCTTTCGAGTTCAAGCTCCAAAGGGTAAGAATGAATTTATGGAATTGCGACGATACGTAATAATCGAGATAACATGTGATAATATGTAATGTGTTTATATCTATTAGAGTTGGTGTTCAAGATGAATACTTTTGTAATTGTATCGAGTCAAGCGTTGAAAAATTAAAATAAATAGTAGACTGCTATGAAGATAGATAGAGGCTGTGAAACCCGTATATATGAATATATTGAGGATATGATGTGCTTTGTACTGTCATGTAAATTAAATAAAACTCAGTAATGTAATAAGATCAGTTAGTCTTGAGAATAGAGAAATAGCGCACGGAGAATAAAGACGATAGATGAGTTTAAGAATTGTTTCGCGGCGTATCACGATTGACCAGCTTATATGTAAATCATTATCATTAAGCACAAAGTGCGTCCATGTGTGGTGTAATTCTGATTGTCTGAATACGTTTAAGATGTAAACGCGATGTGCAACGGACGTATTTCTTGGAACTCGATATTTATGACACCCTGATATCCAGGGAAGGCCTCCCACTGCAGTGCGCCAATCAGTCCAGCTGTGTCGGCTGATCCGAGGGCCGCTACCTTCGTGGCGCGCTGTCTGCCTTATTAAAGGCCCGTTTACACCGGGGCAACGACAGGGGTGAGCATGCGCTTGACGCGCGCTTGCTGCAGCGCTTGACGCCCACAACTGTTCACACTCATTTTTTGATACAAGCGCGTGACGCGCGTCATCTAGACAGCTGTGAGGATGGATTCGAGTAAAGAAGAGCTGTGGGCAATTATTGTAGGGTGTGCTGCTGTGAAGAGAAAAAAGGTAGTCATCGCAGCATTTGGGTTAAAAAATGGTTGCAGAGAAGAGACGAGAGGGGTTCATACACTCACATCTCCAGAGAACTTTCAACTGAAAATAAATTGGATTTTCAAAATTATACAAGACTGCATTCAAAATTTGCATTGAGTTCAATTGTTATAAATTGAAGGATGACTACTTGAATGTTGGTGAAACAATCATTTTTCCATTTTGTTAATTAAATCCTTTCAAAACAATTCTATTGTTAAATCAAATTTGGTTTAAAAAATAACAGTCACATTTCCAGTTCATTTCAATGTGGCAAAACAAAAAAAGTTATAATGAATGAGAGAAAAATAGTAGAAATTTTTGACACAAAGTTTCCATGAAAAAGCGAAGATACACGTAATTCCCAGTAATTGTATTGCAAAATGTACCTAACACACATAAGCGAAGGCGAAAAGATTATTTTAAATACATAAATAGCAAGAACTCGGTATGGTTAAATTAAAGTTTCTACTAGAGAGTGACCCCTAACAAATATGGAGTTGCTATCCATAGTTCAAGCTGAAGCGTTAGCACATAACCCTCCGCACAGTACCACGGCCAGCAGCCGACTGAGTGCAGCGCCTGTGTTGCATGAGGCAGGGCGGCGGCGAATCGCTAGCTGGGCAATCGCTCGGATGCCCGCCTGAAGCGTACGTAGCTGCTGCACAGAGGGGCGGTGAGGCGCTTGACGCCCGTGTGACGCCCCTAGTGTAAACGGGCCTTTAGGCGCCATCATCACAACTGATCGGCAGCTGCAGCAGTTGTCTCGCACGGCACCTAGACGCAGTGGCTTGGCCCGTTACTGTGCCGATTGCCCAGATCAAGCCAAGATCAAAGGGTTCCACCGACCTACATCTAGCATCCGGGGCCTGTGGGCCGTTCATAGACCTCAGAGTACCCAGGGAACGGAACTCTGGCCTGGAGCCCATCGTGGGGGTCCTGCAATTAGTGTATTGTCATACCTGTGTCCTAGCATCAGAGAGTACTTATAGCTACAAGTGGCCTAGCCACTCCTTCCACGACAACGACCTTGTTCACAGCTAAGTCGTATGCCTGTGTTGTTTGTAATCTGGTAACTATTAATACCTTTATTGTTGCCTGGTCACGAGCTGTGAGAGTAAATTTTCATATTACGTTAGGCTTGCGAGAAAAATTAATTAAGTAATAGATAGAAAATGTAACAGATATGCCTGATAAGTTTGTAATCCTTTCGGATGGTATTTCTACAAAAAAAAAAGAAAACAAAGAGTTGAGTTGTATCATTTTCATGTTTATCATATATAAAGTAATAGGCATTTAGATAAACCGGTCCGCGCAATGATATCGACCTGCGGCACGCGATGTAAATGCCCTGTATGATCCGGCCATAATATTCGCAGGGCGGTGTAGGACTGTACATTACGGTAAGTGTCGTGAGCGTATAGTGCCTCCCACAACAACGGGCTCAAAAATATTTACGTGTTTTTGAAGATCTTGATTGGGGTGAGGCCTTGTTGAGACCTCTTAAAGTCACAGATATTCTCAGCTGGAAGACCATTGGACCTGAGAACCTTTGGATGAAGCTAGTCCAGTAGTGGTGACAGTCTTGCACAGTTGAAATTTGACGCTGGCAGAGAGCAGCAGCAAGTTTCTGACATACACATTTTGGTATATTGGGCAGAAAAAATTTCAGTTTCAACAATGAAAATTCACAGAATTAATTTCTTATCAAAGTCTCATCTTTTCATAAAAACTATACTTTTAATGTTATCAAATTAAATCTAGTCGCTACGATAAACTTGTTTTTATGATATTCTATGTTCTATAGGGATTGCAATCGACCAGTTGAACATAAAAAGCGTGCTAATGCACACGTGACTCTCCTTTCAACATATACATGATTCTCTCCACATCCCAAAACATTTCCTATGTCAAATGCAACGTTCAAGCCATTACACAAATCCTTAAACTTTTTACGAGGAGCTATATATTTCTGGCACTCAAACAAGAAATGAGAAACTGATTCAGAGCAGTCACAAGTGGTGCACATTGGGGTAGGACTCATGTTGAATCTATACAGATGTGCCAGGACTCCAATGTGCCCCATTCTTAGTCGACCAACAACACATTCAAGCTGGCAAGAGGGGAGCATGAACCAAGGTCTGCTACTAAGTTTATTCAGCACATCTGACAAAAATTTCCCTTTGCCGGTTCTCTGCACATTAGATTTCCATTGAATTGTCCAGCATTCCAGGAATTTCTTATTCAAAACAGATAGTGCCTCTTCATAATGGAGATAGGGCCACACTGATTTTTCATTATTATGCCGCACTTTCGCAGTTTTATCTGCAACCTCATTACTATGGATTCCACAATGTGATGGGATCCACTGTAGTCTAACCTGGCTTTGTAGGTCATGTATTAACGTTTGTATTTCATGGCAAAAATTCCTATAAGATGGAGTTAAAACATTACTTTTATACTCAGTGCTGAAAGTGAGTAACTTAGAACAACGGTTTTTCCAAACCAATGTCTATTCAGTCTAACATAATGCAAAGCTTGTAGTATAGCAAATAGCTCTGCTCCAACTTCAGAATGATTAGGATTCATTAACCAAGCAGTTGACTTGTTCTGAACAGGTAGGTACATAGCTGCTGCAACATAACCTTCTATTTGAACCCATCTGTATATATGACATTAAAATCAGGATATTTACAACCAAGAAAATCAGTAAACAAATCATTAACAGTTACAACAGAAGGGTACTTAAAACTAGGACAGCACAATGATATCAAATGAGAAATGTCAACATTTGGACACACTGTAGGAATATGAGGGCTCCGTGACAAATGCAGATGTTGGAGATTTAAGGCTCGCCACAAGTTTGAATACCTGTATGAATAAGTTTCTGATGGCCTGTTACTTGTGAGCGCCAAGGTTGAATTTAACTCTTTAGTACCTACCGGACCACCAACAACACGCAAGCACCATTTCATATATAGGAACTGGAGATACAGCCTTAATAAATGCTTCCACCTTCATAGAGCTGACAGGAGTTGTCCTGCGTGCTCCCAGCATATACCTCAAAAGCAGCGTTTTGTATAACATTAAATGATTTCAAATAAGATTCTGGAAACTCTGGGAACACCACATGTCCTTATACCAACTTGCTGCGAATAAATGACACATATAAATTTCGGAAAAATTTTACGAGATGATCCCCAAGAATTACCTGCCAGAGCTTTCATAATTTACAACCTGCGCATACATTCTGCTTTAACGTGCTTTATATGTGGTTGCAGTGTTAATTTGGGTGCATAAAAGATCACCCATAATTCTCTTTGCTGGGTAATATTCTTCAGCTGGTGGTTTAGCAATTTCAGGATAATGTGTGGTATAAGTCTCTTTGAAGTAAAGACTTGGTATGAACATTTACAAGGGTTAATTGACAGTTTCCATTTTTGGAGCCACAAAGATAACACATTTAAATATTTTTGCGAATTTCTCTGTACTTGAGCAAGTGATGATCCACAAGACAATAATGTTATGTCATCTGCATATGAAATCACTCTCACTCCACTAAGTTGGGGGATGTCATACAGCATTACATTAAATAAGGGAGGGCGCTCCCTGCGGCAAGCCACACTCTAAAACTTCATCCGACGAATATTCATTGTTAACACGAACTCTTACACTACGTCCCATCAGGTATGACCTTATCCAGCTCACAGTGCGTACATCACATCCCAAATGTAACAATTTAAATAGCAATCCTGCATGCTAAACACAATCAGAAGCACTTTCTAGATTGACATGCACTGATACACAGTACATCCTATTACATAGAGAATGAGAAATAGATTGGTACATAAGAGCAAGAGCATCATTGGTTGATCTCCCCTTCCGAAATCATGTTTGAAAACAGTTAAAGACATGTCCGGACTCCAAGAGATGTTCCAGTCGGTTTTTGACGAGTCTTTCCATCAACTTACCAACACAGGGTAACAATGTTATAGGTCGATAACCAACAGTGGAATGATCCTTATTAGGTTTCTTAATTGGGCAAATGATACCCACTTTCCACTCATCCGGGACAGATGCGGAGAAGAAACTTGTGTTGTACAAGTCAAGTAGCTCCTCCACTGAAGCTTGAGGAAGATGTTGCAAAAAGATGTTTGAGATTCTATCATATCCAGGACTGGTTTGTCTGAGATTTCTTACTGCTTGAGTTATTTCTCCTTTTGTGAATGGTGAATTATATTCAGATTCAATAATCTGTTCTGTCAACATGCTGGAGACTTTCTCCATTGTGAGCTGTGAGTTTCTATCAGCTGTATCAATTTTATGTCGATTAAAGTGCTCAAACAATTTTCCAGCCTTACTTGTAGCAGAGTCGTTGATTTCTCCAACTGGTACTGAGGGGATTGTGCTATGACTTCCCTTCATTGAGCGGATAGTCTGCCACACTCTTCCAACTGGGGTGTTGGCATCTAGAGAGTTGGTATATTTTGTCAACTTTCCACTTTTTTCTTCTTCATTATATTTTTTGCAATAGCTGCAGCACGGCGAAAGTTTATAAGATTTTCCAATGTTGGTGACTTTGCGAGAATACTTTGAGCCTTCCGTCTCCTTGCAACTGCTTTTGAGCATTCGCCATTCCACTATGCAGGCAAGTAAACACGATGAAGCTTGGCGGAGTTTTATTGGCCAGGTGTTGGCGGAAGTCAGGAATATGAATGAATGAGCACCTTAGCCGCGACAAGTACGGCTTATATAGGTGCGGTACAGCCTACAGATATCAAGCATACAGACATGTGCAGACATGTGCGGCTACGCCGGCACATAGGCCCCCCCTTTATCCATGAGAGAGTACTACACTTCAAAATAAAGGTTGTTAAACGAAATTCAAGGATTCGCAGAATTAACTCAACCCGTAGGTACCACGCAATCAAAAAAGTTAACTAGCTTGCTCAACAATGAACAAAATAACAAGTAATGAATTCACCATTAATGAATTAAAAAAAAATGAAATGACAATTTTAAATGAAAGATAACTATTATGAACCCGCTCGTAAGTCGTTTTTTATATTTAATTACGTTAACTGTATCACAACTCAAAAGGAAACTGAACAAATTTTATTAATACTCCAACCCAGCAGTTATTATAGATCAAGCAAAACAAGCAATCACGAGGGTAACTTGAGCGAACATCATATATACGTACCCGTTCGTTAAAAAAAAATTTCGACACATCGTGGTTAGTATCCTTAACTAAAAAACGCACAGTTAAAACTTCTACGCAAGAACCGGTTACATAACTAAAATGATTATAGATTAAATGCAAAGCAGGTAGATTATAGGTAAAACGCATTTAACGCATCTAAAAATAGAACGCGGAAAAAAAAATCATGTCAGAAGCTCCAAGGAAAGAAAAAATCAAACCGCAGAAGACATGTTAAAGAAAGGAACATTCCCTATTAATAATTTACCATTCGCCATCAACATTTTAGTCATCCATATGGTTATAACAAAACGCCAAAAAACACAATACGATTGAGTAAATTTTTAGAAATACTGACAATTAAATTTACGCACCGCAACCACCAATAACTATAACATAGCATCCAAACAAATGTTTAAACCCTTTTTTTTTCCTCTTCAAACCCGTTAAATTCTTAACATATTACCGCAACCAACCGAATCAGAGAGATTAGAGCAAACCTTTAACACGCATAGGATTATACGATAGGATTATAGGATAACATAGGATTATGCGGACTATAGGAAAGAACAAAAAATAAAAAGACCTTAATAATTAAAAGCAAAAAGCAAAAGCAGAAAAAACGAGCAAACAAAAGGCAAAACATTGACTTACCGTGCGTCAACTCTCAGCACGATGATGGCAGTAAGGATCAATAGTAAAGTAAAACGCCACACATATTTTGTTCACGTAATCGAATAAAAATCATCCCAATTAAAAAAACAAATACCCTTGGGATTATCGCAAATAAAAACCCCTATTAAACGAAAGTATTTCAGACAAATTGTAACATTACCCAAAAAAACGTGAGTCGCAACAACACATTTTAAAAAAAGAAATACGCAAAAAATTGAAAACACCATAAAAAAATGCAACCGAAACACAACATTTTTAAATTAGAAATATTAAAATAAATTTCCAACGGTGAAATCAATAATGAAATTCCTAATTAATATCCCAAGACTTCCAACATCAATATAAAAAAAACACAGCAACTTAAGCTTATGATTATATCAACAGCAATGATAGAACACTGAACGCATTTTTCTTGCGTTTTCTCATTTTCCTAAATCACTGCGCGCCAATATTTCAAGAAATTTTCAAAAACAATTTAAATTTTCAACTTTCCCAAAAGTTTTAAATTCTAACACTTTCCCGATTAAAATTTTTCCGATCATTTCAATCAAATTTTCAATCCTATTAATTTTCAAGCACCTTAAACGCGTCGCGCACCTGCAGGGTTACAGGAACGGCTCTGGCGTCCTGCATCTCTGGGACGTCCAGCCCGCCCTACGTGAGGTAAATTAATTATCACTATTTCGCGCGCAACGTTGAGAACTACTGATCTTGATGGAGAATCCGTGGTGGCCTCCCCCTTGACATGGTTCTTGAAAAATCCTCACGCTGCATCGTCGTGAGTACCTTTACTTCCTTCTTCACGTGGTACAGGACTGTCGCCATGCCCATCGTCGCGACGATTAAGAACATAATTATGACATCTGTTACCTTGTCTGGTAACAGTTCCATCGACGAATTTTCACTTATCCACTGCTCATTTATGGTAGTAGAATGAGTGGAAAGCGCAGCGACGAGTGTATCTACGTCGATATTAGACTGGGCGTTGCCCATCGAACCTCACTCCTGAAAGGAAAAGATACATAAACTATTAGCATGGCCGTTACAAATAAAAAAGAATAAACTACAACATTTAATTTGGTATCAGATATCGGCTGTTTGACAACAGTCACTAAACAACCACGATAGTCGCAAAAAATAAAAAAATATAAACTCTGATGGTATCGAAAAACTCAGTACAGTATATCACGATCAGACGCCTGTCTTTTAAATTTCAATTAAATTATGCTGATCGCCGAACATTCCGACGGGACAAAAATAGCTCGGCAAGAGACTGCAGCAGCGTTAAATTAACCCATCTCGCAAGATGATTTGCAAGCTCAGCGATTGCATTTCGCATCCAACTCAAACGTTCACGATTAAATCTGTCAATTCAGCGACTCAAGTGTCTGAGTGAATTCGAGAAAAAATAAATGCAACGTCTTAGCGACAACTGAAGCTAGACAGTGCACATTCCATTTACCCCTTGGGTAGATACCTAAACATTACCTCAATTTACATGAGAACAAAGCAACTCAATAACTGTAAAAATAACATAGAAAAATACAACGTACGGATTACTGAGATTAATATGAAACAAAACGCATATTTGCACAGAGCAAAATAAAACTCCTTAAACTATGGTTATTAAACTTAACGTACTGTTAACTGCTAAAACAAGGGTAACAAGGTAAATCGTAACTCGTCGTGTCGTAGCGACGTCAATCCGTGTACTGAACTCGTCATTTTAACTCACAGTTTAACCTTTCTCAGGGGTAGCAAATGATTTAGGTTGCTCCTAATAACTTTAGTACCAATCTTGATCTCAGCCCAATTACGTCTGACCCTTTGAACTACAGCTGGACCCACCCAGGTCAGCTCTAGCTTATGTTTTTTTTCGTGATTCTTTAAAAGAACACGATCCCCTACGTTAATATCCTTATTGCGTCGCTTGAGATTCCTGTATAAATTTCTCTCTGTTGTATTGTTTATAATTCAATTCCTAATATTTTCTACGGTCCGGGCGGCTTCCCTTGCCCGCAATTTAACTAAATCCAATTCTTCATCATAACTGTAAATTATTGAATCAAAACTATCGGACTGGTAGTAAGCACATGTATCACGATTAAATACAACGTAGCTAGGTGTTTCGCCTAAAGTAGAATTCAACGAGTTATTCAATGCATTCTCAACAACTTCTAGTAATTGATCCCACTCTGCATGAGCAAGCGTGTTTATATACAACTTTAATAAGTTCGTAATCTTCTTGTTGTTGCGCTCTACAATAGCGTTAGAATGTGGACTGTACGCCAAAACTTCCCTTTTAGCAATAGCGTGTATTTTGGCGAATTGTTTCACCGCCATTGATTTAAATTCGAGGGCGTTATCTGAGATGATAGTTTTGGGGTAGCCTAACAACGAGAAGCAATTACTCAAACATGAAATTATTGTTTCTGTACGTCGATTAGATATTGCATACAACCTGCAAAATCTTGAGAACAAGTCTATCACCACCAATATGTGCTTATTTCCCCTCTCTGTAATTTTCAGCGGTCCAAGAAGGTCCATTGATACAACTTCAAATGGCTCTTTAGCTATCGGAGCTGTCAAAATTTTAATTGGTACTGAAGGTCTTGCTTTAATTAGTTTACACACTTCACAATCTTCAACAAATTTTCGCACAATTGCTTTTTCCAAATGATTGTAGTATTTTATTTTAAATTTGAACAATGTATGCATGGCATCGGTATGATACATGCTGTGTATTGCTAAAATAGCTTTACACATCAATGAGTTAGGTACGACTGCTGTAAATATTGTGCTCGGTCTATTATCAATCTCCCTACATCGGTAAAGAATATCATTCAGAATTTAAAATTTTTGTAGGTCTGGAATATTCGAAATACTGTCATTCAGTAAAGCGTTTTTAACATCAATGCAGAATGCGTCTTTGTTCTGTTCGTCTATAAATTCCTTAATCGTCCAAGATATCTCAGTCTCTTTCGGTACACAACTGACCAGCTTGGGACAAGCGTCTTTGTCAGCGTCCTCGATAACACCGTCTCGAGGCGGCGGCAGGTCAACTACCTCGTCTCTTGTCTTGCCTTTTTTTCGTGATCGAGTCTCCACAATACAAACTTCTGATTCAAATGCGGATTCCAAATCATCACAACGATTTAGTTCTTTAAGATTTAATTTCTCATTATTTATAGGTAATCTGCTTAAATAATCTGCTACAACATTTTCTTTATCAGGTAGATATTTTACCACTGGATCGAACGCATGAACACTAATACACCACCGCGCCATATTGGTGTCCTCAGGTAGTTTTTTATTGAAAAGCGGCGCTAAAGGTTTATGATCTGAATATACCCGGACAGGGTATCCAGTGATAAGATATTTGAAATATTTTAATGCAGAAAAAATTGCGAAAAACTCTTTTTTGGTAGTCGAGTATCTTCGCTGGCTCGAGTTGAGATTCTTACTGTAATAAGCCACAGGTCTTAGAATTTTATCGCTTGAATCATCCGTCTACATTAGTACTGCTCCTATTCCTGAATTAGATGCATCAGTAAAAACATGGAAGTCTTTAGTATAGTCAGGATGTCTTAAAACTGTGTCTGAAATCAGGGCTGATTTCATAAAGTCAAAGCTCTTCTGGCACGCGTCTGTCCAAACATAGTCAACATTCTTCCTTAAAAGATCGTATAAGGGATTCGCTACCTCAGCAAAATTTGGTAAAAAATTACGGAAATAATTGGCTAGCCCCAGGAACTGTTGTAATTCCTTCACATTACTAGGAGCTCGGCAATCCTGCAACTTCCGAGAATATTTACATTTATTGCCATCGGCGGCGATGATGTGGCCTAAATATTCCAACTCTTTTTTTGAAAAAATTACATTTCTCGAGCTTTAATGACAAATTTCCGGATCGAAGCATCGTAAGGACGCTTTCTATATCCGTTAAATGCTGATCTTTATTTTTGGAAAAAACAATATATCGTCTAGGAAGACGAATGCAAGTTTACCCAGAATGGGTGCAAGGGCAGAGGTCATTACCTTTTGAAACACGCCCGGTGAGGTCGAAAGACTAAACGGGACACGACAAAAATGAAATTTACGGTAGTTGATGCTGAAGGCAGTATACTTTCTACTCTCTTTTTCTAGTTCTATCTGATGAAAGGCCGAGCGAAGGTCTAAGTTGGTAAACCACGCATTACCACCCAAGGTCGATAAAATTTCGTCAATACGGGGTATTGGATATGAATGTTTTATAATGATCTTATTCAAGGCACGGAAATCAATTACGGGACGAAGGTCCCCGCCTTTTTTCTTAACTACGATAACAGGAAAATTAAAGTCTGAGCTAGACTCTTCAATTATCCCCTGCGAGAGCATATCATCTGTAATCTTCATCACCTCTTCTTGGTATTTGTGAGGTATACGATAAGGAGCTAAATTTAGTACCGGTGCATCCGGTTTCAACTGAATTTGGTGCTTCATAATATTCGTAACACCTATCGTCTCTCCTTCAAGTGTAACTACATCACGGAACTTATTCAACAAATTAACTAAAGGTAACTGTATGTCTTCTTCATTACATGAAAATTGAAGGGCTGAAAGCTTTAGTGGACTATCCGACACGTTTTCGAAAATCAGGGGTCTGAACCGCAGGAGTAGCCTACAAGACTCCAGATTCCTTTTCTGGTACTCTAATGTGGCTCATGAGTCGAGTGGAAGGCGACTACATATAGTAGTCCTGTTCTCAGAGGGTGCTCTCTATCTTGCGTTGCGTTACGGAGGAGTGGACTTCTGCGGTCTGCCAAAGGGGCATAAGACAGTTTCTGTGATTGGTTCACAGATTGGTGAACAGTTCTCTCGTCGAAATGATCGCGATAGAAAATTGTTCATGATTTTTTTTCGTGGGTAACTAATAAATTTCCAATTATTCATATGGGTGACTTTATGCAATGAAAAGTGTTTGTTCGGTTGCATAAGAATCTTCATTTTTATTTCCATATCGATTTAGAAATTATTCAAGTCTGCAACGCTGGCGATATATATACTGAATTGAGCTCATCAGTTTCGAAGTAATCTTTGAAAAAATTTATAAAATGTGCCACCGTGGATAAAAAGTTTACATGTTCAGGGGCATTAGGTTCAAACTATCGTACTCTACTGTTCTTGTAGTTGAAAATGCTCAATAGAATGCTCATTTTGGGCAGCTTTCATTGCTAAATTTTCGTAGTAGTAATCGACGGTGTGGCGGGATAGTATGAGATCTACCGTATGTTTTCTGGTATAGTATGAAATATCTCGGATATTGAAATCAATTTTTAGAAATGAAGTTTATTTGATTTAGGATATATAAAACATTTATTAGAAAAATATATGTTACAAAAGGCTATTCTGTCATTATGTGGTTACTCAGTCATCAAATTTCACATTGTTTAATTAAGAAAGAAGTTGATCCTCGTGTTTTCTCATGAGTTTCCAACAGTATTGGAGGCACATTTGCAAGGAAATTTTGCTTTCTATATAAAAACAACTGAACTCTCGCTTGAAATTACTTTATAAAAATCTCTTGCATGTATTGTGTTTTCTTTTTGAAACATACTTGTAGGAAATATAATTTCAATCTTATGCAGTATTTACAACATCATATCGTATATACTTTGCAATTATTATTGAAAAAGAAATTGAGACCAAGAAATACATAGGATAAAGAGGTTCGTAGATGTAAAAACCGACGGTATATTTCATGCTCGGCACCGAAACGACTTTCGTCTCTACGGGAAGTACGGTAGAACTCCAAAGTAGAAAGCGTACGGGTCCTAAGCAAAGGTACGGTATGCCGTTTTTTGTTGAGATGATATGTTTTCATTATTATTTCGCTTCAATGCTTTCAATTTTTGTACTGCTGCGAGCTCTCTTCTAGAACTATTTTTTTTTAATTCATTTCCTGACTTCCTGTTTTTGTGCTTAATAAATCGTGAGTTCGAAATCATTATTGTGCGTAAATTCCCCGTACATGTACTCATACATTACAGTACAGTACGACAATCATAACTTGCTAGGTAGCAAGACGTAGGGTACACCGGCAATAGATCGTGCATGTCTATTTAAATTAATGTTTTTTGTGAACCACCATGATCGATGCTAGTCCTGCGTGCGTTTGAGTATCTATGTTACACTGTCTGCACCATGAGCCATATAAAATAATGACCTCTCTCTGCTGCTCACCGCATCCTTCACACGGAGTTATCGTAGTATATTTAACACGTGCGTGTGGCCTGATGAGGGGATATTAAATTGAAACGAGCATGGTTGAACGACATTTACTCAACTCGCTTATAAGGAGCTAATTTTGGATGCCTAATTTAGAAAATAAACCTAATGGCATTTACCAAACCTTTTCTCTTTTTAGTAGAGAGTGGCTGAGTATCATCGACATGATACTTTACAGGGGATGTACAATATACATGATTGGGTTCCCCAGGCTTCTCGTCACGCCTGAGCGTTAAAGCCTTTTTTTCTTCTCGTTTAGGGCTCAGGTAACATTCCTTGAGGACAGTGACCACACTGCAGGCAACGACCCTGATTTGCTCGTCAGCCTTTTTTACGCCAACTTCTGCGTATAGGGCTCGAACCCATGAAGAAAGCACAGAACGCAGACGCTCTGTACACTAAGCCACTGCACGGCCAAAACAATGAAAATAAACAAAAAGGCAAAATCTCAGCAGTGAACTAAAACATAATTGGCCTCGACTATTTCAATAATGTAGAATAGATGTTCAAATATCCATCTGAAAAGTTCAATGTGAACTGTTCATGCAGCCACTCGATTGAAGTCTAATGAAAAGAACAAAGCCGTAGAGTGACATAAAAAATCAATGTGATTTATTCCGTACAACAGTTATTAGAGTTGCTGAAACAGTTTTCCTATGACATGGCATACTAGAAAAATATACCTCTGATGGGGCGCAAACTTATTGATACTAAAGTTTGCAATGTTTACGACGCGAAATTCACAGCAAATAGAAATATGGTGGCGCAGTGCATACACGAGCATGACACAACGGTAAGTACTTCAATATTTAGCAGTAAAACCGTAGCACCAAACAGATAAGAGTCTTATGAAAAAACGCTGCATTTTAAGCCTATGAAAACAATTAAAACGCTCTGTGGGTGACCCGACAGTTTCTCATGACCTCCTGGAAACATTGAATCATAAGATAGGCAGAAGGCGAATCATCAAGATAGGCAAACAGAAATATCTATCACGTATTGTAGTTTAATTTGAATGACATGAGCCGAATCCAAACCTAAAGAATACGCTCGTGATGGTTTCTACATCCACAAAAAAGAAAAGGATATAATTACTGTACATAAAAAAGAACTGGCAACCTTTATTCAGTGTCAGGTCTATAATATTCACAGAACCTACTGCAAGAAGCATCCAGGCTGAATTTAACCATACATATCAATTAGTGACCCCATACAAATACTTACCTATACTCTTCTGTTAATTAAAACTTAGTATGAACTCATCCTTATTATTATTATTATATAAGAAAGTTTAAGCCTCCCTTAATTGCATGACAAAGATGTTCTAATAGAGGAAGGAGGAAGGCACCATTTAGTATGGAGTTGAGGGAACGCGGAATCTATGCACAAGGTGCACAGAAACAGGAAGCTAAGAAAGAAGTTCATGAAACAAGAAAAAGTTGAAGAAGAAAGTAGTAGGTGCTGAAAAACAGGACAGCAGTGAACCGAAAAAAGATGGTCCATAACAAAAAAAAACCTATTATATTTCAACAAAAGGAAGCCTACCTAACCTTTAGCTCAGGCCCTCACATAGTCCCCCTGGGAGCGCTAATTCCCATAGATACAATACCTGTATCCCCCTGAGGGGTATGAACTCATCATTTATGGAGGTGATATTTAACAGAAAAAAATTCCTACACGCCACAAGAATTATCATGGGAGACACTAACTCACATAAAATGAAATCTTCTATGAAAATTGGTACTATGTTCTTTGGGTAGGTAAATGTTTTAGTAAGATCAAAAATTTTTTGTACTTCAAAGCTCAGATTGCATAACATCATGTAAGTTTGAAGCTACGTTTTCATAACAACAATGACTTCGCTGGGCAAGGGGATGGGCACCATGTAGTATGGACGTGTAAATGAAAAATCTATGCACAAACATGTTCCCATGTAACATGCAGCCGTGAGCATATAATATAAGTCAGGATAGAAGTTCAAACATGATATAAATTCCAAAAGGAAGTATTAATGATTGTAAATAGATACTAGTGAACAAAAAATAGATAATCTCGAACAAAGAAGATCAAAACAACACACTATTATGATAAAAACAAGTCTTACCTTATTTTCAGATTGAGCCTTTCAATTCTCCTCCTGAGACCACTAATTCCCATACACAGTTGTTTTACCCCTTCAAAGACATTTGGGAAAGAAAATGAGTAAATCTATGGAGGAAATAATATCGTTCATACTAGATGTAATGTAGGTTCCCTAGTTTCTCTTTAACGAACTAAATCCGACCGAAGCTCTCATGGTTCAAACAACAGATTAAAAACAAATCAATACTGCATTCAATAATCCATACACACGCCATTCTAACCGTTTCCTTTTTCATTTCACAGTTTTCACCCAAAAGCAGATGATCATATAATTTTTGCCTTTTTTACCACAAAGGCTATCCCAAGAAACGCGGAATCCACGTTCAAGGCACATTTTTACTCCTACAAGCAGCAAAAGTGTTGGGATGAAAGATCATGAAAAAGGTAAATGTAAGATTGAAACAATACATAGTATCATTTAACCACAGAGAACTTGACTTTTAGAATCCGGTAGAAAATTAAGCTAACATAGATAAAGTAATAAATAAATAAAATATGGTCATTAACAAAACTAAAAACACGGCATTTCATGATTCAATCATGAAACATAAGGCTTACCAAACCATCAGCTCGGGCTCTTATACTGTGTCCCTAGGAGCGTCACTTCTCACAAATACAACAGTTATATTCCCCTGAGGAGCTTGAAATTATTCCAAATCCACCTATTTCGGTACATTCTATAAATAGTAAGGAACTACGAATCTAGGTCCATGTGAAATGAATATATTTTATCAGAACTTGATGATACGCCCATCATTTGCTTCAAAATAATCACATAGCTTATAATGTATGTTTGAACATAATGAATTTTCGAATTACATACCAACAGCGGTCTTGTTCTGTGCACAATTTTCAAACTGAATTAACGTACTGTTGAAGTCAATACATAATATGGTTTAGATTATAGGTTTCTTCAACATATTATCAAAAGCCGCGTACGTGATTTCTGAGAGGACACTGGAGCTCAATTTTTCGATTTGCCCCACGACAAGTGAAATTGGTTTACTGGAGACTTCCATACTAGGACCCATTTGACCATTGACAACCGGGTTAAGGCTTTTGCTTGAGTCGGAGTAGTCCAAAGCTTCGGAGTAGTTGCTCCTGACGTCTTTGTGACCGCTGATTCGGCCCTCGAGATCTCTGCCGGTATCTTGTTCTGATGACCTAAAAGTCGGAAAGATTAATTCATTTAATGTTACATGAGAGAAGGAATTTATTTTCATTGGGAAGAATTTCATAACATTTCATGACATAAGTGACTACTGAGATCATTTTCACAACGGGTATGTTACCGATGATTAGATTAGATTATTAGTTAGTTTAAGCCTCTCTATCCGCAACAAAGGCGATCCAAAGAGAGGAAGAAGGAAGGCACCAGTTAGTACGGAGTTTAGGGAACAATTAGGTTAGATTAGTCGTTAGTTTTAGCCTCCCTACCCAGCAATAAATGCGATCCAAAGAGAGGAAGGAAGAAGGCACCAATTAGTATGGAGTTAAGGGAACGCGGAATCTACGCAGAAAGGCATAGAAACAGTAATTTGTGAAAGAAGATCATGAAACAAGACCAAAGTTGAAGAGGAAAGTAGTAGGTGCTGAAGAACAGGACAGGAGTGAACCGAAAAAAGGTGGTCCTTAACATAACAAAAACATTTTATTTCAACAAAAAGAAGGCCTACCTAACTCTCAGCTCGGGCCCAGACTTTGTCCCCCTGGGAGCCCTAGTTCCATAGATACAATAGTTGTATCCCCCTGAGGGGGTTTAGGGAACATGGAATCTATGCAGAAAGGGGTTAGAAACAGTAGGACAAGATAGCTGACAAGATGTGATAGCTCAATATTAGTTTATTGCAGCTATGTTGGTACACTCGAAGACTTGGGAACTCACACGCTAGATCGAGTATTAAGAAAAAACTACAACTCAGGAAGCTTTATAACCACAACAAGCTCAATGAACTATGCAAAATTACGTTCTCACAACAGTTGTTCTTTGTTTATCTTGAAACACATAACTTCTAGTAATAAATCATCCGCTGATTCTCAGAACCATTTCCTATTGTTGAGGCGAGAGTAAATGTAGCTAAACAGTGCGTTTGAATGGCAGTGTACATCTGCTTGTCAATTCGTTATTCCATTTAATCACCACATTCTGAGATTTTGCAGATAACCCCACACCATTTGCCTACTCAACAACGAGAACAGCGAAACGAAAAATCAAAACGGAAAAGTAATTTACCATGATTATTGCCTGCATTTGTGCACGTCTTCCATCAGCAAACGTTTGCATCAATAGAACTCTAAACTCACCGCTAATATCATGAATATACAAAAGTATCAGTGCAGTTTATTATCGTTCTTTCGGTACGATTGCGATGATCAGTCAGCGCTCACAACATGCCGTTCAATATTTCTCTAAATACTATCTTTGTTCATGACAATGAGTATCTGATCTTCTCGACTAACCGCTGAAAATCAATATGTTTAGCACAAGGGTGACACCGAAAAGGATGAAACTACAGAGACCAATTAAAAGCACGAATCAATGTGGAAATAGAGACCTTAATTTCCAATGATACTAAAAAAATGCACGCCTTTGTAAATGAAGGATTAAATAACGATAAAAATTTTCCAACCTAGAGCTTAGACAATCGCCTCATCCTCCTGCTCAAAGAAAAGGGCCAATAACCGGCCACCTGTTGTAAAAGTTTGGGAAAGTGTACTGGTAAAATGCCCCATGTTTTATCAGTCACAGAAAATAGTTGTAAGTTTTTTAGAGTGTAGGTAACCGACTAAAGGCACTTAAAATCTCAATAAAAATAGGAGAGCAAAAATCACTGATAAAAATTTCATTATACTGAGAACGTTTCGGTCAAATGTCCATCATCAGCTCATTAAAAGAATCTGACATATATCAATGAAACAAAAAATGAACGTAAATGTACAAACAGACATAAACACGGATTTAAAAGTTAAAAAAAAAACGTATAAATGTGAAAATGCAGTAAATAACAACGAAACAACTAAGAACCTATGGTGCTAAGAGGATATGAACTCAATTGGTTGTTAAGAGACGGCTTACATTTAAAAATGAAAAGCGATTCTAAAATTCAAAGATCTAAAACACTTGAAGCTACACGTACTACTTTAAAATGACTAGAGTGAGGAGGTATATTGCACGTTTCAGTATGATCGCGAACAGCGGAGTGAGATGGACGGGTCAATGGAACCCCAGTACGGTAACTAACTCCAACATGCTCGGCCACTCTAGCTCCCAGAGTACGTGTGGTCATGCCAAAGTACTCGGATGCAACCAATTGAGTCTCTTAACAACCAATTGAGTTCATATCCTCTTAGCATCATAGGTTCTTAGTTGTTTCGTTGTTATTTACTCCATTTTCACATTTATACGTTTTTTTTTTTGAACTTTTAAACCCGTGTTTATGTCTGTTTGTACATTTACGTTCATTTTTTTCAGTGATATATGTCAAATTGTTTTAATGAGCTGATGATGGGTATTTGCCCGAAACGTTCTCAGTATAATGAAAATTTTATCAGTGATTTTTGCTCTCCTATTTTTATTGAAAGTGAAGAGAATTCCAGAAAATGTACCTGATCACTTATAAACTTTGGCACATGCATTCATACGAGTTTGCTGGCAAGCTACTGGTTCGAGTAAAGCCACTCTTCTTTTCCATAACATTATGGGATTTAGACGTTGAGTCTTGAAATTCGACTGATGCGTACACAGAAAATCTTTGTTATCTGTAGGCATTGATCTCAAAATAGGCAAATTATCGAGAAATTTGGAAAGTTGTCTTCACTGATATAGAATAAAAGCGAAACACCTTCAGAAATCAACCATGAATAAAAAATGTTTTAAACACAAGACATCAAACTTCTAATAAGCTCACCACTACAACTTAATCGAGTGAACATAAAATAAGCAAAAAATTATAAAGAGAGAACTTCAATAATTTGAAGAACCAATATGGAAAAATATTGACCAAAACCTACCTAACTGCAAAAAAAAATAGAATTAATGGTTGAAAGAGCTGGAAATATATTCTATTTTGGTTTCAGTTATATTTTAAACGGTAGAATATACTAAATGGGCTGCTATTTTGAAAAGTCATAACAAATTTGACCTAATTTCATGATACAGATCTACCATATAATCATACCGATTCCACATAACGTTCCAGATGGAGTTGGGGAGACGCCCCATCTCTCAACAGGGTGTAGTTGGAGCGCTGGCAAAATATTCATCCGTAGGAAGTGTTGCGTTGGGCAGTACTTGGCCCGCGGCGTTATCACCTGTATAGAGTGACTTACATTACTGAAAACACATTTGAGTGGTAAGGAGTACAGTTGAGAAGAAATAAATAACAAATTAGAGACTCCGACAAAGTAATATGAAAATATATATAAACATTCGGGGCAAATGTTTTATCAGCGACTGTAATCGCAGTACGTGATCAGGGAAATAAGTCTCCCTTGTATGCCGACTGATCGTTTAAAGCGAGGAAAAATATGTGGCCCCGAGACCAGGAATTGAAACACCACTATTTTGCTCTACAATTAGTGATAAAAGCGCAAATGCTTTTAAATATTTACAAGTCAAAAATATTTTTGGCATGAAAGTTAGTTTAAGGCTCCTTACCCACAACAAAGGAGATAAAAAAGAGTAATCACGATATAATCATCGAGTATGATTATGAACACGGGGAACCTATGCACAAGTGTGTTCCCATACAAGTCTCTGCGCAAAGAAAATATGTCAGGTTGAAACTACAAAGATACAAGTTGAAGAAGAAGTTAGTAGGTGCTGAATAAAAGGAAAGCAGTCAACAGAAAAAAATTCTTGTTGTGAGCAAACGCACTATTTCACCTCAAATGGGTTTCTTAAACATCAGCTCAGGCCCGTACATACTCCTTAGCGTCATAGGTTGAATAGTCGTATCTTTCTGTGGGTTTAAGCAGAGAAAAGACGAAGAAAGTGCCGGGAAAGACACAGAGAGGCTTATGACACAGAGAGGCTTGATGCAAGGTTTACGAAGGGATGTACTATGATCTTCCGATTTACTACGGTAGCATAGATGAAATTTTATTTGCAGTTAATAGTAATGTGCTTGTTCAAATGAACAATTTAAAAACGCACTCAAAGCTTACTGATATGCCATTTTTTTACGAACGTCGAAGCGTTAATAGCTGACTCCACAAGTAATGATTAGAAACGAAGAGTTTACTTGGGAAGGGTATGAAGTAAATACAACAAATTTAAAATTTCAGGAGCTAATCGTTTAGATATCTGTAGCCCAAGTACTAATGATGAAATAATGTATACAGTGGAAACATTAGTGACAAAAGCACATCCTGCTGCGTGAGGACGAAAAGCTATGTAATGAGGTGTGTAAAATGGGCGAAAAAATTATATGCATGGAGTTTAACCGGTCCCCACTCACCAAAGTGTGACCATGAAAAATGATTAACCAATGCATTCGTATATTTTTGGGATGAAATGATGCAGAAAAAAATATGACTTGCTGAATAAATGTTTGAAGAACGACAATTTATCTTGATTAAGACAACAAACGTTAACTGTTGCACACGCTTAGTTAACGGATCGAACACAAAGAGAATCGAAGGATTATTATTTTATAAGAAAGTTTTAGCCTCCCTTAACCACGACAAAGATGTTCAAAGAGATTAGTCATTAGTTTTAGCCTCCCTACCCAGCAACAAATGCGATCCAAAGAGAGGAAGGAGGAAGGCACCATTCAGTATGGAGTTGAGGGAACGCGGAATCTCTGCACAAGGTGCACAGAAACAGTGAGATAAGAAAGAAGTTCATGAAACAAGAAAAAGTTGAAGAAGAAAGTAGTAGATGCTGAAAAACAGGAAAGCAGTGAATTGAAAAAAGATGGTCTGTAACAAAACAAAAACCTACTCTATTTTAACAAAGAAGAAGACTACCTAAAGTTTAGCAGAAGTGATTAGTTTACAAAAAGAATGTTGAAGCCCAATGCAATGCCCTGAATCACGAACAATGACAAGTTCAAACACAAAATTCATCTCATTGGTTGCATAGCCTAAACTATAGTTGCACCTCGTTGAAAGAAGTGGTCACTTCAAACCCGAATTGCCTCAGAATGTTAGAAGACCCTGTAGCCAATGGCACAAAGAAATAGGCTAACTCTATAGCCAATGGACGCAGAAAAAGGAGACGGTCGTACAATGGGAACTTCAGTGATGAAAAAGAGGAAATATTAGGGGTATCAAAATATAGTACTCACAGATTAAAACTGGCTACGAGTGCCATGAAACCACTACGTGAATCAAAAGAGTGTTGCGTAAGAGAAACAAAAACACATGGGGTATGATTGTGCCAAAGAGGTCCTAGGCGCCTAATGTCACTCATGGAATGAAAACCAAGCTGACAAACGCTGGTAGTGGAAAAACAATCAGAAGAGAGATCTGCGAGCAGAAAATGTTCGGCAGTGCAGCAACTTTTAGAGCCACGGATGACTTGACAGAGGATTAAATTTGTTACTCCCTGCCGCATTTCGTTGTGGAGAACACCAGCACGTGTTTCTCATACAGATTATAATGACATCGCCAGCACAATAATGACAAATTTCTGTCGTTAAATGAGGGCTGGGACAGCCATATCCTGATATTTTTCCTGACCTGCTAACAACATTCATTAACATTATTGCGAAGGAATACGTCATCATCTCATGCTGTAGGCTTTTCTCCGGAGTGGCTAATGACCTGTTTTAAATTACTGAGACCGTAGTGAACCTATTCAAATTGCCCCGGACAGATAATCCGGCGCTAAGACTGTCATATCTCCATTAGTCTCCACAGTCACCATGCCTGAATATATCATTGAGCCCCTGAGGTCATTGATGGATAAAACTTTGAACAGCTGCTTCAAAGGAAGAATGTTACTCTCTTTGGAGAACTTTACACGACTTGGGTGCTTCTATTATACGTATATTTCCGGCCACTCTGAGAGCCAAAGGGATTCACAGTTTCACTACAGGTAATTACAATGTCAGATGATATTATGTTTTTTACAAACCACTGTTCAAAATTTCCGATATGAGCTTCTTAATGCTGCAGAACACAAGATCTAAAATATCTTTTCACACAACATCTTCAAAATTTGTTCGCAAAGTATGAAAAACGTGAACCAAATCGTTCCCTTGCAATACTAAAATGTCCGTATAAAGGCATACCTATTTCATGGAGAACTCTTGATGGAATAAGGAATGAGAGTGCCAGGTGGGGAGGACGCTGTGGCATTTAGAAATATTGAATTTTCTTCCACAGCAAGACTGTTTTTTCCATGATGAGAGGTAGTTGCCCCTCCTCTGCGTTGCCATCTGAAATAAATTAAATTATTTAATCAGATGAGAATGGACTAAGATATTTTCATTGATGGTTGTTCAATGACTAACCTCTTTCACAGAACCAAACGCTACATCAAATAAGCAGGCAGTATGCTGCTCATTACATTCTAAATCTGCATGAATATATTTGATTTACGTTATCCTGACTTTTGAAGCACCGGCGAAGAAAATACATTTTAGAGGAGTTTTGAACATGCCCCTGTATCACAGTGTATGGCGTAATATTTTCTTTGGATCGAACATTTAAAATTCACTAAAAGAACGAAACAAAAAATAATTCCATAGTTCGATAGGTCAGAAATTTACCATAATTCTATGAGTCATTGGCTACAAAGTCTGCTAACATTGTGCCGCAATTCGGGTTAGAAGTGACAACTTCTTCCAACGAGGTGCTTCTTTAGTTGGGCTAATTAACTAATGAAGTGAATTTTATGATCGTTCTTGTCTTTGTTTAATATTTAGGGGATTGCAATGGGTTGTCGCATCACTGTTGTCAACTCTTCATTGCTGCTCTCACGCTTACAAATAAACAAGTACTCATATTCCCAGTCTCGATACCACATGAACATTGAGGGAATGCCATGGTGTTGAGAACGAGATAAAAAAAGTAAAATTATGAATCGACAGGTAAATGTAACCTTTCTGCTTTGACTAGTTATATTTAAGAAGCACTCGACCGAAACAAGTCGTAATTACGTAAAAGCAATGAAAGGAGACGTGCAACAAATTATGTCAACTATTGATGTACCGATGTATCGGTATCGGCAGTACCGCTCATTTATACTGGTATCGGTATCGGCAAAATCTGGCAGATACTTTCCAATAATACGTATTTTATCATAAAAATGAAGGTCATAAATCATGAAATAAAAACCATAAATCAAATAAAGAGTCTATTCATACCTAATAAATTAGTTAGCTAAATGTTGGATTCAGTGATTGAATCAGGCTCGCTAACTGAATTTAGTTGAATTGAAGTCTTTGAATTCCCGATGAGTCACGTATCAGTAAGTGAAAGCTATGTAGCATGAATAGTTAACCACAGTAAAGACATAAATTATTATACTTTTACAACTAAAACCTATATAGTATGACCCAATTTCCATTTCTTAAAGTATGTGACAGGCAAACAAAAATCAAACCAATTAAATAAAGTTGAAAGTGCATTTTAAAGTTTTCTGTAAATTTAGTATAGAAGTAGCTGAATATTCTATTTTAATTTAGTTTGTAAATCGTCAAATATTCTGAAGCCAATAACTTTTTTTTTATTCAGCATGTAAATCACCGTACATTACGAATCTTGCATTTTTCTTCTATTTCAAGATGTTTGAAAGATTCACGAGCAAATCATATAGTTGGTTGAATGTTTGCGGACCTTTTCGGGGCATATGGAATTTTAATGTTTTCTTTTCGCCAAAGTATGTATTTTGTGGGAAAAACACGAAAATTATAACCATTTTGTGGGGAAATTATTGTTTCGGTCCACTTATGGAACCAGTTGCTATTATAGCTAGTCTATATTACGTTGCAATACGATTAGAAACACCCATCTATCGAATGGATTTATTTTTGTTATTTATTCTCAAGATCATAGTTAACATGGCAAGAACAGTTTTCTTATTCCCGACCGAAAATTTTATTGTCAATGTTGTTATATTATTAGATATATTAGTATATAATTTCATCATAATACCCATACAGGGCTTATATTTTTTTAATAAAATTGCAAAAGCATCGGTATCGGTCAAAGTATCGTTATTCCAAAGTATCGGTAACGGTGTCGGCCAAAAAATAGGTATCGGTATCAGCCAAAAAAATAGAATCGATACATCAGTAATATCAACACTAACATTCGCTCACACTGTGTTAAATTAGGATATGTGACAACAGAACTGCACATTCGATAAAACATATTCCATTAGAAAAGAGCATCACTCGACTGTAGATGCAAAAAACGAAGCTGTTAAAAAGTTCAAAATGGGAAGTCGGGTGCAGAAATCGATGCAATCAGCGGGAAATGAGAATAACTCGCAATAGAATAATTAGTGAAAAATTCCAGTTAAATAAATTGTTTTAAAAATTTGCTATTATTAAAGACATCTGGAAAAAATCTAAGCGATGAAGGAGGGAACCGGAAACCGAAAGTGAAATGATCAAAAAATACACCCATATATGGAACAGTCCGTAACAAATTGTCAAAAATTAAATAGTATAATACCAAATAGTGTAAGGAAATATAGGAAAAAAACATGCCCAGCATAACGAAGTCATGTAAATAAATGAAATCTCTAGGATAGTCTCACTCAAATGAACGAATGGATTAAAGTAATAGCCTAAATAGAAATCCCCTACTTCACCAATCAAACGATCACATTATATAACCAACATAAGAATTAACTCAGTTAATTTTCGCATTTCTATCACACATAGCCTTCATTGTACTTCATCAACTTCATGACCCAACATGTACGGTTTGCGGTTTCAAGTCCCACAGGCGAAAATAAAAAGGACCATATGGTACACAAAGCAATGAAGTCCATTAGTATTACATCATTCCAGTACGATGAAGACAATTTGTAATGTAAAAAATGAAAAATATCGCTGTCAACTGCTGTCGTAACAGAAGCAAAAAAATATAGTAACAGCTACATTTGCGATTTAATCCGAAGATATCAGCTAATTTAATTACTTCAATCAACTTGTTTAAGCGAGAGTACAGAGAGCCCTAGCAAAAAAGACAAAATTAGCTGGCGCAATGCCGTACGCAGTACACACCCACACAAGTGTGACTCTGCTTGATTTCAAACGTTAAGACGCATGAAATGTTTCGAGGAGAATACGTGCATAAAATCCGCCTACAGTCGCACTGCTCTAGTTTACTCCCGCTGGCAGTGCCTAACTAGCTTCTCAGCTTCAGCTGTGTGTTAACACGTATGTACGTTTGTCCTTTGGGTGCTCGGGCGGCACAGAGGTCACTCCAGTCTCGCGAATTTCGACACCGCCCACACCTCTCCCTCTACCTCCGTGTTGCTACATAAAGTTGAAATCGCGCCAATTATTTAACTATGCAGTACTAGTGAGGTTTATTAACCTATCTGTTCGTTATACAGTTATTATTAATCACTGCATTATAAGCACTACAAGTACTTAGTAAGTGGATCGTACAGCGGAATACCGAAGTTAACCTGCATTACATCATTATAAAAAGTTATGACAACGACCGCTGGTGTTAGCTATTCGACTCTCCATCTCGGCACTCATGAACAGGCATTTTCAAACTTTTTCAACTTAATCTTAAACTAACTGAACTTGGCCTAACCTTACCCAACCTAACCTAACTTAATCAAACCTACTCAATCCAACTTACATTAATTACCCTAACCTAACATTGCTGTAGCTGCTAGGAGGTGGTGATGTAGCTGCTCGGAGGTGGAGGGAGAGGGGTGCGGTATTATTCGCGAGACTGGAGTCTATGCGCTCGGGCGCATCGCGGTTTGAATAATGATTATGATTTATTAACCTTAATATTGTATGATTTAAACTGAACTAAGCGTAACTGTCAAAATTACATGCTGAAATTCCTGCAAAATTTGCCATAATCATAGTATTTTTAAGTAAAAAAATAACAAATTACTACGCTAACAAACTTCAAAACTTCTGCGACGCGTTCGTCCGTACATTTCTGATTTTAATGACGTCGATGTGCACAAAAAAAGTGATACAATGCGTTTTTAAACAAAAACAAAATTATTACTTACCTCCAAACAACTGACGTCTACATTTAGAACGCTTTTTCAAGATTTTTTAGTACTTCGCAGCCCCGGGAAGATCTAGAACATACCTCCATCACTCACGACGTTCCGAACCCGACTGTTGAGTCGAGATGAGGTACTGATGTACAGTGCTACACCGTCACGTTGCAAAGAGATCGCTTGAGCAGCTCGACTACGCAATGATGTTAGGCCATGATTTTATCTCTATCACTCAAATATGTTTTACTATAAGTAAGAAAATTCAGTGCGGTTTAATGTGTTGTATTTTTCGTGTATAGAAAGCTTCAAAACTCAGATCATTAAAGATATTGAATTTATTGCTCTACATCTTCACCATTTAATGAACATCATAAAACAAATAACAACTTGTTTTCAAGCCTCAAACAAACCATTAGGTCTCTGTAACTACGTTAAGCCATTGATTGACTTCAACACATTGACCGCTTTGTGCAAAAACAGTGATCATGTCGCACACCACCTGTCACATGTACTTTACTGCGGGTAGTATCATGGCAATATTATTTCACTGAGAATTAATTATGAATAATATTGTTGACGATAGTTTATAATTTGTTGAGAAAATATGACACTATGCAATGGAAATGCAAAGTTTGTTTTTTGAATGGTTCAATAAATGTTTTGTACTTTTTATTGTAAGAACAAAAAATGCGTCGTAATAGAAGCCTGAAAACTTCGGTCGTGTGGGAAAGTTGCGCTGAAAAAGCTCGTTCGAATAGCAGGTTTTTGGAGTATGAGTGTTTATATGTTCGTCAATGTGTACCTAAGACACAGGAGTAGTAAGTTATGAATATTGATATAAGAATTGTACCTGATGTAACACAAATGAGTGATAATGCAAGCGACAAAATGAAGTCTCGTCAGCTTTATCAATTCATGTACAAAAATTATGCAATACATAATCATAGGTTTTCATATGAGAGCTGCAGTAGTGAAATAACATGAATGAAAACTTTTCACATTATGTACTCAGATCTATTTGAGCTCATATGCAAGCTAAATGATTTTATTAAGGATGCCATAAAAAACTCGTTTTATATTCATGTAGCGGCGAAAATCATCACTTAATATATATCGCATTCGTCAACCTCTGTATACTCATAAACTAAAATCATCACTTAATATATAACACAGTCGTGAATCTCTATATACTGGTAAACTAAAATCATCACTTAATATATAACACAGTCGTGAATCTCTGTATACTGGTAAACTAAAATCATCACTTAATATATAACACAGTCGTGAATCTCTGTATACTGGTAAACTAAAATCATCACTTAATTTATATAATACAGTCGTGAATCTCTTTATACTCGTAAACTAAAATCATCACTTACTACTATATAATACACTCGTGAATTTCTGTATACTCGTAAACTAAAATCATCACTTAACGTAATTCAGAGCTCAGTCCCTGTTAAACAATTGGCCAATAATCCACTTCCACACTTCTTACTGTTTCTGTTTAGGCTTTTATAATAGCACTGGAAAATTGTTTCTGTGTTCTAATCCGCTTTCACGTATTTTACATTTTATTTACAGCAAGCGTGTTCGTTTAGCTGAAATTTGAATGAAAGGTTCACTCGGTTTCAATGTTGTAGAGGCCTATCTTATGAATGCAACTTTAGTAATAAATATTTTTAAGATTTTTCGTTTTCATTGTTTTCTGCATCAATACTTTACTTTATTTATTAATACAAAATAATATTACCTAAAATGTATCTTCTACGCTAAATAAAAATATTTTCTTCAGCTTCTATTCCACTTCGCTTATGACTCAGCTCTAGGCTTGAAAAAATTTAAAGCTGTGATTCATTACTGGTCCTAAATTTATTCATTCATTTGGTTAGGAAATCTTACAGTAATGAAAATACCACTATCCAGCTAACTCTGAGATATTGAATTGAGGTGGAGAATAGTGATAAATTCATTATTGTACTTGAAACGAGCGTGGTTTTACCACCACAATGGGAATCCTGTATGGAACAAGCCTCTTGGTTGTACTAGGAAATACTGGTATTTTACTGCTCTGTTATCACATTATCATTTCCTTTTTATAACCCAGAGGCTTCCTACCATTCACCGCATCTTGAGATCACTGAAAAAACATTCATCTATTCTAATCCTAGCACGAAATTCAAGCCACTACTTGTGAGATATTTTTGATATTGAAAAAATGTTACTGCTAAGTTCGGAATTAAACGGAACTATTAAATGACAGGTATATCTGCTTCATGAGATCATGATCATTCAACTTCCTATGAATCTATCAAAAATTCTTCGGGAGATAGGAAGCCTTCGCCTGCACCTCGACGAAGAGCAAATTTAACTGCACCTAATTTAGATGCACCAAATTTAAATACATTTTTCATTTTTTGTTTTGTACCTTTTCATACGAGAGGTTGATGTATCAGAAATGAATTTATGATTGGGTGTTGTTATAACAATGGCATCTATTCAAATAATTTAAATTAATTTAAACAATTATTTGATAGTCTATAAACAGGAGAAGTATTGTACTTAGAGTGATTACAATCATCACAACTGATCATCAATCCTTGTGCCTCAAAAAAAGCTCGTTGAATTCTAAGGAAGCCCAACAAACTTGGATTTAACCGTTAGCTGAACCTAGTAGCCTTGACGCTTCATTAACCAAACAGTAGGCTGGTACAAAATGTAATTCCATATAACTACTAATAAAAAACGTGAAAACGTTTAATAAGAACCACCGAACTGAAAAATCCTGGGTAATTACGATTCAAGACCTATGAAAAAGTGAAAGTTATGTGAACGACACATGTCATTCTCTACAAAGTATTAGTTAATATTCTAGCGTATATTATCTTAATAATACTAACCTTCTATAGATGCACAATTTCTCTTTTAATCATTATTACCTAAAAGAAAACATAAATCAATATTAATTTCGAATTCATGATATAATTTTTTTGCGAATTTCAGCAAGCATCGAGTTGGTTCCAACGAAGTGAAACTGTGTTGACTTTTTGTAAGGAAGAACGAAATTAATTCTATTTCTAGTGTGATCGCACAGAAAGTTAATTTGTGCACGTACTAACTAATCTAATGAGATCTTTGTTGCCATCATTAGTAATTGTTTCGTACATGAAATTATTGATGGACGTCTGATGAAAATCACACAACTTTAGTATTTTCAGATCTTGGAATGAACCATCCGTAAGAGCATCGTACTTCAATTTGCTTAGCTCTATAGTGCAACAGTGGTATTTTCTTTTAATTCAGTTGATGTGCAATTTGTCATGGTACCTTTTCGAGGAGAGCTTGGAGATCGATATTACTGATTAAGCTCCGATAAAAACATGTTTATGATACATTATTTTTGTGACCATTCTTTTTATAAGAGAACTAGTTCCAGAGTGAAAATAACTAGAGAGATTACAAAATTTGGATGTGGCCGATTAATAAAATTTACACAATAATTGATAAATTTGTTAGCTTGTTTTTGACGAATCCGATAAAAATTATTCAAACACATTTTTCGTTCCAATTAAATATTTTATTTTTCCAGTGTATTTGAAAAGTACAATTTTAAACTCGTAACGCATTCATTGATAACGATTTGCAATTGCTTACCCTTTTTTTTGTTAGTCGCCAGTCGTGAAATGTATTTAAAATACATTTATGTGTTATATTCGATAAGAGTTTTTATAAGCATAATTTTAAATCATTGGAAATGTTTTTAAAATCATTAGAAGCATTTTTGAGCAAACTAATTGATTTTCTTCGCAAGACTACACATCACTCCAACACCACCCCATTCATCGCTTTTCAGAATAAAATAGACTAGATGGCGGCTAAAAAGACGAGTACGTTCCTTCACTCTCGAGAACCTTTACAAGTTTCATGCCGTCTAATACGTAACGCACAGCCACCGAAATAGAATAAGAATCAAAATAAACGGTCCCATTCGTTTCAATGCTGATTTACACGGTCACAAAGGTGCCTTTCATTTCCAAAGAAACCTGTAGCTTCTTGGGCTTTCTTAATCGCGAGGTACCTCTGCAACGGTAAATTTGGTTGATTGAGCGAACATGCTTGTGTCGTTTAGAATTTAATTTTACCTCCCATGAGAGCTTGTCACAATGTTATGTATATATATAATTTGACTCAAATGAAAACGTGCAATAAACTTACAAATGTATGAGGCGTATTTTGTCCAAACTCACAAATTCTACATCAAATTCATGCTACGCTCAGTTAAATGCACCTCCTGCTCACTTTTACCTTTAATTTTGTGCTTAATTCGAACGTAACTAATATCTCAACACGAATTAAAGCTTACATGCACACGCATCAGCTTCGGTCAAAACGTGGAAATGCTGCATAAAGTCACTGTCTGTTCAACCGAACTCAGATAACCCTCGAATTGACGTTGAATATTGTTGGGCGCGTAGCACGCGCTGAGTTGTGGTTTTGAGTTTTCCTAGGCTTCCAGCAGCAATCGAATCTCAACTGCAATTGGTTACCAAGAAAACCACTGTGTTTAATATGTTGACACACATGGAATAAATCTGAAATAGTGTAGGATATTGTATATGGAAAAAAAATAGTCGAAAGGTTTCACCCTCAGCGATTGTATTTTAATGATGTTAGACATCCACTATGGATCAACAAAGTATGCATTTGTGATAAGTGGCGCTCACTGTTGCGAAGCGCGAGTGCCAAAGTTAAGGTATTTACTTTTCTTTGTTGAACTGTATTTTTAAATTTACGCACTATCATCTTTTCTCCGTTCACTTTTCTCCTTTTCTTCAGTGCCAAATGTTTTCTTCTCCAACTTTTGTAGTGTTGGAACTTTTTTCTGACATGCTGTTCCACTGCCCTGGGTGAACTGCGTTGGAAGACGCTCGTGGTACTACGCAAGGATGTCCAGTGTGGGAACACACCCTGTGTGTTGATTCCCCATGTACGTGTCCAAAATGGATGGTTCCTTACTCTCACTTAGCGTAAACAACTCTTATAGGAACGAAGATAGCTATGAATGAAATTCCATAACAGTTATAAGAATGTTGTGATACACTTAAAAGTCGATATACTATTAGAAAGTTGGTATAATATTTTGAAGATGTTGTTTCAATGCTGGATATACTAATCTTCTAAATTATTACTAAATGAATACACTATTAATAATACTGTGAGTTGCCCCATCTATATCTCCTGAATGTTCGAAAACTGTTTTGATATCGTTTTGAGTCATGTTGAAACCATGTCAGCTGTAATGTTGATTCAATGGATTGGTTATAAATTTACTGTAACTGCAAAAAAAAGCCTAAATTTTTGTCGATTGATAGAATTGTTTTTACGTTCTCGAGAGGGCAAGTGCCGTTTTCTTGCATTTTCTTATCAAGAACAACGCCGGAGTTCGAGACCGGCTGTGTAACCTCGGTGGGACTAAATAGCGTAGTCATTTCAATAAATATGTTAGGTGACGTGATCCCAGCTTGGAAAATTATTTCATATACCAGAAATTATTCGGGCTTAAAACTTGCGACAAGAATTTTTCAATTGAAATTATTGCGCAAAACTTAACATCAATATTTTCTTTTATGCATTGCAATTTTAACCGGCGGTTGTATATTTCTGAAACTCCGAAGCTAAAAAAGCCTATTGGCATAGCTGTTTATTTTCCTTTCGAAGCCTTGTGAGCTGCAGACGTGTATTGAAAAAGGAGGTAAGTTCAGATCTATGTGTACTACTCAGATACATTGACTGAGGATATTTCCACGTAAACCATCTGTTGTCTGGTGTAATGTTAACATTATTCCTGATCAGTATACTATTCGATTAAACACGAGTGGTTCACTTAATTGAAAATCAGAGTAGAGTTCCATCAACTTGACGACGTATTTGATATTGTTAGGCAGGTACGGCTTCCTGAATATGTCATCGATTTTTTGGCGTGTAATTCAACAGCGGAGTCGCTTTGAAAAGTCTTCTGGTGCAAGGTTTAACACAAACGGTAAAACTTCAGTTTGTTCACACAAGTAGTATGATTCTGACTTCGTTGCTGTGTTAAGAGAAGGAATACACAAGAAGCTGTTTGAAACAGCATTTCTGATTCAATACTAATTCCTTCAGAATTAGATAATATGGGTCGATATTAATATCTTGAGCAAACATCTCATAAAGCTGACAAATTTGACTTTACCCGCCAGTTAAAGGTAAAAAAACTTTTCCCCAGCGTCGAAATAGCTCGTATACTTCTTACATAAGTTTACATTAAATTTTTAGTCGTCGCAACGGTAAACTTTTTGTTAATTTTCAGTTATCGTATCGGCGAAATTTATATAATTTTTGTGTTTCGCAACCGCGAACTTCTTTTTAATTTTTTGGAGTCACAAAGGACAACTTTGTAAATTTTCAAGCGTCGCAACGGTGAACATTACGACTTAACACATGGGAGATGTGTACTGTTATTAGTTTAAAATCCTTTTAAAAATCGTTATATAGAAAAAAGCTCTGTGTTCGCAGTCAGGACTTCAGGTAAGGAACGCATATAAATATAAATAATGCAATTGAAGGACTAAATGAAGTAACACTGTCGTCAAGAACACCGCCGATATAGTGCCGCAAAACAGAAACCGCAGGAGAAACTTAGTCAAGGCGATTAGGGGCTACTGCGAATGATATCACACTATGAGTTACAAATCAAAAGGCTACACCCAAATTTTGTAATAACCATACATGTAATTCATTCACCAAATAACATGAATCTAAATCTAGACCATATCTGCTCTCTAGCCGCGCTCTAGTTTCCCAGGATTCTTCAATGCTGTAGATATCATGGCTAAAAAAGTAGCTGCGCTGGCTGCCCGTTCACCGTGCAACGCATTGAGAGCCCCGAGCTGGCACCTATTGCAAGATTTTTGTCAACTTTTAACCTAACCACTTATTGTACGTAATACTGCTTTTACTGCGGTTCAGCATGAAATGGTAACACTGAAATAAATGATTTAATTGTTTTTAATCGCTAAATCATTTATGAAAATCTAAACTATTGTAAGTAGTTATTATATTACTTCATTCCAGATTATGTGATGAAAATTTGTGGTAACCCTGTCGCGACATCAGAACGAATCTCTCAGAAGCGCGAAAGCTTGGGATAGGTGGGTGTGTTCACGGAGCGTTGAAATCAAACGAGGCTGCATTAACCGGACACAGCACGTTAAACATGTTTATGAGTACTATTACGAGACACTTATCGTCATCATTAATGCGAACAAAATATTCCTCTACGATATTCGTGACGTGTGGAACGCTTTATCAAGCTACATTCATTCAAGTTAAATGTTTAAATTTCTTTAAAATTTTTTTACCGGTGTCCACCAATCACAGAGATCCTAATATGCTACGCTCTGAGCAACGCTGCAGTGCAGACTCTTCAGACTCTTCTTCCGGCTTTAGTTGAAGTTGTGTCGTGCAAAGCTGAGGAGGAGGCATGTGTTGCTTTTAGAAAATGTCGATAATCTGGTGATATATTCAGAATATTTAAATAATTTATATATCACAAGTGATACAGAGATTGATCGTTTCTTAAGTCTAGTACAATGGTTATATATATGAATATAGCTACCTGTGGGCCTGAATAAGTTCAGCGACTTTTGGGGCATCCTACCATCAAGGTTATTCTAGGATGTACACTAATGTTTAACCTAATTTACTTAATTAGCCTGGCAACGCATAAGACTAATCAATGAAGTAGTTGACTCGATATTCGATGCTTATAGGGTGTATAATAATGTTTAACTTAATTTTCTTAACTTAGTTACGCATTAGACTGATCAACGAAGTATTTAACTCGATATTCGATGCTTCATTTTACAAAATAGCTATACAAAACAAGATGTTAACAGCATATTCTATAAACAACTTAAGAGCAGACTGAAGATCAGTGATATTACCATGACAACTACATTATCATATCAGGACCAGTCATGTAGCGTCATGTAGGAGACAAGATTTGACTTGGTTATCTTACACGACTAGTATAATGATAGGAATTGAGATTTAAGATTTATTTTGAATACTTTGTAAGAGTCGGACGCGGAACCGTATTTTACGTTCGGAAACCTGTGTCTGAATTTCTTTGTTGTAATAAATAACACAATATTGTGAAATCTTCAACAGAAAGAAATGTATTCAAGAGGTCAGGTTTTAGTTAATCTTGCGAAGGCAAAGCTGTGCAATGATCAACAAATTTCCGGCAATGAAGGTAAGTTCTAACCTGGCATTCTCTGATTATTTTTCAATGTGCATTGTAATGACTTTGTGTACGATTCAAAAACATGATCTTATCAAGTATACCGTTCATGGTGTTCTGAGCATGTTAAATTGCATATTTTTCTGTTAACTGTGTAGATTTCCCTATGTAGATTTGCCTAAACATTTGTCTTTTTTGCTCATTTGCTCATTAACTACTGTTCTCCGTGCCAGAACCATCCGTTAATAGCATACAACAGTAGCTTGTAATCTGTGAATGTTTATGCGTATCCATGAAATTATTGTATTGAACATACTATACATTAAATTAATAACCACATGGTGTTTAAGCAATTAAGCGAATTTTATATCAGCGAGTATTGGATGTTTTCCAGTTAAGCCCCGCCACTAATGCAACACTTAAGTTCAACCACTTGTAACTTTCGAAATAGTGCAACTATCGACTTCAAATTACTTCCAAACGAAATATTAAAACAGTCTATCGTTTCAGAGTATTCAGCATTACTGAAAGCAACTGCGAGCTTGTGTTCGTATACTGTAATATGCAACACCCCGCCGAATTCGGCATCCACGATACGGACTCGAGTATATAAGGCTCTGGATCTCTCTACTTTTTGAAAGTGATTTATTTTAGTGCAATTGGACAGCGTAAATGAGTGTATTAATTTAAAGGTTAACTGAAACCAAGACACGAAATATATACACGATGGTTTCTCTTAGCAGTAGATTATCAAAGGCATTTCTCACAGAGGTGCAATAAGCAGCGTTCCACAGTTCCGATTGCACAATCGTTTTGTGTTAGCAATTGAGGCTTAATATTTTCGAATATTCCAGTTGTGAATGTATGTTGATGAGTTAGAAAAAAAACACTTCCACTTAGGTCACAGACGACTTTTGCTACCTATTCACATGAATAAGTTCCTCAATGGACATATTATTTTTTTAATGGCTCAATTTTTACTGTTGATCACTTTCTAATTAGTTTGAAATTAAGAACCATATTTTTTTGGTTCGCTGGTATCCTTTTCTCCAGCACCTATTCCTTTCCTTCATGAACTTTTATCTTGTTTGAACTTGCTTCCATGCGGATTGCGTTCTGAGTGGCAACACGTGTTCCCACACAAAGATGACCTGTCTGGAACACACACTATACATAGTTTCCCCGTGTACATGTCTGTACCCGACGGTCCCTTAGCTATTTCTCTTGATATCACCGTGGTAGTGACTAGGGGTGCATCTGTTCATGTTGTCAAGTTGTGCTTGACACCATTCTCTCTAACGGTATACAACAACAAGAAGTTTTAAAGCCAGGTAGAAACTGCCTGCCCTAATTCTTTTTTCATGTTTAAGAGTAAAATTTAAAAACAAATTGACGGACTCGCAATGGGATGATTCCTGATTGTTTTTTATTTTACTTTAAAAATACCTATCTAGGAAATTGTCCTATGAATTTAAACCTGTATTTTATCGTAGGTACTTGGATGGCACGTTGCTTTTATTTCACTCACAAGACCAGGCCACTCAATTCTTACAAAACGTTAATGAGGTCCACTCGAATATTACATTTGTATGGAATGTCACCAGGATGGCAAATTGCTTTACTTGATGTGCTTGTAAAAAAATCTAACTAGAAATTTATTACTTCTACTTATCGGAAACCAACTTTTACCAACCTAGAAACCCACTATTTTAGCTGCATTTACAGTGGATATAAGAATTCTTGTATAACTACGTTTCTGCACTGATTATTCTACTTATCTAGCTCATTTAAAACATTTCACGAAGTTCGTTATCTTCGCAGGTTCTTTTACGTAAATATGCTCTAAAAATTTTCTATAGACGGCATTGGTAAAACATTTTCGAACGAGCATTTTTGTCCTGTGATCTTGTCAGCGTTCAAGCAAAGGTTCGTTGTCCCATTCATGGGATACGATAAACAATAAAGTGAAGTGGAAGATTTAAGTTAGTGCTGGTGTATTAATTTTACCTCATTTCATGTGCAGGTTTACTATGGGAACAGTTTTAAAATTGGTTCATTTTTTAATGCGAAAGATCGTTTTGGGGAAGATAACGATATTTGCCTCGTGTATTCTTATGTTTGTCGTTGCTGCCAGCAGTCATATGTTGGAAGAACTGTGCTTTAGCAATTTATTCGTCGCAGCCAGGCATTCGGGTGTCTCACGCAAAACTGGTCGTCTCCTCTTCTCAATCTGCAATTAGAGTTCATTGTAATAGTTTTTATCACTCATTTAAATTTGTTACTTCAATCTACAAAATCGGCAGTTAAGAGTTCACTGTGATAGTTTTATTCATACATTTAAATTTTTGCAATTTTAATACAATCTGTACAACCCCAAAACTGCAAGATCTCCGTATTTTGTAATAATTGTTCATTTTCAGAAACATGAAACTTCTCTTTCTTATTATTGTTTATTCATTCTACCGTTTCTGCTCTGAAGATGATGAAACTGTAATGTTTCGAAGCGTTTGCAATAAAATACGTTCATCATTACGTTGGAGCTCATTTTCATATAAAGAGTAAGATTTCATCAAAGTTGTCCTACAAGTACTATCTAATGTTCAAAAAACTTACCTAATTGCAAGCCAACAACTAATAAAAACAACTTTGGTGTGGAGATCCGACACAGTAACTCGTTAACCGTCTTCAAATTGATTGATCGTCTATTTTCGTTATTCTTCGCTTGGGTTTCAGAAAGATTCGGTTCAAGACTGTATAACTCGTGTAAGAATAGAAAAGGAACAAGCGAAATGTAGGTGCAATGAACGAACGTTTTTGCAACAACAGCAGCAGCGTCAGCTTCACGCGTGTCGGCCATCTGCGCCGGCAAGACACCTGACCTAAAACTATTAGTCAGGATATCACGCAGTTTTGCCACGAACACAGAACAAATATAGTTTCTTGGATTAATATAAGAAAAAGTCGAATTCCGCATTATTTCCCGCGAGACGGTGTTCTTATTAAGGACAGAGTAATACCATGTATTTTAACAAAATTAGGTTACTTATAAAGCATCCCGCTGTGATGAGAATATCACAGACGAGTGTTCTTCGGTACTTCAATTCGTTCAGACCTAACGTACTCTATGGCTAGAAACTGCGTGAAAGGATTGTACACCACGTACATAACCCGTTCAGAAAAAGGTTGTTAATTCATGATGCTATAAATGAAAATCGATTTAAATGAACTGATGATATGCAACATCTCAAGTCCTAATCACTTCGACCACTGATAGATAGCAGTCGCAATGTCTTCATTGCCTCCTAAATTTTCTCTATGTCAATCACATGAACGATCAGAGGATATTGTGTAAAAAATATTAGAAATTGTGGTTTCATTTCAATTCTTCATCTTAACATTATTTTTATTATAAATGACGTGCAACTTTTCAAAAATGTTAATGTCAGAAACATCATCTTTTTTTCGTAATCCTGGTAAACACAAGACATTTCTTCGGGTTCATACTCGTGAGGCTCTTGAGCATTCATCACGCACTTACAGTGTTTCAAAAAGAAATAGACACATTCTTTGGCTCTTATCATATAAGAGCCCCACTTTGGTCGACATTGGAATGAAAATTTTGAGCTATGGTCTGTCAAGGATCATCTTTTAAGTTTACCACTGACTTATTTTTTCAGCGGAGATCACTTTTCTTTCCAACTCTCATCTTGGTTCACGAGATTTCTTCTTGACATTATATTTGTGTGCGCAACGTACATGGATCTTCTTGAGCATTTTCGTTTTCTACAAGTCCATACTTAATTATAAAAACTATTTTTTAAGGAAATACCTTTTCTTTGTTCTTCAGGAAGCCAAAACTACCTAATAAACCAATAATTTCTTGTGAAGGTTATGCAGTTATTGTGTTGGTTGGTGCTTTTATGTTTCTTAAAACACGCTCATTGCATATTTTACATTGTTAAAGCTACCACGGGTTCAAAAATGATGTACAGATACGATTAAGTGGTGTTCAATTGGAAGGGTTGAAAAATTTGAGGAAAATTAATATTGTAGTGCCAGCAATCTGAGATACGACGGAACTGAGATACGCAATTTCGGTTGTGGACGAAAAGGAAGAAAATGTATACATATTAGCAACAAAAACTTTAGTGGTACACGTTTTTCATTGATCATATTTGAATAATTTTGACTGTCCACTGTGTTGGGGTTAGATTTTTTTGGGATATTTGAAGATAATTTATCAAAAATCTCAAACGACTCTGCACAGGCGAATTAGTATTTATTTCCGTTGCCATGACAAACTCCTAGACGTCATTTTGCACAGAGCAATTCAGTTCTACAGACGTAATTTTACTTTCGATACTGTTTTAAGATTTAATTATACTTCTGGAAAGTTTATTTTATGCCCTGAAATAAGAGCAGGTTAGTAGATCCGTCAATTGTGTTACAATTTTCGTTCATATTAGCCGTGTCTTAGAATTTCTCTCATGTTCGATTTACATTTTGTGCGGTGAACTTCACTGCTGAGTTATAGTTTAATGCGCGGGATTCCTGTATTGGAACACTCATGAGACATAAGTTCCCCGCGTTAACAACTTCATTAGGGATCTGCAGAAGCTTCGTCGATTTTGTCTACGACTAGTACGAGTTTTTCGAGACACGTCTTCATACCCCCAAGTTTCTGTTTACTGAATGACTGAGAGTTGAGTTTATTTTTAAGTATTGTACTTTAGGCATAAAAATATCATCTATTAGTCAAGTAGACGTCATTTCAAGCTGAATAATTTGCTAGTTATAAAGTAATGAGTCAAACCCCAGAATTTGCTGCTTCCACCAGTGACTGAATGATCAAAGACAATCTTTTAAATAAAGATATCCTACTAGAAACTTGATATTTGTTTTATTATAAATGAAAGTGCAGATGTCGTTTTCATCTAAAAAAATATCGATTCCTAGTACACATGTAAAAAATCTAAGATGACCATTCGATAAGAAAATAGATTACCTATCCCCGCTTCAATTTAATAGCCATAAAGTACATCAAAATTAATGCTGGATACAGCCTCAAATTTCGTGAAATTCTTTCAAATGTGATGATCGTTTCTTTTGTCCTGTATTGGTGTGATCTTTTCTTTAAATCATTGTTAATGTACTTTTTATCTCAGTTTCTATGGGCAAGATGATTTTACACAGCGATAGCTAAGGGGTGATTCATACTATGGACGCGTGAACGATTTTTTTTTAATTTACGTATTCAAGGTCTATTTCAATTTACATATTCTCATTAACATATAATTCTGCGTTAACGTTCAATTCTCAGTAATCCTACGTTAATATTGTTACGTCAAAATTGAAGAACTGTTATAACAAGGGATCTATCGCATAGCTGTTTTTATCTAGTAGTCAAATAATTTTTTTCGCTGGGAAGACATGCGATAAAAAGTAACATGGTTTCATCAAGTAAAACAATAAAATGACCTGGCACTCCATGGAGTGGATGCCTGCATTCTAATACCTTTACATTTTTGAATGAGCATATTACTGACATTCTATTTTCCATGGAGTAATATACAGACAAAAAACGTAAATGCAAATTCAAGCCACTGCGTTATTTAGGTTTGAATGCGATGTTTCATACCAATCAATTATGTGCTTTTCACATTTTTCCTGAGTCACCGTTAAAATATAATTAACGGAATCCAAACATCGCATGACGGAAATACTTTTCGAGCCATTTCTGTGGATTTTGAAAATTTATGAAGTATAAGGGTGCAAAACCTACAGCTTCGTTTTGCTGACTTGCGCTTTGGCAATATCTTGTTTCGGCTCATCATTAATGTCCGTACTAAATTGTCCATTCTCTTAAAGTGGCTGGAATACCTTATAGATTGCAAGCTACTTTAATAACCCCTTACGAATCAAGTTCTTGAATCATTATTTAGTAATTAAATAACACTGATGATTTTTCTATCGAAAATGGTTTGTTCAGGTACAGTTGCTGTGAAACGAATATTAAATTTTAGTTGATTATATTTAATGCAAACGTCTGATTGGCCAATCGCTGTTGTTCAAGCAAAGTTGCTGATAATTTGTACAGAAATTTGCTGTGTTTTAATGTTTATGGTTTCGGCATTAACACACATTCATGCGTCGGTTTCTTTCTGCAGCCGGTGTTTGCGAGACATGTATGTAATTCAATAATTTATTTCTATTGCACTCATTGCCTTCATGATGAATCGACAGAACTTACATTACAGGCAACAAAAATTATTATAGCTGTTAAGAAACTGTAATATATGATGAGTCACAGGATATTTGCATAGATTTCCCGTGTACATGTCTATACTCGATGGTCCCTTCACTATTCCTCTCCTGATAACGCCGTGGAAGTGACAAAGGAGGTTTAAACTAACGTAAATAATAATAATAATAATAAAAATAATAATAATAATAATAATAATAATAATAATAATAATAATAATAATAATAATAATCTGCCCACTTCATAACAGATCTCGCAACTATAGAAATCGTTATTTAGTGTTTTATGTGCATCTTTGACATAGTCTTCTCCCCTCAGGGGGATACAACTAGTCTATCCATGGGAATTAGCTCTCCCAGGGGGAAAATGTGAGGGCCCAGGCTGAGAGTTAGGTAGGCCTTCTTTATGTTGAAATGAAATGATTTTCTCTATGTTAAGGACCACCTTTTTTCGCTTCACTACTATCCTGTTTTTCAGCGCCTCTGACTTTCTTCTTCAAATTTATCTTATTTCATGAACTTCTTTCTCAACTTACTGTTTCTATGCCCCTTCTGCATAGATTCCTCATTCTCTTATCTCCATACTAAATGGTGCCTTCATCCTTCCTCCCTTCGATACGCTCTTTTTTGTAGCGGTTAGGGAGGCCTAAACTAACTTATAATCTAGTCTGACATGATCTTCTATAAGATAACTCTATGTCTACGTAAGTTATGTCGATTCATCATGAAGGTAATGAGTACAATATAAATATAAACAATGATACAACTATCAGTGAATTCCATTCATGTCTCGCAAATACCGGCTGCTGAAAGAAACTACCCAGAATTTTGTGTTGATGCTGAAACCATAAACATTTAAACACAGCGAATTTCTGGACAAATAATCTGCAATTTTGCTTGAACAGCAGTGATTAGCTAATCAGACATTTACATTAAATATAATCACCTAATAGTAAATATCTCATAGATATCCTGTGATGAGTCACAGGAGAGTAATACTCGTACTTTATCAATTAGTTTCCTTACTGGTTTCATGTAAAAAATTATCTTATTTCTTGTTCACCATGTTTCATTAGACCTATTTAATGATATAATTGGGCAGGTTTAGCAACAAAATAACTTAGATCAGTCGTATGGTTTGCTTGAGCGAAACGTACGATGATGTTTAACTTGAACGACGGGTAAATCGCAGGTCACGCGTCTCAATCCCATCGAATGCGTTGCAGGGATTGTCCTCCCAGGAGGAAAATGCGAGGTCCCGAGTTGAAAATTGAGACGTATTTTTTTTCAAATGAAACGTTTCTGTTCTGTTGAGGACTTTTTTCTGTTCACTGCTCTCCTGTTTTCCAGCACCTAATTCTTTCTTCTTCAACTTATACCTTGTTTCATGAACTTCTTTTTCAACTTACTGTTTCTATGCACTTTGTGCTTAGCTTCAGTGTTTCCTTATTTCCGTGCTAAATAGTGTATTCCTCCTTCTTCACTTTGGATCGCCTCTTTTGCGGATATGGAGGCCTAAACTAACATCTAAACTAAACTACAGAAATTGTGCGTTAATGTTTCTTGGGGACCAAGTCCTCGAAGGATAGTTAGCACTCGCGCATTATTGACTTTCGCTGTAAGCAGTAAAGTATGGTGAAAAGCCTGTTTGAAACATTGACAGAAGAAGTATGTAACTCAACTGAATTTCTAGTATGAATGTGTGCATTTATTTCAAAAAGGAGTCTTTTTTTGATACGCCTAATCTGTTTGCCCTCTCTAATTAATGGCGTGTTCGTGCACGTCACTTGGTTTCTGTGCAATTGATCTTTTCCGTGAGTGCCCAGTGATCATGTGTCTGCTTGGTTTCGGTCGGATTTTATCTAATAGCGGAATGTAAGCTTTCTGATTTATCATGTCGAAGCAAACTGTTACGAAATATAACGACTTGTGAGCACTAAAAAACATCGGATTTAGCTGTATATCAACTACTATGTGTGCTCCGTTCATCAATATAATTACAGAATGGCGAACGTATTCCGCACGGACGCTGCCTCATCGGGACGATCCGATGGTTTCCCGGTGGCTGGAAAAGAACCACGGATTGGCTGAAGAGGGACCGACCAGCGGAAAGGCCTTTGCGCGAAGAGTGAGCAGCTTTTCATCTTTGAGCGGCTCCACTGACAAAGTCATAAATACGCTGGGTAAGGTACTGAACTAGTATAAGTTCACATAGATTTGATGGTAGCAGTCCTTGGGCGTTAGCATTATAGCTGTAAATAAGCCCTAGAAAGTTATGTAATTCGTGTGGTATAATTTTAGATGTCTTCAAAATATTCAGCTTCTGCTAATGAAGTCCACGCAACGTTGTTCCATTAAATATAAAAACTAAGCCGCCTTTAAATATGAAGCTTGATCAACCCTGGCCAGAAAATAATGATACTCTATGGACCCCGTAAAAAAATTCACGGTTTGTTCAATAACATTTTCTCACCCTTTAAATTATACTTGAACCAGAACCCGTTAACTCGCATAATTATTTATTCAAATTTACTCCATCTCATGTTTTAATATGTAAAATAAGTGAACCTGAACTATCATAACTAATTCACCCTAATCTAACTTGAAATAACCCAACCTATTCATCGTAAATTTCGGACCTAAACTCGGAAATCCCCGCGTTGTACTCTCGGAAACCATCTACACGATTAAAATTTGTAAACATTACCATGCGTAAAATCATTACACCTGAACTTTCATTACCGATTTAAACCTAGCTATTCTAGAAATGAACCAATTTTCCTAAGCCATAAAAAGTTCATTCATTATAGAACCTAAACACGTGGACCAGAGTCACGGTAGAGGAAACAAGGTAGGGTCTTTTCTATGGGGAAAAATACAATTCTTCTTCTACGGCTTGCCTATACAACGGCTTTATATCAAAGAAATTTCATGACGTCACCAATACGCCATGTCGTTAGGCCAATAGGGGAGACGGGTTTGGGGATAGCACTGCTACCAGAAGCAATATCAGCGCTGCCATTGGTTCGTTGCGGTGACGTCACTAAACCCACTCAGCTGACGATAAAAGACTGGTTTGACCATATTTTGTTTCCTCTATCGTGACCAGTGTATTTTGCTCTTGTCACTGTAAACTCGTTGAAAAATTTGATTTTTACATTGCACATCGTAAGAAGAAACAAGAAAGTAAAATATTCGGCTTAATGCATAGATTCTATTAGTCCTATCCCATTCGAATATGATAAAACTTTAAACGCTATATCTAATTTCATAACCATGATAACAACCCTCCCAAAAGGAAGCTTGAATTTACATCCGTTGAAACCGTTAAGAGGAACTCTGATGCACGAAAATTTCCCAATGAAATCAATTGGTTTGATATTAATTTATTTTATAAGTAGAATTTAATCCTAAGATACTTTTGATTATAAATACTTGTCGAATTTCAGCTTATAAAACGAGTTATTCAGGAAAGAACGTTCTTTAGGGGCATTTGTGAAATGGAAATTTCCTGACACAGGATTTTTGGGGAAAGTAAGTTATTTCAATTGTTATTCGGCGAAGAAAACGTTATTCTAAAAATTGAATGAAGATAATTGCAAATTTGTCAAAGAATTATTTGTAGAGACTTATTGAGTAAACATCAATACAAATTTCATTATTGTCACTTTAAAAGAATCAAATAAAACTGGACGTTTATCCAAAATCCATCCAGTCTAACTTCAGTAAATTCAAATACCAACACAAAGACCCTTAAAACAAGTCGCCACGTTGATAAACGTGGGAGAGGTTCAATTTCCGGTACAGTTGTGCACAAACTTAAGAAGTGGTCAATTTAATAGAAGAATTATGATCTAATGGTATCGTTAATATGGTGACTCGTACAGGCAATAAATTGCGAGGAATAATATATGTTTTTTTTTCATGAGTGATTTAGCCTCGCTACAGTGCTCATTGATTTAATCAAGAGTAACGGTCATACTAAGTATAGTAACGAACCAACTGAGGGACAAAGTGAATTGTAATATAAAATTTTTTACGCGGAAGTACGGTGAACCGAAGTGAAGGTGCAAGGGTTTCTCTAAAATAACCTAAGCTGTGGTATTGTTTGAGACTATGAATGAATAGTGTTGAAAAAGAGTGGGAGTTTAATTCCGGATAAAACTGTATTATCCGTCCTGTTGATAATTAAATTTAAAATTAAATTCACAAAATTTAATATGGGGGTCCATTTATCAAGTCACATGTTTGTCATCTTGGTATTACTCGTTATCACATGGCTAAGTGTCCGGCAGTTATTGGCAATTATATGTTAACATCCTTATCATCATTCAGCTTTAAACATTTATAACATAGATTGATATATCTTATCCAATTTTTCGACCTTGCAGAACTGTTCCAGTTCAGCACATGTTAAAATACGAAGATAATCACTTATCATCTTTACTAAACGAACACTCATTTGTAAATAAAGAAGGCGTCATTCCTACCTTATTGGATAGAGCTTATAAAGTGTGCAGAAACTGGGTTAGTTTTCATTCAGAAATGCTATAAGTCAAACGGTTGCTGGTTTACAACAATTTCCACGATACTCCAATTGATAAAACTATAGGCGAGTTTGTCAACCGAATTTAGAATAGTGACCATAATCCGAGACCTAACCAGCGGAATGTAAATATATTTTATGAAAATCAAATGCATAACAAATACAAAATTGACGAACGTGTTTTTAAAAATATTGTCAAAACTTTCGTGAAACCCACAGATCCAAAAACGGCGATTAAAGTTCGCGTGTATTATAAAAATCGCAAAATCCGTGGTCTCCTAGTAAGAAACAATATTTCCAGATCACGAGTCAGCAACTTAGACAGAGTCAATGTGATATATCAGTTCGAATGTAAGAGGAGAGAATGTTAGTCTCTCAATAAGTGTTACATTGTCATGATTAAGATGACGCTGAAACGGAGATTAACTGCTCACAAATATCAAGGTTCCATTTTTAATCGTTTCCGTATCGATCATAGTTGTAAGCCTTGATGAAGACCTGTATCATTATTCAAATACAATAATTTTGAATCCTGTTGTGAAAAATAGCATATTCAAATCATAGAAACACTGCACATTCATGAGCTTTAACCTAGCCTCAACGAAAATATGAGGATTTTTTACTTTAAAGTTCTTCAGTAGGGCTCTGGTGTAGACGATTGTAACCTCCGTTCGTCCATTTTGCCGCCAGCTCTGGTGCCGTTAGCATGTGAAAATCTGATGTGCAATAGCAACTAGTCAGCTGTAGTTTTAATCTTGTACAAAATTTGTCCTATCTAGTTTTCATGCAATGTGATAACCTACATTTTTTTATCCAATCTGTTGTAGTTTAAGTTTTGCATTGTAATAGTTTTTACCAATATGACTATTGTTTCTTTTGTATTTTACAGCCTGAAGATGATGTAAGTAACATCGAAACGTTGCCTGTAGAGACTGACAGATTTAGAATTTAGCAATTGAGTGTTCTTTTAGTAACGATGACGAGTGATTATCCTCGTATTTTAACACGTGTTGAACTGGAATAGATTGATATATTGTCTATCGAATGCATGCTACTGCATCAAAAGAATGCTTCATCTGGTCTCACGTCTTGAACACACGGTCATTCCTTGCTATATTTTAGCTGTGATGATATTTAGAAGAAGATCTGACTTTCGAAGGTCGGGCACACGCCTATTGAACATCAAATAATAGGCTTGTGTGAGTTAAGCTTCTAATCATTAATTTAAGCGGAGTGGCGTCCACATTTGGAGATTGTCAAGTCATCTCCGCTGTTCTTATACTCTGAGGATTTTAATCTGATGGGCCCGTAAGTCTTCTCCTAGGCTTCATATCTTATTCTTTATGCCTTCGTCGTTTTTACCCTCACATTTTTTTCAATACCTTTTGAAGCTCTGTAGGTATGTTTTATTGAAGATCTCACTTCAGTTTCTTTGACGGTGTACTTTTTACAATTTGTTCTCCTGGTATAACCTATAATTTTTTCACACCTCCTAATAGTAAGATGTGAGTGTTAGATACGGTAAGAGGGTTTCGCGCATTTTGTGTTCAACCCATTATTTCTTCGTTTTAGTGAAATTAATGGACTGCACTCCTCATCGTTGCCTGATTTCCAGAAAACGGTGAGCTGAGGATTGATGGCCGACCTCATCTTAAAGAGACCAGCGTAGCAAATGACGGTGAGAGTAATAAGTATGCCCATACCTAGAACAATTATTGTTTGTACGACTGAGCGAGATCAAGCAATAGATCCGTTCGTAAGCAAGTGAAAAACATTACAGTAACCAAATTACGAGTTCTGCTACCGAGTGTGAGCCATATCATGTAAATATTTATGAACTGGCATATATACTAACCAAGAAAACGGGCTACCATCCGTCTTTTGAATCGCTGACATTATTTTGTATACGCTCACGACAACACGGAGGAACCAAACTAACCTGAGGCTAAAGGCATTTATGTATTTAAACGTTTTGTGGCGCTTTTTGTGCGCCTGGCGTCTGTATTACGAGCTCACTTTTTTTTACTCGCGTTTAGTTTTTGGTCTCGTGTAACTTTATTCGCGAGCGTGTCCCATTCAAATTCCGTTGTAGTGTTCGCTAAGCTTTTGACGGGTACGTGGAAATTAAAGTAAATATATTGGCCGCAGGAAGACCGTAAACAGCGGCCTACCTAATCTTTCGGTCGTTGCAAATTTCGTTTATGATGAAATAAAGGTAAAAATTGAATTATTTACGTCAGATCCTCAGCGGAACCGCCATTTCATTCCGATGATATACAACAACAGGTTTTTAGTTATTTTTGAAGTAATTTCCATTAGAAAGAGCAATCCACGAACACCGGCTTGAGAGAAAGTGAAGCACCGAATCAGTCGTCTCCATGAGAAAACATTTATTCCAGAGGCAGACGACCTCATGTAATTTATCAATAAAGAGAAATTAGCAACTAATCTTTCTTGCATACTCCTGTACACTAAAGAGTACACTAAAAGTATAATAGCTAGTACATTATGTGCACATAACCTATGTACTGGTCTGAACTGTAAAAAAATTAGGTCTTATTTATCTTTTGCAATCGCTTAGCAACGGTAACATATTGAATATCAAAATTTGCCTCTACAATACAAAAAAAAAACAATTTATCTTATTATTCGATGAGATTTTTATTAAACCTTCCCTGTAGGTGACACACTGCGATAATAGTATCTTAAAACTTGTGGAACTTGCCAGAGTTCCTACATAGGGAGCACTCTGAAACAGTCAAAGATTAGATTTTACCAACATCTAGGCAATCGTTTAGAACTAATAGGCCGCTAGTAACTCCATATAAGTCTTCGCCTAGACTTCACTGTGAAAACACCAACCATATTTTCTCGGTGGATGATTTTTCAATTTTAGATTCTACGTGTAATAGCGATCTCCGGATTTTAGCATCGATGTACATTTTTAAACAGAAACCCGTTCTTAACTGTGATCAAAGTGCCTGCCAATTGCAAATTAAAGAGCATTCATTGATAATGAAGTATCGAAACTAGCGCTAGTCTGAATGCCCCTTTTTAGAAAGATGAATCCCCTCAGGGGGATACAATTATTGTATCTATGGGAACTAGCGGTCCCAGGGGGACAATGTCAGGGCCCGAGCTGAGAGTTAGGTAGGCCTTCTTTTTTGTTGAAATAAAATGTTTTTGTTATGTTAAGGACCATCTTTTTTCGGTTCACTGCTGTCCTGTTCTTCAGCTCCTACTACTTTCTTCTTCAACTTTGATTTTGTTTCATAATCTTCTTTCACAACTTACTGTTTCTATGCCTTTCTGCGTAGATTCCGCGTTCCCTTAACTCCATACTAAATGGTGCCTTCCTCCTTCCTCTATTTGGATCGCATTTGTTGCTGGGTAGGGAGGCTAAAACTAACGACTAATCTAAACAATTCTAGAAAAATGAATTTTATTCCGTGTTTGCGGTTTTATTCTTGATGAAACTTGGACACGTACCCATCTTAGTTGTATCTTACTCTAGAAGGAGGGAGGGAGCATGTGAGGGTCAGGGCTAAAGGTTTCGGTGGGCCTTCATCTCGTTGAAATAGTGAGATTTTGTTTCGTTGAAGGTCATGTTGTTCAGTTCACTGTTCCTCTTTTCTAAGCACTGACTGTTTTTCTTAAAGGTAATATATTTTTTCAGAAAATTAATTCCTGGCTGGTTCTATGTGCAGGGAGCATGCGGGGAAATGCTCGTGTTTGTAGAGGGTTAGAAGTTGTCTACATTATGAAATTTTGTTGAATATTTGGCATAAATTTTTCTTTTCACTTTTTCATCAGAAGGCTGTTTTTAGAAACATTTATAACATTCCCCACCGCAATTAGCGACTTAACACAACCTGGCACGTGGGCTATAAGTGCAGTATTCCGGAGACGGGGGAGGGAAATCTCTTCACTGCCAAAGGAGCCCCTATGCCTTGCTGTATGAGTACCCATTATGTCCTCGGTGGGTACGCACCGCGTGTGTAGATTCCCCATTAAAGTATCTATACTACTAATACAGTAATAGTAATGACATCGTGTTATGGCTGAATGTATGAGCAAAACATTCACAATCAAAATTGATAATGACAATGTGTAATTAATAATTGGTGTACGTGTAAAATCCAGTGGCACTGAATCTTTTAATTATTTGCAGCTTTAGCAAGAGACGTTGCAGATGAAGGGATGCCATCGAGAGTTCTGCACTGCCAATTCGCTGCGTCAACTTCAATTTATGGCAAGAAAGTGAATTTATCAAAGTGCGACTCCAGCACTTGCGGGAACTCGGACACTGATGTGACAACAAATGCTAATCCCTACACAGAGGTACAGTAACTGGACAAATTGAAAAGTCTAAGTTTTCCCTTTGAAAATTGTCTTTACTTGGCCGCGCTTCAAGAAAAAAACCAAAGCTTTTATTCAGCAGCTTGCGAGGAAACTGGACTACTTGACCGGGTGTTCTACGTTAAGATCGAATTTGCTCTGCCAAATTCCTAAGATATGTCATTTCCGACGTTAGAGCAGGACTTGCATTCGTCATGAATCCTATGAATCATGAACGCTGACACTGTTAGGTTCATACGCTGCTCTTAGTAGCTACACATTATTACTTTTAATTATTTATTTCGTTTTTTGTGTCCTCTTACCCCGTACTAATGACAAGCGCTATATCATTTTCTATCATCGGATAGAGTTGTTGTTGATGTACTTATCCTAATTTTTCGGTGTTGGTTTGTAGTTTATTGAAATAGTAAATATTTTTATTTAATGATTACTAGTAATTTCTTTGCCTACGGAGCCCTTGTGAGACTGAGACTGGAATATCCGCCAGTTATGTGTACGCATTAATGCTTTCTCTTTCTTTCCGCGCTTCATCATCTGGCTAATGCTGACGCTAAGTTACTTTCTTCTTTTCCATCAACTAACAAATCTAAGCAATTACTGTCACTGTCAGTATTTATAATGGTCTGCTTATTTCCTCCCAAGTCGTAGATTCTATTACTTATCGTAATGATAGAGTGACTGTTTGTGTTCCTGTATGTACGTAAACCAGGCATTTGAATCTAGTAATTACCCCGTCTCCACACGGCCTACCTACCGGGAGGTTTGAAGAAACTTTACAACTTACTGTACATTCATTATTCAAGTTAGATGGATCATTGGGAGTTCATTGTGAAGGAAAAGAGTTGCCCTTTCTGTCAGGGGAAAAAAATGCTGCTAGCTACCCCAACAAACATCTACTGAATTTGAGTTTTTATTTCGGTAAAATTCTAACAAACAGAAATTGGAAAATCAATGGCTGTTATTTACCTATTGCACTTTCATGTTTTTTATGATGCATTTTCATAGATTTTGACTTGCTAAATCTTGTGGTATTTGAATTTTTTCAGGTCTAATAGTTCTGGAGTTATGAGCATTTTATGTAAAACAATCAGTTTTCACAGTTAATCTTTTTTAGTTCATTTTGTGTATAGGCTGTTTATTAAGCAGTTTCATTGCTTGTAAAGAGTTTTATATGCGTAGAGCTTTTGCTTCCATACAATGGTGTTATTATTTATTGCCTAAGAGTAAATCTGCTTATTTTGGCCTCTCATTTTTGGAACAAAAAATGAAAATGATGGCGACCTTGTAAGAGGCAGAGTGTGTGCTGGCATGCCTCAGCTACACTGCTGGCCTTAAAAGAGGCAGTGCAGTGCCTGTAGCCATACTCCAGATTGAGCGGAAGAATTCATACCGATTTGAACATGTTACCTCTCCTCCCCTGTCCCCTTCACCTTCGTTTACCTACCACCAATGAATAGCGCTCAACGAGACGCTTGAATCCATATATGGCAACCCTAGGTGTGCTGATGTGCCACATGTACTAGCTTTGCCGACCTTCTGAGAGTCCAGGACGTGGCGACGGGGCGTGGATTCGTACAGTAATGTTGTTGAATATTCCAAATGGTAACCTTAGATCCATACTTTCATTCGTTGTGAAAACCTAATTTATCTTCCTATAGTACAACATTCGCTGCGAGGCATCGTACGCTCACATCGTACGAGAGGCGTCGTACCATGTCACACAATGATGGACTACACTTATTTCACTTTAGTCATGTTTGGTTGTTCGTTTCAAATTCAGGCGTGCAGAGTTGAGACTTCCGTGTTGTCCGGCAAAGACGCTATTCTGGAGACGGTTCCAGTCCCAGCGGAGGCGAGGAAAAGGAAGAAAAGCAGCGACTCTCGCAATAAGTCTAAAACACCAGGTCAGTTAAATTTAAATGAATGCTGACATTGTCAATTGAGAGTACATTCTGCTAACATACTTTTCATGCATATGCTACTAATTATAGGTCGATAAAATTCAGTTAGTGAAGCCGCCAAAAATGCTTTATGATAGTAGAATGGAAACCTTTTTATTATTACGTTAAAAGAAATTGCATCCCGAATTTCGGCATACACTCTAATGTTGTTGCCGAAATGAATGTCTTAAAATTGATTTCTAGCAATGAATTTTATGGAGTGATACATCTTCATTATAGTTATTGCGAATGAAATTTTATTTGATGGTTCATGAAATTGAGTAGATTGATGTTCTTATTGATTGATTAAAATGTCTTGTTGTTTTCCCTGCTTTAGGAGACTCATCTAGCCCTGTTTTCCAACCTGGTCCACAATGTTCGAGAGTCAAGTTGGTTGACTACGATCCGAGCATAAGCAGCTGCTCGTCCAATCAGTATTCCTCTCATGGTAAATGTGCAAAAGTTTTTTATTCAATTTCCCAAGACTTTATTTTTCAAATTAATAAGCTTTTCTCTTCAAATCATAGCTCGGTACACATTCCTTTCGGTAATTTTTGTCGCTAGTGGCGAGGTTATTCGGCCTATGCATTCAAGCTAGTCATAGAGTAAATATGTTCATGCTATAATAATGAAAATTTTCTTAAAATTTGAGGTTCGCACTCTCCAGTACTGTTTTTACATGTTTCGTCTTGGGCACTTGGGTGCGTAAGAGTATTGTTAAATATTGTTGGAGGGAACACTGTGGGCTCAGAAACGTTTCAGAAAATCATTCGACGAATGTGATAACAATGGCGAGGAAAATTAGGCCTTTCTGCCAGACACTGGAAAAAATATAGACAAAATAAACGGGAACATATGCATTTCAAAATATAGAATGAGTGGACCCTTTGGGTACCACAATTCAAATGATTTAGAAAAAATTTTCCAGGTGAAAAATTTGTCATTACCCTGAATTGTCCGTGAAATTGTCCTAATGTGGGTGATTTTAACTTAAGCAAGTGCCTACTTCTTCATTTTAATTTAAAAAAATGAATCTTAAAAGCTTTATACTTGGCGGCAGAAATTTTCGACGTTAATAACAAAGTTTTTGAATTTTCGAAGATATTTTGCCCAAATTTGTTAAAAATAAACGAATTTCTGAAAAAACTTGTTGAAGTTAAATAGAAAGGTAATTGAATATGTTGCACGGACCATATAGCATGAACTTAGCGGTAACCACTGGTAATTTACGCATGCAGGCTTCTGGAATGTCTAAAAACTAGTTTCATGAATGCTTGTAATTTCCCTAATTTTATTATTCACTCCAAAAATATTCCCTCACTAGTTAAATTAGTTTAAAATTAGGTTAGATGCCCTGAACAGGAAGCACTAGCCATCTTGGCACTGGAGTACCCGTCAGTACCTAAAGGGTTAAGCTCGAGTTTACGAGTAAAATTTGTACGAATTGTAATGGTTGATAACGTACTTAGGTTTATCTAAAAATGCGAGTGTATATTTCTCCAAAGCCGATAGTTGATTGATTCTCGGTGGACCTAATGCTGTAGTTCGTGTTCAGAGATCTTCCAGATCTTAGTTTTGACTGATTAATTCAAGAAATGATTCGTCAAGTGAATTTTTTTCCATTTTCAATGACATCTTTAAAAATGCACAACATAATTGCTTTAGACTAGGAGGAATCACTTGAGATGGTTAAAGTTATTTAATGACACGAGAGTGGAGCAAGGGCATGTGAAGCCAGCTCAACTCTTCAATTTAGGATAGGTATTCTTTCTTATCTCTAATGATGATTAAAGAGGTTTTTGATTGACGGTCCTCAGCTACCAGAGTTGCAGCGATAGTGCCCCTAGCTGAAGTTTTTGTAATATACTTCTTGCAGAAAATCAGTTTGAAACATTTTTGAGCGCATGGGACGCTAGTGGGGTCCGAGCGAATTAGTTTTCAAGTTCATTTTGTTTCGATTTTTTATAGGAAATTGGGCTAAGAATTTGTTTGGGTATTGAAGGCGCTTTTGTAAACACGTCTCACAGCGATCAAAGAAAATGGGACCGGTTTGAAGGTGGAAGAAATGTGTACGTGATCGTGAATAATCTCGCCATTATCTAAGGAGTGACAAAGCGATGACATTCGCTCAAATAATGGCCTAAAACGGTTGATTGAGTTAATTCAGGTCAAATTCTTGATATAAAAATCTTTAACCATTGAAAGCCGAAACTGTTGTCAAGAGGAAAATATATGCGGAGCCAAAAGAAAACTTCTGGTCGGCAAAGTGTCACATTTCGATCGTTATGTAGGTTGCTCTTTGAGTATAAAAATGATGTCACTAACAATGTAAAGGACGCGATATAGTGGTCCCTTACCACGGTATATTTTTTTACATTAGAGTGTTAGTGACCTCTAGTTCAAGTCGAGGTTTTACCTGTGTGAAAATAATAGAAGCACAGAAAAAGTATTATGGATCATTAATCATCTTATTTAGCCCACAGTGGTATAGTTGGACGCAAAAATTGCTAGTACTCTTTTCGCTCATATTGATTATTTTGATCGTGAATTAAAAAATTGGAGGTGTTTAGGCGCTCCAGAAAGTATCTAAACACTATTGAAATAAAAAATCTTGTGATAGGACACGTTTTGATTACTCACAGGAATATGAAGCCCGTAATAATATGTATATGTCACCTGGTTCGCGTCCCACAGCTCGCAATAAGCATATGATAACAAATTCTCATCATAAAGCATGCACACTGTGTGAAGCTGGGCTAGGTGAAATATGACATGCCATTAAGTAGATACGAAACTTAATACATGGTACAAAGTGTCAAAAAAGTGCTCTACCAACATCGCCTGCATTGTTGTGCAGGGAATGATTCACTAAACGTAATTTCACAACTCGCGATAATATTTACGTTATAATATTGCAGTATCAGGACCCTTCACACTTGATTAAGGGCTTATTTAACTTATCTCGTCGTTCCATATTGCGGTCTCAAACATCGATCGGTACCTTGTCACACCTCAGGCGGACATTATTATTGAACCAAGTGGCACTCCCAAAGGCAGAATATAATTGCTCGAGGTAGAGGTAGGTAGGCGTTCAATTTGCTGAATAATACGTGTTGGCTAACGACTAAATTTTCTCGGTTCACAACTGTCCTTTCCTTCAGCACCTACTGGTTTCTTCCTGAATTCTAATCTTGCTCGGTGAACTTCTTTTCTTACAAGGAATTTCCATTCGCAAGTTGTCGTCTGTGGGAATACACATGTGCGTTAAATCTCCTTGTACATGTCCATTGTTGATGGTTTCTTGTTATTCCTCTCATGGGAATACCGTGGTTATGATTGAGAAGGCTTAATATTCGATTTAAATATTTGTATACTCATTTACGTTATCTTACAGATGGACCTGAATCTCGCGAAACTGGGGTGGAGATACTCGCGCATTCCCCTACCATCGGCTTCTTCAGTGATAACGCACCAACTTGCGACTCTGGAAATATTACCGATACAGTGCAAGGTGGGCTAACGAATGTAATTTCTCATTCAAAAATTAATCCTAGATGATAAAACTTTTAGAAGGTTGACATAATTATTTACTGTTCTGTCGCAGCATGAATGAACGCGAAAAGGCGAAGTTAATTTCGTTCAAGAGAACGCATAGTTCTGTACATGTTATCATGCTTATAGTAGAAAAACGTAATTAGTGAGGATTGTTAACTAATTATGTACCCATACACATTTTTTTTTGCCGCACCGATACTCATTTTTGGCTCTACCGTTATCGATACTTTTACTATTATATTAAAACTAAACCATTATGAGCCCTACATGGGTGTAACGATGAAATTATTTACTAATACGTTTAATAATATTGCAATATAAAAAAAAATTTCGATTAGGAATAATAAAACTGCTTTTGCTATGTTGACTAGATTGTTGTGAAAAAAAAGCCAATCCATTCGATAGATAAGTGTTTCTAATATTATTGCAACGCAATGTAGACTAGCTATAATAGCAACTGGTTCCAAAAGTGGACCAAAACAATAATTTACCCATAAATGGTTATCATTTTTGTGTTTTTCACATCAAAATACATACTTTGGCGAAAATAAAACGTTAAAATTCGATAGACCCCGAAACCGAAAAGATCCCTAACACGCAACCAACTATAAGGTTGTTCGTGAACAAGAAAAATGCAAGATTCGTAATTTATTATAATTTACATGCTGAATCATAATAAAATTATTAGCTTCGCAGTATTTGACGATTTACAAGCAAGATTAAAATAGAATTATCAGCTACTTCTATATTAAATTTACCATAACTTTAATCTGCACCTTCAACTTTATTTAATTTGTTAAATTTTTGTTAGCCTGTCACATTCTTAAAGAAATGGAATTTGGGTCAAACTATATAGGTTTTAGATGTAAAAGAATAATAATTTTATGTCGCTACTGTGATCAACTATTCATGCTACATAGCTTTCACTTACTGACCGCACGTGACTCTTCGAGAATTCAAAATAGTAAATACAGTAAGCGGGCCTTAATAAACGCTGTTATTCAACAGTTAGCCAACTAATTTACCAGGTATGAATAGGCTCTTTGTCTGATTATACTTTTACTTTAATGGTTTATGACCTTCATTTATATGATAAAATACGTATTATTTGAAAGTATCGGTAAAGTTTCAGCTGGATTTTGCCGATACCGATACCAGTAAAAATGACCGATACTACCGGTACCGAAACATCGGTAAATCACTATTATTAATCAACTATTATTCAAATGCTACTTGCAAATTGTGAAGCTCTTTTTAATACAGGAATAAATGAATTAGGAATAATAAACGTTACTTAAAATAAATAGGACAGTTCTGAAAATATAATAATAAATTCACAGTACACCTGCAATTGGGCGGAATTCTTTCATGCGTTTAGAAAAAACGATTGCCTAGCCAACTTGCTAATAACTTTCGGAATCGAGATCCACTCTTCGTGATTCCAAGGGTGACTCCTCCCAACCAACCTATTTTACATGAGATTCGAGAAACGGTGTTTCAAACTTGACAAGAGGATACAACTTGTGCTTGTATAATACGTATTGCTCCAAGGAGATAATGTGAGGCCCCGAGCTGAACATTAGGTGGACGTTCAATTTGTTAATTTGACATTTTTAGTTTCATGAGGCAATCATCTTTGTTCACTGTTTTCCATTTTTTCAGCACCTACTACTTACGTTTTTTCTTTTCATGATCTTTTCCCGGACTTCCTGCTCATGTATCGGAACACGATTGTGTATAGATTCCTCGTTTAGGTGTCTATCGTTTGTGGTTCTTCTATAAATCCTTTCCAACATGTAGTTAACTAGGTAGTTGTAGTTAAAATGCAAAAATATATCACCTGAGCTTGAAAAATTGCACATTGTTTTCATTTGAATAGTGCGAAAAAGTTTTGATCTCCTTTTATGGCACTATTGACACTGGTTTGATGTATGAACAAGAGGTAGTCTGGCTTCTGGTAATGGTTTTGATCTAAAAATGGAGACATTTTTAGGAGAGCAATACCGAGGGTCTACCATTTTTTGCTGTGTGCATGGACCATGCATTCATATCAGATATTTCACTACGGTGGAAATCTCATCAGTGCACATTGTGAATGTGCAAACATGATGCTAATAATCAGGAGAAAAAGGGAATAGAATATACGACCAGCTAAATAAATTTTACCGTTAACATAGTCTTTTCGTAGTCTTTCAGCTCATTTGACATAAACATTTACAGACCTGAATGTGAGCAGTGACCACACATATGTTTGGGAATGATTAGTACTTGTCTTGGCTTGGCTGCAAATGGTGAGCAGTTGAAATTTTTCCTCTTCACCACTTTCCAATCAACACATATGTTTGAGTTTGTTAATTATCTAGTGTTACCGTGTATAGAACGATATTTATAGACAGGACTTATATATCCTAACGTTTTACAGGTGCCGACATTTGTCCTGAAAATACCAAGTCTTTACCAGTCCTACCGTTCTCGTCCATTGGAGGATTGGGACTCGCCGAAGAAAACCCCAGGCCCACTTGTTCTATCCCTGCCAAAATGTTTACTCAAGGTGCCAGGAAAGCTGCACGACAGCATGGCAAACCATATTTCACAGTGAAAGGAAAGTATGTAACAGAAAAAAAATTCGTGCATCACATGTGTGTCTGTAGGTATAAAAATTGTAATGCCGTATCTGAAGATGAAAGAAAAACTATCCATGAAAAATTCTGGGCCAGTTGTAACTGGCAGGTACAGAGCACTTTCATCTGTCAAACTGTTAGAACATCACAACCAAAACGAACTTCAGTGAAAGAATCCCGAGTAAAGCACTGCAGAAGTTACTTCCTGGGTGACAAGAAAGTGTGCAAGTTGGTGTACCTGAAAACATTAGGCATCTCAAGTGGAAGAGTTAATTACTGCCTTAACACAAAAAGCAAAAACGGCTGTACCTCACCAGATAAAAGAGGGCGTCAGAGTGCTCCCAACAAAACACCTGGGTACAAGGTTGAAGAAGTGAAGAAGTTCCTCGACTCTCTTCCTAAATTTCAGTCACACTACTCGCAAAGTGACAGAAAGTACTTCCACCCTGATTTAACTTCCACAAAATTGTACGAAATGTACTGTGAAAGGGTGACACTTAGCATGTATGTCAGCAAAAAAATATTCCTGCGAGCATTCAAAAAGTATAACGTGTCAATTTATTTGCCTAAAGCTGACACATGTAAAACATGTGACTCGTTGAATATCAAGATAAGGGCTGCAGAAGACCACAGTGAGCGATTACTACTAGAAGCTCAGAGGACAGCTCATCATGAGCGGGCCGAACAGGCAAGAGCTGCTCTCACTCACGCGACCAACACTTCAAAAAACAAAAAGGATGTTCTAGTTTTCACATTCGACTTGCAAAAGACCCAACCTCTTCCGCATCTAACAACCTCAGTAGCATTTTACAAGCGTCAGCTCTGGCTTTATAACTTGGGGATAAATACCCGACATGATAACAAGGGCCACATGTGCGTATGGTTAGAGAATGAAGGCAAACGAGGTGCAAACGAAATTTGCTCGAGCATTCTGGCGTTCCTACACTCTCAAAATTTATCAGGCGTCGAAACTGTGAAAACATTCAGCGATTGTTGTGGGGGTCAGAATAGGAACAAAACTATGATCTCCTTCATGATATGGGCTTGCCAGAAGTTCAACTTCAAAAGTTGGGAACATCGATTTATGGAATCGGGTCATTCGTATCTACCCAATGATACAGATTTTGGCAAAATTGAAAAAAGAAAGAAGAAATATGGACCAATATACTGCAAAAACACTTATAAGGATCTAATAAAGGAGGCACAGCCTAACTCTCAATTTAATGTTATAGAAATGTCTGGTAAATTTAAGCAAGTGAACTGCTTGGCACAACAGAGAAAATTTGTGAAAATGAATGCTTCTGGGGAATCTTTCAATTTCCTCAAGCTGAACTGGTACAAAGTTTCCAAAGAAAACATTGTTCATTTCAGACAAACCGATGGAAATGGTAGCATTCAGTGTATCGAATTCCCATCTCTTGTCGATGCCATTAATACCGACCTGAATCCCGCGCCTCGCTCAGTTAAAATAAGTAAGGAGAAATATAATGACTTGATTTCATTGTTACAGTTCGTCCCCGAAGTATATCACAAGTTCTACACAGACCTAGAATGCTGAAATTTGTATGTAAAGTTTCTTCTTTATGGTTGTCGGTCGAACAAATATTTTTCGTGAGCACAATTTTTATTCCAATAGGCTTCAGAGGTCTTGTGTATGCCCTAGTACATTGATTGATAGTGAAGTAATGTAAGCATTTTTGTGACGCTTCTCTGCAAGATGATGTTCATTTATAACTTTAAGCACGTAGTAGTTGTATTTAGCATGTGTGTAGTGTCTATTTGTTGGCAGCACCCACTCAAACTGCATGGCAGCGAGTGGTAATGAGATTTCTCTATACGATGATATGTTATGTTTGGGCTCACTTGTGGTAGAAGGCATTTTTGATGCTATCTGTATACACAGCAATTAAATCCTGCTTGTGATCCCAAAATTCCGTAGATAAAGTGTTAGACACCTAGCTGAAAAGTCGGTTTCTGTGACTCGGAATTAATGTAATTACGGGATGAACATGCTTTGACTATTGTTGCGTAGTGGTTCTGTTTGACGAACAAGACCAAATGTAATATACATTAACTCTTCATTGATAATTTTACGTCAGAGTTGATGTCATATTTACGTCATATTTTTGTTGTGACTGTGGTGTATTCATTTTGTCTCGATTAAACTTTGATCATTGATATTTCTTAAGCTGTTACTATTGTAACATTCAAGGAAGACAAAATAGTTCTATGACATATTACACGACTACTATTTTTCTAATGTGTTATGACCAAACTTACGGATGTGTGATTTTTCAATCCTAATGGTAGATGTTATTTCTTCTTAAATTTTGGTGTTTGTGTATCGTAAGTCAGTAATGGAGTCCTTGAACAGACTCACGTTGATTAAAACATTTCGGAGTCTGTGTTTTATTCGCCTATGCACGACAATTAGATTAGATGACTTCGTATATTACTCCTACGCTTTATATTACTAGTGCGTGCTGGGATGTGCTATAGGCCACAAATGATTCTAAAGGCCACGAATAATTCCACTTACAAACGAAGAAGATATTGTAGATGAATATCGAGGCTAAATGCCAGATGTCAAAATTCCTCTAGGATAAACTTTTCGACACTTATTATCACAGGGATAGCGGACAGCATGTTTATCATGCTGTCACCCTCATCATTACCGTAGTTTAATATAGACACAACAAGGAAAGGACACTGCACTGAAACAAAATTCAACTTTGGTAAAATTTACGTGACTCAAATACTAGATTAGAAATATATACGCATTAGGGCGTTCGGTTTAAGCGGAAATCATAAGAAAATGAAATACAAACCTGGAAATTCGGCTTGGTATTTCAGCGCAATGGAAGTTACGAGAAATGATTCCGCTACTAGTTTTTAACTGGCATGAGCTAGGACTTAAAACAATTTAAAGTTCTGTGACATCGTAGGACAAGGCAAGAGAAACTCTCGCGAGCATGATAAATGTAACTATTAAATGGAGTCATTGAACTGAAACTTTTACTCGTGTACTTATTTTAAACCCCAGTTCTTCACACAGCAATTTGAACAAAGATCTGTGTTCCCGAACATATGTCAAATGTTACGAATTATACTGAAAGAGCAGTACGAGTAGTGAACTACGGATAAATTAGTGTTATGCTACGTAAAATGGTACGAAAAATAACTCGTTTAGTGTTCAATTAGTAAATTGATTTTTGATTCACAATCCTAACAGTCCGCAGAGTTATTAATTTACAGATAACATGAACGCAATCGGCACAATTACCTTTATTGAGTATAATATCAGAGCAAGCACAATTATTTTTTGTAAAAATATCGTTTCTGATTTCTAAATGCAACACACACTGCAGCATGAGCTGGTATAAATCATTTGATAGTGTGATGAAGAATTGGTTAATAAAATGAAATATTATTACAACGAGCCTCTGGAGAGAATATATACCCACCAAATTTACCTCAACCAATAGTATCGGATCTAGAAATGAGCGTTGAAATGGAAAATTAGAAGCACTGAATTACACAGCTTGAAGAATATCGTTAGCCATTAAACACGAATAAATGTTTGTTTGAATTACAATTCTCCATCCCATGCGAATAATTTTAGTAACTCTAACAAGCGTTTTTTGCAAAGGCAAAGAAAATTATTATAGCTGAAAATGAGAAATTCTGGTGAAATAATAAATTTAGAACAACAACCGAAGATGACGCGATGGAAAATGGGAGGAGCTTAGAGTACTTGAACAACCAATAACATAGCAGCTTTCAAAAAGTTTTAGGGAGAGCTTCACTGGTGTTTAGTCGAGTAAAAATGACGTTGAATGCAACTCTCTTAGAACCGATGAAATCGCCCAGACTAGAGTAGCCTACTAATGCATCCACCAATGACTTTCGCTGTGACACTATCGTACTCGACTTCAGTCCACTAGTCTAGATCATATTTTTCGAGGGAAAAAATGCAAATAGACCACTAAACCTTTCCACCCTTCAAATGTCCTTTTCCGTCAAAACACGTCTTACCTCCTGCTCTCCAACTTTTGACACACCTACTTCTGTTACTGCTTCTGCACCTTCTTGTGCATTAACTCCTAACTCCTCGTTATCAACGAGAATTTCACGTCCACCACGAGTATCAGCGTCCAAACCAAGTTTTCTTTCAACCATGTGTTATGTGCCGGCGTAGCCGCACATGTCTGCACATGTCTGTATGCTTGATATCTGTAGGCTGTACCGCACCTATATAAGCCGTACTTGTCGAGGCTAAGGTGCTCATTCATTCATATTCCTGACTTCCGCCAACACCTGGCTAATAAAACTCCGCCAAGCTTCATCGTGTTTAACTTGCCCTGCATATGTGGTGGCCCAAGTATGTGTGTTGAACTGAACTCACGCTCGCAGAATCGATAAGTGATTAATTGGATTACAAGTGTCCAATAACTGACTATATCGTAACATTATAACATCTTGTTTTTGAAGAGAGAACAGCTCTAGGAGGGAAATCCCTAAAGTACGGAACGATGGAGCGCCCGGAGCGGAACGTTCCGTGGAACTGATATTACTAGTCCTAAAATCCGGAACGCACGGAACAGTTACGGAACTCTCACAAACCTCGCTCCCAGTTGTGGTAAGTGATGATGGAACACGCAGGAACAGTTTGACCCAGTAAACAATAATGAAACCCTACAATAATCAAGCTGCAACGATCCGTTCCGTAGTGCCCGCAACGAACCGTTCCGTAGTGCCCGGAACGAACCGTTTCGTAGTGCCCGGAACGTTCCGTTCCGTAGTGCCCGGAACGTTCCGTTCTATAGTGCCTGGAACGTTCCGTTTCGTAGTGCTCGGAACGAACCGTTTCGTATTGCCCAGAACGAACCCGGAAGCTGTAAAGCGCCCGGAAACACTAAAGATATGGAACAACGAATCTTTATGCATTCATGCCCGATACGAAGGAACTTGCGCAGCAAAATTTGAGTGGAGAGATAAAATTTGAATTCTGAATGATATCGTGGAACGAAAGGAATACATGTTCCTAATCGCTCGGAATATTTCCAGAATACACTACATTGCAGCAGTTATGTGGTTTTGTGTTCGATTACGAACTCTCTGACACGCTTCAAGTTCGCAGCTCCGTAAACATTTTCTGAACCAAAGACCAAACTAATGTACGACAGAGTTTGGCATGAGACGTGAACGGATAATGTTGGGAAAATGAAATTGTTTGCCAATAATATATCTTCCCAAGAAATGGAGGTCGTTATCAAAATGACAGGAGCAAGGTGTGTTGAATGACCCGTGATTGTCGTTTACCTGACATCTACATACTATAGGGTGTTGACCGGGGCAATGGCCCTTTGCTGAGTATAGTCACGTGGTTGTTCGTCTCTTATGTTTGACAGCTCGTTGCAGGTAGTAACCTGTGACTCATGTGTGCTAATGTACATCTGCCCGAAATTTATGCTCGTTGACAGGGAGCTAGCATTGAAGTGGACGGCTTCTTGTGAGTCTAGATTGCTAGGATACTGCTCTATAGAGCTAAACTGGAAGGCTTCTTGTGACCTTTGCTTGCTTACGTGAAGGTGGGAAGCTGCTACTAACCTCTGTTAATTTTTCAGACAATCCTGATATTTCGGGTTGGGTGGCGGATCCTAGGTCTTCGCTACTTCCGACCCGATTGAACGGACATCAAAGGACTCCAAAGACTTGTAGATTCTTCAGATTTATTTCTCGGCCCGTGACGCCGTAAACTGCACAACAAGGACATTTTCAGGTTCGGCAACAAAACGAGGAATAGCCATTTAATAAGGAAACTCCTAGTTCAAAAATATAGATGAGGAGTAACTGATTAAAGCATGAAGGGCAACTAAGCAATGCTAGAACTAAGGTATCTCAATGACAATGATCCATCACGCCAGTCTCCAGAGTCTGGTAGCTCACGTGTCGACTCATGTTAGCAAGAATTCCAGTTCTGGGAAACAACGATACGGATAGTACTCCACGCTCAGAAAAACTTGTAAGGACTCATAAACATATCAATGATAAATGTCAAAAGCCAAACACATAACACAGTGGGACAGCTATTGGAATATCTGGTCAGAAAAAGGCACGACTTTTTAACTGGGGGGCACATTCTGTAAAACACATTTTGTAACACACACATAGGATAATAGGAAGACAGTCTACTCACGCACATTTCAGTGAAAATTGTCAAAGGCCAAACACATATCGCAATGAACGGCTATGGGAATATCTGGACAGAAAAAAGTAAATTTTCTAACTAGGCAACACATCTTAAACTTTGTGTGGAGCACACAGCATTGTACAAAAATCCAATTTCGTAAACATGCACCTGGAGGTTATTTATTTAGCTTCCCGTAAAATTTCTGAACTGTTAAATATGTGCGCTGTATCAAGGGTTTTCACCCTCAGTGGGACAACTGACACCGCTATATATATACTCACCAACAATGGGGAGCGGTATTCTCATGCCTCTATTTTCAACCTACATAAAGGAGGCTATCTCAACAAGTTCTTTACTCTACCTGTTGAAAGGAGGTTCAGAAAAGGTTTGGTCTCTGATGCAGAGGCAACACTAAAAAGAGAACGGTAAATTATCATTCACGCTAAATTTCACAGGCAAGCACGACGGCTTATTCAGCCGTAGATTAATCACAGCTTAAAGTTAATGTACATGAATACAGCAGATCAGTTATAATTATTTTAACATCATCCTGGCTATCTCATTGATCAGCCTAACGCTGAAAACTGTTAAAATGATTCAGCGCAGGTTCCTACGCATTTTTCTTATAATAATGTTGAGTGAATGCTCTGGGAGTTGCTGAATTCATTTGGGCTCAAAATTAGCTAAACTCAAGTTGGATCATTGTATTAAATTTGAGAAAGATTCTGACTATCACTCGTGTCGAGAAGTTTTAAATTTCTCAATTTGGAGACAGGTGAACCGTCCCCAGAACAACAAGTACATGTTTGCTATCACCCCGAGTATACAAAATCACAGGGGCAGTGAACACACAAATTTCTGGACGTATTTTCAGACTGCTTTAACTCTAAGCTTCCACCCTGCTGACTGCGCAACTTGCTCAGCACATTATTGACATTCAAAAAATGTACTTTATCTCTCAGCCAAAAAATACAAGAATCTGAGCTGTGCACTGTCAATATATGAATTTCTTAATACAAGCAAACTGTTTACATCTTATGAGGCACCCGTTCAACAGTTTAATCTTTCTTAAGGCAAAATGTTGGCTGCAGTGATTTTTGTGGCTACAGGATACACTTCTCTTAAACTGCTGGCTACCTTAATTCATATAATTAAATTATCAATTTCCCAGCATCACAAAGCAGCACACTAGCTGGAGTAAGCACTGAAAAGATTTCACAGAGGCTAGCCTGACTCAATGTAGGTGGTTCGCCGGTTGCCAGAAGCATCATTGAATGCTCTAGGAACCGGCTGTTCACCACTATCTAGCACTGTGACAACACATAGAAATAAAAGAGACTAAATTAGAGTTATGAATCTCTAAGCAATATTTCTTACACACAATTACACTGGGAGAACTATAAATAGTGAGAACTTTCCAACTTGATGGCTGCAGCCAAACAAAGCCTCTACGCTGAGTTTGCGGACCAGCGCGTATCGTTCGCGATGATGTTGCCACAAGGTTATCCAAAATTCGCGTTCTGTAAGACGCGACACCTGATGAATTGCAATCTAAAAATATGCTCACGGTAGATGCCGTTGATGAAACATTGAAAATTGAATAGGAACTTCTCGAAGACTAAGCCCATTCGAAACTATGTATTCAACCGTACCGCTCAGATTTCATGCTATGCCGTTCTCAGGGTGGGTAGTAAGTAGACGAGTAGAGTTTCAGCGTGTACTTGACGTAGAGACAGGAACACCAAATGCGCCCCAAGGGCGCTCCGCACTACCTTATATACATCATATTTGCTTAGGTCAGCATACGCACTGCGGCGGTATCCACCCAGGGCGTTGACCTGAATACGCACGGACAGATGCACAGAGAGAGTACGCACTTGTGACGGCATACACCTCCCCCCATGCCCTGGTATATTTACCAATATAAGAATCAATCAATTGAAGTTTTAAGAATCGTAACTTACAATTTTAACACAGGAAGCTAAAAACATCCTAGGTAAAATATCTCCAATTGAAAAGTACTGTGTAACAAAACAACTATCATTTTAGGAAAAGAAACAACGCATCGAATTAAAAGTGACTGGACATTGTAAAATGAAATCATTCACACCCCCACCACCAAGAAAATCGGAAGAGCCGCTGCTCAAATTCACATACTGAACGCAATAAACCTAAGTTAATAACAGAATACACGTCCCGAAACACAGTCGTGAATAACGCAACACAAAAAAAATCCGTTAACCAAAAACTATAAACTGCATCCATAAACGGTAATAGAAAACTCCACGGTCATCGGAACCAGGATTCAACTAACTTTTCAGTGTAGAAACACGTCAGCAACATATCGAAAATAAATGCTAAAGAAAATAATCGTTGCACATGAAAAAAGAAATCTTCCCAGAAACATTCGTTAAGGATTAAGGCAATCAGGCAATATTTATTCAAAAAAATTTTCGTTTCGTACGCAGAAGAAGGAACTAAACAACTGGGAATCGTTACACATAAAAATGAAACGCCGCATGAATATGCTACGGAAAACTTCGTTGACAACCACAGAGTTTGGTTATTATGAAAACAATATCACGCGGAAAAAAAAATTTTACATATATACGCGCATGAAAATGTTTATCGAAACTGCTATCAAATTTAATTTAAATCATCAACATCATCGTAGAAAGAAATCCGATTCAATCGAAATTGAAAGAATGCATACTGTATATTTGAACAGTCGTCTATTCCCGAACGTCAATCCGAACAAGAGAAAAATTGGTACCAAACTCATCAAGAAGAAAAATAACTGAGTATCTGAGTAACTGCTTCAATTGTAATTCGACTGAGGTACGCAAAGTGAAGTTTGGCAATTAACCCCCACCAACAAAAAGTAAAGTGAAACTGCATTTGAAGAACATATTTCGGAAGCCAAATGAGTTATCGGGTAGGAAAACAATAACAGTAAAAATTACCAAAATCAAAACACCTCTTCCAAAGTTGATCAACAACGCAAGATGATACTATCAGCGTACCACCAAAAGGAGAATACCACCGGAAATGTAGAACGTAAGAAAAAAGAAAAAAAATATCATGTATTAACGAACAGCCTCATCAACTAATTATGTAGGCATTATCGTAAACAAAATTAAGGAAATTCGTAAAAAATATCTGATTCCCCCAAAAATCGAAAACAAATGTGCACACATTACGCATGAAGATAATGAAAAATATTTTTTTTTTGTAAACAACGCAAGAATATACGTATTTTAGTTTCATCAACAGTCGCCATGAAATTTCAATTTCCGTAAACATTGTTGCACTCTATACAGGTCAATTGCTAAACATAAAGAAAACGAAAATGGAAAATCGCATCGTTGAAACAACAACCAAATTATAATCACTCAAACATAAGTAAGAAATAATGCAATTTAGAACAATACATTCTTTAAGGATAAGAAGAAATACGCATAAGGGAATTACAACGCATTGCCACTGAAAATTTGTTGACAAAATTTATCGCATGAAATTATCTACTGTAATCGGAAACCAATTTATACATTTTCGTGTACGTGAATATGATATCATTTTCGAGCATCATCGCTAAAATTCGAAGGGTATAAGAAAACCTTATAACTAATTCCTGAGGTATATGTTAAATCTAAATAACACTATGTCCGTTTATAACGCATGAGGAAAAATAGTGTCGCTAAACGACGCGCGAGTGTATCAACCTCACCGTTTCAAAAACATTCCACGCCGTCGCCTACACCTCGTTCGTCGCCTGTGGGTGACGTAACTGCGGCTCGGCAGTGCTTGACCTGAGCAGCTGACGTCGAAGCAACGCGTCCTCAGAACGGAACCTGCCTGCTAGCAAATTCAGTTCACGACGAAAGTAAAAGAGACAGACTCCTATCGCCAAGGTCGCTGGGAAAAGAAAAGGAATCCTAAATCAGTAACTCGATCCGGTAGGATGTCGACTAAAGCGTTCGCCGCAATCCAGTCCTTGGAAACACGTCCCTGGTGGTGCTCTAACGCATTGGTTAGAGCCTCCACCGAGACATGCGTAAGTCTGTTCCCCATCTTGAAGGTCAGGTGGCGATGCGTGCGCAGTCTGAAATCGGAAACAAATACAGATCAAATTAGCATGGCCACACAATTTAAAAATTGTAATCAGGTATTGTTACGTCAATTTAATGAAAGGAACCAATGGTGACAGCTTGTGACAGCTGCAATGAAAAGAACAAACAGCATATCTGCACGCAGCAGATCCCACACGCTTTCGACAGCTGCACACTCAATTGCAAAACAAATCGGGCGACGACGCTCCAAAACAACTCGGGAGCCAGCCTTCGCTCCCACAGCAATGAGGGGCCGCGTTTGTAAACACTGGAGGTTATTGAACCGTGCAAGGCTCTCGGGCAGATGTAAACCTTGGTGGTAAAATGAAATGTCTACATACTCAATCACGCACGTAAAAACTACGGTACACCAAAAACGAAACGAAAATATAAGGTAAATACATAAGGTTATATAAGGAAAGTTCCAATTAAAAATATACGTAAAATTAACATCGAAGCAAGAAGCACACAATAGTATTATGTGAACATAGTAACATCGTCAGGCGTAAGTCACATAGTTTTCAGTCAACAATTTTTTACGTAAAGGTAGTACATGATTTTTGTTACTCCTGAATGTTTTATTACCAATTTTGATTTCCACGTAATTTCTATTAATTTTTGTGATAATTCCCGGCCCATTCCAGGCAAGATCTAGTTTGTTTTTTCGCATATGATTGCGCAACAATACACGGTCACCAAGGTCAAAATTTTTATTTTTGCGTCGAAGGTTGTGATACATGGTTCTTTCACTGGTGTTATTTATTATTGTAGCTCTAACGTTTTCAACAATGCGGGCAGCTTCTTGAGCACGAATTCTTATTATATCCACGTTCGTGTCGTGACTGTAATTTGGTTCGAAAGTTATGGCGCTGAAGCTCGGACACGTATCGCGATTGAAAACAATGAACGAGGGTGTATCCCCCAATGTGGTATTTAAACTATTGTTTATCGCGTTCTCTGTGCTGTTGAGACACTGATCCCATTCGGTATGCGCTAAAGAGTTAATATATAATTTTAATAAACTTGTAATCTTGCGATTATTTCGTTCAACAATAGCGTTACTGTGAGGACTCCAAGGGAGGACCTCTTTTTTCGCAATACAATGAATTTGAGAGAATTTTTTAACTGCCGCAGATTTAAATTCAAGAGCTTGGTCACTTAGAAGTGTTTTGGGATAGCCAAAGGTTGAGAAGCAGCTGTCCAGACAAGAGACAACTGTATCTGCTAATCGATCTGCTGTCGCGTAAAGCTTACAGTAACGCGAGAATAAGTCAATTATAATTAGAATATATTTATTCTGCTGATCTGTGACAGGTAGAGGACCAAGAAAGTCCATTGATACCACCTCGAACGGTTCTTTAGCGATGGGAGCGTCTAATATTTTAATAGGTACAGTACTGTTGGCTTTAAGAATTTTACATACATCACGCATTTTGACAAATTTACGTATGATACTCTTCTCTAATGAATGAAAATAACGCAACTTAAATTTAAACAACGTATGCGTGGCATCAGTATGATATAAGGAATGTATACTGAGCACCGCCTTGTTCATTAGCGATGTCGGTATAACCGAAGTGAGAATAGTACTTTCCCTAGAGTCTATTTGTCGTCGTCTATAAAGTATGTCGTTCAGAATTAAGTATTTTTGTAAGTCAGGGATCGTAGATTGTCTACTAGATAGTAATGCGTCTTTAACCTCAGAACAGAATGGGTCTAGTTGTTGCTCATTTCGAAATTCGTCTAAAGTCCATGATACGTCTTTTAACTTAGGTACGTAGTCGGTCAGTCTGGGTTTTTCACTCGCCTCTGGCGCCACTAGATTAGAGGGCGTCGCGTCTGTTTCGTCTACGTCGGCGGTCAGTGCACCACGGCGTGTAGTTACTGCGAAGGCGTCAACCTCATTGAACTCTGAGCATTCTTCAAGATCAGAAATAGTTAAATGCTCGGGTAATCTACTTAGGCAATCTGCAACTAGATTCTGTTTCCCGGGGAAATATTTTACTACGGGTTCGAAAGATTGAACTGTTAGACACCATCTGGCCATAGCCGAATCGTCAGGAAGCTTTTTGAAAAACAAGGGGTGTAAAGGTTTGTGATCAGTGTAGAGATAGATCGGATATCCAAGAATGAGATATTTAAATGCTTTCAGCGCGCTTACAATGGCGAAGAACTCTTTTTTCGTCGTTGAATAGCGCTTTTGTGTTGAGTTTAGACTTTTACTGTAGTAAGCAATGGCCTTCATAGATTTATTTGAGTCATTATCGTGTTGCAAAAGTACCGCACCGATACCAAAATTAGATGCATCAGTAAATACATGGAAGGGCTTACTGAAATCAGGATGCCGTAAAACGGTATCTGATGTCAAAACAGATTTTATTTTCTCAAAAGCTTTCTGACATTCAGGCGTCCAGATAAATTCAACGTTTTTTCGTAATAACTGATAAAGTGGATATGAAATTGAACCAAACATTGGGATATGCGTCCTAAAGTAGTTTGCTACACCCAAAAAACTTTGCAATTCCTTCACATTTCTTGGAATCGGAAATTTTTGAAGCTTCTCTGATTCTTTGCATCGAATTCCGTCTGCCGACACGATGTGTCCAAGATATTCAATTGAGCTTTTTAGGAAATGACATTTTTCAAGTTTAAGTGATAAATTTCCCCCACGTAGCTTCTCAAAAACACTCTGTAAATCTTTCAGATGTTGGTTCATGGATTTGGAAAATACTAGTATATCATCAAGGAACACAAAACATAATTTACCGATGATATTTGTAAGAACAGAAGAAATGATTCTTTGAAAAACAGATGGACTCGAGGCTAACCCGAATGGCAACCTCTTGAACTGAAATTTCTCGTAACCGATACTGAACGCGGTGAATTTACGGCATTTTTCCTCCAACTCGATCTGATGAAAGGCAGAGCGGAGGTCGAGACTTGAAAAAATGCTATTACCACCTAGAGAGTAAAGTACTTCGTCTATGCGGGGAATGGGGTAACATTCCTTGATAATTATTTTATTGAGTTCGCGGAAATCAATCACGGGACGTATCTCGCCCGACTTCTTTTTAACAACAAGTAAAGGAAAATTGTATTCAGAGCTCGATGGTTCAATTATTCCTTGATTCAACATCTGTTTATTGGCTTGCAACAATTCGTTTTGATACTTATGTGGAATTCGATATGGAGGGATGTTAAGTACTGGAGCATCAGGTTTTAATTCAATAGCATGTCGCATGACATTCGTGACTGCAATATTTTCGCCTTCGAGAGTAATTACGTCTCTAAAATCGTTTAATAAATTTATCAGTAATGGTTTAGCATCATCATTTTCACAATTTACATCGTCACACGTCAGAGGACGTCTCTCGTTACTACCCCCTTCTGGGACAACATCTTTGTGTGCATTAATTCCTACTTCATCAACACGATTATCGTTACCACAATGCCTCGTTTCTACAGATACTACCCCAACGTCTTTACCAGAGATGGCATTGAAACTTCCACCATTAACACTGTCGACTTCGGGTAGATCCGCATTATCTTGGGCATCGCACAAATTTGCATCTCGCACAGCTTCGTGCACGGTAGACATGTAAATCTCGTGTTCAATTTCCATGTCGTCAAATTCTTCAATCGTACTTAACATCGTATTGTCGCTTATATATACCACGTCCTCCGAGACGTTCAAAAGCATTACAGGGACAAAACCATTTGACTTGATATCCACAACTGATTCGGCGACATAAATACCATTCGCGAGAATTGTCTTATTCATAATATACTTTCCGGGCTTAGCCTTTTTGACATACCCATTAATAACACGTAAACAATTCCTTGGCATTTCCACTGCTCCACAATGAACAACTATTTCTCGTTTTTTACTATATTTCAAACCTCTCGCATGTTCCTTAGTTTCTCTTATTTTCTTCGCATGCTGTTTATTTTTTACTTTCCCATTATTTTCTCGCCCTGCCGTTGGGCCTGGGGTACCCCTCTCTTCTGCAGTATTAATCTCTAGGCCATTTTTATCGCCACTTTCTTGGCTCGCAATTTTTGATTCTCTCTGCTTCAGCAGATATTTCCTTATTTTTCTCCTATTCGCAAGCATGTCAGCCATTAGACATTCTGGATTACTTATGGTATTGAAAAATATATCCTTCCTACTTTGCTCGTGCAATTCCTGCACATCATGAAACGGTACTTTAACTCCGTCGAGAACGATAACACCTTCTTTAAAATTTAGCACGGCGTCCTGCAAAATATCTCTGCCAAGGATTACGTCATATCGAAATTCGCTATTCTTCAGCAGCAAAGCGCTAGTTTTAATTTCTTTATTATTAGGCAGGGTAATGCAAAGATCAACCTCTCCTGTCACTTGGCTTTTTGAATTTATACCTCTGATACTCAGAGCACTGGGCTTAATTTGCTCATTAAGACCCTTGAAATTACGATAACTCACTAAACATCGGTCGCTACCACTATCTATGAGAGCGCTCATCAACTTTGTATCATGACGTAGAATAATTGTAGGCTTCTTAGAACGCCGTAATGAAAATAAACCATCGCTTTCTTTCCTTAAACGACCTTCTTTCATTATCGTCGCTGACAAACAAACTTCTACAGGTAGTTCAGAATTTACACCTACATTAAGTTCTTGTTCACCTAGTAATTCAAACTTATTAGTACAAGGAAATAACGGATCCACCACAGCAGTCGACTTTATAACAGTATCTGGTTTCAACACCACATTTTTGGTGACGGGGATAGTAGCTGCAATCCCGGGCACTGGTAACTTCCTCTCTACACCAAGACTCTTTGAATTTTCCGATTTTTCTCCGTCTACTCTAAAAAATCTTCACCCTCGCAAGATGCAGCGTAGTACGCTTCACCTCGTCCTCTACTACGACCACGCGAATGACATTCACGTGCAAAATGGCCCGTCTTGCCACAAGTGTAGCAAGCATGACCGCGGAAATTTGATTTGCTTTGGCCTCTTTTAGTCGTGCACATACTTTGAACATGACCTGCGGTATTGCACAGTGAACAAAATGATTTAGATTTATCTTTACTAGTCTGTTGTGGGTTAACTACCTGAGCCTCGTGGCACTCCAAAGAACCTAAAGGTCGATCTCCAAAATATGAATATTGTCTCCCCCTTTGAATTCTAGCAGGTCTCCAATTGCTTCTGAAAAATGGCCTCCGACCTTGAAAACGTCGGTTGTTGTTTTGAGATGCATAGTAAACTTCGGGAAACGAGTCCTTCTCGTCCCACTCACTCTCTTCAGGTACAACCGCAAGGTAAGTCTCTCTGGTTTGATACGTGGACTGGGTATTGTTTTTGCGCGCAATTATTTCTCTACCCTCAGGATTATTACGCACAGCGGAAACGAGACGAGCTAACAATTCTTCAGAGGTATTGAACGGCCTCGAGAAGATTTTTTTACAAAAGTTCTCCTCTAAAAGAGGCCCGAGAACGGCTATAGCTAGACTGAAAACTACTAAGTCACCAGAGAATTTCTTTAATTCGTTTGCGTTCGTGCTTGCAATTACGAATGGATGTCTTTGTATTGCTACTTCTGTACTATTTAGAATTTGGTCACTCAAATTTCTTATTTTCGATATTGCCATAACCAATTGGGCTGCCAGCCCTTCATTACGTAACAGCCGTAACTGATTTAAATCGCACGCTAAGGCATGAACTGAACGCTCCCCCTTAGACACGTAGATATCATCTAAAATTTCGATAACCTGATCGAAGGAATAATGAACATCAGGGTTTACTAATTTCGTGACTACTCCATTAAAATCGCCAACACTTTTGTGTGCGCTTCGCACGAGTAACTCTTTTTTGGCGTCATCGGAAGTGACGTCGGGCAACAAGCACATGTAGGATTTTAAGTTTGCGACATGCGTCCGAAAACTCTTTGTTTCACAAAAAATTGGGTCACTGAGACGAGGTCTCCCTCGGAACAAGGGAAGCTCTGCACTGGACAGTATAGTACTGCCCCTTTGTAAAGTTGTTGTTACACTACCACCCGTCATCGGTCCACTAGAGGACGTCATTGTAGTCACACTTGGCGTACTGAACGACACAGTCTGTGTACTAACAGTGGTCGTGATTACCGTCGTGGTCTGTGGCCCAGACATAAACACACTTGTTGGAGTATGTGCGCACGTACCAGGTAACGTACCACTAAATGCTGGAACAGAAACTCTTCCGCTACTAGTAGTTGTATCCGTAGAACGGATAAATTCAGGTTCTGAATCAGAGTCTCCCATCATTTATCGCAACAAGAAAACAAGTTTTTCGCACAATGCTAAAAAAATTGAATTACAATTGAAAAATCCCACAGTCCAACGCAAGATTCCTACGCCACAAAAAAAATAACACTGCAGAACCCTAAAAATTTTACCTCGCAAAAAAATTAATCACATAACAGAACGCTAAAAACTCACGTTACTAAAATGGATATAGCACACGGTTAAATCTCCAATTAAAAATCACTGAAAATTTAAATCCAAAAAATTTTTTCTTGCGACTTGCAAACCGAACCGAAACCAATTACTAACAAGGAACTCGTTACACGAATTCAATGGTATCGATCCCAACAATTTTTGAAACAACAAACAACAATTTTTGAAATAACAAAACGCAACAAAATAAAAACTGACGAAGTCACGGAAAATTATCTAACAATCCCAAACAATGACATTATAGTTACAGAACAATCAACTGGGAATCAGCAACGCAGCTACGGCAGAGCAGCTCCTGCAGGCAGGGAGTCGTCACAGCTGTCGCCAAGGTCGATCTGGTAGACTGCCCAGTAACAGCAACAGCAGGTGCTGCACAGCCTGTCTCAAGGTCGTCTGCGTAGCACAGGCACAGGCACGGCAGACGAGATTCAAGGTCGTACACGCAGCGCTGACACACAGCGGAGTAACGATGGGAGCACGAGCACGTTCTTGGAGTGTTTACGTATGTTCACGGTTCCACACTGCGCGTAATCGCACAGCCCACTGTTTATGTATACGTATTAATTACGTTAACACAGCTTCAGGAGAAATTTGAAACAACACTGTTCGGTATGTAATTTCCTATCACATACACAGTACACAATTGTTCTCGGAGAAACAGACACTGTAACAGTTCGTAGAATTGTTCTGAACTCAGCTACTTATGCATACAACTGTCGAACGACCACGTCACTATTTCCGATGGAAATTTACGCACAATTTCATAACGCAGTGGTCTCCTTCCTGCTCCAGGTCGACACGCGCTTTGTAGGGCACTCCTAAGGGTATATGCAAATCCAAATTATAAGAATTCAGCATAGTTTCTTCAGGGATACGTTTTACCACGAATCTAAACACGTTATTATATACTTGCGGTGCTTCTTCAATTTCTCTTCCCGTTTCCTCAGTATTCTCCATAGCAGAGTCGTCGATGTTACCAAAAATATTCACGTCACACGAAGCGAAGCGTAGACCACCACACGGAGAACTTTCACTAACCTCCGTAGACACGCGATCTTCAAAATCGCCGTCGATAAACCAGGCGGAAATTCCCGATATCGTCAATCACCGTAGTCGCTGCATCCAAATCACAGCACAAGTACCAGGTATAATTTCACGTCGTGGGTACGTACTCACTGCCACCAGTATGCCGTATCTCAGGGTGGGTAGTAAGTAGACGAGTAGAGTTTCAGCGTGGACTTGACGTAGAGACAGGAACACCAAATGCGCCCCAAGGGCGCTCCGCACTACCTTATATACATCATATTTGCTTAGGTCAGCATACGCACTGCGGCGGTATCCACCCAGGGCGTTGACCTGAATACGCACGGACAGATGCACAGAGAGAGTACGCACTGACGGCATAATGCATGATTGAATTAGCGTCTTAGAGAGCATTAGCTAAGCTTTCAATAAAAAATGAGGCGAACGAAATTTGATTTTTTTAATGAGAAAAAAACATATAAATGAAACTAAGAAAGGCAACAATATTCAGCAGCTATCAACAAGTCCAACATAGAGCTTTGAAGACGAAAGTATTAAGGTAATTTTTACGTCGAAAAAATTATTAAACATTTGAAAAGTAAACAAGGAAAATAAATTACAGTAAAATTTTTCACTCCATTCGCAAAAATTGAAGGATTACTCTGGAAATCATTGGTTAACCATTTAACATTTAATTATTAAGTAAATACAACAAAACACATATATGTTCATCTTTATATTTCCTTTTAACAACAAGGCGAAGGGATTTTAAGGATGTTCAGAACGATCGACAATTCAATATAAGGACATCACTGAAGAGAAGGCCCCTTATCTATGAACGAAAAATTTGCAGTAATCATTTATGTTTCGAAAGCGTGTGAGCCTGAGAAACAGCTGACGAAACACTTTTTCATGCCTTGCCCGGCCGCACCCACGTCAAAGTTGCTCCACTCTGTGTGCGTGTGTTTCAGCGTCCGTGTGCGTGTAGAGTGCGTCATGTACACTGGTACAGAGTTTAACTCATTGCCAGAAGTCGCTGTATCATCTAACCATAATGAGCTTACAAGATTTCGCAATGAAGTAAAATCATGCACTGGCTCACCAAAAATTGCCAGTGGTGATTTAGAAATTGGCATGCTGAGCGTGAACTTATTTGCAATATGGAAGGAGTTCAATTACCCGATCGTTTTACATTGCTGCCTTTAGCAGCGAGGTAGAAAGATCAGGAAAATGTTATGAGCATTGAAATTGCGATTAAAAGCCGCACAGAGTTAGACTGGATAAATGAATTCTCGCATAAAAATGTTAGCTGGACTAGGCAAAACGAGAAGGAAGCGACAATTATGGGATATAATTTTTTTCGCTAAAATCTTAAAAGTCAGTTAATCAAATTTATTTGGCGTAAATATGCGTTAAAGGCATCTTATAGAACGCTCCAGCACTTGAATACTTTATTTAATTTATATTATTAAGAGCGTGTTAGAATACTTTTATTTCATTGAAATTAAAAAGTCTGTTAATTTCTTGAATTAACTGTATATTTATAATAAAAACTAAAGAGATTTGCACTACTAACTATACGTCGTGACATGCGAACGATGCATTATGACATACGGTAGAATCGCAGTAACTGATCTCATTTGGTTTAACTCATAATATAATGTCATTTAAGACGGCTGTGACTTTAAGGGTAGAGTGAAACATAGAGTATTTTAATCCATTGCTAAATGATACTTCTATGGGAAACCTATAAAACTTTACCTCATTGTCAGAACTCGTTCTATCGTCGAACTATAATGAGTTACCAGATATCGCAATGCACTTCATTTATGCACTTGCTTTAGTTGCTTATAAAAAATTGTCAGTCGTGATTTAGAAATGACCTTGTACAGTGCAGGCTTTTGTGCAATATGGAAGGTGTTGAATTACCCGATGGTTTTAAATTCCTGCCTTTGCCGGCGAACGGTAAAGATCAGGAAAATGTAATGAGCATTGATGTAGCTATTAAAAGCCGCACCGAGTTTAACAACTGGTTAAATGAATTCTCGCAGAAAAATAGTGTTAGCTGGACTATGAAGAGAGGAGAAAGAAAGCGCAAGAATCAATTGGAACTCTACTACGTTTGTCACCATGCGGTGCGGAAGCACAAAGGAGTTAAAATAACTAATACCAAGTAAGTACTTCATTTAAAACAAATCTTTAATGTATAATCGTACAAATATTTAATTACATGCTTCTAAGTTACATTGAATTGTGCTCGCAGTTTCTAGAGAGCGCTTCCTGTTTTTTATATCTGCATGTATACTTACGTGTGACACGGACTCCTTACTGTAGTTACAAGTTAGAAATAGGTAAATAAACGTGTAAACAAATGATAATAAAAAACTAGGCAAGTTTTTTATACAATCAGTTAAGTGCAATTATTTAAATTTAGCTCGGTTAATTAAACTTTGACATATATTGTTTAGGTTGACTCAAGTTTGGTTTGTTTGAGCCTAGTTACTTATTATGTTCAGTTATTCGTTTAAATATTTCAATAACTAGGATTTCCATTTATTATTTTCATTAATTTTTGGCCGTTAGGCAAGAACTCGCTCCTATTTTATTTCAAATATCCTTTATGCACGAAACATGGTTGAATATGAAAAAGTACTTCATTTAAAAAAAGTTTTGCATTGTAAAAGTCATATGCTTTAAGCATATTATATAGTACTAGCAGTAATTATTTGTGAACGATCTGAAGAACATAAATAACTACTGTCAAACTGAACTACACCCATGAGAAATAAATATTTCATCGTTTTGACAGAACCTAACTAAGGCTTCATTATATTTGTCAATGCAAACGAACTAATCGAAGCGTGGTGAAACTTTTTCCCGCCGAACTAGGACGGACCACTTGCATATATTTTTCACTATTTTTGCTTTATTCAGTAGACACTTCTTTGGGTTAAAAAATTACTATGGTTCTCGTACAAAAATACTTGTGATGCTAAAGTATCAAGGTTTATGTGAAGTATTACAAATATTTAATTTCTTCACATTTAAAGGAGCTTACACTGTTTGCTTGGATATATCAGTATAGCTAATTTTTATTTCAGTTGTCCGGCACGATTAAAAGCGGTCATCAGCACTGAAGGATCGACACCTCACCCATGCGTATCACCTTCACTGGCCGCCACAACCATTCGCGCTCCTCCGCTGCTATCCTGAGCGAGTTCAGTATGTCAGGAAGCACCAAGGAAGAGTTTTACTCCTACTCTGAGCAAGGTGAGAATGAATAATTTTTAACTTATAATTTACTACTGTAAAGCATGATTTTACCTGAGAAGTACAAGTATGAATACTATCCTAATTTTACAAGTATCGATATTACAGTTGTGGCACTATGGTACGTTTATTCAGGCATGTTCCTCAACTAAATCTATGCAGTTACTTCTGGTATCCATAACCGTGCAACAATAAGGTTATAAATGTCACCCCCTCCCCTTTCTTTAATTGCAAGTCCAGAAAAAAATGTTAGTTAAATTTACGGCCCAGTTGTTTAGTATTACAATATGCAATTAGTTTTTTGTGGTGGGTTATTTGACTCAATATACCTGGTAAAATTGACACTTTGATGCATGTCTTATAATAACTAGCGTATAGCATTTCTTACTTTTTACAATTTATATATCACTAAGTTGGGTGGATTATTTCTGATAAAATGGAAAAGAATGACGAACGTTTGAACAATTAGTGAATTTAATTCAGTCAAAAAATGTGTTTTCTGTTGCTATTTAGAGATTCAGTTATGTCAATATTTTCTTATTCTACTTGAAAATGTGTGTATTTGTAAATAAATATATTATTTAGCTCTTATTTTTGACGGTGAAGTTATATTGAAGTTGATAATGAGTTGTTCGTTTCTTATATCTCATTATAGAGCCCATATTTCATGAAAAATGTGAACAAATACTAAATATATAACAATATGAGCCAAAATTTTACAGGCATGTTTGGTGCCCAAGCTCGACGCCATCACCAACTGAAGCATAATTTTCAAAGTGACATTGCGCTGCTGGCAGACAGAAGATTAAATCCTACATTAAACTCTGTAGTGAGTCTGAGGGCGAGGTGGATGGCACAGAACCACGGTAACTTCGACGACATGTCCGTCTTGGAAGCTATGCAGCGAACCAAGAATAAAATGCCGCAGCATCTCATTAACTTTGCTGAGACTTCTGGTGGATATGTTGCCGTTCTTGTCACCGATTTCATGTATAGAGTTCACAAAGAAATGCAATCAGCCAGCGAGGTGGTGTTTGTGGACACGACTAGCCACGTGGACAAGACCAACGGCTCACTCACCATTCTTGTCTGCTCGAGCGCAGCTGGGGGCCTTCCTCTCGGGGTCATACTGTCCTCAACACAAAGTAAAGAAGATTATGGCAGAGGTATGTGTTTTAATTTGAATTAAAATTACATTATAAAATTATCACCATTACACCTATAACTAACAAATGACTAAAAACTTGCTGATTGAGATATTTTAGTCAAATTTTGTAGCTCTACGTTTTTTTACTGTATGCCCCCCTTTAATAATGTTTTACAGGTTTCAGTCTTCTCCAAGACATGCTGAGTGACGTTGCGTTCAACGGAAAACTGCGCCCTGAGTGTTTCATCACTGATGACAGTGACGCTGAGAGAGGAGCACTGCGCGGGGTGTGGCCTTATAGTAAATTGCTCCTCTGCGTTTTCCACGTCCTGCAGGCCGCATGGCGCTGGTTGTGGAATGCCAAAAATGGTATCGCCAAGGAGCACCGCAAACCGCTGATTTCAGTTCTGAAAAAGCTGGTCTACGCTGAGTCCATTAGTTCCTTCGACCACATATGGTCCGAATTCCTGGATTTAGAACTGTCACGAAATAACTTCAAATGTACCGAGTAAGTAACTGCTTACAAAATCCTTGAAGTTATAACGCATAGACAAAAATTTGATGTAGCTGCACAAAAAACATGAGTGTAACATGATAACATAAATTTAGTATTCAGTTGTAGTATATCAAAAACTGTATTGGTTTCAGATACTTCAGATCAGCGGTGGAACGAAGGGAAGAGTGGAGTTTACCTTGGAGGTGTGGCTCGCTACTGCGTGGTCACAAGTCACAACACTAACAACATGTGTGAGAGCATGATGATGGTGATCAAGGATATTGTCCTCAACAGGTATTGTACTGCTGATGCAGTTTGTAAAAGTTACCTTTTATCGAAGACATTGGCTGAATAGGGAGATAGTAGCCTTATCATCATCGACCTCATTTGGCTGCATTTGTGATTGTAGTTGCTGCCAGAAATTGACTGAAATATAGGTTCCGTCAGCTTTTTTAACAATAACAATGAAATTTATGAATATTACAGTTCTTTTCGAATAATTCCCAATAATTGAAAAATTTAAACATGAAATAAATCAAAACCTACCAAAGTCAATACAAAAATAAAGTACAGCGGTGAGGATTAATTAAATTAATTTTCTATCAGCATAGCAATATTTGTCAAAATTAAAAAATAATGATTACAATGGTGAAACGAAGATGTAACTTATACATTCATTAAATCTTGAAAATATTGAAAGCTTGTGTGTTATATAGTAAATTTTATTAATCCCGTTTATTAGAGTGAAACAACTTTAGATACGCAATTTTATGTGTTAAGAGTCAGAAATGATTAGTGCCCATATATTTTAGATTTAGATTTGAGCACGATTTCAATCTAAATTATTGATGATAGTAATTTTTGTGAGTGACATTAATTAATAATAGTAATTATTGAAATATTTGTGTACAGAAATAAGGCCCACAACGGAGCACAGCTGTTGCTGGTGACGTCAGATGTGTACGACAGTTACCTTCGTTTGGGTCTGTCAGATGTCATCCTCAAAAAAGACAATTCTTCCAAAACTGCCACCAGCACCATTCCTCTGTCAGCTGTTACCCATAATGGAGGAGCAGTTTATACAGTTGATTCTGCTTTGCAAGAGGGCATTCAGTACACAGTGGACCAATCCATCGGCTCGTGCAGCTGCATCAGTGGGAATACAGGCAGCGTGTGCAAACATCAACTTGCAGCGTCTCAGTACAGCGCAGTCCGCCTTCCACAGCTTTACACCTGCACTGCTGCTGAGAAGCCACACTTGTACAAGGTGATATGCGGTGACAAAGCAATGCCAACATCGACTTTTTTCGATGGTTTGTTTGCAGATGCGCCTGCTAACGCAGTATCGGATGTTAGTGAGCAAATAGAGACATGCGACCGAAAAGACAGATCTGTTGATACAGAAGAAGTCGTCGGAACCTCTCCACAGACACTGAATAACTCTCAATCAATTGACGAGAGAATTGATGAATTTACAAGCATGTTTAATAAGGAATTGAAGCGAACTCAGAGCCCCTGCATGCTCGGCGCCCTTGACGTCTTCGAAAAGAGGATGAAAGCCTGTAGGAATCCTGCGCAGGTGTCAACTTTCCTTCGCACTGCAGGTTGTACCCTTTTTAAAGGATCAGGGGCATTCAGGAAAAAAATTCCATGTCAGCCAACGAGCATTGCCAGACGCCAAACAGGAGAACCAAGAGGAAAAGCTGCCTTATTGAAAGGGAAAATAGTAAAAAGAAAAAGGAACTTATCCCTAAATATAGACAGAAATGTGCCAAACGCTAAAATTCATTGATGTCTCATAGAACGCAACAATGCTTTCAAAAGTATTCTTTCATATGTTTCTTAGAGGTATTTGTTTAGAAGTTTGTTCAATAATAAAGCAATGGTAATATTTTTTACTGCAAAATGCCAATCGTAAAAATTCTATACCTCTGTCAATTTATGAAATACAACGTTTCTCATCGAACCGTTGCATTTTATAAATTGATAGATGTATAGAATTTTAACGATTGACATTTTGCAGTAAAAAATGAATATATTCTTTTTCATTTAAACACCGGAAGAACTGAAAATATTTCATAAAGTTAAGTAGTTGAAAAAGCGATCGCAACTAAATTTATTATAAATAATGAGAGCATATGTATCACATATAGAATTAACTATTAAATTTATTAAACGCTAAAATTCATTTATGTCTCATAGAAAGCAAAATGCTTTAAAAAAGTATTCTTTCATATGTTTCTTATAGGTATTTGTTAAGAAGTTTGTTCAATAATAAAACAATGATAATATTTTTTACTGCAAAATGCCAATCGTTGAAATTCTATACCTCTGTCAATCTATTAAATACAACGTTTTTCATCGAAACGTTGCATTTAATAGATTGACAGATATATAGAATTTTAACGATCGACATTTTGCAGTAAAAAATAATGAATGCTTTTTCATTTAAATTCCGGAAGAACTGAAAATGTTTCGTAAAGTTAAGAAGTTGAAAAAGCGATCGCAACTAAGTTTATTATAATTCATGAAAGCATGTCTCACATATAGAAATAAATATTAATACATGCAAATGTCTTTCATTTATATTGTATTTTTCATACGTTATGTGAGAAATTCTGAAAATGAAGTAAAATATCGTCTAATATATCATTGTTGTCACGTAAAGACACAAAAAAAAGGACTAAATTGGTAGCATTGAATAGTGTGGCCATAAGCATTAATATTAATTTAAAAACTATCTTATCGCCTGAGCAACTGAAAAAAGGCGGTATTAATGAGCATCATACTTGTATGTCATATATGACAGGGGAAGGGGGACCATTTCCAGAGGGAAACTAAAAAGGTGAAACATTTCTTCTGAAATTTATAACATTCATTACTTCTTGTGTTAGCGTCAAGTTCTCTTTATCGCCAATGATAGCTTCAAGGTTCCTTTACTTTGCACTGTGCGACCAAAATAGTATATTAAACGAGAGGGCAGTGACAAGTAAATATGCTTATATGAGCACATAAAATTCCTCACTAAAATTTTTTACGTAAATTAATCAATTTATTTGGCGTAAAGATGCACGAAAGGCAGCTACAGAAAGCTGCAGCACTTGAATACTTAAATTTAATTCAAAATATATAGAACGTGTTCGAATACTTTTATTTAATTGATATTAAAAAGAGTCTGTTAATTTCTCGAATTAACTGCGTATTTATAATATAGACCGAAGAGATTTGCATTGCTAAAACTACAGCGTGAAGTACGAACAATGCATTATGATGTACGTTAGAATCGCAGTAACTGTGCTGTTATTTGGTCTAACTCATTATACAATACGTGTAGCTTAAGACGGCTGTGACTTTTACGTGTAAATGGAAACTTATAGTACTTTATTCCATAATTAAACGATACTTTTATGGCAAAATATACTGTATGTGTTTGCACTCAATTATGTCACGCAGCGACGTGAGGCAACTGTTGAAGTGGGCGTGGTTCTTGGTCACGGTGACAAGCCGTTCACGTACACAGACTCGCACACGCACACAGAGTGGAGCAACTTTGACGTGGGTGCTGCCCGGCCTCAATTCTTTTCACTTTGGTACCTAAGCAGCTAATCGGCTAGACTGATCAAAACGCTCACGTTGATGTACACGCTCACGCTGTTGAATACTTTGCGACTTGAATCTTCGTAGAAGAATATGTAGTGTGTATGGAAAGAGAGCACTACTCTGTTAAATTATATTTTTAACTTCATTTTAACAGAAATTAATGACTTACTCCATATCACTTCGCTCAGTCCATATCAGACCGAGTGGGCGTGCGCAATTCTCAATAGCGAGCAGGCAAGCACTCAGTTTTGAGGATTCTCCCTGTTTTCATTAAAATGATTTACCTCGTACCAGGGGCAATTGTTTGGGCTCAGATTGCAGAGTAGGATGACCATTTAAGCGCTAATAAAAGCGGATTTTTAAATTTTACTAAAAATTAGTTTCGGGGTGAGAGATTTTTTAATGAACTTGAGTTCTATGGAAAGTTATGGAAGAGAATGTGAGTTTCTCATTTTTCCACAAAAATGCACTCAGACAGAAACGAAAATGTCATTCCAAAAATGGAGCTTCCTTCAACACACCCGTTGAATACAATATATAGTAACATTTGATGTCTTGAATGACTATCATTATATCACGTATCTCTACCAAGTGCTTTCTATGAATTTTAGCTTTTTTTGCAAAATTACAAAAATATCAGCAGCATAATCAGTTTTCATTAGTTGTCTCATGGGTGTTTCTCGTTGCACCAATGAGGCTGCAAAATTCGGTTAATGTAGGTGCAATAGGAAACGTTTTGATAACAAAAATATAAACTTGAACAAAAAGCAACGAGAAATATTCTCTTAACAAATCAGATTACGTGAATAAATAACGCCATCCCAAACGCAAGTCAGCATACATGTCAAGTATTATGCTCTCCTCTACCATTTAATGAACATCATAAAACAAATAACAAATTGTTTTCAAGCCTCAAGCAAACCATTAGGTCTCTGTAACTACGTGAAGCCATTGATTGACTTCAACACATTGACCGCTATGTGCAAAAACAGTGATCATGTCGCACACCACCTGTCACATGTACTTTACTGCGGGTAGCATCATGGCAATATTATTGCGCTGAGAATTAATTATGAATAATATTGTTGACGATAGTTTATAATTTTTTGAGAAAATATGACACTATGCAATGGAAATGCCAAGTTTATTTTTTGAATGGCTCAATAAATGTTTTGTACTTTTTATTGTAAGAACAAAAAATGCGTCGTAATAGAAGACGGAAAACTTCGGTCGTGTGGGAAAGTTGCGCTGAAAAAGCTCGTTCGAATAGCAGGTTTTTGGAGTATGAGTGTTTATATGTTCGTCAACGTGTACTTCAGACGCAAGAGCAGTAAGTTATGAATATTGATTTAAGAATTTTACCTGATGTAACACAAATGAGTGATAATGCAAGCGACAAAATGAAGTCTCGTCAGCTTTATCAATTCATGTACAAAAATTATGCAATACATAATCATTGATTTTCATATGTGAGCTGCAGTAGCGAAATAACATGAATGAAAACTTTTCACATGATGTACTCAGATCTATTTGAGCTCATATGAAAGCTAAATGATTTAATTGAGGATGCCATAAAAAACTCGTTTTCAATTCAAGTAGCGGCGAATATAAAATAGCAAACGATGCGCTTATCCTACTACGCTTCACGCCTATTTGAGAACATAGCCTTTCGTTCCAACGTAGGTTCTGATGCTTAGCATAGTTGTTGGCTGTTTTCGAAAAAATTGGGAATCTTTCTCTTGTCCAACTTGTGCTTTTTACTCTTCAATTGAAGAATAACCCATGAATGTTATTGACACTGATAATATTAAGACTTTAGGCAGCTCTTCCCCACACTTTGATATGAACACTCGTGAATCTCTGTATACTCGTAAACTAAAATCATCACTTAATATATAACAAACTCGTTCGTAAATCTCTGTATACTCGTAAATTAAAATCATAAAAGAATATATATCAGATTTGTGAATCTTTGTATACTCGTAAACTAAAATCATCACTTAATATATAACACAGTCGTGAATCTCTGTATGCTGGTAAACTAAAATCATCACTTAATATATAACACAGTCGTGAATCTCTTTATACCCGTAAACTAAAATCATCACTTACTACTATATAATACACTCGTGAATCTCTGTGCACTCGTAAACTAAAATCATCACTTAACGTAATTCAGAGCTCATTCCCTGTTAAACAGTTGGCCAATAATCCACTTCCACACTTCTTACTGTTTCTGTTTAGGCTTTTATATAGCACTGGAAAATTGTTTTTGTGTTCTAACCCGCTTTCACGTATTTTACATTTTATTTGCAACAAGCGTGTTCGTTTAGCTGAATTTTGAATGAAAGGTTCACTCGGTTTCAATGTTGTAGAGACCTATCTTATGAATTCAACTTTAGTAATAAATATTTTTAAGATTTTTCGTTTTCATTGTTTTCTGCATCAATACTTTATTTTAATAATCCAAAATAATATTACCTAAAATGCATCTTCTACGCTAAATAAAAATATTTACTTCAACTTCTATTCCACTTCGCTTATGACTCAGCTGTAGACTTGAAAAACTTTAAAGCTGTGATTGTTTACTGGTCTTAAATTTTCTCATTCATTTGGTTAGGAAATCTTACAGTGATGAAAATACCACTATCCAGCTAACTCTGAGATATTGAATTGCGGTGGAGAATAGTGATAAATTCATTATTGTACTTAAAACGAGCGTAGTTTTACCACCACAACGGGAATCCTGTATGGAACACGCCTCTTGTCTTGTACTAGGAAATACTGGTATTTTACTGCTCTATTATCACATTATCATTTCCTTTTAATAACCCAGAGGCTTCCTACCATTCACCGCATCTTGAGATCACTGAAAAAACATTCATCTATTCTAATCCTAGCACGAATTTTAAGCCACTACATGTGAGATATTTTTGAAGTTGAAAAAAAATGTTGCTGCTAAACTCGGAATTAAACGGAACTACTAAATAACAGGTATATCTGCTTCATGAGATCATGATCATTCAACTTCCTATGAATCTATCAAAAATTCTTCGGGAGATTAGGAAACCTTCGCCTGCACCTCGACGAAGAGCAAATTTAACTGCACCAATTTATATGCACCAAATTTAAACACATTTTTCATTTTTTCTTTTGTATCTTTTCATACGAGAGGTTGATGTATCAGAAATGAATTTATGATTGGGTGCTGTTATAAAAATGGTATCTATTCAAATAATTTAAATTAATTGAAACAATTATTTGATAGTCTATAAACAGGAGAAGTATTGTACTTAGAGTGATTACAATCATCACAACTGATCATCAATCCTTGTGCCCCAAAAAAAGCTCGTTGAATTCTAAGGCAGCCCAACAAACTCTGATTTAAGCATTAGCTGAACCTAGTAGCCTTGACCAATTATCACGCTTTATTAACCAAACAGTAGGCTGGTACAAAATGGAATTCCAAACAACTACTAATAAAAAACGTGAAAACGTTTAATAAGAACGACCGAACTGAAAAATCCTAGGTAATTACGATTCAAGACTTATGAAAAAGTGAAAGATATGTGAACGACACATGTCATTCTCTATAAAGTATTAGTTAATATTCTAGCGTAAATTATATTAATAATACTAACCTTCTATAGATGCACAATTGGTCTTTTCATCATTATTACTCAAAAGAAAACATAAATCAATATTAATTTCGAGTTCATGATATAATTTTTTTGCGAATTTCAGCAAGGATCGAGTTGGTTCCAACGAAGGGAAACTGTGTTGACTTTTTTTAAGGAAGAACGAAATTAATTCTATTTTTAGTGTGATCGCACAGAAAGTTAATTTGTGCACGTACTAACTAATCTAATGAGATCTTTGTTGCCATCATTAGTAATTGTTTCGTACATGAAATATTGATGGACATCTGATGAAAATCACACAACTTTAGTATTTTCAGATCTTGGAATGAACCATCCGTAAGAGCATCGTACTGCAATTTGCTTAGCTCTATAGTGCAACAGTGATATTTTCTTTTAATTTAGTTGATGTGCAATTTGTCATGGTACCTTTTCGAGGAGACCTTGGAGATCGATATTACTGAGTAAGCTCCGATAAAAACATGTTTACGATACATCATTTTTGTGACCATTCTTTTTATCTGAGAACTAGTTCCAGAGTGAAAATAACTCGAGAGATTACAAAACTTGGATGTGGCCGATTAAGAAAGTTTACATAATAATTGATAAATTTTGTAGCTTGTTTTTAAAGAATCCGACAATTCCCACACATTATTCGTTCCAAGTAAATATTTTTTTTTCCAGTGTATTTGAAAAGTACAATTTTAAACTCGTAACGCATTCATTGATAACGATTTGCAATTGCTCGCCCCTTTTTTTGTTAGTCGCCAGTCGTAAAATATATTTAATAATATTTATGTGTTATATTCAATAAGAGTTTTTATAAGCATAATTTTAAATCATTGTAAATGTTTTTAAAATCATTAGAAGCATTTGTGAGCAAACTAATTTATTTTCTTCGCAAGACTACATACACATCACTCCAACGCCACCCCATTCATCGCATTTCAGAATAAAATAGACTAGATGGCGGCTAAATAGACGAGTACGTTCCTTCACTCTCGAGAAGCTTTCCAAGTTTCATGCCGTCTAATACGTGACGCACAGCCACCGAAGTAGAATAATAATCAAAATAAACGGTCACATTCGTTTCCATGCTGATTTACGCGCTCACGCAGGTGCCTTTCATTTCCAAAGAAACCTGTAGCTTCTTGGGCTCGCTTAATCGCGAGGTACCTCTACAACGGTAAATTTGGTTGATTGAGCGTACATGCTTGTGTCGTTTAGAATTTAATTTTACCTCCCATGAGAGCTTATCACAATGTTATGTATATATAATTTGACACAAATGAATACGTGCACTAAACTTACAAATGTATGAGGCGTATTTTGTTCAAACAAACAAATTCTGCATCAAATTCATGCTGCGCTAGTTAAATGCACTTCCTGCTCAGTTTTACCTTTAATTCTGTGCTTAATTCGAAGGTAACTGATATCTCAGCACAAATTAAAGCTTACATGCACACGCATCAGCTTCGGTAAAAACGTGAAAATGCTGCATAAAGTCACTGTCTGTTCAACCGAACTCAGATAACCCTCGAATTAACGTTGAATATTGTTGGGTGCGTAGCACGCGCTGATCTCGAGTCGTGGCTTAGAGTTGTCCTAGGCTTCCAGCAGCAATCGAAGCTCAACTGTGATTGGTTACCAGGAAAACCACTGTGTTTAGTTTGTTGACACACATGGAATAAATCTCAAATTTTGTAGGATTTTGTACATGGAGAAAAAAAGAGTCGAAAAGTTTCACACTCAGCGATTGTTTTTAATGATGTGAGACATCCACTATGGATAAACAAAGTATGCATTTGTGATAAGTGGCGCTCACTGTTGCAAAGCGCGAGTGCCAAAGTTAAAGGTACTTACTTCTCTTTGTTGAACTGTATTTTTAAATTTACGCACTATCATCTTTTCTACGTTCACTTCTATCCTTTTCTTCAGTGCCAAATGTTTTCTTCTTCAACTTTTGTAGTGTTGGAACTTTCTTCCTGACTTGCTGTTCCAATGCCTTGGGTGAACTGCGTTGGAAGACGCTCGTGGTACTACGCAAGAACGTCCAGTGTGGGAACACACCCTGTGTGTAGATTCCCCATGTACGTGTCCATTATGGATGGTTCCTTCCTCTCACTTAGCGTACACAACTCTTATAGGAACGAAGCTATGAATGAAATTCCACAAAAGTTATAAGAATGTTGTGATACACTTAAAAGTCGATATACTATTAGAAAGTTGGTATACTATTTTGAAGATGTTGGTTCATTGGTGGATAAACTTATCATCTGAATTATTACCAAATGAATACACTACTAATAATACTGTGAGTTGCCCCATCTCAATCTCCAGAATGTTCGAAAACTGTTTTGATATCGTTTTGAGTCATGCTGAAACCATGTCAGCTGTTATGAAAATTCAATGGATTGGTTATGAATTTACTGTCACTGCAAAACAAAAGCCTAAATTTTAGCCGATTGATAATTTTTTAACGTTTTTGAGAGGGCAAGTACCACTTTCTCGCATTTTCTTATCAAGAACAACGCCAGAGTTCGAGACTAGGCTGTGAAACCCCGGCGGGACTAAATAGCGTAGTCATTTCAATAAATTTGTTAGGTGGTCTGAAAACTAATTAGAGATGACGTGCACCACGCATTGAACACAACCCCGACGCGATCCCAGCTTGGAATATTATTTCATATACCAGAAATTATTCGGGCTTAAAACTGGTGACAAATGCTTTTCAAGTGAAATTATTGCGCAAAACTTGACATCAATATTTTCCTTTAAATATTGAAATTTAGACCGGCGGTAGTATATTTCTGGAACTCCGATGCCAGGTAGCTAAAAATACCCATTGGCCTAGCTGTTCGTTTTCCTTTCGAAGCCTTGTGAGCTGCAGACGTGTATTAACCAAATAGGTAAGTTCAGATTTATGTGTACTACTCAGATACATTGACTGAGGTTATTTCCACATGAACCATTTGTTGTCTGGTGTAATTGTAGCATTATTGCTGATCAGTATTCTATTTGATTTAATGCGAGTGGTTCACTTAATTGAAAATCAGAGTAGAATTCCATCAGCTTGACGACGTATTTGATATTGTTAGGCAGGTACGGCTTCCTGAATATGTCATCGATTTTTTGTTGTGTAATTAAACTGTCGAGTCGCTCTGAAAAGTTTTCTGGTGCAAGGTTTACTACAAACGGTCAAACTTCAGCTTGTTCACACAAGCAGTATGATTCGGACTATTTTGCTGCGTAAAGAGAAGAAATACACAAGAAGCTGTTTGAAACAGCATTTCTAATTTAATACTAAGCCCTACAGAATTAGATAATATGTGTCGGTAATGAGATCTTCACCGAACATCCCATAAAGCGAGCAAATTGGACTTTACCCGCCAGTTAAAGGCAAAAAAAAACTTTTTCACAGCTCATATACGGCTTACATAAGTTTACATCAAAGTGTCGCAGCGCCGAACATGTTATTTTTAGGTCTTGCGACGGGAAATGAATGTTTATTTATAGTTGTCGCAACGGCGAACTTTTTCTAAATTTTTAGGCGTCGCAACGGTAAACTGTATGTTAATTTTGAATTGTCGCAACGGCGAACTTTTTCTAAATTTTTAGGCGTCCCAACGGTAAACTGTATGTTAATTTTGAATTGTCGCAACGGTGAACTTTTCGTTCATTTTTGAGTGTCGCAAAGGTGAACTTTTTGTTCATTTCTAAGCGTCTCAACGGCGAACATTACGAGTTAACATATAGAAGATCTTTTCTATTATTAGTTTAAAATCCTTTTAAAATATCGTTATATATAAAAATCTCTGCGTTCGCAGTTAGGACCTCACGTAAAGAGGTTCAACTGGCAAATCGCTAGTCGACAGCGTCTGGCTGTAAGTTGAACGAAATCAGAGTCTTGACGTCCCCAGCCAGACAATAACTGTGGCTCTCACAATATGTCCAATCTCACGGTCAACATAAGTTGGAAAATAATGGTAGAGTTCTTGAAAAATAGACAATATCCTAAGAACACGTATGAATGTAAATAATCCAATGAAAGAACTGAATGAAGTTAACACCGGCGTCAAGAAAACCGCCGTTGTAGTGCTGCAAATAAGAAACCGCACGAGAAACTTAGTCAAGACGAGAATGGGATACTGCGAAGGATATCACACTATGAGTTACAAATCGAAAGACTCCACCAAAATTTGGTAATATCTATACATGTATTTCATTCCATCTCGATCAAATAAGGATATTAATTTTCAATGCACATCTGCTCTTATGGTGCAACTCAGTGAAGAAACACTTGGTACTAGGACGAAAAGTCGAACTTTAGAGGAAAATAGCAAGGAAGCGGTAAAGGGCAAGTTATGTTTAAGGTTTGAAGTCTAAAGTTGAAGTAGAAATTGGTAGGTTTCAGCTAAGGTTTAAAGGTCTAAGTGGAAGGTAACCACATCAGAGTACGGCGACTCGTCAATCAGGTGGAACCTTTTAATTGAAGTTTTATGAGAAATTTTTCCATAACGTGAATTTCTCATTGGCTCTAAATTAATTTGGTCTTTAATTATCTTTCAAAATATTTGCACCCTACTTTTCCTCAAGAAATAAATCATAGCTTTCAGCAGTAGTGTGGTGCATGGTGGCGTAAAGGTGGCCAGCGCGCTCTCATTGTGACGTCATTTTGCTCTGAGATTGGGCGGACGGTGGATGTGCCGGCTGTTGCTCTTCGAGCCACGTCGACCCTGCTGGTTACCGGCTATTCCTCGCGCTATGAGGGTTGAAGTATCCTGACCTTGGTGCCCGTTCTTGCTCTTCTTTCATATCAAATCCTATGTTTATTTTGTGTGAATGGCCTATTTTCGTTTCGTTATATTTTCGTTGGCTCTCTTGCCACAGTTAAAATTCTTGCTTGTCTTTATCATTGGCATTTAATTACTAAACGACACCGTTGTGTCTAACATTACCTGCGGCTTGCCGCGCTGGAAGCTTTTTCTAAGCGTTGATTGAATGGGTACACCTCTAAAAATTGATCTAAACTCTAACTCAAGTTTGGATTAGGTGTCCTATTCGAAGTGAATTGATCTTATTAAAAGTCCAATGACCTTAACCTATTTTCCCTTAAATTCTTTCGGGCCTTGAAGGAAACTTTTTCCACTGAAGCCACAATTAAGTTCAGGTGTGTGTTAGCTTTGTTCTTCTGTGTTTGCTCTGACTTGATTTATTTACAATATCCTCTCGTCGGTCGTATGTTGAGATTGTTTAGTTAGTTTATTTTTTTCAGTAAGCGGTGACCGCTCCATCGTATCGTTCTCTTCCCAATGGTCTTCATTCGGCCTTGCGGCCGCTGGTGTTTTCTTTAGTTTGTCGGCCGCTCTGCCTTAGGTACGTAAGGCTTGGTGGTGCCCCGTTACTGTTCAAAGTTTATTCTTAACTTGATATTTTCTGAGCATAGTTAACAGTCTGATTTTCATATTAGTGACCCAATTCGGTTTTATTAAGTTATCGCTAATTGTTTTTTCTCTCGAATTCTTCCTGCAGCGAGGACACCCTCTGTCTTCTCTTGGTCGGGATACTTTCCCACAATCTTAAGCCGTGCTGAGTTCGCGTCGGCCAGCCCGTCTTTAATTGTGAACAGCGCCTACTTGAGGCGCTGTGGAGCGCCCCATGCGTCTTACTCTACTCAAAATTAACCTTCCTTGTCTGCCCCGCTTTGACTCGAGCGGAGGCATTTTTTAATGTAAATTTTAAACTGAGTTTATGTATTGAAATAAAATTATTGAAAACCCTAAATAATTTGGGGCTTGTTGACGGCATAGCCGTTTTGATGCTTCCTTTTGCCCTGTTGGGAATATAATAAACTAAATGCGGAGTGAAAATCTGCGTGAATTAAAATTTCTGTTCTTCTCATCCCCTTCCTTCCGCGTGTCAGATATCCTTTAGCGCCCGTCTAAGTGAAAATTCTGACAGTTTCAGACGAGCCACCTGATTTAATAGTTTGCTAATTCAAGAACACTTATAGATGAGCAGACATAAAACGTCACTTTACGTGAAGGAATTGAATCACGCATATACCCACACACAAACGCACTAATTTAGAATAATAATAAGGCACAAAAAGAGCTGACGAAGAGGAGAAGAAGAGTGAACAAGAAATTTACGCAGGGGACGCCTCGACTCGCCCCATGCCAGACACCGGCGCCGGCGGAATCCAACTCCAGCACCACACTCAGCGTTGGAGGCAACGCGCACATGCGAAACGCCGTCAACCTGAAATGGTATCCTCAACAAGTCTCAAAATTATATGCCGCATAATGCCAGTCCAGGTCCCCCTAGAATATCCGTAGAAGCAACAAGAGCCAGAACACGACTTTATTGTTCATCTAAATACGACGCTAGGAACTGAACTTAGCATTTTTAAATATTTAATTCAAAAACTGAACAACTAATTGAAATCAGAGAGATTTTCCAACATTACGTAAATGCCATGATTACACTTAATGCACTTGAAAGCATTGTGCTATTACGCAATTGCTGACAGGTACCTAGCAGCTCTTTCATTCACTGCATGTAAGGTATTAATTACCATTTAACAAAAATACCATCAAAGTGTAAAACGATAATACAATTCATAAAGCAATTCTATTTAAAAGCATAAATTTCCAATTATTCATTAAAAATCAGAATCAGGCAAAAGAAAATTTCTCTTGCCAAACCATTTTGCGCCTGACTTGACCAACATCTATTGGGCGTCAAAATTCAGTATATGAGCTGCAAAAAAAAATATTACACAGAAAAATACCAGCAAAGCTTACCACGTGTTTCGTTTTAGCGTCGCCAATTTTGTTAGTATTTTCACCTATATTTTTAGATACAAATTCGTTTAATCACCTTGGATTCTTTGGCCAACGAAAATAAATGTAGTGAATCCCGTTGAAAATTGACTCCCAGCAAGATGAGTGTAGCGATCCGAACATCATTTCCGTCTCTCCACGCAGTGTTCAAATGCCGTGCCTGTGCCCGCCATTGTAATCATAAGCCTAGTAACCTACACGGAGCGATACAAAGCACATTTGAGCTGCTGAGATTGTCACAATCGTCCCATGCAGCTACCGGAACTTGCTGGCCATTCCACTGCAAATAATTTTTTTAACGAGCTTACGAATATTCAACACAAAGTAATGTTTTGCTGATAATGAATGACTTCCGTATAGAACTTATTATCGAATTTACTGATAAATAACTTCGACAAACATGAATACATAACCCGCTTTCCAGTTCACAAATACAGTTTAATCATTTCTCTGCACTGATTCTCTCGGGATGTAATTTCCTAGATATTTTCATAAATAAAATTAACGTACGACAGTTATAAAAACATATCAACTCGATATCGTCGAATAAAAGTTGAATATCGCACAATATCGAACACTCTCCAAGTGTCCGTCCTATGAGTAATTTGAAATGCAATTGGGTTGAAGTTAACGTTGTTTTGTTACAAATATTATTAGTTTATCTTACGATTTGCAAATATGAAAAACATTCGTATCCTCTTTTCCAACGCAATCTTGATTTCATGCCCGAGACCCTTGAAAATAGGTTACAGTTGCGTTCTGCTTATTAACCCTTTAACGCCCACATTTTTATACTCATATGACCGTTATGACAACCACTACCACTAAACCGACACTGGCATTAGGTAGTCACTGTTATCAAGATGGGGAAGGAACTGCCACTCGGCAGTGAAGTTCAAAGGACACATTAGTGAACAAATTGAATAAGAAATACAATATATTATTATTATTTTTGAAAGAAGACCGTACAATCTACTTGGGCGTTAAAGGGTTAAAATACTGTGAAATAAATATGTACAGTGGACCAATTACAAGCGAAAAAACAACACTTCTATATCACCTCACGTGCGTACACTGGCATCAAGTGATTAACATCATAGGGAACGCTCCCTGTCTTCGCTTGATCCAGATAGCTGGAGGTAGCATGTTCGTACGGAATTAAAGAAATGCAGAATGAAACCAAGGGGTAGAAATTGATGATCTTATTTGATGCAGGCTATATGGTTTGTCATCGCGCACATAATTTCAAGAGCTTAAATCACACGTGTCGTTTCTGTTACCAGGAAATATTCATCACTGAGGGCTTTTTCGATAGGGAATTAAGTTAATCAATACGAATTTCATTTTACACAAATACCTAATAACGGTTCGTTCAAAAGAATTCATGAATAGATTTTTTTCAACGAGTGATTTTGTGCTGGTGCTATCCATCAATGCCAATGAAGAACGGATGTGTATTAACTTCATTCGTGTTCACTAAAACGCGAAAAAATGTAAAGTGTATATCAGTTTTTAGCTGATGAATATAATATCTTACATGCGCATGGCTTATGTGATCACGAATTATTTTTACATTATATATCTTGTTTACAAATAGCTAGGGGCATTGTTTTGATGTATGAAAAAGATTTCATGGCGTGTGACCTAAATCACAAGGAACCTCAGTATAGTGGTTACTTTCATCGTATCCGCTATATAATGATTATATAATTTTACCCTAAAACTGAGTTGAAAACTTCATTAGATTTGAGTCAAGTCTGTTTTAAATGTTCACATCATTTGCCGCGCTACCCTATCTTCCTGCAACGAATATGGGAGCCCAATGTGGGCTACTATTGAAAAATTTTTGCCATTTTTTAACCCAACCACTTATTCTACGCTATACTATTTTTACCGTGGTTAAGCATGAAATGAAACACTGAAATAAACAATTAAATTATTTATGATACACTAAATTAAGTGTTAACATGTGTGTGAAAATTGTAAGTATTTCAAGTATGTATTATTTTACTGCATTCCAGATTAAGTGATGAAAACAAGTGGTAACCCTGACGTGACATCAGAGCGAATCTTTCAGAAGCGCAAAAACTTGAGAGCTGTGTTCATGGAGCGGTCGAATCAAACGAGCTTGCATGAACAAAGCACGTTAAACATGTTTACGAGCACTATTGCGTGACACTGTCACTAAAATTCCTATCATCGCCATCATTATATGAACAAAATAGTCCTCTACAAAATTCGTTACGTGTGGAACGCTCTATTAAGTTACATTCATGCAAGTTAAATATTTTTACTTATTTCTAATTTCTCTCCGGTTTCCACCAATCACAGAGCTTCTCAATATCGGATTGACTCGCTGCCTGCAGTGTAGATGTACGTCACGATATACACAAGACAGGTAGGTCCACTTCAAAGGGGACAGCTGCTCGCAACCGTTAGACAAGCCAGCCAATAGGAGACGTTTGACCTGATGACGTTGCCACACCCATACCACGTGACCCACACCACACTCGCGGCAGCGATGCACTGGCTGTCGTACGTACGATTGCACCATGGCAGGAACTGCCGGGTTTCCGCACATTCGTATTGAAAAATATTTAAATAGTCTGGAAACTATGATACTGAATAACTTTGATAATCTTGTATGCAATGCTTAATAGCCATGTAATAACTAAAATTTGTGTGCATACTGAGCAAAACCTTCATATTTATCAATCCAAAGCTCCGTTTAGGACTGGCATACTCATTGTAATTCTAAAATTCAGATGTTTTTTTTCGGGTGTTTAAAGGATAAATCAAATGAAAGTCCTCATGATGTTACTTTATATTTTCAGAAAGAAACACAGAGTTCATATTTCGTCAACGTAAATAAACCACAGGATGAAATTAGTCTGGCAAACAATGCTTTCCGCTTCTAGAAAGTCTTCAATTCTTTTAGAATACTTGTTGAACGACATGCATAGGAAGCAGGATTAGTTTTTCACGATGTCCATCATCTTTAATGCACATTTATTTCGGACTATTTATATACATAGATATATTACGGGCATCGTATAAATTCAAATTATAAATTAAAAGAATTGGCTCCCGAAGTACAAATCTTCCGCACAAATCTTTCTCTTGCACCTCATTCATAATCTGCTGTGCTGTCTTTTTCTTACCTACCGATTTGTTCAGACGATTTTTGAATAATCACCGCTACATCATATTGCGTTATAAAGAACGTGTTAGCTTAGATTATTTAATTTTCGAATTGCTCTGTACATGATCAACGTCTAAATAGTTGAAAATTTGAATAACGAGCATTGTTGAACTAAAAGTATAGCTTTGAGTAACTCCAGGAATATTGGCAGTATTGCTGTAGTCATTCCAGTAGCTACACTTTTCCCAGTGAAAATCCCTCAATACAGTAAAACATGCAATTACATGGAAAAAGTAGCCTTACATCCATATTTATTCGATGAATACATTATTATTATTATTATATAAGAAAGTTTTAGCCTCCCTTAACCCCGACAAAGATGTTCCAAGAGAGGAAAGAGGAAGGCACCATTTAGTATGGAGTTGAGGGAACGCGGAATCTATGCACAAGGTGCACAGAAACAGTAAGCTAGGAAAGAAGTTCATGAAACAAGAAAAAAGTTGAAGAAGAAAGTAGTATGTGCTGAAAAACAGGACAGCAGTGGACCGAAAAAAGATGGTCCGTAACAAAACAAAAACCTATTTTATTACAACAAAAGGAAGCCTACCTAACCTTTAGCTCAGGCCCTCACATAGTCCCCCTGGGAGCGCTAATTCCCATAGATACAATACCTGTATCCCCCTGAGGGGTTCGATAAATACATTATTGTAGCAATTTTATAGTGAACACTACGTCCTTTAATTAATAAATATACAGATATATATATATGTGTACAGACATATACGGCACACATCCTATAATATGCCATTAGCTCCGGTTTTATATATATATATATATATATATATATATATAATAATAAAAAATGAATAATAATAATAATAATCTCACTTAACAACAACTTCGGTCATAGACTATTTAGTTGTCGCTTTGGCATTTCTACCAAAGTTGCTGTGTTGTTGTACGGTGATACACTGAGGTCATGAGTGTCTTCCATCTTTCTCCGCTATCTATACAGATTACTTCAATTACGACGTTATTGTTCGCATATTCCATCTTACTCAGTCAAGTACGATGCAATTCAATACAATACACGTTTCAGCAAAAAACAGAACTCATGTCCGACTTCGACAATAACTGGCATAACACATTAAGTACGCCCTCCTTTCGTCGGGCCACAACAATTCTCCAGAACTTCACCCCCATTCGTTACACAGCAATATAGTATTACATAAATGTCGATAACTACCGTTTAGCATGAGCCACCCGAAAAGGAGCTGTCATCGACATACTAACACTTATCACAACATTTGCTTCTTTTTACCAGTCATCATATGGATTCAATCACCATATGAACAAAGATTGAGGCCAATATAGCTGAAACTCGTAATTTTTACCTGAAGAACCAGGGTACATGGATGCAATGGAACAATGAATGTGGAAGGATTGAAGCTAGGACCCCAAAGTTGGGGTTCCAGCTCACACCCTCACTTTGGCTGAGCGTCTTACCCGCGCTGGGTAAGAGCTCCAGCTCACTTACCTCAACTCTGCGTTGAGGAGCGCAGTACGCTCGGCCCTTTAGGTTCTAAACTGTGCCGCAGAAGATACCAACTGCTACAAGACTAAGACATAGGCAAACCGTAATACAAACATTAAAACACAACCTCGCCACTCTTGAACTGGGTGGGTCCACTCAGATTTAACATCATATATTCCCTAATACATTCACTTTTTTAACAAATTCCATTACTTTATGAATAAGTCCCCCATCAGATAACAGGTTGGCCACGCTTATGTTTCCTCCTGTCACCGCTTAGAAATTACAAATCTCATTTCCTTTCCTGTTGGACATAACAAATTTTAAGACTTCAGCTGTAACCAGAAGCTTGAAACGTAAAATACACAATTTGTGAAATCTATCCTGCAGAATTGAAATCTCTTAGAAATACCTTTCCGTTATAACACCAAGAACAACGTGAAGATAACTCTCAAAGAAATGCTATAAATATAAAAATAACACCAATCGCTATACATATTATACAGGGTGGGCCAGAAGTAACCGAGCCTTTTAATTTGCTAATACTAGAAAAACTATGAACGCTAGGGAGTTGAAACTTGTTTAATTTGAAAGACTAACATTTTTATGGTTTATCAAGGCTAAATTTTAAATACGTTCGAACGAGTGCCACGACTGTTTAGACAAATTAGAGCTCTTTTCTTTGTCGCTTCCATAACGCTCCTCAGTGTATCAGGCGAGAGTTGAGCTATTTCATATAAAATTTTATTTTCAAGTTCTTGTAAATTTGTTAAATTGGCTACATTAACTCGTGACTTACGGGAGCCCCACAAGAAGAAGTCTCATGGGGACAAATCTGGAGAACAAGGAGACCAAGGGATGTTACCAAATCGTAAAATTAAGTTATTTGGAAAGCACTCTCCCAACAATACTCTTTCTCTTCCTGTTAATAACAATAGTGTCGTTAACCTATAAAAAAATTTTTCTTTCAATAAATCAATTTCAACTTCCTAGCGTTCATAGTTTTACTTATATTATCAAATTACAAGAGTAAGTTACTTCTGGCCGACCCTGTAAAAACCAAGAGACAATTAGCATGGGCTTGACAATTTTGGAACACATTACAGCTACTACCACACCTTAGAAGTACTGTCGTTGCTAAAATCAGAAACTGTGAAAGGATAAAAATGAATGCTAAAAAAGTTAAAACATTAACACGCAAGCTGGAAAGTGAAAATAACGTTTTTGGAACTTGCAAAGCCCTAGGGACTCTTAGAGCGTGATTTACGATATTAAAAAGTTATGTCTATATTTTACGCAACGTTGATTCGAGATCAGATGTTAGGTTAAAGGCTCCCTAACCGCAACAAAGACGTTCGAAATAGAGGAAGGAAGAAGGGACTGTTAAATATGGAATTAAGGAAACGCGGAATCTATGCACAAGGTGCATTGAAACTGTACATTCAGAAAGAAGTTCATGAAACAAGATAAAAGTTTAATGAAAAAGTAGTAGTAGTAGCAGCTGAGAAACAGGACAACAGTGAACCAAAAAAAAAATTGTTCATCCCATAATACAAACGGTATTTCAACAAAAAATGCCTACCTAACTCGCTACTCGGGACCTCACATATTCCTCCTAGGATCGCCAATTCCCTTGGATACAGAAGTTGTACCCCTTTTATGATGAACTGTACATGTATTGGATCCAGGTCATATCGGTCTAACCAAAATGGGACAATTTGTAGTAGTAGTAGCTAGCGCTTCAGTTACTCAAACTATGTCACACCGAAGGTAACATAATTTAATTCGTACCAGACTCTTCCAAATCACCACACAAGATGAACATCACTATTATTTGAAACATCAAAATTATATGAGCATCGTGGTTATAATTGCAACTCAAGATTACAAGTGTCTCCCCATTAAAATTTGTTCACAACACTGTACAGTCGAACGCACTGGGCATCCAAACCCCGTAGTGGGGTTTCAGCTGCCCACCCATTTATGGCCGGACGACTTACCCACGCTGAAACCCCCGATGTACCAACGTAGCGCGCCCGGCCATATTGCAGTTTCTTCATCTTCAAACTTCTAAGACGATATGACGTCTGGCTATAATGCGTTACAGCGCGGCTTCACGTTAAATCTCTTCAAGCAGTGCAACATGGAATACGAGGGTTAGTCAAAAAGTTCTCAGACAATTGCCATAATTTTGAACTGAACAGAGATTAACAAGTTGAAACCTGTCCTTAGAGCTTCCTTGATAACTTGCAGCTGTCTCATCAGTCTGTGTCAGGTCAGCATCGAGAGAGGTTGCATCTCAAAATAGTAATTTTCAACCTTTCAAATGACAAATTTTGAGATCAGAGCTAACATCAAATTTTTAACTAAACTAAATTGGAAACCTGTTGAAATCATCGAAGCTTTGCTAACAGCAGGTTTATGGAGACTCTGCACCACGTAGAGCAGTCGTTTATGATTGGATTGAACGCTCTAAAGAGGGAAGAGTCCAACTTGATGACGACCCACGAGGAGGAAGACTCACAACAGCAACAAATGAAAACATCTCTCTCGTAAAGAACCTACTGGAACAAGCTCCCCCTCCCCCCAATTTTATCAGGAAGGCATTTACAGGTGGAAAAATAAATTACAAAAGTGTATAGACCACAATGGAGCTTATGTAGAAAAATAAAAGTAATGAGTTGTTAAATAAAGAAATTATGGCATTGTCTGAGAACTTTTTGACTAGGCCTACCCCTCGTATCCCCCTGGGATAGCTAATTTCCCTCGACACAGTAGTTGTGTCTCCCTGATGATTAATTATATATTGGGTCCTAAACCCCTTGACACCAATTAGTAATGTGAACTACTTCAAGTCTTCTGGTAGCTGAATAATCGCATAATATAATTCTAAGAAAAATTTGCCCCTCTTCATTTCAACAGAAGTGCTCCGTGTTTTCCATCATTAAAAATTTAAAGTTGTAGTTAGATACACATTTGTAAAAATCTGCAATGCACTGCTGTACCCCAGAATACTTAGAGGACATGCGAATTAAATTCAACTTAATAAAGTAAACGCAATAATTTATGTTTTGTTCAACGCTCCTGTAGCGCTGCAGGACTGTGCATGATGCACGGGTCATACCAGTCTTACCAAAATGGGACACTTTAGAGACCAAGTTTCATCGAGGGGAAATACTTAATTGTTCGTTATTTTGTCCCTTTTTCTTTCACACATGTCTTTCGTAATGATCTACTCTGATTGATTGTACATTTCTACACTTCACATAAAACTTGATGAGGGAGAATGTAATCTGCGAGCAACAAGTGTTAGGCCTGGGACAGTTTGAATCGATTACTTCACGAATTGTCTTACCAAAGCCAGGCAAATGACTGATTTCTGCTTAACAAAACCAAGAACTGAATGAGTCCGTAAAAAGCAAAAAACTATTCATTAAAAAAAATGGCTACTTGACCGTCAGCTCGAGATCTCATATGCTCCTTATTGGAGCACTAATTCACACAGATAAAATACTTGTCTCCCCCCAGGGGTGCTTTTAAGTTGAAGTTATTGTGATAACAATTTAGCGTTGAAGAATTCTTCCTTCAGCAACAAATATATTTTCATTTCCACACACGTACGGCCTTTCACTTTTTCTGTTTCAAAAAATTTTCGTTTTTCCATACTTCCCTTGCACATAACTGGAGACATTTCCTCTTCTTATCCGTATTTTTCTTGCTAATGGGTTGAGGGTCCTTTTTCTTCTGTTTCGGAACCTGAGAGGCAAAAAAAAATTAGCAAACTCACAACAAAACAGCATTTCTGTGATGTAGGTGCAATTCATCATCACAGTGAGAGAAGTTGGAACTTGGAAGAGATGTTTGTGTGATGAAAGGAGACTTGTAGTAAGAACAGGATGAAGAGGATGACTATAAATTGCAAACCGTGAAATGGTGAGCAGGACCAAAAATGTACACCAGGAAATGCAAATGAATCCGAAATTCCCTGAAAACAAGCAGGAGAAAGGATGGGAATGAGAAGAATTAGGTTAGATTATTGGTTAGTTTGAACCTCCCTATCCTCAACAAATGAAATCCAAAGAGAGGAAGGAAGAAGAAACCATTTAGTAAGGAGTTAATTAAAGGAACGCTGAATCTGTGCAGAAAGGGCATAGAAACACTAAATTGAGAAAGAAGTTAATGAAACAAGATCAAAGTTGAAGTAGAAAGTAGTAGGTGCTGAAAAACAGGACAACAGTGAACCGAAAAAAGATTGTCAGTTAACATAACCAAACATTCAATTTCAACAAAAAGAAGGCCTACTTAACCCTTTAACGCCCACATTTTTATACTCATATTACTGTTTTCACAACCACTATCACTAAACCGACACTGGCATTAGGTAGTCACTGTTATCAAAATTTGGAAGGAACTGCCACTCGGCAGTGAATTTCAAAGGACACATTAGTGAACAAATTGGATAAGAAATATAATATATTATTGTTATTTTTGAAAGAGGACCGTACAGTGCACTTGGGCGTTAAAGGGTTAAATCTAAGCTCGGGCCCTCACATTGTCCCCATGGGAGCGCTAATTCCCATGGATACAAAAGTTGTCTCCCCCTGAAGAGGAATAAGAGGAGAGAGACATGGAAAGAAGATAGAAAGAAAGGAAATGGAAAGGAAAAGGACATACATCTTTCTAACAAACACTGTAGCAAGTTGACAGGAGTTATGTTATATGAAGCTTTTCATTACCAAAAAATTAACATAACATCATGAATAATAAAACACTTCTCTCAAAGCAAGCCTAAATTTCACAAAATAATTAATGTAACATCTCACATGTTAACTCAACGTAATTCGCCTGAAATACTAAACGTATATACACAAACCATCACCTGAACCATGCTGACTATCACTGTGCCATTTATTTTTCCATTCTGACTAGAGTTCAATCAGAAAATAAATGGCACAGGTGGTATGCAACGGTAATTTCAAAAGAAGTGATCACGTAACCCCTCTCCTCAATAAACTAGGCTGGATTCCTATCCAAGAAAGGCTCCTCTTGCAGAAGGCCCAATACGTATTCTCCTCGTTATATCTTCCTCAGAGCAATGCTGAGATAGTGCGTTTCCATCCACCCACTGTAACCAATCAAAAACCGAACAGAAACAATAATGTCTTAGTCAACTATCGTTCATCTCACTTAGGGCAGAAGGCTCTGTCCATATCAGGCGCCTTACTGTGGAACAAACTTCCCCTGAATATTAAAGTCCCTCAAAGACCTAGAGAATTTAAAGCCAAAATAACTCGTCATCTTGTGTCTCAATAATAATTTTTAGTTACAGAACATACTGAATGAGTACTGACGAATCTCATTTGCCTGGTATCTCCATTGCTGAACAATCTCCCTCGCTCATTGTTTTATAATTCAAGACATCACACAACAATTTGGAAGTATGCGTAGGTATTATGATTTGACCGCCTATACGTTGTCATTTGCAAACATGGTACCTATGTGTGTGTGTGTTTATCAATTGCAGACATTCTGCACCATATTACAAAGATAATGTGTTTTTTTCTAATTTGAAATTGTAAAGCATCCATGTAAAAAAAAATTAAAAATAAATTCGTTGTGTGATCATCCATTTATACTGCAGTAATATGCTGATTCTGCTTATAGTTATATGCTTATAATAATGTGATACCTATGTTTGTTCATGAATTGCCGACAATTTGCGCCATATTTCAAAGATAATGTGATTTGTTTTCTAATATGAAACCTTTATAGGACATTATTGTTTTCTTTCTTATCCACGTCCCACAATCGATTTCATGTTTCTGACTTAAGTAGACTGTCTTGTGCCACTATTTTTAGTACTAAATTTTATAAAATTCATGCTATAATAAAAGATATTTTTTCTGTTCCCCTCGATTGGAATTCTGGTTTATAATGGCTAGTTTATGCTGATATTTGCGCACATGCTTACTTGTATATATGTGTACGTGTGCACGCTATGCGTATGACACTCTGTAGAATGCGTATGTATTGCCTCGATGCATAGAAATGCATTTGTGTATGCTTACGAGTTTGGTGTAAGTATGTGCGTGGGTATGTCTGTGCATGCGTATGTATATATATCTACATGTATACGTGCACATATGTGTGTACTAAACTGACAACTAGCATTTTACTAGAGAAAATGGTCTTTTTTCTGTGCACTCTCAACTTGTAACATTACCTAACTCGTCATCTCTTTATTATTGTAAAGCATTCATGTACAAACTATACATTTGTTCTGCGATCATCCATTATATTTAAATAAAATGCTTATTAACTAATGACCGGTATGTTAAAATTGTTGAATCAGAAATACAAAACTTATAATCTTCTTGGTCCTCATGCTTATGTGTACATATATGTGTATATATTCACATGTATGTGTGCACATATGTGTGTACTAGACTGACAACTAGCATTTTACTAGAGATAATGGTCATTTTCTGTTCACTCTCAACTTGTAACATTACCTAACTCGTCATCTCTTTATTATTGTAAAGCATTCATGTACAAACTATACATTTGTTCTGCGATCATCCATTATATTTAAATAAAATGCTTATTAACTAATGACCGGTATGTTAAAATTGTTGAATCAGAAATACAAAACTTATAATCTTCTTGGTCCTCATGCTTATGTGTACATATATGTGTTTATATTCACATGTATGTGTGCACATATGTGTGTACTAGACTGACAACTAACATTTTACTAGAGATAATGGTCATTTTCTGTTCACTCTCAACTTGTAACATTACCTAACTCGTCATCTCTTTATTATTGTAAAGCATTCATGTACAACTTATACATTTGTTGTGCGATCATCCATTTATATTTGAATAAAATACTTATTAACTAACGACCGTTATGTTAAAATTGTTGAATTAGAAATTCAAAACTTATAATCTTCTTGGTCCTCATGCTTATGCGTACATGTATATATATATATATATATGTATGTGTGTGTATGTAAGTATATATATATATATGTGCGTATATATATGTATATGGATTTGTATTTATATATTTTTTTCATGCTTCCTTAAAATGACACTTTTGAACATTTGCCGAAACAAACGATTCATATATTATTTCCTGGCATCAATAATTGCGAAGTTTTATGTCATGTACATGTAAACTGTCAAAAGTGTTTTCACCCCACAATGAAAATGCATCGTCCATGAATTTGCGTTATCTCTTATAATTATCATTACATGTATTGTCAAATGTAGATTAAGCAAGATTAGGAGTACATTGCCCTCAATCATATCTTTTCGACTAGTGACACGAGTTTTTTCAATACTCGTGTGTGTGTATCATCTAAGTGTATTAATTTTAAGATATTTAAAAACCAATGATTGTAATATTGTACAATCTCTATTGGAAATAAAGTTTTTTCTTTCTTTCTTTCTTTCTTACCTTCAGAAAGAAGCCCAAGGTGTCTCTCTCAGCTGCTGATCAGAGAGTCTTGCAATTGCAGGCAAAAGGGGTACGGATGAGAAACTCCACGGGGGTCTTCATATATCTCAAGATGAAGACGAACATTTTGGAGTTTCTGCAGTAGACGAGCCTTGTGGTAAATGTTAAAGCTTCCATAATGCACTTTGCAATGCCAGTATCCATTACTGCCAATCATGAATTAGAAGAATAAATATTGTCAAAAAGGGTCCCACCTTTGAATGTATTTGTGATATAATGTTGAAATTTTTATACAGAACAGGAGTCCTTTTCTTTCTGACAGCATTTTTTCTGCCATTCCTTGTTTTTTGATGTCCTTTTGACCCTCATGGGGCATGAAAATAAATTCCCTCAACAAGATGGGTCATAAAATGCCTTGATATTTTTGTTATGCTTCTCCGCATAACTGAGTAAGGAATATCGCTAAGGATCCGAATAATCGTCCGGCCAACGACTTATTCATAAATGATTCAAAAGACCAAATAATAAGCCTGATTTCTGCGAGAAAACATTGCAACGTTACGTCCTAGAACAATCGACTCTTCAGGAACAACGCCCAGACGACGTCGATACGCGTTACGAACGAAGACGCTAACGGAAGATGCTAAGAACCTCAACGGATGTCTTCATTTGCTTTAATTCATATGTTTAACATTGTTTGTGGGGATTTTTATATAGTAATGAGGGTAAGGTTAATGATGTATGTTTTCTATTCGATAGTAGGGATGTATCACGTTCTTATTGGTAACCTTGTTAGGTTGTTATTCAAACTTGGCACCTCAAGGGGACGCCAGGCGCGGGTGCCTGAGGGAGAGAAGGGCAGTCCGGGCGAGGTTACCATCATAAGCAGTCGCATACAAATTTGTCCGCCTTCCTAGGCCCAGTTGGGCCGGGGCCTCGCCTCTTATAACGATACGAATCATTGGAAAGATACTAAAACGACTCAAGTATCTTCGTGACATCCATTTGTGAACATATTATACTTAAAATCCGTGGCGACGTGATCACAACCGTAAACCTTGCCGGCCCACCCACAACCGAACATGGCGGTTGCCGCTCCGGCGTACCTGCCATACATCGCTCTGACTGCGAGACCAATCTCCAAATCTCAAGATAAGTTTCCCTCTGATTTCATGTCAAACCCCAGTCCCCACTCAAGCTTCTGAGTATATTAGGATGTGAATGCGTAGATCGCGTGCGTTCAATTAATGCGTATTTTCGATGATTAATGTCTCAATATTTTCCTGTGTCCAATAGCGAATTTCTTTAATGTCCTTGTGTTCTTCATATCCTTTAGATAGTTAGGAAAGGAGGATGATATGATTCAGAAGGAAAGTAATAATGTTTGAAGCCAGGAAACACGGCTAGAATGCACGATTAATTTATGGCCTTAAGTCGCTCGTAACGCTCACCGAAGATTGAATTAAATATTTATACAGAAACCCTGTATTGGTGGCAGCTACCTTGATATTACCAAGTAGAAAATATATGAATGGTGACGAATAACCTTGATGTCACGACTAATAATATCACATGAAAAATATCATGCATCGCAACAAAGAATAACGGCAGAGAAAAATGAAGACCGTGACCTCAGCGAGATAAAATAAAGAGGGTCACGACATTTTCTGCCACTAGACATTCATCAAAATTAAGATCTGGTTGACCCAGGGTTCTTGACAGCTTCTATTAGTTCCAGATGGGGAAGTTGTAGAGATGCTTTAAAAAATTAAACTTCTTCTAGTTACACTTTCAGGAGTTACAGTAGTGAGGATGTCATAGTAACATCATAAACAGTCTGGCAAGCTTCAATGCTTGCCAATTTAGGAGATTGAGAGGCTCTCTTTTAAGCTGCTCGTGGAGTTGAGCATGCTTACTTAGTTACTGTCTGAGAAGTAGAATATTTTGACACTTTGTGAATTACCTAACTCAGTTGACAATTATTTGAACAGGCAATTTAAACTCATGTACAACTGAAGTGGGTAAATGGCATGATGCAGCATTTATTAAAGGTGAAACCTTCCCAAGGCAGTGACTGGCAAGTAGCATCCATTAACTTGACCACACTCTTCCTGTTGGACAATGAGAAAGAATTAGACAAGGTACAGGAAGTTGGTAGAATCATCAATCATGACTAATATTATTTGCTCCTACAGCCGTAATAAGAAAATCTTGATACTACTGATACCAGAACTTAGTATAAGAATAAAATTAATTGGACTATAACAATAAATATACTACAACAACAATGTGTAATAACTGATCTGTACATGCCTCTTGATTGAAGCATTTCTGTTTCAGCTGGGAAATTTATTTTTCCCTATTGGAAATTGGAAGCAAATAGGGCTGAGATTAGTTGAAGACTGACTGCAAAAGCCTTACAAATTTTTTTTATTCACATAAATAGTAGGATGTAACCTCATGACCCATAAGATTGGTTTCCAGTGTTCCTCCCTCAATCACTCAATCCATTACTAAATTCTTTCCATTCCAGCTTGTTATTTCATCTTGAGAGATTTTCAATAAACTTCTCATATTCTCCCACTTTCCCTTACCCTAATTATATTTTAGAACATACATCAGGCAGTCAATGTAAATGTAAAACTCATTTTCACCCATATATTCTGTGTCATTACTCTCTCTTTTGGGTATTTGAGAAGGAGAGGACCATAATCGATTTTCCAATTTTTGCTGCCTAAACGTAGTTGATATGATGAAACAAAAATTTTTTCTTCTAAGCACTTTGTGTTGTAAATGAGTATTTAACGAGTTATAGCGGTATGTTAATTTTTTGTCTTTGATTACTGGAATGTGCTCGAATAAACAGCTACTAATCGATTTTTGAATTTTTGGTCCTTAAATCATGGTAATAACATCAAAATAAACTACTTTTCTACTATACACTTTTTGCGGCGAATGAGTATTTTAAGAGTTATAGTGGTAGGTTTAGTTTTGTGTTCCATACAGCAGAAACCGTTGCACGCTTGAGCTGTTCAAGTACGTTTGGGTACTTTGAAATTTATCAATAGCAAATCCCGCGAAGCCTGAACCCACTTCTAGGATCTTTTAGCTAACAACACAATAAAGGTTATCACCCATAAACAACAAGTTATGGCGGTAAGTTAATTTTCGTTTTTGATGGCTGAAATGGGCTTGATCATTCAAACGCATCGATACGGAAAGTCCATTGTAGTCTTCCCCTCTGATCAATTTCCTTCCGCTTCAAACATTAGAGTTGCGGTAAGTAATTTACACCTATAACTTGATAAATACTCATTATTGACAGGAAGTGCATAGAAGAAAAATTGTTTATTCAGATCTAATTATATATGTTTAGGCACCAAAAAGTGGAAAATAGATTATGGTCCTCTCCTTCACATTTACTCTCTCTAGTTTCAATCATCCATATAACATAGTCAATTGCTCTTTTCAACCCCTTTTTCTTTTATATCAGCTAAATATAGACAATAAAAATTTGTGATTTTTTAAAATGTCCCACTGATATCAATCACCATATACATCTTTCCTTCAAGCATAGCCACATTAAAATTCATACCCTTAGACATCTCTACAAGCCAGCAATATTATTGCATTCAAACATAAACTTGCATTCAAACATAAACTTGCATTCAAAATGCTCTTCAAAGGCTATGTAGTTTTGATACTAATAACAACAAATATACATTTATAGGCTCACACATTTCGATATTTTCTTATTATTAGAAAACATCCCCACAACCTGGTTCTTTATTCTTTCTACAAATCTCCTGCAATTGATAATTTAAATCAATACAACTAACTAAACATTTGGCCCTTGTTCATCTTAAATTGTAGTTGCAAAGTTACCTTTATAATGAAACTTGAAATTAAAAATCTATGACACATGCTATCTGCGTAGAATTGTCATTTATTTGAATAATTAGTTTCTTATCAACACTTCTGGTTTTGGTAAATGTGTAGCGCTTGGCAGTAATCAATTTCCCATTTTTTGGTGCCTATACATAGGTAATTAGGTTAAAATAAAGAAGTTTTCTTCTATGCACTTTCCGCAGCAAATGAGCATTTAATGAGTTAAAACGGTAGGTTTAGTTTCGCCTTTGATGACAAACGAGCTAGCATAAACAGCTACTCATCGATTTTTTAATTTTTGTTGCTTGAATCACGGTAATAACATATATATCAACTACTTTTCTTCTATACACTTTCTGTGACAAATGAGTATTTTACGAGTTAGAGCGGTAGGTTTAGTTTTGTCTTTGATGACTAGCGCGTTGGAAGCAAGACTCCATTGCAGTGTTGCCATCCGACGCGGTCGATGAATTACTTGCCGCTTCAAACACTTGAGTTGCCGTAACTAATTTGCTGCTACAACTCGTAAAATACTCATTTACAATGGAGAGTGCATAGAAGAAACATTGCTTATTTCTATCTAATCAACTATATTTAGGCACCCAAAAGTGAAAAATCAATTACTACCCAACGCTACACATTTACCCTGGTTTTTGTCAAAATCTGTGGTCAATATTGATTTTAGGTGCCTCACGGGAATTAATAATTTTGTTCCAAACAATCACTAAAGGAAAACATTTAAAATCGTTTTATACGGATGTCATTCTGCTCGCTGATGCGTTATTTTCTAATTATTCAACTTTGAAGTTGGCTTTCGCACTCCAAAGGAAGCGAGCCTGCCAAGCGGAATATTAATAATGGAAGCTAACCCCCTAGCACAAATGTAAACAGGTTGGGTCGTGAGGGGGAGCCACAGTTCTTATTGTAAAAATTAGAAATAAAGGTTCTAACCCACCCATTAGGGTGACGTCTGCAATTACGTTTACACCGTACCGGGTGACCGTACCGGGTGGCAGTCATTTTAGATGGCAGCCATCTTTCAACTGATTGTTTCTCTGTACAACGTGAACAGTATTACAGTTGAATAACTGTAAAATATCGCATCAGTGAGCAGAATGACATTCATGTAAAACGCTTTTAGGTAACCTTTATTTATGATTTCCATTAGAAGAACTGTGGCTCCTCCTCACGACCCAACCTGTTTACGTTTGTAATAGGGGGTTAGCTTCCGTTGCGCTCTCTTTCTTTGGCGCGCGAAAGCCAACTTTAAAGTTGAATAATTTGAAAATAATGCGTCAGCGAGCAGAATGACATTCGTGTAAAACGCTTTTAAATGTATTCCTTTAGTGATTGTTTGGAACGGATTATTAATTTCTGTGAGGCACCTAAAATCAATATTGAACAAATCTGCATTTAAATTGGTAAATCTGACGCATATGACAGTAATCAATTTCGTAAATTTCAATGTCTAAACATAGGTAATTTAATGAAATTAAACGAGTTTTCTTATATGCACTTTCCGTCTGAAATGAGTATTTTATTATCTAAAGCAGTAAATTACTAATACAACTCTAGTGTTAGAAGCGGTAAATAATTTATCAACCCCGCGGAATAGCAACACTGCAATGGAGTTTTGCTGACCGCGCTCTCATCGTCAAAGACAAAGCCAAACCTACCGCACTACCACGTTAAATACTAATTTGACGAACAAAATGTACAGAAGAAATGAAGTTTATTTAGATGTTATTACCAGGATTAAAACAACAAAAATTAAAAAAACAATGAGTAGCTGTTTATTCAAGCGCATTTGTCATCAAAGACGAAACTAAACGTACTGCTATAACTCGTAAAATACTCATTTCAGACGGAAAATGCATAGAAGAAAACTTGTTTATTTTGATTCAATTAATTAGGTTTAGGCAACGAAAAGTGTAAAATTGATTACTGTCATATCCTTCAGATTAACCTTTGAATTTAGTATAATCTATCTTTGTATTACTTGTTGCAAAATTATTTTCTAGACTGCAATTTGTGGTGTGATACATGTATTTCTGTTTAAATGAAATCTGATTTTAGTATTTTAACTGCTACAAATCTACAAATTTAGCACTTCATTTAGAACTACAATTTGAAGTAATGTGATAGTTCAGTCTTGTAATGCATAGGTGGAATTATTATTGATCAATTTTTCATAGTCTTTCCATCTTTGCCAAGTATCCAGATTATGATCAATAATCATAATTGAACTATTAAACAATTCTGGTTACTATCATTAATAAATCACTCAATAAAGTGAAATTTTAAAAACCTCACAAAAAAATAAATAGACAGACATTTATAATTGTTAAATTCAAGCAAATTGGCATACCAGCTGAATAAAATATCATCTTCAACCACCCTTTCAATTGGCACGGATAATTCCAATTTATGAAGAAATGTTTTAAAACATAATTAATTAAGCACTTTTAATAAAAATTTGCCTGGCATTATTTCTTCCATTGTAGCGTAGCAACGTATTCTGAAAAACTTTCAACTAAATTATACTACCATAAATACACAAACAACATGAAATGCAACCAGAAATTTCCAATAAATTCCCAGATAACGAACTAGTTATAAAAAATTTTCAATTTCACACCTTACACTTTCGAGCTACATTGAATAATTATGAGGCAATTACCTTACACCAGTTTCTAGATATACGTAGATTTTGTTTTAAAATCTAGTCGCCATTGCGCCCGATTCAATGGCCGCCAATGTGGTATTGTTCTTGTCCAACTTGTCGTACAGCTGACTCGATAATGTCACATATTGTCGCCAGGTGGCGTATTCCTGGGTTGCTATTCGTTCTAGGCCCGTGACGTCACCACACCCAGGGCCCTTTCGAGAAATTACTTGAATGCTCCTACCTTCTTATATGTACCGTGATGTACGTGATCTCTTCTTCCGGGCTCCGGCGTCAGTTGAAGTTGTGTCACGCTAGGCTTAAGAGGCGACATGTGTTGGTTGTAGAAAATGACCTCAATAATCTGGCGAAATGTGTCGAGTATTGTGAAATATCAAACAGAAAGTCAAGAGGACAGCTCTTAGTTAATCTCGCTAAACGCTTGAATGAAAAACAAATTTCTGGCAATGAAGGTAAGTTCTAACTGGGTATTCACTGATCATTTTTCAATGTGTATTGTTACCACATGGTGTATGATTCAGAGCATGGTGTTTTATTAAAAACGCTCATGGTGTTCTAGCATGTTTAGTTATATATTTTTATGTCAACTGTGTGGATACGCCCAATCTGCAATAATGTTGTTTTTTTGCCTATTCGTTCATAAACTACTGTTCTCCGTGTCAGAAGTTCAGAACCATCCGTTAATACCATATTGCAGTAGCTTGTAATCAATCAATGTTTATGCGTTGCCATGAAATAATTGTGTTGAACATTTTGTGTGTTAAATTGGTAATTGCATGGTGTTTAAACCTTGAAGCGAATTTAATTTCAGAGAGTTTTTGAAATATTTTGTGGCATTAAATACCGGTACAGTCATCAACATTTTTGTTCATATGTGTGCAGGATAGGATTGTTGATAAAATTTGATTTCTTGCGAAAATTAAGTTGTTTTGCGCGCAGAGGGTAATTCCGACGTATCAGATGCGTTGAAGGCGAGACTATCTTTATGTCATGAGTTTTTGGTTAAGTCAAAAACAGTGCATCATTTCAGAATTATGAGAAGAGTTCAAAAAATTCCGGTAAATGTGTAGCGTTGGTCAGTAATCGATTTTCCACTTTTCGGTGCATGAACCTAATTAATTGAATCAAAATAAACAAGATTTCTTCTATGCACTTTCCGTCTCCGATGAGTATTTTACGATTTATATCGGTAAGTTTAGTTTCGTCTTTGATTACGAATGCGCTCGAATAAACAGCTACTCATCAATTTTCGAATTTTTGTTGCTTGGATCATAGTAATAACATCGAAATAAACAACTTTTCTTCTATATACTTTTTTCGTCAAATGAGTATTCAACGAGGTATAGCGGTAGGTTTGGTTTCGTCTTTTATGACAGCGCTGGAAGCCAGACGCCATATCACTCGATCGAAGAATTTCTTTCCGCTTCAAACACTGGAGTTGCGGTAAGTTATTTACCGCTATAGCTAATAAAATACTCATTTGAGACGGAAAGTGCATAGAAGAAAACTTGTTTATTTCGATCTAACTAACTACGATTAGGCACCGAAAAGTGGAAAATCGATTACTGACCAACGCTACACATTTACCAAAATTCCAATATAACATGAAACTAGTTATATTTTTCCCCACGCTTAAATAGTAAAAATAATGGCATGTTTATTTTTAAATATCTATATATAATTTTCAAACTAAATGTGCACTTTTAATTTTACTTATTCGGTTATTCATTGAGTTCATAAACAGTAGATGTCCAAGTTTATAACTTGATTGAATACTTAAGATGTGCTCTCCGTGGCACAGCGGTTAAGGGATCGGACTTGTATGCTGGAAGTCGCAGGTTCGTTCCCAGCGCTGGCGCGGAGATTTTCCCCGTTGGGTATAAGGGAAAGCTCAAGCACAATACCCCACTCAACCCAGGTGTCGGAAATGGGTACCGGCTTTACGGGGGAACCGTCATGGTGTCCTATATATAGGGTTAGTTATAAGACATTTGAAAAACCAATGCTAAGATCATATGTATCAGGCTTGATTGGAAATAAAGCATCCCAAAGATACCGATGTAAACCTAACCTTAAGATATGGAGAATGTGTTACTATGGTGGTCTCCCCTCAGGGGGATATAACTATTGTATCTATGGGAATTAGCTTCCCCGGGGTACTATGTGAGGGCCCGAGCTAAAGGTTAGGAAGGCTTTCTTTTTGTTCAAATAGAATAGGTTATTGTTTTGTTATAGATTCTTTTTTTTCGGTTCACTGCTGTCCTGTTTTTCAGCACCTACTACTTTCTTCTAAAACTTTTTCTTCTGTCACGAACTTTTTTCTTAGCTTACTGTTTATGTGCACCTTGTGCATAGATTCCGCGTTCCCTCAACTCCATACTAAATGGTGCCTTCCTCCTTCCTCTCTTGGAACATCTTTGTCGTGGTTGGTGTAGGGAGGCTTAAACTTTCTTTTATAATAATAATAATAATGATAATAATAATAATAATAATAATAATATGGTGGTCTTCTGAACGCTACCGTAAACCTTGAGCTAATAAAAGGGCTCATTCACGTATGATCGTATAACGAGTTGATTTGGGTACTTCCAAACTTCTATTCTTTCAAAATTACTTCGTTTTTTTCTAAGAAGTGTTGTCAATAGTTTTTTCCGGATTATCCAGCTATAAAGTACACTCGCGGAGACACTATATGCCAGTGGTATTCATTGAGCGGACTCGATTCACGGTTCTCGGAAAATATATAAATAATCATTTAATATATAATTTATATAACATGCGCAAACTCGCAGTTGCTTCGGCTCTCTCAATACGTGTAACCGAAGTGGTTCTCTAAAAAAAATTACTGAGCAGCACTGCTCTAGGCAGTCTAACATTCAACTCCAATTCCTTCCACCTAATACAGTAAAACACAAAGTCGGACGCAAAATCGCATTCCGCGTTCGGAAACCGTTGTTTGAATGGTGTTATTTTAATAAACAAAACGAATTTTTCGATGAAGACTTCATTCCTCACAATGATTTGAAATTTCTAATGTGTTCGTACGTCAGAAAGTTCGGTGTTCTCAATAGCCAAGAAAATATTTACTGTGTAATCAATTGAAAAGGGACTTTTAATTGGAAAGAATGAGCATTTCATTTTTTTCGATTGCTACATCTCTCAGAAGTGAAACCGTTTCTCTAAGGCTCTGGTTATCTCTCCTTTTTGGAAAGTAGTTTTTTATATTATAGTGCACTTGCACAACGAAAATTAATGGATTAATTTCTAGATGAACTGAAACCAAGACCGCCAGTGCCAAATTCTTCCTTTCTATTGTTAAGAGCGTTACGCAAAATATATACACCACGGTCATTCTTAGAAGTAGATTATATATCAAAGGCATTATTCACAGGGGCGCAATGAACAGCGTGCCACGTTTGCGCTTGCACAGCCGTTTGTACATGCAACTGAGCAATTTTTTCGAACATTCCTGTTGTGAATGTATGTTAATGAGTAAGAAAAAAAAACACTTCTACTTAGGTTACAGACGACTTTTGCTACCTATTCACATGAATAAGTTCTGCATGAGAAAGATATTTTAATGGCTCAATTTTTATCGTTGATCGCTTTCGAATTAGTTTGAAATTAAGGACCATCTTTTTTGGGTTCTCTCATTATCTCCAGCACCTACTCCATCCTTCTTAGTCTTGTGTGAGCTTACTTCCATGCGCATTGTGCATACACACGAGGATGGCCTGTGTGGGAACACACATTATGCATAGTTTCCCCGTGTACATGTCCATACCCGATGGTCCCTTCACTATTTCTCTCTTGATTATACTGTAGTAGTGACTAGAGAGGTTGAAACTTACGTGAATAATAATAACAATAATCTGACACTTCATAAGAGATCTCGCAACTGTTGAAAACGTTAATCTGTATTTTATGTGCAACTTTGACACAGCCTTCTATACCAATGCACCTCTAAGTGAATGTGTTCAAGTTGTGCTTTAAACCATTTTATCTACGATAATTCAATTATTAATTACAAAAAGAAGTTTTAACGCAAACTTGAAACTGCCCTAATTCTTTTTTCATGTTTAATAGTAAAATTTATAAACAAATTGACGGACTCGCGATGGGCTCCCGTCCCTCACCTCTTATTGCTGATTGCTTTTTAATCTCACTTGAAAAATACCCGTCTAGAAAACTGTCCTGTGAATTAAAACCTGTGTTTTATCGTAGGGACTTGGCTGACACGTATGTTTTATTTCACTCATAAGGCCCGGCTACTCAATTCTTACAAAATGTTGATAAGGTTCACTCGAATATTACATTTACTTTGGAATGTCAGCAGGATGGTTAAATTGCCTTACTTGATGTGCTTGTAAAAATATAACTGTCTGTTTATCGAAAACCTACTTTTACCAACCTAGGAACTCACTATTTTACTTGCATTTACAGTGGACATAAGAAATCTTGTATAACTACGTTACTGCACTGAGCATTCTGCTTATCCGGCTCATTTTAAATATTTCACGATACTGGTTATCCTCACAGATTCTTTTCCGTAAATCTATGCAAATTTTTTTTGATAGACGGCATTGTTAAAACCTTTTCGAACGAGCAATTTTGTCCTGTGATCCTGTCAGCGTCCAAGCAAAAGTTCGCAGAAGTTCGTTGTCCCATTCATGGCGTAAAAAAACAATGAAGTGAAGAGGAAGATTTTAGTGTTGGGCTATAGATATTTTACCGCACTTGATGTACAGGTTTATTATAGGAACAGTTTTAAAATTGGTTAATTTAAAAAAAAAAAAAACTTGTTTTGGCGAAGACATCGATGGCGAGACATCGTGCGTGTATTCTGATGTTTGTCGTTGCTGCCAGCAGTCAGTCATACGTTGGAAAAACTGTGCTTTAGCAATTAATTCGTCGCAGCCAGCATTCGGGTGTTTCACGCAAACTGGGCGTCTCCTCACCTCTTTTCAATCAGCCATTGGAGTTCATTGTAATAGTTTTTATCACCCATTTGAATTTCAGTACAATCAGCAAAATCTGCAATTAGAGTTCATTGTAATAGTTTTATTCAGCCATTCAAATTTCCCAATTTTAGTACAGTCTGCCAATTGAAAACCTGCAAGATCTCCGTATTTTGTAATCATTGTTCATTTTAAGAACCACGCCGTGTGAACAACGATCGAACTGAACACTACGGAATTATTTATTGTCACAACTTTTTAATATGTATCTGTCAGTTATGTTAGGTTTACCGAATTAGCTTGTATCTATTTTTATTTTAAAGAAGTTGTATAACTTTGCTCTCTTTTATTATTGTTGATTTTTTCTACCGTTTCATCTCTGTGGATGATGAAACTATAACGTTTCTAAACGTTTGCAATTAAATACGTTCATCATTACTTTGGAGCTCATTTTCACTTACAGAGTGAGATTTCATCGAAATTGTCCGACGAGTACTATCAAATAATAAAAACACCTAATTGCAAGCTAACAACAGTAACTAATAAAAAGCAACTCTGCTGTGGAGATCAGGCGCAGTTACTCGTAACCGTCTTCAAATTGATTGATCTTCTATTTTCGTTATACTTCGCTCGGTTTTCAGAATGATTCGGTTCTAGACTGTATAACTCACGTAGGAACAGATAAGAAACAAGCGAAATATTGGAGCAATGAAAGAACGTTTTTGCAACACAGCAGCAGCATCAACATCACGCGTGTCGGCCATCTACGCAGGCAGACACCTAACTTAAAACTATTAGTCAGGACGTCACGTAGTTAAGCCAGGAACATGAAGGAAACATAGTTTCTTAATAGGAATAAATCGAATTCTGCAAAATTTTCCGTGGGACGGTTTTCATATTGAAGACCGAGTAATACCATCTATTTTAACAAAATTAGGTTACCTAAATAGCATGCCGTTGTGATGCGGGTGTCGCCTACGAGTGTTCTTCGGTACTTCAATTCGTTAAGATCGAACGATCTCTATGGTTAGAGACTGCATGAAAGAATTGTATACCACGATGGTAATTTATGATACAATAAATGAAAATCGCTTTAAAGTTTGAAGTCCTGATCACTTCGACCACTGATAGCGTAAATTTACCTTTCTCTGGTACAATGACACTGCATTCATTGCCTCCTAAATTTTTTCTATATCAATCATTCGAACGATTATCGATAACGTTCAAAAAATAATAGCGATTTCGATTTCATTTCTTTTTCTTTTGGCAGAGAAAGGGACTAGGCAATATTTCTAGTACGAATGTATAGCAATTATTTAAGCAAAGACGTCGTTTTGCCTTTGTTAGCCAAGCCTAATCTGTTTGCCCTCAAATTAATGGGTTGTTTATGGTTTCTGTACAATTAACCTTTTCCATGAGCGCCCGTGTCTGCGTTGTGTCAGTTGGATTTTCTCTCATCGCAGAACGAAGACATTTCTGATTTTTTACCGAAGTAAACTGTTACGGAATTATAACGACTTGCGAGCTTTCACAAACATATTATTTAGCTGAATTTTAAGTATAATGTGTGCTTTTTCATGAATGTAATTACAGAATGGCGACCAAATTCTACCCGGACGGTGCCTCATCGGGACGATCCGATGGTTCACCATTGGGTAGAGGAGGAGAACGGGGGGGCTGAATACGGACCAAGTGAGCTGCTTTTCATCTTCGAGCAGCTCCACTGACTGAGTCATAAACTTTCTGGGTAAGCTACTGAACTAGTATCAATTAATACAGATTTTATTGTAGCAGCACTTTGGCGTTCGCAGAATATCCGTAAAGAAGTGCCCTCTCGAAAGTAATATCAGTAGTGTGGTATAATTTTAGTTGGTATAAAAATCTTGAGCCTATAGTAGTGAAGTTCACGCAACCTTGTTCAAGTTGATATGAAAACTAAGCCGCCGTTGAAAATGGAGCTCAGTCAAACCTAGTCAGGGAATAATGATATCTTATAGGTCCCGTAATGAAGCTCATGGTTTGTTCATTAATATTTTCTAACCAATTAAATTTTACTTGAACCTGAACCAGAACCCAAGTTGAAAAATTATTTTTTTGAGTTTACTCCATCTTATATTTCAATATGTTAAATAAGTGAACCTGAAATCATACAAATTAACCCCAATCTCACTTGAAATAACCTAACCTAACTTTATCCATTGTAAGGTGTTCGAACCTAAACTAGGAAACCCCTGCTATTTACTGAAGGAAAGTCTTCACTCGATTATAATTTTTTAATATTGCAACTAGTAAAATCAATAAACCTGAACTTACACTACCGACTCTAAACTGAATTTACTCTAAATAAACTAATTTTCTTAACCTACAGGAACTTCTTTCACCATATACTATTTGAACCAAAACCCGTGGACATGTGCTTTTTTGCTATCATTGGTGTAAAACCGTGGAATTTTTTTTACGTTTCAGTTTGTAAAATCTAGGAAGTTAAATATTCGGCATAATGCTTAAATTCTGATAATCGTATAGCGATTTAGCTAGATTTCATAACATGATACCAACCCTCCTATATAGAACTTGAATTTACAATTTGTTGAAACCGTCAAGAAGAACTTCTGATCCGTGACAAAAGTTTCCCATGGAACCTTTAGGTATATGATTGTAGAATGACTGCTTTATTATAAGGACTTTATTATCAAATTTTCATCCTGTTTTTCGGCATGTACTCCAATTTTGTTGCCGAAATGAATGTCGCAAAATAGATTCGTGCAATAAATTTCGCGGAGTGATCGATCTTCACATCAGTAACTGTTACCCCGAATGAGCTTTAATATTGATGCTCGTCATCCCTCTTGAATTTGAGTAGATTGATATTGTTATTGAATGATGAACATTTTTTGTTTTCCCTGCTTTAGGGGACGCATCCAGCCTTGTTTTCCACCCTGGTCCACAATGTTCCAGAGTCAACTTGGTTGACTACGATCCGAGCATAAGCAGCTGCTCGTCCAATCAATAATCCTTTCATGGTAAATGTGCAAATGTTTTTCATACTATTTCTCAGCACATAGTTTTTTTAATTAGTTGGCATCCTCTTCAAATCATCGCTTCACATTCCTTTCGATAATTTTTGTATATAGTTGCGAGCTTAGTTAATTTATTCAAGTCCATTTCCAAACGGGACATCATCTAGAGCGAACCTCATCTTATTTGGCTTATGTATCCAAACATATTCATGCAATTATTATATGTAATAATGATAATTTTTATGAAGTTGAGGTTCGCACCCGGCTGTATTATTTTCACATGTTTCATCTCGGGCCCTTGGGTGCGTAAAAGTTTTGTTCTGTGAAGTATTGTGGGCTCTCAAACGTTTCAGAAAATCATTCGACGAAATGATAATAATGAGGAATATGAAGTCATTCTGCCACACACTAGAATGAATTCGGACGACATGCACGGGAATATATGCGTTTCAAAACAATGAATGAGTTAAGTACGAGTTTAGGAGTAAAATTGGGATGAATTTCGATATTTGAGAACGTGCTTACTTTTATTTAAATTTGCAAGTTACCATTTCTCTAAAACAGATACAGGTAGTTGATTGGTTCTCGGTGGACCTAGTGCTCTAGTTCGCGTTCAGAGTTCTTTGAGGTCTTCCTCCAAACCCGTGCTAAGTTTTGATTTCTAATTAAGAAATGGTTCTTCGAGTGAGTTTTTCCAATTTTCAATGACATCTTCAAAAATACACAGCATAATTGCTTGCGAATTGAAATAATCACTCGAGATTGTACAAAGCTTAGCGTAGGACCTCGTGATGCCAGCTCAACTCGTTAATATAGGTTAGGTATTCTTCTCCTCTGTAATGATCATTGAAGAGATATTTGACAGACGGTCCTCAGCCATCACAGTCAGCGTTTGATAGTACAACCCCTCCGCCGCGTTTCAAAGTATTTGTAATTTAGTTCATGTAGAAAAACAGTAGTTTGAGACATTTTAGAGAGCATGGGACGCTAGTGAGGTCCGATAGAATTAGTTTCTCGATTCAATCTTGCACACATTTATTACAGGAAATTGGTCTAAGAATTAGCATGAATTCCGAAAGCGCTTTCAAAAACGCGTCTCACGGCTATCTAAATGAGAAAATTTCACCTGATAGAAAATGCAAAAAATCGTCACGTGAATAGTTTCGCCCGTATATCGTAGGAGTGAGTTAGCGATGACAATCGCTCAAATGATGCCCTAAAAGGGGTAATTGAGTCAATTCAGGTCAGATTCTTAAATAATAATCTTCAACCACTGAAAGCAGAAACTCTTGTCAAGAAAAAAAATGTGTGCAGATAAATAAGAACCACAAGAAAAATTCAGGTCTGCTAGTGTCACATTTCGGTCGCTATGAACGAACGATGCTTCATAAAAATGTCACAAACAATGTAAAAGCCACGGTACAGTGTTCCCTTACCCCGGCATACTTCGACATTTAAGTGTTAGTAACCTCTAGTTGGAGTCGAATCTTCAACTCCGTAAAAATAACAAGACTTGAGAAAAAGTTCTATGGACCGTTAAGCATCTTGTTTGGCCATCATGTTGCGCAGCTGGACGTAAAAATTGCTGGGACTCTTTTCGCTCGTATTTATTATTTTGATCGTGAAGTTTGAAAAGTGGTTAGTTTATAGGAATTCCAGAAAGTACCGTAGACACTATTGAAAGAAAAAAATTGCGCGATAGGACACATTTCGTACACTCAAGGAATATGGCAGCCCCTAATAATATGTGCGACTCTTTGTTCGTGTATGACAGCTCGCAATAAACATAAGCCGTGAAATTTTTAATTAACACGCTCCCTGCGTTTCCGCGGTTGTCAACAGTTGATTTGGCTAGGCTCTAAGTAGCAAACCTGGGAAATCAACTTTACTGCTCAAATAAATTTATATCCATTCTTATTTCGATAACATTTAACCTCGTGTGACAACTATTGTTTTTTTAAAAAGGTCGCGAAAGATACTGTCGCATTCCCCTACCGTCCGCTTCTTCAGTGATAACCCACTAGCTTGTGGCTTTGCAAATATTACCGATACAGTACAAGGTGGGCCAACGAATGTAATATCTCATTCAAAACTTAATCCCAGATGATGTGAATTTGACAATGTTGAGATCAATATTTTCTGTCCTGTTGCAGCATGAATGAACGCAGAAAGGCGGAGGTAATTTTTTTCGGAGGTAAATGCTTATTGTATATGAAACTAATTTGTGACCCCTCAGGGGGATACAACTATTGTATCTATGGGAATTAGCGCTCCCAGGGGAAAAATGTGAGGGCCCGAGCTGAGAGTTAGGTAGGCCTTCTTTTTGTTGAAATAAAATGTTTTTTGTTATGTTAAGGACCAACTTTTTTCGGTTCACTACTGTCCTGTTTTTCAGCACCTCTGACTTTCTTCTTAAACTTTTATCTTATTTCATGAACTTCTTTCCCATCTTACTGTTTCTGTGCCCTTTCTGCCTAGATTCCTCATTTTCTTATCTCCATACTAAATGGTGCCTTCCTCATTCCTCTCTTCGATACGCTCTATTTTTGCAGCGGTTAGGGAGGCTTAAACTAACTTATAATCATAATCTTATAATCACTAATTTGTGAGGGTTACTAATCAACTATTCTTCAAATACTACTCGCAAACTTTGAAACTCTTTTCAGTGCAAAAATAAATGATTTAGGAAAAGATGAACATGACCAAAAATAAATAGGATAGTTTTGAAAATATAGTACTAAATTCCCACCACACACGTAGTTGGGCGAAATTCTTTTATGCGATTTGAAAATACGATTGCAAAGCCAACTTGCGCTTAACTATTTGAATCGAGGTCCACTCTTCATGATTCTCAAGGGTGACGCCTTGCAACAAATCTTTTACACTTGAGATTCGAGAAACGGATTTTTAAACTTGTCAAGAGAATGGAACTTTTGTTTGTTTGTAAAGTAGTGCTCCGAGGAGATGTCAGGACCCGAAGTGAACTTTAGGTGAACGTTCATTTTGTTCATTTGTAATAATCGTCTTTGTTTTCCTTTTTTTAGCACCTACTACATGAGCTATTTTTTAAGAACTCTTTTCCCGGACTGGCTGCTCATGGATCTGAAAGCACTTGTGCATAAATTCCTTGTTTACGTGTTTACGATTCGTAGATATGAATTCCTTGTTTACGACAAACTGGGGCATTTTGAATGTCAAAAATGAACATGTGTAACCTGAACTGAAAAAAATTACTCATTGCTTTCATGTAAATGGTGAGAGAAAGTTTTGATCTTTTCCTTGGCGCTGTAGATACAGGCTTGATGTAAGAGCAAGGGGTAGTCTGGCTTCTGGTCATGGTTTTGATCTAAAAATGCATTCATTTACAGTAGAAAAATACCGAGGATCGGCCAATTTTTATCGTGCTCATTACCCATGCATTCATATCGAATATTTCACTACAATGGAAATCACATCAATGCGCTTCATGAATGTGACAAACATGAGATTGAAAAACACGAAAAAAAGGAAAAAAGAATATTCGTCCGGTTGGAATTAATTTTACCGATAACGCTGTTTTTCGTAGTCACACTTGCCTTGGATGCAAATGGTGAGCAGTTGAAATCTTTTCTTTTTAACACTTTCTAATCTACATATGTGTTTGAGTTTACCAATTATCTAGTGCCACCGCGTGTGGAACGATTTTTATTGACAAGACTTATCCATCCTAACGTTTTACAGGTGCCGAGACTTCTGAAACCAGCAAGGCTCTACCAGTCCTACCGTTCTCGTCCATTCTCGTTCTTGGCCTACTGGTTCTGTATATATCAAAATGTTCTCAGAAGGTGCCAGGGAAGCTGCACGACAACAGGGAAACGAACTTCAGTGAAAGAATCACGAGTAAAGCCCTGGCCCTAGGTTAAATTAGGTTATAATGAGCTAAAAGTTTTATAACTTGTAGGTTTTGCAAAGTTCTACAACATATAAAATCACCGACAAATAATATGTTTCAAGTTCAGATTTCACGAGCATTTTAAATTTTTTCAAAAATTTCTAAATCAGCATAGGGTCCCGTCGGTCAGGCCGTTGAATTTTCTGGCTAGGGTTGAAAGCTTAACAGCTTGAAATCTAGAATAAAACCTGTGGGCGTACTCAAAAATACCTTTACGTGTTTCTAACTGGAAGAACTCAACACATGAGTGTTGAGTTCGGTCAACTTTGACCGATTTTTTGTCGTTGTTTGAATGCGTTCACATTTTATAACCTGATAAATTGTAGTTTGAAACTTTTTCGCAAAGTTATCTAGTTTACGTGGTGATAACTGATAGTTTTTCCCAAAAATCGAATTTAAAAATACCCTTGTTTTTTAAAAATCACAGTTATTGCCGTTCAAAACAAAAACATGGGAAAACGGTACGTCGGACAGGAGAAGTTATTTAACACTTTTTGCTTGTTATTAGTTGGTACATGCGAAGAAACTTTGTGAAGCGATCCCACAGATAGTTTTCAAGATATGAAAAATGCCCATTTCTGCACGCACGTGATTTTGGCATTTGTTGCCCCCCCCCCCCCCCCCCCCCCAATGACGCCCCCTGACGCCCCCTGACGCCCCCTTCTTTACCCTTCAGAGCTTTGAAAAACTGACTATTAATGTGCATTGATGACATCTTTTCATTGGTATTTGCCTCGGAGTTACAGGCCTACAAGTTTTTCAGAAAAATTGAAAAAACCTCGAGTTCGGCGTAAAATGGAATCGTGAAAAGTCAATTTCCTTAGATTTTTATTGATGCAAATGTCGAGCATAAAGACGCTGTTGTCATTATTGTTTTTAGTTCGATCAGATCATTTTGAATTGAATTGCAAGGTAACAAAGTTTTCCGTAATTTGGGCCTATTTGACTGCTCGTATCGCATTTTAGTAGCTGCATAGTGTTAGTAGTGATAATGTTAATTAATATTGATTTAGTTAGGTATGACGTTGATTTCACGCATATCATATCACACATTTATTTTCGTTTCACAGAAAACTCTATAGAGAACGAATGTGTTCTGAATTGGTGATTTACCTTACAGCATTGTTTTTTAATTCCATCGCGTTTGGTAAAAGAAATACAATTTCGGTTCGGCAGTCGATTTGTGCTCTATCTATGTATTGATATTTTCGACACATTTTCACCTACTTGGCCGTCTTGAATTACAATATCTCATTGAGGTTTGAGATTTGAGGCTCGACTCTTCAGCTACTTTGAGAAGTTGTTAGTTCAAACAAGTCTAAATAATATATCATGCAATAAGTAGAAAACGACCCCAAGTGTAGAGGGATAAACATCGCTTGTGGTTGATGTATGACAATAATTAATGCTCATTTGCTCGACATGTTTTTAGTTCAAGTGTATTTCTTTTTTGAGGGAGTATGAGATGTTAACTTTACAGCACCGTTTCAACAATGCCCTGTTCAACATGACGATTACGCTAAAAATGTTTTCATTGTCGACACTTCGAAATATGTGGTCAAAAATGCTAACATGAAAAATCACAAATCTACTGGCAAGGCGTTTTGGACATTTTTCTTGTAACTATATGTTGATTTGAGTTCGCAAGTTTAATGTAGTGGTTTTCGGTTATATAGGTATAGTAGGGCACATTGGAAAAACTATGAAAATGAAGAAGAATTCCGTGTAATAAGTGTTGAAATTTGTCTTGTGCATAGATTTTGCGAGTAACGAAGAATCGTTGAGCAGGGCTATTTGAGCCTATTTGTGTTGTGTTTTCAACAGGTTATTTTGACGTTAGAAATTTGAAATTGGAAAAGCACCAAGTCCAGGAATTTAAATTTTTATTTCGTAACTAAGAATAACTGAGAAAAGCTCAATTGGGAACGAATCTCGTTATTTTCGCTCAAACTCCACGAAAATGGTTCCCTTTGCGTGCTTCCATTGAACGAGACATTTTCTTAGAAGGGAAGTTTGGATGAACATTTCTCTCAATAATACCTATGATTGGATTGGGATTTGAAATTTCACGATCTTCATGACCAGGAACTTGTTAAGTGTACACGAAAAATTCGATCGCTTACAATAATAAAAACTCGTTGTTTGAAGGCCTTTAAGTCACTCACCTGGCATGTGTAAGTTCCAGAAAATCCTCATTTGAGTGGGTACATAACATTTTGAGTCACTAAATGATTGTTAAAATGTGGTGAACGTGTGTCTCTGGTGGCGACTAAATTTGTTAAGGTTATGAGTGTTTCAATTATGTTATTTACGGAATTTCAAGTGTAGAAGATATATTTTCAACAATTTTTAAATTCCCTCTCGGCTTTAATGAAAGTTTCTATATCGATCCCTAATAGAAATATCGGAATAGAAAAAGGCGCAAATTAGTCTCATTCATGACATATTTGCATTGTGCGAAAAAAGGTGTCTAATGGGAAATTTCACTGTTTCTAAGTTATGTACTATGTTGACAGACGCATTTCTTTGAGAAATGTGAGAAATTTGTTCAGAAATAATATTGTCTTGATGTAGAATTACTAAGTTAAATTTCTGATGAAGAGATGAATTTCATGGCGTTTACAATTTAGAGGGTTTTAGTGAAGTGTACAGTGCATCCAAAATTTTACTGGAATGTCAAATTCTCATGAATTGTTCAAAGTTTTTAAGTGATTGTAAGTGGGTGCGTTTTTTCTTGGCAGTTCCTCACTTCAAGACGAAAACGGTTGTGCTCAGCGAGAGCTTCAGATCTCTCCGAGCATTCCGAAAATTAAGAGTTTATTTCTTGGGCGCTCATCTTCCAGCGCGATAGCGCGTTCTATATTCGTTTTCCCATTTGTGATGCACGGTTGGGAAACTTTATTGGACCGAAAATTAAGTTCCGTTGGCTTAGTGTTTTGATAGTAAATTGTTTTGGTAATGATTACTGTTTTGTTACGGTGTGTCGACCGTAAAGATGTAGGTTTTAATATTCTAAACCAGCCTGCTGCAAAATTGAGATTTTGTGTAATGTTTTCCAATTTACATCGCTCTGACGTCATTTATTCGTGAAAACGAATTTCCAATGACTATGTAAGTGTGATGTCATCAATTGTTGATTAGAGCGAAGTGCGGTTGTTATTTTCGAAACAGAGGAAACGTCTGGTGATGCAATGCAATGAATAAAGCGAAATATAATGTATTTCGTCAGGGTGCTTCATGAGATAAGGTTTGTAACATGTTTTAACTGGACCCTAAATCGAAATTGAATGGGGAAAATATTGCAACTCTCTTCTGTAGGAATAGTTATGGAACAAATTTTCGCGGTTTTGACGTGAGTCTAGTAAGTGGTCATTAGTTAATTTGTTGTAAGAACGTTAGCGCACATAGAGGTATGGAATTTGTGAAGAAAAAGGGCTAAGGTGTTAGAATAGAATAGGATTAAATAAGTGGGACCGAAATTTCAACTTTAGAATAGGACAGGGCACCCTGGATTAATGCAGTTGAGTTGTATGTGTGCGAGTTTAAACTATGTCGAGTATTAAGTTCCCGTTAAATATGAGGAGGATAGGTTAACTTATGTTACATGAAAGTTACGTTAAATTAGGTTTGCTTAGGTAAGTTTAAATTATGTTTTGTTAGTTGAGGTTAGGTGACCTTGCCTAAGGTTAGGTTTGGTGAGAGTACCTTATATTACTTTAGATAGTGTTCGTATAGGGTGTGACATGAAAACTGATTTATTGATTGAATAAATTGTTACACATACGTTAAGTCAGTCTAATTCCATAAATGAGGGTACCATCGTTTTGGTTGTGCTCTGTTTTTCATGGAAATGGGTTAGCAAAATGATTTCTCACCAGTTTGTTGGTGGCATAGTTAGGTCAGGTTTTAGTTGTGTCAAGTTGGTATTGCAAATTTAGTAAATTGTGTTGGTGTTAGTATACTGGTAAATAATATTGCCTTCGATAAAGGAAATGCTGGTGGCGTTTTAACATATATTGGTTGATATTGCTATTCCTAAATGAGATGCTTGTGGTGTTTGAAATTTCAACATAGAGCTTCAAGTGAAAGACATTGTATATATATAATGTTTTGTCATTTGAGACGATGGTGCATCTCATTGCGTTGCTGCTGATTTGTGGTGATTTGATAAGTGTGCCTTGCATGGGCATGTGCGTGTATATGTGAGTGCGTGTGTTTGTGTGAATGTCTCGGTGAGTGTGTGTTGTATGATGCGAGTGTGGATGTCTGTTTGTGTGGGTTCTCCCCTCGTGGGCTATGCTGGTTTATTTGTATCGATGAACTTTTTTCATTGATATTTCTTACGCTGTCACTATTTCGAAATAAAATTTTTAGAAATTTATTCGATGACATATAACCTGTACCTCAACGCCTGTATTTTTTTAATGTGATATGCCCAAACGTACAGATGTATGAATTTTCGTTTTATAATAGTGAATGTTAATTCTACCTAAATATTTTTGACGTGTTTGTACATCGTAAGTCAGCAATGGAGCCCTTCCTCAGACTTACGTTGATTAAAATATTTCTGAGTCTGTTTTTTATTCGCCTATGCACTACTACAGAATTACTAGCTTTGGTTGGTTGAGTTGTATGAACGCATGATTAATAACCAACTAATTCTTCTTGGGTTTATTGTATTTATGTTAGAAAATATTCCCCCCTCAGGGGGATACAATTATTGTATCTATGGGAACTAGCGCTCCCAGGGGGACAATGTGAGGGCCTGAGCTGAGAGTTAGGTAGGCCTTCTTTTTGTTGAAATAAAATGTTTTTGTTATGTTAAGGACCACCTTTTTTTCGGTTCACTGCTGTCCTGTTTTTCAGCACCTACTACTGTCTTCTTCAACTTTGGTCTTGTTTCATAATCTTCTTTCACAACTAACTGTTTCTATGCCTTTCTGCGTAGATTCCGCGTTTCCTTAACTCCATACTAAATGGTGCCTTCCTCCTTCCTCTCTTTGGATCGCAATTGTTGCTGGGTAGGGAGGCTAAAACTAACGACTAATCTAATCTAGAAAATATTCCTTACTCGTGTTAATAAGATTAATAGGAATTTACAGCCTAACTTTTAATACTTAGCACGTCACTTTCTATGTAGTCGAATGCGAACAAGGGTTCTCAGAATTTTCAGTTAAAATTTCCGAATTACGGGAATATTGGTTTTCTAAATACTTTCATTGAATGGTTTCTGGGTGGTGCGTATATTTTAGTGTTGCGAAAAATTTCGAAGTTATTCGTTGTAAAATCGAATTGTGGAAGGAAGTGAGAAATAAGGACGTGTGTATGAAATTAATTTGAGCATTTCAATTAATTACACAACTTCTTAATTACTTGAGTGAAAATTCTATTAGTAATTGAGTATCAGAAAATTATTGGTGTCAATAAAATATGATGAATCAAGTAAGCAGTTGAATGGCGAAGACTTGTTAATAATGTATTTGTGCATAGCTCGAGGGTCTATTTGAATAATTTATTTTAAACTTATACGTTCATTTATTCAACACTTTCAGTGTCTTCCAAATTCATTGAACAAATTATGCATTAGTTTAATATTACTCCTGCAAGCTGGCATATCCATTCTAAATGCTGCAAATGATTTCACAAACAAGCGATGAAGATATAGTACATGAATGTCGAGGCTGAAGTTGAAATGTCTGACTTCTTCAACAGGATTAACTTTTCGAAACTTTCTCGAGAATCATTATTACATAGAAAGCAAACGGAAAATTGATGCATAGTCACTCTCATCGTTGTATTTCAATATTAATTGTAGAGACAGGGGAAGGCTGCACCTAACGAAAATGAATTTTGGGTACATTTGTAAGCGAAAATCTGAGAGCACAATGAAATACAAGCGTGAAAATTTGCTTCAGGATTTCAGAGAAATTTGCTGTTTAGAAAATATTCCAAAATCAGTTTTCAACTGTTTTTGAGCCAGAACTCTTCAAGCAAAGTTCCTGCGATGTCGTGGACCACTGCAAGTGAAACGCACGAGCAGGATCCACTTGAAGATATGATGGAAACGTTTTCGAGGGACGTTATATACTGAAACGTGTACTCCTCTACTTATGTAGTTCTCCGGATAGCAATTTGAACAGAAGATGTGTCAGATGATTCGAATGATACGTTAAGAGCAAGCACGAGTAGTGAATAAAAAAAGTTAATGTTGAGCATGAAATGGTGAGAAAGACTCGCTTACAATATTATTCAACCATTAAATTGATTTCTTCATTTCAGAATCCTAACAGTCGGCAGAGTTATTAATGGCAGATGACATAAACGCAAACTGCACTATTACCTTCATTAGTTTTAATAGCAGTGCAAACATTACTATTTTTGCTATATAAAATGTTTCCAAGTCGTGGATGAAATATTCTCGAACTGCAGCTTGAGATGGTAGAAATTATTTGATAATTGAAAAAGAACCAGTTGATAAATGGCAGAATTATTACAACGTGATTCTGAAGAGAATACATGTGCAACAAATTTACCTCAAACGGTAGTACCAGATTCAGAAATGAGAGAATGAAATGGGAAATTAAAAGCACTGGCAAACACCCACAACTGGAACAATACTGTTTATCTTTGTGTTAATATCAAAATTCTCCATCACATACGAACAATTTCAATACCTATCAGCCACAATCAGGACATGCTAAGAACATTATAATTGCAGAAAAAGAAATATTTATGAGAAACTGCAGTGAAACAATCGATCTGAAACAAAAAAAAACAACGATAAAAAAATAGAAAATGGGAGGAGCGTAGTAAACTTTGATCAACCAATAGCACAGCAGCTTTCAAAAAGTTGTAGGGAGAGCTTCACTGGTGTCTAGTCGAGTAAACAAGACATTGAATGCAACTCGCTTAGAACCGGTGAAGTCGCCCAGAGTTGATAGCCTACTAATCCATCCATCAATGAATTTCGCTGTGACACTATCGTACTCGACTTCAGTCCACTAGTCTAGATCATATTTTTCGAGGGAAAAAATGCAATTAGACCACTAAACCTTTCCACCCTTCAATTGACATTATCCCTTGTTAATTTGAGTTTTTTTTGTGTTAAAAATGAATCTGTTGGATGTGATGAGCGAGACAATCGTTTTCCGTTTCAGCAAGGAATACATAAAATTTCCGCCGGTGATGTAATTTAAAGACAAGCTGTCGTAAAATGTGCTAAGTCCCCAGCATCAGGAGGCAGAGTGTGATTCAGGTCTTTGATCGGTGTAAAAGATGCAAGTCAATTATAAAAACTTCTTATTGTTCAACTCATTAAAGTTGTATTAAAATTCTTCATTGATGGCAGTGGCATACATTCAAATATTTATGCTCAAAAGGTAATTTTATGTTACACATACACATAGTAGTTTTGATTATTTATTAACACTTCTAGATATTTATATACGTGAAATTCTACTTTATTACATATATAAATATGAAATCATATACATGCTAATAAAAAAGATAACAACCGGACGATATGTAGATTTAATCTTCAAGAGAAATATACAAACGCGATTCACTGAGTGCTAATGTACGATTCCGTTTGAACCACTTCCTCTCTTAAAACCACTTTTATAATTAAACAGGCCTGAACTATCTTATCTAATGTAATGTAACGCCTCGGTAGCGTTATTGTTGGTAAAATTTTATTTCCTTCCTAACACTGGATCCTTCATTTTGCGTACTATTCTGCGCAATTTTCAGTAATTCATAAGGTATCTTTTTCGAATGAAATGAGAACTTTTTTTCAGTTGCTGAGTGGCTTTTTAGAATGACGCATGAAAATCATCCGTTCACTTTCTATTTCGTTGTGTTTCTTGTCGTCTCCTGGTGAAATTTGTCAGACTTGCACTTTTCTTCGTTTATATTTCAAGATTTATGGTCACGATCTTGAATTGTTTCGTGTTCTTTGTTTGTGTTTGTAAGAAAATGTACATTTCTGGTAACCTACTCCAATGTTTTATGTCATAGAAACAGTGTTCGTATCAATGCCGAATCCGACTATGGAAATTAATTGGCAGAAAATGTGAGGTTTCTGAGCTGTGATTTAGGTGAGTCTTCTTTATGTTGAATTGAAATATTTTTTCAAACGTCCAATTTTTCGGTTTATCGATGGCTTGTTTTTCCGCAACTCCGACTTACTTTTTCCACTTTTATCTTATATCAACTTTATTTCTTAACTTACTGTTTCTATGTGCTGGGATTCCGGTTACAACCACTCCTTGTGCATAGAATCTGTGTCGCCTCAACTCCATCCTAAATAGTGCCTTCATTCTTATTCGTATTGAACGCCTGTGTTGCGGATAAGGAGGGAGGCTGAACAAACTTTTCTCAAATTCAAAAATGTTGGATTAAAACTTGGAATTTTTATTGAAAGTGTGTTACGAAGTATTTTAATTTTATTAATTTAATGAATCAATTAAAAGATGGTGTTCTTTTTATGACTAAATTGTGTTTTGCTTCGTATCAATCAATTACTAGATGGACTTCTTTTTATGATTAAATTGTGTTTTGCTCGTGTTTTGCTTCGTTTTATCATTACAAGGTTCCAATGGTGTTTGTAGCACTTTATTAAGATTTGTTCGTTTACATTTTAGCACGTACTAAAAATCACGTCTTCCAACAGTGTGTGCTAGTTGTGTGCTTGTTGCATCAACATTTTGTATGCCTTGTGAGTCCTGGTGTTGTGTTTGAGATGTGTTTTATGCGAGTAGAGTGGTGTGTGTTGTGCTTGGCCAGGGTGTGTGTAACCAATTTTGGATAGGTCTGGGAAAGCAGATTTATGATGGACCCTTGAGCCGAAGGAACGGGAAAGCCAATGGTCAACCACAAGAGAGTGACATATGGCACACCACTTGAGTTTGAGGGTATACGAACAGCCTATCGAGCTAACGGTCTCCTCCGCGACAGGATGTCAGGACGGCAGAGAGTCCAAACGCGCAGCCTTAGAAAAGTATACAAATGAAAAAATTGAGCGTCGAATTCACATAGAAATGTTCAAGCCCCTAATTGAAAGAAGGCGGGGAAACGGCATCCTCACAGCCAATAAGGGACATCTACACCTTTACGAGAGGAGGGCTTATGCGACTAAAATAGCTAAATGGACACATAGAAGGGATTTTAGGGGTTCACTTCTGTAGTTTCTGAGGACATCATTGGTCGAATAAGAAATAGAGAACATCCTTCAAGAAACACTTAACGTGTAGCTCGTGAAGGAAAGGCAGTTCTACTGACGAGGCCGTTACGCGAAGTACGAAAAATTGCAGGTGTGTTCGCACTGAAAGACGTGCTTCAATGAATAATGAAAAAAGTGGCTAAATTGAAAAAAAATTTACGCTACAACGTAATCCATCAATTTATATATTTTCTTGCTCGTATTTCAGAGAATAATTTGAAATAGGAAAACCAGAAAATATACGGCCGGAGAGAGATATGCAAAATTGATACGTACGAATTATTCCTTTCATATTACTAGTAAATTGCTCAGAAACTTGGTGAAAAAAATTGATGTTGCATCCTCAATTTGATGTTTTCATCGTGGTATTTTTTCCGCACTTCTAAAAATCTTCCGATGCAGAATAAAGCGAAATCATTTTAGGATGTTATGAAGAGCTTGTAAATTTCAACAAATACAGCATTCTCCACAACCTGATCATCTGCCTTTGATTATACCAACCTTGTTATCGAGTGTGCACAGCGATTACTGGCAGTGAAGTCTGACCTCTAGTGCGGTGGAAGAGCACTACCGGTCCGTAAGGGTGGTCGTTGCAGAGGTGCAGGGACTCTGCGATTTCCTGGGTAGTTTAACCATTCATCGCTTAGCTCACTGGAGCCCGAGCCCTCTTTCTTTGAAACTTCTTTTACTACATAGTATTACTTCGCAAATTAGGAAGGATACCCTTAAGGGTGGTGTCTTTGTCTTCGTCTTCAAGTTCAACGAGTACATGACGGAATCCTTGGGCGGTTCATCACTTCTCTTCCTTCTAGTGCTTGGAAAAATTTTGCGAAAGCAAAAATTTAAAATTACAGACGGTGAAAATGAAAAAAAAAGAAGTTAAGAGACCACCATACCATGTAAACGTAGCACAGTAATCGCGCAGAAATGCCCATCCACAATATGAACTGAAATCTTGTAAAAATGAACTGTTTCTCGTCAATACAGAACGTGCTCTTGAAATTCGGTTTCTAGAGAATGCCGCGGAGATGTGTGCTTGTGGAGTGCAATTGTTCCAGGCAGTAGGGAATGCCATGATAGTCAACATGCATTACTGGTTTCCATTTTTGTTCACATGTTTTATTGGGATCTAATCTGATGATACAGGGTTGGCCGGCCAATCTGTAGGATAGCGTTGTCACGGGAGCTAGTATGTTCTAATCTTTTCCAATTTTATCAATCAGTTAATGTATTTGTAATAGGGGGTTGTGTTTTTGAGGGAGTTATAGGTGTGCTAATTGTCAAACAAGCGGGGTTTACCTTCATGTTATATTCATTATACAGTAGCCTCATAAAACGTGTAATAGGATGTTCTTCAGTAATTCATACATTTCTGCACCGGAAATCTTGAGTATTCAACCTGACAAACTGACGACGTAAGCAGTATCTCATCAAGGCAGATGCGCACAGAAGAACGCGCTGTTGTAAGTGGGTCTCTTCACTCGGTGAGTACCGCCATTATTTGAGTATTTGTGATTTATATTTATTGAATCTTAATGTTTTGTGTATTTTGTTTTCCCTGTATTTTCTTGTTTATTTCATGATTTCGTGGGGGTATGCCAGTTCCTCAATTCCGAGAATCCGGTCTCCTTGTTAATTTAAATTAATGAGAGGCATCCGGACCTTGTCTCGTGACAGCGTTTTGGTACAATAGTGGCATATGTGTGAATTTCATCACGTACTCTTCAACAGAGTGCCAATTTGATTGCATTTCTGCGTCTACTTTCTATTAGACATGCACGTTGTGCTGTGATTTTATAGTTTTTGCCCAACTATTTCCCACTTCTTTAACATCACTGAAGACGTTATTTTAGTTTGTTCGGTCGAGTGTTTCATGTATTTTCGTTTTTCCAAACGTAAAGCGAACAGTTTTATATCACATCTTGTGGTTGATTTGAACCTTTGTCGTTGGCGGTAGAATAACTTTTATTTTACTACGACTGAGTAGACATCAGTAATTTTGTGTTGAAGAGTTCCCTATAATCTGAAACATTACCTTTCATGTTTTCAACAAACTCTCAGTTTTGTTTAGAGTTCTTTTTGATGGTGAAATGTTTATGTTAACCTTGTGCGACGGCCGCTCTTCCTCGTGTCTGACTACTGGGAATTTTTTGTGCCTGCCTCATTTTGGTAGAAATTTGAAAATAAAATTTTGTTGTATTATAAATCATGTTTACCGAGTTAGCAGGCGCGTTTTATTGACATGCACGCAGGAAAAATTAGTTTCAAATTTCTACGACATCGAATTTTTGTTTTCGAAGCAAAATAATTTATTTCCCCCCATTATACCGTCAACAAAATCAACTACTGCTGCGGTAGTGTGAATGAGAGAAGAAACTGTCCGGCTTGGCATTATTTAGTAGTATTGATGGTAGTGATGAGCTTCCAGTCCTAGTGTTTAAAGGAAGATATCCAAGAAAATAGATTTCAATTACAAACATGTCAATCGAGTATTCAACCCCTAACGCAGCTGTTGTCTACTTCATACGGTTTGTCTTTTACTTAAACCTCTTTACGTTAAGCAATAAATTGAAATTGGTTGTGATGAATTTCGTTCAATAACTTCTGTGGAAATAAACCTTCGAACTCTTGCTGTATCAACGCAAAAATGTTTCCTTGCCGTTTTACTAGCAGAATACTTAACATTCCTGTATGTTTTCTAATTTTTAGCCTAGGATGCACTGTTAATGCAGTGTCCTCAGTTAATTTAGCTACTGTTCTATATATTGAAATAGTTGCTGCAGTTTTTCCTCAAATTAGATATGACGCTCTTTGTATTAAGATTTTTCTGAAAATCATTGTGTTGAATTTATTGTCTCAACTTTTAAGAATAGTACCGTATTCTGTTTCTTATTAAAAAAATTAGAATGTGGTCCCAGGGAGGTTTCATGTTATATTTCGAAAGGTAATGTCAGCATGTTCAAGTGTTTCTGTATTTTTTGCCGAGTATATAAATTTCTATACCAATATTACTGAGCGGTCTTGGTCTTCAGTTCAATTGGTTTTCTCTCGGTCAAATATGCAATAATTAATTCGGGAAAAAAACGGATTAGGTCGCTTAAAGAAGAATGTAAGTCTAAATATAACTTAAAAGAGCTTTGATCTGTTTTTGACCTTTTTTCATTAATGAAAATTAATTGTTCAAGTAAACAACTGGGTGGCTTCAAAAAAAGTAAGCTTCAGAACATCAATTGCACTGCGTATTTCCTAGCTTAAAACACAATAAATCCTGAGGAGGATTTCGAGAGGAAAACTTCCCGCGGATTTATATAAGTCACGATAGAGGATACAAGGCAGGGTCATTTCTATGGGAGGGAGAAAATACACCTCTTGTTCGGCTAACCAATAGAACGGCTTCATTTCAAACAGACTTTATGACGTCACCAAGGCGGCATGTCTTTGGCCAATAGTGGTGCTAGATTTGGGGCACGCAATGCTACCATGCAGATGCAATATGAGCGCTGCTATTGGTTGGTTGTCATGACGTCAGCAAAGCCACACGGTCGACGAAAAAACTGGTATGACCATACCTTGTTTCTTTTACCGTGACGTCAGTTCGTGAACAAAGATAAGTTGCGAGAAGCTAATATAGACATAATAAAATACCGCAGCAAGATCTTAAACTCACCCAATTCCATGCATCTACAATTTATTCGTGTCATCCCACAGAGAGAATGCATGCATCATGCTAATGCTGTATATATGTTATTTCAAATTTCAATTGTGGAACACTTTGTAGTTTTCGTTTTTGTTGCGATGCTTACAGTTTCATACAAATACAGAAACAAAGAACTAAAGTAATTATTTCACATGTTTGGCGCGTTTCATTAACCTTCGAAAATAGCTCGACACGCGAGACCTCCAGTTGTTCAGAACGAAAGCCATTATTCATTGTAGCTTACCATGAGAATGCCATGCTTTCCCTAGCTTGCGCGCATCAAAAGTGCTTACATTCTGTCAAACTTTCCTGTACATTCATTGCTTAGGTGTTGATGTAAGTGAGGTAATTCTTTCTCGATAATAAATTTATGTTACCGAGGTACAAAAACACATTCTCCAGTATTGTTGACAGAAAGTATAAAAAGAAAACGAAGCATTTTATTTCCAATAAAAAACCAACGATTCCGACGATTTTTCAATATTCTCAACGCATAAAAACATTTGTGTATCTCGGCAGCCACGTTAAATTTCAAACAAACGGTTCTGGGAAAGATATAACTAGAGCTGTGCCATTGCATAACTTGCAAATATGCACGCCAAGAGATATGCAGACTGTTTTATGCAATGCAAAGAATGGTCTTGTGCATATGCAAAATTACATATACAATTATGCATATGCAATATAACAGATGTAATATGTAAAGTGCATTATGCATATGCACGATATCACTCCATATATGCTGTAATACGAATGGTGTAATTTGATTTTTAAACGTAAAACTGCAAATTTTATCCTTGATCCAGAAATTTTGTACAGTGATGGGACCTATCGCATACACACTATCAGTTGCTAAAGCAACATCTCAAGTTTTACCCGGTGCGCTATGTTCAGTACCTGATTTCCAGGTTTCCTTCATGACTTGTTCTTCAGTTAAATTTGGTTCATAATTAAAATACAATAGAGGTGACAGAACTGAATTTAATGGAGTTTGGAGTTTTTAAGAATTACATGGTGTAATAGTTTTTGCGCACCTGGTGATACTTCTCTTGTTTTGTTCTACACATAGGCCTCCCTATACGTACAAAGGGATAAAGTGGAAATGCAACTGCGAAGTTTCTATCAATTCCCGAAACATATTGTGCCGCCCTGAAGTGTGCTTGGCGGCTGAAGGGTAGAACAAAGAGACGAGTAGACTTTTATCGTGTACTTGGGGTAGCGAGACAGGAGAGCCAAATGCGCCCCTAGGGCTCCGCACTAGCTTTATATACTCAATATTTGCTGATGTCAGCATACGCATTGCGGCGGTACCCGCACAGGGCGTCGACCTGAATACGTACGGACAGATGCACAGAGAGAGTACGCACTTGTGACGGCATACACCTCCCCCCATGCCCTGGTTATTTACCAATATAAGAAACAATCAATTGAAGTTTTAAGAATCGTAACTTACAATTTTAACACAGGAAGCTAAAAACATCATAGGTAAAATATCCCCAAATGAAAATTACTGTGTAGCAAAACAACTGTCATATATTAGGAAAGGAAACAACGCATCGAATAAAAATTGACAGGACATCGTAAAAATGAATTCATCCACACCCCCACCACCTAGAAAACGGAAGAGCCGCTGCTCAAATACACATTATTAACGCAAAAATCCTAAGTTAAGAACAGAATACACGTCTCGAAACACAGGCGTGAACAACGCAACACAATAAAGTCCGTTAACTAAAAACTATAATCGGCATCCAAAAGCGGTAAAAGAACTCCACGGTTTTCGGAACCAGGATTCAACTAACTTTCCAGTGTAGGAACATTTCAGCAACATATCGAAAACAAAACGCTAAACAACAACATTGAACATGAAATAATAAACCTCCCAGAAAGATTCGTTAAGGAATAAGTCAATAAGGCAATATTTATTCAAAGAAAATTTCGTTTCGTACGCAGGAGAAAGTACTAAACGAATGGGAATCGTTACACATGAAAATTAAACGCCGCATGAATGTGCTACGGACAACTTCGTTGACAACCATAGAATTTGGTTATTATGAGAACAATATCACTTGTAGAAAAAATATACACGCATGGAAATTTGTATCGAAACTGCTATCCAATTAAAATATCATCATTTTCGTAAAAATAAATCTAATTTAACGAAATTGAAAGAATACATACAGTATACTTGAACATCGTATATTCTTGAACGTCGATCCGAACAAGAGAAAAATCAATATCAAACACATCAATGTAGAAAAAAATAACTGAGTATCTTAAGACTACTTCCTGAGTATGTGTTAAAAGTAAATAATACTACATCCGTTTACAATGCATGAGAGCTAATAGCGCCTAATTGGCGACACGTAAAAATTCAAGTTCCACACATGCTTCACTGACACCTAAACTTCGCTATTTGCTTGCAGGTGACGCAGCGGTTGGTCAGCATTGCTCGACCTGAGCTGCTGGCGTCGGAGTAACGCATCCTCAGCGCGAAGGCGATCCGCCAATAAATTAATTTCACGACGAAGATAGAAGAAGGAAACTCCTAATCCCAAAGTTAAAGGAAAGAGAAGAAGAATACCTAAATCTGCTACCCTATCTGGGAGGATGTCGACGAGTGCATTTGCCTTCACCCAATCGTTTGACACCCTTCCCTGATGTTGCTCCAGGGCATTTGTTAGTGCCTCCACCGACACATGGGTCATCCTATTTCCCATCGTGGAAGACAGGAACGGTAGCGTGCTCGGTCTGAAATTGAAACAAATACAGTTCAATTAGCATGGCCACACAATTTAAAAAAATTTATTCAGTTATTATTACGTCAAATTAATGAAAGAAACCAATGGTGACAGCTGGTGACAGCTGCAAGGAAAAGAACAAACAGCATAATCGCACGCTGCAGATCCCACACGGTCTCGACAGCTGCACACCTAATTGCAAAACAAATCGGGCGACGGCACTCCAAAACAACTCGGGAGCCAACCTCCGCTCTCACAGCAATGAGTTGCTGTGTTTGTAAACACCTGGAGGTTATTGAACCGTGCAAGGCTTGCGAGCAGGTGCAACCTTGGTTGTAAAAGGAAATGCGTACACTCTCAATCACGGACGGAAAAAACTACGGTACATCAAGACTAAAAATTAAGCAATTACATATGATTATATAACGAGGATTCCAATTAAAATGATATTTAAAATTAACACTGAAACGAGAATCACACAATAATTTTTATGTGAACATTGTAATATAGTCAGTCGTAAGTCCTACAGTTTTCATTCAACACTTTCTACGCAAGGGTAATACATGATTTTTATTACTCTTATATGTTCGATTACCAATTTTCAATTCAACGTAATTTCGGTTAATTTTTGTAATAATTCCCGGTCCTTTCCAGGCAATATCTAATTTGTTTTTTCGCATGTGATTGCGCAATAATACACGTTCACCGAGTTAAAAATTTTTATTTTTACGTCGAAGGTTGTGATACATAGTTCTTTCACTGGTGTTATTGATTATTATAGTTCTAACGTTTTCAACAGTACGGGCTGCTTCTTGAGCTCTAAATTTTATGATATCGACGTCGGTGTCATGACTATAGTTGTTCTCGAAAGTTATGGCGCTAAAGTTTGCACACGTGTCTCGATTGAAAATAATGTACGAGGGTGTATCTCCCAGCGTAGTATTTAAACTATTGTTGATCGCGTTCTCTGTGCTGTTGAGACACTGGTCCCATTCGGTATGCACTAGGGAGTTAATATATAGTTTTAATAGATTCGTAATCTTGCGGTTATTTCGCTCCACAATAGCATTGCTATGAGGACTCCAAGGTAATACTTCCTTTTTCGCAATTGAATGGATTTGACTGAATTTTTTAACTGCAGCAGATTTAAATTCAAGAGCTTGATCACTAAGAAGTGTTTTAGGATATCCAAAGGTTGAGAAGCAGTTGTCGAGGCAGGAGACAACTGTATCTGCTAATCGATCTGCGGTTGCGTAAAGCTTACAGTAACGTGAAAATAAATCAATCACGATTAGAATATATTTATTCTGCTGATCTGTGACAGGTAGAGGACCGAGAAAGTCCATGGATACCACCTCGAAGGGCTCTTTAGCAATGGGAGCGTCCAATATTTTAATAGGTACAGTACTGCTGGCTTTAAGAATTTTACATACATCACACATTTTGACAAATTTACGTATGATACTCTTCTCTAACAAATGAAAATAACGCAACTTAAATTTAAACAACGTATGCGTCGCATCAGTATGATACAAGGAGTGTATACTAAGCACCGCCTTGTTCATTAGCGATGTCGGTATAACCGAAGTGAGAATAGTACTTTCCCTAGAGTCTATTTGTCGTCGTCTATAAAGTATGTCGTTCAGAATTAAATATTTTTGTAAGTCAGGGATCGTAGATTTACTACTATTTAGTAATGCGTCTTTCACCTCAGAACAGAAAGGGTCTAGCTGTTGCTCATTTCAAAATTCGTCTAAAGTCCATGATACGTCTTTTAACTGAGGAACGTAGTCAGTCAGTCGGGGTTTTGCAGTCGCCTCTGGCGCCAGTTGATGAGAACTTGTCTCGGCTGTTTGGTCTATGTCGGCGGTCAGTGCACCACGGCGTGTGGTTACTGCGAAGGCGTCAACCTCATCGAACTCTGAGCTCTCTTCAAGATCAGAAATAGTTAAATGCTCGGGCAATCTACTTAGACAATCTGCAATTAGATTTTGTTTCCCGGGGAAATATTTTACTACCGGTTCGAAAGATTGAACTGTTAGACACCACCTTGCCATAGCTGAGTCGTCAGGAAGCTTTTTGAAAAACAAGGGCTGTAAAGGTTTATGATCAGTGTAGAGATAGATCGGATATCCAAGAATGAGATATATAAATGCTTTCAGCGCGCTCACAATGGCGAAGAACTCTTTTTTCGTCGTTGAATAGCGCTTTTGTGTGGAATTTAAACTTTTACTGTAGTAGGCAATAGCCTTCATTGATTTATTTGAATCATTTCCTTGTTGTAAAAGCACTGCACCTATACCAAAATTAGAAGCATCTGTAAATACGTGGAAGGGCTTAGTAAAATCAGGATGCCGTAAAACGGTATCAGATGTTAAAACAGATTTGATTTTTTCAAAAGCTTGCTGACATTCAGGATTCCAGATAAACTCAACATTTTTACGTAACAATTGATACAGAGGGTATGAGATCGATCCAAACATTGGTATGTGATTGCGGAAATAGTTCGCTACTCCTAGAAAACTTTGCAGTTCCTTCACATTTTTTGGAATGGGAAAGTTTTGTAGCTTTTCTGATTCTTTGCAGCGAATTCCGTCTGCCGACACGATGTGTCCAAGATATTCTATTGAGTTTTTTAGGAAATGACATTTTTCAAGTTTAAGTGATAAATTTCCACCACGTAGCTTCTCAAAAACACTCTGTAAATCCTTCAGATGTTGGTTCATGGATTTGGAAAATACTAGTATATCATCAAGGAACACAAAACATAATTTACCGATGATATTTGTAGGAACAGAAGAAATGATTCTTTGGAAAACTGAGGGACTCGAGGACAACCCGAATGGCAGCCTCTTGAACTGAAATTTCTCGTAACCGATACTGAACGCGGTGAATTTACGGCATTTTTCCTCCAACTCGACCTGATGGAATGCAGAGCGTAGGTCGAGGCTCGAAAAAATGCTATTACTCCCGAGGGCAAACAGCAATTCGTCGATCCTCGGAATCGGGTAAGATTCCTTGATAATTATTTTATTTAGTTCGCGGAAGTCAATAACGGGGCGAATCTCGCCTGACTTCTTCTTCACAACGATTAAAGGAAAATTATATTCAGAGCTTGAAGGCTCGATAATTCCTTGATCCAACATCTGTTTATTTGCTTGCAACAATTCGTTTTGATACCTATGTGGAATTCGATATGGTGGGATGTTAAGTACTGGAGCATGAGGCTTTAATTCAATGTTATGTTTCATAATGTTCGTAACGGCAATAGTTTCGCCTTCGAGAGTAATTACGTCTCTAAAGTCGTTTAATAAATTTAACAGTAATGGTTTAACTTCTTCATCATCACAATTCACCTCGTTACTAGTCAGAAAGCGTCTCTCGTTACTACCTCCTTCCGGTACAACATCTTTCTGTGCATTAATTCCTACTTCATCAACACGAAGATCGTTACAACAATGCCTCGATTCTACAGATACCACCCCAACGTCTTTACCAGAGATGGCATTGAAACTTCCACCATTAACACTGTCGACTTCGGGTAGATCCGCATTACCGTGGGCATCGCACAAATTTGCATCTCGCACAGCTTCGTGCACGGTAGACATGTAAATCTCGTGTTCAATTTCCATGTCGTCAATTTCTTCAATCGTACTTAACATCGTATTGTCGCTTATATATACCACGTCTTCAGAGACGTTCAACAGCATTACAGGGACAAACCCATTTGACTTTATCTCCACTACTGATTCGGCGACATAAATTCCGTTCGCGAGAATTGTCTTATTCATAATATACTTTCCGGGCTTAGCCTTTTTGACATACCCATTAATAACACGTAAACAATTCCTTGGCATTTCCACTGCTCCACAATGAACAACTATTTCTCGTCTTTTACTATTTTTTAAACTTCTCGCATGTTCCTTAGTTTCTCTTATCTTGTTCGCATGCTGTTTATTTATTCTCACATTATTCGCTGTTTGCTCAGATTTTTTAACCTTTTTCCCTGGGTCTTTCCCTGGGAATTTAGTTACCTTCCCATTTTTTTCTCGCCCTGGCGTTGGGCTTGGGGTACCCCTCTGTTCTGCAGTATTTATCTCTAGGCCATTTTTATCGCCACTTTCTTGGCTCGCCATTTTTGATTCCCTCTGCCTCAGCAGATATTTCTTTATACGCCTCCTATTGGCAAGCATGTCAGCCATTAGACATTCTGGATTACTTATAGTATTGAAAAATACCTCTCGCTTACCTTGCCCGTGCAATTCTTGCACATCATGAAACGGTACGTTTACTCCGTCGAGAACTATGAATCCTTCTTTAAAATTAATCACGGCATCTTTTAGAATATCCCTACCGAGGATTACATCATATTTAAATTCGCCATCCTTCAAAATCAAAGGGCTAGTATTGATTTCTTTATTATTAGGCAGCGTAATACAAAGATCAAGTTCGCCTGATACCTGGCTTTTAGAATTTACACCCCTGATACTCAAGGCACTAGGCTTAATTCGCTCGTTTATGCCTTTTAAATTCCGGTAACTCACCAGACACCGGTCACTACCGCTGTCGATGAGAGCGCTCATCAATTTGTTATCATTACGTAATATAATTGTAGGCTTCTTAGAACGCCGTAATGAAAATAGACCGTCGCTTTCCTTCCTTAGACGACCTTCCTTCATAATCGTCGCTGACAAACAAACTTCTACAGGTAGTTCAGAATTTGCACCTACATCAAGTTCTTGTTCACCTAGTAATTCGAACTTATTTTTACACAGGAATAGCGGATCCACCTCTTCCGTCGACTTAGTGATAGTATCTGGTTTCAACGCCACATGTTTGGTAACGGGGATTGTAGCTGTATCCTCGGGCACTGGCAACTCCTTCTCTACTCCAAGACTCTTTGCTTTTTTTGATTCCTCTCTATCTACTCTAAAAAATCGTCACCCTCGGAAGATGCAGCGTAATACGCTTCACCTTGGCCTCGACCTCGACCACGCGAGTGACATTCACGTGCAAAATGGCCTACCTTCCCACATTTGTAGCAAGCATGACCGCGGAAAGGTGATTTGCTTAGGCCTCTCTTATTCGTGCACATATTTTGAACATGACCTGTTGTTTTGCATAGGGAACAGAAAGATTTTGATCTATCCTTAATACTCTGTTGTGGGTTTTCCACCTGTGCCTCGTTGCACTCCAAAGAACCAAAAGGTCGATCACCAAAATATGCATGTTGTCTACCCCTTTGAAATCTAGCAGGTCTCCAATTGCTTCTGAAAAATGGCCTCCGACCTTGAAAACGTCGGTTGTTGTTTTGTGAGGCATAGTAAGCCTCGGGAAACGAGTCCTTCTCGTCCCACTCACACTCTTCAGGTACAACCGCAAGGTAAGTCTCTCTGGTTTGATACGTGGACTGGGTATTGTTTTTGCGCGCAATTATTTCTCTACCCTCAGGATTATTACGCACAGCGGAAACGAGACGAGCTAACAACTCTTCAGAGGTATGGAACGGCCTCGAGAAGATTTTTTTACAAAAGTTCTCCTCTAAAAGAGGTCCGAGAACTGCTATAGCTAGACTAAAAACTACTAAGTCACCAGAGAATTTTTTGTATTCGTTTGCGTTCGTACTAGCAATTACAAATGGATGTCTTTGTAATGCTACTTCTGTACTATTTAGAATGTGATCACTCAAATTTCTTATTTTTGATATTGCCGTAACCAATTGGGCTGCCAACCCTTCATTACGTAACAACCGTAACTGATTTAAATCGCACGCTAAAGCATGAACTGAACGCTCACCCTTAGACACGTAGATGTCATCTAAAATGTCAATAACCTGATCAAAAGAATAATGAACATCAGGGTTTACTAATTTCGTGACTACTCCATTAAAATCCCCAACACTTTTGTGTGCGCTACGCACTAGTAATTCTTTTTTGGCGTCATCGGAATTTAGGTCGGGTAACAAGCACATATAGGATTTTAGGTTTGCAACATGTGTCCGAAAAGTCTTTGTTTCACAAAAGATTGGGTCAGTGACCCTCTGCCGGCCCCTAAAAAGAGGTAGCTCTGCACTGGAGAGTATAGTACTGCCCCTTTGTAAAGTTGTTGTTACACTACCACCCGTCATCGGTCCACTAGAGGACGTCATTGTAGTCACACTTGGCGTACTGAACGTCACAGTCTGTGTACTAACAGTGGTCGTCACTACCGTCGTGGTCTGTGGTCCAGACATAAACACTCTTGTTGGAGTATGTTCGCACGTACCAGGTAACGTACCACTAAATGCCGGAACAGAAACCCTACCGCTACCTGTTGTCGTTGCTGTCGAACGAATAAATTCAGGTTCGGAATCAGAGTCTCCCATAATGAATCACAGTTACTAACTAATTTCTCTCACAACGCTAAAAACGTAACTCACAATTATAATAATCCCACAGCCCAACGCAAAAATCTTACGCCACAAAAAAATAACACCGCAGAACCCTAAAAATCTAACCTCTCAAAAAATAATCACATAACAGAACGCTAAAAACTCACGTTACTGAAATGGATGAGCACACCGTTAAGTCTTCATTAATAATTACTAAAATATCAGTACTGAAAACTGTTTCTGCGACCTTCAAACGAACCTAATCCAATTACTAAACAGGGAAACTCTTTACACGAATTCAATGGTATCTATCCCAACAATCTTTTAAACTACACGAAGCAACAAAAATAAAAAATCGACGATGTCACAGAAATTATCTAATTATCCCATACAATAATATTATAGTTTACAGAATACTCAACTTGGAATCAGCAAACGGCAGGCAGTGCAGCTACGGCCAGACAGGCGTCGCGGCTGGTGTCAAGGACGAACGTCGAGACTGCTCGGCAACCGCAGAGCAGGTTGCTAGCAGCTGTTCCGAAGGTCGTCTGCGATGCTCAGCTAAAGCACAAGCAGACGTCTAGACTGCCGGGTCCAAGGTCATACACTCAGCGCTGTCAGACAGCGGAGTAGCAATGTTAGCACGAGCACGTCTTGGTAGTGTTCACGTATGATCACGGTTCCACACTGCGCGTAATCGCACAGCTCACTGTTTATGTATACGTATTAATTACGTTAACATAGCTTCTGTAGAAATTTGAAACAACACTGTTCGGTATGTAATTTCCTATCACATACACTGTACACAATTGTTCTCGTAGAAGTAGAACACTGCAACTGTTCGTAGAATTGTTCTGAACTCAGCTACTTATGCATACAACTGTCAAACGACCACGTCACTATTTGCGATGGAAATTCACGCACAACTTCATGACGCAATGGTCACCATCCTTTTCCAGATCAACACGAGCTGTGTAAGGTACTCTCAGAGGCACGTTAAGTTCTAAACCATAAGGAGAATTCATCAGAGTTTCTTCAGGGATACGCTTAACGATGAAACGAAACACGTTGTTATACACTTTCGGCGCTTCTTCAATTTCTCTTCCCGTTGCTGTAGATTCCTCCATAGTAGTATTGTCGTTATTACCAAAAATATTCTCGGCTCACGAAGCGAAGCGTAGACCACCACACGTAGAATCTCCACGAATTTCCGTAGACACGTGATCCTCAAATATCACCGTCTAAAATCCAGACTTGATTCCCGATATCTTCAATCACAGTAATCGTTGAAATCACATCACAGCACAAGGATCGATTACAATTTTACGTCGTGGGAACGAACTTACTGCGCCACCAGATGTGCCGCCCTGAAGTGTGCTTGGAGGCTGAAGGGTAGAACAAAGAGACGAGTAGACTTTTATCGTGTACTTGGGGTAGCGAGACAGGAGAGCCAAATGCGCCCCTAGGGCTCCGCACTAGCTTTATATACTCAATATTTGCTGATGTCAGCATACGCATTGCGGCGGTACCCGCACAGGGCGTCGACCTGAATACGTACGGACAGATGCACAGAGAGAGTACGCACTTGTGACGGCATAATATGCGTTTAGTGAATTAATAATAAATACCGTTGTTGTGCTCTGCTTGTTCATAAAAAACGAGGAAGAGCTCAATAAGGTAATCCCTCGAATTCCGAATATGCCACAAATTCCCAAAATTTGCATCATAATAGGGATTTAGCTTCCTGGACTTACTTAAGGACAATCAAATCTGCAATTGACATTCAGTGATCATATGCTGATTTGAATATTCCTGCAATATCTGGTTATTCAAAACCTAATGCAAATGTTTGGTATTCGTGGGATGTCCGGAGTGAGGGGAATTACCTAGAGGAAGATAATGAAAACTTTTTTATAAATTTTTTTACTAATTTTTGTATTGGAATTTCCAGATGTGTTGGATAATATGTTGATGAATGAAGAAATGAAAAAATTTCTTCAAGTATTCTAATGATTACCATTATTTATTAGTTACGCCATCCCAAAGTACCACAAAGTGTAAGGAATGATATTTTAAAGAATGAATTTCCAGAATGTGATTTTTGGGACGTAAATCTGTATTTTACTTATTGCTGGAAAACTGTAAGTTTGTCGTGCAATATATTATGAGAGCATACACTCTTATTGTCAAAATATCTGCTGCGACTTCAAACCAACTTTTCGTGCTCGCCGTGGCCGAGTGATTGAAAACGCACACTTCCGTGAAGGTTTCAAGGGTTCGAATCCCGGCGCTGCGCGGCGATTTTCCCTGTTGGGTAAAAGGAAAACTGAAACACAATACCCCACTCTACCCAGATATCTGATATGGGTAACGACTCGACAGGGGAGTAACCGTCCTGGTGTTTGTTATACGGCGTTTGAAAAGCTAATGTACAAGATGATTAGGGATGTGACAATATGCAGCATAAAATATGCTGCATATTTGCTGATTTTTGTACCGCATATGCAGCATAAAATATGAAAGCTTCGGCAATAATTATGCTACTAAAACCATAAAATATGCAGAAACACTCGATGCACATATGCTACACTCTATGCATAATTTTTAAACTCCATCTTATATGCTAAGCAAAAATAAACACACATATATATCAGGGATGGAAAAACCCAACCCACCTGGGCTTTTTTGGGTTAAATTGGGTTTTATGGGTTTTACTGTTTTTTTGGACTTTATTGGTTTTTTTGTAATACCTGTTTTTGTTTAATACCGTCTGGGTAAAAAAAGTCCGTTATTTATGGGTGGATTTCTCTGAAAGTTTCACAGTAGGTGTGAAATGATGCATAGATCATTTGTTATTTCGACAAAATTTTTGTACCTGCACTTTTTTTTCGAAAAATATGATAAAATAAAGGTTTTTTAAAAATCTATCTTCTTCTACAATTTTGAAGTTACAGAACCAGTACTTCGTTTTTAGATTGCTTACATGTCTATCTAACGATCCGCAATAGGGAATTTCGATAACTTCTTGTGGATTTTGGGAATTAAAAAAAAATAAAATGAACTTTTTTTCATTTTTTTTCCTCCGGTATAATTTTCAAAATAATCAATGTATCAAAAAATGCTATTGCGAATCGATAGAGCTTAGTAAGCCCTATCGAATGGTATATAAAAAATTCTTTTAGCTCTAAAATTGTGGAAGAAGATACATTTGAGAAACCAATTATCAAGTTTCCATAAAAACGAGTTTTTTCACAAAAAAAATTGTTTTTCTTTTTATCTTTTGAACTACAGAGTTTTCTACAATGAACTCTTGAGCGTTTGTAGCTCTTTTTAAGCCCTTTCGATTGATATAATTTACATTGCTGTAGCTTTGTAACTCTGAGAAAAAATATACAACAAAAGAGAATAGGTGTAATTCTTGAAAACAATAATTTTTTTAATTTTTCATTTATTTTCAACCAAAATACGTTTCTTTGTCAAGTCAACTCCTTTGTTTTATAGCTCTTTTCAAGCCCTTTGGATTGGTGTGCTTGCCATAGCTGTAGCTATGATACTGCAGCTGTCATCGAGCTATGAATGAAAGCTGCGGTATCATAGATACGGCAGAACAGCTAAATTATGAAATTGTCAAAAATTATAAAAAAAATTTATTCAGCGTTAGAATGTTTCGTTTGAATAATGGGAGCACTTTGAGTAGCCCATTAACGAACTATAATGCCATTCCCACAGAGAAACACGCTCAATTGACCCCCAATAATGAGGGGGGGAGGGTTCAAGGTCACTCCACCCCCATCGCTTTCCCCCCCCTCTGGTGGGCGCACTATTAGGAGTAGACGTAAACTGAAAGTACCAATGGAAGCGCAAGAAAATCCTCTATAAGATACATATATAAACAGAAAATCAACACATATCCTGATTTCTACCCAGACGGTGTCCTCAAAAGAGTTATTCACACAACTCTCGTTGCCCCTATTTCAGATTTATATATATATACACTTATTGAGTAAATATTGTTATTTGATTACTTCATTTCCAACATTATATTACATTATTATATGAATTATTACACTATATGAACAATATCTGAATTAAGTTTGTCCATCACAATTACCATTTACCAATTACCATATGCATAGAGACATAGCTCTGCAGTCTGTATAGATTATAAGATGTCCAAAGAGTAGTAAGTGGCTTTGTAAGTAAGTGGTTTTAGCAGCAGACAGGCGCAAGTCATGTGAGAGGGAAGCACCATGCAGATCATAAGTAACCACCACAAGCAACTTGAAGCAAGACAGCTGGACATCACTTAACAGTCATGCTGTTAACAAATAAACATGCGTATTGTGTGAACTGGAGTGCTTAGCAGCGCAAGTCAAGTCAGTCGACCACACTGTTACATGTTACAACATGTAGTGACATGCCAATTTTTTTTTAAATTTGCCAAAAAAATCCCTTTTCGCAGTACAGGATAGCAACAAACACTTAAATGATTGGAAGTAAATGCTCTAACAGATTCCATCGTCAAATTTGTTCCGGTCCAGCTTGAATGCTCACCATAGGCCAGTCGTTTCTTTACTTTCTCACCCCATGATGGCTGCGGTCGTGTCTTGCCCCATCTGACCATAATTGTTAGACTTATTTTAATTTAAACAATTTATTTACCACATGTGATACAGAGGTAGAATGTTTCTTAAGTCTAATACAATGGTCAAATTTGAGTATAGCTACCTGCATGTGGGCCCGAATAAGTTCAGCGACTTCTAGGGCACCAAATATTTCTTTGATTACCATTACATTATTCTAGGGTGTACAACAATGTTTAACCTAATTCACTTAGCCTAGTTTCACATTAGACTGATCAACAAGATAATGAACTCGATATTGATGTTTCATTTTACAACATTTAAGGCAAAGCTCTCACAGGAGACTGATATTGAAGAGTGGTTGGCTGAGTACAATCCGGAGTTCGTCGGTGCGCTTTATTCCTATAAATTGAAGGACTCCAACATCTTCCCAAAACACATGTTCAATGAGAATATCACTAAGACAATGACTCCTCGTTGATAGTGGGATATTCAAGACATGAAACAGCAGAAAATGCAGATTCATGAAAAAACACTGGCAGAGGGTTTCTGCAAGTTTATAAGCAATCTTCATTCTTGCCCCGCAAGTTCAGGATCCATTGAGAGAATTTTCTCAACATTTGGAATTGTGTGGAATAAATTGAAAAATAGATTAGGATCAGAACGCGCACAGAAATTGGTCTCAGTATATCGCCACCTCACAAAACTCATGATGTGGATGACAACGATGAAATGGCAGTGGATGTAGAAAGAGAAACACGGTTGTATTGTGGTAGCATTCTAGTCTAGAAGATAGGGAAAATTCAGAAGTCTATATATTAAGTGGTCAAACTGCATTTGTTTCTAAATTTTTGTTTTTTTTTTACTTTGGAAATGAAATTCATGAAAATATATTAGTCCCTCGAGTTTTTTTGTGATTAAGGTTTTTCTAATTTGATTTGTATAGGGTTGGTGTTTTGTTTTTCAATGTTTTCTTGTCATAGTCATGCACATGACTTAGATACTTATTTTATCATGATAAATATTTAGCTCATTTCGATTCTATAAGCTTGAAAACAAATAAAATTTACATAACAATAATAAAACCCAAAAAAACAAAAAACCCCACTATTTAGGTTTTTTTTGGGTGGGTTCTTTATGTTCCAACCCTGATATATATATGCTTCACTGGAACAGTTCCAAATTTATATTTTTTGAGGAAGATTATACAAAAACAAAAATACAAGGTACAGTGTAATTCTTCATACACGGAAACAATAAGTTTTTCATAATTTTTACGAATAATTAAGTGTATACAATTCTCAACTAGGTTTTATAACTTATCTAAACATAAATATTTTGAAACAGTGACAATTCTAATCTGAACGAGTCAAGGACGATAACTAAATAAAAGAAGTCATCTAATTCAAGTTTGATTCAGAAGTATATATAATGGTTTTCATAAATGCAAGGAATATTTTTCAACACTTCTTTTATATGAGGAATTTTTTTTAGCGTCGAGTTCGAGGGTTGCACTTAATAATTGTACGGCATTTGAGATTTTCAAAAACAAATCTACGTTTATCTGCCAGCAAAGTTTTATGTAAGATAGGAAGGGGAATATTCCTCAATGGATTCATCCATTGCATCAGGGATCTCACGAGTCAAAACTGAGTTGATTGTTTTTATCTTTTCAAATCCTTTGTTCATCACCAAAAGCCATTTCAACTTTTGATAATACCTTTTATCATATCTGTGTTTCAATGTTTCCTCTACGATATCCATTAATTTTATTGCTCTCGAAGTAGGAAGTACCTGCGTAGTTATGCAAGAGCAATTCGTATCCTTTGATAACCATAATTCGATAAAGTGTGCACTAAGCCCAACATGGTTCTACGTGACAATATTTAAAAACTAAAACCTTGTACCACGCAAAAATTTTCCAACATGTTCTGAATGAGAAAACAGTTTAAAATTTCACCTGTTTCTTGCAATAAATGCAATAGAGAAATATTTCCTCGGCTTGAAAATCTTCAAAGTCCTTGGAGTAGTTTAAGAATGCTGCTTTTTTCTTGTTCACCTTCGGCATGGTTGTAGATCCCTGCTAGCTGTACTAATCCCAAATTCACTTCATAAGGTAACTATATCTAGAAATTTTTGTGCTAATTCCCGCAAAATTAAAATAAACTTATGAAGTAGCTGAAGCACCTTACGATTAAAATTGATACACGAAAAATTTCAATTCAAAAAATTGTTCCAGTTATACAAAAGCATTATATAAAATTGGATGAAAAAATAATGGAATTTATAAGAAATGGGAAGGTTTAACTAGGTTTCGGTTTACTGCGACTCACAGTTTTTCATGTATGTTCGTCTTATTTTATGCTGTTCCGAGAAAAATGTGCGATATGCTCACACCGCATAAATACTTGCTGGCATTTTTTATGCTATCTAAAATATGCTCAAGAGCATATATATGCAATGTGCTCAATGTCACATCCCTAAAGATGATATTTATCGTGCTTAATTGCTTGGAATAAAGCTTTTTTTCTAGATTGCTTGCACGAGAAGATCTTCCCATGATTAAGGATGCCAATTACATTTTGCATGGCTATCCTGTTGAGGAACGAAGACCAACCAACCAAATTTCTTGACCAAATTTGTTGGTCAACTCTTTCCATCTGACATGGAGAATTTTAAATTGGCTTCCCTGATATCGTACGACGTAGAATTTAAAGATGTTTTCGCAATACAAAAGTATTCTTGAAGATTAGCAAAAAAAGTGTCCTATTTGAAAACATTCAAAAGTCCATTATTATTAAACGTAACCACATACGTTAAACCTTGTTTTACTTTGAAATCTTGTGAAATCCTACTTTCATGTTTTCTTCATTAGTAGCAAATGCTCGATATTGTAAATATTGAACGCTATTGTTATGAATCATTACCTTAAAGTTCAATATTTAGAATATCGAACAAGTTCCAACTAACTGAAGTCGTTCATTCAGCAGTGCATGTGCAAGACTTGATCGCACATTGTTTGCATATAAATGCAAGTACTGTGCATACGACACTCCGCAACCGCATTTATGTAACCTCAAGCCGCATATTTTATGCGCTCATGATTTCATATGCGCGTGCATATATGCACGTGCATATTGGCGCAGCTCTAGATATAACATATTCCCTTTGTTGATTTATTGTAAGTTCTATAATGCAAATAAATTGACTGAAAATTCAAATCATTCATTCAAAAATACAAATTTTTCAACTTTATGCCGAGCTAATAGTGAGCATGACCTTAGAATTCTAGAGTTCCTTTTCAAATTCACTCATAAGCCTAACCTCAACAAAGACATTAGTGCCGTAAAGTTATCAATTGCCCCCACCTAATGACGTTATACTGTATGTATGTGTGTGTGTGTGTGTGTGTGTGTATGCATAGTGTGTTTCGCTGTTGTATCTGAATTAGCGTCTACATGTGTGCTTGTGTGAATTAGGAGTATGCAATTGTTTGAGTATCAATGAACAAATTAGGCTTTTTAGACATTTAGAGAATTTTGTGGAATATATAAGATTTTTGTTTTCTAAAATGGACAATTTTTTTTTCTCTCCTGTTCCAACACTGATGATGGAATTGTAATGCCGAAACGTTTGCATTAAATGTAATGTTCGTTTTTACTCTGGTTCTTCTGTTTATTCTACGGATAAGATTCTCGAAGAATCGCCCTATTGGAAATGTAATGCATATAAATTCTGGTGAAAATATATACCTGCTGACTAATTTTTAGATGAATGAACTTCTACATAAGGTAAGGGCCGCATTACTCGACAACCGAATGGCCGGGAAGAATGTATTAGGTAGCAAAGCAGTTCCATTATAATGAACACAAAAAACAGAATAACGTACCGCCCTGGTTATTAGCCCAAAAGAAACTGATTTTTATGACACTCGATTGAGAAAATAAAGGCATAATTTGGCAGATCTACAAGTTGTGCTAAATTGTAAAAATGAGCACGTATGTGAGCTTCACAATATTTATTATTTCCTGATACCAAAATTGAGATTAGAATGCAACTTACATTACTCAAACAAAAGTTATGATGAAAAGACAGTGTTTGTAGTGAACATGTCGATCGCAACTGTGCATTTTCCATGCAGTTTTACAACAACGTGTGTCTCACGGACTACAAAACTTTTGCAAGTTTGGAATTGAAGCTGATATTATTTTTGTAAATGCCATGTGTCGTAGAATATCATCCTACAGCCCCTAGCGCAGTGGTTCCCAAACTGTGGTGTTGCGTACCCCTACACCCCAGAGCTCGGTGCACAGGGGTACGTCGTGCATCACCAGTGTTCATTTTCTATGCAACATGCCGATAGGAAATTTTTGCAAAATTCATTTAAAAGGGGACTTGAGCAAAATAAGGTATGACAAATGTTTCAGAGAAAATGTTGAAACTATTAATACGGTTGAATTGAGGTTGTGATATTTCATGTTCAGAATGGTATAATGAATTAGATGTTCCTCGGTATGAAATCCTTTGGTTTCATGCACCATACAAACTAGGAAAATAACGCAGTAGCCGACAAATTACTGACATTTTAACTCAACTTCAGTTAACGTTAGAGATATTGCATCATGCTTTCTGTGGTTACCGTCTCAAACAGGTGTAGGCAACTGCCTTGCAATTTTAATAAGTTTCGTGCATAAACAACGTTAGATTGTTAGAAAAAAATATCCACCAATGGTGCAGTTTAATCCATTTTCTATGACGAAAGCCTGTCATTGTGCTAGTAATCTAGTGTATTTTTCTTAACTCTCTAAGTTTAAATGAACCGGCGTCATGTTTGCGGTTGTGTTTACATAATTATGCTTCATCTGTGAATATTTACCATTCTTATAAGTATCTAGAATGGCTTAAACCAGTGCTATTCATTAATTTTTTGCGAGCGAGCTACTTCGGTTGAACGCATTGATTGAAAGAACCGCAGCCACTGCAAGTTGGAGTATTTTCTATAAATTTTACATTAATTATTTAATGAAATATTTTTTAAGAGCCGTGAATTAAGTCATCGCGACCCGCGCAATAGATATCGCTGGCTTAAACTATCGATAATGAAATTATACCACAAGCTTAAACTTTTCATCTTCTTCTATCCAATGCAAAAAAAATCCTATTCTACTTTAGTCCAATCTAAAATTTACCGAAGAAAATTATTACTGTGTACAGCTGCTGATTTTAGACACCAAACGAAGTTTATGGCAAACTATCATATTTCTGCTATACCGCGGACCCCAATCGTCCACTAAAACGTGGACTTAATACGCAATACAAAAAAGTTTAGGAAACACTGCCCTGGCGTAACTTTCTATGGAGTTCAGTAGTTTTTTGGATCAATTTGCCATACTTCTTCGCTGTCGAGGGTCTGGAATTAGGTTGCGTATTTGTAGAAGATGTTCAACGTGACGCTCGTCTGTTGCGATGCAGGCGTTCAAACGCCGGTGCAATGATTGCCGGATGCGACCGGAGCCGCCAGGAGTTCCAGGAATCCTTGAAGAGGAGTCAACAATCCTACCCAACGGTTTTTCAGAATGAATCAGTGTTTCGTACACCAAACTCTTCAAATAGGCCTAAAAATAGGATTCTAGGGGCCTAACATCAGAACTACGAGTAGGTAGCCTGTCTCACAAACGTATAAAACCTCTAGTTAAAGTTAGTTCAACAAAGAGCCAGTCACGCTATGTAATGAACATTTACATCCATTGCGTATTATTGTCTGTGATAATGAAATATTGAACTGCTCAAAGCGGCCGTACCAATTCAAATACAAACGAAATCATATAGATCAATTTATTTTAGTTGAAAGAACATTAATTTGGTCACCCTCAGTATGTTGAGCAAGAAGTGAACACAATAGGCACGAAAAAGAGTAAAAAATAGAATTGACGGATAAACGAAATAATTAATTCCAATACATCACACAGACTCCAGTTGAAATTAATTGGAGGGCAAATATGCAGAGTGTCCTAACACACAAAATTCTGAATTTCAGGCCAGTGATAAGCAAAGTGGGATAAGCGACAGCGTTTCTCCTATATGCTGAACAAGGAATAGCTCCGTTGCTTAGGCCACTCTGGCGCTAACAAAACGAGCGGGGCGTCCTGACTGGTCGTGGCATAACCGCAGCAGCAGGTGCATGTTACCATGGCAACGATGAGCTGTTGCACCACAGTGCAGTGTTCCATCATGCGTGCACTGCATTGTTTTGGCGCAAGCTCATTATCAGGGCTGCCGAAATTGGTACGTTCGTACAAATTTGCTACGATCTGCCCCAAATACACTTTGTTGTACATTTGGTATGACGGTAGCCTGAAGCGGCAGCCGTTTAAAAGATTTTTATAATTCATTGAATAAATTATGCCCTACCAAGAAATATTAGCCTTATTTTGGCAGTTACAAAACTTGTCGTATTGATGAGAGAAAAATTATACGCAATATGTAACTAAATAAAGTTACGCAACTCGTTTGATACCGGTTTGAAATTTAGAAATCGTAGCATCGTCCGTCACCCGTGTCACGCGGCATTTTTGCTGTCTAAAGTTTTATGTGTACATTTGACGTACAAATAGAGAGTTGACAATTTTTATGCAATGCTAGTTATGTTATTTGTTAAAATTGCTTATATATCGTTTCGTTGCCTCAGACTAACAAGCATTTGAGTGATGAGTATGCTTGATTTGTTCTGCACTCGTCGCGTTTTGATTCTGTTTCCGTACGTTTGCTGTGGCTTATTCAAATATTCTCCGCCTGATTTACTCGCACGTGTCAGTGAGAGTCAGTCTAATGTAGTTCCTGAGTGGAGTGAGTTCCTCTTGGCATTTGGTCTCGTAATGATTTGAAAACTATTTGCATGTTTTATATTGTTCTTTAATTAGTAAGCGTTGAGAAATAATGAGTTTTAAGAAGGTGAATATTGAGTATTCCTCCGTTAGTGAGGCCATTGATATTCGGAGAAAGAAACAGAAAGTTAAAAATGAATGGAAAGTTTCATTAAAATTACTGACGGACGAGAAAGATTCGTCGTGGCTGCAAGTCAGCAAATTTAACTTCAGCAAAGAATACTGAAAATTGTGCAATTGTGAGACAGTCGGCAGTTTAAATATGGAGACACAAGGAAACTGATAAGCGTAAAAGCAATGCGAAGGTTGATCGCAAATTGATTAACGTCACCGATTATATGAGAAGTGAACCGTCAGATCACCAAAACTAAGTAAGATCTGCAGAACTAAAATTGTGTGGCTTTATTGCCGAAAATTACCTGCCCATTGCTCTTTTGGATCATTTGCCTGGAATCATTTCTAAGGTATGTTCTGACTCAAAAATGACCAAAAACATCAGGGACACACGAACGAAAAAAAACAACAGTTTGTAGAATTTTCGACAAATTGTAGAACCTTCAAAATTCAAAGCTTGAATTGTTAAAAACCTTCTAGTTACTTTCTTAATTTTCAAACTCTGTCTTAACGTTAAAACTTCTGCTTTCCGGACGTGACCTCTAGCGGATGGGGATTCCGTCCGGCAGACTCTCCACTTCTCCTGCTCCATGAGCGCTTGTGTTCTAGCGCGAGCTCTGGTAATGTGCGGTCGTCATCGGTCGTGGTGACGTCTCTCTGCGAGCGGCCGTGGTTCGTGGCCAAGCATTGCTTGGTTACCAGGTGGTATCTTGGTGCTCAGCTACTGTTCCTGGTGACAATCAGTCTTGCGAATCGGGCCGTTCTATTCTTCCTGCGATTCATCTTTTCTATGTTTTCAGTTACGAAGTAGGATTTCTTTCTGGTTTGTTTAGTTGTGTTCTTAACACCCATTTACTTTAAATTGCGCTCCACGGTAATTTTACGACTCAAATTTAACCCTTGAATTGAACTTACTCAAATTGACGAACGTTTAAGGTATCCACTCGTCTGAAAGGGGAGGTTCTAATAACTCTCCAGAGAGTGCTCTGCCAGTTAAATTTCACCTTCTTTCCAAAGCATCAAAGTCTCAACCTATCCTTTACTATTCTGCGTGGAGCGTGAATTACTCTACTATATTTCACTTTGAATGTCTATTCCTTGCCTGATCGATTGCAATCACTGAAGACTACCAGTTTTTAGGTGAGCAGTTAGACTTAAAACTTGTCTATTTTTTTTTGTGCTTCAAGATAATGTGGAATAATTCGTTCACCTTTTGTTACTGAACGCAACCTTAGCGTACGGTTCTTTTCCACAGTATTGCCAAGGTCGTTCCTGGGGATTACTGCGCCAGTTTTCCGAGAGTTCTTTTCTGTGCCGTTCGTCAATCAGCTTCAGGGTCCGGCACTTCCTTAGGGTGCGTACGTTAGTTTCTTCGATTCACTTTCTACTATTTTCCTATCTATTGCCAATTCCTGATATTTTCATTTTTCTATGATAGTTTTTCCAAAGCTTGTTCTTTTAATTTTTTCAGGAAGCTCTGGTTTGGCTGAGTTCGGCCGCTCCTTTGGGGCTGTTCTACGCTTGTGGCTGCGCTCGTGCGGGGTTCGGTTTGCTGGAGACCATGCTCGTTTTCTCGATATGGGTGCCCTGAAGTGCTCTGGAGCAACTGTGGAGATGGAGGTCTTTCGTCTCTCTGGCTCAAATTAATTTTCCATGCCACAGTTACAACATTGTTTTTTTTAATCTAGTGTCAATAACTAGACTACCTCGCAAGTTAGTCTCAGCAGTCTTGTTGTTGACTCTGCGTTCACACTGCTGAGAGACGATCAAATTTAAAAGTGGCAGTTGTTTGAGTTAAGGTTTATTTTCTTAGTTAAGGTTTTGAATTTAAGTGTTGCGACAGCCTCGACGGTGGAGTCGCCTTAGTTTGTTACCTTGTTAAAATTTTGCCTCCCGTTGGGGGTCTCAACTGAACTACCGTAAGTTCCTTAAAATTACGCCTCCCGTTGGAGGTCATCAATTGATTAAAAAATGAAACTAAGAATAAATGTCTGAATAAGACTCCTTCATTTCCTTCCTTTTTCGCGAAAAGGTTAGAGAGTAAGTGCGGGCAAGTGAAAAATCTCGATAAATTTTTCAAGTATAATAGGTTCTGCAGTTTTAAACAGCCTAATATCTAAACTGAATGCGCCGAAGTTCTCCCTTATTATTGACGAAACAACAGATTATTTGACTTTCAAGTAACTTGTTCTTCTGGTTACTACTATTTTCCTATCTGCGTAAATTGCATTATGAAATCTTTTGTTAATGCCAAGGAAAAGTCACAACCAACCCCCACTGAATCTTCAGAAAAGTAATTCATTTCATTGCGCTGTAAATGACCACAGAGTGGGGTTGAATTTCACCTGATGTTGAAGAAAAAGTGTCAACAATTCTTAATAATTTATTGCCAAAGCACAAATCCAACTAAATTGATAGTCCTAACTTATATTCCAGTCCTGATCTTACCTTCTGAAAAATGCATTCGTTTTAGACGGAGAGGAACCCTGATCATCCCGTCAGCTCATTCGTTGTCATGACGGAGCTCAAGAAATACAACTTAGGAATAAACTTGCCAAAAAAGATACGTTTGCTAGATGATGTGAAAACAATGTGATAGATAAAGCAAATCTAGCTGTTGAATAAAGAATAACTACGTATAGAAAAAGACCATAAGAAGCACATTCACGTGCTGAACTTGTAAGTGACAGAACAGATGAGAAATGCACGTGACAGAAGAGGAATGTCGCCAGCCTAGTTCCCGCCTACTGTGCTTCACGTTTGACCTGGAGAAAACTCAGCCGATTCCTTATCTCAACACTTCTGCTTCTCTTTATTAGAGACAAATGCTGTTATACAACCTAGGCGTATATACTTACAAGGCACGATAAGGGCAACATATTTGTCTAGCTAGAGATTGAAGATAAGCGAGGAAGTTGTGAGATCGTTTCATCGGTTTGAACTTTCCTACAGAAAAATCATCTTCATAACTACGACAAGATTCATACATTTCAGACTGTTGTGGACGAAAAAAACCGCAATAAAAACATTGTCGCTTTCTTCATGTTTATCTGCATAAGTACGCATATAAGGTCTCGACTCTAACTATTCTAGGGAGGGGCCATTGATTCCTACCTAATGATACTGATTTCAGAAAAATAGTATATACCAAGAAGGGGAATGTTGGAATTTATACCCTCAGCGACTGGACTACCATCATGCAAATGTACAAATTTAGTAACTCTCATGAAGGACAAGTTTATCGATGTTCCAAGCTTAAGTCATGCTTTACGTTTCGCATGGTCGACGCAAAAGAAAACAAATTCAGCAGGTTGAAACTGAAGTGACAGAAAGTTTCCCAGAAAAACGAGTGTTTGATGCAGTAAAAGTATTTCAGCGATCACCACGAGGAACTTCGTATCATAGATTTTAGAGAACGCAACACGTACGCTATCTGGACTGAAAACCGTCCTCCTGGAGCTCCTGTATAAAGAACCAATGAAGCTTTCATTCGAAGAATTCGAAAACCTGGAAAACTTAACTGCTTACATACCATCTCATATTGTAAGTTTTTTCACCAATCTGCTCCATGAAATCAGAATAAAGAAATTTAATCTTAAGTGTATTCTGGATGAAGAAACTTAAGAGTAACTGAAGCACAATGCTGCTCCGTCAATGCTAGAATATAATTAAATTTCTCTTTCATGTCCATTACAAATTTTCACATGCATAAAGAAAAAGGTTTTGTATTAGGGTTGAATATGTTGAATCTCACGTCCATCTTATGCACACGGGAAAAGGATTTTGTATTAGGTTAAATTTTGTTGAATATCACGTCCATCTGTTGCGCCAAGCAGTTGCTAAATTAGTGTTTAAACGCCTGCATCGGAATACATAGGTCCATTTTGAACATATTCAATCTAGCCTAATCCAAAAATTAGTTACCTGTGTTCGTAGTGATTAAGGTTGTTATTTTTATGTGTTCGTCACAAATGTACGTTTTCTTTCGACTCTGTGAGCAGATTTTTTCTCCAATTAGCGAAAGTTAATGCGAAAAACGGGATGATGACACTTGAGTGTTGCATTTTGTGTTTGACAGAGGTTATGATAAAACACTGATCAATGATTCATTTTTTATTATCTTTTAGAAATGATTTCGCTGAGAAATGATTTAATTTGGGTTACAGATAGAACCTAGCAAAATAGTTAGGCTGTGAGACCACTAAACGTGTCTTAAACCAATGAAAACATTTTGTAAGAACTTTGTTTGTTTTGTGTGTAGATAATGATCGATTGTAGTATTGAGGTTTCTCAAGCTAAAACTATGCAATAATAGAATTATCATTATAATTCTAACGTAAGCTGTCGATAGAAAGTATATATAGGTACGATTGTGTTCATAATTCTGTGCATGAAAATATTATAAATAACAAACCGATGTAATTCGTTGTATTCTTTTTGCTTGTGCCTACTCCTCACTGTAGTTTCAAATTGTTTAAAACTTGAATTAACATTTGTTTCCAAATTTTAAACACCAGTATGCACTATACGCTATAAAGTTGATCAGTCAGTGCAATAGAGGGTGTTTCAGAACAAGAGGTAGAAAATTGCACATCAAGTAGGAAATGGCCAAATAAATAATTTTTCTTCTATTAAATATTTCCGAAAAAAATTAGGGTTGTGAGGTATTTTTATGCTTATTATTTTGAATTTACGTTCCAAACAATTGCATTCCATGAGAGTTTAAAATAATAAAATTTAATTCTAGTGATATTTCGTAAAAAAATTTTAGCGAGAACACATGAAGAGCCTCGTTAATGCAACACCCATTGAATCTGAAGAAGATCTCGTGGCCTGAATTGCACTGACAGCTAGAGAGATTTCTAACTGACGTGTTTCCTAATATCCAGAGGTCGTTATGGCTAAGATCTGAAAAGTGTATTGATGGAACACATTTTGTACAAATTTGGAGAGAAAATTCAAAATCAATATCGTGAGTAATTGTGTCATTGAATTTCATTCGTCAAAACATTAAACAGCTAATATCTCAGAAATTAGATTTCTTTTGACAAAATTTCATAGAAAGAAAAAGTATTAAGCCATTTTGTACCTGGTGTGTAATTTTGGAAATCTTGTTAGGAAACACTTAGTAAATTCAATTTGCGTTGAATCAAGGACCATCATCACAATGCTAAAGAAATAAAATACCGAAAGCATTAATCTGCTGTTTAGGCCACTCTGCCCCAGAACGCATGGCGCAGTACAGCAAGGCAATACGTACGGTCTGCTGGTTAGGCCACTCTGCCTGAAAGACATCTACGCCGCTGTGAGGTGAAATTGTCACTAATTAGCCCACTCTGCCAGTTTTGACCCCTGATTTGTGGGTTAGGCCACTTTGCATATTTGCCCTCCAATCAAGAGTGTGAAATGTGTGCCAAATTTGTACACGTTGAGAAATTGTCCGATATCTACAACCGCAGACAGAGTTTGTAAAATTTTTAATCGTAGCAGTTAGTAACAAAAACTGAAGTCTGTATATTAGTCGTTCGATTATTATTATCTCGTTGTACAGATAAGTTTTCATTACAACTTTCGGGAAGTGAGCAGAGTGCAAGTTCATTGAATGGAAGAGTATCCCTCTATTTTTTTCGCCCCTTTCCTACAGGCAGCAAAGAACCTACACTTTTTTAAAAATTGCCGGCAGTGTCAAACTAGTATCGAACCTGGGCTTTACTGGTCTAACGTACAATGCATAATCCTAGTGCTACAGAAAAGAAGAAAACCTTTCACACAACATTTACTACAAAAGTATCGCACCTAAGTTCACTATCAATCAAACACCTATGAATTTAAACAATTTATTTTACCCCAGGTGATACAGAGGTAGAATGTTTCTTAAGTCTAGTACAATGGTCAAACTAGAGTATAGCTACCTGTGGGCCCGAACAAGTTCAGCGACTTCTAGGGCATCCTACCATCACGTTATTCTAAGGTGTACAATAATGTTTAACCTAATCCACTTAATCTAGTTTCGCATGAGACTGATCAAAGAGATAATTGATTCGATATTTGATGCTGTATTTTACAGTATAGGTCAAATCGGCTATATTTAACAATATATTCAATAAAACGATTTAAGAGCAGACTGAAGATCGGTTATCTTACCCATGGCAAGGTACATTATTAGGACCAGACATGTAGGAGGCAAGATGTGACTAGGTGATCTTAAGGGAACCGAACGATTTTTCCTATGAAATCTTTGCAAAATAAAAAAATACTTCCGGAGGAAAATGAGCTCTCGGGTATTCACAGCATGTTTTTAACATTCGAATAGACAGTTGTAGCCCAAAAATTTTTAAAATTCACCCATACAGTCAGTCAAACACTCCCCCCCTCAAAGAAATATTTTTTTAAATTTCAATTTCTCAGCCAATACTGTACATAGAGACGAATGTTTTTTTTTGTTCGATTCACTATCAAAATATCTACAATAGCTAGCTAAGTTGGTTTGTTTTTGCTTTAAAAAAAATTGATAACTATTTGAATATTAAAAACACAGTTAATACTGTTATTTTATTTCCATGGACAATGAAAAAAAATTCTAATCAACTTATCTTACCCAAATCAGCTAGCTATTATAGTGCTCACTTTGCTCTCCACGATGCAAAAAAGATCTCCTTCATAAATGAAAAACTGTAGGAGATATTGAGCAGCAGAGCCGAAAAAACTTTTTATGAGGAAAAAGTGTTCGAATTTTTTATTATTTCTCTAACAGTTTTTTACTTATTGAGGAGATCTTTCCTGCATCATAAAGTTCAAGGTAATTACTATAAACCTGCATAGTTGTTTTTTGGTAAGTTAATTAGAAAATTTTTACTGACATGTAAAGTAATAACTAAAAAGTTAGTATATTTTACTTAAAAAAATTCCAAAATTTCTTAAATTTTTCTTTTCGAGCAAAACCAAAGACATGGACCTAGCTTTGGTAGATATTTTCATTGTGAATTTAACAAAAAAAAACGAATCGTCTCTATGTACAATATTAGCTGAGAAATAAGGTTTTTTAAAAATTTCCCTCTCAGGGGGTATGGGGAAATATAAAAAGTTTTAGGGCTCTGAACGTTCATTCGAATGTGATAAACATGTTGTGAATACCCGAGAGCATATTTCCCTCCGGAAGTATTTTTTTTTATTTTTCAAAGAATTCATGGGAAAAATCGTTCGGTTCCCTTAAACGACTAGTACTCTGATAGGAAGTGAGACCCAAGATGTCTTTTGAATACTTTGTAAGAATTGCTTTCACGGATCTCCGCAGGTATTGAGCTCCAAGTTTTAGTTCCAACGAAGAGGATACTGTGTTGCGACCGGGCCTTTGAATAGTAAGGAAGCATGAATTTACTTCTATTTCGGGTTAAATGATCGTGATGACCAGTTTGTGCACTTAATAATTGTTTTAGGCTATTGTCGCCATCATTTCCTAATGTTTTGTAAAAGAAATTACAAATGGAGACATTATAGAGATCCGAAAGTTTAAGTATTTGTAAATTTTTGAATGAATCATTTGTGTGAGCATTATATTCTAGGTTCTTTATCGCTCTGGTAGCTCTTTTTTGCAGAGTAAAAATTTTGTTGGTTTTATTTTTATCAGTTCCGTGCCATGCTTCTATTCCGTATTGCAAGTATGGAGAAATGAGCGTTTGGTAGAGCATTTGTAAAGCTGCTTCAGGCAGGAAATTTTTAACTTTATTTAGGATTCCGATGGATTTTGATAATTTAGTACTTATATGAGCGATGTGCTCTTTGAAGGTCAAATGTTTATCTATTATGATGTCCAGAAGCTTACATGAGTTGGTTTCTTCGATTTCACCTTCGCCAATTTTAATGCATGGGAGAGATACATTTTTCTTGTATGAAAATGTAATATATTTCGTTTTATCGATGTTAAGGCTTATTTTATTAGCTTTAAGCCAGAATGAAACCTTATGAAGTTCATTATTTATACTCTCCGCAATCATAGCGGGATTTTGGTTCGGAAGGACTGCAGAAAGCGTACTGTCATCGGCAAAAAGTATGAATTTAAAGAATGATGTATATTTAATAATATCATTGATAAAAATCAGAAATAAGAGAGGCCCAAGAACAGATCCTCGTGGAACTCCATGGCTAATTGTCTGTGGGTCCGATTTTGCGTCGTCAATGACAACGTATTATTTCCGATTTGTTAGGTATGATCTGAACCAATCATGCGCAACCCCTCGAATGCCATAACAGTGTTGTTTCGAGAGTAATATTCTATGGTCCACACAATCGAATGTTTTTCGAAAGTCAAGAAATACAGAGAAGACAGGCTTTCCTTCATCTATATTTGAATAAAGGAATTGTGAATAATTTCATATAGCCTGTGTTGTTGAATTTTTTGAGGGAAAACCGTATTGTTTATCGTAAAGAAATGATTTTTGTTCAAAATAAGAGTACACTTTTTAGACACAATTTTTTCGAATACTTTACTTATAATTGGAGGTACGGAGATAGGTCGATAATTGTTTACACAGTTTTTTTCACAACTTTTGAAGATAGGGGTTACTTTAGCAACTTTGAGGGAGTTCGGGAAAGTGCCCAGTAAGAGAGACTGGTTAATTAGATTGGATATCAGCGGATATCGGCGGCTTGGATTGAATACGAGAAACAAATTGAACTCATCACTAAACTTTCACAAATACGAGAGTTGATGAAAGTAAACGTAAGAATCGCATCAAATTTTCGCCGTGGCTGAGTGGTTAAGAACGCGCCCTTCACGGGAAGGTGTCGGCAGTTCGAATTCCGGCTCAGCGCGGTGATTTCTATCTGTTGGGTAAAGGGAGAACTCTGGCACAATTCCCCACTCCACCCAGGCGTCGGAAATGAGTACCGGCTTGACCGGGGGATACCGTCATTGCGTCCTGGTGTTAGTAATGTCATTAGGAAAACAAAAGTACAAGAATATATGTATCAGGCGTGATTGAATGGAAAAAGCATCCTTTATATCCTTTATTAGATTAGATGTTAGTTTAAGCCTCCTTAACCGCTAAAAAGTGTTCTGGAAAGAGGAAGGAGGAAGGCACCAATTAATATGGAGATAAGGAAACGTGGAATCTATGCAAAAGGGGCACAAAAGCAGTAAGCTTTAAAAAAGGGTATGGAATAAGATTAAAGTTGAAGAAGAAAGTAGTAGGTGCTCAACAATAGGACTGTAGTGAACCGAAAAAAGGTGATCCTTAACGTAACAAGAAACATTTTGTTTCAACAAAAAGAAGGCCTACTTGACCTTCGGCTCGAGCTTGCACACATTTTCCCATTGGAAGAGCTAATTATCATAGATACAGTGGTTGTATACCCCGGGGGGAAAAGAAAAGTTTTGGCTTTCCTGTGACGAAAATTCTATAAATGCGAAGCAAATGAATGAATATGAATCTAGTACTATTGATTGCTACACTACCTTGCACACAAGGGCCGTCTGAACAATGCAGACACCAATTCAACGAATAAAAAATACTTATTTAATGGCTAAAATCCATAGACGTATGACCATAAAAAATTTAACACAATTTTAAATGTGAATAACTTTACAGTGAATGAAGATAATTTAATTTTGTTTTTTTGTAATAGGTTGAGAAAATTTTTTTCCTTATTAATGTCAAGTCACATCAAGATTGGTTTTATTAGTAATAAAATAAATAATAGTTGTAAAAATATGGTAAAAGTGTATTTACAGCAGTTTTCAAGAGTGTTTTCTTGGTTGTAGAGCCTTTTTCAGGAAATCTCTTTCCGAATTTACTCCGAATTTCTTTTAAACTCTTTGTTCGTGCGTAGACGTTATTGATGAAAATGTGTTGCTCCATTGTTAGTTGCACAATGTTGGGTTCAGTCACCTGAAAGTTTACATTTAAAGGTAAATTTACAGACGACTTGGACCTTATGTAAACTCCTAAGGACCTAAGGCTTCGTAGTCAGGATACATTTCTCCGTGTGTGATCCAAGAAATGAAACTGAATTATCTTAATCTAAAGTTATTAACATCAAAGTTGTGTTCACTTCTTATGGTCCGTACGGTATGCATATTAGTGTACACGCCCGTAAAAATGACGGGATTTTATATTTTTCTTATAATTTCCTTCCAGTTGTGAATAACGAACAAATTTATCTATCCTAATAGTATCCGCGAACAAAATATTTTTGTACGTGTGTACTGGTGGAATACGTATTACAGATACGGTCATTAGGTATCTTCATGAGTGTCACAGAGATACGGAAGAAGCGGACACTAGACAAATAAACTCACCATGAGTATTATCTCTGTGGCAGAAGTCAGTGCCAGTCACATGGGAAATCACAACTTCCATACAATGCTCGCCCTAAACATACCGCTACGACAAAAGACATACGATCACCATCACACATACATGCATAACCTCACACACCACCAACAGCTTTTCACGCTTTAAGCTTTTCACGCTTCAAAACTTACCATGTTTTTTAGGAAATAAACTGCTCATCGGGCATCATGAAAATTCTGTTTTCAAACGTTTATGATTCACATGGTATGTTTAATTTACAAAAACTGTAATAGAGCATTGAATTTCAAACTTCAGTTTCTGCGCAATGGTCAATAATTAAACTTTAGTGTAACAACTATTTTTTTATTTAGATTTGAAACAAATTTTACGATATATTGAACTGCATTCCTAATCAATCGGGGACGCAAGTATTTCTGTAGAATAAAACTAGCCATAGGCAAATTGTGAGTTTAATTTTTGTGACACCAATTAAAACAAAACTAATTTCACTAGTAAAATTTAAACGCACTATGGAAAGAGCTAACGCCTGTGCTGGGCTTGTCTACCAATGAGCCTAACACTGACACATTTGCTGTTCTTGATTACCGCTCTTCTTCTTGAGCCACCTGCAGATTAAGAACGCAAATGAGCTCTACCGCAAATTTCCAGATTCTGCAGGCTTCAGCACTCGGTCCTCAGGAAAGGAGGCTTCATCCGCTCTCCTTGGTTTTCGGGACATCATCGTCATTACCCTGGGACCTTAATCTAAGACATTTCATTTTTTCTACCATTCTACTTTTGTTTATTATTCTTCGTAGAAACAGGATGTTAACGATTTTGAAAATACAAACTTCTTAATAAATGTGTAAGCTCTTCGTGAAGCTCCAAGCCGAAGATTGGAGCCGGGGAAGCTCTGCGCTCTCTTGTGACGCGGCATGGGGAAGTTTCAGCAGCAACTCCGCGCCTTTCTGTCTTCGCCTCACGCGTGGCGGGCCTGCACTCCTCGGGTGGCGCACGTCTCTCGAGCTCTACTGCACAGAGGAACGGCCTTCTAAGCACGTCCTTCATGGTGAGTTAGGAAGCAATTTCAGTACGGTGGTCTCTTTCCATCTCAGTGCATAGATTATTTTTGATAATTGCCAGTACGAACGGATATTATAACTTATTTTTAGTCTGAGCCGTACACAACTATGAACTTTAGGCTCAAATAAGCTTAAGCTCTTTTGTAGCCTAGCTACCAGTCTAGCTGGTTAGCTAAATGCCATTGTTTGGGCTAATATTGTTCAGCTGCTGCAAGCTCATAAAAAAAAGTAATCTTAAATCTTTCCTAAAGTTTTGTGAGCCCCTTCAGCATAACGTTTTAGTTTCTCTGCAAAGTAATTGAACTCAACCTTAAAACTATCCTTTCTCTTAAAGGTACGAGTGTTGGCTCAGACTTCTTGAAGCGAGCTGGAAGAGTGCGGAAGGTTACCGTGCTGGCCCGTTGCTAAGCTCCGGGCTCCCACCGCTACGTCATCGGGGCGAACCGTGCCGGCCAAGCTATACATTCAGTGTTTTCTATTCATTTTTACTGTTTGCGCCTATGCTCAGTAAAATCATGGCTGCCGCATGTAGTTTTTAGTCCTTTGGTGACACTTCTTCAGAAATCATTTTCAAGAATTTCTAAAAAGTGTTGAATGTTTTCACGGGATGGAAGGAAGCTTCCACGTTGCCTTATGTGACCTGCTGTGAGCACCATCGCTGTGTTGAGTGTTTCGCTGCTGTTGCCTCTATCGTTACTTCGTGTGTGATCTGACTCAGGGCTATTCCTATTGTCATTACCTATTTCGTCGTTGTACGTTACGATTTTACGATTCCTTACATAATTATTGTGATACTAAAAATAGGATCAATTTTGTTTATTTCCGTTTTAATCAATTCGTATAGCGTTGCACGCTTCGTACCTTGGTATAACTCTTCTAATTACTCAAGATGGATAAGTGTTGCTGTTGTTGTTAATCTGGTTCGAAAAGAACGTTGTTTTCTTACCTGAACATATAATCATGTATCTTCCAAAATATCAATCTTAGGTAATTAACTGATGTTAAATTTCATGCGTTGGGTAATTTAATAGAGCAAACTGTAAATATTTTAGAGAGGCAGCATGAGCTCTGTCTCACGCTGATATGTTGATCACAAAGCCCCGTAAACACGCTGTTGGACGCTTTAGTCTCCTGAGAGAGTTGCTCTCTTCGATCTCACTGAGTGCTCAGTCGAAACAACACACAAATAAATTATGCTGCGAGGAGAAGTTCGTAGATTTAAATAAGATTAAAATTAAAGGATCATCCCCTTGGAGCTAGGATCATCCCAAGATTTTGACTATTTTCATCCGATTCGTTTGAAATTTGACCAGTATATGTATTTCTTGAAAGTAAACTTTTTTACACATGTAACTTTTTTGATTTAGGCCTTTTTTTTACGAAAAATTAGATTTTTTGGCACATTTTTATGGATATTTCAAAAGAGTACTCGTCATAGAGTTTTGATGCTAGAACAAAACCAAAAACAGTTTTAGACCCCTTGAAGCATTTCTAACAAAAGTACAAAAGAAAATTGGAACATTTGAATTTTTTGTGGTAAGCGATATATTTTCATTACTTAAAAAATGCATTATTTTTTGGTTTTGAGCTATCTACTTTTTTTTCTCAAATTTGGAAAAGAGCTTCTGTACTTTTGTTAGAAATGTTCCAAGGATTCTAAAACTGTCTTTGTTTTTTCCTAGCAGAAAAACTCACTGACGAGTCCTCTTTTGAATGTTGAAAGTTAGAGGTTTTGGGTATAAGCCAGAAACAAAATTTTTTGTTGAAGTATAATATAATGGACAATTTTTGTAATTGAATGCTGTTTTCATTTTTATTTCGATAATCTCCATGCATAACTTCATATTCGCACTGGGAATTGTAATTTACAAAAAATGAATAAATAATTTTTATTTTTAATTTTATAAAAATTATGAAATTTTATATTCGTAGTCTGATTCTTATGAAATTTGACTATTATCTGTAACTTTTGAAAAGAAACATAATTTTTCCCCATTCATTTTCTCGATTCCGGCCTTAGTTTTTTGACAAAATTGGACATATTGGTTTTTTAGTTCATATGTGGGAAACCCACACAAATTGGTATAATACGACGAGGTCAATTGCAAGGTTTTATTATCCTGCAAGTTGAAATATTATTAAAAAAAACCTTCAACGGAACAAAGAAGGTAAATTTAACGAAATATACTACGCAAAATTTAACAATATCAAGATACTTGCGAATAGGAATTACGTAATTTATTTATCTAAGTGTTTAACCTAAAACGGTGGCGATTCGGCGTCCCCTTACACGGCGTTGGCTATGTCACCGCTGCAGCGACGAGTAAAATGTGAGGAGCAGTGGACTTCTGCGGGAATCCTCCTCCATGTGCAAAGTAAGCGGTCCTGGTCTTTGCCGGTCTCGGCGTCGAGGCAGGCGATTGTCTGCCATAGGAATCTTAAGACAGCTTAATAGGCAGACAAGCAGTCTCAGATCAGACGAAGTACACCTCCAAGTGACGGCTTCGCAGCAGTGAGACGCGTCGAATTTAAACACCCAGGCGTCCAGTGCGACCAGCGACCCGATGCTCCGCGTCCCCACCCCCGGATATTAAAGATGATATTTGACGATACAGCAATGATAGACTTGTCAACAAAGGAATGCAGCTGGGGTCTTTATGGTTCAGCCTTAGCAACGAGATACAACCAAAGCCTAATCAAAACACAGTGATGCTAACCTGAGTTAAAGTTGTGCCTCAGTGTGATAGACACTTCCGGAGTTTCAGTAGGAAGGACGTAAAAGGAGCAAAGTAAAGAAAATGCTCATGTAGAGCCGAAACAGATGAGAATCAAGAGATAGATTTTCAAGTTCAGACTTACCCAGAGCCCTAGACAGCCTAGTGGCTGTCAGCCGGCAGGCCCCAGGTAAGTAATTTAAGGAGAAATTTAAGGTAAGTTGAGCAAAGTCGGCTCTTCAATCAATTAAAGAAGGCAATAAACAAACAAACATCGGCATCTTTGGGATGCTTTATTTCCAATCAAGCCTGATACATATGATTTTGAGCATTGTTTTTTTTAAATGTCTTATAACTAACACTATATATGTATAGGACACTATGACGGTTCCCCCGTAATGCCGGTACCCATTTCCGACACCTGGGTTGAGTGGGGTATTGTGCTTGAGCTTTCCCTTATACCCAACGGGGAAAATCGCCGCGCGATTCTACCCTGCGCAATAAGGTTAAATTTACACTCACACTCACATTCACACAATTACAGCAAGGCAAGAAACAAATTAATCGAGCAAGTAACATAGGTATAGTAGATTAAGTGACAGAAGCTAGCCGGCCAGTAACGACCAAGTAAATGGGCAAGAAGGATTAAGCAGGTAGTTAACAATGAAGAGGAAGTGGGCGAGGAAGCACGGAGGAAGGCGAGAAGCCGCTGGTCCAGCGCCGCAGGATCGATGGCCAGGTAAATCAACAAGAGACTCTCGCAACCCACAAGTGCTCCGTGATAGAGCTCACACCTTGCACTAAGTGCGGCTGTTACAACCGGGGACGCCTATATGAAAATCGTTCATAATTAGTGACGCACACATTGCGTATGCAATAGTAGAAAGTTCAAATGTATCTAATGAAAACAGCTAAAGTAGCTCTCAGCTCAGCTGCCCGAAGCCACGTTGATCTAAAGGTAAAGTTTTAACCCAAATGCGCCTCTCAGGGCAATGGAGAATGTAAGAATTCCCCAAACATTTTTATTGATATTTCAAATGAATAGAACTTAATTGAGTTCTTATGCTAGAACAAAACCAAAGACAGCTTTAGAATTCTGGAAGCATTGAAACAAAGTTACGGTTTCAAATTTTCCATTTCCCGTTTTGTTTTTATATGGGGTCGAAATGGCGTCGAAAATTCAGGATTTTTAGTCCTCTTACCCTCCTCTGGGGGAGGGGATCTAGTGTCCGTAGCGCCATAAAATTTTAGCACCGAATAGTCCACCATCTAAGGATCCTTTTCCAACAACAAAACAAAAACTCTCGCCGGGCCGACAGGGGCCTGGGATGATCTCCTTAATGATCCAGAACTGTGACCTGTGTGTCGCAGTTCGCGTAGTTATCTGCACAGCGCACCCACTGAACTGGAAAGTTTGCTCCTTCGCCGAGCGGGGCAGATTTATCTACCGAGTACGGTAGGAATAACGAACACGAGTTGCGAGCTGTAAACAGCTAACGTGTAAATACCAACATGTTGCCAACATTGAGCACCCAAACTCCTCGCAACATTGCAAATAAACGTTGCGTTTACCGAGGTGCCCTCAGATCGCTGGGGCGGCAACGTCTACAGCGGTCACATCTGAGGTGGTGCGAGCGTAAGTTGTGCCTCCCCAAGTTACGGACACTTAAACACACAGCGGCCTTTTGTTGTGGGACGTTATCACCTGGTGTGAGTGTTGGTCATACATCATTGTTCAGTATATCATTGGCAAAGTAGGGTTCTTATCAGGTTTATCAGCATCCACTATTGCATGTTTCTGAATGTTACGAAGGTGGAAAATATCTGAGATCTCATTTTGAATTAGTTTCAAAAAATTATGAAGGACAAATGCCAGACCACCATACGTCACCAGCTGTAACCACCACATGTCACCAGCTGTAACCACCATATGTCACCAGCTGTAACCCTCCACATGCCACCAACTGTAACCACCACATGTCACCAGCTGTAAGCCCTTTCCTTGTAAGCACCGAAACAACTGACAAATTAATGTATATTATTCTAAAAACAGTTGATTTTTGCTTAATGTGGGCATAGAAAGAGTTTATAATGCTTATAGCATCAATAATGAAAGTTGGGATGTTTGTTTTATAAATTATATCTAAATTCACATAGCCGTAACCTGCAATTTTATTTCATACTAGTGCACACGTGCTGGTCGGCATTGATCTGATAAATTTCATTCCTTCTTTCTTGAGTTAAATTCGCTTGTGCAAGTCGATGCTGGTCGGCATTAGTCTGAAGAATTTAATCCCTTTTTTCTTGAGTTAAATTCTCTCGTGCCACTCGATGTTGTCCAGCGTTATGCGGAAGAATTTCCTCGCTTCTTTCATGTGTTAAGCTCTCTCTAGCAACTCGGTGTTGCTCTGCATTATTCCGTAGAATTTCGAAAAGCCGTTCAAGGGTCAATTTAGCTCTAGCTTCTCGTTGGTGAACAACATTGCTTCGTCTTGCCATTTCGCGTTGTTCATCCGATCGTCTTCGGCGTTTTTCTTGCTGACGAAGTCTTGCTACTTCTCTCTTGCGGTAGGACACATTTCTATCCATGGTGGCCTCTTTTGGCGGAATTTTATTCTGAAATGTCGTCTAATATCTCTTCGGAGCTTTTCAAGAAAATCACAATTTCGAAAACGATAACTCAAGTTCCAAAATCTTAGGCTTTATACCAAGTGGTAGCCAGGTTACTGGTCAAACGAATTTAAAACATTTCTTTCCGCATTATCAATTAAAAGTATCAAATCAACATGATTGTTGGGGTTTCGTCGCTCGTCAAAGCCAACGGCTGACCAATTTTAGAGTCGAGTTCCAACCACCACTTATACTTCCAAACGATTCGGGATTTTACACGAATTCATTATTAGACTTTAATTTTACAGACAGAAGTTATCACAGTTACACAAATAATAAGTACTGAATTTGTAGCATAGAAGTTACATCCATTAAATTTAGATCCCGTCCCCAGAACAAATAATATTAGATTATATACTCCATTGGGTAGCACGACCGAAGCCCGAAGATGAAGCAAGTAGGACAAACAGCGATCAGGCATCAGCTACGGAACAGGCTCCTTGAGGTGTCGACCACAGTGCCGCCTACAAAGAACGGACAAATTAAGACTCTAAACAGTAACTAAGTTAAATATGCGACAACGGGAACTAAATCTTATTTCACAATATTCAAAAGAAATTAGCAAGGCAGTGCTAACTTTCTATTTACCTGGGTCGGAAGACACCTATGAGAGAGTGAAGGTAATAAGAAACCGATACCAAGAGGTCACGTCGCAAGAACAGAAAGAAGTAGGATTCTATTGTCAGTAATCCGGACTGTTTATTTGTGAATCACTGACAATGATGAATTTCAACAGAGAAAGTTCCAAAGAAAATTTCTATTTGTAAAAATAAGCCGATTGCGTATTCTGGATACCATAATAATCCAAGTGAAAGGGAATTGAATCGCCACAGAAATGAATGCAATAAAATATTTTTTTGTATTTCTTAAGCTTTATCCTTGTTGATATCAAAGCTATCGATTAGAAGAGAAGGACACACAGGCGGACGGACGCGGCTACTTTTATAATAGTGATTACGGTGTCTTAAATCTTCTGTTACTTAGAGCGACATGATCCATTTAACCTTTAAATTTCCACAACGTCCTGGACGCGCAAAAATAATTCAAGAAAACAAATTTTTTATAAACCTCTCTAGACGGCGAAGTCATCAGTGTCCATGAAAAATTACTTACCAATAATGAAATGAAACCAATGTTTGAGAATATATTAATGTCGAAATTCATACTCTCAAAAAATTTACCTTATTGTCATAATATATAATATTTAAATGCGAGATATCAAATTTCGATCATATATATTGAAGCGCAAGTTTTGTTTTCTGTTTTAAGAGTTCGATGAGTAATGAGTCCTGCACGCTATTTGGTAATTATTTGTTGATTACAATATCTGTTGCTCACAACAACAACGCACTGACTCTCATTGTTGGTGCTATGGGCATTGTTATTGTTTCTTATACTTTGGTTCTTGTAATGTCAACACATCACTAGCTTGTTTCTTAACACGTTAAGTGCGGCGGGTTAAACTTAAGTTCAATATCCAGCTCAAATTTAGAGTCAATTGTAGTAAGAACTTTTGAAAATAGCAAACATGAACTGGATGATGCCATCATTTAACTTTCATTTAGTGTTTATACAATTTGAGTCAGTGACTACTGGTCGGCCAGTAGCATTATGAAAATAACCTAAATGACCACCGGTGGGTCACGCCGCACTTAACGTGTTAAATATGGATTACATTGTTGGTTGCCACGGTGGTGGTGTGGGTACGGTGGTGGTGTTGGTGTAGTGAATCTTCAGCCCTTACCGGTCAAAATTTTATAAAATATTTAAACTATCATCGTAAAAGTTAAATTACATCAATACGATCATTTTCATAATTTTACACTAACAATTTCATGCATTTAAACCCCAAATTGTATTAAAATTGTGTACCAAAAAAATCAGTTTCCTAAGAATTCAGTTTCAAAACTTAAGAGACTTCTCATAGACGCAGCGCAGCAACACTCGTCTCGAGCAAGCGCGCACTTTTTCAAATCACTTCCGTGTGTGTGCATCACACGTTCCTTTTCTCCACGGGTGAGATTCTCATTTACTTACGTGCCGTGTTCTGTTCCTCGGGTAACTATAAATTACAATTACCTCACTTACCAAAATCGTGTCAGTATAGTGGATGTGTATGAATTATCATGTGTCACTGATAAGTCAGCAGGATTGTATACGTTTGAAATTGTGGCCAGCGTTCCCGTTCCTGCCTCAACTTCCCGTGAAACTAGATCTTACCCTCAATAACCCTGTGCATTTATTCATTGAAAGATAGGATTCTATTCATTGTTTCTTTTGGCTTGTCATCTCAACTTAAGAGGCATATTTCGAAATTCACTGATTCTTCTTCTGTCATTAGCCTGTAGTAAGGTAATTAATTCAATTGTCAAACAAACTGCCTGCTGTTCTGGAAAGACAAATCTTTCTGCCCAGTTTTTGTTAAAGCCAAGTACATTTGAAGTAAGCTCAACTCCTCCTGACTTTTAAAATAGGATGAGAGGCTTTACCTCACACACATTGTCATTGTTTTAGGTCGTTGCCAGAAATGATGTGTGTTCAATATTTAATCAACAAAAGGCCGAAATACTCTTGCGCCAAGATATTTTATCAATTTCCAGAAATGATGTGTGTTCAATATTTAATCAATAAAAGGCCGAAATATTCTTGCGCCAGGATATTTCATCAATTTCTGCAAAACTCTTCTTCATGTAAATGACTTAGGAATTTGATAATCTATTTGTGTTAATGATTAAGCATGTTGAAGGTTGCTCATGTTGCCTCTGTCATCTTGGCCATATTGCGTTCATGTTTTACTAATTAGTTAGGTAATTCTAGTTTCAAAAGTGCCCTTTAAGTGACACCATCTTATAAGAATGAGAGTTTTCACCTCTCACATATTACCTCACTTATTGCACTGTGCTATTCATTTCAACTTAGGAGTCATAATTCAAAATTCACTGACTCTGTTGTAATGTGCCTGTAGCTAATTAATGAATGTAATTTTCATACATGTTCCCAGATGTTCGGGGAAGACAAATCTTCTTCCCAATTTTTGCAAAACTTTGCCTAAATGTTAGGTAAATTAATTCCTTTCTTGACAACTTAGAGCAACCTTATGGCTGCCCAAAACTTACAATTAGTGATTCTTTTACATCCCTCCTTGTTACCTGGGAGTATTAGAGGCAGTGCGAACTTGTAAAAATTCTATAGCTAAACTCATGGATTATTAACTTAAGAGTCTTACTGGTTAATTTCATGCTTAGATTACTTATATTTTAGCTGTTTAAAGTTTTGTGAGGGCTTCCTGTTATTTCCAAAATTGGATAAGTTAGCAGTGATCCTAGTTAATTTTAGGCTTAGATAGGTTTATTTCAGACAGTCCTTGACTGTTTGCTTAGTGTAAATTGTTCTAATGTCACATCTGCCCAATCTAAAGCACTTGTGTATTCTAGTATAATTGTACCCTAGAGTATTAGGCTGTGACACCCTTGATTTAGGGAAATAAAGCCCTTATTCCTACTGATGCCCAATCAGTAAATTCCTTTTGTACATGAACTCATCCAGTAACAACCTTAATTCTTAGTTTTGGCTTACTGCCAATGTTGCATTGGTGTCAGCTTTGGAATCTCGTAGACTGACCTTACACTCCATGCTGGAGACAGTCAAAAGACATGCCGTGTTCACTTCTAGTAGTACGCTGAGCATAGCTGTATGTTAGGTAAATATTGAGGCTTGCACCTGGAAATTTCATGTTGTCCATACGACGTTGCCAATATTGCGATTTACCTTCGGCCGTATTCGGGCCCCAGAATTACGGTTGGTGTTGTTGCATAGAAACTCCTCGATCCGAGGCAATTCTGTAAATCGGCAGTCGTTCACAGCCTGGCTTGTGCAGCGACTGTTCTCCCTCTTTAACTGTGCTTGTACCAAGTAACCCAGCTTGTTGTTCCCGCACAGGAGGACCTACTAGCCAAACACACCCTACACAATCACCCAGTCCTCAATCCCCGCCATTGCGCCGAAACTAGGTCTTTCTCAGACACACTTGAGACTTACAAATCAGCCATACGGCTCCACAACTCAGTCACCGCGATAACGGTACTACCTCTTTCAAGAGCCTTCTTTCAACTCTTTCAATATCTCGTCCAATACTTCAATCCTACAAGATTGCCTCGCGCACAAGCGTTCATGCTTCACCTTTTCATTCTCGCCGTCCATTCCACTTCGGCCATCTCCACTCGTTGAGCCACCCAAATCACCCACATACGGGAAGTACCATACCCACATTCCGTCCTCACCTGGACCCACAACGGACTCCCACTCGCCGACGCGAGCGGGTTGGAGTACGCCACCAGGACTGGGTCCGGAACACGGTATACAGAAGACAGGTAAGTCCACTTCAAAGGGGATAGCTGCTCGAAACCGTTAGACAAGCCAGCCAATAGGAGACGTTTGAGCTGATTCGTAACCAACCCCATACCACGTGATTCACACCACACTCGCGGCAGCGATGCACTGGCTGCCATACGTACGATTGCACCATGGGAGGAACTGCCGGATTTCAGCACATATGTATTGAAATTTTTTAAAATAATCTGGAAACTATGATACTGAAAAACTTTGATAATCTCGTATGCAATGCTTAATAGTCACGTAATAATTAAAATTTGTGTGTACACTGGGCAAAAGTTTCACATTTATCAATACAAAACTCCGTTTGCGACTGGCTTACTCATTGTAATTCTCAAATTCTAACTTTTCTTCTCGAGTGTTAAAAGGATAAATCAAATGAAAGTCCTCATAATGTTACTTTATATTTCAGAACGAAACACTGAGTTCATCGTTTTTCAACGTAAATAAAACACAGGATAAAATTACTCATGCAAACAATGCTTTCCACTCCAAGAAAGTCTTCTATTCTTTCAGAATACTTGTTGAACGATATACATAGGAAGCAGGATTAGTTATTTTACAATGTCCATCATCTTCAATGGAAATTTATTTTAGACCATCTATATATATATTAGAGGCCTCGTATAAACTCAAATTATAAGAATAGGCTCCCGAAGTACAAATCTTTCTCATGCACCTTTTCCATATTCTGCTGTGCTCTTTTACTCTTACCTACCGATTTGTTCACACGATTTTTGAATAATCACCGCTACATCAAATTGCGTTATAAAGAATGTGTTATCAAGGTTAGTTAATTTTCGAATTGCTCTGTATCCATGATCGACGTGTTAATAGTTGAAAATTTGAATAACGAGCATCGTTGAACTAAAAGTGTAGCTGCTTTTAGTAACCACAGGAATATTGGCAGTATTGCTGTAGTCATTCCAGCAGCTACACTTTTCCCAGTGAAAATCCCTCAATACAGTTAAACATTCATTTGGCCTAGTTTTACTACATGGGAGAGGTAGCCTTACATCCATAATTATTCGATGAATACATTATTGTAGCAAATAAATATTGAACACTACTCACTTTAATTATTGAATATACATATACATATAAATAGACATATACGGCACACCTCCTATAATATGCAACTTGCTCCGGTTAATTATAATAATAATGAATAATAATAATAATAACAATAAACTCAGTTACCGACAACTTCGGTCATAGATCTTTAGTCGTCGCTTTGGGCATTTCTACCAAAGTTGCTCTGCGGTTGTAAGGTGGTACGCTGAGGTCATCAGTGCCTTCCATCTTTCTCTCCGCTATGATAATAATGAAGGCATCTACGGATGCTTTATTTCCAATCAAGCCGGATACATATCACCTTGTACATTGGATTTTCAAATGCCTTATAACTAACGCCAGGACGCCATGACGCTTTCCCCCGGTCAAGACCGGTATCCATTTCAGACACCTGGGTAGAGTAGGGTATTGTGCTTGGAATTTTTCTCCAATACCCAACAGAGAAAATTGCCACCGCCAGCGCCGAGTTTCGAACCCGGGTCTCTGCCGCACAGCGGCAGAACCTCTAGCACATGGCTATCGCGAGCAAATAGCTATCTATACAGATTACTTCAATTACGTTATTGCTCGCATATTCCATCTTACTCAGTCAAGTGCGAAACCACTCAATACAATACACTTTTCCCCAAAACAACAAAACTCATGTCCGACTTTAACAATAGCTGGCATAGATAGAGTGTGCCCTCCTTTCGTCGGGCCACAACAATTCTCCAGAACTTCACCCCCATTCGTTACACAGCGATATAGCATTACATAAATGTCGATAACTACCGTTTACCATGAGCGACCAGAAAAGGAGCCGTCATGGACATTCTAACACTTATCACAACATTTGCTTTTTTTTACCTGTCATCATAAGGAATCAATCACCATAAGAACAAAGATTGAGGCCAATATAGATGAAACGCGTAATTTTTACCTGCAGAACCAGGGTACATGGATGCAAGGGAACAATAAATGTGGAAGGATTGAAGCTAAAACCCCAAAGTTGGGGTTCCAGCTCCCACCCTCACTTTGGCCGAGCGTCTAACCCGCGCTGAAACCCTTTCTGAACTCAGCGTTGAGTAGAGGAGCGCAGTACGCTCGGCAATTTTGGTTCTAAACTGTGCCGCAGAACATAACAACTGCTACAAGCCACTAGGACTTAGACAAACCGTAATACAAACATTAAAACACAACTTCGCCTCTCTTGAAATGGGTGGGTCCACTCAGATTTAACATCATATATTCCCAAATACATTCAGTTCTTTAAAAAATTCCATTACTTTTTGAATAAGTCCCCCATCAGATAACAGGTTAGCCACACTTATGTTTCCTTGTGTGACCGCTTAGAAATTTCAAATCTCATTTCCTTTCCTGTTGGACATAACAAATTATAAGACTTCAGCTGTAACCAGACGCTTGAAATGTAAAAAACACATTATGATCACTATATATAAAAGAATTTCCTGCTACGCCACTCTCTTTCAGTAAATTCACATCAGTATTCACAATTCAATAATTTGCACATCAGAAAGTTTAGAATTTGGGCCAAGAGCGTGTTTTGGTTTCTCATGAGCAAATAAATAAGTTTTAAATGTGAAAGAATGAAGCTCCATCCTGATACAAGGACATTAGACGAAGATAAAACGTACCTGTTTTACTGCCCTAATGTCCTGTGACAATGATGATCTTAATGCTCAAATATCTGAAGTGAGAATGAACTCAACAGGAAGCATGTGCTTCTCGGACATGACTATTAGTTAGGATGTAAAATTTAACATCCTCACCCAATCTTCTTGCACAATTTAATGAAGCCTTGCCTAAACATTCGTCACACGAGGAACGAGAAATGCCGTGAAACATCTCCGTCAAATATGTACTACTGTAAGCTAGCAATGAGGTCGTTCTATTCAACTGTGATGGAGGAAAACGAACGCTGCGTACAACCGATACTAAAGGAGGAAATCTCAACACAATTTCTCACAGTTCTATAATTCTTGAGGTCAAGTATAGCTAACCTAAGACTTCAAATCAAACTTGCAACCTACCCATCTTGACACATTTGTGTCTAACACGTGGTACTACAAAAGAAAAGACTCACGCATTGCAACCGCCACAGCAAATTAGTCGTCCAATGATTAAATTAGATTATTAGTTAGTTTGAGCCTCCCTATCCGCAACAAAGGCAATCTAAGAGAGGAAGGAAGAAGGCACCATTTAGTATGGAGTTAAGGAAACGCGGAATCTATGCAGAAAAGGCACAGAAACAGAAAGCTGAGAAAGAAGATCATGAAACAAGAAAAAGTTGAAGAAGAAAGTAGTAGGTGCTGAAAAACAGGACAGCAGTGAACCGAAAAAAGATGCTCCGCAACAAAACAAAAACCTATTCTATTTTAACAAAAAGAAAGCCTACCTAACATTTAGCTCAGGCCCTTACATAGTCCCCCTGGGAGCGCTAATTCCCATAGATACAATAGTTGTATCCCCCTGAGGGGTAGTCGTCCAATGACGGCCAACAAGAAACACAACTGAAGCTCGATCAGGGTTGCATTCTCGTATATGCCAACAACATAGCCCTAGGCAGGAGGCAGTGAAGTAGAAGCTAAATATTTAAGGCTACTATGGGGTTAGTTTTTCCGTTTCTGAGCCGTCTTGCCAGCCTCGGCTCTGCGGCGCCTCACGTCCCAGTTGTACACGCGGGCTATGGTGACATCGGTGGTGGTGCACTGCGTCCTAAGGTGGGCAAGATTGATCGGTTTTAAGTTAGTTTAAGCGGGCGTTGTTATAGCGTGAGGCCTACAACAATACAGCATGAGATCTAACTCTAGCTAGTGCTATAGCGTGAGGTCTACCTATAGCTAGTGCTATAGCGTGAGGTCTACCTATAGCTAGTGCTATAGCGTGAGGTCTACCTCTAGCTAATACTATAGCGTGAGGTCTACCTCTAGCTAATACTATAGCGTGAGGTTAGGTTACTAATGGATATTACCAATTGTCATACATTTTATTTAGCTAAAAACAATTAGTACATCTCAAACTGTACCTGGGTAGGCGATATATGGCAATAGACCTCACGTTACAGTAGCAACGGTTGAGCCTCTCTAACCACAACAAAATGTTTCAAAGAGAGGAAGGATGAAGGAACCATGTAGTATGAAGTTGCACGGAAACTAGCGTACGTTCCCACACAAGGTCTCTAAGGCTTAGAAACTGTGAGCTAAGAAGGAATACATAACTCAAAACAGGACAGCAGTAAACAGAAAACGATGATCTATTACAAAAAAAAGTTTTATTTCAATACAAAGAAAGCCTACCTCTCATCTCAGGACCTCACATTTCTGAGGCGGGGAAAGACAGTTCAGTCCCACAATTGAAATTTTTCTACAAGCTTGAAAACAGAAGCTACACCCAGAGCTAAGTTTGAATGAAGAAAACGATCAATTCAACACTCGTAAAGACACGAGCAAAAAATCTCGGTGCGAAACTTTCTTGAAATGGTTTTCTGAAGAGGGATGAATTTTTTCTACTTTCCAGATGATCTTTGTCTTGATTGAGGTCTTAGTTATTTGTTGGGGGAGCATACACCTTACTAGGGTTACGGTATCTGAAATAATTGATCTACAATCACTAATTTTATTTAATAATTAGAGAGCTGCAGACTCCATTCAGTGGCTACTGAGAAGTGACATTCGAGTAGATGATTATGTACGGCCAAAAACATCATATGTTTTGGGCCGTACCGAAACTCCTACTCGAATGTGAATTCTCGGTAGCTGCTGAATGGAGTCTGCAGCTCTCCAATGATGAAATAAAAGATTAGGTATGGCCACAAACACATGTCGAGATAAGCACGTCGTGAAAACGCAAGAAAACAGTCGTATTCCTAATTGTGCCAGTAACGGGCGATTTCACCAAATTTTTACAGTGTTCTTTTTTTGACAGAGTATTTTAGAACATAACGTATATACATACATTTTTTTAAACATTCTATAGAACTTAGAAAATGCAGTTATGCAGCCACGTGAAAATCTACTAAACCTCACCTAAGAAAATCAAGGTCCGAAACGACCTGGGTGAGCTTGGTGTTCGCGTTGCTGAGGTTCTTGTTGAGCTGCACCTCTGCTGCCTCCAGGTCATACTCTAGCATCACATTCGCCTGCACACACGAGTCATCACTGTATTATTTAAGTTAAAACCATAGTTTAACTTCAATTAATAAGTTTTCTACAATTAGCCAAGAGATACATAGATCAGCAACAAAGCATCATAGCAAAGGAATTTTGCAGTAGCAGTTTGAACTAAAGCATTGAAAAATGCAGAAAATCAATGTCTATGTTAGTAGACTTCGATCTATCAATGGAATTGGATGAGATGCAAAAATTTACTTTCAATAACTGAACTGATGAAATGAAGTAAGCAATCACACACAACGAATTACTTGGTTAGTACACTGGGTTCTCCAAAAGACCAGAAAAGAGAATACAACCAAATAAGCACTGATGCAAAGATCTTACAGTATTGCAGTAACACTCGTTTTCTGCAAAACACACTCATAGGTGTAATTATTGCAGCTGAAATTGCAGTTTCCTTTAAGAAAAGGAGATAGACATAGTAATTCAAGAGGTTTCATACATTGATAAGAAGAGGCACTTATGCATATGTACCTTTAGAAGAGCTTAGAAATTGCTCATACTACTGAAGAGTTATCAGTCATTCTGACTAGATATTTTAAGCTTTCACAAAAAGGGGTCAAACCGCCAGTAAAATGTACACAATAATTATGTACACTGGTTTGATTAGATAACATGAAAAATTAGACACCAGTGAACAAAAAAAATTGCCTACGACAAAACAAAAATTTTTCTTCATCAACCAAAGGGATACCATACCTAATCTTCAGCTTGGATCCTCGCATCTCACCCCTGGCAGTACTAATTTCTATAGATGCAAAAGTTGTACTTCCATGAGAGGGCGCACTGGTTATATTGATCTAACTATGGCACAGATACACCTAAAATCAAGGCATATGCTGCTTCATGAAATTTGTATTGTTGTGCGCTAGCGGAATTTCTATCTTCGCTTCGGCACACAATAGAACGGAAGGCGCAAGGATTCCAAAAGAATGCGAGGTTTCTTCGGTTTTATTTCTTATCCAAACGACTCCGTAAATCTGCCCAGACAGGTATGATTCAGACTCGGACCAGGAATTGCATGACAAGAAAATCCTAATTTAAGATCATAGTTGAATGATCAATTAATGTATATGGTGCTGCATAACGAGAAAAGAATCTCCTACTTCTTGAGCAACACACAGAGAACGGCTAAATAATGTTAGAACTAGGTATGATACTCTAGTGACGGAATTCGTAACACAATATTCATTATTACATAAGAAAGTTTTAGCCTCCCTTAACTACGACAAAGATGTTCCAAGAGAGGGAAGATTATTATTAGATTAGATTATTAGTTAGTTTAAGCCTCCCTATCCTCAACAAATGAGATCCAAAGAGAGGAAGGAAGAAGGCACCATTTAGTATGGAGTTAAGGGAACGTGGAATCTATGCAGAAAAGGCATAGAAACAGTCAGATGAGAAAGAAGTTCATGAAACAAGATCAAAGTTGAAGAAGAAAGTAATAGGTGCTGAAAAAACAGGACAGCAGTGAACCGAAAAAAGATGGTCCGTAACAAAACAAAAACCTATGCTATTTTAACAAAAATAAAGCCTACCTAACCTTTAGCTCGGGCCCTCACATTGTCCCCCTGGGAGCGCTAATTCCCATAGATACAATAGTTGTATCCCCCTGAGGGGAGAGAGCGAAGAGGAAGGCACCATTTATATAGCACCGCACAACAAGAAAGTAGATTCATACCTCGAAGGTACACGAGAAATAGCTTAGAGAGACATAAGAGGTCATAGAATAGTAGCACATAAATAAGGGAATTCGCCACCCTGCCAACGACGTAACACAACGACAATTCACAATACTATTATTATTATTATATAAGAAGATTTTAGCCTCCCTTAACCACGGCAAAGATGTCCCAAGAGAGGAAAGAGGAAGGCACCATCTAGCATGGAGTTGGGGGAATGCGGAATCTACGCACAAGGTGCACAGGAGCAGTAAGCTAGGAAATAAGTTCACGAAACAAGAAAGGTTTCCGTTGCATTGACAGGGAAGAGAACAAGTCTCCACATACGGAGCACATTGCTAGGAACACATTTCTAAAGACACATTTGCAATACACGCACAGGACCAAAAAAAGGACAACCTACTCGCACACACATTGATCACAACATTTTTAGCGTCCTGGCCAGCCTTTTAGAATTTAAAACTCTCAAGATAAGGAACACGTTTCATCCTCTACATGGAGTACATGACAAGGCAAGTTTAATTTTGTAAAGCACACATGGAAGTTTTATGATTTTTTGGCTATTAAATATGTGCAACAATACTTACAGACGGTGGGGGAAGGTCCCTCACTTTAGGCCCGAATAGCCTATTTTAACACATAAATAGGCGACTATTTTGTCTTTTTCTTTACTCTACCTGTGGAAAAGAAACAGCAAAAATTAGGTCTCTGACTCGGGGACAAGCTGAAATGTAACAGCGGACTAGACTACAGCCTATCCAACCGCAGAATCAGACTTAAGATACACCAATTCGCACGAAGCAGCAAGTACACATTCATCAACGTCGCTGTAAGTATCTCAATATCAACGACTGGTGTCTAATCCATGGAAGAGCCACAACCTAGTTTGTATTTTTAATACACAAATCTTCGAATAGTGAAGCAGTGGTTGATTTGTATTCGCAAATATATATAAAATTGTGTTATTTTGTGTTAATCTATGAAATGTGATAAACTTAAATAAAGGCATCTGGGTCAGTTTAAATGCATTGGCATGTCAGTCTTTCCATGTTACATTTAGTGCCTATGACACTGTTCACAATGTTATATTTACTCTCCATGACAACATGCTTACATAGCTTGACTATTATGCAAATATTGCTGAGAAAAAAAAAAACATTTAGACGTTAATACAGAATCACTTTGAACAATGAAAGAAAAAAAGGAATCAGTTTATCAGTTAAACCACACATTCACTCAACCTGTCTGACATTCCATCTTTCTCCATCTTGGGTTGTCAAAACTTAGCATGAGAATGCACATATTAAACCTAAGCTCAGAGTTAAATTATTTAACAGACAAATCTGTAAAATCAGTGTTCAGCTAAAATACCGTTAACCTAGAATTTGACTAATTTCCAGCATTACACTGCAGCTATAGAGCGCACCAGATTCACAACATCACAACGGCTAGTCTGACTCAATTTGGGTGATTCACCGGCCGCCAAAAGCATCCTCGAATGCTCTAGAAACCGGCTGTTCACCGCTATTAAACACAGGGTGTATGAAGATAATCAAATATAGCTGGTTCAAGAACACTTTTGGACTGATAATTTTCTGACATATCACACTAAAAAGACACAGAAACTTAAGATTATCCGGGAACCTGTTCCTCCCACGCACTTCAAACAAATAGAACGTTGGCGTCATTCTTGCGGACCAGCGCGGATCCGCAGAATGTTGCCGAAATAAAATTGTCAAAATTCTTTAAATTTTTTCACGTCTTGTAAGACGTGACAAAATTAACTGTAAAAGCAGTAGCAATGAAGCAAACACATGAGCAGGATACTACGAAGTACAAAGCTTCTGCGCAAAAATGACATATTACACCCACCTTAATTAAGAAAATAAACTTAACAGAAATGATCTCAAATTAAAAATAAAAATAAAAATACATAATCAGAATTTTCTGCTTTGCTCTAATTTCAAACTCGAATTCAAATGAAAATAAATTTCTCCCTACCCAAACATGTTAGTAAAAGAAACAATGTGATTAAAATCTTTCACATTTTCTTAACTTCTCATAATTTCTTACAGCAGTTGAACTTAGTCCAGTTTCACTAACCCCAAGTCATAAGCAGACTTTGTTGAATGGTAGCTTCAACATAGACTTGGTGAGAAAAGCAGTAATCAAGTTTCCAGATCCTCCGTGCTGTCTTGTCGAGCCTTCATTTCTTCTATGATCTGCAGGCAGCTTTTGATGTCTGCACCAATAAATAATGGATGAGTGAATATTTCTGCAGATATGTCAGAATTATTCACTTCATGGAACATAAATTCTGAACATTTTTTGACAAATAGTGTTAGAAAAATTAAAATAATGCAGATTCGATTTTAGTCTATGAAGAATTAGAGATTATAACCAAAGAGGAAAGTTTTAAACTTTCTGAATGGCAATTAACAATATATCCCATCTACATTCAACGCATGCTGGAGAAGGGAAAAATATTACTTTGGCAAGTTGGCTTACATCAAAAACATTAAGACATCTTAATTACACTAATGAAATTGGATGCATAGCATTAAAAAGATTAGAGTAGCACTTTTTACAAAAACCCATCCTTTGTCTTGCCTAATGAGCAACAAATACTAATGATGAACTTTGATACAAAACACTTGTGTCCTCACCAATAAGCAAGAGAAAATTTTACATTGGGCATTAAAGCACTTTTTTGATTTAGTCAAAAAAGAGGATACTACTTCAACTAATACTGACATAGTTAACATAAAATAAATATACTCTACACAAATGTGCTTCATTTAAATCTTTATGATAAAATAATAGACCCACTTCAAGCGAGTGGCAGTGAGGTGCGACTCCATGCAGCGATAGTTGCTGAGCTGCTCATCAAGGCGCCTGATCACTTCTTCTGCACCACCAGATTTTTTGCTCATGAACTCTTCAACATCTTCCTGTGAAATGAAAATAAGTTATAAAAACATGAACAGTATTTTAGCACGGCTCACTCACCGATACACCCAATGCATGAATCTATATATAAGATATTTCATCATCAAATGCAGTAAAATTAAACTGAAAAATTGTTACACTGCATCAAATGTTTTAGACATTTTAATTTTTCATTTCCCACAAAAAAATGAAAATTTCATGATAGTTCTTTTAGGCTAAAGTCAATTAGATTATCAGTTAGTTTAAGCCTCCCTATCCTCAACAAATGAGATCCAAAGAGAGGAAGGAAGAAGGCACCCAATAGTATGGAGTAGGGAACGCAGAATCTATGCAGAAAACGCATAGAAACGGCAAGATGAGAAAAAAGTTCATGAAACAAGATCAAAGTTGAAGAAGAAGTAGCAGGTGCTGAAAAAACAGGACAGCAGACCAAAAAAATATGGTCCGCAACAAAACAAAAACCTATATTACTTTAACAAAAAGAAAGCCTACCTAACCTTTAGCTCGTGCCCCCACATAGTCCCCCTGGGAACACTAATTCCCATAGATACACTAGTTGTATACCCCTGAGAGGGGCTAAAGTCAATTATTATTGCTATGAGATAAAACTTGAACATCCTTCAGAAAACAGAGTAATTCAAAAATAGCTAAAAATTATTATAATTATAAAATAAAATATATAAAATTGTATTTCCTATATTTTTTCAAAGTGTTTGTTGTAAAATAAAAATTTAGTACAGTTATTCAACTGCAGCAAAATTGATTAACGTAGCACGCTTACTTCAGTTGACGTGAGCTACTTGTAGCTCTACCTTCACATCCACAAAAAAAAATTCTTTTCAAATTATTGACAAAGTAATTCAGGATAATATAACAGATTTTAATTCATTTGAATGTTTCAATACAAAATGAGCCATAGGGCACAAAATAAATTTTTTTCTGAGGGAACTGTGGTCAATGTGGAGTTTTATTCGCTAACGGAAATTTAAAATTCTGTTCCCAAGAATCACTAAAGGAAAACATCTGAAAACGTTTTACATGAATGAAATTCTGCTCGCTGAGGCGTAATTTTCAAACTATTCAACTTTGAAGTTAAAGGAACGTCGTATTTAAAAGTGAAGGAACAGACACGTATATGTGCTCTAATACGGTATTGACGTAACGATGGGTAAGGTTAGGTTAGTTAAATAAACTAACCTAGAATAACATAAAGCAACCTAAAATAGCTTACCTTAACTTACCCAAACTGTGGCTGTTATTTTCCCACAAAATAGTGGGTGTGTCCCCCCCAAAAAATGGGCGTGACCCAACAGTGCGGCGGCTAAGCAACCGACTATATGATGTTATTCCTATCTGAACGTAAATATTGCTCTATATCTCACAAAATAAAGCATCAGCACATGATATCATTCCTGTAAAACATTTTTAATTGCAGTCCTTTAGTGATTCTTGGGAACAGAATTTTTAATTTCTGTGAGCGCATTAAACTCCATACTGACCGGAACTATTTTTGAAAAATGATAAGTAATAAAGGTTGCAAACAATTAAAGTAGAAAACTTTATCCCAATCGTCTCCAATTATTAACAACCCAAGTGTACTGTTGTTCAGTCAATGATGGATAGAATAGAAGGTACCCACAGATGAAATCATTATAATTTGGCAGACAATAATTGTAATTCAACATATGATGCAACAGAACCCTTCGATCATGTATAACATGAACTGCATTATGAACAAACTCTAAAAAGTATATCCTCCGAGTGTGTTTCAGTTAAAATTCTCAGGTCCAGTCATACTACCAGAAGCCCCTAAAATGTAACATTTAATTTTATTTGAAAATGAAAGCAGGAACTGCAATTACATGGAATAATTCTGAAAATCCTTTTAATAGCTCCTAATTTGTTTAGCATTACAGATTTTTCTAAATAACTATTAATTTGGTCAATATTGAGTTTGATGTTGTCAACAATTTTAGTAATTTTGTTGCCATAGATAGGTAATGTGGTAGATTTTAAGACGTTCTAAATGAATGACATTGTGCTCGCAAATGCTCAGTTTTCGAGTTATTTAACTTTGAAGTTATAGGAACTGTGCTCATGAAATAGCTTTCCTGGGCAAATGGAGAGGGTGTTCAAACAATGCTGCAAGTGTGCGGAGCGCAGGAACAGTTATTGTTTTGCAATATATAGCGCAATTTATTCTTAGCTGACCCTGAACCCACTTCAAGGATGTTTTAGTTAACAACACAATAAAGGTTATCACCCTAAAACATCAGCGGGACTGGAATAGTGAATACTAAAATATACGGTATTCACTCCTACGATTTTGCTAATGTTCTACGTTGGCAGCCATATTGAAACTGATGTCAACGGCATCTTGATTTCAGTGTTCACTACCCCAGTCCCATTAATATTTATGGGTGATAGCCTTTATTGCATTATTTACTAAAAGATCCTAGAAGTGGGTTCAGGCTCCGCAGGCTCCACGGGGTCGGCTAATAACAAATTACGTCATATATTGCAGAAACAATTACTTTTCCCCCGCTTTGCACAGTTGCGGCATTGCTGAAGAAAGCTCTGCTTTTGCACGGGAAACCCATTTCATAGTGCCGTTCCTACAAATTCAAAGTTAATTAACTCCAAAACTGAGTATTTGCAACCACAATGTCATTCATGCAAAACTTCTTAAAATCTACCATATTACCTATCTATGGTAACAAAATTATTAAAATTGTTGACAACATTAGACACAATATTGACCAAAATAAACTGCACTTATGTTGTGGGTATGGTAGTGATTTCAAGTTCTAAGCACCAAAACCAATATTGACGTCAAAATGTTGTCATCAAAATTGTATTGTATGAGGATAAATTAACATAAGATTTAAATTTTTAACATAATTGTACATGGGCAACAACACTAAAATAGAACCAAAAAAATAGGGCATTTTATTTCCGTAGATGTACACATTTAAATGATGTTTGTAATGTTTGTCAGTTCAATGGAACACATTTATTCCTAACAATTTTGTTGGAGCACCTTGAGAAGAATTCTATCAGAATAAGTTCTACCATCTGTAGAAATTACTCATACCCCTACTTAAAAATTATATAATAATCCCTAGTTAGCCATCCAGCTAGTAAAAATTGTCAAATTATGAACAAAAAACATCCATTCCAATTCGCACCATTCATATAAATTTACCAATAATATTTAAAACTATTAATTTTAATTACTCTTCTCAACATAAATTTCCCTGTTTAAGTATTCTTCAACGGGATCTCTACGTGTCACGAAATCTATCAACAAAATTTTACTACCATCAGCCAATTCACAGATTGGAAGCGCACTGATAAATTCGCACTAGATTTACACATGATGACAATTGTATATCTTACCTCCAACACTCAAATTCATGGCATTATAAGGCGATGGCACCACAATGTTTTTAAGAAATACTTTTTGTTTTGAACGGTGAAAGGATTCGTCTGTAATCTGTATTTCGAAAATGGCGGCAACACACCAAATTTTAGCACAAATTAGATTCCTTAATTGAACCTAAAATGTCATTTCCACTTGCTCTTATCCACTCTTTAAAATTTGCATGAGGATATTGGAAGTACTTCATATCAGGTTGATCTCTAGAATTATTTTCACATTTGATGAAAGAACATTTTTTTCGTTCTAATTGAAGGCGCCATTCTTGCTGATACCAACGCCGAGTCGCCGACGAACTGGTCGCGTTGTTGTTGTCCAAGTTGTCGTACTGTGACTCGTACAGCTGACTCGATATTGTCACATATTGCAGCCAGATGGCGCTTCTCTGTTGATCTGTGTTGCTATTCGTTCTGGACCCGTGACGTCACCGTCCCCAGGGCTCTTCCACGGAAACACTTGAATGATCTTACCTGTCTTCTGTATACCGTGATCCGGAACCCCGCATCAAGAAGTGGGAAACCCCAATGAGTGAACAGTGGCCACGGCACCCCTCAGCGTCAAATAAATAAAGAGGCGAGCTAATCAGTGACTTTCACTTACACTCAATAGATAGTTCGTGCAAGTGATCTGAAAACATCGGTGCCAGTAGAGCACCAGATTACCTACTCCTTCTGAGTCAAAGGGCACAAACAGACTTTCAATCATAATCTTATTTTTGTATTTATGTGCCTAGCCATAGGCACAGTAAATGCTGGTGACCCTGTCAAACCTTAATTGCCTAAACCTCGATGATACCAGAACATCAAACGGGTGTACTTAAAACTATACGTAAAAGTTGAATTACTCGCACTAAGCGAAAAGTTCATACTTAAAATTGAATTACTCGCACTAAGCGAAAAGTTCATATAGGTACGGTGCTGGTGTAGGTACTGTGGTGGTGTGGGTACGGTGCTGGTGTGGGTGCCAATCATATGGTCACTTTCAAAATTAAACTAGTTACCAATGAATTTACACAAAATTTCATATATAAACCTTTTTCAAATGATTTTTCAGTTTAAAATGATTACAAAGTATAAAAAATATAAATAAGGCTGCTTGATTTTGTAATTAAATTTTTCCACAGGTTTTTGTTTTTTCTTTGCAATTTGAATTTTCGATATAATATTAGGTAATTTAGAATGGGTTTCAATGGAGTCCATTATCTGCGGGATGAGAAATTCGTTTATGTAAATAAAATTTTTGGAGTCAGTAAGCTGACACTTGAAAATTAAGCATCTAACCACAGTTGAGCTGAGGCAGACGTGTATAGCGGACATTACAGAAGTGATAAGAACCCTCAAAACATTCCACTCGACTGAGTTGCACTAGTTTGGGCTGAAACACTTGACTTCCTGAATGCAAGCTGTGGTCTGTCTGGCTACGTCATTGGGCGGCTCTTGAAAAGGTAAGAAAATTTAGCTGGAAGCCTAACTGATGTTTAGGTTACAATTATTGTTGCAAGTTTTATTATTTTGAGTAACATAATTATTGAACAGTAATGGTAAAATCGTTACCTGCAACTATGACAACAGTTCAGACAATACGAAGAAAAGCAGTGCGTTAGATCATACACAGAAGTAACACTAGCAACAACAACAATAACACATCGATGTTGCCCACAGCGGAGTACATAAGGCAACGTCAGAGCTTCCTGCCATAACACATATGCGAAAGTATCATCATGAATACAAATCTCAAAATAATTTAGTTACCGATCAAAAACCTTTTCATGCTTTTCCATTTTTTATTTGATACCGCTTCGAATAAAAATAAAATTTTCGAATGATTTATTACATGATAAAAATTTTGATAGTTTTTTTCAATGAAATATGAATGATTTACCGCAATTTTTAGAATTTAATTGCGTGTGTGAATTATATAAGTTGTCTGAAAACGGTATTGATAGAACGTAGGAAGGAAGAATGCATTTAACCTTTATTTAAATAATACCTTTATATTTCTAGGCCTGATGTGGTGACACGATAATTAACCTAAATTTGTCGATAGTCTATAAGACGCACCTTTCGCGAGCATAGCTGCGGTGGAGGATTTTTATGTTGGTGTGTACTTCTATGGAGATGTTGATTTTCACCACGATAGACATGATGATACAGACTACAATAGACATGCTCATTTAGACAACACTAGAGATGATGATTCAGACTACAATAGACATGCTCATTTAGACAACAATGGACATACTAACGTCAATACCTGTCAGTTGCTTTTAGCACACCAAGAATTTTCTGCGCAACTTATGCTTTCAATAAACAAAAAGCTTTATTTAGCCGTAGGCAACAAGAACAATAGGCTGAATGGACGATTAGCACAATTGTACATTGGCAACTAATGAGAGTTCCCAACTCTTTATCATAATCTACGGATGAGGATATTCTGTATTTATATCATTTGCCTCGTCAGACCGTGAAGTTTTCAGTGAACAGAAGTAAGAGCGTGTGATGCGTCTGCTGTTGCCAAACTACGGGTATACCAAATGGCAACTGATGACGCGTGCTTTTGGCCCCCACATCCGCCCACTCTCGACACACTGCCTGCACGCCTTGTGAGGGGCCGTTGGACGGCTCTTGTTAAAATATAAAAATATAGATATTAGACTGAACTGAATTTTGTATTACAATCAATATTACAATTTTACTGTATTTACTACCACAATTATCATGTAAGTAATCGTAAAATCGTATCGTACAACGACGAAACAAGTAATGACAATAGGAACAATAGCCCTGCGTCAGATCACACACCGAAGTAACGATTGAGGCAACAGCAACAAAACACTCAATACAGCGATGGTGCTCACAGCAGGTCACATAAGGCAATGTGGAAGCTTCCTTCCACTCCGTGAGAACACATTTTGAGAATAAGATTCACTTTTAAAATACTAGAGTTATCCCATCAGTTGATTTCTCGATTACTGTTTTAAAAAATACTTTATAAGTTATGAAAAATTTATTCATGTAAATTTATTCATTCATCGACCATAGGATGGATTTTGAGGGACAAATATTGATAATTTATTACTATTGGTGTAACTTAATTATATTTTAAGAATAATGTTCATTATTTGAAGTGGATTTTATGCAAAATGCTGTCAACTGCTAACGATTTCCTTTTACTAGCTAAATTCTTAATATTGATATCCGGAAGGGCTTAACGATAGTGGTGGTTACAGCTGGTGATATTTGCGAATGCTATGTAAATGGTAGTTTCATTTAATGGTCATCATCGTACGACGAAATGGTGATAGCATCAGAAATGACACCACAATTACCATCGATCACATTCATATAAAGCTGGAGCTAATTATACCAATACTATTTATAACGTTCATCACATTACACAATGACAGCAATAGGACAATAGCAAGTGTCATGCGACAAGAAATGATTTACAAAATTCATGTGACGTGATTTAGGAAGTGGAAGACCAGGCAAAAACAATAGTTACCCTATGATTCCTAAAAAGTGAAAATGTCGCAATGTATTTTTTTCTGTTCAAATTGTTTTCGTTTCCAGACTTTAAAATCATTTTAATTTTTCATGTACGAGTACTTTGACTTACATTTAATTAATGCACAATAAATAGCAATTTAAAATTTCTCAAAAAACACTTTTCCAAAATTCTCTTAGATTCAATCACACTTAATGAAATGTAGGACAGATGTACGCGTACAGTCAATTGTTGACGCGTGCAATCGAATAATAATTAAAGGCTTTTATACGCTGAATTGTTTCGGGATGTCGGTTCGCTAAGTTGTGCGAGTAACTAGTGGCAAACATCACCTGCCGACGCAATAACTAGTGGCAGACATCTGCAGACGCAGTAACTAGTGGCAGACACCTGCAGACGCAATAACTAGTGGCAGACACCTGCAGACGCAGTAACTAGTGGCAGACAACAACACCTGCAGACGCAGTAACTAGTGGCAGACAACTCCTGCAGACGCAGTAATTAGTGGCAGACAACACCTGCAGACGCAGTAACTAGTGGCAGACACCTACAGACGCAGTAACTAGTGGCAGAAAACACCTACAGACGCAGTAACTAGTGGCAGACACCTACAGACGTAGTAACTAGTGGCAGACACCTGAATACGCAGTAACCAGTGGCAGACAACACCTGCAGACGCAGTAACTAGAGGCAGATACCTACCGATGCAGTAACTAGTGGCAGACACCTGCAGACGCAGTAACTAGTGGCAGACAACACCACACCCGCTACACTTCCTCTCCCCCAAGTACTCCGTTAACGCTTCGTAGCCGATATCGGCTCCAAATTTACTACGTAGTATAAAAAGTCAAAGGAAAAATTCTTCAACGTTTTGAAACGCAGCATGGTGGTGTAATAACTTGACGTTTTCAAACTATTCAAAGAATTAAAGCAGAAAGTTTACTAATTTTAAAAACGAATTTCATCTGATCGAAAATCAAGCTGTATATTATTATTCATTATCGCCTTTATTAGTTATTTACGTTTCGAACTATTGAAAATAAACACACTGGTATGATATAATTATTTTAGGTAGTTTAAGGTAAACCATTGTAATTTGAAATGCATTCGAGATAATTCGGTATAGAGTGTTAGACCAGAGATGCCTCGTTCCATCTTGGATATTTGGAGTACGGCAAAGATTACAAGTATGAGGTGTGGGGTAATCAAACAGAGTTAAACTAAGAACTACTGTACTGTAAGTCCGTCTGGCATGACGGCGAGAACAAGAAAAAGGAGCTCGGTCCGTCGGTCGCTCTCCACATGATGTTTACACATGAACATAGAAAACGGGACGGAAGTAATGTAATGGGTGACTTCGACAACTTATATATATATATGTACATATATATATACTGAAGTTGGGTCTCAACTTTGTTTTTCCCTTCATAGCCCAAATTCATCATTTCGCTCCCTTATGATCAGTGTTATCCAGCAGTGTATTCATTACTGTCATTGTAATACTGGAACCCATGTTTAGGACATCCGCTAGCCAAAATTCCCGTTTTAGGATCACCAACCTCCTGTTTAGGCACCCCGGGCTCGGGACGACCTCTAACGCGATGCAAAATAATTATGTTGTTGGCTAGGGAAACTATAAGGAAGGAATTTGAGGACAAATTTGGCGACATGCTAGCGGAGACTATCCCATTCATTTGTGTGCAGTTTTCATTTTCGTGCCAACAACTTGACCATCCAACGAGGCCCTGGACTCGACCACGCCTGGTCAGTCACGACCTACTTGTGCCATAGCTGTTCGTTACCACCTCAAATGTAGCCAACCCATGCTTTCATACACTTATTTTACCACGCTTGTACACAATACCCAACACCATCATTGTAAGTCCCTCAAGGGAACACTTATGAAATTGTGCGCCTTTGATGAAACTCCCAATCTATCGCAAGCCTTTGTACAATACCGCAACCTTTCAGGTCTGAGGAGAACTTCTGTACAACTATTCCCCAATTGTTCTATTCCATGTCAATATATTCTATGTAAACTGCTCTTTGTCTTGAATGTTGCGCTGCCTAACATTCACCAGCAAGTGTGGGAGTTACGTGAAAACCTGATTTTTTAATATTTTAGTTACCGATCATTTTTCATTTGATTGCCAACGTAATTTCGTCAGACATAGTTTAAAATAAAATAAAATTTTCGAATGATCGATTAAATGATATGAAATTAAATAATTTTTTTTATCAAATATGAATGATTTACCACACTTTATAAATTTCTTTCTGTTATGAGAATCATATACAATATCTGAAGCTGCAGATATCAGGTATTCATTCCGTGCGTTCCGCAAAAAATTACTAATGCTGCATAAATTTTCTTAAGGTTTTATGAGGGCGTCAATTGCTGCTAAAGACATTTTGTCCCATGTATGAGGTGCACCCGTTATTAACCCGTGCTCCAGTATCTCACCGTGTTCTATGGTCGAGATGGGGGGGGATGTACAGTAGGTCATGATCTATTGTTGTTTAGGTTTGTGCTCCTGTAGACATGTTGATTTATGCTAAAATAATTTAAAATTATTCCTAGTCCCACGAGTGGTACCGGAAATGGTCCTAAAGTGGTACTTCATCCCACATTTTATTGGCAACTCAGCTCATACAATAAGCTTACAATTCTGATAGCGCGCCCACAAATTGCGTCATTTCAGTTCCCGTAATCGAGGCAAAGTGTTGCCCCGTGTAATAGGACCTTTACGTTCGTAACAAAAGTGTTACTTTTTGCTATCAGATCTTAATGTTGTTACTTTTGTTACGACTGCGACAAAATTCAACGAATTTTGTTACTTATTGAAATTTCAGCTAATAATTTTTAAAAAAGTGTACAGTTTTCGTTGAATCTCGTGCAGAGTCGTATTAACCGAGCCTTGTCTTGTTCATAAGTCGTATGGTCGAGTTTGGCAACGTCCGCGAGTAACCGTCATTTCAGGCAGCGTCACGGTATACATCAGGTCAGCGTCAATTTGATGCAGTGAAAAATCTAGCTTCGAAGTTGCACTAGATAGCTGTCTCTTGAGAAAGTCGTAACGAGAATTCGAGATCTGAGGGCATCTCTCACTTTATTACTCAGATTTGAAGCATTAGATGATAATGTCAAGTTGGCTGTAGCAGAATTAGAACAATTATTGTAGAACCCACGAAATAAGATATACTATTCATTCTTGGCCTTAATATTACCCAGTCAATAAGATAAACCTTGAATTTCAAACCGAAACCTTTCGAGTGCACAAACTGAGGAGTTCTATAAATATTTTTGCAAGAAGTATCCTGAATTACTTCGTGGAACGAGTAAAAATTAAAAATAAAGATCTTTCAGCAATTACTGTTTATGATCCATCGGTCTACCTTCCAATTCATGAAATTTACCATGAAGCCACAGTAGACGCTGTTAACTACGAGAATTCTGAAAAAATTTCTGACAAGGACCTGAAGCAATTTCGAGCGAACATCTTGAATTTCTATGTTCGATTAATGAAAGGGATGCTTAGCCGTTTTCTGTCGAATAATATACTTAAAAATTTGGAATTGCTTGAGGCTCCATTATTCCTCTTGCCTTAACATTTCCGATCATCATTTCTGAAGAAGATTACGAAATATTGAATACCGAGTGGCGAGAGCTCACCTTGGAGGAAACGAACCATATAACTGACAAGGAACCTGAAAACTTCTGTTACGCTGTTTTAAAAGTAAAAAGCGGTGGACTTTGATATCTCCTATTATCAAAGTTGATGATGAGCCTATTCATGTTGCCTCATTCCTCAGCTTGCGCCGAAAGAATATTTTCACTTTTAAATAATAATAACGTAAAAACAGGTCTATGTTGAAAACAGAAACTTTAAACACACTTCTGTACTCCAAAAGTTTACTTAGTGACTCTAACTGCATGAAATGGCAGTCTTTTCAAGAATAATTCAAATTAATGTCGCAAGAGGATTTATACAGCAGTGCTGAAGAAGGAGCTACTTTATGAAAGGTTAGTAAACACTTCCTTCAATATTAAATTATTTATTTGGCGATTTTCAGGTTTTCTTTTTTTTTATTCAATTTGTTACCTTTTGCGATGGGAATTTGTTTCAATTCACGAAACCCTTCTGGCAACCCTGGCTGAGACCGGTGTCATGCGACCCGTGACTGGTTGTGGTGTGCGGTGGCGGGGCACCTGCTGGTATTCTTGCTCTGCTCATATTCTCTTCTGTTGTTGTTGTCGTACGTCTGGGATTATTTCATATTTATTGGGATACAACCGTTGTCGCAGAGTGCCATATGAATATCTCAAATAATTGCTTTATCATTTAGGTACGCATTACAATACGTAAATTCTGTACTCGATAACTAAGTTCTACTGATGAAATACTGTCATTTCCGTCGAAAGTCTCAAGTCCTTGCTTTGCCTTGTGTAGTGGTACGCAATTAACTTCACTCATTGTTTGTGTTACATCTCCGGTGAATAATTAGGTAAGTGTAATTAAGAATGATTTCTAGCTCGTACAGTTGAATTAAGGGCCTTTCACAAGATCAGTTTTCTCGTCAGTGACACTCACTCTCACGGTTCCGCAACACAGTGCTGGCCGCAAGATGGCTGCCGCCATGGCGGCAGCCATCTTGGAGTCGTTGTAAACAAATGTCACTAACTAGAAACCTTTATTTATAATTTTCACTAAAAGAACTGTGGCTAACCCTCACGACCCAACCTCTTTACGTTTGTAATAGGGGGTTAGCTTCGATTTCTATTGCAAAAACAATGACTGCTTTTCCACAAAAAAGGCTATTCAGGAGCGCCGTTCGTATAACTTCAAACTTAAATAACTCGAAAACTAAGCATTTCCGGGCACATTGTCATTCATGTAAAACGTCTTAAAATCGACTATATTACCTATCTATACCTACGAAATTATGAAATTCGTTGACAACATTCAACTCAATATTGACCAAACACCTTAAAATCTACCACATTACCTATCAATGACAACAAAATTATTCAAATAGGCTAGTTGACGACATTAAACTCAATATTGACCAAATTTATAGTTATTTAGAGTAAATCTGTAATGCTAAACGAATTAAAAGCTGTGAAAATAATTTTCAGAATTATCCCATGTAATTGCAGTTCCTGCATTCATTTTCATGTAAATTTAGGATTTATCTTATACTTTAAGGGCTGCTGGTAGTATGACTTGACCTGAGAATTATAGCTGAAAGACACTCTGAAGAAATGATTTTTAGAATTTGTTCATAATTCAGTTCATTTTATATGATTGAAGGGTTCTGTTGCATCATACGTTGAATTATAATTATTGTCTGCCAAATTATAATGATTTCATCTGTGGGTACCTTCTATTCTATCCATCATTGACTGACCAACAGTACACTTGAGTTGTTGAATGATTAGAGACTATTGGGGTAAAGTTTTTTTACTTGCATTGTTTGCAACCTTGATTACTTATCATTTTTCAAAATTAGTTCCGGTCAATATGGAGTTTAATGCGCTCACAGAAATTAAAAATCCTGTTCCCAAGAATCACTACAGGACTACGTTTAAAAATGTTTTACAAGAATGACATTCTGTGCTGATCCTTTATTTTTGAGACATAGCAATCATTTCGTTCTAATAAGAATAACATCATAAAGTCGGTTGCTTAGCCGCCGCATTGTTGGGTCACGCTTATTTTTTTGGGGGGACACGCCCACTTTTTTGTGGGAAAATAACAGCCTCAGTTTGGGTAAGTTAAGGTAAGCTATTTTAGGTTGCTTTGTTATTTTAGGTTAGTTTACTCAACTAACCTAACATTACCTAACTTAACCTTACCCATCGTAATGTCAATACCGTATTAGAGCATATTTACGTCTCCATTCCTTCAGTTTAAATTCAACATTCCTATAACTTCAGAGTTAAATAATTTAAAAAGTTACACATCAGCGAGCAGAATGTCATTCATGTAAAACGTTTTTAAATGTGTTCCTTTGGTGATTCTTGGGAACAGAATTTTTAATTTCTGTGAGTGCATTAAACTCCATATTGACCATAGTTCCCTCAGAAAAAAAATTAGTTTGTGCCCTAAGGCTCATTTTGTATTGAAACATTCAAATGAATTGAAATCTGCTATATTATCCTGAATTACTTAGTCAATAATTTGAAAAGAAAATTTTTTTGTGGATGTGAAGGTAGAGCTACAAGTAGCTCATGTCAACTGAAGTAAGCGTGCTACGTTAATAAATTTTTCTGCAGTTGAATAACTGTACTCAATTTTTATTTTACAACACTTTGAAAAAATATCTGAAATACAATTTCATATATTTTATTTTATAATTATAATAATTTTTAGCTATTTTTGAATTACTCTGTTTTCTGAAGGATGTTCAAGTTATATCTCATAGCAATATTAATTGACTTTAGCCCCTCTCAGGGGGATACAACTAGTGTATCTATGGGAATGAATTAGTGTTCCGAGGGGGACTATGTGTGGGCACGAGCTAAAGGTTAGGTAAGCTTTCTTTTTGTTAAAATAATATAGGTTTTTGTTTCGTTACGGACCATTTTTTTTGGTCAACAGCTGTCCTGTTCTCTAATCTTTTTGATGCTATGCATCTAATTTCATTAGTGTAATTAAGATGTCTTAATTTTTTTTAATGTAAGCCAACTCGCCAAAGTGATATTTTTCCCTTCTCCAGCATGCATTGTATGTAGGTGGGATATATTGTTAATTGACATTCAGAAAGTTCAAAACTTTCCTCTATGGTTATAATCTCTTATTCTTCATAGACTAAAATCATATGTGCATTATTTTAATTTTTCTAACACTATTTGTCAAAAAGTTTTTAGAATTTATGTTCCATGAAGTGAATAATTTTGACATATCTGCAGAAATATTCACTCATCCGTTATTTATTGGTGCAGGCTGAAGCACCAGGTGCCAGACATCAAAAACTGCCTGCAGATCATAGAAGAAATGAAGGCTCGACAAGACAGCACGGAAGATCTGGAAACTTGATCACTGCTTTCTCACCAAGTCTATGTTGAAGCTACCATTCAACAAAGTCTGCTTATGGCTTGGGGTTAGTGAAACTGGACTAAGTTCAACTGCTCTAAGAAATAATGAGAAGTTAAGAAAATGTGAAAGATTTTAAGGGAAGCATGCCGTGATTTTCTTAAAAAATGGCGTAATTTTTTTTATTGCTTTAAATGAATTTGAATTATGTCCCCGAATGTCTGTAAAAATATCAGGAACGTATCCCAGAGCTAGCGTCCCCTCCGGGAGGGGGAGAGCATCCCCCTTACGGACCTTTTTTTTCATTTTTGAAACTAGAGCACTGAAATTTGGTATACTAATTGGAAATGCAATTTAGAATCATTTATCATTCATGAAAAAATGCGATTTTCTTGAAAAGAAAATGGGAAATCATAGAAAACGACATTTTTTGGAGGGGTTTCTAAATGCTTCTCCTCCTACAGTTTTTGAGCTACAGTGATGATTTTGGTATCATTGGATGCAGAATAACGTGGAAGAAAAATTCACAAATTTTCAATTTTTTTTCATATATATTTCATTATTCATATTCCTCAAGGTAAGCATCCCCATCCGAATATTTTTTTTATTATTTAATTTAGAGCACTGAAATTTGGTATACTGATAGGAAATGCAATTTAGAATCATTTAACAGTTATGAAAAAATGCAATTTTCTTGAAAAGAAAATAGGAAATCATAGAAAACGACATTTTGGGGGGGGTTCTAAATGCTTCTCCTCCTACAGTTTTTGAGCTACAGTAATGATTTTGGTATCATTGGATGCAGAATAACGTGGACATTCCAAAAACTTGAATGCTTTTCCTCAAATTCCCAATATAAAAATTTAAAAAATTAAAATAAATGAAAATCGAAATATACTCAAGAAAATTCAAATTTATGACGTCATAACTTTGAAACAAGAATGAATTCTGAAAAACTTACTAATATATTGTAAAGCCCTTGTTTTTCTGCATCCAATGATACCAAACTCATTACTGTAGCTCAAAAACTGTAGGAGGAGAAGCATTCTTTTTTCTTAAATCGTCGATATTGAACAATCACTATTTTCAATACATTCGTTCTAATGGGGCCGAAGTTTACACAGCTAGAGCAATGTAGTTTGCTGCATTTGGAAGTCACAGGTATAATCTACAATTGCTCTTTACATGATTTTCAAAAATTGTAACGTGAAATTTTTTCCGTACACTTTTAACTCTAAATTTGAACTCTGATTATAGCTTTTTCAAAAAAATTATATAAATTCAAAATGAGTTCAAATTCAAGAACCTGTAAAGAGCATTTTTGGAGAATACGTTGTACTTTCGCATGCAACAAACTGCATTGCTCTAGCTTTCTAAATTCCGGCCCCATTATAACGAATGTTATACATATATTTTTTTTATTTATCATGAATAACTCATTTTTTATATCCCAATTCAAAAAAACTTGTGGGTGATAAGTTGTTGGGAATCTAGAGATCTAGTAGTCTGCAAATTTTCATAGACGTAAGTCCGATAGAAAAAAATCTACGGATGAAAAATCAAATTTTGGCCGACAGGCCCGCATGGTTCCCTTAATCACATTGTTTCTTTTACTAACATGTTTGGGTAGGGAGGGAGAAATTCATTTTCATTTTTATTTGAGTTTGAAATTAGAGCAAAGCAGAAAATTCTGATTATGTCATTGTATTTTTCTTTTTAATTTGAGATCATTTCAAAGTTTATTTTCTTAAGGTGTGTGTAATATGTAATTTTTACGCACAAGCTTTGTACTTCGTAGTATCCTGCTCATGTGTTTGCTTCATTGCTACTGCTTTTACAGTTAATTTTATGAAGCAGCATATGCCTTGATTTTTGGTGTATCTGTGCCATAGTTAGATCAATATAACCAGTGCGCCCTCTCATGGAAGTACAACTTTTGCATCTATAGGAATTAGTACTGTCAGGGGTGAGATGTGAGGATCCAAGCTGAAGGTTAGGTAGGTATTCCTTTGGTTGATGTAGAAAAATTTATGTTTTGTCGTAGGCAATTTTTTTTTGTTCACTGGTGTCTAATTTTTCATGTTATCTAATCAAACCAGTGTACATAATTATTGTGTATATTTTACTGGCGGTTTTACCCCTTTTTGTGAAAGCTGAAAATATCTAGTCAGAATGACTGAAAACTCTTCATTAGTATGAGCAATTTCTAAGCTCTTCTAAAGGTATATATGCATAAGTGCCTCTTCTTATCAGTGTATGAAACCTCTTGAATTACTATGTCTATCCCCTTTTCTTAAAGGAAACTGCAATTTCAGCTGCAATAATTACATCTATGAGTGTGTTTTCCAGATAACGAGTGTTACTGCAATACTGTAAGATCTTTACATCGGTGCTTATTTGTTTGTATTCTCTTTTCTGTTTTTTGGAGAACCCAGTGTACTAACCAAGTAATTCGTTATGTGTGATTGCTTACTTCATTTCATCAGTTCAGTTATTGAAAGTAAATTTTTGCATCTCTTCCAATTGCATTGATAGATCGAAGCCTACCAACATAGACATTGATTTTCTGCATTTTTTTTAATGCTTTAGTTCAAACTGCTACAGCAAAATTCCTCTACTTTGATGCTTTGTTACTGATCTATGTATCTCTTGGTTAATTGTAGAAAACTTATCAATTGAACTTAAACCATGGTTTTAACCTAAATAATACAGTGATGACTCGTGTGTGCAGGCGAATGTGATGCTAGAGTATGACCTGGACGCAGCAGAGGTACTGCTCAACAAGAACCTCAGCAACGCGAACACCAAGCTCACCCAGGTCGTTTCGGACCTTGATTTTCTTAGGTGAGGTTTAGTAGATTTTCATGTGGCTACATAACTGCATTTTCTAAGTTCTATAGAATGTTTAAAAAAATGTATGTATATACGTTATGTTCTAAAATACTCTTCTGTCATGGTTTTTCTGTCAAAAAAAGAATACTGTAAAAATTTGGTGAAATCGCCCGTTACTGGCACAATTAGGAATACGACTGTTTTCTTGCGTTTTCACGACGTGCTTATCTCGACATGTGTTTGTGGCCATACCTAATCTTTTTTTTCATCATTAGAGAGCTGCAGACTCCATTCAGCAGCTACCGAGAATTCACATTCGAGTAGGAGTTTTGGTACGGCCCAAAACACATGATGTTTTTGGCCGTACGTAATCATCTACTCGAATGTCACTTCTCAGTAGCCACTGAATGGAGTCTGCAGCTCTCTAATGATGAAATAAAATTAGTGATTGGAGATGAATTATTTCAGATACCGTAACCCTAGTAAGTTGTATGCCCCCCCAACAAATAACTAAGATCTCAATCAAGACAAAGATCATCTGGAAAGTTGAGAATATTAATCCCTCTTCAGAAAACCATTTCAATAAAGTTTCGTACTGAGATTTTTTGCTCGTGTCATCACGAGTGTTGAATTGATCGTTTTCTTCATTCAAACTTAGCTCTGGGTGTAGCTTCTGTTTTCAAGCTTGTAGAAAAATTTCAATTGTTGGACTGAACTGTCTTTCCCCGCCTCAGAAATGTGATGTCCCGAGATGAGAGGTAGGCTTTATTTGTATTGAAATAAAACTTTTTTTTTGTTGTAATAGATCAACGTTTTCTGTTTACTGCTGTCCTGTTTTGAGTTACGTAGTCATTCTTAGCTCACAGTTTCTAAGCCTTAGAGACCTTGTGTGGGAACGTACGCTAGTTTCCGTGCAACTACATACTACATGGTTCCTTCCTCTCTTTGAAACATTTTGTTGTGGTTAGAGAGGCTCAAACGGTGCTACTATAGCGTGAGGTCTATTGCCATATATCGCCTACCCAGGTACAGTTTGAGATGTACTAATTGTTTTTAGCCAAATCAAATGTACGACAATTGGTAATATCCATTAGTAACCAAACTTCACGCTATGGTATTAGCTAGAGGAAGACTTCACGCTATAGTATTAGCTTGAGGTAGACCTCACGCTATAGCACTAGCTAGAGTTAGATCTCATGCTGTAGTGTTGTAGGCCTCACGCTATAGCAACGCCCGCTTAAACTAACTTAAAACCGATCAATCTTGCCCACCTCAGGACGCAGTGCACCACCACCAAGGTCTTCATAGCCCGCGTGTACAACTGGGACGTGAGGCGCCGCAGAGCCGAGGCTGGCAAGACTGCTCAGCAAAGGAAAAACTAATCCCATAGTAGCCTTAAATATTTAGCTTCTACTTCACTGCCTCCTGCCTAGGGCTATGTTGTTGGCATATACAAGAATGTAACCCTGATCGAGCTTCAGTTGGCAGTCGGCAGCTTCGAGGGACCACAGACGCTCTGCTCCGCTTACAGAACCACCTGGTAGCCAACCTCGCCGAGCGTCGCCGAACCATGTGTCTTTTCTTTGATATGCATAAAGCCTATGACACCGTGTAGAGATATGGAATACTTAAGACACTACGTGAGTATGGACTCCGTGGTAACATGGCCCTGTATATTCAAGAATTTCTTGGTGAAAGAACTTTCCGCGTTAAGGTCGGCGGCACACTCTCTTCCTCGCAGTTGCAGTGTGAAGGTTTACCGCAGGGCAGTGTTATGAGCTGCACCCTGTTTAGTGTCGCCTTAAATGGTATCACCTCCACCTTGCCTCCCGGAACGGTGGCCTCCTTATATGTGGACGACTTTATCGTATACTCTTCATCAACACATCTTCCAGCTCTGACGCGAAGAATGCAATTAGCCAACGCTAATAAGTGGGCTCAGGAACATGGCTTCAACTTTTCACCGGAAAAAACATTTGGACTTTACTTCCAGGGCCGTGGCCGTAGTGATCCCCCACAGCTCACACTGCAGGGAAGACGAGTGAATTTTTCACACAGCGCCAAGTTTCTGGGGGTGACGCTTGATGACAGGCTCTCTTGGAAGCCCTACCTAGCCACCCTCAAGGCTGACTGCGTCAGAGGGCTGAACTTGCTAAAAATCCTGGCCGGCCTGACGTGGGGGGCTGACAGGATGACCCTACTGAGACTATATCGTACTCTTATTAGAAGCAAGATAGACTACGGCTGCATAGTGTATCAATATGCCAAGGCGACTTTACTTTCGAAGCTGGACCCTGTGCATCATGCTGCTATCAGAATCTGCACTGGCGCGTTTAGGTCGTCCCCTTCCAGCAGCTTGTGTGTGGAGAGCGGTGAACCTCCTTTACGGCACCGCGTGTGCAGCTGACCCTTCAGTACTTGGGCGCGATTGGAACAAGTCCCCTTGTCTCCTGCATGGACCAGCGTGCATGCGCCAGGCCGACATCTGCCTTTCCCTTACTTTCTGCCCTCATCGGAAGATTCCTCGGCAGTCGTGGTTGCAATGCAGCTGAGGCCAATGAGAATACAACCAGTGTTATTGGAAAGTTTTCCTACGTGGCGTGTCCGAATCGGGAGTTTTTGTCCGGGATGTCCAATGCCTAAGACGGATTCTATGCCTGCCCACATACTAAAGGGGATCTTTTGGACCATATTGCCGAAAAACATGCCCGTGCGATGAAGTTCTATACGACGGCTCAAAGGTGGGAGACGCTGTCGGGTGTGCCGCTGTGTCGGGGGAGATGGTGAGCGACAAGAGATTGCTCCCAGAGTCGTCCATTTTCACTGCGGAACTTTACGGTGTGTTGGAGGCCCTTCGACTAATTAAACATTGTGTGCATGATACTTTTGCTATTTTTGTGGATTCAAAAAGTGTGGTGGAGGCCACTCGAGAGCATAATAGTACCCATCCGCTCGTTGGTGAGTTCGTCATGAACTTAATAGATTTAACACGTGAGCTTAAATCTGTGACGTTGTGCTAGGTGCCCGGCCATGTAGGAGTGTCTGGCAATGAGAGAGCTGACCAGGAGGCTAAATGGGCCGCAGAGGCAAACGAAGAGACTCTAAATCTGATGGTTCCTTTCCGGGAGTATTACCCTCGGATTAAAACGGCAGTGAGAGAACGATGGCAGCAAGAATGGGACAACGCTGCTAACGATAGCAATAAATTAAGGAGCATTAAACCCACTATACGTGAGTGGAAATCGTCCAGTTGTCGTGGTCGCCGGTTAGAGGTGATGCTTTGTCGCCTCCGTATTGGCCATACGCGGCTAACACACGGCCACCTGATGGAGCGGCTACCACAGCCGCAGTGCGAACGGTGTCGTGTGCCTTTGACTGTAAAGCACTTCCTCGCGGAGTGTCCCCTGTATGCTGTTGCCAGGGATCTGCATTTTCCGCACCTTCGCGGTCGTGCACAGGATGTTTTGACCGGAATACTTGGGGAGGCTGAGCGGTCAACTTACAATGTGACAGCGCTGCAGTCGCTTCTTGGAGCGTGTAATCTGTCTTCAAAAATCTAGCCTGAAGATTCTACGCATGGTAATGCGATGTAAACACTGAACCGTAAAATGGCCGGGCGTGCTGCGCAATGCCCCTGGGTTTCAGCGCGGGTAAGGCGCCCGGCTATAATTGGGTGGGCAGCTGAGACCCCCATTAGGGGGTTAGGCTGCTGCTCAATGTGCAAACTGTGCATGTACCTTAAGATGATTATATGAACTGATTGAACCCTACGCATGAGAAGTATGGTACTGAACTAGCAGCTCTTTCATTACTGCTGATGCTGTTGCTGCTGCTACTAATACTACTGCTGCCACCAATGAAATCAAGTGTTGCTCAGATCACGCTCGTGGCTATCGCGTCTTTGTTTGTTTAATAGTTGCTGTGACTTGCGTTACGATGTTTGTGGCAGTGAGACTTCGAAATTTGATACGTGGAGACAACCTGAATTGTGAGACCTTCGGCGCGACATTGTGCAGGCACTGAAGCGCTAGCAAATTGATGTTATTACTAAAACTAAACTACTCGAGCTTCAGTTGTGTTTCTTGTTGGCCGTCATTGGACGACTACCCCTCAGGGGGATACAACTATTGTATCTATGGGAATTAGCGCTCCCAGGGGGACTATGTAAGGGCCTGAGCTAAAAGTTAGGTAGTCTTTCTTTTTTGTTAAAATAGAATAGGTTTTTGTTTTGTTACGGACCATCTTTTTTCAGTTCACTGCTGTCCTGTTGTTCAGCACCTACTACATTCTTCTTCAACTATTTCTTGTTTAATGATCTTCTTTCTTAGCTTTCTGTTTCTGTGCCTTTTCTGCATAGATTCCGCGTTTCCTTAACTCCATACTAAATGGTGCCTTCTTCCTTCCTCTCTTAGATTGCCTTTGTTGCGGATAGGGAGGCTCAAACTAGCTAATAATCTAATTTAATCATTGGACGACTAATTTGCTGAGGCGGTTGCAATGCGTGAGTCTTTTCTTTTGTAGTACCACGTGTTAGACACAAATGTGTCAAGATGGGTAGATTGCAAGTTTGAAATAAAGTCTTAGGTTAGCTATACTTGACCTCAAGAATTATAGAACTGTGAGAAATTGCGTTGAGATTTCCTCCTTTAGTATCGGTTGTGCGCAGCGTTCGTTTTCCTCCATCACAGTTGAATGGAACGACCTCATTGCTAGCTCACCGTAGTACATATTTGACGGAGATGTTTCACGGCATTTCTCGTTCCTCGTGTGACGAATGTTTAGGCAAGGCTTCATTAAATTGTGCAAGAAAATTGGGTGAGGATGTTAAATTTTACATCCTAACTAATAGCCATGTCCGAGAGCCACATGCTCCCTGTTGAGTTCATTCTCACTTCAAATATTTGAGCATTAAGATCATCATTGTCACAGGACATTAGGGCAGTAAAACAGGTACGTTTTATCTTCGTCTAATGTCCTGTATCAGGATGGAGCTTCATTCTTTCACATTTAAAACTTATTTATTTGCTCATAAGAAACCAAAACACGCTCTTGGCTTAAATTCTCAAGTTTCTGACGTGCAAATTATTGAATTGTGAATACTGATGTGAATTTACTGAAAGAGAGTGGCGTAGCATGAAATTCTTTTATATAAAGTGATCATAATGTTTATTTTACATTTCAAGAGTCTGGTTACAGCTGAAGTCTTATAATTTGTTATGTCCAACAAGGAAGGAAATGATATTTGAAATTTCTAAGCGGTCACAGGAGGAAACATAAGTGTGGCCAACCTGTTATCTGATGGGGGACTTATTCATAAAGTAATAGAATTTGTTAAAGAAGTGAATGTATTTGGGAATATATGATGTTAAATCTGAGTGGACCCACCCAGTTCAAGAGAGGCGAGGTTGTGTTTTAATGTTTGTATTACGGTTTGTCTAAGTCCTAGTGGCTTGTAGCAGTTGTTATGTTCTGCGGCACAGTTTAGAACCAAAATCGCCGAGCGTACTGCGCTCCTTTATCAACGCTGAGTTCAGAAAGGGTTTCAGCGCGGGTAAGACGCTCGGCCAAAGTGAGGGTGGGAGCTGGAACCCCAACTTTGGGGTTTTAGCTTCAATCCTTCCACATTTATTGTTCCCTTGCATCCATGTACCCTGGCTCTTCAGGTAAAAATTACGCGTTTCATCTATATTGGCCTCAATTTTTGTTCATATGGTGATTGAATCCTTATGATGACGGGTAAAAAGAAGCAAATGTTGTGATAAGTGTTAGAATGTCCATGACGGGTCCTCTTCTGGTCGCTCTTGGTAAACGGTAGTTTTCGACATTTATTTAATGCTATATCGCTGTGTAGCGAATGGGGGTGAAGTTCTGGAGAATTGTTGTGGTCCGACAAAAGGAGGGCATACTTTATGTGTTATGCCAACTATTGTTGAAGTCGGACATGAGTTTTGTCGTTTTGGGGAAAAGTGTATTGTATTGAGCGGTTTCGCACTTGACTGAGTAAGATGGAAAATGCGAGGAATAACGTAATTGAAGTAATCTGTATAGATGTAGAAAAAACCTATCGAATGCTCAAAACTTCGAGGTCTCTTCCTTAATTACAAATTTACTATCGCAAAGGAGATTAACCAAATTCACCACCGCAAAGACTTTTAATTTTGATGAATTTTGTGGAGTCACAGGTTTTGAGCGAATGGATTCACAAGTTTTAAGTTTCAGAAAATTCGAAGGATAAAATTGCAGAGGAGTTAAACGGCAGTCTTTTGGATGACCGAGACAGGCAGGGCACGAGCGGAGCATCCCGGGCAGGCAACCCGGATGGAGGACCCTCGCGATCGCCCAAGGAGCATGGATTGCTGGAGGAAGACTTATCGATTATAGTACTATACACGAATATACTTTCAATATTATGCAAGAACGAATAGACTTAATATTATACATGATCGAATAGATTTTTAATATTATACACGATCGAATAGATTTTCAATATTATACACGATCGAATAGATTTTCAATATTATACACGATCGAATAGATTTTTATTATTATACACGATCGAATAGATTTTAAATATTATACGCGAATAGAGTTTTGGTATTATGCGCGAATAGAGTTTTGGTATTATGCGCGAATAGAGTTATGGTATTATGCGCGAATAGAGTTTTGGTATTATGCGCGAATAGAGTTATGGTATTATGCGCGAATAGAGTTTTGGTATTTCATATTGAAGCCCTGGCCCCGGCTATCGCCACAGATTAGGGAAAGCCTAGCTTCACGAGTCGCGTTGAATAGCAACCCGTACAGAGGGTCACCGAGGCTAGCCTGATTAATGCCTGCTTCAGACATCGAGAAATAAAGGCCGCCCGACTTACATCTGCCACTCAGGCTACGGCGTGCAGGTGTGCGGGCGAAGTGAAGTCTCCAGAGGCCAGCGCCCATAAGACGCAGGCCGTGCCGGATATGTGCCTTAGCCCATCATCGTTTCGTGGGCTCTCGAATGCAAAGGCAGTTGATGAAGCACGGAGATGAGGCTGAAATGGGTCTGCCTCTCTCAGGCGTCGTGACTCGAGGAAGCCGTCTGTAATGGTCTTCATACTTTATGAATATCGGGCGGCCTCCCAGAGTGTATTTTAGCTTGAAATTTAGTTAAAATATTTTATTACAACTCGCGAAGGCTAGTTTCCCCAATCGCGGAAAAATAGCGTAAAATAAGGTTTTATTTTAGACAATAGATAGTGGAGAGAAAGATGGAAGGCACTGATGACCTCAGCGTACCACCTTACAACAGCAGAGCAACTTTGGTAGAAATGCCCAAAGCGACGACTAAAGATCTATGACCGAAGATGTCAGTAACTGAGTTCATTGTTATTATTATTATTATTATTCATTTATATTATAATTAACCGGAGCAAGTTGCATATTATAGGATGTGTGCCGTATATGTCTATATATATGTATATTCAATAATTAAAGTGCGTAGTGTTCAATACTTAATTGCTAAAATAATGTATTCATCGAATAAATATGGATGTGAGGCTACTTTTGCCATGTAGTAAAACTAGGCCAAATGCATGTTTTACTGTATTGAGGGATTTTCACTGTGAAAAGTGTGGCTGCTGGAATGACTACAGCAATACTGCCAATATTCCTGTGGTTACTCAAAGCAGCTACAGTTTTAGTTTAACGATGCTCCTTATTCAAATTTTCAACTATTAACACGTCGATCATGGATACAGAGCAATTCGAAAATTAACTAATCTTGATAACACATTCTTTACAACGCAATTTGATTTAGCGGTGATTATTGAAAAATCGTCTGAACAAATCGGTAGGTGAGAGTAAAAGAGCACTGCAGAATATGGAAAAGGTGCAAGAGAAAGATTTGTACGGAAGATTTGTATTTCGGGAGCCTATTCTTATAATTTGAGTTTATACGAGGCCTCTAATATATATACAGTCTAAAATAAATGTCCATTAAATATGATGGACATTGTAAAATAACTAATCCTGCTTCCTATGTATATCGTTCAACAAGTATTCTAAACGAATAGAAGACTTTCTTGAAGCGGCAAGCATTGTTTGCAAGAGTAATTTTATTCTGTGGTTTATTTACGTTGAAAAACGATGAACTCAGTGTTTCGTTCTGAAATATAAAGTAACATTATGGGGAATTTCATTTGATTCATCCTTTTAACACTCGAGAAGAAAAATTAGAATTTGGGAATTACAATGAGTATGCAATTCGCAAACGGAGCTTGGTATTGATAAATATGAAGCTTTTTCTCAGTGTGCACACAAATTTTAATTATTACGTGGCTATTAAGAATTGCATACGAGATTATCAAAGTTTTTCAGTATCATAGTTTCCAGCTTATTTTAAAAATTTTCAATACGTATGTGCGGAAATCCGGCAGTTCCTGCCATGGTGCAATCATACGTACGGCAGCCAGTGCATCGCTGCCGCGAGTGTGGTGTGAATCACGTGGTATGGGGTTGGTGACGTATCAGCTCAAACGTCTCCTATTGGCTGGCTTGTCTAACGGTTTCGAGCAGCTGTCCCCTTTGAAGTGGACTTACCTGTCTTCTGTATACCGTGCTCATGGTACACGAAAGGAGGTAGCAGCAAACCAGTCTTTTAGCGAATCGTGCTGCGTGCGAGTGACGTCATGGCATCGCACCAATAGCAGCGCTTAGATTGCATCTGGCAACACTGCTAACCCGAAATCTGGCATCACTGTTAGCGTTACTGGTACGACCGTACGACAATCTGCCATGCCGTTCAAACGAAGTGTTCACGAGTCGAGTGAAGTGCAATGTGGCCGCCTCACGTTTAATTAAATAAGTGTTGCTTAATTTAATATCAGAATAATTTAAAAAATCTACCCAAGATATTTCAATGTCCTGGTTTCAATTTTATAGAATGGATTGCGCCCAATTGAAACGTTTAGTTAAATAATTTTAACAAGTGTTATTTCTGTTAGCGGCAGCCATTAAAAAGACCGGCTACCGATGGTGATGAATGCTATCGGCATTTAAGAAGCACTTTTCAATAAAAAGTGGTGTTGTGCTATCGTTTTATAATCACAGGAGTTTGGACCTGGAAGGTAAGAAATTGAACTTTGAATATTATTAGAATGTAATTTAAAAAGGATGGCTCATAACTGATTTTTTCACTCGATGAAGTTGCATCTCTCTATCAAAGCTTTGAAACCAGATACAGTTAGAACAGTTCAAATTTGATATGCTAGTTCGATGGGAAAATGCTGTTGACTCACCTGAAATTTAAGATAGAGGAAATAAAGAATTAGGAATATGATTGCTACAATTCAATGCTGATTAATGACACTGCTTATTTTTTACTTTTTTAAGAACTCGGAGCTTTTCACTCCTAAAAGGTAACTTAAATCTTGTGTTAGGGTGCTATCAGTAAATTTCTGTGTGTAAATTAAGGGTACCGTCCGGGATTTTGACCTTTTTCGTCCGATTCCCTTGAAAATTGGCCAGTATATGTATTTTTTGAAAGTAAACCTTTTTTACTCGCGTCATTTTTTCGATTTAGGCCTTATTTTTATTTTTTTTACGAAAAATTAGCTTTTTGATGCATTTTTATGTAAATTTCATGACGTATCAACTCATTGAATTTTGATGCTAGAACAAAACCAAAGACAGTTTTAGAATCCTTGAAGCATTTCTAATAAAGTTATAATTTAAAATTTTAACATTTCGAAAGAAAATTTCTGTGAGAGGCGATACTTTATAATAACGTCACAAATAATTATTTTTGGGTTTGGAGCCATATAACTTTTTTGTTTTCTAAAATTTGGGAGAGTCCAAATTATAACTTTGTTAGAAATGTTCCAAGGATTCCAAACGGTCTTTGGTTTTGTTCTAGCATCAAAACTCAATGAGTTGATACAGTTTGAATGTTGAAAGTTAGAAGTGTTGGGTATAAGCAAAAAACAAAATTTTTGGTTGAAGTGTAACACAATGAACAATTGATGTAATTGAATGCATAATTAATTTTAATTTCGATTGTTTCCATGCATAACTTCATATTCACAGTGCGAATTGTGATTTCCCAGAAAAATATATATGAAAAATTTTTTTATATAAATATAAAATTATGAAATTCTTCATTTTCAGTCTGATTCTTATGAAATTTGACTATAAAATGTAACTTTTAAAAAGAAACACAATTTTTTCTATTCATTTTTTTGATTCAGGCCTAAGTTTTGAAAAAAATTTGAGATACTGGTTTTTGAGTTCATTTTCATGAATATTTCAAAACGTATCAACTCATAGAGTTTTGCTGTCAGAACAAAACCAGACACAGTTTTAGAATCTATGGAACATTTCCAACAAAAGTATATTGGGAAACTATCCATTTCCATTTGTATTTTCTGTTTATATGGGGTCGAAATCAGGTCGAAAATTCAAAATTTTTGTCCCATTACCCCACCCCTGGGGGGGGGGATTTATTGTCCGTAGCGCCATAAAATTTTAGGACCGAATAGTCCACCACTTAAGGGTTCTTTTCCAACAATAACATGAAAAAAGCTAACCGGACCGACAGGGGCCTGGCAGGGGCTTCGGACGGTTCCCTTAATCTGGAGGTTGGATGTGATGGCAAATTTTATCAGGTTTACAATAAAAAAATTTCACTGGCATTGTTTGAAATTTGATCTCTTCATTTGTTGAAATTGGCAAGTAGTAAACTCAGAACTCACAGTGGTCATCATGAAAGCTAATTTGGACTGCCAGACTGTAAAACTTGTGTTCAATATTTTAGATGCATCTTCACAATAGCTCTTGTTTTTGTTGAGGATCCTATCTTACCTGAAGTTATTAGATTAATTCATAATAACTTCCTCCCTTGTAGCTAGAATTCAAGCGTTTTAAACCTTCATAGCATCTTGATGTTAGTTATACTCGTAAGGCATTTGAAAAGCCATTGTACTAGATGATATGTATCTGGCTTGATTGATTGCAATAAAGCATCCCCCTGTTTACTGAAGAGATGCAAAATCTTGTCTATGGTTTTCCATAAGAAAGTGTTATTTTTTATGGCATTATTTTTTGCAAATGAAACTGTTCCAAGACATTCTTGGAAATGCATTTTTGAAGATACCTTACTGTCCTTCAGTGCTTACCATTCATATTTTTCTATTTGCTGTTATCAAAATTTTTGAGATATAGAGTGTAAATTTATGTTGCTCCTTATAAATTCATTGTCAGTGATTCAAAAATCTCATCTGAAGCAGCAAAGCTGTGTTTGTAACAAACATGTCTAATGTATTCTTATTTTGATTGTATTGTAATAAATACATTAGACAAATGTAAATGTAATGTATACACAAAAAAGATTGTATTCATGTTTTGCTCTCCTTTTATGTTTCTTATAGAAGTAAAATGAGTCTGATAATCTACTAAGGAATATATACAAGCAAAAATGAAATGTAGAAAATTCTTCAGATTAAGGATTGATTATCTTTACTTGTCATTTTTTATGAGTCTTACTAAATTAGTATTTATATTTTTAACTTGTTTCAGAGTTTAGATTATCCGACATTGGGATGATTGCTAAATACCACAGATAAATTGACTTATATTACACTACACTAACCATTGAAGAAAAATTTTGAGAACCCGCTTAAGTGTGTTAACTCATTTGGTTGTACTTGAAGCTATTATGTACAGTACTTCTCTACCTTATTTAGTTTTACTTGGAGCTATGTAGAGTACTTCTCTGCCTATTACTTTCAATTTCATTTTTCTTTCTTTCTTTTATTTTTTCTCTAATATTTTCTACAGCTCCTTTTTGATTTTTCCCCTACCTCTTTCTCCCTTGAGACTCCTTATATTTTTACATTCTGTAATACACTGTAATTTGTCATTGTCTCCATTTCCTTGTCCCCTCAGGGGCATTCAACTATTGTATCTATGGGAATTAGCACTCCCAGGGGGACAATTTGAGTGTCTGAGCTAAAGGTTAGGTAGCCTTTCTTTTTGTTAAAATGACATAGGTTTTTGTTTTGTTATTGACCATCTTTTTTCGGTTCATTGCTGTCCTGTTTTTTCAGCACCTACTAATTTCTTCTTCAACTTTGATCTTGTTTTGTGAACTTCTTTCTCATCTTACTGTTTCTATGCCCTTTCTGCATAGATTTGGCATTCCCTTAACTACATACAAAATGGTGCCTCTCTTTGGATCTCATTTGTTGAGGATAGGGAGGCTTAAACTAACTATAAATCTAATCTAATCCATTTTTTTGTGCATGCATCTCTATACTGCTTCATATTCAGCATCATCTCTCTTTACAACTGACCCTTTCTATTAAATACTCTCACCTGCATCTCAATTCATTATATTTGCACCAACAGATTTCAATCTGTACCCCACTAGCACAACTGAAATGTGCGCTTATTGAGCCAAAACTAATTCAAAAACTGTTAGCTTGAGAAGTGCACTAATTTTTTTTTGCCCTCCAGGTACCGGATGACAGTGAAATAATTTCAACGTCATCGAGGTGGATGAAGAGGAGCTAAAGGCTGCTGTGGTATTCAACAGAACCACCAACACTGGAGGAATTTTTGCCTCTGTGGCAGTGGAAGATGCTGTCACTATATCTCCGGTTACCTTGCTATGAGAACAGACATGTATCATCAGCAGCTGGAAAAACTTCTTTGACTCACTGCACTATGAGTTACTCCATTTTTAGTGTGGAAGATTTCTGTTTCCATCAGTTTGTGTTCTTTTAAAAGTATATTCAGTCTGATGATTCGCACAAGGGACTTGAAGTTTGCAGTAAATCTTTCGTACTATTATTTGTTATGAGAGGGTCTTGCAGTATCTGTTGAATCAAATTAGTCACTAGCCTGGCTTCAGGAAAAATGTTTGTGAATTAATTCATAATAACTGCCCTAAACATTCCACCTACTGTTTTCAAATAATAATGTACTTGATATAATTTTTCTACTGGTATAGAACATTGGAGTCAATCAGAGCGTACAATAGACCTCTGCAGAGTACCTGTTCTGAAGATGAACATGAGAAAGTGATGACCTGCACTTTTCTCCTGATACCTTGTTCTCAAGTGAAATATGATAAATTTTGTTGTATCAAATTATTCAGTTTTTTTTAAAGGGTTTTTGGAATATAATAGCATAGGTGTATGCTTCTGGCAATGGCGTTACGAACACATGGGGCAGATATGTTGAATAGCAGCTGTTTGAATGCACTTTTGTGTGCATAATAAATTTATGTCTATAGTTCCGGTACTTCATTAGAAACAATCATGAGCGAGTTACTATTTCCTCCTGTAAATCCCATAACTTTCACGTTGCTCTATGTACAGCAGCACTTCATACATTCCGATTCAAATTTTAAAAAGCTTGATTTTAGTCTTACTGTAACTCATTCGACTACTCGGATGTAAGCCAAATTAAAAACAAAACCTACAACCTACATTTGTACTAATATACCTGAGCACTACTCGCTCTCAGCTCTGTACGTGGTGTTAAATTAAGCTCCCAATGACTGCTAATGAACAACCACTTAGTTTTCAACTTGTGCTAGCCTTATTTTGTTAGTGTGGGTTGAATTTGAGGCTGTAATGTGTTATATTGTATCGAGCTTGTGATAAAAAATTTTTTTATCTGTTTATAATTTAAGGCAGTGAACCATTATGTCGTTCAATGTTGTCTAGTCATTAAGGGACGGTAGTGTAAGGTATATTTGTTGATTTTTCTCAGTGCATTGCGAAGGTGAAGCGTTATAAATAAGCTTTACTATCTACGCGCTGCACATATTTGTTATCCTTGTTTTCTTCTCGTAATTGAAACTTTGCAGAAAAAATTAATTGCATTTATTCCTTGAAACCTTTGCACTCCTATGACATTGCATTACTTTGATTTCGAATTGAATTATTTGGAAAAACCTTAGACTGGCTGGCTGTGCTAATACTCACGTAACTTGAGCGATGCTCACCTTTCAAGCTTTTGCATTCTGATGCTTACGTTGGAATAGGTGCACTTCCCGGCAGTCTCGACAAAGTTAGCGGCTTATAGACCGACCGGGGTTGAAAATTTGGCCGGGGCCGGGGCCGGGGTCAACAAATTTGTCATGGCCGGGGCCGGGCCGGGGCCGGGGTTACCAAATTTACCACGGCCGGGGCCGGGGCTGGGGCCGGGGTTCAGACCGTGTCAGGAGGTATCACGATGACGTAATGCATAACGCCGGTTTGTGGCTCAATGCATGTTGAATTACGGTTGCGGTTGGGTGTGTATTTATGTCAAGTCAATAAAGTTTGTAGACTTGCAGTTGCAGTGCTAGTTGAATTAATTAATATAGAAACAATTATAGTAATTAAATATACCGGGTGTTCCACAAAAATGTCTCCGACTTTTTAATTGATTCTATCTCCACTTTAAATTAACATATTTGAATTGTCTTTTTTTCACAATGTGGTAAATCTCGTTTCCTTTTCGAATAATTTAATAGAATTAAAAGGGCGATTTTTTGGGAAATCTAATACGTAAAATGAAAAGAAGGTCCAATATATAAGGGAACATTCTTTTAATGGCAAACGTTTCGGAATCTCTGATTCCATCATCAGTGCTGTAAAACAAAGAATATAAAACGATAATGAACTAATTGCGAAAAAGCTATAAGAAATTAATATCACTATACCTACGTCGAAAAGTAGCTATGCCTAACCACTAAAAATAAAAACACAATTTCTCCTACACTTTCGAAGCCATACGTACACATACTCCTAAATTCTAGCAATCAAACCAACACACAATAACATCCACACAAAGTAACATTACTGCAAATACACACACACAAAACACACACACACACACATTCCAACACACTCTTATTTACACAGTTGGGGCAATGTTTAATTTCATCTCACTTTGATCATTATTTCGCTGAGGTTTATGGGTAAAAATGAACAATGATTCCAAAATTCTAAGGTCAAATTCCTCTGCAGTTCTACAAAGTATGGAGAAATTGGAACCTTTGAAAGGGTGGTTTGAACTATGGTAATGATCTCTGATGGCTGACTGGGAGGGAGATGAGTATGGACTGCCGATTCCATGGGATATACCAGAGTGTTGGTTGTGACGAATCAATTGCTGGAGTGTGGTATTTCCAACATAGGACTGCAGGCAGCAATCACATTTATACAAGTAAACACAACCATTTCTCAGGAACTCTTCCAAACGCTATTTCCTATTGAAAAATTAACTTATTTTAAAACTATTTCTATATAATGGTAACACGTCAATGAAAGGAAAATGAGAGTGTATCAGAGATAAAAGATCCTTTCTCATCTCCTTGAAAGATAGCCCAAGAAAGAGAGCTCGACGACAACTTTTTGCTTTGGTGCGGTCAGAATTGTACACGGAGGGGAAAGTTTTTTGTCTAAAAACTTTTTAACCAGATTCTTAATTAAAGATACAGGGTATTTATTTGGTACGAGTAACTTTGTGATATATTTCACTTCGTCATGAAATATTTTATATGAATTTGAAATACGGTATGCTCTATGCAATAATGTAGTGACACTTGTTTTAATATAACCCATGTAAATGCAACTGAAGAAATTGGTACATAATATCGTAAATGTAGGTTTTCTATAAACAGAGGTGGTGAACGTTGAATTAGTTTTCTTTACGAGAAAGTCTAAAAATGGCAATTTATCATTCTGCTCAGTTTCCATTGTGAAATTTATCTTGGCGTGATATCCATTTATGTAGTCAAAGAATTTTAGGGCCTCTTCCTGTGAACGATACATTCACAGTAGGTATTTCACAAGGTATTTCACAGTAGGTATTTTATTCCTTGTTTTACAGCACTAATGATGGAATCAGAGATTCCGAAACGTTTGCCATTTAAAGAATGTTCCATTAATTATTTGTTCAAAGGAAAAGTTTTAAAAACAACACAGGTGATCTTCTTCATTTCTCACTACCTAGTGTGAAGGAACGCGTTTTCAAAACATCACCTCCATCATTAATAATTCTTCGACAACGAGTTGAAGTGTTTCAAGAACTAAAAGAAAATGGTGAAATGATCCGCAAAACTCTTCGCTTGATAGTGGCTAGAAGTAATGCTTGCCTTGATGTATAATGTATAGATTTCTTACTCTTTTAAGTTTTTGTTTGTTTGGTTTTTTGGAGAGTGCAAAATAAGGAAGAATATCAATATTGTTTTGAAATGTTTTCCTTCGAAAAAATAGTTTTTCTATCCGTTTCAGTTAATCGATCAATGTAAAGTGGTTATTAGACAATTTTCAAAAACATAAATTATTCGAAACTACTTTGTGAAAAAACAAAAATAAAAATTTGTAAATTTAAAGCGGAAATATAATCAATTGAAACTCAGTGACATTTTTGTGGGATACTCGGTATAATGACTAAAAGTAGTGCGTCAGCAGTATGGGATTACTTTTACATATCGGTGAAGAGAGTAGAAATTGAAGTGTGCACCATTTGGGAAGCAAATATACGACGAGGAGCGGCTGGTGCATCTTAGAAAACTTTCTCAACTAAATATTTATGGGGCCATCTAAAATCTACACAAAATGATCAATTCCTGGAAGCTGAAGAAAAACCGAACAACGAAAAAGAATTGAAAAATAGAAACAAAACGAACAAGAAGAAAAACCAAATGTCTATCTATTGAAAACAAACAAAGACAGTTCAGGCTGCAGCAGTGACAAAACTGCCGATTGTAGCAAGTCGTCTTCGTCTACTGGCAAACAGCTGACTTCAAAAGAAACATTTACTCAATCTAAAAACTGGGAGCCAAATAATACTGACCAAATACATAGAGAGAAATTGTTAATTTACTGGCTTTGTGACGCGCTCAATCCTTACGACCCTATGGAAAAGGAAACTTTTTAAATTTTGTTGGGTTTTTGAATAAGAAGTTTCAAGTTCCATCAGAAAAGGTAATTACAACAAGACTAATTCCGGACCTCAGTATCCAAATTCAGTTTGCTATTTCAGAGGAAATATAAAAGCAAGTTAACAAAAATAGCGTCTTCTCAATAACTGCTGATATTAGTACCTCTCCAAGTCGAGATTCTTTCATATCAATAACTGCGCACTGGATTATAATTACACTGGATGGTAGCATAGATACTGATTTTTCTTTTCAGTGACTGCATGTTCTTCAGGATTGCAATGAAATCGCAAATCTCTTAGGAAATCGTTTTAAATTTCTTTAAAAGACCCGTGAATTTTTCACGTGTGGGTAGCCGGGCACACTACGCTTTATTCACTTCAAACTATTAGTCCAAGTCAAGTTCAAATTAATCCAAGTCAAATTCAAATTAATCCAAATCAACTTCAATTTAATCCAAGTCAAGTTCAAATTAAACCAAATCAAATTCATATCAATCCAAGTCAAGTTCAAATTAGTCCAAGTCAAGTTCAAATTAATCCAAGTCAAGTTTAAATTAATCCAAATCAAGTTCGAATTAATCCAGCTCCAAGTTGAGTTAAGCATACATATACCGGGCTTATCCTCCCTGTGGGAGGGTAGCCGACAGCAGGCCACAATCACCACACTTAGTCACTAGGAGGCGAGAGAGGCAGCACTGGCCGCACCTGAACTGCCAGGATCAGCAGCAGCCCAGCACAACCACCTTCCACAGTCAGGCCCGACAGCAACAGCTGGTTTACCCCCGACCGTTTCATTGAGTGCAGCCTCTCCCCCCGCACATGACAGGTCAACCCCATCACACGCGGGCAGCTTCCAGTAACGCGTCAAAAATAAAATTACCTCCTTATACACTGCCCCCACTCACTTCTGTCCGCAGCCATCCCTCTCGCCACGTCCACAGTCAGACCCCTCTCATACTAAGCACGTCGCACCCCATCCATCCAACTCATCCGTGGTCTACCTCGCGCTCGAAGACCACTGACTTCCGACATATATATCTTTTTCACCAGCCGCTCAACATTCATTCTTTCAACATGCCCAAACCATCCAAGCACTCTTTCATCTACTCGCCTGCTCAACTTTTTGATAACACCCGTCTGCCCCCTAACCAACTCATTCCTGATCCTATCTCTTCTAGTTACTCTATACATGCTCCTCAAACACTTCATCTCAAACACATCCAACTTCCTCCTCTCCGCTGCTCTCAACCCCCAGGACTCTGCTCCATACAACAAAACTGGCACAATCAAACTTTCATACAATCCCCTCTTAACGTTCATACTCAAACTCCTGCATTCAAAAACTTTCCTCATTGCACCCAGTGTCTTACAACCTTCACTCACTCGATGCTTCACTTCTACTTCCATACTCTCCTTAACAGTCACATCCGACCCGAGGTACCTAAAATGCTCTACCTCCTCTAAAGCTTCCCCATTCAACCTCACATCCAAAGTTCCAAACACTCCACCTCTTGAACATCTCATCACCTTACTTTTATTCACATTTACCCTCAATTTCCGCCTTTCGCACACTCTACCAAACTCTGTAACCAGTCTCCTCAGTTTTTCCTCTGAATCAGCCACAAACGCTGTATCATCTGCAAACAACAGCTGACACACTTCCCAATACATACCATTTCGTCCCACCAACTGCGCACCTTTTCCCAACACTCTGGCATTCACTTCTCTCACCACACCATCCATAAACAAATTAAACAACCACGGCGACATCACACATCCCTGTCTCACACCTGTCACAACTGGGAACCATTCACTCACCTCATTCCCTACTCTCACACATGCTCTGCTATCAATGTAGAAACTCTTTATCCCATTCAACAGTCTCCCACCCACTCCATACAAACTTACCACTTGCCATAGAGCCTCGCGATCCACTCTGTCATACGCCTTCTCTAGATCCATAAATGCCCAATATACGTCCTTTCCCTTTAATAAGTATTTTTCATTCACCTGCCTCACAGCAAACATTTGATCCACACAACCTCTACCACACCTAAAACCACACTGTTCTTCAGCAAGCACACGATCCGTCAACACTCTCACTCTTCCAATTAACACTCTTCCATACAGCTTCCCAACGACACTCAGTAGACTTATACCCCTAGAATTACTGCACTCATACCTGTCACCTTTCCCCTTGTACAACGGAACTACGCACGCGCTACTCCAATCAACCGGCACTTTACTAGCCTCGAAACACACATTTAATAAACGCACCAACCATTCTATAACCACATTTCCTCCTTTCTTTAGACATTCAACCGTGCAGCCATCCAAACCTGGAGCTTTCCCATTTTTCATTTCATCCAACGCACATCTCACCTCTGCACTTCTTATTCGACTTCTATTCACTTCACCAAACACAGGCATTCTAACATCACTTCCAACAGCTACTACTCTCGCAATCCTATCATCCCACACGTTCAGCAGTTCCTCAAAATACTCCGCCCATCTCTTTCTCACATCACAACTCTCCACTAGCAGCCTACCATTTGTATCCTTCACTCTTGCCTCATTCTCCACCTGACCCTTCCTAATTCTCTTCACTTCCTTCCAGAAAACCTTCCTTCTCTCCATGAAATCCCCTCCCAACTTCCTCCCCCATTCCTCATCCGCCGCCCTCTTCGCTCTCCTTACCATTCTTTGTACCTCTTTCTTCCTCTCCTTATACTCTTCAAAATTTTGCTGGTTGCCTCGTTGCAACCACCTTTCGAACGCCCCCCGCTTTCTTTTCACAGCCGCTCCTACTTCTCCGTTCCACCATTCACTCCCCTTTCTAATCCCCCCTCCAACCTTCCTTACCCCACACACTTCCCTTGCACATTTTTCCACCGCATCTTTAAACAACTTCCATTCCCCTTCCACTCCCCCCAGCTCACTTTCCTTCACCCTCTCATACTCCACTTTCATCTTCTCCTGATACTCACACTCACGCTCAGAATCATGTAACTTGCTCACATTTAACACCTCCCTTCCACTCCTCCTTTTTACACCTCCCCACATTCCACTAACTCTCAGCTTTCCTTCCACCAAATAATGATCCGAAATCCCATTCATCTCACCACGGAACACATGCACATCGAGCAAACGACCCATCACTCCCCTGCTAACCAAAATATAATCCATCAATGCTCTCTCCTCTATCACACCTCCAATCATCCTCACATATGTATACTTGTTTATACTTTTTTTCTGAAATAAACTATTCCCAACCACTAACTCACTCTCCACACATAACCCCACCAAGAAATCCCCACTCTCATTCACCCCAGCTACTCCGTACTTACCAACAACACCATCCACCACCTCATCACCCACTCTTGCATTCAGGTCCCCCATCACCACAACTCTACAATCACTCCCCACTCTAGCCACACACTCGGACAATTTCTCCCAAAACTCCTCTCTCTCTTCCCCACTCCTCTCCGATCCCGGTCCGTACGCGCTCACAAACACCCACGACTCTTCCCCCCATTTCACTCGCACCCACATTATTCTTGATCACACCTCACCCCATTCAACTACTTTCTCTCTGATTCTTACACTCAATAATATAGCCACACCCTCTCTTGCATGTCCCCCACGTACTCCAGACACTCTCCCTCCCACACTCCCAAACATCAACTCACTACTACCCTTCAATTTCGTCTCACTCAAGGCCAATACATCCATCTTCCGGTTTAACATCATTCTCCCGATCTCCTCCTTCTTACTCTCAGTTGCTCTACTTCCACACCCCCTTACATTCAAAGATCCTAGTACTAGGGTTTGAGTGGTCTTTCGACCTCTCTCACCCCCTTCATTGGCCTGCTGTCTCTCGGGAAAATCATTACAGAGAAGGGGATCCCCAGTCCCCTCGCTCCGTCCACTATAGTCGCCTCCTACGACACGCAGCGGACCACGGTGGGAGAATTCTACCCCCCCCCCACAGGTTGAGTTAAGAATCGACATAAATCTCTCGTTAATTTGAGTGTTTTTTGTATTAAAAATGTCTCTGTTGGATGTGATGAGCAAGAAAAACGTTTTTCCTTTCAGCAAGGAATACATAAAATTTCTGCAGTGTTAAAACAAGCTGTCGTAAAATGTATCAAGTGTCCAGCATCAGGAGGCAGAGTGTGATTCAGATCTTTGAGCGGAGTAACAGTTCGCAGTCAATTATAAAAACTTCGTATTATACTACACATTAAAATTGCTTTATAATTCTAAATTAATGGCAGTATGCATTCATTCAAATAATTATGTTCAAAGGTACTTTTATGTTACAGATACACATAGTATCGCGGATTTATTCACACTCATTTGAAGATTTACATGCCTGAAATTCCACTTTATCACATATATGAAATCATATGTGCATAATTGCCACTGGACGATGTGTAGATTTAACTTTTAAAAGAAATGAGCAAATGCGATTCATTGAGTACTTATGTACGATACCATTTGATTAATATTTATATGAGTACATTACTACACAGATACAATCCTGCAATAGCAATAAAAATTGTGCCATCCCTTCAAATGAATAGGCCTAGGCAAATAAATCATCTCGTTCGATGAAAAAATTGAAACTTGTTTTACAAAAATCGTTTGAACAAGCAAAAACAGACTTCGTTGTTATATTTCTTTTAAAGGTTAAATCTACATATTCCCAATGGTAATCTTTCGAAGTTGCATGCATGTATGACTTTATACATGTGATAAAACGAAATTTCACGCATATAAATCACTATATGAGTAATTAAATCCTCGATACTGCTATGTGTATAAGCATGTGTAACATAAAATTGTCTTTGAACATAAATATTTGAATGGATGCACACTGCCATTAATGTAGAATTGAAAATCAACTGTAATGTATAGTTAATACGAAGTTTTTATAATTGATTTCTAAATGTTACTCCGTTCAAAGATCTGCATCACACTCTGCCTCCTGATGCTGGATACTTAGCAAGTTTAATTTGAATTTGAATTGCAATAATTTGAACTTGACTCGGATTAATTTGAATCTAACTTGGATTAAATTGAACTTATTTTGGATTAAATTGACCTTGACTTGGATAAATTTGAAGTGAAAAAGGTGTAGTAAAAAACTAAAAACCCCGGCCAAAACCCCGGTTTAGGGCACTATTTTGCCGGGGCCGGGGTCTGCAAAAATTTTCGGGGCTTGCCGGGGCCGGGGCCGGGGTCAGCCAAAATAGCCGGGGTTGGCCGGGGCCGGGGCCGGGCCCCGGTCGGTCTATAGTTAGCGTACTCCTTAAGAAGTTACCTGGAGTGTTGTCTTGTTATTGAATAACGCAGTTCGTTCATTAACGTTCCGCTGAATTTACTTCTGCTTATTGATAATTTTAAAATTGTGTGTAAAACTATTTTACCGTTATGAATGATTGATTGCGAGCACGATTCCCATAGTTGGTGAAAGATGCGTCGTAGGCTTGCCACTCGCACTGAGCTAGAAAAATTGGTACCCAAATAGCAAGTTTGACCTAAACTAGCCTTTCTAATGTTTATCTTTATAGTCCATTATGGTGCATTTCTTCCTTCTCGATTTTACCTGTTCATTTTCTTTTCATATAATTTTTCTTAACTTACTGGTACGCAGAGCACTATTCCTGATGCTTGAAGATAGCGTTATGCATTAGGAGTGCTGCCGTTTTCCTTACCTAGATTGAATACTCAGTTTTATGTTGTCTTGTGTGTACATTTTAGAACTGATTTATTGACCGAGCTTTTTTCCCTCCTAGGAGAGGTGCCTAAGTATCATTGACATGATACTTTTATAGGGATTTCGGAATTTATTAGCCGGAAAATGTTGAACGTGTCTTGAGTAGTCAGTGGTGTACCATATTGTTTTTGATAAAAAATTAGTTCATTTAATTCATTATGGTCAAAAGTTTATGTAACATCGAGATATTGGAACGAAATATATTTTTAAGTAATGGGAATATTTATTCTGGGACTTGTTGTTGGCTTATATTTTGTTCCCCATTCTTATAAAACAAGTGATGTAAAGTCCAGAGCTGAGAGTTTGGTTGGCCTTCTTTTTGTTGAAATTAAAATGTTTCGTTTTCTTTAGTTAAGGACCAATTTTTTTGGTTCATTGCTGTCCTGTTTTTCATCACCTATGACTTTCTTCTTCTGCTTTAATTTTGTTTCATAACGTTACTTCTCAACTTACTGTTTCTATGCACAGGTTCTCTTATGTGAAAACACCTTGTGTATTAATTACGCGTTCCCTTTTGACTCCGGTGTTTCGTTCCTCTCTTTGAACAGCTTTATCGTAGAATGGGAATGGAGGCTGAATCTATATCGTAATCTAATGTGTACAACTAGTCAGTATCTATAATAAAAACTTGGTGTTCTATGTGAGAAGATGTAAAGTCCCGCCACTGTGCTCGCTTTGTCCAGCTTTGTTGAGGTAAGGGAGGCTGAATCTATATCGTAATCTAATCTGTAGAACTAGTCAGTATTTATCATAAAAACTTGGTCTTCTATGTGAGAAGCCCCTCAGGGGATACAATTATTGTATTTATGGGAATTAGCGTTCACGGGGGGAAGATGTGAGGGCCCGAACTGAGAGTTAGATAGGCCTTCTTTTTGTTGAAATAAAATATTCTTTGCTGTGTTATGAAACACCTTTTTCGGTTCACTGCTGTCCTGTTTTTCAGCACCTACTACTTTCTTCTTCAACTTTTATCTTGTTTCATGAACTTCTTTCTCAACTTACTGTTTCTATGCCCCTTCTGCATAGATTCCGCATTCCCTAGTATCTATACTAAATGGTGCCTTCCTCCTTCCTCTTTTCGATACGCTCTTTTTTATAGCGGTTAGGGAGGCTTAAACTAACCTATCATCTAATCTAATCTTCTATGTGAGAAGACGTTAAGTCCCGCGACTGTGCTCTCTCTGTGCAGCTTTGTTGTGGTAAGGGCACCTAAATCTATGTCGTAATCTAATCCGTAGAACTAGTCAGTATTTATAATGAAAACTTGGAGTTCTATGTGAGAAGATGTAAAGCCCCGCGACTGTGCTCGCTCTGAGCAGCTTTGTTGTGGTAAGGGCACCTGAATCTATGTCGTAATCTAATCTGTAGAACTAGTCAGTATTCATAATGAAAACCTGGTGTTCTATGTGAGAAGATTTGAAGTCCCACGACTAGCTTACATAAGCCATCAATTTATTGAAAATAGAAAACGTTTTTGATTCCGTTACAGACCATCTCTTGATTTACTACTGTCCTTTTTTGTATTTATTTGCGATTGAACTATTTATAATTTTTTAACATGAAAATATTGTGGCCTAACTCGTGTGTGAAATTGAATGTTTCCCTATAAGGTAGCCCTTATAGGGAAACACAGAATGGAATGAACGAAATCAACGGATTTTTATTCACTTCTTCCCCTCAGGGAGATACAACTATTGTATCTATCGGAATTAGCGCTCCCAGGGGGACAATGTGAGGGCCCGAGCTAAAGGTTAGGTAGGCTTTTTTTTAAAATAACATAGGTTTTTGTTTTGCTACGGACCATCTTTTTTCGGTTCACTGCTGTCCTGTTTTTTCAGCACCTACTACATTATTCTTCAACTTTGATATGGTTCCATAATATTTTTTCTCATCTTATTGTTTATATGCCCTTTCTGCATAGATTCTACATTCCCTTAAACTCCAAACTAAATGGTGCCTTCCTCATTCCTCTCTTTGGATCGCCTTTGTTGCGGATAGGGAGGTTTAAACTAACTAATAATCTAGTTTAATTACGTGTTTGATGGAGTCTTGTGTAGGAGCAAATCTTATGCATATGTTCCCCGTTGTGTAAATTTCATATTGAATTATTTCTAACTTCCTTTGATTGAACTTCTTTGTGTTAGGGAGGCTTGTACTACCAATAATCTAACCTTAAAATTTTGTGTTTAGGTTGTACCGACTTTTTTTCGGTCCATTGCTATCCTGTTCTCTGGAACCTTACATATTCATGGTAGATTTTTTATTACAAACTTCGTACCTAGATGCTTCCATCCAAAACATAAATGGTCACACACTTCGTGTATAGATTTCCTGATTTCTTATTTCCATACCGATTGGTGCCTTCTCCCTTCTTTTTTATGAAACACCTTTTTTGTGGAGAGGTGCGACTCTACATCCTTAGTTCCGATAAAAGAAAAATGCGAAGACATAGAAATGGTTTGGCTCAATGTTCAAGTAAACAAACACAAGTCTTTCATTATCGGCAGTCTTTACAGACATCCGTCAGCATCTCTTCGTCCAACATTAGATTTCATTGAAAATACGCTTAGATCAATCTCTGCAGCCAAAAAGTCTTTCTATGTTTTCGGAGATTTTAACGTGGATCTGACAAATAAAAACAATCAGCTAAGCAAGATGCTGCACAGACTTAATCTTTCTCGAATGGTCCAAGAACCAACGCGAATTACCAACACTTCTAAATCTCTTCTTGACCTAGCAATTACCAACAATCCCCAAGCAGTACTCAGCACAGAAATCTTACCGTCCTTTTCTGATCACCATTCGGTAGAATGCCAAATCAATATTGCAAAAGAGAAACAGAAATCTAGTTACATTACATATCGCATGAAAAACCACTACTCCCCTGAAATATTTCAAGAAAAGCTATTAGACAGATGGAGTGAATTTCAAGGCATGGAAAACACCGATGATGTCAATCTACAAGTTTCGCTTTTCAACGAAAATTTCGTATCAGCTCTTAACGAATGCGCACCTTTCACTACGAAGAAAGTTAAGCCAAGAATTTCTAAATGGATAACAGATGAGATAAAACATTTGAGCAGAGCTAAAAGAAATTTGCAGCGTGAGTACAAACTGAATAAATCAGACAGTACGCGTCGAAAATTATATAAAGATCATGAGAAGGTCCTACGAAGAAAAGTTAAGGAAGCAAAACGGGACTACTTCCACAAAGAACTCTTGGCGGCAAAACAAAACCCTAAAAGAACTTGGGAAATCATTAGAGAAGCTGCTCAGTATAAAAATTCAGACTGCAAAAGCACTTTTGACAACCCCTCAGAAATGGCGAATGACTTTAACACTTTCTTCTCAAAAGTTGGCGAAGATGTTTTCAATGAAGTATCCAGGACAGTTTCAGACACATCTACAGAGGCAAATCTGAGTGATGTTTCATCCCCAAATAGTAGCAACAAGTGGAGACCAAAGCCAGTTAGCGTCATAGAGATACGAAAAATCTTATACTCACTAAAGAATACTAAAGCGACTGGACATGATGGCATAAGCCTCCAACATATAAAAGATAGCTTCCCTGTCACAGCACCCTTTATTCGCTTGATAATAAATACATCTATAGTCACAAACAAGTTTCCCGATCACTGGAAACTATCCATAATTAAGCCATTACATAAATCTGGTGATATCGACATAGCGTCAAACTACAGACCAATCAGTCTCCTGCCTGTTATGTCCAAAATATTAGAAAAAGTAATAACAAACCAGCTCTCGTCTTACATAGACGAGTCACATCTACTGCATCGCAATCAATATGCTTACAGGAGGAATACCAGTACTCAGGACGCCCTGTTAAACATAACAGAAAAAATTTACAATGATATTGACCAAAAAAAATTAACTCTCTTACCATTGCTTGATCTCTCCAAAGCTTTCGACAGTGTTAAGCATAAGAAACTTCTACAAAAAATTTCAAACCTCAGAATAGACACTCAGTGGTTTGAAAGCTACCTACGAAACCGCTCTCATGCAGTGTGCTTGAATAACAAAATGTCATCATTCATACCAAATAACTTTGGCGTTCCTCAAGGTTCAATCATCGGCCCACTCCTATTTTCAATTTTCATCAACGATTTCCCCACCATGCCGGCAAACACAAAAATCTCAATGTATGCTGATGACGTACAAATTGTCATGACAAGCTCAACAGCGGATTTAATAAAAACACAAGCCAACGCTGAAAACCTTCTGAGAAATCTGAAATTGTGGTATGACCATAATGGCCTCAAACTTAACGCAAGTAAAACGCAATGCATTATTTTTGGATCACAGAATGCGACTGAAAATTTACCACCATTCAAGCTAACATTTGGAGACGATACAATTAAATCAGTCGATAAGGTTAAAAATCTGGGTGTTTGGTTTGACAAAAATATGACTTTCAATTCACACGTCGAAACAATGTGCAACAAAATTAACGGAACCTTAATGTTCTTTCATCGTATAAAGAACACACTTGACGAAAAATCAAGATTATTAGTGATTCAGTCTTTAGTTTTATCGCGTCTGGACTACTGCAGTCTTGTGTGGGGAGACTTACCTAAATGTCGTCAGGAAGAGTTGCAAAAATGTGTAAACTTCGCCGCCAAAGTGGTATGCAAAGGAAATTTCAATAAATACGATCATGTCACCCCTCTTTTAAGAAAACTCGACTGGATCCCAATACCGAACAGATTCATGATCCAGAAAGCTCGACGAGTATTCTCCTCTCTGTACCTCCCCCAAAGTAATGCAGAGGTGGTAAAATTTTTTCCATCTAATATCCCAAACGAAAGACCAAACCGGAGGAACGATGTTTTAGTCAGTTACCGTTCATCTAACGTGGGACAAAAAGCTCTCTCAGTTTCTGGAGCTTTTTTGTGGAACAAGCTTCCCCAGCATATCAAAAACTCTAAAACTGGAAAAGAATTTAGAGTAAATGTGTCACGTCATTTTGCATCTCTGTCATAGGGCCTGCAGCATCTCGGTGTGAACTTCCCATCTATCAGAAATTTGAATTTTTCCTGAAATTTCTGTTAGAAATTTAGAAACTATTTCATTTCACGTTTGCTAAGCGATTCGTATATTCATCTTACTTATTTCTGTCGACAACAATGAGCACCACAGCCGTCAGTTCAGTGCAGCAGAACGAACGTTCTTTCCATAATTAGGAGTATTTCCTAATCTTTATTCTGTTATTTCTTTCTCTTTTCTGTATTAATATTTAACGTCCGTATGACAAATATACCATGAAATACATTTTGTGTGTACACCAATAAACAGGTTTATAGATGTGAGGGTCGTGCAAAGTTTATAATGAATTAAATTTTTGGCTAACGTTGTCTCGCTATTTCAAAATCATTCTCGAAGATGTTTTCAATCGATTTTCGGCTGAGCTGGAGGGAAAGGGGTAATTTAAGCATTGCATTTAGTCTTTTTATTTTTATTTTTTCCCGTGCGTTCAGCGCACACTAGCACTGAACTTTCAAATCGGAAAAAACTCTAAATTTCTGTAATCAAAATTATTATTTTTGGATCAAGGCCTAATCTTCCTATATGTGCCAATTTTGTGAATATTCTCCACTCAGATGTGATATCCGGCCACAATGTTGCTCCATTTTATCCCACGTACACATGTCCGTATAATGCTGAAGAGTTGTGTTGTTTCTTGACTATAACCTGATTTTTCTTAAAAATTTCTGTGAAGAAATTAAAAAACAGCTCATTTTTATGTTTTTCGAAGTCTTCTCTTCCCTTTAGTTATTTTTTGCGAAAAATTTCTTAGGATTACAGTGAGCTCAGCTGTCATTTTCTGTGTAGTAGATAGTAGGTTGCTTCTTTCTTTTATCTTATATATATATGTATTTTTTTTTCTAATATTTCATTTTCAATAAGTACATATATTAATATGTGTGTGTACGTGTGTAGGTATATATATGTATCTACATAAATAGATATACATGTTTCTATTTCATTTCTTTATGCAAAAACCATTCGGTAAATAAATTTTATTGCAATAGCGAAATGATTCAAAAACAGATCTAGCACTTCCCCAGAGGGCGTTTCTGTGAATCGGATTAATGTCATATATAATTAATGAAATAAAATGCAATTTGAGCATATGAATCGTAATAAAATTATCTCTCTGTCCGTATGTTGTACAAGCTATGAATTTTGATAATGAATATATGTTTATTTACCCATTTCTACCAATATTTTTTAGATATTTGTCAATCATGAGTGGTAACCGGCTTACACTGTATCTCTATTTTATCCCATGTACCCATGTCCGCATGATGTGGTGAATATCGAGAAGATATGAAATATGTTTTTGGTGGTGATAGGGCTTTGCATATTTTTAGGGCATATTTTTCATTTCTCATTCAACTACCCTTGACAGAGATAGACTATTGGCAAGCCACGTGTGGTTTGTCTATTAGTACGCCTCGTATATTTTGTCTATTAATATGCCTCGTATGGTCTATCTATTTTGTACACCTCTGATAGCTTGTCTATTAGTACACCTTGTATAGTTTGCCTATTATTATTATGCCTCGTATGGCTTATCTATTTGTACACCTCGGATGGTTTGTCAATTAGTACTCCTAGTATAGAACTTTTGTTAGACTACTAGCACACCACAAATGGTTTGTCTATTAGTACGCCTCGTATATTTTGTCAATTAATATGCCTCGTATGGTCTATCTACTTGTACACCTCTGACAGTTTGTCTATTAGTACACCTCGTATAGTTTGTCTATTATTATGCCTCGTATGGCTCATCTACTTGTACACCTCGGATGGTTTGTCAATTAGTACTCCTCGTATGGAACATTTGTTTTAGGATGCCCTATATTTAAGAAACTTTTAAAAGCCAATATGTTGGCATGTATCTCATGTGACAATTTGGAAAGAAACGTTTTTTCTTTTTTTCTTTTTTCATGTCATATTCTTCTAGATTTTCTGCGTTTTATCGTTTATTCATATAATCTTAACAAATGTGAATGCGGATAATTTTAACTTTCCCCTCACAACGATAACAATAATCAATGCTCTCTGTTCTTAGCGCTCCCATGGGGAATTGTCGAGGTCATGAGCTAAAGGCTAGGTTCTGCCTTTCGTTGAAATAGAGAAGTTTTCTATTTTGTTACTGACCACTTTTTCGGTTCACTGCTGTCCTGTTTTTCAGCACCTACCACTTTCTTCTTCAACTTTCATCTTGTTTCATGAACTTCTTTCTCAACTTACTGTTTCTATGCCTCTTCTGGATAGATTCCACGCTTCCGAAACTACATACTAAATGGTGCCTTTCTTCTGAAGTGTTTTTTAGCTTGAAATTTGAGATGCTGAAAATGTATATACAACTGCAAATTAGGACTCCTGCCAGTCAGTTCGTAAACTTACAAGCGGACTATATTACACGTATTATTTCTAGTAAATATCTGAATATTGAACTTTATACTATCCTTTTTACGATTGAATACGGTGCGCAATTGTCAGCTTCAGTCGCATGTAAAAGGTATTAAAACATATATGATTGAATAAAGTAAATTTTCCTACTGTTTGGATAGAGCTTTCAGTTAATGTAGCTGCCGGTATGATTAAATTGAAGATCGATAACCTTTTAGTCATTCCTATGGGGACAGCCGCGCACATTCGCTAATTCGACTAGCCAATAGAAGGCTTCGTTTTAAACAAGCCGGACGACGTCACCCGCACGCAACATGACGTCAGCGGCGGCAGCGTGCGTACTACCACGTAGCGTACTCTGCCCTTCAAGACGTACGATCAACAAAAGGACCGACTGCCGGTATGCCTCCGCAGGTTAGGATTTGGATTTTTGAAAAATTGAATTCCGTCCGGCTACGTGCACGTAGCCGGACGGAATTCAATTTTTACGTGTAATACGTGTAATAATCGTGCATCCCAATGATGCCGAACGCGAGCCGAGGAAATGAGGAAATGATTCCTCGTTACACTCTGAGAAATCGGAATAAGCGTCCGAATTATCGGTAATTGTTTGTGTCTTGCAGGGACGTCTCCAGAACTTCGATCATGGTTGCCTCATTTCATTTGAACATAATATGTCTAATATTAAGGTGCTTAATCATTGTTTTCTTTGTGTTTAATTCCTTACATCTTGTGATGCGTTGATGGTATGAACCCCTCAGCGAAAATTAAGTAGGATGTCTTTGCTCATAGGTATTTCTTATCCCGATTCGTATTTTGTTGATTTCAATGTGTAACCTATTAATAGGTCATTTTCTAATCCCTTGACAGGAATGTGTATTGATGCGTGTAATCTTTTTCCGTAAGATAAAGAATTTCTCTTTTCTTATATGATCTGAAGCGATGTATTTTATGTATGAACTTCTTTCGCACTGAAATTATTCATTATGTATTAATTATAACGTTTTCCGAATGGGTTCCTTTGAGATTATTGCGTAGAATAATGATATTCCAAATGTAAATGTCGGGGAAGAAGTTAAAGTAAGTAGACTGGTGACAAGGAGTGCAATCTCGAGAGGAATCCATGGAAAATATTTATCATGTCCAGAAATTAATTCAAAACGGTTGTTGCAGCTGGCCGTGAACCTGTTGTAACGCAGTGCAGCGGCAGCGACTCACTGCAGAGCATGCATGAGCAGCGACTGCCCTGGCAGCCCAGCGGTACTGACTCAAGGTCATGGCGGTCTGCAGCGGCTGCAGCTTCAGCTGGCCCGCAGCGACTGCTACAACTGAGCGCTACGCTGAGGCTGGGACGTGTGTACTACGCTTGGCTACGTCTGGCAGCGTCGCACTACTCACGCAGTCTACGAGGAAAGGCAACACCGCGCTCCATTGATGTGGTGCAGCGAGACGACACACTCGGGCGTAGTAATGCGACCATTGAGCTCGACGCGAGTGCTTTCAAGGTCTAGGCCATCTGGGTACGAGGCGCAGTAACAACTACAGCTGAGGGAGCGTGACGCAATCTGCTCCGGTCTGAAAGATGTGGCTCCACGACGAAGGTGAAACTTTCCCCTATGCCAATTCGCCTAACATGGATTCGACTATGGCGGAAGAAGAATAAGAAGATACCGTTGAACACTAATACGTTCAAAATAACTACATGCAAGCTGAAGTGATGACAAATCGAGTTTACACTCGATATTTATATTTAGGGCGGTCTTCACCCCCGGATATCCTCGGATTAGGCCTCCGAAGGACATCTACAGTCACGAGAGAAGGTCTTCGATGATAGAGCAGGAAGGGGTATTCCGAAACCAACTTCTCTTCATCGCGTGTTTAAGTTCTTCGTTTCATCGTGCGTCAGAAGCACAAATTTCGTCGGCTTGTCTAAATCTTCCCATGCAATGAAGCATGAGATTTCTCATAACTTCAAGTAGACGGACACTTCCAATTGTGACGATACCCAGGAATATATCACTAAAAACGGCTTGGGGAGGATTTGTTATATACCTTTCTACATAACGGCAAACCATGGACGACGGTTGCATCAGCGAGGAAGAGCCTCGTACTCTGTGCCCTAAAGACCGTTGCAACTCAGCATAATAACCTCAATAGAAAGCTGCATAGGCAGAAGAAGGCGACGCTTGCCTGGCATCGGTAGAGGACATCAGAAAAGATTCATAAAAAGAAGGCTTCCCGACCGTTGGTTGCTACCAACTGCCACGGGAGGTAGCGGCGGTAACTGCTTCTATTTAAGAGTGTGCTTAGAGTCAGGATTTTTGATTCCCGAGCGTGTCATTATAGCTGAAGAACCTCGTATACGCCGACCTTTGCTTGAATCTTTGAGATAGAACCCAGCCCGGCGTACTGGGTATTGTTAATGTATAACTTACATTTGTGGTTTCATACTTAGAACGACTAATTAAATAAGTAATGTAAACGAGGCTACTTCGAACATAGCGACATCTACACCGGTTCTTCCTCCAAGGTCACGTAAGAGTTGCATATTCCTTGTCATTGTCACGCTTGCGGGCTTTAACCATTCCCCGCCATCTTGGTAATATCAACCTATAACAGTAAATTTGTGCGGCCATACATAACGAGTGTTTCAATACCTGCTATAGATGTGCTTTAATTTGGAAGCCGTTCTCGAAATTTATACAGAGATGGAGAAAAGAAATTTATTCAGGAGATCGAATCTTTTGAATGACGACGCGGAGATTTGTCGTGATCTACTACGACGGAACGATCTTTCGAAAGGAAGGACGCCTCAATAATTCGAAATTATACGGATCAGCCTGAGGAATGCGGAGGTCGCTGGCGGTTACTCATTTCGACAACTTCGCATCGATCTCAAGAACGACATTAACTGTCAGAACTGCAAGCTCAGCACTCCGGAGTCCGGGTGGCAACAAGCGGCTCGCCTGACGACAGCGTGGCAAAAGCCACCAACCGAAACTGTAGCTGCACATCATGACCGTTAGATGATTCAATTAGCTGCGGCAATTTTAACGGATATTATCCCTATTTAAGGGAAGACCTAGAGTTAGGAGGAATCAGATCTTCATCATAGAACACCGAGCTGCCACAGAGAGAAACAGCTGTCCATAGGTTAACCAGCCTGCGGGCTTGGTTGTCTTTGCTTTATAATGTAAACCAGTGTAAATTACGTACATCTCTTTAACGTAAATCTAAGCAGTCACGGAGCACTCGTTAGTCATCATCCTGGAGTCATCAACAACTAAGATGAGTTCTATTCTGTGCGTATTCCCATTTAGCATGTTCGTACTTATCCTCCCTGTGCATAGGTTTACGTAGGAGTATTATTTGTATTGTAAAATTAGGTGCGTTAAATTCTTTTCACTAAATGTGTCATTTTCCATATGTCTAGATTGGGAATTAAAATGATTGATGTCAACGCCTTATAAATTTCCCGTTATATATGAGAAAAGTTGTCGAAGCTGTTGGGGATATATTTCATCACGCTACCATTTAATTTTATTTGCAGCTTATATGCTCATTAATTATAATACAGACACTGAAACGTCTCTGCAATCTAAAATAAAATAATTGTGATCTTAATCACGACTATCAAAAGAGAGCAAAATGACTAAAACGACGATGAGAAAATAAAGAGAACAGAAAAAATTAGCTCCATAACAGGGAACATAAAACCCATCAAGACCAACAAACATTCCTTTGTTTTATTAATGCCACAGTGTTGTTAATTGTAAAATCTTGAAAAATAAAAATAATACTACAATGATTTAAAGCGCCATACTGCGTTCTTGTATACGAACACGCAGAAAATGTTCGAAGCGTAAGCATTTACGTTCGTGAGCTTCGCTTCGTACACCACTTTGTAACCTGTGACTTATATTTTGTGAATAGTGCATAGGTTTCTGTCGATGTGATCATATAAATTCCTTCACCTATGATGTATCTTGTTTTCATATATTTCATTTACGCTTCGATTAGTCACATTTTTATAATTCAGAACTTTTTTCATAGCATTCTAACTTTGATTTCTTCCTCGTATTAAGTACATATTGTTTGTTTCAGATCAATCAAATCCAAAGAACTCAATAATTTGAAACTTCTTTCTAATTATCTATCTATCATCTGTTTGTTCTCCTATCTGATGAAATTACTACTAGACATTATTGGCGCTATTAGCGTTTACGGTATAAGTGCACTGCGTCTTGTTTCGATATGATGCAGAGAACTAAAATTGTGGCTCTGTTGGACTGTGTGCTACATACTGATAATAAACGTTGGAACGCCCTCGTTTGTCTTTCGAACTACTAGTATCAAATTATTGAGAAATACTAAATGAAGGATCTAGAAATTCGGGCCTTCAATGATGTCTAATGAAAACAATTAATATGACTGCAACAAATTCCATCTAGTTCACTAAAAAAACCGGACCTGTGCCATGTTTATTCGTGCGAACCGATCAACGAGAAGAGATTGTACTCTGCCTAAAGCTCATTTTACACCTGCGGTGTGGAGCGACGGTGTGGAGCGGCGGTAACCTTGCTATAGCTCCTCCCACCAGAGGATTGAGCGTCAGTGCACGCCGGGCTGCTTTTACACTGCCGCTCAACACGACGCTCCTTCCCCAGAGGCAGCAATCGTCAGTATTCATTTTGCAATACTGACAGAATACTTGGCTGAACAATTTGCAGAATATTTTCTGAATAATTTGCAGAAGTAAAAAGCTAATATTCTAAAAACTTTAAAACTGCCCAATCACCTTCAAAAAACACTGTAAATGGCAAGAAAAAATAAATACCAATTGTTATTTTCTAGGTGTATTTTTTCTCTAATTTGAATAGTCTTCTAATGACACCTGCCGAATGTTTTCCGTGTATTTGAAGTAATTTTCTTGAGAACCATGTACGTTGTGCAATTTAATTACACTGTAATTAATTTTACGTTTACATACGCAGTGTATATTTCTTTGATTTTTGGAATAGTGGGAGCTGTTTCCTATCTTGGCCTCTCAGCGTCTGAATTTTCATCTTAACCATTGCAATATTTAGTGTTGGGCAGTTGCGCCGCAACAATTTTTGGAAAGTTGCGAATCTGTTGCGATCGCAACACTTTTCGACGTGTCAGGCCGCAACTCGCCACCGCAACATCACGATGGTAATTAAATTTTTTAAAAACCTTCAATCGAATTTAACACGCGTTTCATGCTCGCCTAACACTAAACCTTATAGGGTACAACCCATCGGGCAAATGTTTATTCTTAGCATTAGGCGATACAGTGATACACATACACTTTGCTTACAGTATATTAGTATATATAATGTAACTCATTATATAACATATGTTATTAAGAATGATGTGAGTTGATTGGCTGAAACAGCCAGTAATCTACAGAGCTAGCTGATTTTCTCAGAGCTATGTTTTCTTCAAGTGAATTTGTCGTTTCGTTCATCGAATTTAACACGCCCATACCATCGAGTGCTGCGCGGTCGAACGACTCTAGGTAAAAAATTTAGTGACCACGATGTGCTCGGCTTTCAGACTAACATTTGAAATGTTAACATTTTTTAAAAGCAACGTTGATCGTCATTACAGAGCATTAACATTGACACATTGAGATCATGAGCCAATACTAAATTATAACAGAGGAACAACCAAAAGCAGTAGAATTTCATATATTAACGGAGCTTATGCATGGTTTTTTATTTTTGCGTCATTTAGGCTGTACAAATGTTCTGCGCTTTTCTTTTTTCTTTTTATTTTGCAATATATATGGCACTCCTATGAAAAAATAGCTACTAGCTAGGTGTCTCTTCAATATTATTATTAGAAAATGAAATTCATTTCATTGTTCATGCTATATTTACAAATGAAACGTTTCTTCCTGTATCTTGACATTTCATTTAATTCTAGTCCACACATTTACTGTATCTATTAATTTTCTTAGCAAAACAGTGCACTATTTTGAATATCTTAATATTATTTTATGCATAGCAATATATACGTAAAATAAATTGAACAGTACTATATTAAAATTATATTTAATCAATAAAATGTTGCGGTTGCGATCGCAATTTTTTTTCAAGTTTCTGTTGCGGTTGCGTTCCACCTTCTTTCGTGTTGTTGCGGTTGCAGTTGCGCCGCAACATTAAAAAGTTGCGTGCCCAACACTGGCAATATTATAATTTGGGAAGTGAGATGCTATACTTTTAAAAGCAATCTCTCTAGACAATCTGTTTATATACTCTGCGAACTTAACTTTCCATAAACACGGAAATTCTTTACATTTTACGATTGGAGTTTTAATTTCTTCCTTGCTCCATAATATGTAAGCCATGACTACACATGCTCTTAAATGGTCTCAAGAGCAACTGAACGTTGTTGACTGGCAGTGCACACCGCCAATATTTAGCATGCTGAATGTTGCCGCTCCTTACCGTGAGCGTTGCAATAAGGGTCATTTTGCTCTGCTGTGGGCGCAGCTTATTTGGCTGGCGGGATGGAGCGACGGTGTGGAGCGCGAAGACACCGTCAGTGTAAAAGGGCCTTAAGACGCTGCGATTTTTTGTTTCAGTTCAAGCGTCAGAGCCTTGCGTTTGGGAGTTTTTCAATAGATTTAGGTGACAACTTCACACCAAATTAAAGAAAAAACGATTTAAAAAACAAAGTTTACTTATTTGTCAACAAAATGCACCTACAGCAACACAATCTGATTTATAACAACAATATCATGATGGCATATGAATCAAACGGTTAGTAAGATACAATTCACAAAGCATGTATCATTGGCTCGCTCGGTGGAACGGAGGCACATATCTGCACTCAACTACTTACAGTTTCTGATTGACCGCCGATCAGAGAAACAGTAATTCTGCATCATTTTACCGAGCGATCACAGAGCGCCCGGGAACACATCCATTAGGCATGATGCGCAACAAGTTGTATAACTGCATGGACGTTACATCGATGAGTTAAATTTAAAATGTAGAATAATTGACAAAGATATTTGAACTACCGACGCAGTGGAGCATCAACGCCCCTTTATGTGCATTCAACGCCCCCTTCACGAGACAGAGGTACTCAACGTCCCCCTGTGCCTTGGTAACGCCCACAAGGAGGCGTTTCCGCCCGCTTTGGGAATCACTGCTCTAGAGCATATTATAACAACCGCACCTAAGCCTCACGTATTTCTGGAAATATTCTGTTCTTGGGAACCGTCGTAGAACAATCGTTTTCATGTTTCTGACTCAGGTAGACTGTTTTGTGCCACTATTTTTAGTGCGGAAATTTTATAAAATTCATGCCACAATAAAACATTTTTTCTCCGATTCCCTCGATTGGATTGCTAGTTTATACTGATTAGTTTACGCTGATATTTGCGAACATGCTTACTTGCGTATATGTGTACGTGTGCACGCAATGCGTTCGTAGATAGGTGAATGTGTCACTACGTAATACTTCATTTCACTTGATTATTGTAAAGCATTTTTAAAAAATATACTTATATACATATTTGTTGCGCGATCCCCCACATATGATAAATAAGATGCTTATCAACCAATGACCATTTCGATACAATATATAATAAAACATTGCTGCAATTTTCATTAGAAATTGTGAGCAGCAACACTTACTGAAACAGTTATCACGAATTTTTTTGCTATTCATCCTACATTACAGAACATCGCACAGCATTTTTATAGGACGCGTATGTACTCGTATTGTGATTGCTTCGATGCATAGAAATGTATTTGTGTATGTTTACTTGTTAGGTGTATGTATGTGCGTAGGTATGTATGTATGTGCATGTATTTGTGTATATATTTACATGTATGTATGCTCATATGCGTGTACTAAACTGACAACTAGTATTTTAACTAGAGATAATGGTCTTTTTTCTGTTCACTCTCAACTTGTAACATTACCTAACTCGTCATCTCTTTATTATTGTAAAGCATTCACGTAAAAAACAAACATTTGTTGTGTGATCACTGATTTATATTTTAATAAAATGCTCATCAACTAATGATCGTTATGTTAAAATTGTTTAATTAGAAATACAAAACTTGTAATTTTAGTGGTCCTAATGCTTATATATATGAATATTTATATTCTTTCATGCTTCCTTGAAATGAAATTTTTGAACATCAGACGAAACAAGCAATTCTAATATTATTTCCTGGCATCAAGAATTGCGAAGTTTTATGTCATGTACATGTAAACTGTCAAAAGTGTTTTCACCCCACAATGAAAATGCGTCGTCCATGAAATTGTGTTTCCTCTTATGATTATCATCACATGTCTCATCAAATGTAGATTAAGCAAGATAAGGAGTACATTGCCCTCAATCATTTCTTTTCGACTAGTGACATGGGTATTACAATACTCGTGTGAGTGTATCATCTAAGTGTAGTAACTTTGAGATATTTTAAAAGCCAATGATGGTGCTTTTGTACCATTGTTCCGTCCCTTTCCATGTACGGGTCGAAACTAACGCGAATGAGGTTTGGGAGTGACTCAAATGCAGTAACGTGGTTATCCTTTATTGGTACTCAGGAATTGGCACAGGCTTCGGTAGTGGCAAAGAGTCTGTTAGATCGGACGGTAGGGGCTAATACGAAGTGATGTTACTTCTATAACGCATCTGTGATCTGTACAGGTGCTTCCTCGACAGTCACGCTTCCACTACTGAAGAGCGACGACTCTTTTAATGCTACCTCTACGTCAGGCCACCGCTAATGAACGGCGATGTCTCTTGCCGGTTCTATTTATATACTCGGCGGGCGCACATAATTGTTCCCCCCACGTAAAAATTCTTTATTACAATAAAAAATTTTTTAAAACGTTATTCAATTAACTTTGATTTTCCTTTGACTATCAATTACTCTTACAATCCGTCAATTTAATTCGAACAGATCAGAACGTATGACACAAAATGCTTCCGAATTATGAACGGAGGTAGGCAGGTATGGCTTTTGCTATCTTTAGCAAAGCATAAATTCAACAAAATTCAACGGTAATCCTACATCTCGTTAAACATTATTAATTTTAGTTTCAATTCAATACTTGATTTATTATCCAAAATCAACTAATTAATCACTCTTCCCACTTAGCTTCAAACAATTTATTCATCAATTTATTCTTATTAATTCAATTCAAATTCAATTCAATATTGGATACACCACACAATTTTATTAACTTATCGAAATCAAAAATCAAATCACGTACGTAATAAATCATCTCCATAGGGTACACTCTTTTGAACAAACTGGACACATACCGTCAAATCGAGAAACAAAAATTTTAATGAAAATGAAAAATTTAGAAGGAAAATCCATCATAAATCTATATTATCTAAAGATATAGAATATAAGTTTATATACGCAAAACAATACATTACATTACTACAAATGGCAAGGTAAAAGTTGATTTGCTTTTCCGTACGATTCAAATCGTCCTACGATTCAAATTAACTTATTTCAATTCAACTAAATTAAATATTGAGAGTAAATTAAATAGAATAATCAATAAATGAACTAATTCAATTCAACCAATCTACAAGCGTGCAATTTGGTTTTTATTCGCAATAATTCGTCTCCTTATCTCGCGTGAAACATGAACAAACATTTCCATAGGGCGAGTAAAACGACATCAAGGGTTATAATTAACGACACCAAGAACAAGTAATAATCCGTATAAAATAGAAATATTCTAAGACATGGAAGGTGTCTACTCCTCGGGAGATTTGAAAACGTATATCACTCGTAATATGATATTCAGTCGTCTCCATCTTGTATGTGTAAGGATCCATCTTGTAGGGACGTGCACGTGGACTCTGTGCATGAGGCACGTGTGTTTTGTCATGTTAATGTGAATGTAGAAGTCTAGCGTTGTAATGTTATGCGCTAACTTGAGGTGGAAGTGCAAGTATTTGCCTAGGACTATTACTGATTTCCTTCCAAGCGGTTCGACGCAAAGCTACGTCATCACCACTTAGTCGTCCAATAACCTTGTTGAGATCTCTTTTAATATAAATAATCATTACAGTAGTTATAATCGTGATTAACGTGTAAAGGAGCAACAGTATGTCGCTCAATTGATCAGGAATGAGGTCGACTCTCGTTTCCTCTGTATGGCGGATGAGTTCATCCGATATCTGACCATTATTGGCTTTAATTGCAGTTAAAATGGCGTCTACGTTATAATTGGATACTTTGTTACCCATGTTAGCGGGCTACAAAGCGACTAACAGAGCAGGAAGTAAAATGATTTAAGTCTTTGAGGTGCTTATTGAAATTAAGTAAGTAGTTATTATTGATTATTAATTATTATTGAAATTAGATAAGTGCGCAAACCAAGTAGTAAGTGAAGGTGTAAAGTGTATGTGTATATTGTAATTCGGAATGTGCAATGTTCTGGAGTTGTTCAGGAGTCGCCCAAGGAATCTGAAAGGAAACGACACAGCAGATTAGCATGGCCACAAGTTTAAAGTAAACAATTGTCGTCTCATACTAAGGCAACGCTTCCTTCTCATTAAGACACATTCATTCCAACTACAATGCCTGACATTGTTTTCAAACAAGTTGCGGCAGATGCGATGCAGTTCTCGCGGGTTTCGCACTCGCACTCTCGTGTCGACATTTCCACGATTGCACCTAAGTTTATCAACTCTAGCTTACGACTTGATTAACACAGCTTTGATGTCGCAATAACAGTATGACAACATCCTAAGTTCAACATCTCGTCACAAGGTGTTTGCGCAACAAAAATATTTCCTAAAGCAAGACATACATAAGGTCCTAAGAAAAAAACTCATATAACGCACTTACAAGCTAAAAACCCATAGAACACACTTACAAGCTAAATTCCATTTGAAAACATATATGGAATGGCAATTTCGGAATATATGAAAATGAACAGTTCCAAACTAGGTTGACAATTTTACCCTTTTAACTTATCTAAAGGCAGTACATGGTTTAAGTTCGATCGGATAATCTTGTTACCGATCTTAATATCTGCATAATTTTTACCTAGCCTTTCAATGATACCGGGACCTAAGAAATTTAGCTGTAGCTTGTGTTTTTTGGCATGGTTTTTCACTAGTACACGGTCCGTCACCTTTAAATTTTTATCGCGACGTTTCACGTTTCTATAGGTAGTTCTTTCGATTGTAGCGTTAATGATTGCATTTCTAATATTATTCACTACAATAGATGACTCTTTAAATTTTTGTTTTTGAACATCTTCATATGTAGTCGCAACATTGAAGTCTTCTAAATTAGTAGAACTAATATACACACACGTATCTCTACCGAAAACCATGTATGCGGGGGTATCGCCTAATGTTTCATTAAAGCTATTGTTAATCGAGTTCTCCACAATATCCAATAATCTATCCCAATAATCTGTAGTGTAGTTTCACGTTTCTATAGTTAGTTCTTTCGATTGTAGCGTTAATGATTGCATTTCTAATATTATTCACTACAATAGATGACTCTTTAAATTTTTGTTTTTGAACATCTTCATATGTAGTCGCAACATTGAAGTCTTCTAAATTAGTAGAACTAATATACACACACGTATCTCTACCGAAAACCATGTATGCGGGGGTATCGCCTAATGTTTCATTAAAGCTATTGTTAATCGAGTTCTCCACAATATCCAATAATCTATCCCACTCATTATGAGTAAGAAAATTTAGATATGACTTGAGCAGGTGTCGAATTTTTCCATTACATCGCTCAACAATACCATTAGAAAAAGGGGAATAAGCCAGAACTTCCCTTTTTAAGATAGAAAGTCCTTTTGTGAAATTTCTCACATTAGATGATTTGAAATCTAAAGCATTGTCGGACAACAATACGTCCGGGGTACCGAACAAACAGCAAAAATTCCATAGACAATCTAACAGTCTCTGTACGTCGGTCACTAGTCGAATATAATTTAACAAAACGCGAGAACAAGTCGATTATGACAAGAATAAATTTGTTCCCATTGTCTGTCATTGTTGATGGACCGTAGAAGTCTATGCTGACCGCTTGAAAGCATCGTGTTCCAATTGGAGCATTTAGAATTTTAATCGGCGTCGATATTCGTGATTTTAGAATCTTACAGATGTCACAAGATTCAACAATTTTGCGTGTAATTGTCCGTTCGTACGGATGAAAATATTTTAATTTAAACTTAAACAAGGTATGATTCAAATCTGTGTGGGACAAATTATGAATACATAAAATTGTCCTGTGTAGCAGAGTATATGGCACCACAATAGTCAGAATGGTGCTGGGTCTGTTGTCAATTCTTCGTCTTTTATACAAAATGTCATTCATAATCAGAAATTCATTCATGTCAGTATTAGTAACTTTTGTTGCGTTCTCTAGGGCATCCTTTATTTCAGAACAAAAAGGATCACTATCTTGTTCACGTTTAAATTCGTCTAACGACCAGTTGTCGTTAATACTTGAATGGTCTGTAGTCTTGTTAACGTTATCCAGTCTGCATAAGCACGTTTTCTGTCTGCTATTATGGTCACTGGGTTCACGTCTGGGGGCTGTCTGCTGCTCAGCAGTACTGTTGTTGTTTCTTCCATCCTTACTTCCTGGCATTGTCTCCTCGAACTCTCCCTCAGTCACCGGCTTGTTACATTTGTTACCCGCAGCAGCGGCTTGCAGCCTGGTTACAACGGGAAAAGTCTCTACATCCGGGGTTAATTCAGAACACTCTAATAGTTCTCTTTCTGTTAAAGGATTTTTGTCATGATTTAATCTACTTAATGCATCGGCGGCACTATTCGCTTTCCCAGAAAAATACTTTAATTTGGCATCAAAAGCTTGCACATAAATACTCCATCTAGCGAGCGTGTTGTCTTCAGGCAATTTCTTTGAAAATAAAGGAACCAAAGGCTTATGATCGGTGTAAACGACCAGATCATATCCTAAAACAAGATATTTAAAGTACTTCAACGCTTCAACTATAGCAAACATTTCCTTTTTTGTTGTTGAGTATCGTCGTTGGGTGGAATTCAACGTTTTAGAAAAAAATGCGACAGGTCTCATGTTTCGAACTTTATCAGTAGATGACTGGAGTAAAACAGCTCCTATGCCGACGTTTGATGCATCACAAAACAGATGAAAATTTTGATCAAAGTTTGGGTGACTCAAGATTGTATTTTCACACAGTTCATCCTTTAATTTTTCAAAAGCGTTTTGACAATCTCTAGACCAATTAAATTCAACATTTTTCTTCAGAAGATTATAGAGCGGGCTTGCGATACTCGCAAAATTTTTTATGTACCTACGAAAGAACTTTACTAGTCCTAGAAATGACTGTAACTGTTTCACATTCTTAGGAATTTCTAAATTCTTCACTTTGTCAGTACCGATGCTTCTGGTTCCCATTCCGCTAATGGAATGTCCGAGATATTCAATCTCATCACTGAAAAATTCGCACTTTTCCGTCTTTATTGACAATCTAGCGTTTCTTAATAGTTCAAGTACAACTTTTATATCGGCAAGATGCTGATATTTTTCCTTTGAAAAAATGAGTACGTCGTCCATAAAGACGAAAGATAGTTTTCCTAGAACAGGAGATAGCGTTTGCGTCATTACTGACTGGAAATATGCAGGTGAGGGTTTTAAACCAAAAGGTAAGCGATTGAACTCGTATTTTCTGCTACCAACGGTAAATGCTGTTATTTCCTTACTCTCATCGGTCAGTGTAATATTATGATATCCCGACCTAAGATCTAATTTCGAGAAGTATTTTTGACCATTTAGACTATAGAGTATCTCATCCATTCGCGGTAGAGGGAATGATTCTTCATAAATTACCTCATTTACTTTGCGAAAGTCAACTACCGGACGTATGGTTCCATCTTTCTTATGAGCTACAATTATCGGTGAATTATAAGCTGAAATCGATGGTCTAATAATTCCGTCGTCTAACATTTTTTCGTTAACGACTTTCAAGTCTTCCATGTAACGGTGGGCAATACGATAGGGAGGGACATTTACGACATCCACGTTAGGTTTCAAACGTATTTTGTATGGTATAATCGCAGCAGCGGAGATCGATTCATTGTCTATAGTAATAACGTCTCTGAATTCATTCAACAAACTCAGCAATTCAGGCTTCATTCCGTCATCGTTACACTTGATATCATCAATATTTAATTTCCACCGACCACGGGCTATTTCTTTGGAATCAGAAATGTACCCTTTGTCGACAACTCCTGTGATCCCGACAGATTCACTATTAGTGTCTTTCTTCTCGACATCTAAATGACTGTCCTGGACAACACTAGCTGCCTGCACAAAGGTACTCAATCCTCCTTTTAATTCTCCTTGTACATCTGACAAGTAAACTTCGGATTCAACGTGATCCTTCTCCACTTTTTCTAAAGTACTTATAATTGCATTCTCTGGTAAAACAATCGCTCTGTCGGAGCTATTAATTAACAACAACGGAATCTTTCTCCTATTATTAACTCTCACAATTGCTTCTGCGACACAAATGCCTTCTTTTAAAGTTTCTTTCTTCATTATGTATTCTCCATTTTTACACTTTCCAACATGTCCAACATGTTTCAAAATTACATTGGGAGCAATCTCCACTCTTTGAGTATGAACTCTTAACGGCCTTGGCCCTGTGTGGGAACTGGTAACTGCAACTACGCCTCGAACAGGCTGATTTTCTCTCTTACCATCCCTTTTTACTTCCTCACCTACTCTCGCAGCATTACACGTCCTGAGAATTTCTCTCTTCTCTCTCAGCTTATTTAGGACTTTTTTCTTAGCTCTGGACGTAATCGTGTCCGCCATGAGACACTCAGTATTCTCGATTAAATACTCAAGACACTCTGTCTTTCTCTTTTTTCGTCGTTTCACCTCTGCAAAGGGAATTTTCTCGTCTTTGATAATTAAACATCTTTGTTTTAAGTCTACAACGGCGTTCTTGTCTAATAAATCACGTCCAATAATGACGTCATAATTGTAAATACCATCTTTAATTATTAAAGCATTTGTCTTTAAACTTACACCGTTTTTTAACTTTAGGACAAGCTCCACCTCGCCTTCAACATTACTCTTAGCGTTAACGCCTTTTATAGTCAGAGAACTTGGCTTCACGTCATTACTTATCTCACTAATTCTGTGGTAGCTGATTAGACATTTCTCTGATCCTGAATCAATCAATGCATTCCACAGGTCTGCATCTTTTCTAAGCACAATCATGGGCTTATGACTTTTTCGTATTACAAATAATTCATTTTGTCCTGTAACTTCAACTTCTTCATCTTCTTCGTATTTACAAACGTTCGCCGTCACATGGATATCACATTCAGTGCCATGAGCATTTAAATCTTTTAAATCGCTTAAATCCACCTCTCCCAGCGATTCATATCTATTTTGACACTTAATTAATGGATCGATTATCTCAACATTTTTAACGAGGGAATCTTCAGACATGTTTAACACATCAATTCTCTCGACATTTTTAACGAGGGAATCTTCAGCACCAGAATTCTCCTCGGGTTCACAGGGAGCTACTGACGTAGAGTCACACTTGGTTATTTCAATTTCATTTTTACCATTGATGTTATTTCTATCGGAAATGAAATCGTCTCTGCAGCTTACGCTAAAAAATTATCGCCACTGTTAGTCTGGTAAGTTTCTACCTGGCCTTTTTCTGGTACACGAGTTTTATGCTGTCCTCGCGCACGGACACGATCAGGTCTACCTGGTCTGTTGAAATAGTCTCGTCTGGACCTACAGTCTCTTGCGTAGTGTCCTAACTTATTACAACGAAAACAAGCTACGTCACGCAGTGAATGCTCGGTGGCTGTCTGATATGAACCTGGTTTGTACCAATCAGTCGGTTTCCTAGCCACAGTGGTTACCGACACACCTTGTCCTAGGCAGACACACACATTACTGTTACAATTCGAGCAACGCCTAGCTTCAGTAGCTGTCTCTAATGCTCGGACTTCGAGAGTTCCTAGTTCACGATCTCCAACAAAAGATTTTACGTGAGGTCTAGCACGGAAAGTTGGTCTTGGGAAATTTGGTCTCGAGTAGGGCCTACGCGTCCTACCTCTACCTTGAAATCCGCCTCTTGTCATTGTATACACTTCGGCCTCATCATAGGCTGCATCAAAGTTTGATTCGGGCGAATGGTCATCCTCTGCACAATAGATTTCCACAGATCTCTCAGATCGAGTCGCTAACACTTGCTTATCCTCGGGAAAATTCCGAATGACAGTCACAATTCTTTGAAGGAGCTCTTCCGACGAGTTAAAGGGTTTGTTAAATAGTTTTTTGGAAAAATCTTCTGTTACTAGGGGGTTGATGATGGCCATAGCTAACGCAACAATTAAAGTATTCTCGACATACTTATCGAGAGCAACAGGATCGGGACAATTTACTACATAGGGGTGGGCTCTGTTCGTGCACTCCGGGCTGTTCATTATTCTGTGGGTTAGCTTACGGATTTTGGACAGGATAGCAACAAACTGGCTCGCTAAAGCATCATTACGTTTTAGGCGTACGTTATTCAGATCACAGGCGACCGCGTGCAGAGATCTTTCACCTTTTGAGACGTAGATATTCTCCAACAGGTGTACGACTTCTTCGAAACTTAAATCATAACCTTCACTAATTATGGAAGCGACAACAGTATTGAAGTCTCCTACCCGCTTGTCTGCAGTTCGCAACAATAAATTTAATTTCGCCTCCTCCGAATTATCTGACAGCATATTGAAATATGCTCGCACATCCTTTATATGCGTTTCTAGTGACTTATTTTCTATGAAGTCCGGATCATTCCTTCGTTTTCTACCCCTGAACTGCGGCAGATCCTGCCCAGCAATTACAACACTAGGTATCGGACCGACAATAGAAGTCGTCACAGTGGTAACCGTACTAGTGACAAGGATAACTGTGGTAGTGACTGCACTGGTAACAGGGGTGACTGTGGTGGTGGTCGTCATGGTGACAGGTATTGAAGTCGACTTCGCGGAAAAAATAGGAATTGATAATCTTCCAAAACTAGTCACATACGGGATAGTTCTTATGTACTCGTATCCGTCAGAGTCACTGTCCGACATAAGTACACAATACTCTTATATTCTTAGACCTCTAATTACCATTAAGAGTCAAATGTTCTACACACATTTAATGAAAATATTCTACATATAATAAAATGATAACTCACATTTTCAGTGGACTTTAAAACAGGCTATTTCAGCACACAAAGGCTCGTGAAGTCTGGCCCCACACTGGACAGAGACAGGCCGCTTCAGCTTACACTTATGTGCTAGAGAACAATGGGCTAGAGAACAATGGCTACAACTTCCTTCAATTGTTCTCACTGACAATGGACTACCGCCTCACAAATGCTTCCGCATTCAGGCTCTCCCACTCCCAAGAATCAGCGTGCTTACTGCGCTTGCAATGCCTATGCTGCTCAAATAGTTTTACATAGAGAACTTCTTATTTATTTTATTTTATAATGATTATATATAATCATTAAATTGAGCGCATGCTTATTTAATTCGCAAGCAAACATTATCGGCGTATACTCAGCTTGCTATGCGAAGCTAGTTGGTGACGTTGAACAATATTTTGGCGATGCGTAGATCTCGTCGATCTTCTCGTTGCAGATGACGGTGCGTAAATGCGTAGATCTCGTCGACAGATCAGGTTGTTGATCTGGACCCTTTCACTTCTTCTTCTCCTTTGAGTAGCGATGATCCAGACTGGTGAAGGCTGAGTAGCGTGTAAATTTTCGATTTTTTCTCCCTCGAAGTTCTTTCCAATAACTTCGATTTTCTGCGCTGACGTCCTTCTTCCTTTTCTCGATGCTCTGAAGTAATGTGATAACTATGCGACGTTACTCCAAACAGGGTGACACTCCTCACACTTAAAATCACGGATCAGCAGAACCGAAGATCAATTCTTGATATCTTTCTTCTTCAATGGGCAATGTGGCAATGCGGCAATGTGGATATCTTTAATGTGGCATCCCGATATACTGGCCACCATAAACGTTCCGTCCCTTTCCATGTACGGGTCGAAACTAACGCGAATGAGGTTCGGGAGTTACTCAAATGCAGTAACGTGGTTATCCTTTATTGGTACTCAGGAATTGGCACAGGCTTCGGTAGTGGCAAAGAGTCTGTTAGATCGGACGGTAGGGGCTAATACGAAGTGATGTTACTTCTATAACGCATCTGTGATCTGTACAGGTGCTTCCTCGACAGTCACGCTTCCACTACTGAAGAGCGACGACTCTTTTAATGCTACCTCTACGTCAGGCCACCGCTAATGAACGGCGATGTCTCTTGCCGGTTCTATTTATATACTCGGCGGGCGCACACCATCTCTATTAGAAATAAACTTGTAGTGTTCTCACTCAGGCTGCTTTACACTCCAGGCAGACTATGAAAACCTTTAGACTTTGTGGTATCTATGCCCGAAGCGTAGTGCCTGAGGTGCAACGAATCCGGCAGGGTAAGGAAAACACAACTGGAATAGAGGCCGTATTATTGGTAGGTATCGACGACAGTCTGGCACATGAGGTAAATAATTACAGGCAGGTAGTATGGTACCCAAGGACGACTTGGAGGACCAACGGTTGTCGGTAAGTCGCGTCGCGTGGTGTAGCGGCGCCGTCGAGGTGGCGATGAAGGCCGTGAGGCTACCGCTTGCTGAGCAGCCGAGACTAGTGAATGTCGGAGTCGCTGCATGGAGAGTCGCAGGGAGAAGTCTTGTGTGAGCCGTTGCAGTGAGGAGATCGTTGGAAGACTTGTGTGAGCCGTTGCAGTGAGGAGGCTCGCAGGAAGAAGACTTGTGTGAATGTCAGGGTTCCTGCGAGTGCACTGTGCGAACTGAACTGCTTGGCTTGGCTTGGCGATGCTTATAGAGAAGACGGAAAGAAAGTTTGACACAGAGTGTGTCGGGAAGAGAAGGGGTGAAGCGGAAAAGGATAGGTAGGAAAACGATAGAGATGCGCTTTGCGCATATGATGCTAGTGTTGAGGGTATTTTTTGTAGGTAGTTTAAGGGTGGTAGAAGTTAATTACCCGTCAGGGCTTTGTATGGGTGGATCTTTAGTTAGTAGGCATCATTAGTACCGGACGTGGGTGGGTAGGCTTGCCGTATTGGTTAAGTCTCCTTTATCACAAAATATTCGCTTGAGTCGGTGCTGGTCAGTCGAGTCTGTCCGTCCGTCCGTCGTTAGAGTCGTGTTAAGTGTATTTTGGTCTCGGTTGGGGTGCGAGTGTTTTCATTTTTGAGCTCCGGAATTGTTTGTGCGGTATTTGCGGAGTGTCTTGCGGGAATGTGAGTTGTAAGTAGAGTTGTGGGTGCGTGTCGTGAATATTTTGCCAGATTCTTTTTGCGTGTTTGTGGAGTGTAATGTTGATTGGTTGCAAGTTTGCTCAGCGATGTAGTTGTGCAGAGGTGTTGAAATCTTGCCATTCTGAATTTGTTATGTATCTCGTGGCTCGGTTTTGTACGCGCTGGAGTGTTGAGATAGATGTTGGTGGAAGTGTGTGTAGGGGAATGGCTGGGTAGATTGTCCCGCCGTCCGACCAAACGGCGCAACTTCTAGAATTAACTAGCTCCAAAGAACATACTCTTGCCAACTGGCCTTAAGAAGGTCAGGGAACACTGCAAGAAAACGCTTTTTATGACAAAGGGAACAAAAAATAGGAGGCTCACCTGAAGTTCTTCGAAGAAAGTGTTTTCAGGCGAAACCTTCTTCAATATAGCCGGCTGTCTAGGGCAAAATGCCCCCGGAAGCAGGGGTCGGAACCGGTCAGGCAGAGCGCGCATAAGCACATACGCTCACGACCGAGTCTGGTCGAGATCTGACGTGGCGAGCCAGGCGCAGCTCTCACGTCATCTTGCGCAAATCCGTCGATAGGGGTTCGGATTCGACAAGAAGATAAGATGATCAAATTATTCATGTTCACTATGTTAGTTTCCAGGAAAAGTGAAGCACTCCCACCATTGCCCTGCTTTGTCATAAATTAGCAGCGTTTTACTGTTAAGGCTCATTTTAAGGTAACAAAGCCTTAGTCCCTTATTATGCAAGATGTTGGGTAACTTGCAGGACTTAAGTAACGAGCAATGGCTGGATTTGCGACACAATCCCGGCAAAGAAAAGAAACGGAGTTTTCTTAAGAAACTTCCGTTACACAAACATTTACATATTAAAGTTACCTTCCAGCTAAAGCATGGTAAGGATTTTTATACATTTTATGCGCATTTAAAGTTTAATATTAGATAATTAGGAAAGGAAATTATAAATGACCTTTCTTGATCAAGTATGCCAGCTTACTACGTTGCCGGCTCGCTGCATGCCTTTTAGGCCGGGCAGCAGACGCAGCTTCGGGTTCCTCGGACTGAGCCGAGGAGTCCGATTCAGAAGAGACAGAAGAAGACGAAGAAGAATAATGCTGACCTCTAGGGCGCTCAAGAGAAACAGAGCTACCCGCATGAGAAAAAGAACTCTCGGGAGGCTCGAGACGAGGATGGAACTCCTCATTCGAACTCCCGTCTGCACTTTCCCACCCCTCCTCTGAAGCAGTAGTAGAAATAGACAATTCCAGAGGGTATAGTAGAGAAATTTTAACGGCAGTTTCAGAGTTGTCAGCTTTAACTATTCTAACAACACGGACCTTGCCATCGCGTCCAGGCATCAGAGCGATGATACGAACTAAGGTCCAAAAAGGTCTAGGTCTTACAGGATGCCTAAGTAGGACAACCTGACCCACAGATAAAAACTTATTATTAAGAGGGAGAGTTTTAAGCGGATAAGGACCGCGCAAAGAAAGCAGATATTGAGTGTACCAAAGCTCCTGGAACTTGGCAACCATCACGTCGCGCCGCTCTAGGGCTGAGAGCAAATGCTCCCGGCGCTCACCGTCTTCGGTCTCCAAGTCCGGAATCTCATCAGAAAGGGTTAAAGAATTAGAGGTAGGGTACAGTTGAAGGAATTGTATAGGCATGATAGGCAAGATCGTGTCCCCTGTCTCAGTGTAAGAAAGAGGACGCCGATTGAGATTAAGGGTGGTATCGGAAATAGCAGTGAGGAAGGTAGAATACGGATAGGTACTGCGACCAAAAAGTTTATACAAGCAATCCTTAATGGATTTGAACAAACGCTCTCAGATCGCTCCAAATTGAGGACTATAAATCGGGATAGTCTTAAATTTAACGTTGAAGGTGCGAAAACGATCTTCAAACAAAGAAGAAGTTAAAACTTCCGACAGAAGATCAGGAGCCGCTAAGAAAGTCCTAGCGTTATCGGAATAGACAGTATTAGGGACGCCCTTATCGTTTGTGAAACGAATAAAGGCGAAACAAAATTCTTCCAACGTCATTGAAGGAAGAAGCTCAATATGAATGGCTCGGGTCTGAAAACAAGTGAATAATAAAAGGTATACCTTTTGTTTATAACCAAAAGGATCTAATACCCAGAAATGGGCAGAAAAGTCCATTCCCGTTGTGGCGAAAGGTCTTACAAAGTTTACACGAGTGTCAGGTAAAGCAGGAGGATCAGGATAGGAGAAGTTTTTAGCGTTTATCTTTTTGCAAATTGTGCACTTAGATAACACGTTACGAACAACACGCTTACAGCGCGGTATCAAATAACCGTCCAGTTTGAGCTTCTGCACGGTGGTGTCAATACCTTGATGGTTTAAACATTTATGCGTATGCAAGATTAACAGATTGGTCAAATGCGAAGAACTAGCCAACAGAATCGGATTTCTAGTATTGTAATCCAACTCTTCAGAGGCAACAATACGGCTACTAGATCTGACTAAACCGTGAGAGTCAAGAAAAAGATTAAATGATCTAACTAGCAGAGGCGGACGAGGACTTTTGTTAATCAAGGCCTCAATCTCGTCTGCGAAATGCGTTTTTTGCATAGTAGAAATAAGATATAGAAAGGCTCGCAGTTTAGCCTCACCCCCATCTGCACGCCTAAAGATAGCGACAGCTCTAAATACTTTCTCCATAGTACCCAATAGCTTGGGATAGGAGGAAAATCGTTCAAGCTCCACAATCGAAGCTTGACGTGGGGGATTAATATTAACTGCAATACATGCATCTAAAACAAATTGGTGCGGAATGCAACCCAAGTGTCCCTTGGGCCATTTATCTTTACTTTCTCTTATCCGAGAAGGACCTTCTAACCATAACATTTTATTCTGTAAAAACTTAGCAGCTTTAACACCACGTGTCAGCATGTCTGCCACGTTAAATACAGTAGGAACATACTCATAGCTGAAAGAAGCCGAAGTTTTACATTCTAATGTTTTACGCATATCTTCTAAGTCTTTAAGTCTATTGCTTACAAACACATTTTTTCGTGGAGGTTTACCGCTCAACAACCAAGCTAATGTGATCTGGGAGTCCGTCAACAAAACTACGCTCGAAACCTTATAAGGGAAATTAACGTCACACATCAGAGATACAAGACATTGATAGGCAAGAAATACGGCCAAAAGTTCAAGAGAAGGAAGAGTTCTTTGGCGAGGAGGCGAAACCTTAACTTTAGAGAACAGAAGCGTACTGCGTCCTTCTTGGACACCATAAATACAAGTGCCAAAGGCGCTAGCACTAGCGTCACAAAACACTACAAGTTTAACATTTTTAGTTTTGTCTAAATTCATTCTAGGGAACTCGAAATTACTCAACTCAGAAAACTCAAGACAATAATCATGCCAGTCCTTACGTAACTCGTCTGGAACATCTTGATCCCATCCTAGTCTCAGAGGCGTTAACTTTCGTAAAATGAGCTTACTCCGTACAGAAAAAGGAAGCAAAACCCCTAATGGGTCATACAAAGACGCAACTTCAGACAGTATGCTCCGACGCGTTTTACAGGAAGAATCCGAACTTTTTACGGACAGAGAAAGAAGATCAGAGGAAGAATTATAATTGTACCCCAACACTCTGGAGTGCACTTCGGCACTACAAAGAGCAGGGTCAATTTGCGAAAGAAGTTCAGAATTATTGGATTGCCATTTGCGCAACGGAAACCCACTCTCTTCAAAGGCTCGGTTAGCGCGTTGAAAAGTGCTAAACGTAAGCTCAGGACTATTAGAGGTAAAGACTAAGTTATCGACGTACAGCTTATTGGCCATAACGTCTCGAATTACTAGATCAGTTAAAGTGGCAGCATGAAGTTTAAGAAGATAGTTCAGAATATAGGGAGATGCAACGAACCCGAACAACAGAGTCGTGTATCGAAAGTATTGAAATTTACCGTCCTTGTAAAGGACGAAGCTGAATTGGTTACGGTCAAATTCACAGGCTAATTTTACCTGAAGGAAAGCTTTAAAAATGTCAGAAAGTAAGACTATGGAGTTAGCACGAAAATACACCAAGAGACCCAACAAATTGTTCATAAGATTTGGACCTACATACGAGGCTTCGTTTAGACTTGGTAACTTTCCTATTTTCAGAGAACAGTTAAAGACAGGGCGAATTTTAGAGGTCTCGGCGTGCTCCCGCACGACAGGTCGGTGAGGAATCCATTTGTGCACTCGCACGTCCAAAGTTTTGAAAGGCAAAGGTTCTATTATTCCTAATTCGAGTTGCTCAAGGAAAACATCATTATACTCCTTCTCAATCCCCCTTCGAGCATTATCAGCTGCAACTTTACGAGCAAGAAACCTCGCGAGCCCGAAACTATGGGGAACTTTAGATAATAAATTTCGATTCCATGGTAACCGAATAGAATACTTGCCTTCCGCATAAGTGACACTACTTTTGAAATCCTCTAATTCCTTGTCATACTCTTCCTCTTTCGAGGGCACCCCTATGAGTTCTAAGTCTAATAGTTTATCGAGACCTGCCTGTACATCACAGCTCTCGGTAACGTCCAACACGGAAGAACATACTTTAGGAGAGTCAAAAAAGGTCCTCAGAGTATTTCGGTAACGGTTTAGGTTTAGTTTACATTTAGACTTGTTTCTTTTAGATTTCGGTTTAGTTGAGAAAGCAGAAAAAGAAGAAGAAGGAATTTTACTCAAATGAGTGTTAGCAACCTTGACAACAGAAGTTGATGAGCAACTGTTTATTGTCTCGGTTTTAGAGGCAACAACAGGAGAAAGAGAGGACTTATAACACTTAAAGTCCCCGAAAGGTAGAAACCCATTAGAAACACGCATGACCTTATAATCGGCAATGCGTTGTAATTCAAGGACTTTAAATGCTTGAAGAGCATCGACACCTAAAATGCCATTAACTTGAATATTATCCTCAACTATTTCCGGAAAGGAAGTGGATAGAGGAAACTTAGTTTTAAACTGAGCAATTTTAGCTTGCAGACCCTTAATCCCCATTTGAAGGTTCAAGTTCTGCATAGCAAAGACATCAAGCTCGTACTTCTCACTGTCTGGAAGCACGAGTTCAAAGTTTATTTGCTTACCCCTTAACGGGACAGAAGCTCCTACAGTGTTAACAGTAAGTTTCTGTAAATCAACTGTAGCACAATCAGGGATAACAGTAGCTAAGTCGATTAGCGACTTCTGACTACCTGTATCGATCAAGAAATTAATTCTCTTAACTACCCCGCAACACTTAGTAGAAAGAGCTACAATAGGGCACATCCGAAGACGTGCTTTTAACCGTCATGAGGAGGCGGTAGCAAGGGTAGAAAATGCTACAAATTTAGGACACATAGGACTAACGTGGTTGTTAGCCTTACATAAAGAACAAGAAAATGGGAGACCCTTAATTTTTGCAGGGCACTCGGAAATTACATGTTTGCCCCTCAGACAAACTGTACATAATTGTAACTCACCTACTCGTTTCACGCGCTTTGCATGCGTATCAAATTTCTTACAAGAAAAGGACGAGTGGCCAGTTAAATTACAAAAGCGACAAACCTTAACACTGGGCAACTTATCGAGCACAGGAGAAGGTTTAGTTTTATCCCTAACTTCAGCTCGGGTAATTCCCCCCACCCTCTCATTTCGGAAGGGAAGAGATGGTTTAGGTTTATGATAATTTTTAGTTTCAAGAAGAGAAAGCACTTGATGTGCATTCTCAAACATTTCTAATGAAAAGAAACTCGCTTTAAAATAGCGAAGGAGTTCCAAGAGAAAGAAGTCAGGGAGTTTAGTTTTAATGATAGAAGAAAATAGTAGGTTGCCAGACTTCTCGCTACAGAAGTCTAACCCCAACTTAGATAGCTCGAGTAGCCGAAACTTGACCTTAGAGAGAAAGTTCCCTATTTCGGCCAAGCTCTGGACACTAGGACAGCTGATTAACTATCAAGAGCCATAGAAATAAGTTTATCAGCATTTAGAAAATCTTGCTTGAGTAAAGCCCAAGCAGATCTGAAACTAGACTCTTCATTAGGAAGACCTTCAACAAGACTTAGAGCCCTCCCATGAAGCTGATTTTTTAGAAAGATAAATTTCTGTCCCTCACTCATACTAGGATAAGCTTGAAGGGCATTAAGGAAAGACTCTTGAAAATGAAGGAAAGCAAAGGGACAGCCCTCATTGTCGCTAAACTTCTTTAACGTCAACTGAGGGGCTCTAAAGATATTCAAAGGAACATCAGAAACTGAAGCCTTAGAAGGCTCAGAAGTAGGAGCGGTATCACTGAAGTTTGACACCTGGGAAGTAGGAATAGAATTTTTAATTTCAGACAAAAGCTCTATCACCTGCACCTCATACTCGGCACGCCTAGTAAGTTCCTCATCAGACACTTCACTAATATCAGAAGGAATAGTAGAGGACAGTTGCCTATAGGACTGTAAAAGGCCACTCAACTGAGGAACGGCTTCCAGACGGAAAGATAGGTCACAACCAGGAGACAGAACTTTCTTCCGAATAGCAGTTATACTACACTTCAAACCCCGCAATTTTATGCCTAGGGCTGCAGCATTATTATTGTCACACATTTTTATAAGAAATGCACTTATCAGGCTTATCAGGAAAACTTTTATCTAAAATATAGGTCTACACTTATCAAGTGGACAGATTACATCCCTTTAGAAAACATAAAAAAAACTAATAATGCAGAAAAATACACAAAAATTCAATTACCCCACCAAGCACTTCTAAGTTTCACAACATTTTTTTTGTTTACATTTAGACTTTACACGAATTTAAAAAATTAGCCTTAAATATCTTTAGGCTTTAAACTTACACAAATTAATGAGAGTGAACCTAAAAAGTTTAGACAAGGTAAACAAAGGCTAGTACCTTTAAATGGAAGGCTAGCAACAACCACCCTGCCTAAAAAATACAACAAAGGTATCACTCAAAGCAACTTAAAACTAGTGAGATCCAACCGCCGAACCCCGGCTATCCGGACAGCACAGCTATAGCATAATTTAATGAAAAACTTTTTTTTTATTATTTATTAGTTTATAAGGAGGAAAATTTATTAAAAAAGGAAATGAAAATTTGCAAGAAGAGAAAAAAATAGGTACCAGGATTTTATCCTGTCGAATTCCAGCCAAGCTCTAACGTCAAAGCACGGAAAAAGCCGGCTGAATAGACGTTTTAATTAAAACTGCTTTCAGCAGCGTTGAGAGAATTTATGTTCTTTAAAATGAAAAGTGATTTCAATTTCAAAAGAAGCTGAAGAGTTTAACTTTGAAAAGATGTGAAGATAATTATCCCTTCAAAAAGAAGGAAGAATTTATCTTCGAAAAGGGAAACGATAATTATCGTCAAAAAAGCTGAAGAAATTTAACTTTGAAAAGATTGAAACTTTATCTTCGAAAAAAGGAAGAAATACTTTCTTCGAAAAAAGAAGTATGTCCCGCCGTCCGACCAAACGGCGCAACTTCTAGAATTAACTAGTTCCAAAGGACATACTCTTGCCAACTGGCCTTAAGAAGGTCAGGGAACACTGCAAGAAAACGCTTTTTATGACAAAGGGAACAAAAAATAGGAGGCTCACCTGAAGTTCTTCGAAGAAAGTGTTTTCAGGCGAAACCTTCTTCAATATAGCCGGCTGTCTAGGGCAAAATGCCCCCGGAAGCAGGGGTCGGAACCGGTCAGGCAGAGCGCGCATAAGCACATACGCTCACGACCGAGTCTGGTCGAGATCTGACGTGGCGAGCCAGGCGCAGCTCTCACGTCATCTTGCGCAAATCCGTCGATAGGGGTTCGGATTCGACAAGAAGATAAGATGAACAAATTATTCATGTTCACGATGTTAGTTTCCAGGAAAAGTGAAGCACTCCCACCATTGCCCTGCTTTGTCATAAATTAGCAGCGTTTTACTATTAAGGCTCATTTTAAGGTAACAAAGCCTTAGTCCCTTATTATGCAAAATGTTGGGTAACTTGCAGGACTTAAGTAACGAGCAATGGCTGGATTTGCGACAAGATGAGAGTGGATCTTACTAGACCTATGTTGAGTTGGCGTTTTACTTCTAGGTTCAGGTGTTTGAATCGGTAAAGGCGTGAGAGGTTTTGGTGTGCTAATGCTGTTCGTTGTCTGGTGTGGGGTGCATATCCAGATGTGCTGATTGTGAGTCCCAGAACTTTGCCTGAGTTTATGTAAGGGTGTGTGGTGTTGTTGATGTGCACTGTTGGGTGTTTGCGACGGCTGATGGCGATTATTTTGAATTTGTTTGCATTGGTTTGGATTTTCCATTTTCGTTCGTAATCGTTGATTTGGGCGATGTCTAGTGTTGTTAGAAGAGCTGCCATGTTATATGAATGGTTATGGGATGTAATTTGTGTGATGTCGTCTGCGAAAGCTGTGTAGTCAGTATTGGGTATTGGTGGGGGAAGGTCGTGTGTGAAGTAGTTGAACAGTGTTGGGGAGAGGACTGCTCCCTGGGGGACACCTGACTTGATGGAAAAGGGTGGGCCAGTGTAGTTTGCGATTCGTATGGCTGCGGTGCGGTTAGTGATAAAGCTATACAGGATTTTTGTGAATAGGGAGTGAATTTGTAGCTGTGACAGTTTGAATTTGAGTCCTGTGTGCCAGACTTTGTCGAAGGCCTTGCTTACATCTCGTAGAATGATGTCTGTTTTGTTTCTCTGTGTTTGTTTAATGTGGAGAGTCTCGTGTAGCGTGGCAAGTGCGGTTTGTGTACCTCTTCCGTGGCGAAATCCGTGTTGGCGGCTGTTGTTGATGGTTAGGTGGTCTGTTAGCCTGTAGGGGAATATTTTGTCTAGGAGCTTAGCGTGGGTGTCTAGTAGGGAGATGGGGCGGTAATTTTGCACCTCGTGTTGGGAAGTGGAGGGCTTCGGTAAAAAGATCATTATTGCGTGTTTCAGTTTGTTTGAGAAATAACCCGCTGAGAGGGCGTTGTTATATATGTTCAGAAGGTACTGGAGCATGTTTTGCGTTAAGTGTTTAAGGTGGTGTGTGGTTATTTTAGTTGGTCCTGGAGCTTTTTGAGAAAACGTCCGAAGTGCGTTTTTGAGTTCTTCGATTGTGATTGCTGGGTAGTGGAAATTGTGAAGGCGGGAAGTGTCTCCTGTCTCGTGTGGTTCGTTTTGAGGAGCGATGTCGTTCATTTGTGTTTCTATGGTGTGTATGTGTTCAGCGTCGAAATCGTTGTTGGGTTCATCAATACTTGAGTATATGTTCGACCTGTGTTGTCGGAACAAAGGTTCCTTGGATTGTGGTGAGTGGTAAAAGATGCCTCCTTCTTTAATCTAGGGGGTGCTTTGTTTTTTATTGTTGCCTGACATACGTTTGATGGCGGACCAGAATTGTTTGGGATTGTCCATCTTTTTGATGTTAGCGATAGTGTTGTTCCATGTCGCCGAGTAGATACGTTAATATGCAGTTTTTATCTGTTGTCTGAGGCTGAGGAGTTCTCTGTATAGGTGGGGTGAGTGGGCGTGTCGTTGGAGATGGTCGTAAATGTGTTTGTGTCTCGTTTGAAGGACGAGTATGGCATGAGTGGGTTTGATGCCTGGTGTGGTTCTGTGTGTGATAGTTGGGATAGATTGGTTGGAGGCTTCGTTGATGTGGGTTTCCCATGTGATTAGGTGGTTGTCTATGTCCTCTAGTGTAGGGCTTAGGTCCTGCGGTATTGTGTGTTCAGCGAGAAGGTTGCGGTATAGTTCCCAGTTTGCATTGTGGAAGGAGGGTCGTGGGTAGATGGGAATTTGCATGGGGTTGGCTGATATTATGGCTATGATGGGGATGTGGTCGGAAGGTGTTAGTGGACCTGGTTCGAGTATGATGTTGTGGAATGTTTGCGTGTTTGTTAGTACGATGTCTGGGCTAGTACAAGCGCGATGAGTGATTATCGTGGGGAAATTAGGGCCTATGTGGAGACATTTGTTCCTGTCTATTAGTGAGTGGACTTGTCTCCCCTTCCTGTTTGCGTATGTGTATCCAAAGGTGGGGTGTATGGCATTCATGTCGGCTAGGAGGTAAGTGGGTTTTTTTCGGTTGTTGAGATCTAACTTCAGTATATATATTTATTATATATACTGGAGCTCGATCGCTCTACAAAGGCGGTTAACACACGAACATAGAAAACGGGACGGAAGCAATTTAATGGGCGACTGCGACAGCTCATATATAATAATAAATATATATACTGAAGTTGGATCTCAACACACCCCCTCCAACTGAAGTATTCCATCCCACTATGCATCAATTCACATAGTAATCAATTAGAGCTAACATTTCAACGTTCAGATCTTTCATTGAACATTGAACAGCAGAAAAAACAAAAACAAAAAATCATCAGTGTAGATCAACAGATTACACTGAGCACGATACAAAAAATATAACGCCCAATAATGCATAGTCCGCAATAGCGTTAAGAGTATTGTACTCAAGAAAGTTCTACCTTTTCTTGCAATTGGTGTACACAAAGCTAAACTAGAAACATGTCAGACACAGTAACTTAGAATTAAACACACACTTTGAACTTGAGCAACGACTGTCTAGTAACAGGCTTTGTGAACATGTCAGCCATGTTTTCCTCTGAAGGAACAAAGCTCAAAACTGCTTTATTGTCTTGAATAATTGCTCGAATGAAATGAAATCTTATGTCTATATGCTTCGAGCGTTGATGATGAACAGGGTTTTTGGCTAGGTCGATAGCACCTTTATTATCAACAGAAATTTCAACAGGTTCATCATATCCAACCATATCACATAGTAGCTGTTTGAGAAAAATTTCCTCCTGCACAGCCTAAGTCAGGGAAACATACTCAGCTTCGCAGCTTGAAAGAGCAACAATATTTTGTTTCTTGGACTTCCAAGATATCAGTGAACTGTTGCTAGATGACTTAAACACATATCCTGATATGCTCTTCCGGTCAGAGGATCCACCCCAGTCAGAGTCAGAGAAACCAGTAATTTGCACGGGGTTCTCGGATTTCACAAATTTCAAACCAAATGAAATAGTACCTTTAAGATACTTCAACACAATTTCAGATGGGCATTTGTTGGACAAGTTAAATGTTGCGACAGTAATGTAACAACATAGCAAATATCAGGCGTAGTACAAGTCATCAAGTAGATCAGGCTGCCAACTATCTCACGGAACAGTTTTGGATCGCACAAATTCCTAGAATCAGAGCTTACATCAAGCTTGTTGGCACTGGGATCACATGGAATAGACTTAGGCTTACAATCAGACATCCTAAATTTTGACCAAATTTTCTCAACATACTTTGACTGCTTCATCTCAATTGAGTCATGCTTCACATCAAATTCAATGCCTAGAAAACATGAAATTTGTCCAAGATCTTTCATTTTGAATTTATTTGACAACGAACACTTTACTTCACGCAATACAACAGCGTTAGAAGAGGCCAAAATTAAGAACAAAATTTTGTTCAACAAGAAAATGATACAAAAGTTTGTTCCAGTTACGGCCACTTTGCTCTAAGCCATACAAAGATTTTTTGAGTTTGCAGACTAACTTCTCTCCATTTTTGTCAAGTTCAACAAATCTCTCAGGCTGTTCTACAAAAACATCACAGTCTATTTTTGCATGAAGAAAAGCAGTGCACACATCCATCTGGTGCACAATGTACGACTTTTGCACAGCAATATCCATCAGCATTCTAACAGAAGTTAGACGTGCTGTTGGAGAAGAGGTTTCTGTGAAGTCTACATCAGCTACTTGGGAATATCCCTTGGCTACATAACGTGCTTTGAAAGTTTCCTGATCATTGGGACCTGATTTAACACTATAAACCCATCGTCCGGCATTCGTCCCCCAATAACAGATCTATCTTTTGGCTTTTCAGCAAGTTCGTACGTCTCATTATCGGCTAGTGCAGCCATCTCATTGGTCATTGCCTGTTTCCACTCAACAGAATCTGGGGATGAAATTGCCTCAGTGTAAGACTTAGGGATACTGCTCACTCTGTGGCAATAATCAACAAAATTATTAGTGATATCCAATTCATCTGGATCAACATAGTCCTTTAAATAAGCTGGGGGCTTCTTTTCTCTCAAATGAAATCTTCTAGTAGGCTTTGCATCTGAAAGAGTTTCATTTTGAATCACTTCTGGGACAGTCCCAGGTTTCAACTCAGCCTCAGCCTTGTCAGCCTTCTCACTTTGTTTCAGCTCAGCAGGGTTATCTACAGCAATGAACTCATCCTCACCCACCACATTTCTAGAAATTTTATCACAGAATGTGACACATCTGACTCTTTTTATTTGACAAGTTTCAGGGAAATAAATCATGTAAGCAGGGCTGCACGGGTCATATCCCACAAAAATACCTGCTCTGACCTAGGGTCAAGCTTTCCTGGGTTTTGAACCATGGCAAAACATTTTGAACCAAAAATGTGCATATTGGAAAGGTCAGGTTTCTTTCCCGTGAACATCTCAAAAGGAGTTTTGCCTGTCCTTTTGTTGAAACACCTATTTCTAATGTGAGCAGCTGTTCTGACAGCATGATTCCACAATTCTTTTGGCAAATTTGCATGTAGCAACAAACACCTAGCCATCTCAAACAATGATCTCCAAGATCTCTCAGCAGTCCCATTCTGATGGGGAGAGTACGGAGCTGAAAATTCATGCTATATTTTGTTCTCCGTGACAACAGCTTTGAACAAGTTTGAGGAATACTCTGTGCCGTTATCTGCTCTTAGACGCTTTACAGAGCCAAATGGAGCAGAATCAGCCAAGAATTTTTAAATGCCCCAACAGTGTCACTTTTACTTTTGAGGAAATACACAAAAATGAGGCCTGAAAAGTCATCCACAAAACATGACATACATGGAATTCTTGAAAGAAGTAGGGCTTATAGGTCCAGCTAGGTCACTATGGACTAGCTCTAAAGGTTTCCTTGATTTTTCATCAGGGTCTCTGCTCCTATACTGACACATTTTACCCTGGCCACAGATCTCACAATCGAAATTATGCCTGTTGGTAATTTTCATTCCTTTAGTTATACCTTCTAGGCTCAACACATCTTTTACATTACAATGCCCAAGAATATTGTGCCACTCCTCCAGAGTGTGTTCACCAACAGCATTAATAGAATCAACAGAGCTTACAGAATTTAAATAATACAGCTTACCACATTTTTTAATATTAAACGCATTCCCATCTGAAGTAAACAACTTTGAACCATTTTGATTGAAATTAAATGATGCACCCTGATCAATAGCAGCCTGGAGAGAGAAAATATTCTGCTTAAAACTAGGAATACAAAGAACATTTTTTAAAAGAACATTGTGTTTCCTATTTTTGGCATCAGTCAAGGTAATTTGCGCATCACCCTTACAATCTACAATATTGTTCATTCTAGAACCATCAGCTAATTCAATGAAATGCTTACTAGGAACAAAACTTTTATCTAAAGATACAAACTTAGATTTATCACAAATAATGTGAGCAGTAGCTCCACAGTCCACCAGTAACTTTGCACTGTCCACAACAGAAGCACTTTCTGAGTCTGTTGATACTCTAAGACAATAAGAGCTTTTCACATCTTTGCTCTCAGTGGCCATCGCTTTCGCGGTATCTTTTCTTCGGCAAAAATTAGTATCATGAGATGCACTTTTACAAATAGAACTGTCACGAAATGAGGACGCGGCTGGTGCCTCATCCACATTCGTAGTGAGGAATCGAAACCTCATAGTGAAAGAGGAAAAGGAAAACACAGAGCGGAAAAACACAGAAGGAGGATATGCAGAGCAGGTGGAAAATACAGACAAATAACTACTGATCTGCTCACCCACACCAATACCTCAGTTCAACACGGGAAATGAAACACTCAGTTAATGGTGCATTATTGATTACTTTATTTTAAGTTAACTAATGAACACGTGATTGGCATGAGACATTCTCGGCAAGCAAAGAAATTTGCGACACACAATATTAGCGAAAGTTACTGGCGCGCGTACCTTGTCACGCCAACACAACACACCAGCAAGAAACATATCCTACACAATCCTAGGCAATCGCAGCGCGCGCGGAAGAAAAAAGCACAGTCACCTATGGCCTATTATCCATGATTTCTCTTGATCGTTCCGAACGAAGCGTTTCAAAGGCATAACCCCGAGCTCCTCTTAAATTTCAGAGAGCCTGAACATTTTCTAAGCTCTATTGCTTGCATGACTTCCCTCTCAGTGTGACTGGTAGGCAGTAGGCCCTGGCACTTCAGCTTGGTGAGCGCCATATGGTCAGGTTGCTCTGCAACCCGGAGTTGCTTAGCCCACATCGTTGAAAATTCCAAGCCGCTGAATTCACCCAATCCCTCCTGGGAACAAGGAGCATCTTAAGTGACTAGTTTCGTTTAAGTCTTTATTCCCTGTGATACACCTACTTCAAATAGACTTGATCTAATTTTACTCCCTTTAATCCCCAAAACCATTTCAAATCATACTAAAACAAACATTCATTTTCCCTCTGAATGTATATCGAAGACGAAGTACATTAATTCCAAAACTTTCTACTTGCCACACTCTAGTCTTTCCCCACATTAAAGTGAAACTCTAAACACGAGAACAATTCGAGGATAATTTATGTGAAAACCCAAAGAGCAAATTCCAATATTAGCAATGAAAATTACTGCGCCGCATTTAGACAACAACTTCAATTGCAATAAAATTGTCAACCATTTCTACTTGAATCACTCCACACAAATTTAATAAGCTGCATGAGATTAGGATTCCCTTCACTTTTCTTACAAAGAACAAAGAACAATATCTCACCTCCCCATTGAAGAACTCGTATCCCTACATCCTGCACTGAGTCAGTAAATCGGCGAAATAGACCAGCTCGCAAATTCTCTGCGTATTTATGGTCCCCTCGAACAAGGGACGCGCATCGGCTAAGCGGAATGCGCGCGAAAATCCTCGCCCTGTAATTGGTTCGTTCTTAAGCGTCACCTCACTATACTGGCGTGTCTCTTACTTCACAATATTGCTACGCATATATCTCTAAATTAAACCCAGAAAACCTTTGATTTCCTGACGCGTAGGCACTTAAATTTTAAACCCACTATTTCCTGTGCTATGAATTTTAGTTGCCCTCGTATTATTATGTATGCAATTTAGCGCACTAGCTTTTCAATCCAGCCTCTACCCCCCCCTATACGTACTCCTCCTTGCTCCTGATGTACGTACGTACGTCACACCTTCCTATGGCCCTCGGCCCGCATAGCGTCGACCTGCCGGTTGTCGCACCTATTCTCTCTACGTATATATATAACTTTTGTTGAATATATCGTCACATCCCCGCGCCCTTCGTAAAAATTTGAGCCAATGCAGTTGGTTCAAATTTTCCTATGAAAATATTAAATTCTTATCAGCTGCAGATGCCAAATTTTCAATTAATTCAGTGGAACGCTACCCTTGACACCGTGTATCACACAAGCTTTAAAATTCCATCCGTACAATGAAAACATACATGGACACACAAAAAGGAATGAAAACGCACACGACATCATATTATCAAGACACCCTACCAAAGACCACAATGCTCTTGGGAACCGCATCTGTCTCATATACTCTTACATACTCAAAACGAAGAAAACTAGCATCCGCTATGTATAATATTCCATATGCAAGACGAAGGAGACTCTCATCTGTTACAAATAATAGACGCACAACGACATCGATTAAAAAAAATCGAACATTATCCGCTTGATTTCTCTTCATAAAATTCAGTCACATAAGCAGAGAAAAGAAAACACAATGCAATCAATTAATACAGCGAACTTTGCACAAGGACATAGACATAGTAAATCATCCTTTCACTTGGCATTCACGTTAAAGATCTCAAAGTGAAATAAAGTTTACTCTTGAAATTTTTTATTCTCGATGAATATCATTGATCACTTCCAAGTTATTTCTGCACAAGTCTTTCGGGGGGTACCCCTGGGTCTCAGGTGATCAAAATATGGCAATGCTCCAAAAATTTTCATCCTGCGTGTAGTCCATCACTCCTGTGGTATTATCAGCGACTCGCGTTAATACGCGTATGATTCCTTTGGGTGGGCTCGTCAGCCTGTCTCCTCGATGAAAGTTGATCATATATAATTACCTACAAAGCCATCAGGTTAGGACAACTCATTTCCCGCCGGCTGGAATTGCAGTCAAGACCCCTGTGGTTCGCATATATTGAATCTCTATTGACATTTAAAATCTACCCTCGGGGGCAGAAGTTATCCATGAGATTCCCTAAGTACAGCATTCAATTGGCATCGAATAGCGACAAGTTTAAATATTTATTATTCAATAGTGTCGCCTGACCGTTCATTACTGCACACAAATATATATTTCGTAATACAAGTAAAAACACATTCTAGCATTCTAGCGACATTGCAAATGGGCCCCGATTTTTTTTTTTCGATGCCTTTCGATCACAGGACTACTAAAATAAATAAAAAAACACATTTAATTTCACATACATAATGACTTGCAGATTGCCAAGAGATCTACCCACTGGGCCGAAATCTTGTACCCGAGAACAAGTACACAAATACATGTAATATTATGACGTTGGTCAGACGTGTGTCGTACTCTGCTGCATACAGCCTTTCAGACTTTGACGTTGATTAGACTTGCGTCATACTCTGCTGTACACATCATTTCCGACAATCCGACCAACACACACACAAAAATTTAGGAAGTGTTAAGTATATGCATTGTAAACATCAACCTGATCCCAGCCCCTAGACTGTACTCTTCACCTTCATTCATCTCTCTAGATGAGAGGTACTCCGTCTTCACTTAATCAACAAATTTTCTGTATATACAACGTTCGGGTTAGCAGAATTATATGGAATCCGTTGATTTAACGGCAATGTTTGTGTCTTAGAAGCTACGTGTAATTTGCATATCCTTCAGTTTGGAGTATTTAAACATTCAGTTTCCTCAATCACTACCGGTGCGGAGAGTCAGCAAATTTTTACGTTCACACCAGATCGTATTAAGTACTAAAGTCAAAGCTCCAATTATGAAACCCGGGCATAGTATCAACTGCCTATTGTTTCCTTTAAAAGATGGAAGTTGTGATGCACTTGCAGAAAAACCCAGACATTGATCTCGTTCCCTTCGCCAGTGGACAGTCCTTGAAACACAATCGGTAAGTTTACCACCCACAACCACTTGCTTGGATATGCACAAGTAGGTTAGTTATGAGTAGGCAAAACAAACAGTCACATTCGGTAATTAAATCACAGTTCCTATGTTAACCCCCCACAGTCAATGCTCACCAGGCGAAAAGCAAGAAAATTCCTGATGACACACATGATAGGTTAGGGAATTAGGAACCATTCTTACACTATAAATATAATACTTAGAGTAAATGAAAACATCCTAGCACAGTCAAATCACGGGATCAGCTCAGCCAGAACATGAGGCAAAAGACACCGAGCGAACCCCCTTGAATTTCAGCGACCAGGAAACAATTTTCATTTGCAACTTAAATAACTACTCAATATGTTTTTGAATTATTTACAAATATTCATGCGTTGACCCGAGAATTTATATTTTCTATATGCTGCCTAGTTGTACCACTCGACGTCTGATCTATCGACCAACACAATCCTAGCAACACAATTTTATTATTTGCTCTGCTCCTTTCAAAAAACTTATACACAGGGTATGGCACGCAGAACACTTTTCAAATTTTATAACTCGTAAAGGGCAAAGCAAAAAAAACGAGTCACAATTATTTCAAGTAAAATCCCGGCCATTTAAATTTACGTACATATTTTCAAATTTTACTCATCATCAATGCTACTTTTATTATAACCTATTGCGCTATCACATTCTCTACAGCTCGGACGCTGCCTCACTCTTCACCTACTGACACAGACAACGAGTACCCTAGTACCCGAGATCACTTTTATGACCCTTGCGTAGAACGAGTTGTAAAATACGTACACACCCTCAGCTTCATTCGCAGTTACACACACTCAGTTACATCCTACTATCAGCCTCACAGAAACAAAGATATCGCTGTAAAATATTTTTGCCTGCTCAAGCTGATATGAAACACTACATGGACACATTACACTACATGTATAGGAATGGTCACTTGGAAACAGTATAACACAAATACAGGGCATTAATTCATTTTCCCAATTGCATTCCCGTCAATTTTAGATTCCTCTAAATTTTTCAATGTAGATAAAAATCGCAGCGTGTTCTTCATTAAAATAAGCACTAAATGTAATTAAGACTCCTTCCTCATCTCGAGATAGATCAATGAGACAAGAAAATCCTACATTTACTCGTCAATGCACGGTGGACATTCTTGTTAAAGTTTTATTTTCTTTTAACGTAATTTTTATTTATAATTTTCTGTGAAGGAGCAATACTTCTACTGCAATTCAATTTGGTAATTCATCATTAGCAAGAAGTATCTCGTTTCTCCAACCACCATACCAGATAGATTTAATTTCTATCTCAACAAAATTAAATTAGTTTATCAATCAAGTTCTGCAACAAAATATTTGATGACTTTTAATTTCTTGAGAAATTCTGTTGACTTTGCCAGATGAATAATTAGCATCTCGTTTTCGATACTAATGCTTTGGAATTATTAAGCTTTAAAGAAAATTTTGTAAGTTTCATGTATCTAAATGACAATTTCACAAGTTGTCAACCGTGCAATAGACGTTAACCTACACTAAGGCACTAAAATTAAGCTTTGAGCAGCACAAGCAACACTCTAAAATGCTGTCACATGACTTGTGAAAATTTACATTCCCATGTCACTGATTCGCGCGCTCCTACTTAGATCTATTTTCCATGTCTATTTTAATACTTCTGCAGCCAAATGCCGCCTAATACTACTTTAAGATGCCTAATACTACTTTAAGATTGACATATGTAATTATCCAAAAATATTTTGAAATTGTGCACGCAGCTCACTGTTAAGAAAGGTCTGTAGATAATCTCTTTCTATTTCAATGCCCAAATGCTACGTAATATCATCATCTAGTCTGAGAAGACACATTGCATTACTCACATAAAAAATTTGGCAAGCGGTACTGAACACAGTAGAGAAAAATAGTTTGAGTTAGACATGATGTACAATACGATTTTAGCAGCTATAATGTTCAACATAATTTCTCTACTTGTGCAAGGCTTCGACAGGCTATGTTTGCTCGACCCACGCTCTATACTCCTACGAGACCCGTCGTCTGCGGTATATTTTATTGCTCAGTAATTTCTTTGACTCTCATGCTCGCACAGTCACCTCACAATAGAATACAACGGAATATATTTTAAACAGATTCTTGTGCAATTCAGAAAGGTTACGTTAACACACATTTGCAAATGTATTACACTGAAAATATTTCTAAAATCATGTTCACTGTACGTTAATTAGTTTTCTTTTTAATCAACATGATTTGTGTTAGGTGGATGAATATAATTACTGCTCCTGGCTTGGGAACTTACAACGAGAAGTTGACAATATAAAAAGAGAGAAATGATTGACTTCACCGGCATGAGAGTTCACAAAAAAACAGTTTAGAATGCACATAAACAATAATTACACTTTGCAATGCATTGACTGAGACTCGGTATTAACTGCTCAAAAAGCTGCATTATTTTCACAGAAAAATTGCATGACGCGCATATATTATCTACCGCCCGCCAGAATCCTGATATCACTTGAGCAAAATTCAATTTCTGTTTTTCAACATTTAGAGAGAGCAAATTCAATTTCTGTTTTTCAACATTTAGAGAAGATCCAAAAAAAATCACTGCTTGAAAAATACTGGTCACACTGAAACACACTGCTTTACACATGCTCTCACTTAGCATTATTCACTGAGCCATTGCAAGCTTATGCCACTCAAACCTAACTTATGTGCGCGCTGCTGATGCCTCTACACTTCAAACTTGAATTTTATGGAGCCAGCTATGGAATGCGCTCACAGACCGTCCAGCCCCCTTTAACATGAAGAAAGAAACCGCAAGCTCGCAGCTGATGCTTTGCCGGCCTCTACACTCAGATTCACTGCAGCTCTAGAGTGCTCGACTGGCTTTGAAGAATCACTTTGAATTAGACTCACTTTCTTTGAAGAATCACTTTGAGTTTTATTAAATTTTCATCAAACCGAAAGAATTACGACACAAAAAAATTTTTCCCATGTAAACCGAAGTGCCGGGTGGTAAGCAGAACAGTATATAATTAAATTCAGTTTGTTGGTGTCACGAAATGAGGACGCGGCTGGTGCCTCATCCACATTCTTAGTGAGGAATCGAAACCTCATAGTGAAAGAGGAAAAAGAAAACAGAGCGGAAAAACACAGAAGGAGGATATGCAGAGCAGGTGGAAAATACAGACAAATAACTATTGATCTGCTCACCCACACCAATACCTCAGTTCAACACGAGAAATGAAACACTCAGTTAATGGTGCATTATTGATTACTTTATTTTAAGTTAACTAATGAACACGTGATTGGCATGAGACATTCTCGGCAAGCAAAGAAATTTGCGACACACAATATTAGCGAAAGTCACTGGCGCGCGTACCTTGTCACGCCAACACAACACACCAGCAAGAAACATATCCTACACAATCCTAGGCAATCGCAGCGCGCGCGGAAGAAAAAAGCACAGTCACCTACAAATTTTTTTTACTGGAGATGTGTAAAATGATTAAGACTTATTTGGGTACGCTGATTTCAAAAATCATAACTGTTTTGCTGAATCACGTCAGGATTTTCAGTTACAGAAATATTCCCATTGCCTAGAAGTCAGGATTTCAATGAAATTTAGAAGTCTTTATGTGGAGTGGTGGAAGGAAAATCTTGGCTGGGTCAACAAGGGTGACATGTTTTACGTTGTATCGACCAGGTACATGCTCCTTCCGCTCTTTCCAATCTTTCTTCGTCCAGTGATTCTTGTCGTCTCTGCTATCATAGAGACAAAGGAAGCACATGTATTTTGTGTAGCCTGACTGCAGCCCTAACAGCAGCGCCACCACTTTCAAGTCTCCGCAGATGTGCCACTTGAAGTCATTGTACTTGATGGAATGAAGCAGCTGCCGCATAGTCTCATAGGTCTCTGTCATGCCGAACGCGTGAGCTAGTGGGACTGATGGTTTCTCGTTGCCATTGTGGAGCAAAACAGCCTTCAAGCTGTTCTTTCCTGAGTCGATGAAGAGGCGCCAGTCTGCAGGATCGTGATTACACCCAAGTTCTTTCAACAAACCGTTGATGTCACTGCAGAATGTTATCTTGTCTTCCATCTCAAAGAACTCAGCCATGTCTTTGTGACGTGCTCTGAACAAGGAAATCTTGGTGTTAGGTTCAAGTAGATTCCACTGCTGCAGCCTTGATCCAAGCAGCTCTGCTTTCGCCTTTGACAGCGAGAGATCTCTTACAAGATCATTCAAGTCTCCCTGGTTCAGAAGATGTGGTTCTTGAGTGTCGGGTTCAAAAGGTTCATCATCACCATCCTCTTCGCCACTGCTTACAGGTATGTTCGGATCAGCTGGAGGTGTCGGAACGGGGTTCTCGTCGTCATGAGGCACAGGTTTACGAGCAGAGACGCAGTAAGCGTACTTGATGTGACCTTTATTCTTCTTGTTGAAGCCGGCGGTGCTTGTGCAGCAGAAATAACAATCATCATGATGATTCTGTTGCTCACGCCATATCATGGGCACCGCAAATGGCATGCTCGCGCGCTTGCCCACCAACCACCGAGTCAAGCCTGTGTGGCAGCTTGTGCAGCATATGTGTGGTGCCCAGCTCTTTTCTTGGTTCCCCACCTTACACCCGAAGTAGTGAAAGTAGGCGGCCTTCATTTTCACTGCTGTAGATATACGTCGAAAGCAGACACAGACGCGCAGACGACACTGAAAGCAGAAAGAAGAGTATTTCTGTAACTGAAAATCCTGACGTGATACAGCAAAACGGTTATGATTTTTGAAATAAGCGTACCCGAATTAGTCTATATCAATTTACACATCTCCAGTAAAATTCTCTTGATCGTTCCGAACGAAGCGTTTCAAAGGCATAACCCCGAGCTCCTCTTAAATTTCAGAGAGCCTGAACATTTTCTAAGCTCTATTCCTTGCATGACTTCCCTCTCAGTGTGACTGGTAGGCAGTAGGCCCTGGCACTTCAGCTTGGTGAGCGCCATATGGTCAGGTTGCTCTGCAACCCGGAGTTGCTTAGCCCACATCGTTGAAAATTCCAAGCCGCTGAATTCACCCAATCCCTCCTGGGAACAAGGAGCATCTTAAGTGACTAGTTTCGTTTAAGTCTTTATTCCCTGTGATCCACCTACTTCAAATAGACTTGATCTAATTTTACTCCCTTTAATCCCCAAAACCATTTCAAATCATACTAAAACAAACATTCATTTTCCCTCTGAATGTATATCGAAGACGAAGTACATTAATTCCAAAACTTTTTACTTGCCACACTCTAGTCTTTCCCCACATTAAAGTGAAACTCTAAACACGAGAACAATTCGAGGATAATTTATGTGAAAACCCAAAGAGCAAATTCCAATATTAACAATGAAAATTACTGCGCCCCATCTAGACAACAACTTCAATTGCAATAAAATTGTCAACCATTTCTACTTGAATCACTCCACACAAATTTAATAAGCTGCATGAGATTAGGATTCCCTTCACTTTTCTTACAAAGAACAAAGAACAATATCTCACCTCGCCATTGAAGAACTCGTATCCCTACATCCTGCACTGAGTCAGTAAATCGGCGAAATAGGCCGGCTCGCAAACTCTCTGCGTTTTTATGGTCCCCTCGAACAAGGGACGCGCATCGGCTAAGCGGAATGCGCGCGAAAATCCTCGCCCTGTAATTGGTTCGTTCTTAAACGTCACCTCACTATACTGACGTGTCTCTTACTTCACAATATTGCTACGCATATATCTCTAAAATAAACCCAGAAAACCTTCGATTTCCTGACACGTAGGCACTTAAATTTTAAACCCACTATTTCCTGTGCTATGTATTTAAGTTGCCCTCGTATTATTATGTATGCAATTTAGCGCACTAGCTTTTCAATCCAGCCTCTACCCCCTATACGTACTCCTCCTTGCTCCTGATGTACGTACGTACGTCACACCTTCCTATGCCCCTCGGCCCGCATAGCGTCGACCTGCCGGTTGTCGCACCTATTCTCTCTACGTATAAATATAACTTTTGTTGAATATATCGTCACAGAACACCACCTATTTTTCTTTGCACTTTTGTAGTATTTACACTCAAATTTCTAGTGACCTGACTTACCACATAAGTAACAAGTAATTTTAGTGTCTTTCACTTTCATGACGCTTTCCTCACTTTCACTGTGGCCTTGCCGGGTATTCTTCGTTTCCTCTTCACTCTTGAGAGCCGATTTCAATTTCATGTAGTCCATTTCTTTACTGTCAATTTGCGTGATGACGGTAGAAAACGCGTTGTAGACAGCTGGCAATCCCCTGATAATCATGGCGATTATCAGTCCATCGCTGATACTCTCGCCGGCTTTCTTCAGGTAGGATGCAGTTGTCTCTGCCCGCAGCAAGTAATCGGTTACCGTCTCGCCATTTTTCATCTTCAGCGAGGCTAACGCACAATACAGAGAAATAATTCTCGGTTTACTGCTGCCGAGGTAATGATCACGCAGAATCTTCATGGATTTTCTTCCATCTCCATAGGCGTCTCTAATAATCAACGAGAGACTTTTATCGTCGAGCCTTTGTACAAGCTCGGAGAAAACTTTCTTATTCTTCTCAACATCCAGACTTGATTCTTCGTCCTCAAGGACGGCATCCAACGACTTCAAGTCTAGGTAGGCCCGAAATTTCACCTCCCACAACTCATACCTTTCATCATTGCCATCAAAAGTTAGGTTACTGGGCCCATAACCTGTTGGAATTTCTGTTGATAATAAAGGTGCTATCGACCTAGCCAAAAACCCTGTTCATCATCAACGCTCGAAGCATATAGACATAAGATTTCATTTCATTCGAGCAATTATTCAAGACAATAAAGCAGTTTTGAGCTTTGTTCCTTCAGAGGAAAACATGGCTGACATGTTCACAAAGCCTGTTACTAGACAGTCGTTGCTCAAGTTCAAAGTGTGTGTTTAATTCTAAGTTACTGTGTCTGACATGTTTCTAGTTAAGCTTTGTGTACACCAATTGCAAGAAAAGGTAGAACTTTCTTGAGAACAATACTCTTAACGCTATTGCGGACTATGCATTATTGGGCGTTATATTTTTTGTATCGTGCTCAGTGTAATCTGTTGATCTACACTGATGATTTTTTTTATGTTGTTTTTTCTGCTGTTCAATGTTCAATGAAAGATCTGAACGTTGAAATGTTAGCTCTTATTGATTACTATGTGAATTGATGCATAGTGGGATGGAATACTTCAGTTGGAGGGGGTGTGTTGAGATCCAACTTCAGTATATATATTTATTATTATATACGAGTTGTCGCAGTCGCCCATTAAATTGCTTCCGTCCCGTTTTCTATGTCCGTGTGTCAACCGCCTTTGTAGAGCGATCGAGCTCCTTCTTCTTGTTCTTGCCGCCGTACCCGATGGACGTACAGTACATGTAGTTCCTAGATTACCAACTGTGTTTCTCTACCCCACTCTCATACTTATAATCGTTGTCGTACTCCATCATTCCAAGATGGAAAGAGGCCTCTCTGGTCCAACATCGGTTGAAGAGAGTGTGCATGTCGATGTAGTTTATGTAATCAATGCGTGGAGGTATGTAGGTTGTGGCAAGTGTGATTGGGCCTTGTGGTGTTTCTACTGTGATGGCCAACATATCTGTGTGGAAGATATCGTGAAGCTTGAATGGGAGGTCTTTGCGAATTACTATTGCTACTCCTGCGTGATTTTCATTTGCTTTGTTTTTGGTATATGTGTTGTAATTCCAAATTTTAATGGGGGTGTCGTTTCGCATGCAGTGCGAGTTTAGCAGAATTACGTGTGGATTGTATTGTCGGTAGATGTTGCACAGGGCGATTTGATTATTTTGCCAGTGTTGGACGTTGTGTTGGATGACGGTTAGTGTTTTGTTCATATTGTGTGTATCCATTATGGAGTCGAGTGTTTGGGTTTCTTGTGTGGGGTGTCAGGTTTTGAGCATGTGTTCATCATGTCGAAATGTTCGTGTGGGAGTGTGGCTATGGGTTCGTCTTCGAGGTTGAATTGGCCGTCAATGATTTCTTTCCAGATTTTGTCCGGGTGTGGCTGTGCGACGGCGATTTTGAGGCCAGGGGTTTTGCGGATAGTTCTTTCACTATCTGATCATTGGTGGGTTTGCTTGGAATATGCCGTGGGTGCGTGTCGCGGCGGTAGAGTGTAAGCTGGATTGTGTCGTCGTGTGCAGAGGATTCTTCCGAGGAGGGCTTTCTCTTTTTTTTCCGGTGTTTTGTTTTCTTCTTCGGGCTGGACTGCATTCTCCAATTTTCTTTCAAGTTGTCGTCGCTGGTTTCGTCCTAGGTTGAGTTCTCTTCTGTTGAGTGGTGGCTTGTGTCCATTTCGTCTTCGTTGGGGTCAGTGCTTGCTTGTTTTGCGGGTGCCTCCGTTGTGTCTGCTTGGGGTAGTTTTTCAGGTTGCACGAACATGTTGAAGATTTTTCGGGAGTCGCGATCAGGGAACTTGGTGTTCACGTCATAATTGTCTTTGAGGGATTTCGATAGGGTTGATCCGAAATCCCCTCCTTGTGTGAGGCTTGCGATGTGCGCCTCAATGATGATAGCGGCCAGTTTTATATGCATCTCGCTGGTGAGTGTGACTGTATGTTCTGTTTTTGCCGTTTGTTGGAAGGCCGTTTTTGCGATTTCGATGTATGTGCTCTTGGTTTGGTCTGTTACTTGTTTTTGGAGTTCGTCGTTCTTCTTGCGGATAGCTTCTTTCCTGTATGGGCAAGAAGCTGCGATGGTGCGGTGGTTTCCTTGGCAGTTGAGGCACTTCTTGTATGGTGAATTGCACTGTTGGAAGGTGTGGCCGTGTGCAGCGCATTCAGAGCAGTTGGTGTCTTAGCAGTGCATTGATGTGTGGAGTGGTCCTCAATTTTGTAGCATTTGAAGCAGATCCGTAGGTGAGTGTATTTTTCAAGTTCCATTTGCGATGGTGTGAGCGTTGTGTTGAACATGAGGAGCCCATTCTGGAGAGCGCGTTGTGTCGTGGCAGTGTCGGTGAAGGTTATTTTTATTACGTGGGTGAAGTGTTTGATTTTGTTTATTTCCGTGATTTTTGCCCATTGTTGTACTCGTGTTATTTCTTCTTGAATTTCTTGCGGTTGGCGTTGGCCAATGCTGCTGTCCAATTGTCTTATGAAGATCGTTCTTTTGGCTCGAAGATCTGGGGGGATGATGGGTGTCAGATTTATTTTCTGGAAGTGTTTGGTGGCTTTGTCTGATGTCAGTTTATCAATTTCAGTGATGTCATCAGTTATGGCGTAGAATCCACTTGAGTTGCTGGTGAGTCGTATGAGAGGGGCTTCCAGGTGTTTGAATGTAGTTTCAAAGACTTGTTGTCGGTCTGTTTGTAGCCTGGGGTCGATCTTGTGGAGTTGGACTTTGTAGGTAGTGTTGGATTTTTTGGCAGGCTGTGCTGAGATGGTTGTGGTAGTTTGCTTGGTCGTTTGTGGTTGAGTGCTGTTGCCAAGGGTGGCGTTGGTGTTGGTGTTATGTTGCATAGTGTTAGGTCTTATATGGGTGGGTGTTGGCAGTATGGCGCGGGAAGACTGGCTATAGCCAGCTCTCCATGTACCTCGACTTCCTTGGTGAGGAAACATGGTGTTAGTCCTAAGTGTTGGTGTATAGTCTCAGGCGTCGGGTTAGTCCGGAAGGCGGCTGGTGCCCTACTTGTACCCGCTCCCCCTCTACTATAATGGGGTTTGCCCAGATGGTCTGGGGCCTTTCGGTACACCAGACTCTACTACCTTCCGGCGACGCTCAACGGTCGGTAAACGTAAGAGCGAATTAAGAAAAGGCTACTCACACTAGCTTGAGAGGCTAGGGCTCGGCAAGCGAGGTAGGAAGTCGGCTGCTGTTGTGAAATCTTGGTAGTGAGAAGGTCGATGCTGAAGATTAGATGCTTCTGTAGTATCTTGGAATTTCAGCAAGATATAAGGTTTTCTGTACAGAACTTGAAGATCGATTTGCCTAGCCGTAAACCAGGCAAGAAGAGGATAGCAAAACGAACAGCAGGACTACTGGTATTGTACTGATCTCTAGTTCACACAGCTTGCTCTTAAGTCTAGTTCGAACAATGAGCTTCCGCCCGGCAGTGCGGGCGCTTCCGACCTATCCGGCGCTCGTAAATACCAGGCGCGCATCGTCTGTTCCGCCGGAATCTCTATCTATACATGTGACCGTGCCGAGCGAGCGAGACTCATAAATCTCTGCAGCCGGAACCTCCATAAATACCACAAGAGCGTCAATATGCAACAACTTCCCTCCCTTTAGATGAATATGTGACAAAGGGAAGGAGGAACTCAACAACCTATTCGTATTACAGGTTTGGTTATTCTGCCTGATCTACGAGGTTCACTTTGCGCAGGAGAGCTGTTAACAGGCTGAAAAGCAGGAGTCTCTGCTGCTCCACTCCCGGCAGATTCCAAACTACTGTGCAACAGCTGATTTGAATGTCTCTTCCAGATTACATTTAATGCTAATATTTGAACATGAAAGATATTAACAGCAACTTTACTAACAATAATTCCCTTCAACCACTTGGGACCATTTCTTAAATTCAGAGCGAGAACATGATCCCCGACATCAAATTGAGTTACATACATAGGCTTAGACCTGGACACAGAAAATTTAGGATGAACTCTATCTTTGGAAGTAACAAATTTACGATTGTTCAGCGCAACAGAGAGAACAATTTTTGTAACACTATGCGGAATACAATGCGATTGAAAAAATGCTTTTGCTAGACGGAATTTGAACGATTCGGAAGAAGATAGTTTTTTAAACAAGTCTTTAATGACTCTTACCCCCCTCTCAGCTTGACCATTGCTTGCTGGAGAGTAGGGCGGAGGTGTCAGGTGCTCAATGCCGTTGGAAATAAGAAAATCTTTGAAGTCTTGAGATGAAAAGTTAGAAGCATTGTCACTTACGAGCACATCACACAGCCCGTTTCTGCTGAAAATCATTCTCAACGCATCGACAGAATCTGACACACTCGTGGATGGTAACACTTCACATTCAATATATTTAGATAGTGCATCTACAGCAATGAAAACAATTTTATTCTCGTAGAAAAAATGATCGACATGAATGCGTTCAAAAGGACGAGAAGGAGTAGGCCATTCTACATTTCTAGACTTAGGTTTTGCTCGATTTAATTGACATTGGGGACAACATTTTACGATGTCTTCAATAGTTTTGTCCATTCCGGGAAACCAAATAACAGATCTGGCCAACGATTTCATGCCACAAATGCCAGGATGTCCATCATGAAATGTTTCAAGGACTAAACTACGCAGTGACTTGGGAATAAAAACCCGTTCTTTATAAAGTATGCAACCCTTCATGATGGTCATCTGAGGTAGCAGGTTCTTAAATTTTGAAAAATTGGGATCAGGTTTAGGAGGCATGCCAAACTTTATGTATTGTTTAGGTTGGCATAGTTCGCTATCCATGTCAGTATGAGTTTTTATATTTTCACACGTGACAGGAGTTTTATCAAGAGTGTTCAGAGCAAAAATCATTTCGTACGGTTCTAGCTCCCTTACAGTCGTAGGTAGTGGCAGCCTACTGAGACAATCGCTATTTACGTTACATTTGCCTTTCGAATATCTGAAAACATAGTCAAACTGGGAGAGTCTAAGAGCCCATCTCTGAATTCGAGCGGAACAGTTGAGAGGTACACCCTTGTCATGTGCAAAAAGTTTACAAAGAGGTTTCTGATCATTATGGATAATGAACTTAGCACAAAGTAGAAATTTATTGAATTTCTCCACGCCAAAAACCACACTAAGGCTCTCCCTTTCAATGTTAGAGTAGTTTTGTTCCGCACTATTCAGAGATCTCGAAGCAAATTGAACCGGACACCAATCATGAGAAGGACTAACGCGTTGCATGAGTATGGCAGCAACTCCATAACCCGAACTATCAGTTTCAAGAAGAGTTTCATGGTTGGGATCAAACAACTTTAGAGGTTTATGCGAACGAAAGATGTTCTTAATTTTCTGGACACTCTCGTCCTGTTCTGGAGTCCACCGGAACTGTACATTTTTCTTAAGCAGCGAATACAGAGGATACATGACATTAGAAAAGTTGGGTACAAAACGACTATAGAAGTTACACAATCCGATGAAAGCTTGCAACTGTTTGAGGTTTTTAGGAACAGGAGCATTGAGAATAGCTTCTACTTTCTCAGAGTTAGGGTGAACACCCTTGTTATCGAAAACGTACCCTAGATAAGACACACGATCAGTTAGAAAGGCACATTTAGACAGATTTAGGCAAATTCCCGCGTTTTCCAGGACAGACAGGACCCTGTCAAGAACTTCCAAATGAGCATCATATGACGAGGTCAAAATGAGGAGGTCATCCTGGTACACAATGATATTATCGATGCCAGAAAGAGTCCTATTCATGAATGCTTGAAAAATGCCAGGGCTTGCACGTAGACCATAGGGTAAGTAATTGTACATAAATAGACCTTCAGAGGTGTTAATGGTCGTAACTTTCTTTGATTCTTCGTCCAACGGAATTTGCAAAAACGCGTTAGACAAATCAATTTTTGAGAAAAACTTAGCGTCTCCGACTTGAGAAATGACATCATCAATAACAGGTAGTACAGATTGAACTGGATTCAGAAAATTGTTAATGGAAGCTGAAAAATCTCCACAGATTCTCACACTGCCGTCAGACTTTAGAACATTAACAGTAGGAGATGCCCATTGGCTATCATACACTTTTGTGATTTTGCCCATACTCTGCAAGCGTTCCAGTTCGGTTTTGACAGAGTCTCTTAGTCTTACAGGAACCGGGCGTGCTTAAAAAAACCAAAGGAACGGCATTAGGCAACACATCAAGATGAACTGTCTCTTTAACGTTAGACTGTGAATCAGATGATAAGTATTCGTCATATTTTAACGACAACTTTTTCGGCAAACTATGACAATCCGTTTTATTTATGGAATCGTATTTGTCAGGAATGACAATGTCTACGTTTAGTTTAGAACAAATATCTCGCCCAAGTAAGTTGATTCTATCATCCTCCACAATGAGAAACTTATGATTAAAACTTACATTTTGGTACATAACCGTTACTGAAGCTTGACCAAGCAGGTTTACCGAGACACCACTGTACCCGAGAATTTTGCTGCATGTAGGATTTACCACAGCACCAACTCTGATTGCATCTCTTTTACGTATAGTTGACACGGCACTGCCGTTATCCAACAAGAATTCAACAGGTTTACTATTTAGGTTGCATGCAATCATAGTGGGCTCTTTAGTGACGGGAATTACAGTGGTGTTTACTCTAAAAAATTAGAATCACTTGGGGAATAATCAGAACACTCATGTAGATGATTACCGTCACCACTTTCGTTCCCAGGTTTTTGCCAAACAGCTTCGTTCTTCTGTAGAGGCATCCGTGAATTCTTCATTAACACGTCTTCTCTTCCGACGATGCCACAGCAACCGCTTCTTCCCGACTGCACTGTGTAAGTGCGAGCTGCGTCAGATTCTCCTCGTGTAGGTCCCCTTCGTGTAGGCATAGCAGGATGAGGCCGAGCTGCAGTTGTAGATTTGCAAACCTTAGAAATGTGGCCTAATTTTCCACATGTGTGACATTTCAATTTCAAAGCATAGCAATTCTTTGCAAGATGCTTTTGCTTGGTTCCGCAGCGAATGCATATGTAGTTCGGCGGGAGTTTTTCTGTAGTGAAATACGATGTAGATGAATCCTCCCGAATAATATCTTGAGCGTCGGAGCTTAATTGTTCGATAAGTTTTGCGTTTTCAACGCATTCGTTGAAGGACTTGCTATCGCACTTCTGTAGAACCGCGCTGAGAATTTGCGCTGAGTGTAGCCCAGCCCCGAAGGCATCTCTTAATAAACGATCACGACAGCAATTACCATAATTGCATGCAGATGCTAAGTCATTTAACGTTTTAGCATAACTTTCTATGGATTCATTAGCACCTTGTTTTCTATTTAGAAATGTAACCGATGCACCGACGATGGATTTTTTAATTTCAAATTGTTGTGTTAATTTTTCTTCAAGTTCTTCATATGTAGCCTCAGTAAGTAACGTAGGTTTAATTCTTCGTTGTAGATCAGTAATTATGTTTACAGGCAAAGCTTTGATTAGAATACTAGCTTTTTTACCGCCATTATTTCCTGCTTTCTGAAGAGCGTCTGCACTTCGTACTTTCCAGCGTTCCAAGAATTCACTCACTGTTTCTACTTCCACGTCGAACGGAGGACAGCTGACTGAAGAATATGCCATCTTAATTTCAGAGCACTTTTAAAGTTCAAATTCACTTCGCAAGTTCGAAGCCTCGTTGCCAATTGTAGTATCTTGGAATTTCAGCAAGATATAAGGTTTTCTGTACAGAACTTGAAGATCGATTTGCCTAGCCGTAAACCAGGCAAGAAGAGGATAGCAAAACGAACAGCAGGACTACTGGTATTGTACTGATCTCTAGTTCACACAGCTTGCTCTTAAGTCTAGTTCGAACAATGAGCTTCCGCCCGGCAGTGCGGGCGCTTCCGACCTATCCGGCGCTCGTAAATACCAGGCGCGCATCGTCTGTTCCGCCGGAATCTCTATCTATACATGTGACCGTGCCGAGCGAGCGAGACTCATAAATCTCTGCAGCCGGAACCTCCATAAATACCACAAGAGCGTCAATATACAACAGCTTCTAAGATGGTTTTCACTGGTAAACTCACTGAACTGCGCTTAGCGCGCAGCTCCCTACATAGGCCTGGTGGCGGCCACACTGAACCGAGCTAGCCTCTAGTTAGCCGGCTCGGGGTGGCACTTTTGAAACAGTTGAGGCTGAGCTAAGCGTACGTGAGTGTTCCGAGGTGTAGCCTGGCTGCTCGGTGCGCGCGCCTTGTAGAGGCTCGGTCCGCCACCCCAGCGCCAGATTTCAGCGCTGATTGGTCGTTTAGTAGGATCACTTCGAGGCTGTGAGGTGGCGCTTATGAGCTTGTGTGGTGGTGAGCGCGCACAGCTAGATGAAACCACCACAAACTGTTTTTATTTTTTTTTTCATGGATTACGTTTCAGTTTTGTATTCATTCCCAACTAATGACAAATGTATACGCATACCAGAGTCAACCATCTGTGTGCCTGTGCGTGACTGCCTGTGTGCGACTGCCTGTGTGCCTGTGCGTAACTGCCTGTGTGCCTGTGCGTGACTGCCTGTGTGCCTGTGCGTAACTGCCTGTGTGCCTGTGCGTAACTGCCTGTGTGCCTGTGCGTGACTACCTGTGTGCCTGTGCGTGACTGCCTGTGTGCCTGTGCGTGACTGCCTGTGTGCCTGTGCGTGACTGCCTGTGTGCATGTGCGTGACAGTCTGTGTGCCTGTGCGTGGTTACTTATTCGCTAGTATAACAACCAGAAGTGTGAGAGGTATCCAGAAGTTCACAGTCTTCATTTTAATAAAGACCAGTGACCTAACACAGGGCAGTACCAGGGAAAGCTCAGAGGGAGCTCCTCTACATCGGTAGCATAAACTGGTGAGGCAAACAAACGGAGTGGCAAGTGAATACAGCGCCTCGTTAAATAAAGGCGTATATAATTTATTTTATGATCTAAAATCCAAATTTTATGGCGTATATTACGCGTAAATTTTCCATTTTTTAATCATTACTCGACTGAACAAATGAAAACACCGATAGTCATTATGTTTCAAGAAAAAGAAAAGAAAAACGTTTATTTGCCAAGTTGCCACATGAGATACATGTCAACATATTGGGTTTTAAAAAGTTTCTTAATATAGGACGTCCTATATTAAGGTCAAATTAGGTTGCACGACTCGACATAGCTTCATAATGAAGGTAGTCTTTGCTATTACCTTCATTTTAAAGCGATAGCCATGAGTAATACGTTATGTTTCAAATTCTAAATAATGTCAACAATATTTGTGATATCTGAGGCGTTATTAAACCTCATTAAAGCACAAAACTTTTGTGCATGAAACTGATAGATACGTTGCTGTCCTAATCCTCTCTTCAAATTTTGTGCACAAAAGAGAAGTTAAAGCAAGGGAAAACTTTTGCAGTGTGAGGGTGTGTGTGATGCTTCTTTCAATACTAGGGTTCGAGTCCCGGTGCTGGATGGCGATTTTCTCTGTTGGGTATAGGGGAAAAATTCCAAGCACAATAACCCACTCTACCCACGTGTCTGAAATGGGTACCGGTCTTGACCGGGGGAAAGCGTCATGGCGTCCTGGTGTTAGTTATAAGGCATTTGAAAATCCAATGTACAAGGTGATATGTATCAGGCTTGAAATTGGAAATAAAGCATCCGTAGATGCCGATGTTTTTTTTCTGAATCTACAACGCTGGAATTGGCAGAGCTTCACTTCCCTCCAGTTTTGTTTGCAAGAGCTGGAACTCGGGCGATGTAGTCAAATGTAGCGATTTACTCATACTCTTGTTTGTGGAAATATGTATTTGGCTTTATGATTGTGTCACACCCACAGCTGGTCCAACAATATTGGTCATACTTTAGTTCCTAGTTATGAATATATAAATTTCATAAACGTTTTGCATCCACAGCTGGACCACCAATACATTTCTTCGAAAAAATCGGTTCCTGAGCAAATTTTATTCAATATCATTTTAGGAAACATGTTTATTTGTTCAATCATTGAACTGAGAGAGATATATTTCTGTTTGGCATCAAAGATTCCTGTATTTTAATCGAAAAAAAGTCAGCAAACTTTTTGAAAAATTGTTTTTCATTTGTACGTAGACATCGGAGAAAGATTAACGCTATAGGCTAACTTTTCTAGAACAAAACACGGATAATAGTTACAATTCAATAATAATCAATAAATTGCATTTGAGCGTGAAGTATGGAATTTAATTAACCTTCTTGCAAATAGAACAGAAAAACTGTTGAAACCTTTATTGTAGCACCTTGAATGTATATGTGTATAATACTGATAATGTTACAGTGCTCTTGTGTTAGAATGTGTTTAGACAGTACTCTGCGTTGAGAACTGAGCTCATGGTTCTTGTGGAACTGAGCTCATGGTTCTCGGGCTTGGCTGGAGCCCACTCCACCACTAACCGTCGTGATGTAGACTTACTGTGTCCTGCTGTGTGTTACTGTCAATATACAAATACCAAGTGTCTCGCTTTACTTAACCTAACTTCAATAGGTTATGGGCCCAGACAACCTTCCAAGAAACAATTTCAAGTGAGGTTATCCTAAGTCCCGAAGCGAAAAACAGCCCGGGACAGCGAGAACAGACATTGGTGATCTGTTAGTACAGTGTGAGACAGAAACAGTGAAAGAGAAAGAAACATGGCAGGCTCCGTAAGCGAAAGTGCTAAGAACTGCCTCACGGCTCTTAATGATAAAAACTATCCTACGTGGAAGCTGCAAATGAAGATGGTCTTAATGAAAGAAAAGTTGTGGAACTTGGTTCGAGGAACGGAAACCATGCCACAGACTACGGACGAGACTGCTCGAAGGAAATTTGAAGAAAGACGTGACAGTGCACTTGCAACAATTGTGCTTGGTGTCGAAACGAGTCAACTGTATTTATTGGGTGATCCTACTGACCCTGTGCAACTGTGGCACAAAATTGAAGATACATTCCAAAAGAAAACTTGGTCTAACAAGTTCAGACTACGCAAAAGACTCTACAACATGAAACTAAAAGAAGACCAAGACTTACAAACTCATCTCAAAGCATTTGTCGAAATATTTGAGTCATTGAGTGTGATTGATGACGCTGTTGATGAAGAAAGTCGTGTAATGATCTTGCTGTCGTCACTTCCCGACCACTTCTCCACACTGGTGACTGCTCTGAAAGCTCACGAAAAACTACCATCATGGGATATTGTGACAGAGCGCCTTCTGAATGAAGAAGCAAAACTGAAAAACCAAAGCGCTTCAGACTTCAGTGAAAAATCCCTTGTGACCTCCAAATTGAAAAACTCAAGATGCTTCGAATGCGGAAAAATGGGACACCTACGCGCCAAGTGCTGGATCTATCAAGAAAAATTGAAGAAAGAAGATGGGAAACACACAGAAGACCAGAAAAATTTTGGTGCAGGTAAAACCAATTATATCAGTGCATTGTCTGTGATAAATATCAATAATTGTTGGGTAATAGATTCCGGAGCTACAGCACACATGTGTAATAACAGGAATGATTTTTCCTGTATGAATGAGCTATCTAGTCCAATTAACATTGAAGTTGGTGATGGTAGAAACTTGCAAGGTGTTGGTGTAGGTGATGTTGAAGTTATGGTGTTGTTGCCTAAAGGTCTAGTAGATACCTGTGTTGTTAAGAATGTCTTGTATGTACCTGGCTTAGCCTACAATTTACTATCTGTGCCTCAGATTACAGAAAGTGGAAACTTAGTTTACTTTGACGAAAGCTCATGTAAGATTGTAAATAAAGACTACAAACTAATTGCCTTAGGCAGAAAAGTAGGAAAATTGTATAAACTAAATTGCATCCTTAATTCAGCTGCTAAATGCATGAACGTTTCCTCTGATGAAATCCTGTGGCATAAACGATTCTGTCATCTAGGATTTAATAATCTTGAGAAATTAGCCACTAAGAATCTAGTTAAAGGTTTTGATTGTTCTGTGAGTGGAGATAACATTTTTTGTGAAAACTGTTGTGATGGTAAAAATCACAGGCTTCCGTTCCCCAAAACAAATCACAAAAGGGAACGCAAGCCCTTAGAACTAATTCACAGTGATGTGTGTGGCAAGCTTAATCCCATATCACATGGGAGTGGAAGGTATTTTGTAACCTTCATAGATGACCACTCCAGATATACTTGGGTGTACATTATCAAACATAAGAGTGATGTTTTTAAAGTGTTTCAGGAGTTCAAATCTCTGGTAGAAAATCACTATGATCACATAATTAAAATTCTGCGCTCCGATAACGGTGGGGAATACATCTCTAATGACTTTGAACAATTCCTAAAAAGGGAAGGAATTATCCATAAAAAACTGTGCCTAAGACACCTGAACAAAATGGAGTTGCAGAAAGGATGAATAGAACTCTCCTTGACTCTCTCAGAGCTATGCTGTCTGGTTCAAAGTTACCAAAATTATTCTGGGGTGAAGCTATATCAACTGCCGTGTATGTAAAAAATAGGAGCCCTGCTAGTGCATTGAATGATATGACTCCTTATCAAGCCCTTAATGGACACAAGCCCAATGTACAGCACCTCAGAACCTTTGGCTGCAGTGCGTACGCTCATGTCCCCAAAGACGAGAGGGAAAAACTTGATCCAAAATCTAAACCGTGTGTTCTTGTAGGATATGGAAGTGGATCCAAGGGATATCGTCTGTATGACAGAAGCAGCAGAAGGATATTTTTGAGTAGAGACGTTATGTTCAATGAATCTCAGCAGATGCCAATTGAAAAGGAGCCTTCAGAAGTAAATAATGGTAATTTTACTCTTCTTCCTCAAGCACCAGAACCAGAAGACTCTGAGGAAGGGGTGGAGCATAGACAGTCAGAGACTGGGATGGGGGGAGTGGAGCCTAGACAATCAGCCAGGTATCGACGGTCTCCTGATAGGTTTGGTGAATGGGTGTATTTAATGAAAAATGAGCTTGATATACCATCTTGTGTTCAAGAAGCACTCAGTGGACCAGAAGCAAAATTATGGGAGACAGCTATGGAGAATGAGTTGGAGTCTATAAATCAAAACAAAGTATGGTCTCTTGTAGAGTGTCCTAATGACAAAAAACCTATCAAATCAAAGTGGATCTTTAAAAGAAAAACCGGACCCGACAGAAGCATTTGCTCATACAAAGCTCGCCTTGTGGATCAGGGCTACTCACAAAAACATGGCACTGACTACGACGAGACCCTCAGTCCCGTGGTTCGATTTGAGTCTGTCAGGACAGTACTAGCTTTAGCTGCCAAATACTACATGCAAGTCCATCATATGGACGTTCCAACAGCCTTCCTAAATGGAGAACTGATTGAAGAACTTTACCTGGTTCAACCTGACGGTTTTATTGTCAAAGGAAAAGAAAATCTGGTGTGTAAACTACAAAAATCGCTCTACGGACTAAAACAAGCTCCTAAGTGTTGGAATACTACACTAGATAGCTATTTGAAGAAATTGGGTTTTGTACAATCTAAGAGTAATGCTTATATATACACTCGTGTTCAAGATGAGAAACTGTGTATTGTGGCGGTGTATGTAGACGATCTAATAATTGCTTCCGAGTCTGGTGACGAAATAAATCAAATAAAGATGAGTCTTTCTACCCAATACAAAATGAAGGACCTTGGTGTGCTGAGTTACTTCCTAGGTGTAAGTGTTGTACAATCTAAAAACAATGTTTTCTTAAATCAAACTGCTTACACTGAGGCTCTGTTGTCAAAATTTGGCTTTGATAATTGTAAACATGTTGTAACTCCCGCTGATGTAAATGTAAATCCGATGTGCTCCCCAAATGATGTCGAATTTGACCCTGCTACTTATCAAAGTGCTGTAGGTAGCCTTTTGTATTTGTCAACCAGAACTCGACCTGACATTGCATTCGCAGTGAATAATGTTGCTAAATACAGCTCTAAACCTCTTGAACAGCATTGGATGTGTGTTGAGAGAATATTCAGGTACCTGAGAGGCACCTCTAAACTAGTTATCTTGTATAGCAAATGTTCTGATACTTGCATTGGTTATTCAGATGCTGACTGGGCTGGTGATAAAAATGACCGCAAGTCTACCTCTGGTTACTGTTTCACCCTCAGTAATTCGGTAATTACGTGGAGATCTAACAAACAAACTTGTGTAGCCCTCTCAACGGCTGAAGCCGAATGCGTTGCTCTTGCGGTGCGGCTCAAGAGGCTGTCTGGTTGAAGCACTTACTCAGTGATCTAAATTTTGGTACTATGGAACCAATGGTTATAAACGAAGACAACCAGTCAGCCATCTGTCTTGCCAACAATCCCAAATATCATGGGAGGAGCAAGCACATCGATATTAAGTTTCACTATGTACAATATCTTGTAAGTAACAAAGATATAGACGTAGTGTATTGCCCTACCGACGAAATGCTTGCCGACATATTTACCAAGAACCTGCCGATAGAAAAGTTCTCTAGACTGAGAACGAAGTTAGGAATGGTCTTATCTGACACACATTCAATGTGAGAAGGAGTGTTGAAGCCTTTATTGTATCACCTTGAATGTATATGTGTATAATACTGATAATGTTACAGTGCTCTTGTGTTAGAATGTGTTTAGACAGTACTCTGCGTTGAGAACTGAGCTCATGGTTCTCGGGCTTGGCTGGAGCCCACTCCACCACTAACCGTCGTGATGTAGACTTACTGTGTCCTGCTGTGTGTTACTGTCAATATATAAATACCAAGTGTCTCGCTTTACTTAACCTAACTTCAATAAAAACAACACCCTCGGTAGGCAGAAGTCAAGCCGTTTGTGTCTTGTTGCGTCCTGGAGGCTTTATAGCTCGCCAAACGTTTTTGTTTTTAAGCTGAATTTCCTTTATTTTGAGGGCGTCACACCGTGAAGCTGGGCATATTTTGAGGGCATCACACCGTGAAGCTGGGCATATTCTGAGGGCGTCACACCGTGAAGCTGGGCATATTTTGAGGGCGTCACACCGTGAAGCTGGGCATATTTTGAGGGCGTCACACCGTGAAGCTGGGCATATTTTGAGGACATCACACCGTGAAGCTGGGCATATTTTGAGGGCATCACACCGTGAAGCTGGGCATTTTTTGAGGACATCACACCGTGAAGCTGGGCACATTTTGAGGACATCACACCGTGAAGCTGGGTATATTTTGAGGACATCACACCGTGAAGCTGGGCATATTTTGAGGACATCACACTGTGAAGCTAGGCATATTTTGAGGGCATCACACCGTGAAGCTGGGCATATTTTGAGGACATCACACCGTAAAGCTGGGCATATTTTGAGAGTTGTACAGAAAATTTAAAGGATTTCCTGCATTAGTTATACGTAACCTTTCTTCGCTCTTGAACTTACTTTCAAGGCTACGGTTGATTGATACTAAACTGCAAGTAAAACGTCAGAACCTGATATTAAGTTTAGTTACAGATAACTTATCAAATTCAATAATTTAACACTTTGACTGCGACGTGCGCCACCGGTTGTACACGGAGGTATATTTCACAATGTTGCTGAACGGCCAATAGTCACAAACTCAATTTTCAGAAAAAGTTAATAAAAGTTAAATGAAGGCACGATCCAGATCAAGTTTGGTATTTTCCAAATAGCTTACTACAATTGACATTAAATTTGAGTTTGGTGTTAAACTTAATATTTAGAGGTCGCAGTCAAAGAGTCAATAAGCAACAATTGGAACAACCTAGCGCTATCGGTGGCATGTCTTTGGTGTTTGAACTTTGGTCATCATTTCTCTGAGAACAGCGTCGTGAACGCCCCATTTGATTATTATTATTATTATTATATAAGAAATTAGAAGTTTTAGCCTCCCTTAACTACGACAAAGATGTTCCAAAAGAGGAAGGAGGAAGGTACCATTTAGTATGGAGTTGAGGGAACGCGGAATCTATGCACAAGGTGCACAGAAACTGTAAGGTAAGAAAGAAGTTAGTGAAACAAGAAAAAGTTGAAGAAGAAAGTAGTAGGCGCTGAAAAACAGGACAGCAGTGAACCGAAAAAAGATAGCCCGTAACAAGACAAAATCATATTCTATTTCAACAAAAAAGAAGCCTACCTAACCTTTAGCTGGGACCCTCACATAGTCCCAAAGCTGGGCGTTATCGCGATAAATTATCTCGATAACGATTTCGGGTTATCGGTTATCGGATAATTTTTTCCCCGAGTTATCGATTTATCGGTATCGCCGATACTTTTGGTTCCAAACTATCGATAATCGATAATTTCAGTTTTTCCCGCTGGGATTCGACGTGACGGGGCGAAACGAGTTCGGGACAGGAACTATACGTGTAGGATGTACGTGTTATGGTGTAATAAGGTTGGCCTCTTTTGTGGCCTTTTTGATCAAAAGTGTGGCCTCATGTGGACTGGGACGTCTGGCAACCCTGTGGGTGAGACCGTGACGACACGTATTCAGTTCGTATTCAAACATTTCGATTTGTTTTTTCTTTAAAATACCAATATCGTTATCGCTAGTATCGGAATTTTGGATTTATCGGTTATCGATTATCGGCGATAAATTTTTCGCCAATTATCGATTATCGGTTATCGACGATAAGGTTTTCGTTATCGATTTATCGGTTATCGCGATAACGTTTTTTCGTTATCGTGCCCACCACTGCATAGTCCCCCTGGGAGCGCCAATTCCCATAGATACAATAGTTGTATCCCCCTGAGGGTACGCACCATTTGAGCCAAACCAAAATTACCTCCCTAATTTTCTGGACGGGCAGAGCAAATCGCCTCTAACACTAATTCCTATTTAAAACAATTGATTTACCGACCACTCTCAAAGTACGACTTTCCTCCCATATATTTCAATTTCATATCCTGGCTACTACCAAATCAACATTTCTGACCACAGGGTCACTGAGTAGAAAGGTCCCAACCATTTGTTAAAGTTTGTTTAACAAAGTGCTTGTGAAGAATTGTATATTTTATCTCTATTTATATGACTTATCAAACTTACAATAACTCACCACGGGGAACATGTTGAGTCGTTCTCTCAACCATTTGTCCGATGTTTGACATGCTGTTGAGATGCCTAAATACTTTTATCAATGTGCTTAGAAATGTCAATACATGAAAGTTTCACGGAATGTTGCCACTTTTGGTTCGCGCGAACTAGGAAAAGATTTGCTATCTTACGGTAAGCTGCAATGAATTTTGGCATTCGTTCTGAACAACTGGAGGTCACGCGTGTCGAGCTATTATCGAAGGTTAATGAAACGTGCCAACCCGTGAAATAATTACTTCAATTCTTTGCTTGCCCATTGACATACAAATGTAATCATCGAAATAATTACAAAAACTACAAATGTATTACTACTGTATTTCAATTAAAATGAACACATATACGACATTAGAACAATACATGCATTATTTCTTCTGGTTGATATGAATAACTTGTACATGTATAGAATTCAGTAATGTTACTATCTCACTGCAATATTTTACCATGTCTACAGGAGCGTGTCGCAACTCATCCTTGTTCATGAACTGACGTCAATTTGCGGGAAGTTTTTGTCTCAGAATCCTCCTCAGGTTTTATTGTATTTAAAACCGGGAAATTTGCAGCGTACTTGATGTTTAGAAGCGAACTTTTTTGGAGTGCGTTTCCTAAGCTAAAAATTAGAAAACACACTACATACTATACTACTCGTGAAATGAAATGGAAATATTTTTACGTTGGTACAGTGACAGTTCGACGGTTTAGATAGTTCACTTCCAAAGAAGTTGTCGCATGGAATTCATTACAACGAATTTCAATTTTGAAACGGCTCAAATAAAAGACGAATCGTATGAAGTAGACATAAGTAGTATTAGGGGGTTGAATGCTTGATTGACATATTAGAAATAAATATCTTTTCCCTCGGATTTCTTTACTTACACACCACGACTGGAAGCCTATCAATACTACTAAATAATGCCTTAGCGCAGTCCCCTCTTTAAAGAGTACATTGAAGTACATTGACTGACTGCATCCCTCTATTCGAGAGGCGGGTATCCCTCTATTCGACGGGCGCTCCAGATACGTTAGTTTTCAACACTGACACGCACATTTCTCCGCCAATTTTAGAGGTATATTTCTGAGGTTTGTTGCATTTGAAATCATAATGTGTTTTCTAAAATGACTAGGGGTTTTATTTCGGAAATTTTTTGTTAATTTTTTTACGTAGATTTATCACTTCAATAGGTTATACTGAACAAAATTATTAATCAAGACATTCGTTTCAAAACCCCCGAATTTTACAGAGCTAGAGCAATGCGGTTTGTTTCATTTGAAAGTGAAAGGTGTGAGCTAAAATTTTTACGGCGTTGATTTACAAAAGATTTACGTGAAACTTTTTCCGTAGACTTTTTACCCTATAATTAGAACTTTTATTTTACGTTTTAAAAAAAAATATAAATTCGGAATGAATTCAAATTCAAATAACGGCCCATAAGAATTTTGAAGCATACATTCTACTTTCAAATGCAACAAACCGCATTGCTCTAGCTTTGTAAATTTCGGATATTTTGAAACGAATGTTATGCATATTTATATATTTTTTCAATTATCATGAATCACTAATTTTCTATGCCCTAATGCAAAAAAACTTGTTTAAGAAAAGTTTTAGGAATCTAGAGATCTAGTAGTCTGCAAATTTTCACAGACGTAAGTCCAATAGAAAAAAATCTACGGTTGAAAATCCATTTGGGGGCCGATCGGTGGAAATGGTGCCCTTAAGAGAGGAAGGAGGAAGACATCATTCAGTGATGACTTCAAGGAAAGCAGGGTTTATGCACATGGTTTATAGAAACAGCAATTTGCAAAAGAAACTTATGAAACAAGGTGAAGTTGAAGACGTAACGGATGCTGGGAAATAGGAGTACAGTTAACCAAAAAAGTTCCTTGACTTAACAAAAACATTTCATTTCTACAAAAACAAGGCCTCTTCACCATTCAAAACCTCACATATTCTCCTCGTGAACGCTAATTCCCATGGACACAAAAGTTGCGACCTCCTGAGGGAGAAAATCATAGATCAGTGGCCCCACGGACCCGCTGCGAATTATAACATATCAGAAGTGACGTGATATAATTAGGTATTTGAGTAGTCCATAAATGCGCATTTTACAGTTAGAAAGGAAATGAATTGGCGCGACCATGTTTGCCAGCTCGTTGTCGTTTAACGCTATCCTTACGAGCAGAAGAATAGTCATATAATTCACATTTGAATAACTCATTTTCACCCAGTTTCCAAGCTCGATGTACTTTAACATAACTCATTTTAGCAGAGGAATAGTCACCAAACTCACACTAGAACAGCTTACTTTCACCATGTTTACTGGCTAGGTGTAGCTTATGATAACCCTTACGAGGTGCGAAATATTCTCATAAATGACACTTGGGCAGCTGACTTTCACCATGTTTGCTAACTCGGTGCCGTTTAACATTTCCCTTCCATGCAGACGAATAGTCACATAATTCACACTTGAACAGCTGACCTTCACCATGTTTGCTAGCTAAGTGCAGTTTAACACTTTTCTGAAAGGCAGAGGAATAGTCACATAATTCACACTTGAACAGCTGACCTTCACCATGTTGGCCAGCTAAGTGTTGTTCAACATGTTTCTTCCATGCAGAGGAATAGTTACATAATTCACACTTGAATAGCTGGCCTTCACCATGTTTGCTAGCTCGGAGTACTTTGATATCACCCTTATGAGCAGAGGAATAGTCACATAATTCACACTTGAACAGCTGGCCTTCACCATGTTTGCAAGCTCGGTGTACTTCAAATTGACTCTTTTTAGCAGAGGAATAGTCACATAATTTACACTTGAACAGCTGACCTTCACAATGTTTGCCGCCAGCTAAGTGTCGTTCAACATGTTTCTTATATGCAGAGGAATAGTTACATAATTCACACTTGAATAGCCGGCCTTCATCATGTTTACTAGCTCGGTGTAATTTAACATTATATTTCTGAGCAGAAGAATAGTCGCACAATTCACACATGAAGAGCTCACCTTCACCATGTTTACTGGCTAGGTGTCGTTTAAGATTTTCCTTAGAAGCTGAAAAATATTCACATAATTCACATCTGAACAGCTGACCTTTCCCATGTTTGCTGTCTAGGTGTCGTTTAAGATGATGTTTACGAGCTGAGAAATATTCACATAATTCACATCTGAACAACTGACCTTTACCATCGTTGCGAGCTTGGTGCACTTCAAGCTCGTTTTTACGACCAGAGTCATGGTCCTTCAAAATACGCATATCAAGCTGACCTTGCCTATGTTTGCTTATTTGATGAATTTCGCGCTTACCAGACAAACACTGCTTGAAGTTTGCTTCATTAGCTGAAGAATTTTCACACACCTCACACTTGGACACCTTCCTGCTGTCTAATGCATTTTTTTCGGGCGCTTCTGAACTGGACATCATAACAATGATAGAGCAACATACTTCACATTCAAGCTCTTCCTGACTATGTCTTTCAGGTTGCTGTTCCCCCATCTTTTTCACACCAGAATATTGGTAACGCCTAAACAGACCTTTACACTGGTTTTCATTATCATGCTGCTCTCTTACGCGTTGTTTCGAAGCACTCTTGTTCTTAGTGGAATAAGCACACAACTCACCCTCGTAACATCCCAATTTATGCCTGACACGGAGGTGCAGTCTCATACAATCCTTCTTACCAGTGGAGTAATCACAATGCGCACACAGTAAGGGCCGTGACGTAAGTGTGTCCGGAGGAGCGGCCTCAACACCACTGCCGCTACCCGACACATCTGATCCCTGATGAACAGCACTTCTGTTGGTCGCAAAAGAGCGGCCTTCTCTCACCTCGTCCTGTTCTTCTGCGGGTCCTGAACGTGCTTCAGTGCAGTCTACTTCTCTCTTGAAAGTAACTGCATAAGAACCTGAACTTGAACTGGCCTGGGAAGAAGAACTTTTTCCGATTATCACTGAATAGAGTTCGTCAAAATAACAGTATTATGTTCAAATTGCAACTAAAATCAACAACTTGTAGCTATTCTCTATCGAGACAAAGTTGTGCACTTGATTAGTAGTTCTTAATTTAATCGTGAGTAAATGCACCTCACAGTTCTAAACAAAATGCAAGAACAATATCTCAAAAACAATAAAGGAAGAAAGAAATAACGTTTACACAAAAGAAACTTAAAAAGCACATTCTCTCTTCACAGACTGTAAATATTTTAATACAGAGCAAAAATTCAACTACGTATTCATGCAATATCTCATACATGAAATTTTACTGTTAACATTTTTCTCTTTAAAACACACAACTAACACCCCCATTTTTCTTATACGTAAAAGTAACAACAATTGTATAAGGACTATTGTCATTGAATAACTGAAAGAGGCTCCAGCAGCTAAAAATATACTAGCAGAGCAGCTAAAAATACTCATTCGTTTGTCTCACACACAAAGCAAGAACATGTATAGAAGTTAGAAATCTGACTACTTGTCATTCAGAAATAATTCATACGGCTTCACGTGTGGCAAGAGTTCACACAGACGTCTTTTCATAAAAAATTTGGCAGCAAATGTTTGAAGAAGTTGAGTAGGAAAAGAAAACAACAAATTATCTTACAACGATCACTTGAGTAAACCAGTTGTGATTCGTCGTACAAGTCAATTCAATGAAGCACAACGGAATCAAGAAAAGGCTCCCCGACAGTGGGGGATAAGAAGCATGGTGATTATAGTTTCAATACTTTTGATGACGTGACCATAGCTCAAACAATACTAGCTGTGGTTGGGGAACGGGGACAAAATGGAGCACATAGAGAAATACAACACAAGACTAAATACAAGCAGTCAAAAGATACAACCAAACTATGACAGGAATAACAAATATTAAAAAATCAATTAAAAAACTGCAATTAGGCATCCATATAGACAATAAACCTCAATTCAACAGAATAGAAAGTCAAATACAATGAAGTGTGCAGTGAGACTATTTTCTGGAACCAGGGTAAAACATTGCTTAGCAGAAAATGAAACTGTTTAGGCAATAAATTAGGATAATAACCACGGGAGTCTTTCAATCATTCAAAAGACAGTTCGATAGAATGAAATTTACTGAGAGACAAGTTTTACCAATTTTGTCAGAAATGCTCAAAAGAATAAGAGGTGAGACCAGTGATGATTTAAATGTCACTAAATAGAGGCCAAGAACAGGTAGAGACGCACAACATATGAAATCAAAATTTTGTGTGAAATGATAAATGCTACACTGAAATCAAACAAAGCATTCAGGAAGAAAGTAAGCAACCAATTGGAAGCATGCAAGAGGAGATGAAGTCACGAATTACAGTACCTGGTGTTCCTGGTTCCAGTCAATAGGCTCGTTCTTCACAGTAACTGCCTCGAGCTCAGCGTCAGGCACTTTGCTTTTGATGTGAATTTCTTCTAGATGGCTCCCAGAGCTCAGCCTGTCCCCTGCAAGTGACAAATGCTTATAGAGAAAATTTCATTTGAGAAAATAAATCTAGTAACAGCTGTTTACTGTTAAAAATTTTAAATGATAATTTTCTTTGTATTTTAACACATGGAAAACTGTAGTCATGTACCAAGACCAATATTTTTAGCCAATACTGATACCCATTTTTAGGCCAATACCAACACTACAACCGATACACATACATTTACAATTATATTAAAATAAAACCATTATAAGTGACACATGGGTGTTAAAATAAAATTATTTACTAATATATCTAACAAAATAACAAAATGAAATCCATTTGATAGTTAAGTGTTTCTAATCGTATTGCAACGTAATGTAGACTAGAACTAGCTATAATAGCAACTGGTTCCAAAAATGGACCTAAACAATCTCTCAAATTAATTCAAACCAAAATAGTTCAAATTTAAATCTCAAAACAAAAATGGTTCCAAAATAAATTCTTAGACCAAATCTTTCTAAACAGATCTAAGCAACAATGGTTCCAAACCAATCTATGAAAAAAATCTCTCAAAACAAACTTCTCAAAAAAAAAAAAGATTCCAAAATGAACTCTCAAAAATCTCTCTAAAAAAATCAAAACATAAATGGTTCCGAAACAATCTCTCAGAACAAATCAAAACAAAAATGGTTCCAAAATGACCTCTCAAAACAAATCTTTCTAAACAAATCAAAACAATCTCTCAGAATAAATTTCTCAAGACAAATCAAATCAAAAACGTAATCCATAATTTTTCATACTGGAAATTGAATAATCTCAAATTGAAATTAAGGAACATAAGCATCTCTCCACTCTTAGGCTTCAGTTTATTCCTGTGAGGAGTATACACATTGCCTCCAATGCTGAAAGTTCTCTCACTCTCAACTGATGAAGGCGGACATGATAAGAGTTTGTTAGCAACTATGGACAAATTGGGTATAAGGCTTTATTTCTTACCCACAAATTTACAGGGTTTGATTCTCTTGATATTTTTGAAAGTGAGAGGTATTCATCAATGTCCCTGGTTAAAGAAGAAGATGAAGAAAGTTTAAGTTGAGTAACTTGAGTTTCCTTATGAGCCTTGTAAAATAGTAAATTCAGTTAGTGGGCCTGATTAAAAGCTGGAATTCAACAGTTAGCTAACTTATTTACTAGGTATGGATAGGCTCTTTATTTCTTAATACTTTTACTTTCATGATTTCTGACCTTCATTTTTATGATAAAATACGTATTATTGGAAGGTATCGGTAAAGTATCTGCCAGATTTTGACGATACCAATACCAGTAAAAATGACCGATACCGATATATCGGTATATCACTAGAAAACTTGAACAATTTTGTAAGATTTGAAAGGAAATTTAGTACAACTTCTTTCCAGCAGTTTCAGAAAATAACTTTTCAGCTAATGTGTTGATATCTGAAGAACACAAGGAATCAAAATGAACTGAAACAATTTTAGCTAGCACAGAGAAATCCAGTCTTCAGGATGAAAAAGACTTGCAATTCACATAAAACTGGCAAATCCATCAAAAATTGCAATAAAATATGAACTTTACCCTGTTTCTATTCTCTGAATAGGTTATCTGAATTCAAATTGAACAGAAATGGTCTTGTAGGAGGAAGTTTCACAACAAATACCAAGACCATAACTCAACAACATGCCTCATACCAATGAACACTGAGATCCTCATGTTCAACAGATCTAATTCAAAATTTTGGTAATAATTTTAGGGTTTCTTGACATTACATGAAAAGAATGAAGGAATATTACAACTTAATTTTGTTAGAGAAATGCAATGATACACTCAAGTATGATATCTGATATAGCTTTATAAACAGGTTTTAATAACATAACATTACACTCAATGCCTGGTGCAACAAATTAAGAGTATCAGCAAGATAAAGTTTACTCCGGGAATAGTTCCTATTGAAATCTATGTTGTGAATGCTCAGGTTGCTTACACTGAAAATTGTGTCTTGAAAAGAAATAATAAATACAGTAGGTCAATGATGTACCCCAAATAGAGATTTAAATGCAGTTTTACATTCTAAATTATTCACACTTCATCTACACACACAGCTGTGTACACCAAAATGTAGGCTGAATGACAGAATAAACCCAAGAAATATAAGTCATAGATAATGTTGAGAACACTCAAACTATTTGTGTGCAGAGTTGCCACATCTACATTCACAGTGTGGGATTTCAAATTTGTCCATGCTCCTGAAATTCACAAAATGTATGGAACAATTACAGCATATTCAAACTTTGTTGCATCTTCTGTATGATTTGGGAAATTCCATTCATATCAGAATTAGCTATACAGCCCATGTCCAAATATAGACTAAGGAGAAATGTTCAATTATAAATTAATTTTTCAACAAAAATTTTTGAGACACAATATCCAATAATTTTTTTTCTTGGCTTACATGTAATATTTCATAATATAATAACAGGCAGGTCTTGTCTTTGAACCAGAATACCATTTTAGTTAATTTCCACACTGAAAGTCTTAATTTTTACCATAATGTTGACTGCCTTTATCACATACCCAGACCAGATCTACGTCTCACCTTGTGCCATGTTCTCTTCTGCAGCTTCTTGCTTGATGATCTCTTGCCTGCAACACAGCTTCTCCACTTCAGCATCCGTCAGCTTATGCACCATAACCACTGCATGCTCCATGCTGGGTGTTAAGGTACCTGAGCAATGGAATGCTTCTCTGCTCTAATATTTGAGAAAACTAAAGCAATACCCTGCAAAAAAATTAAATACATAACACGGTTTTATATATCATTGCAGAAAATATATGTGGCCAAACATTTCAATATTGCAATATCAAGGGGATTGGACAATTGAAATTCAATTCATTAATGAACAGAATAATAGAATTTTTGGCAATGTGTTATGGGATGATCCATTCCAAGCTTCTTCAGTGAAAAAACGAATTTGAAGTCAAAAACAATTATTTCATTGATGTAAAACCTATTTTTTTAAATCCATTAGTTTTGCAAATGGAACACACTATCAAATTACTTTGTGAGTTTATTCATTATTTTTCTATCATCTGGTAGTTTTATAACAATCAGCTAGCTAAAGATGGGATTTATTTATGGGTCTCAAATGATCAATCAATAATGAGTAGTCAATAGAAATCTAAGGTCCATTTGTTATCTTGATCATCAAGTTGTAGAAGTTACAGTCTTCATTAGAGTCTCCCATTGGTGGACATCAACAAGGCAGAAGGAGCCATCTAGAATTAGTTTCAAAATGTTTTCCATCTATTATATATTACTTTCACATTATGGTTGCAATTACATATCATTCGTAACTGTCATGAGAATTAGTTGGTCATGATGGATGTGCTCATTCTGTCATAATTAAGAACGGGCTTTGAGAACTGGCGTAGTAAATTCAAGCGTAGCAAAAATCGAGGAACAATGCAACACAAGAAACGTCTATTAACATACATGTTCAGGAACATTATGGTTCAACTAAGACCATTTCTGAAATAAAACATAATTCAAACAAGTGAAATTCCTTTTTGTGTTACAATAATAATTCTATCCACATAAGGTTATGCAAATAATTGTCATTTCAAAAATTGAAGACACCCTATGATTGCATGTAATTTTCTTACAAAAAATTCATAGATAAAATTACAAAACAATTATATATATTATTTAGGCTGCTATCATCAACTGAACATTCATTAAATTGTTCATCTTCATGATTTCTGACAGTGTTAGAAGCTCCAGTTTCTAACTTCACCCCCTCCTTTTGGCTGCAACACGCAACTGTTCAACAGATTGAAACAAAAAAATCCACAGCATGTGTAAAAAATGATCTAACATTGCAAAAAAATCCCAGATTCTGAATACAACAAGCATAGAGCTTTCAAGACTCCTAATTTTTCAAATTGAAAGAAAGCAGTGGGCGCTTGCCTAAGCAAGAAACACCCACACTTGGGGTATTTCACTGATATTTTAGGAAACTGACAACTTTTTTCCATTGAAATTTCATCCCTGAACAGTTTGAATTTTTGGATTCAAAATGTTAAGGCTTCATTACCATAGCATAAAAGTATTCACAGAGGAAAGCCAAAAAAGAAATGGTATAGACTAAAGAAAATGTGTAATCAATGAACATACTGTGTTCTAATAGAAGATACCCTATGCATTAAACCAGAAAAATTGGAGGGAATAAAAACTACAAAGTATAGAAGAACTTTGTAAACCTATAGAAACTAAAGTGTGCACTGCAGGAAACACAGACAACACACAGGCCTATTCAAAGGTGAGGTAACTCAACAGCCAAAGGAAATTTCACATTTAGCTCAGGCTAACTAGATGAATAGTTGCTTCATGATTACAAGGGACTTCTCCAGCTACACCTCGTATTCTCTAGACATATTTATAAGTCAAGATTTAGCCATGAAACTGGTGCAAAAGGAAGTTTGTTTAAAAAAATGAAGGCTGTGATGGCAAGTGTGTGACATAGAGGGTAGTACTAGAGGCTTCAATGATTTTATCAAAAAGAACAAGATCTTCAATAGTTTCTGTTTCTTGTTCAACTTTTGAAATGGCCACCACAAAATTCAAAACATACAACAGAGAAGACATTTGCTAGAACTTCTTGTACTAAGTAAAGACATGGATTGGCGTAATAACTTCTCAAACGTATAAGTAAATAGTGAAAAGAATTTAGCCATAACCTGATGATTGAGTTAATTGGAACCACAGGTGTGGAGAATGATTTTAAGAAAGAACTTTTATTTGAGAGCTTTATTTACAAATATACTTATGCCTAATGGTTTTGCACACTCCAATAATGCAGCAAAATTACTTGGAAGCAAGAAAAAAATAACAGATTTATTGGAAGTTGACAAATTGTGTTTATCCTAATATTTAACTCACTGGTCTCCAACTGACCCTTGCTGCTCTGAAGGTAAACAAGGAAAAACAATCATAACATTTCTGGTTGTAGGACGATGCCAATGCATCTTATCGTACAAATGCAACAGCAATAAAAGAGTTCACTTATAAATGTTTGTCTAAGCTGGAGAGAAAATGTGACTCTTTATATTTCAACTATATTTCAACATTATCTCAACAAATAGTTTAATCCTGTAATGCATAAGAATTATAATGATTGAAGTCTGCCAACATGAGCTTTCTTTGGATAAAAGATGAATGACTTACCTAATGGGGGTCCTGCTTACACTAAATATACCTTTTTACAGTAAAGCAGGATTAGTAAGGTTTTTTAGTATTATATTTTTTGATTAAATTTTTGTTATAAAGTTATTCTCTGTTTGCTGTCAAATGAAGCTGAAAAGAAATAAAACAGCATTCAGTAAAGGAACAGAACTGAATACAATAGAACAAAATTTAAATACAGGGGAGAATTAAGTAGATTCACCCATGAAACAACAAATTGTCTGATTTCCTTCCAGTACAATCCTCTCTTAGCATTAAAAGTCAGGCACCTTTTCTTAACAACTGCTTAAAAACTTTCCCAAGCTTTGTAACATCTATTTTTCACCTTCTCATCTAATTTATACTTAGTAGTCCCGAGCAATCCTAAATACCAGATACAGCTCCCTTCTTTCATTTACATTAATTCCTTACAAACACCTTTCTTCAAACACTATTCAACTATATTCTCATTTACATTCATCTGGAGTTTCTTTTAATATCAGACCCTTACAAGCTCTTTCACCAATCAACAGTTTCTCATCAATGTAGCTACTTCTGTTAAAATACTAGCACAGAGTAGCTGCTAAGTATTGATGACTGTGCCCTGTGCCACACACATTTCCAACCCCATCCAAACTGCTTTGCCTTAACCTGACACAAAACTCCATCTGTAAATATACTTAACAAATAATGATATTAAACACCACTGTTGCAAACTCACAAGAATTTCATACTATTCATTTACTATATTTCCAATCTCAACAAACAGCTTGGCTTTCAATGTGATAACTCACGACCTGAAGCATCTAACTCCTTACGCCAAACCTTTCAGCAATTCCTCTAATACTTTTTGATCAACTGTATCATCCACTGCATAATATCTTTGTAAGCTCAAAATGCCTCTTGATTCTATCATATTTGTTGAACTTCTGAAATTAAATCCTCACACTCTTTATCCTGCCAAAAACTGCACAGCTTATTTCCAACTGCACTCTCTGTTTTCTCTTTAACAAGATTCAATAGCCCTCTGCCACACAGAGTACCAACCATTCTCAATATACTCACCCATAAATTAGAGCTTTAACACCTACCCCCTATTATACAATGGAATCACAGCACAAGCTCCTCAAATCTATTAGTAATGTTCCTACAATACTACATTCAACAACCACAACAAGCAATATAGGTCATCCAATGTTTTTTGTATGCTCAGATGATACTGTGTTCTCTCCAGTGTAAGTGACAGCTTTTACTCTCTTGACAATTTAACTTTAGTGCTTTAGCCACTACAATTCTCATTTCTTTTTCTTATTTTAATATCAAAGAAGTAAAATTTATTCAAATGATGCTTTCCAATTTCATTTAGTATACCTGATGGCACAAAAAGTAATGTTGCACGCAAATACTTTTTTAGCTGACCTTATACCTTTATTCAGAGAATTCAAGTTCAAAAGACTTATATAACAAATCATGTACTGATGAGTAGTGAACACAATCTAAAAAAAATGATAGCAATTAACATCAAAATAGTTTGAATGAGTGCTGTGCAGAAATATTTTTTGGTGAGAAAATATCAATAAATCATATTACTTTCTGACTTATGATGTTCAGGTGATTAACATGTGATAACAGGGATCACTTTTCTCTCGTCATCTAAATCTTACACACGCCAACAACAAACTATTGTATCCATCTTGATATCTTCAATTTAAATATGAATCATGCAGTGAGGTAATGGAACTTTTCTTCAATAATGCACTACTGATGCATCATGACCTGTAACAGACGAACAAATTCAACTACACAAAAACAATGATTATGGATTACTCTATTCACATCATGAATATCATTTGTATGTGAAATGCTAGCAGCACTCCCATCAAATATCCTGAGACATTCTTGTACACAATTGCTTTGAACACTATCACTGTAATATGCAACACTATCACTGTAATTATGTAGCTTCATGCACACGTATCTTTCAAAATGCACTCTCTAAATAGATCTTAAACAAAATTTTTACTGTAATAATGAAGCTTTATGCAAACCATTAAAAATATGCACCATAAATAAGTCATGGCATCAAGAAAAGGCCAAAAAATGGGATACAAAAATGCTCCACTCATAATATCAGTCCTTGTGAGATATCAGACTGCACTTTTACCTCAAGCCACTTTTGCATTACTCAGAAATATGAACGTATTGATTGATGCAATCTCTGCTTCAACAAATGTTCTAGAGACAATACACAATACCAATGAGGAAGCAAAATGTGTGAGTCAGCAAATGAAATTTGCAAAGCTTGGGTTAGGTTGCAAACATCCCTTTCTAACTGCTCTGTAATTTAGGAAGTTTCTCACTGCTTCTATATTTTATTTACTAAACTAGATTCATAGCTACATAAGGAAACAAATTGAGTGAAGCACTATTATTAAATTCAGTGCAAGATTTAAATTTTCTGTAATTATATATTAACAAATATAATTACAATAAGACAGGAGTGTTGAATCATAGGGTATGAAGATAGTAGGTTTAGGTTTAGTAGGTTTAGTTTCGTCTTTGATGACAAATGCGCTCGAATAAACAGTTAATAATCGATTTTTGAATATTTGTTGCTTGAATCACAGTAATAACATCAAAATAAACTACTTTTCCTCCATACAAGTTTTGGGGCAAATGAATATTTTACGAGTTACGAGCGGTAGGTTTAGTTGTTGCGCTACAGAGCTGTTTAAGAGTATGTTTGGGAGCTTTGTAATTTATTATTTAGCCAACCCCATGGAGTCTGAACCCACTTCTAAGATCTTTTAGTTAATAACACAATAAAGGTTATCACCCAAAAATAACAAATAATAGCGGTATATAAATTTTTGTCTCAGATGGCGGTAATGCGCTCGATCATTTGAGCACGTTGGAAGGGAGAGTCCATTGTAGTCTTCCCGTCAGACGCGCTCAATGAATTACTTCCTGCTTCAAACACTAACATTGCGGTAAGTAATTCACTGCTATAACTCGATAAATACTCATTTCCTGCTGAAAGTGCATACAAGAAAATTGTTCATTTAGATCTAATTCACTATGTTTAGGCACCAAAAAGTGTATAATTGATTACGGTTCTCTCATTAACATTTATCAAATATTTTTCCATATTCACAATTTCAAGCCATGCAACATACACAGTACACTGAGGATGGATGGGAAAGTTTAAGCCAGTGAAAACTAGTTATTGCTAGAGATCAAGGAATTAAATTTACTTTACACTCATATGATCTCCAAACAAACAAGCAGGTATTATTTTAAATACCTAAATTTCTACAGGCTTATAAAAACAGATAAAGCTTGGCTTTTAGAGCTTACCTTGGTAGTCGTTACAAGGCAACCCAAATCGGTAAATGTGAAGGTATGGTCAGTAATCGATTTTCCAGTTTTTGGTGCCTAAACATAGGTAATTAGATCGAAATAAACAAGAAGTTTTCTTTTATGCACTTTCCGTTGGAAATGAGTACTTTACGAGTTATAGCAGTATGTTGATTTTCGTTTTTGATGACGAATGCGATCAAATAAACTAATTGATTTTCAAACTTTTGTTGCTTGAATCATGGTAATAACATCAAAATAAACTACTTTTCTTCTATACAATCTTCGCGGCAAATGATTATTTTACGAGTTAGAACAGTAGGTTTTATTTTTTGCGTGATTGAGCTGTTAAGGTAGGCGCACACTTGTCCTTGAACATGAACTTGAAATTGAGGGTCAACAGCGTCGGGGCCTTTGTAACGGCCTACAATTCCCTTCACAATTTTCACACAAAGAGTTCAGCACCTGGTACCAGACTTGTCCACTAAACTACTCAGGATCTACCAATCCAGTGTGTCACAACACCATCCCCAGGCATATTGGGTAATTACAGCCCACTCTACCTGACTGGCTCATTCCAGTCACTGTCTCTTACTCCAGGCACGCACAAGAAACATTTTCATAGCTTTAATGATACTCAAATCACACTCCTGATCCAATCCAGCAAGACAGCTCATACCGCAATCATCTTCAGCACATCTGGCATACGACTCATTCTCTCCATACTGCTCAAACACCACATTCATGAAACTCTCTCTCTTGCTCATACTTACTACATTCCAGCACAAAAAGGTCAATTATTTCCTCCACTACACTATTACACTGCCGACATAGTCTGTTATTATTCTCATTCCACCTCCATGTACCTGTGTTCACATATAACGACTTACATCTCACAGCAAACTAGAGTTGGCTTCCAAAACTACCATCATAAAACATCTCAAACTTAGGTGCTTCCTTTTTCATATACCAGTTAAGCGTAGGCTTTCACATCATACTAAGCTTCCACTTATTCAATCCATATGCTTTTGTTTGCCTCTCAATCTCTTTTTTCCACCTCTTGCAGTCCCACTCAGGCCCTACATTTTCAACATTTATTAAACTCCAGTCATTCACAGGTCTCCCAATTCTAACATGAATAATCTTTTGCATACTAAGTTTCCTTGCATGCCCCAACATACTTTCTCCCAATAGCTTACACTCAGATTCCATTCAAAAAATTGCTTAACCCACCTGCTGTTCTGCATTCTTTCGATTCTCACCTTATAATTCAGCACCGCTTTCATCATTCTTTCTGAGAATAGGCTCCACTCTAGGTCACCTCTAATAGCTTCTGTAGCTGTCCATTTTGGAGCACCCACTGCTAAACGTCTTACCTTGTTTTGTATTACATCCAGTTTTTCAAGATCACTTCCATTCCAGGCAAGAGCACTCATACCATACATGACACTAGGTACAGAACATACTTCCACATTCCTCTCACACATTCATACTTGTTTGCTCTGTATCTGGCCACACTTCTTAACCATCCACTCCACTGCATTGCTTTTGCCACTTTCTCACCCTTAGTTCTAGTGCATCCATCTTCACGTATCATACAACCTAGATATTTGTATTCTTTTGTTCTACCTATTCTGATTTCCCCAATATTCCACAGTCTGTCTCTATCAGTCTCATCACTATTTATAACCATAACCTTTCTTTTGTCGGCACCAAAAATTTCATCTTGAAATCTGTACTATATTCATTCACAATGTCGAGCATCCTTTGTAGTTCATGTCCACATTCACTAACCACAACCACATCATCAGCATAAAACAAACAGCTCAGTCTCTCATTACCAACTTTCAGTCCTAAGCCACTCATTCTCAGTCGATCTGCTAATTCTTCTGTGTACAATCCAAACAACAGGGGAGACATAGTACAGCCCTGTCTCACTCCTCTAACTCTCTTCACTTGCCCTGTTTCTAAATTTCTTAACCTGCAGATAGCGCTAGTGTTCTCATACAGACTTTGTACACTTTATACTATTTCTCTGCTAAACCCAACTTTTCTCAAAATTTCAAAGAACCTAACCCAATCCATTCTGTCATACCCCTTTTCATTATCCAGAAATGCTAAATATACCTTCTTATCATCCTTCCTCATTCGCTCAATTATTTCACTCACTACAAACAGATTATCCTCCCTACGTCTATCTTGCCTAAAACCATTCTGTTCCTCTCCCAGGATTCCTAATTCCTCAACTAAATTTTTCATTCTCTCATTCAAAATACAACAAAAGATCTTACATACAGTGTCACCCAGTGAAATTGGTCTGTAATTTTCAAGTTCTTTCATACTCTTATGTCCACCCTTATGCAACAGAACTACATTACACTTGTTCCAGTCATCCGGTACTCTTTCACTCTTCCATATCTCCTCAAATAAACATTTCAACATACTGACTACACTCTCTCCTCCACATTTATAGAACTCATATGGGATCTTATCAGGGCCACATGCCTTTCCATTTTTCACTTTCTCCAAAAAACTTACAATCTCATCACAAGTGATTTTGTCTTCCATTTGCAGTTCACGTTTATCAATCAGAAAATTTAAGGGTTCATCATTTGTAACCTGCTCATTCATTCCACCAATGTCCTTCCAGTATTCTTCAACTGCTTTCACCATTTGCATCTTATCTTGCACACTGCAACCGTTGACTACTAATTCATCAACTTGAACTTCACTTCCTCTATCATTACCTTGTATAAACTTATACCAATCTTTTATTCCATCCGAACCTTTCTTTCTTAGATTTCTGACTTGGTGTCTCTCCTCTTTAACTCTAGCATCATTAATCATTCTCCTTACTTTTTTCTGTTGTTCTTTGTACTCATTCCATGCACTCTGCCATTCATTCTAAGTAATTCTGTTCCTTTCACACATTTTCCTCATACTGCATTGTTTCTTATTCAAAGTCTTTCTTCTCATTCGTTCTTCCTTTATCTCCCTCGTAAACCCCCTGGCATTCCCTGTCCCTTTCCTGCATTTTATTCTGCCTATCTTTTGCTTTGCCACATCATACAAGGTTCTTGCAATCTCACCATTCAGGTCATTTACATTTCCACACCTGTTCCAGTTACACTTATTCAATTCATTCTTAAGGAGACCATCTGGGTAGAAATTAGGATATGTGTTGATTTTCTGTTTTTATATGCATCTTATAGAGGATTTTCATGCGCTTCCATTGGTACTCCGTTTACATCTACTCCAAATAGTGCGCCCACCAGAGGGGGGGGAAGCGATGGGGTGGCGTGACCTTGACCCCTCCCCCCTCTCATTATTGGGGGTCAATTGAGCGTGATTCTCTGCGGCAATGGCAATATAGTTTGTTCATGGGCTACTCAAAGTGCTTTCATTATTCAAACGAAACATTCTAACGCAAAATAAATATTTTTTGTAAAATTTTGACACTTTCAGAATTTAGCTGTTCTGCCGCATCTATGATACCGCAGCTTTCATTCATAGCTCGATGACAGCTGCAGCATCATAGCTATAGCTATAGCAAGCACACCAATCCAAAGGGCTTGAAAAGAGCTATAAAACAAAGGAGTTTACTTGAAAAAAAACGTATTTTGGTAAAAAAAAAATGAAAAAATAAAAAAGTGGTTGTTTTGAAGAATTATACTTATTGTCTTCTGTTTTATATTTTTTCACAGAGTTACAGAGCTACAGCAATGTAAATTTTATCAATCGAAAGGGCTTGAAAAGAGCTAAAAACGCTCAAGAGTTCATTGTAATAAATTTTGTAGTTCAAAAGATAAAAAGAAAAACTTTTTTTTTGAGAAAAAACACGTTTTTCTGGAAACTTGATAATTGGTTTCTCAAATGTCTCTTCTTCCACAATTCTAGAGCTAAATGAATGGTTTATATACCATTCGATATGGCTTACCAAGGTCTATCGATCCGCAATAGCATTTTTTGATACATTTATTATTTTGAAAATTACACATGAAAAAAATGAGCATCAGGTCATTTTTTTTTTTCAATTCCCAAAATCCACATAAAGAAGTTATCAAAATTCGCTATTGCGAATCGTTAGATAGACATATAAGCAATCTAAAAACAAAGTACTGGTTCTGTAACTTCAAAATTGTGGAAGATAGATTTTAAAAAACGGTCAATGTGAAGTTTAATGAATCACAGAAATAATAATTGCGATCCCAGGAATCACTAAAGGAACCCATTTAAGAACGTTCTACATGAATGACATTCTGCTCGCTGATGCATTATTTTCGAATAATTGAACTTTGAAGTTGGCCTTTGCGCCAAAGGAAGCGAGCGGGTGAAACGGAATTTAATTAATAACGAAAGCTATTACAAATGTAACGAGGTTGGGTCGTGAGGGGGAGGCACAGTTCTTCTAGTGATAATTATCATTAAAGCTCCTTACCCACCCATTAGGGTGACGACCGCAATCTTGTTTATAGCAGCTCCAAGATGGAGATCACCATGGGCGCCGCCATCTTGGGGCCGATGTAAACAAGATTGAGATCGTCACCCTAATGGGTGCTTTAGAAGCTTTATTTATACTTTTCACTAAAAGAACTGTGGCTACCCTTCACAACCCAACCTCTCTACGTTTGTAATAGGGGGTTAGCTTCCATTTTTAATTAAATTACGCTCGCTTCCTTGGGCGCGCGAAGGCCAACTTCAAAGTTCAATAATTCGAAAACAACGCATCAGCGAGCAGAATGTCGTTCATGTAAAACATTCTTAAATGGGTTTCTTTAGTGATTGTTTGGAATATAATTATTAATTTCCGGGATTGCATTTAACTTCACAATGACCTAAAAAACCCCTACTTCATCATATTGTTCGACAAAAAAAAAGTGCAGATACAAAATTTTTGCTGAAATAACAAATGATCTTGGCATCATTTCACACCTACTGTGAAGGCTTCAGAGAAATCCATCCATAAATAACGGACTTTTTTTTACCCAAACGGTCTCCTTATATTCATCCCAGTTTGCCCCTTTTATCCGCCAACTTTCTTTCACACTACTGACCTTTGGCATTGACTCCTTTCCACCCCAATTTTATTCAAGCACAAGCATTTTATGGTCACTATCAATATCAAAATCATCTTCATCTTCAACATTTCTTTGACACATATTCTTGCTCTACTATTCACTATCATATAATCAATTGCAGTTTTACATTCCCTGCTTTGCCATGTATGCAAGCCATTTCCTATTGTGACATTCAGGTTCTCAAGTTCATTCCCATCACAAAAATCTATCAATTTTTGTCCATTTGCATTCACCGGCTTACCAAGTATACAAACATGGCCATTCATGTAACCCATCACAATCAGAGGGCACTTGCAGTGTTCTGGCACAATCCTTGTTAATATTTCATACTTTTTTACATTCTCTTCATGAGCTAAAATCCCATCAGTTGTCATATAACATACAATCACAACAATACATTCTCTAGCATGCATTCTTACACACTTAATTGCTAACAAATCTTCACTTTCAGGTTCATTTCCAAGAGGAAGTTCCTCTAATTTCCAATTTAGAGCATTCTTTACAAACAGACCAACTCCACCACCTCTTTTTTGCCAATTTACACGCCCTTTTCCTATCATATGATACTTATTCTCCTTACATGGTAAACTGACTCTGTCATGCATTTGGGTCTTTACTATACCAACAAAATCCAATTTTCTATTCTCAAACTCTACTACAAGGTCATCTAACTTTCCTGCATTCCATTCACGCACATTTTTACTTTCAAGCCTTACAACACAATTGGTCAATCCAAGACATTCCTCACTTTTGCTCTGACAGATTTTCATTCATTCTGTTCCACCTTCCATTATGACATGAGTAGCCCTGATCCACCGGATATATTTCCTAGAGAGTTTCATCTCACCTTCTTTTGTAAGATGGACTCCATCTCCAAAAAAACACCCATCCTGGATCATGCTATCCATGTCTAGGAAGCTGGAACCCAACTCATGCTTTCTCACACTCTCAGCTTTCATACTCATAATCCTTTCATGCACCTCCTTCTGTACCTTTTCATACACCTCATCACACGCAGGCCTTCTCAGGAGGCTAGTCACTGCCACTCTAACATTCTTCTTCCGTGCCCTTTTAACTACTTTCATAATTGCATTCACCGTACGTTCTTTCCCACATTCAAGCAACCAATTGCCACCTCCTTGCAGTACAACCATTCCTTCATCCATTCCATCTCTCACTCTCTCAGCATGCCTACAATTCTCCTCCACTCCTTTCCCTCTCATGCTCGTACATCCGCAACTGTCGCTCATACATATGAACCTATCAACATTCCTCACCATACTTTCCCCACATATTCTAATCATAGGTCTCACTCGCTCTTTCATGCTACTCTTTTGATCAATTCTTTCACTCAGATCATTCTTTCCGTTCATCTTCCTTTCATTCACTTCCACTACAGGCACCTGCACCTCATGTGGCACATCAACAGGTCGCTCATTCCCTTTCTACCTCTTTCATCATGCTCATTCATCTCTCTACTCTTATCTGTCACATGTGCCCTCTCATTTACTGCATTCACACTCCTTGCACCATTCTCATTCTTCCTTTCATCCTCTAAATCACTTATCAAACCAACATTCTGAGTTTTTAGCATCTCAACCTCTTCTTCTAACTTATTTTTCATATCATTCAAGCATTTCCAGCATGTAAACACAAGATCATCAAACTTTTTCTGATTCATCTCTCTCTGACCCTGGCGTGCATCCATATCCGCTCACTTCGAACAAGTACTGCATTGACTCATCTCCTACATTCCACTTGCACCTCCTGTCCTATGACCACTCTTACTTGTATTTGTTGCCATTCTCACACACAGAACTTCTACCTCAACACAAGCTTTACAGGCAGAGAAGCCTTCACTCACTGAATCTACTAAAGATCAAGTTTTCAAACAAAAGGAAACAAAAACGTCAACTACTACTCTCACAGTTACTCCATACGTCACACACTATACCCCTTATATGCAAATAAATACTACCAGTCAAACCACCTTAATCAGAAGCTTGCCTCAGTCTCATCTCTCAGTCAACGGAAGAACTACTCTGATGCGCACTCCATACACAGTCACACACTATACTCAAGTGAATATACAAACTACACCAGTTTTTTAGCAACTTCACTTCAATCCACCACAATTTTCGTCAGAGGATCAGAACACAAGACAAGGAGAAGCTACTGCACATTGTTGTTGTTGTTGTTCACTCAGGGCTTATCGAGGCATTGGGATCAAGCCCATACAGCCTCAAGTCTTGACCGTTGTGAGTGAAAGAAATCTTGTGTCACAAATTCTCACTTTTATACGGGATCTTATACAGCACGTCTATCACTGTACTGTTCTTAACTATCAATTAGACTATTAAGGAACCTGTAGGAAATCTGGAACAGAAGAAAACACACACACACACATACACACACAACCATCCTCACACTTTACTAGAGAATTGTACAAGTACATTATTTTACTGCTTATCCTACTACCCTCTGGACCAGGATTACCTATGTGCTTTTTAATAAATAGGTATATGTGCAGCTTCCCTCCTTGATATACTCAGCTTTTCCCTCTGATACAGGATAGGTGCATGATAGGGCTGTTGGAAGAAAAAATTTGAGAGAGAGAGGACATAAGGAACATGTAAGTAGTCCAAAAGAAAGCACCAAGATTGTTCAGACTTACAAGGCTAAGGGTGAGTATTTGTAGAAGGAGGGAGTAGAATACTCAGAGAGAAGATAGGTTCACCTGTTTGTTTTCCCCATCCCTTCCTGGGAAAAGGTTCCCGATTGCTTTAGGGTGCATCACATGCATCTCATTAGTTTGCTAAATGAGGCTCCAGCCTGGGCGGGACAGCCTGGAGGCTCCAGGGTTTCATGAATTTAACAACAAAAGTTAAGATGCCTGTGAGCAAAGTCTCTGAAGGAGCAGTGCTGGGAGGGGTCCATGGCATCACCCAGTGCAGGTGTTAGTAATAATTTCCAAGATGACTACTGAGTTACACAGAATGATGCCCCAAACACCAACAGCATTAAATTTATTGCAAACAATGGGCAAGTTACGACAGAGATACTAAAGGAATGGTCTCACGAATGTTTTTGAGGTATGAAGGCATTCATGTATATTGGGATAAGACCAATATGAGAGTAAACAGAAGCTCAGTTTACTACTCAAGTATATGTGATGTTTGAACCAAATTGTTAGATTACGGTATGAAAGTTTATCAATCTGAGTTAGTCACTTTAAAGTGTTGTTAACTTTTTTGTGTCTTTTAAGTACTGAGCAAGAGCATTAATGATTGAAAACTGCATAGGCTCCACGAAGGGACCTCCTCCTAGAAGATTTTTCAAAGTTAGAGGCACCTGTATTGAGTTGAGGGAGATTTTAAGGGAGCGGCGGGCAGTGTTATGGTTAGAGCAATGTAGTAGAAAATGTTCAATGGTCTCTATCTCTCCACATTCGCAGTTTGGGTTGCCAGACAGACCAAAGCGGTACAGGTGGGCAGCAAGTCTCACATGTCCAAGTCTAAGTCTGGCTGTCGAAGTCTCAACTATACGATTGGGATGAGAAGTCCAAGGCCACTCACCTATTGAATCTCTAATTGCTGCCAAGAATCTACCCTTGCCTTGCTGGACTGCTGCGTACCAACTCTACTGCACATTGTAGTCCAACACAACAATCTTAGTGCTTAAACAACGGACGGCATGCTTTTACGCATCGGACTTATCGGATTGTTTTTTTTGTTGTTGTTGTTCACTCAGGGCTTATCGAGGCATTGGGATCGAGCCTATACAGCCTCAAGTCTTGACCGTTGTGGGTGAAGGAAATGTTGTGTCACAAATTCTCACTTCCATACAAAATCCTGTGCAGCACGTCAATCACTACCCTGTTCTCAACTTTGACTAGGCTATTGAGAAACCTGTTGGAAACCTGGAACAAAAGAAAACACACGCACACACACACACACGGACACATCCTCACACTTTATTAAAGAATTGTAATAAGTACAATATTTCACTGCTTAACCTACAACTGTGTATACTAGGATTACCTATGTACTTTTCGGTACACAGGTATACATGAGCAGCTTCTACTCCTTGGTTTACTCAACATTTCCCACAGTTACATGATGAGTTTTCAAGGTTAACAAGTTATCCATATGTAGTAGATATAGGCTTGGTATGATAGATGCTATTGGAACAAAAAATGTCAGAAAGAGAGAGAGGATATGAGGATCATGAGAGTAGTCCAGAGCAGAACAGAAAGATCATTCAGACTTACAAGGCAGAGGATGAGTCTTTGTAAAGTGAGGGAGTAAAATACCTTCTGAGACAAGATATGGTTCCTTGTTGTTTTCCCCATCCCCTCCCGGGAAAAAGTTCTAAATGCTTTACAGAGCATCACATGCATCTCAAGAGTTTACCAAATGAGGCTCCAGCCTGGAGGCTCGAGGGGTTTTGTAAATATCACCAACAAAATATAGATGCCTGTATGCAAGGTCTCTGAAGGAGCAGTGCAAGGAGTTTGTGGCATCACCCAGTGCAGGTGTTAGTAACAACTATTAAATGACTACTGAGTTACACGGAGTGTAGCCCCAAACTCCATCAGTATTTGAATATGACTGTATATTGAACAAGTTCCGGCAGGGATAATGAAGGAATGGTCTCACGAATATGTTTTTGAGGTATGAAGCATTTTGGTGTTTAGGGATAAGACCAATATGAGGGTAAACAGAAGTTGAATTTATTGTTGAGGTACAGGTGTAGTTTGAACCAGTTTGTTGAGTTAGGATGTGAAAGTTTATCATCTAGGTAAGTTAGTTTACAGTGTTGTTAACTTTTTGGTGTCTTGCAGGTACTGTGCAAGAGCTTCCAAGATTGAATACTGCACAGGATCTACATAGGGACCTCCACCTAGAAGATTTTTCAATGTAAGAGGCACCTGTATAGAGTTGAGGGAGATATTGAGGGAGTGGCAGGCAGTGTTATAGTTAGAGCAATGCAGAAGAAAGTGTTCAATGGTTTCTATCTCTCCACATTCACTGTTTGGGTGGTCACACAACCCAAAGCGGTACAGGTGGGCAGCAAGTCTTACGTGTCCAAGTCTGAGCCTGGTTGTAGAAGTTTCAACAATACGATTGGGATGAGAAGTCCAAGGTCATTCACCTATTGAGTCTATAATTGCAGCCAGAAATCTATCCTTGCCTTGCTGGACTGCTGAGTACCAAGTTTCCTTCCATTCTTCTGTTACAAGTCTTCGTAAATGAGTCTCGAAGTCCTCAGTGAGCAGAGGGGATAATGTTCGGTATTGCAAATTGTGTGCGGCTTTTGCTAGGGTATCAGCAGCGTCATTTCCAGTAATTCCTTCATGTGCTGGAATATACTGGATTCTAACTTCGTGTTTTTTGTTCAGGGATGTTAAGATTTGCTGGATATGATATACCATTGTAATATATTTCTTTGGTTTAGGTGTTTGGATGAGCTGTATGGAGGACAAGGAGTCAGAGAAGATTACATATCCTTTTCCATCTTGTAGATTGTATTGTGCCCATCTCAAAGCCTCAAAAATTGCAAATAGCTCTGCCCCAAACGAGGAGACAAACGGGGGGAGTTCCCAGTTTAGACATACATTTTTTGCTGGGATTACCATTGCAGCTGTTGTGGAGACTGTAGGGCTTCCAAAGTTAGAGCCATCTGTATAAGCATGCAAATGTGTGGCATAAAAATTCTGAACAAGTTCCTGAAAGAGCTGGATGATAGATTCTGAAGAAAGTTTGGATGTAGGAGTTTGGGAGAATTTTGACAACATGGTATTTGTTTTTATAAGGGGGTGAAGTGGTGAATGAAGAGTAGTAACCATTGGGCGAGGGAAGGGTTGTTGATATCTTTTGTAAGTTTTGGCTGCAAGTGCAAGGAAAGAGGAGGTCTTGCTCATGAGTCTGATCTGGGGTATGTTTGGAAGTTTCAAAAATTCTGAGAGTTGTGAAATTCTGAGGGCATAACCAAGCAACAGGCGAGTTCTATGTAGAGACAAGGGATGGATATTTGCTTTTACTTCTAATGAGTTTATGGGAGTTGTTTTGAGACAGCATAGTGCAATGCGTAAAGAGTTGTTCTGAATAATGTTGAGTTTCTGCAGTATGTATTTAGGGGCTGTAGAGTATAGTGGAGCTGCGTAGTCTAGGAAACTTCAAATGAACGTGCAGTATAGTTTGAGCAAGAGCAAACTATCTGTACCCCAGTGGTGATAGGAGATAGATTTTATGAGATTTGTGAGTGGGATGCACAGTTGTTTGAGGGAAGTAATATGGGAGGACCAGTTCAATTTAGGAGCATCTAGGGTTACTCCCAGGTATCTATGTTTTGTAACAAATTTTATGGTGGTTCCACCAATGCTTATTGGTGGGGGAATGGCTTGGCGTTGAGTGGTGAAGAGCATAAATTTTGTTTTTTCCCAAATTCAGAGCGAGGCCCCATTTTAATGTCCAGTTTTAGAAGAAAGTTAGTGCTTGTTGGATAGCCTGTGCAGCTGAAGCTAAATTTTGGTGAGGAGCAAAAAAAATTATGTCATCAGCATATTCTACTGTTTGTACAGTTGGGATCAAGGGCAGGTCGCTCAGCATTACATTAATAAAGAGCAAGGGAGATAGGACTGCTCCTTGAGGGACACCAGTCTTCATTTTTTGCACAGCTGACCATTCCCCTTCAAAGAAAACCTGGAAGCTGCGGTCCTTCAAGTACTCCCTTATCCAGCAAAGAAGCTTGCCAAGCACTCCCATTTTCGCGAGTTTATATAAGAGACCTGTATGCCAAACGCGGTCAAAGGCTTGTGAAAGATCACAGAAAGCAACCACTAAGTGGTGCTTCTTTTGCTGTGCCAAACGAATTGCAGATTCCAGTCTTGTTACCTGATCCACTGCCAAGAGCCTCTGTCGGAATCCCCCTTGCTGTGTTCTCAGTGCACTTGTTTCTTCAAGAAAATAATTTAATCTGTTTTTCATAACTGCTCCCATTAGCTTACCAATGCAGGATAGCAGAGAGATGGGCCTATAAGAAGAGACATTGGATGGAGATTTTAAGGGTTTTGGAATGGGAATTAGAAGGGCTTTTTTCCATGATTGGGGAATAACTCCTGTGTTAAGGCTTTGATTAAAAATGTCTAGCAACCATTCTTTGTAGGATGGAGGCAAGTGCTTGATATGTTCATTACTAACCTGGTCTAGACCAGGAGAAGTGTTGTTCAATGCAGAGATGACTCTATTTAATTCACTCATTGCAATTGGGGAGTTATACCATTTTGTGTTTTCATTTAGTAGTGCGATGGAGAGAGGTAACAAGATGTAAGTAGGATAGGGTTGCGGGGCAGATGCTGTAAAAGTATTTTCAAAGTGGGTGGCCAGGAGGTTTGTTTTCCCAGGAGAGTCCAGACCAACAACGTTGGGTTTTGCGTGAAGATCTCAAGCTATGAATTTTCCTCCAAAGTATTGAGGGGGGAGTGTCTGACGTGATTGAGTTACAAAATGTAATCCATGATGAACGTTTGGCTTCTTTAATTTCTCTTTTTACCAGAGCTTCAGCACGTTTGAATACTATGAGATTTGCTTGGGTTGGTTGTTTAATGAAGTGTTTCTTAGCCAAATTACGGTTTTCCAAGGCAGTTTTACACTTTTGGTTCCTCCAAGTTTTACTAAAGCAAGGATTAATGGTTTCTTTGGTCTGGGGAAAAGATCTAGAGGAGGCTGCTAAAATGCAGTTGGTTAATTTTGAGTTACTAGTGTTAATATCTTTTGTCATGTGACGTTCCCTCTCTGGCAACAGTGACACCCATGTATCCCAGGAACCTTGATCAAATTTCCACCTAGGTAGGGTGCAATACATGGCCAGTTGAGGCGTTAGAGGAAGGATATTTATTGTGTAGTGATCACTGGTTAGGTCAGGGCCAGAGTGAACAAAAGCACTGGGCAGAAGATTAGTAGAAGAAAAAGAAAGATCCAGGGTGGAGTGTTGGTTGTGATATGTATTGTAGTATGTAGGAAGAGAAGGAGGGGTGAGTAGAGCAATATTAGGATGTTGGAGAAGAACCAGTTCTATATTTTTTCCAGTACTGTTAGGGGTGCAGGTATTATTAGGCTCCCACAATGTACTATGGGCATTGAAATCTCCTACAATTATAAATCGGTTTCCCAGGGAAGTGAAATAGTGTTTTATTTCTAGGAGAGTGATAGAGCAGTTTGGATTATATACATTAAGGATAGTAGGAGAGTTTTAGTGATTAAGTGATATATAGACAAGGCTTGGACTTTCAGTTGACCATCAGGAAAGTGACCCAGACTCAGAGGCAGATATGGAACATCATTGCGCACCAATATTGCCAATCCTCCTCCCTGTTGTCTATTTGGGCGATGAGCATATACAGCTGTGTAATTAATAAAAGTGGGTTCAAATTCGGCCAACAACCACGTTTTGCACAAACATATTACATGAGGATGATTTGAGTACAAGTGAAGTTTCAAGAGCGAGAGCTTATTACGTATACTGTGACAGTTCCATTGAAGAATTTTTAGGTCTTTTTGGGAAGGCATTTTGTTGGTTTTTTAATCTGTGGTTGAGTGCTCTGGTTTAGGGGGGACTTCAGAGAGTCATGTCTTCGTCCTAGTACAGGTGATGGGTCAATAGATGAAATTTTAGATATTTGGTTGTTTAAATACTTGCCCCCAATTACAGGTGAGGGGGAGATGTTTTCATCTTGAATTGGATGACATATTAGATGCTATAGTTGTAGGAGTTGGTTGAGGGGGACTGGGTCTGGCTGAAAGATTTAGTTCTGTTGAATGCTGCTGAGCTTAATCCTCTGTGCCTATGGCTTGTTTATCACTTATGCTGCCAGAAACGTGGGGGGCCACTGTTTTAATAACTGCGTTAGCAATGCTTTGCAACTGCTCTGGGTCAGTAGTTGAATTTTGTGGTTGACATAAGTGAAGCACTTTAGATAGAAGAGTGACTAGCTCCATTAAGGTTGATTGTAGGCTATTTGAGAAAGTGGAGCAAGATTCAGTTTGGGTAGCAACTGATGTTGAGTTTTGACGGTTGTTTTTGGTGGCCAGTTTAGGTGAGTTGGGCCTGGTTGTTTCTTTGTTTATTGAAGTCTGGGTAAGTTGAAAGTCTCTTTCAACATGTGGAGCTGAGCTTTGCCTGACTTCTGCCAGGGCATCTCGATATGAGAGTTTAAGTTGTACTCTAACCTTTTCAACATTTTTTGCCTGCTTTATAAAGGGGCAGCCACCATAGTTTGCAGTGTGGGAGCCAGAGCAATTTGTGCATTTTGGTCTGGAGTCTGATGGGCAATCCTTTACTTGGTGAGGGCCTGAACAAGCTACACATCTAGGTAGATTTCTGCACTGCTGAGCATTGTGTCCAAATCTCTGACATTGGTAACACTGCCAGGGTTTTCCTATGTACGGGTTGACATTAAATCTTTGATAGTTGAGGTAGACATATTCCGGTAGAAAGGATGATTGAAAAACTATTTTCACCGTAGGGCCTTGGTTTTTTGGTTTCTGTATCCGAGTTACTTTGAGGTTTCCATAACCCGCCCCATCAAGGGCTTCCTCTATTTCTGAATCCAGAGTATCTGTTCCGAATGGTCCTATGACGCAAATAGACTGTGACTGGTTAGCTGGCAGGCAACAGTGGATTTGCCAGGGGCCTAATTTTGTTATTTTTAGTAGTGTGGATAGCTTAGATTTAGCAGTATATGACATAACAAGGACCAGAATGTTGCGTTTGAAATTTTTGTGAATGCTCGTAATTCCTGCTGTTCCAAAAGGAGAATTTGCAAGAAGTTTAGACAGCTGGAATTCATTTGATAGGAACTTATTGGCATTGTTATTTTTATCAGTTGTTTCTACCAGAATTACAGGGGCAGCATCAGTATGTATTTGGCTATGAGTTGATTGAGGCTGATATGAAGGCAGGCTATCATCAGAATTATTTACAGTGATTGTTGTAGCTGAATTGTTTCCTTCAAGCTGGCAGGTCTGAAAGCCTGCAAAGTTTGGGTCTGAATTGAGAGATAAGTTTGATATTGATGATAACTGTGATGAGGTTCTAGGTTGCTTGGCACCAGGTTAAGCAGGGTCTGTAGTATCAGTTGGGTTAAGTTGAGAACTTTCATTTTGAGCATCCATAACTTTACATGTTTAGTTGAAGTGGAAGCTCTAATTGCTTCTTTCCCTGTAGAAGCGGGAGGGTGACTTGAGGATTCAGGAACTGAAGAGTTTTGACCTTTGATAGGCCTTGAGTATGGAGCAGAGGACTTAGAGAAGGCCTCTCCCTTTGTTTCATGTTTGGCCCGTTTTGGGCTCCCCATGATGCCGGCAAATCCAAGCCCAAGCCCGTCAATAATAATTCAGAACACCAACACAACACAATCTCACAAATACAGTCAATTTTATAAATGATAACACTCGATAGAGTATCCGACGCGCAGAGTTACCACCACCAGTGTAAAAAAGTCCAAGTATCTTGGATTGTTTTCGGGGTCTTGAACTTGAACTTGAACTTGAAATTGAGGGCCGACAGCGTCGGGGCCTTTGCAACGGCCTACAATTCCCTCGACAATTTTCACACAAAAAGTTCAGCGCCTGGTACCAGACTTGTCCACTAAACTACTCAGGATCTACCAATCCTTGTCACAAGCTGCCACTGGATGGCATCACTGGGATAACCAGTGTGTCAAAACACCATCCCCAGGCATATTGGGTCATTACTGACCACTCTACCTGACTGGCTCATTCCAGTCACTGTCTCTTACTCCAGGCACGCACAAGAAACATTTTCATAGCTTCAATGATACTCAAATTACACTCCTGATCCAATCCAGCAAGACAGCTCATACCGCAATCATCTTCAGCACATCTGGCATACCACTCATTCTCTCAATACTGCTCAAGCACCACATTCATGAAACTTTCTCTCTCTTCCTCATACTTACTACATTCCAGCACAAAATGCTCAATTGTTTCCTCCACTCCACTAATACACTGCCGACATAATCTGTTATTATTCTCATTCCACCTCCATGTATGTCTGTTCACACTAAATGACTTACATCTAACAGCAAACAAGAGTTGACTTCCAAAACTACCATCATAGAACATCTCAAACTTAGGTGCTTCTTTTTTCATATACCAGTCAAGTGTAGGCTTCCGCATCATGCTAAGCCTACACTTATTCAATCCATACTCTTTTGTTTGCCTCTCAATCTCTTTCTTCCACCTCTTGCAGTCCCACTCAGGCCCTACACTTCCAGCATTTAATAAACTCCAGTCATCCACAGGTCTCCCAATTCTAACATGAATAATCTTTCGCATACTAAGCTTCCTTGCATGCCCCCAACACACTTTCTCCCAATAGCTTACACTCAGATTCCATTCAAAAATTTGCTTTACCCATCTGCTATTCTGCATTCTTTCAATTCTCACCTTATAATTCAGCACCGCTTTCATCATTCTTTCAGAAAATAGGCTCCACCCAAGGTCACCTCTAATGGCTTCTGTAGCTGTCCATTTCGGAGCACCCAATGCTAACCGTCCTACCTTATTTTGTATTACATCCAGCTTGTCAAGATCACTTCCATTCCAGGCAAGAGCACTCATACCATACATGACACTAGGTACAGCAACATACTTCCACATTCCTCTCACACATTCATACTTGTTTGCTCTGTATCTGGCCACACTACTTGATCGTCCACTCCACTGCATAGCTTTTGCCACTTTCTCACCCTTAGTTCTAGTGCATCCATCTTCACTTATCATACAACCTAGATATTTGTATTCTTTTGTTCTACCTATTCTGATTTCTCCAATATTCTACAGTCTGTCTCTATCAGTCTCATCACTATTTATAACCATAACCTTGCTTTTGTCGGCACCAAAGTTCATCTTGAATTCTGTACTATATCTGTTCACAATGTCAAGCAACATACTTCCACATTCCTCTCACACATTCATACTTGTTTGCTCTGTATCTGGCCACACTACTTGATCGTCCACTCCACTGCATAGCTTTTGCCACTTTCTCACCCTTAGTTCTAGTGCATCCATCTTCACTTATCATACAACCTAGATATTTGTATTCTTTTGTTCTACCTATTCTGATTTCTCCAATATTCTACAGTCTGTCCCTATCAGTCTCATCACTATTTATAACCATAACCTTGCTTTTGTCGGCACCAAAGTTCATCTTGAATTCTGTACTATATCTGTTCACAATGTCAAGCATCCTTTGCAGTTCATGTCCACATTCACTAACCACAACCACATCATCAGCATACAACAAACAGCTCAGTCTCTCATTACCAACTTTCAGTCCTAAGCCACTCCTTCTCAGTCAAACTGCTAATTCTTCTGTGTACAATCCAAACAACAGGGGAAACAGAGTACAGCCCTGTTTCACTCCTCTAACACTCCTCACCTGCCCTGTTTCCAAATTTCCTAACCTGTATATAGCGCTTGTGTTCTCATACAGACTTTGTACAATTTTTACTATTTTTCTGCTAAACCCAACTTTTCTCAAAACTTCAAAGAGCCTAACCCGATCCACTCTGTCATACGCTTTTTCAATACCCAGGAATGCTAAATACACCTCCTTATCATCCTTCCTCATTCGCTCAATTATTTCACTCACTACAAACAGATTACCTTCCCCACGTCTATCTTGCCTAAAACCATTCTGTTCTTCACCTAGGACTCCTTATTCCTCAACTAAATTTTTCATTCTCTCATTCAAAATACCACAAAATATCTTACATACAGTGTCACCCAGTGCAATTGGTCTGTAATTTTTAAGTTCTTTCATACTCTTATGTCCACCCTTATGCAATAGAACTACATTACACTTGTTCCAGTCATCCGGTACTCTTTCACTCTTCCATATCTCATCAAATAAACATTTCAACATACTGACTACACTCTCTCCTCCACATTTATAGAACTCATATGGAATCTTATCAGGGCCACATGCCTTTCCGTTTTTCACTTTTTTCAAAAAACTTACAATCTTTTCACGAGTGATTTTGCCTTCCATTTGCAGTTCACGTTCATTAATTAGAAAATTTACGGGTTCATCATCTGTAACCTGCTCATTCATTCCACCAATGTCCTCCCAGTATTCTTCAACTGCTTTCACCATTTGCATCCTATCTTGCACACTGCAACCATTGACTACTAATTCATCAACTTGAACTTCACTACCTCTATCATTACCTTGTATAAACTTATACCAATCTTTTATTCCATCCGAACCTTTCTTTCTTAGATTTTCAACTTGGTGTCTCTCCTCTTTAACTCTAGCCTCATTGATCATTCCCCTTGTCATGCCTTTCTCCGCTTTAAGTCATTTCGGTTTTAGCCCATCATTTTAAATGAACAGTTTCTCATTTGACTGTCCCGAAAGTTCCAGAAGGAATTCGTGATTTTGAAATGAGCGATATTAGGTCAATAACTTAATCGTATCAGCAAAGTTAATCGTTAATGTCACTAAATGTCGATTTATGAAGTCGATAATATCTTTATTTAAAATAAGAATAAAAAACTCCGATACTTATCAAACGTTCTAGTTCTGTTCGCGTATGTAGAATTAATTGCTGAAGTTCTCTGCCAATCTTGATTCTAAGTCTCTTGTGCCTGCGCATTCTGGGGTTTTATCCGCGGATCTGGGTTTTTATCTGTCTCCTGGGGTTTACAGTCATAAATTGTGTTGGCAAAACAATTAATTTCAAGGAGCTAAAATGATTGTACTACTTGGTAACCACGAAAACAATAGAAAAGTGTAAGAAAATTTATTCATTAACGCCTTTTTTCGCTGATCTGGGTTTTTTCTTAAGCGTATGCTGGGGTTTGGCAACATTCCCGTTGGCGTCCCTTGGGATTAGCTCCCGTTTTCGCACTGTAGCTGGAGCTCTTCTGAGAGCAAGGTGTGACATTTCGTGCTCAGGCGCCCTTCTAATTTCTCTTGTGCCTGCGCATTAAATGTGCGTTAATTCTTTTTTAAGTGATGATCGAACTTAATATAGAATAAGGAACTGAAGTGAAAGTGTGCCTTATATCTGTAAGAACGGTAGATAGCCATTCTACCTTTGCGGGTGTAAGGTTTTCAAATGTGTGCTTCGGTAGCTTCAGAACGTTTTCACTGTGCGTTTTGTCTTGTTCAAGTGATTTTTTATTTCTCTGTAAGTTTTGGCCACTGAGTCTCAAAATCATTTGTATGATCGAAGAAGTGCGTTATTTATTGAAGGGGCCGAGATGCTTTAATTTGCAGAGTTATGATATCATTTGATTCTCTTGTGCATTTACGAGTCATCTATATACAGGTGTCGTGTATTACTGCGCCTCGAGCGCCATATAAAAAAATGGCCGACCTTGAGCCCTTTCGTGTCATTGTAAAGTTAAGCCTAGTCTGGTTTGTAAATCTCGTGTGCGTTTGATAACAATTTAATGTGCTTTCTTTTACTTTACAGGCAATGTAAAACGTGATGATTAGGTTAGGGTATGTGTCATAGCGGAGGTCTCGCATATAAAGATGTAAGTATTTAAGTGTAATACGTACCACCTTGTTTTCCGTCGTGTCAAGTGATCTAAGCTCTAGTAATAAATCGAAGACGATTAGAAACTTCTTATCAAATTTTACATTTGTTTTCTCGCAGTGCTTCTTATTTTTCTTGAAATCTGCGTTGTTTTGAAACTGTTTAAATCGCAGAGGCATTGATCGCCTTTGTGAACTTGAATATCGGGAATTAGCGCTCCTCATTGAAAGCTATGGCTACTCTGTAAAGTTGCTGTCCTTATCGGTAGAGTATTTTTTATGAAATAATTTCGTAGTTGAGTAGAGTTTCTCTTTTGTATCGTTCGGGCCCCAAATTTAAGGTGATGTTTTTAGCCCTTTTTAGGTATTTCATTTGTTCACGATAGAATTCATGAGAAATATTTTAAAAATATACATACATTGATTAGGTTTTCGATTCCCCCTCTTTTCTGTCTATTACGAAAGTTTGCGTATCGTGTAACTCATAGCTTTTGTTTTGTTGCTTTCGTCTCTATGACTCAACTTTCTTAAGCCGTTTATCTCTTACTGAGAAGTCCATGATTGAACTTGTGTGCAACCTAAATTTCGCACCCTTTCGATGTCATTATAATCTAATCTTTGCTGAGTACGTGAGTAAAAATTGCAGCAATTGGGTGAAAAATCCTGACTTTGAAAGTAATAATTTAATGGTGGCTCTATTATGAAATGGCTTACCTTGCTTCCGTCTCGTTTCTTTCAAATTTGTGTGAACATTTTGTTGTGACTACGACTCAGCATTCCGGTGCTGTTTCAACGATTCAAACCACTTCGAGGAAATATTGTATCTAATTGGAATCAGTGCTCCAAGGAAAAGATATAAAGTTCCGAGCCGAAGCCTAGGTAGTGCATCCATTTGTAGAACTAAATAACTCTTGTTTTTGCAGTGACGTATTCAACCGCGCCCAATACAACCTCCTTCTTCTTCCGGTGTTTTTCTTACCTGGCGAAGGGGAATAAGGGCGCGACAGTCAATCTTTATGGAGTGGCATACTCCCGAGACCTCTGCTGACACGCAGCTGCATCGCTCCTAAACGAAGTAAGTGCCAGTAGACTTCGCGGCGTAGGGGCCGTTATTAATAATTATGGATTCGGATAGACCACGGCAGGACTCAAGAGTCGTGCGGCTTGATCGAATGACTCATCTTCAGGAAATAATTATATCAAAATTGTCAAGCGCCCCACGGGAAGCCTGGACTGAAGAAGAATGGAACCAAGAATCCCTCGAGTGTCTTCACCAATTTCAAGATTGGCGAAGACTCGTGGAAAACGAGTTAGAATATCTAAGAAAAATTGGAGCCGGACAAGAAGCCAAAAATCTCATGGCTGACTGCCGGCAATTAAAGAGGCAGGTAAAGTTCTTTATCAACCCTCGTGGAAACGACCTTTCCAGCGAGACATCCACGTCAACTCACTCCAAGAAAGGACGGTCGAGGATCGGGGCCAAGGCGAAGCACCTCCTCTAGAGCTATGTCCGTGGCGGAGTCCACGAGGCTGGTGGACTTGGAAAGTTCTATAAGGAGGATCAACATTGAGCACCAAGCACGAGTTGCGGAGCTCAGGTTGCAGTGTGAGCTCGCTGTGAAGCTTGCTGAAGTAGAAGCAACGGCAGAGAAAAGTAAAATCTCACTTGAAATAGACGAGATCAACAAAAGAGGTCTCTCCAGCCCCGACGGTTCGATCGGCGCAGTCAGCGAAACGGAAAAATCTAGGCACACCGAAGAATGGGTCTCGCAGAACCACGGCAGTGTGTTTTATTGCGCCCCTCCACCTAACTTTCGTGACTCTCAGGCACAGCAGCGGGACGCTGTTTCCCAGTTTCAAGATCGAAAGCAAAATAAGGCCTCCAAAATGCGTCAAAATGCCCCGTGCTCATCGACGAGCTCCGACTCTAGTTTTTTGAGCCGTTCTGAGGTACGTTCCCCACCGAACCTGGAGAGTAGAGGAATTTACAATGCTGGACTTCGGAGTTCTCGCCCACGGAGAGTTCGGGAATCCAGACCCACTCGAGCCGCTGACAACAATCAAGGGAACTCTACCAATTACAACCCTCAAGACCCGCTGGTGTGCTACTTAGAAAAACCATTGGCCAGCAGTGACTATTGCGCGGGAAATGAACTTAGGCTCGACGCCGCTTCAAGGCATCTAGTTTTAATGGAACTAAAAAAGTCACCTCCCAACCCTTTCCGAGGCGAGCCTAAACGTTACCATACTTGGTTCGCTGAGCTTCGCAACGACTTAAAGAACCTTTCTTTAAATCCGAGCGACGTGGTCGGCATCCTAGAAGCGCGCACATCTGGGGAGCCTCGCGACACAATCGTCGGATTAAGGACCTCATTCGGAAGTGATCCGAAGCGAACTTTGGACGAAATCGTCTCTCAACTAAGAGAACGATATGGCTCGTCGGAGCAAATCACGGCGGAATTCAAGAAGATGATCGAGAGATTCGACCAAATAAAAACGACTGAATTTGATCCCAAAACCGCTCAATCGCTGCAAAAGTTGGGCGACCTGTGCTACAGCATCCAGGGGCAGATGAGGGAGGTGAGAGACTTGGAATACTACAATTATGCTCTGGGCCTCGAACCAATTTATGAGAAGCTCCCGGATTTTATTAAATGCCGATGGAATAAATCCAAGCTCAACTACCAGAGATCTCATAAGCGCCATCCTCCTTTAGAGGAATTCTGCAGGTTCTTGCGCGAGAATGCTCAGCGCACGTACTCGGGAGTTCTCACCAAGTTGGACAACGACCAGCATACTGGACCTAAGGGCAAGTCCAGCAAGCGAGCCACCGTGCTTGCTGTTGAATCCTCGCAAGTGGAAAACACGAGAACCGAATGCCCCTTACACCATAGCTCCGGGCATTCTCTGGCGTCTTGCAATAGATGTTCTAGTTTGAATGCTGCGGATCGTAAGGGTATCGTTGTGGAGTGCGGTGCGTGTTTCCGATGTTTCGGAGCGCACCGTATAGCTCAATGCACCGCAGATCAGAGGTGCGAAGCCTGTGGTTCCAGCTCTCATCACACGCTGCTTCATTCGGACGGGTCTGAGGGGCAGAGGCGCAGCCACTCAGAAAACTTCGGCGTACGAGGAAGAGGTTTTGCTTCGAGGGGAGGACCAGCGCCTCGAGGACGCTGGGCCCGCAGGTCTTCGCCTCTCAACGAGAGACGCGACGCTCCAGAAATGGGAAACCTGTATACGGAAAAGTGACAACCATCGAAAAACCGAAGCTGCTCTAAGATGGTCTTGGTGGACGTGACGGCGCCCGGAAGAAGCAGTAAGACTCTCCGCACTTACGTCATCCTGGATGACCAAAGTACTAACTCTTTCGCCACATCTTCCTTGTTAGATTTCTTTGCATTACCTCACAAAAGGGAAATGTATTCCATCACCACGATTTCTAGTTCTAAAATTAAATCCTACGGTCGGACTACGGAGGGCTTTCGAGTAAGGGGCGTAAACCGCTCTGAGTCTTATGCTCTTCCCCCGCTATTCGAGCACGACGGCATTCCTCATAATAAGTACGACGTGGCAACGAGAGAAGACGTCTTGAAGAACCCCGACATTGCTCATCTTGCATCAGAATTTCTCCCTCTGGACTGCAATGCTCCCGTGAGTCTGTTGCTGGGCCGAGACGCTGAAGATGTGTTAGTTGCAGATCTAATCCACCAGAAGCCCGCTGTCTACAAAACACCTGTGGGATGGGCTGTTGTTGGAAGAGTCAGCCCTTCAGAGCCTCACCCGTCGAACATGCAGATGAGTGTGTATAAAACTCAAGTCGAAGATCACTTTTCGGCTCAGCCTTGTTTCGGTCCTCTGGCTCCAGTCTTCGACACCAGAATGGACGACGAGAGTCCTGGACCTTCCGTTGAGGACAGGAAATTCTTGTCGCTGATTGACGAGAATATAGTTGTAAATGCTGAAGGGCATCTAGAAACTCCGCTGCCATTCATAGATCGCATGTCTAAGCTTCCAGACAACACGAAGGCCGTCTATCGCCGCTCCAGAAACACTTTGGCGCGGTTAGTGAAGGACCCCGCCAAATTACAGCAGTGTTTGAAGATAGTCCAAGACTACGTGGATAGTGGACACGTAGAGGTAGTGCCTTCCCAAGAACTTCAACCGGCCGAAGGACACTTTTGGTATCTCCCGGTTTTTCCCGTTACACATCCCAAGAAAAAGAAGGTGCGCATCGTCTTCGACTCTGCGGCGCAGTATTTCGGACGCAACTTAAACGGAACCTTGCTTCAGGGGCCAGATGCCAACAACAGTCTTCGTGGAGTGCTCCTTAGGTTTCGAGAGAACAAGGTTGGTTTCGTTGCCGACGTGGAAAAGATGTTCCACGCCTTCTATGTCCGTCCCTCCGACCGAGATTTTCTCAGGTTCTTCTGGTTCAAGGACAATGATCCTTGCAAAGGACTTGTCTCGTACCGGGCAAGAGTGCACGTCTTCGGAAATCGATCAAGTCCGGCTGTCGCAACTCACTGTCTGCGCCACGCCATTAGGGAAGCCTCAAGAGAGGAGAGAGAAAACGGAGACAGACTTGCCTGGAAAGCTCTGAGCTACGTCGAGCGCGGATTTTACGTTGACGACGGACTGGGATCCGCAGGTTCAGCTCAAGAGGCCGTCGACATTCTAGTCAAGACTCGAGAGTACCTGGAGACGTTCAAGGTTCGTCTTCACAAAATCTCTTCTAGTCATCAGGAGGTTTTGAACGCATTCCCGGAATCGGAACGCGAGGAAGGAAAAGTGGAGTTTTGGGAGGATGGTTGTAGTCAGCGCACCCTAGGAGTGACGTGGAATACTACGACCGACCGGTTTGACGTACATACCGAGGTGGTGGACCGACCGTTCACGAAACGTGGTTTGTTAGCCACCGTCAATTCAATCTTCGATCCAATCGGCTTAGCTAGCCCCGTCGTATTGGGAGGCCGACTGATCATGCGCACCTTGATCCCTCCCGTAAAACAAGACCCAGAAAATTTGGCAAAGTTGGGGTGGGACGACCCTCTTCCCGTCGCTCATCTTGCGACGTGGGAATCGTGGAAAGAGTCGTTGCGAGGACTCTCCGACCTGTCGTTGGACAGGTGCCTCATTCCTGGAGACTTCGGGGAGGTTCATTCACGAAGTTTGCATTCCTTTGCCGACGCCTCTGAACAAGCCATAGGACATGTCACCTACTTACGATCAGTCGATGTGAGTGGACGAGTACACGTGTCTTTTGTAAGCGCTGACAGCAAGGTGGCTCCCAGAGCTGCCACAAGCATACCACGTTTGGAACTCTGCGCAGCCGTCGAGTGCAGCGAGGCCTCCAGAAGAATATGCGAAGAGATAAGCGTCGAGATCAACGACGTAGTGATGTACTCAGACAGCAAGGTAGTGCTGGGCTACCTCAACAACGAAACTAAAAGATTTTCAAAGTATGTGACTAGAAGAATTGAAGCGGCTACGAAGGTTCGTCCCAAGGAACTCTGGCGGTACGTAGCCACAGAGTGCAACCCGGTGGACATGGCCTCTCGTCCCACAAGCGCAGAGAACCTGAAGAGGATACGCTGGTTGACGGGCCCTTCCTTTCTGTGGGAAGATCATCTGCCTGACGAGCAAGAAGGCGCAGATATCTCGTTTTCAGTGAGTTTGCCCGAGGAGAAACTCGTCCAGGAATGCTCGAATTTCGTCACCTCCCTTCAGACCTCAGAGCTTCAGCGTGAAGTTCCTGCCTACTTAACTGGTGACTTTGTCTCTGTTCGTAGAGCATCAAGACTGGCTGCGAACTTCTATTTCAAATGGAAGGACCGAACTCAGCAAAGAAAAGGAGTGGCTCTGGCCATCAGATCCTTGGAATCACTAAACTTCGGGGGTGAGAAGTTAGCCATCTCTGACGTTCAACGCGCAACCTTTCAAGACGTGATCTGTAATCTCAAGAAAGAAATGGACATTCCTCTGCGCCACCCTTTGTCTTCTTTGAGCCCCTTTATTGATGCTGACGGTCTGTTGCGAGTAGGCGGACGCCTCAGGCGCGTCAACTTGCCCGGGTGTATAAAGCACCCCATTGCGCTTCCCGAAGACCACCCGCTCACCTCTAGCATTGTGTCTCATTATCACAAACTCTCCGGGCATCAAGGTGCTCACATTTCTCATGGAGCCGTACGAGATGCAGGCTATCATATAGTGCACGGAAAGAAAGTCATCCGTAAGTTCGTAAATGACTGCGTCGTCTGCAGAAAATTGAGAAGGAGACCCGAAGAGCAGAAAATGAGTGACCTACCAGAAGACCGACTTGCTTGCACCGCTCCCTTTACGAACACAGGTTTGGACGTGGCAGGCCCGTGGCAGGTCGTCGAGGGAATCTCTACGAGAAGCAATAAGAGGACTTCTAAGGTATGGGCCTTGGTGTTGACCTGTCTAACCTCTAGAGCGGTGCATGTGGAACCGCTGCCTGCCATGGACACTTCTAGCTTTCGAAACGCTCTCAGGCGATTCATGTGCGTTCGTGGATCGTGCAAAATCATAAGGAGCGACCGCGGTTCTAATTTCGTCGGCAGCTATAACCAGGACCTCGACATGAGGTCACTCTCCAAGACGCTGCAAGACTTCGATGTAAAGTGGATCTTTAATCCCCCTCACGCACCCCATTTTGGTGGAGTTTGGGAACGTAAAGTGGGAGCTATAAAGAAGGCCATGTTGTTCTCGCTTTCCCAGTGCGGCATGCGAACACCTAGTAGAGATGAGCTCTACACCTTTTTTCAAGAAGCAGCATCAATCGTCAACAACACGCCATTATGGTCCCTATCGAGCGACCCTAATGATCCACAACCCCTGACTCCAAACATGCTCCTAACGTTGAAAGAAGCGGGCGACAACCCTCCTCTCTGCGATACCTCCCCTGCGGACCTCATAGCCTACGGAAAGAAGCGCTGGCGTAGAGTCAACCATCTGGCAGAGGTCTTCTGGCAGAAGTGGAAAAGCGACTACATACAGGAGCTTCAATCGCGCTCCAAGTGGACGAAGAGGACAACCAACTTGAGCCCTGGAGACATCGTCATGCTCGTCGAGCCCGCTCCGAGAAATAAATGGGCGATGGGTAGGGTAGTCAGGGTCAAGAAGAGCGGGGACGGTCTAGTGCGTTCCGTAGTGGTATCTCGGGCTGCTACTGCGGGAGGTACGATAGCGTGCGAACGTCCGATATGCAAGGTAGTAAGTTTAGGTCTCCAAGGAGACAACTAGATCTCATAGTGTCAGATTCTCGAATCCATTTGATTAGTGTACTCTATCTATCGTGCCCGTCGCAACTGTGATGCGTCCTTCCAGTCTCCCTGTCGAGCTTACCTATTTTTTAATATGCTTATTTCAAGCGATCGGCGGAAGGTGTCTCACTGCTGCTGATGGGGGGAGGTGAAGAGCTGCAGACTTCTCCTTCCTCTCCCGGTAGTGGTGTGATGCGTGAAGCACTTTCGTTTTTCTTCCCCTATCTATCTCTCACTAAGTCAGTTTGCGGTTTGACTACTATAGAGTATTAGATTTTGACTACTGACGGGGTTCGCCTCTAATTTTGTTGTATTATTCGCTCGTAACGTTCCTAACACTAGTCACGTGCGTTGTTCCTTGTGCCTATCGGAGTAAGGAACATTGATCTCTATCTAGATTTAAGAAATTTCGTATTGTAAACGGATTGATTTATGGTCTTTATCACAACCTACACTATAGCACAGTATAGGTTTCACATAGACATAGACACAACATAGTAATAGACATCAAGTTAGGTAAAATAGTTTACTCACCTCTTGGATACCTTACAACATAACTAGATACTCAGATACCAGAATGTGGTTAGCGAGAGCAGAGCGGAGATAGAAAGGAATATATAGAATAGGGTAGCATAGAATTAGTACATTAGTTTAGAAATTAAGAAGTTAGATACCAACCACAGTAGGTAATATTATTTACACACTCGGTCAACATTTACTTGTTGTCGAGCCCGAGTTCACTTGTAGACTGGCCGCGAGTGTTGCTGTCTCGAGCGTTGCCAACTATTGGTCTCTCTAACTAGAACTTACACTACTCGCTATATTACACCCCTCCCTCCTTAATTAGAAACCCCCCCTGTATCCCCAGTCCCCTTATTCAATATAGTCAATCCTAAAGGTCCATTCTCACCACAGGCTTCCGAGCTCGGGTAGACCTGCGCGAGATGCTAGCGCTTGGAGGCTCGTGCATCCTAGCCTCCTGGGTGGGAATCGGGTAATCAGGTGTTTCGGAGTCAGGTTCATGGGTCGGAGGTGGTGGGTATGAATTTTGAGCAGGTTGTGGAAACACAACGGTTTCCTCCGTAGGTTGTTCCAAGGGTTCAGGGATGGTGTTCGAGCAGGTAATAACTTGGTCCTGGTGTCGACGAACGACCTCTCCCCCCTTCAGTTGGCACTTGTAGGATACCGGGCCTGTTTTCTCAATGGTGGTAGCAGGGGTCCATTTTGGGGAACCCGGCGTGTATTGACGGACCATCACAGGTGACTCCAGCGGAATGTCAACCGCGCGAGACCCTGGGTGGTATCTTTTCTGAGCGTCCTGGCGTTGAGCAACTTTGGACGCGATTGCTTCTGACGGCCAAAGCAGATCAAGACGAGAGCGAACTTTCCTGCCTAACATCAGTTCGGCAGGCGTAACACCTGTTGTCGTGTGAGGTGTTAGCCGATAGTTGAACAGGAACCTGTCTAGTGCTAGGCGTAGGGGTTCCGTTGACTTCCGTATATTCTTCTTGAAAGTTTGTACCATGCGCTCTGCCAGTCCATTAGTTGAAGGGTGGTATGGTGCGCTTGTAATATGTCGCATACCACATGCCTTCACAAATTCTTGGAATTCAGCCGATGTGAAACACGTTGCGTTGTCTGAAACAATTGTTACTGGGAATCCAAATGTCGCAAAAGTGTGTTTCAGGCACAAGATCGTTTCGCTAGAGGTTGTAGTAGATGTGGGAAAAATTTCAACCCACTTAGAGTGTGCATCCACGATCACTAGGTAGTATTTTCCATCCATTGGGCCCGCGTAGTCAATGTGTATGCGATGCCAAGGCTTCGCAGGCCATTCCCACGGATGGAGTTCAGCTTTCGTCGGTGCGGCTCGAGTGCTCAGACACTCGCTGCATGACTTAGTGGTTTCTTCTAGATCTTTATCCAGAAGGGGCCACCACACGTAGCTGCGAGCTAACTCCTTCATCCTGGATGATCCAGCATGACCAGAGTGAAGTTCCTCCACAATGGCTTGTCTGAGAGCTTGGGGTACAATAATTCTTGCCCCCCAGAGCACACAGCCATTTTGTGTGGACAATTCGTCTCGCCTCCTAGTATACGGAGCGAGATCAGGGTCACCAATTACCATCGAAGGCCAGCCTACTTGGCAGTATTTGTATACCTTTGAAAGTACTGGGTCCCTTAGGGTGCTGTCGCGGATGTGGGTGCTGGTGACTGGAGCTGACTCGAGGAAGTTTACTAAGGACGTCCATTCCGCAGGAATAGGTGTGGCTTCCTCGGGAGTTGTCAAGGGTAGACGACTGAGAGCATCAGCCGTACCCAACAGCACGCCAGACCGGTGACGCAAGGTGAACTTGTAGGACTGCAGTAGTAAAGCCCACCTTTGGATGCGCCCGGATGCCATCGGAGGAATGCTTCTACCCGGATCAAATAGTCCTAACAAAGGTTTGTGGTCCGTAACCACAGTGAAATCCTGTCCCCACAGGTAGCAATGAAATTTTCGAAGTGCGAACACCATAGCTAGGGCTTCTTTCTCAGTTTGAGAGTAGTTGCGTTCTGTTGCTGTTAGAGTTCGGGAGGCAAAATAGGCGGGGCGTTCAATCCCATCAATAAGGTGACACAGCACCGCTCCCACACCATACGCAATACTGTCAGCCACTACCACTATGGGTTTCTGAGGGTCAAAGTGGACTAGAGTCTGAGAGTCCAGGAGGGCTTGTTTAGATTCCTGGAAGGCTCTCTCCTGACTTGCATCCCATTTCCAAGGGGTTTTATCCCTCAGTAAGGTATTTAGGGGCTCCAGCATGGTTGCAGATGATTTTAGAAATTTCCTATAGAAATTTAACAGCCCCAGGTAGGCTCTCAGTTGAGTCACATTAGTAGGAGCTGGTGCATTCTGGATTGCTGCTACCTTCTCGGCAGTGGGGTGCAATCCGTCCTTGTCGATTTGGTATCCAAGGTAGGATACCTGTGGCACTCCAATTTGACATTTATCCATTTTCAGTTTTAGCCCTGCCTCCTGTAGTTTAGATAAGACTTGATAGAGACGCTTGTTGTGCTCTTTCTCATTAGTGGCACTCACCAGGACGTCATCCAGGTAGCAGAACACTCCTGGGAGGCCCTGCAATAGTCCTTCCATGGCACGCTGAAAGATTCCAGGTGCGGACGCAATTCCAAAGCTGAGACGGTTGTAGGCAAATAAACCTCTGTGGGTGTTTATTACCGTGAGTTCCTTGGAGTCTTCATCCAAGGGTAGTTGAGCGTATGCCTGAGACATATCTAGCTTGGAGTATATAACTCCTCCTGCTAACCCGCTAAATAGATCCTCCACTCGGGGTATGGGGTAGGTATCAAGCCTAGTGGCTCTGTTGACTGTGAGTTTGTAATCCCCACATATGCGGATGCTTTGATCAGCCTTGAGCACAGGGACGATCGCCGCCGCCCATCTTGAATACTGTACAGGGGTGAGGATACCTTCCTGCACCAGTCTATCAAGTTCAGCCTCCACCTTAGGTCTAAGTGTGTAAGGCACGTTCCTGGCCTTACAGAACTTTGGTGGTATGGCTGGATCCACTTCTATTTTGAATTTTCTTCCCTTAAAGCAACCTAGACCTGGTTGAAAAAGGTCGGGGAATTTATTTGCTAACTCTTCAGGGCAAGTGATCACTTTGTTGACATTATTGGAAACTATAGTTAGCCCAAGGAAATCAATCAGGTCCCTACCCAGCAAGGCTGGCCCCTCCCTGTCTACAACCACAATAGTTGCTAGCTGAGGAACCATACCACTAGATTCACGCTGGATGTTAGCCCTAATCTCCCCACAAACTACCAGCTCAGCTCCCCCATAAGTCCTAAGCTTAACATCAGAAGGTCTCAGCTCGGGTCTTGACTTAGCTGGAATTTTAGAGTAGGTGGCCATTGAAAGGATAGACCTGGCAGCACCTGTATCTACCTCCATCTCTAATGGCACACCATTTAGTAACAATTTTATTTTGATTGGGGGTTTCATTTCCTCGGCTAAAGCAAAAATGTCCCCATAACATTCTGGATTGGGGGCTGGGTAGTCTGCACTGGTTCCATTGCTAGTTCCATTAGGGTTAGGGTGGTTTTCCCTCCCCCTTTTTTCATGCATAGCATGCACAAAATTATTTTTGTTGCCTTTATCAGATTTCTTAATAGTCAATTTAAAACAACATTTCTTAAGATGGCCTTTTTGGCCACAACCATGACAAACACTGTCTTTATAGGGGCAATCTCTACGCCAGTGCAGATTACCACAGCCGCTGCATGCTGATTTGGGGTTAGCTTGAGTCTGAGTTTTGCCCTGAGGCTTAATAGCAGTTTGCTTAACTCTGCTCTGGCCTACATTTAGAATTGAATTTGGTTGCCTCAACCCCACTGTTTCTCTCAGTGTGGTTTCTTTAGCAGTAGCTAGATCCATGGCCTTTTGCCATGTCAGGCCAGCCTCATTTAGCAAGCAATTTTGAATTTCATTACTGGACACACCCAAAATGAAACGATCCAGCAGGGTCTCTTCTAGCACTTCCTGTTTGAAATTACAGGTATTAGAAAGTGCTTTCAAGCTAGCCACAAAATCCGCAATGCTTTCCCCTTGTCTCTGGTTCCGCTTATGAAACCTAAACCTCTCAAAGATTTGATTTCTTGTTGGCTTAAAATGCCGTCTCAACGCTTCCACAATCTCGTCATAAGTAGCATCAAGTACTTTTTTAGGAGACACGAGGTCTCTAATGAGCCTAGCAATTTTAGGACCCACTAGTGAAATTATGGTGGGGGCTTTTTTATTTTCCTCTATTTTGTTTATTAAAAAATAGCAGTGTAATCTAGTTTCATAGTCTCCAAATTCTTCCTCTACAGGATTAAATTCTCCTACTGAACCTATCAATGGCATATTGAATTTTTAGTAAGTCAAAAACACACTGTAAAAAAAATTTTCACAGCACAAATAGTACAATCCCTTGATCAATTCTGAGATTCTTCACTAACATAGTCTAGCCAGTCTAGCAACACCAGTGAGCAGCACAACAACAATAACAAAAAATTTCACTAGGCAAATTTTATGTTCCCTCACTAGTCAGTAGTCACGACCACTTAGTCACTTCCAGCAGTTCTACCAAATCCTCGTCGCCAATATCACAACCTACACTATAGCACAGTATAGGTTTCACATAGACATAGACACAACATAGTAATAGACATCAAGTTAGGTAAAATAGTTTACTCACCTCTTGGATACCTTACAACATAACTAGATACTCAGATACCAGAATGTGGTTAGCGAGAGCAGAGCGGAGATAGAAAGGAATATATAGAATAGGGTAGCATAGAATTAGTACATTAGTTTAGAAATTAAGAAGTTAGATACCAACCACAGTAGGTAATATTATTTACACACTCGGTCAACATTTACTTGTTGTCGAGCCCGAGTTCACTTGTAGACTGGCCGCGAGTGTTGCTGTCTCGAGCGTTGCCAACTATTGGTCTCTCTAACTAGAACTTACACTACTCGCTATATTACAGTCTTTTAGTATAAGCGTAATGTTACTGATTATCGTGTACAAAGCTAAGGTACTCTTTACGTGCTCTCTTCAAGCCGTCGCAAGGATGTTTTCTGTGTATTTTTTCGAAATAGGGGGGAGTGTCATGCCTTTCTCCGTCTTTAAGTCATTTCGGTTTTAGCCCATCATTTTAAATGAACAGTTTCTCATTTGACTGTCTCAAAAGTTCCAGAAGGAATTCGTGATTTTGAAATGAGCGATATTAGGTCAATAACTTAATCGTATCAGCAAAGTTAATCGTTAATGTCACTAAATGTCGATTTATGAAGTCGATAATATCTTTATTTAAAATAAGAATAAAAAACTCCGATACTTATCAAACGTTCTAGTTCTGTTCGGGTATGTAGAATTAATTGCTGAAGTTCTCTGCCAATCTTGATTCTAAGTCTCTTGTGCCTGCGCATTCTGGGGTTTTATCCGCGAATCTGGGTTTTTATCTGTCTCCTGGGGTTTACAGTCATAAATTGTGTTGGCAAAACAATTAATTTCAAGGAGCTAAAATGATTGTACTACTTGGTAACCACGAAAACAATAGAAAAGTGTAAGAAAATTTATTCATTAACGCCTTTTTTCGCTGATCTGGGTTTTTTCTTAAGCGTATGCTGGGGTTTGGCAACATTCCCGTTGGCGTCCCTTGGGATTAGCTCCCGTTTTCGCACTGTAGCTGGAGCTCTTCTGAGAGCAAGGTGTGACATTTCGTGCTCAGGCGCCCTTCTAATTTCTCTTGTGCCTGCGCATTAAATGTGCGTTAATTCTTTTTTAAGTGATGATCGAACTTAATATAGAATAAGGAACTGAAGTGAAAGTGTGCCTTATATCTGTAAGAACGGTAGATAGCCATTCTACCTTTGCGGGTGTCAGGTTTTCAAATGTGTGCTTCGGTAGCTTCAGAACGTTTTCACTGTGCGTTTTGTCTTGTTCAAGTGATTTTTTATTTCTCTGTAAGTTTTGACCACTGAGTCTCAAAATCATTTGTATGATCGAAGAAGTGCGTTATTTATTGAAGGGGCCGAGATGCTTTAATTTGCAGAGTTATGATATCATTTGATTCTCTTGTGCATTTACGAGTCATCTATATACAGGTGTCGTGTATTACTGCGCCTCGAGCGCCATATAAAAAAATGGCCGACCTTGAGCCCTTTGGTGTCATTGTAAAGTTAAGCCTAGTCTGGTTTGTAAATCTCGTGTGCGTTTGATAACAATTTAATGTGATTTCTTTTACTTTACAGGCAATGTAAAACGTGATGATTAGGTTAGGGTATGTGTCATAGCGGAGGTCTCGCATATAAAGATGTAAGTATTTAAGTGTAATACGTACCACCTTGTTTTCCGTCGTGTCAAGTGATCTAAGCTCTAGTAATAAATCGAAGACGATTAGAAACTTCTTATCAAATTTTACATTTGTTTTCTCGCAGTGCTTCTTATTTTTCTTGAAATCTGCGTTGTTTTGAAACTGTTTAAATCGCAGAGGCATTGATCGCCTTTGTGAACTTGAATATCGGGAATTAGCGCTCCTCATTGAAGGCTATGGCTACTCTGTAAAGTTGCTGTCCTTATCGGTAGAGTATTTTTTATGAAATAATTTCGTAGTTGAGTAGAGTTTCTCTTTTGTATCGTTCGGGCCCCAAATTTAAAGTGATGTTTTTAGCCCTTTTTAGGTATTTCATTTGTTCACGATAGAATTCATGAGAAATATTTTAAAAATATACATACATTGATTAGGTTTTCGATTCCCCCTCTTTTCTGTCTATTACGAAAGTTTGCGTATCGTGTAACTCATAGCTTTTGTTTTGTTGCTTTCGTCTCTATGACTCAACTTTCTTAAGCCGTTTATCTCTTACTGAGAAGTCCATGATTGAACTTGTGCGCAACCTAAATTTCGCACCCTTTCGATGTCATTATAATCTAATCTTTGCTGAGTACGTGAGTAAAAATTGCAGCAATTGGGTGAAAAATCCTGACTTTGAAAGTAATAATATAATGGTGGCTCTATTATGAAATGGCTTACCTTGCTTCCGTCTCGTTTCTTTCAAATTTGTGTGAACATTTTGTTGTGACTACGACTCAGCATTCCGGTGCTGTTTCAACGATTCTAACCACTTCGAGGAAATATTGTATCTAATTGGAATCAGTGCTCCAAGGAAAAGATATAAAGTTCCGAGCCGAAGCCTAGGTAGTGCATCCATTTGTAGAACTAAATAACTCTTGTTTTTGCAGTGACGTATTCAACCGCGCCCAATACAACCTCCTTCTTCTTCCGGTGTTTTTCTTACCTGGCGAAGGGGAATAAGGGCGCGACACCCCTTACTTTCTTCTGCTGGTCCTTGTACTCATTCCATGCACTCTGCCATTCATCCTCAGTAATTCTGTTTCTTTCATACAATTTCCTCATACTGCGTTGTTTCTTATTTAAAGTCTTTCTTCTCATTCGAGAAGACATTCTCATTCGTCTGCGCACATAGGTGCACATTGGTCCGCAACTCCGCATTGTACGGACGGCACGCATCGGTCTCATCGGATTTTCTGCCCACATTATCAGCATTGGACCATCCACCATCCGCAACTCTGATGCTAAGATCTCTCTGGATGGACATAATCCATATCTACGTCGTGTATAAAGGCCTGTTGACACGGCCAGTGGGCGAGCGCTTCATCACGAGCCCAGTATAGTACTTGTACGAGCCAGCGTGTCCACACGGACCATGGCAGAGGTGCAGACTGCTCCAAATAAAATCCTCAGTCTGCTCCTAGCAGCGGTAGAGAGATAACGTACGAAGGTGGCTCTGCGACAGGCAATGGCGCTTTCAATCTATATCAGTTGTCGCGGCTTTAAAGAAGAAACAAAAACGAATGAGGAAAATGTGTGCGAAGCGTTGGCTTAAAAAAGTCCTTTTTTGGCAGCTAAACGCCACTTTTCCAAGAGAACGTGTAGGCAGGGAGCAGAGACGACACACCCTACACGTTCAGCATCTATAATCGCACTGGCAAGCATTGGATAGCTCGATGAAGACCAAACCCAGACACACTCTTGTCTGGGTTGTCTGGGGGCCCAGACACACTCCTCTTTTAAGAAAACTCGACTGGATCCCAATACCGAACAGATTCATGATCCAGAAAGCTCGACGAGTATTCTCCTCTCTGTACCTCCCCCAAAGTAATGCAGAGGTGGTAAAATTTTTTCCATCTAATATCCCAAACGAAAGACCAAACCGGAGGAACGATGTTTTAGTCAGTTACCGTTCATCTAACGTGGGACAAAAAGCTCTCTCAGTTTCTGGAGCTTTTTTGTGGAACAAGCTTCTCCAGCATATCAAAAACTCTAAAACTGGAAAAGAATTTAGAGTAAATGTGTCACGTCATTTTGCATCTCTGTCATAGGGCCTGCAGCATTTCGGTGTGAACTTCCCATCTATCAGAAATTTGAATTTTTCCTGAAATTTCTGTTAAAAATTTAGAAACTATTACATTTTACGTTTGCTAAGCGATTCGCATATTCATCTTACTTATTTCTGTCGACAACAATGAGCACCACAGCCGTTAGTTCAGTGCAGCAGAACGAACGTTCTTTCCATAACTAGGAGCATTTCCTCATCTTTATTTTGTTATTTCTTTCTCTTTTCTGTATTATTATTTAACGTCCGTATGACAAATATACCATGAAATATATTTTGTGTGTACACCAATAAACAGGTTTATAGATGTGAGGGTTGTGCAAAGTTTATAATAAATTAAATTTTTGGCTAACGTTGTCTCGCTATTTCAAAATCATTCTCGAAGAAGTTTTCAATCGATTTTCGGCTGAGCTGGGGGGGAAGGGGGTAATTTAAGCATTGCATTTAGTCTTTTTATTTATTTTTTTCGGGCGTTCAGCGCACACTAGTACTGAACTTTCAAATCGGAAAAAACTCTAAATTTATGTAATTAAAATTGCCACTTTGGATCAAGGCCTAATCTACCTATATGTGCCAATTTTGCGAATATTCTCCACTCAGATGTGATATTCGGCCACAATGTTACTCCATTTTATCCCACGTACACATGTCCGTATAATGCTGAAGAGTCGTGTTGCTTCTTGACTATAACCTGATTTTTCTTAAAAATTTCTGTGAAAAAATTAAAAACGAGCTCATTTTTATGTTTTTCGAAGTCTTCTTTTCCTTTTAGTTATTTTTTTGCGAAAAATTTCTTAGGATTACAGTGAGCTCAACTGTAATTTTGTGTGTAGTAGATGGTAGGTTGCTTTTATCTTTTATCTTATATATGCATTTTATTCTAATATTTCATTTTCAATAGGTATATATATATTAATATGTGTGTGTACGTGTGTAGGTGTATATATATGTATCTACATAAATAGATATACATGTTTCTATTTCATTTCTTTACGCAAAAGCCATCCGGTTAATAAATTTTATTGCAATAGCGAAATGATTCAAAAATAGATCTATCACTTCCCCAGAGGGCGTTTCTGTGAATCGGATTAATGACAAATATAATTAATGAAATGAAGTGCAATTTGAGCATATGAATCGTAGTAAAATTATCTTTCTGTCCTTATGTTGTACAAGCAATGAATTTTGATATTGAATATATGTTTGTTTACCCATTTCTACCAATATTTTGTAGATATTTGTCAATCATGAGTGGTGACCGGCTTACACTGTATCTCTATTTTATCCCATGTACCCATGTTCGCATGATGTGGTGAATATCGAGATGATATGAAATATGTTTTTGGTTGTGATAGGGCTTTGCATATCTTTAGGGCATATTTTTCATTTCTCATTCAACTATACCCTTGACAGAGATAGACTATTGGCACGCCACGTATGGTTTGTCTATTAGTACGCCTCGTATATTTTGTCTATTAATATGCCTCGTATGGTCTACCTATTTGTACACCTCTGATAGCTTGTCTATTAGCATACTCGTATAGTTTGCCTATTATTATTATGCCTCGTATGGCTTATCTATTTGTACACCTCGAATGGTTTGTCAATTAGTACTCCTAGTATAGAACTTTTGTTAGACTACTAGCACACCACGAATGGTTTGTCTATTAGTACGCCTCGTATATTCTGTCAATTAATATGCCTCGTATGGTCTATGTACTTGTACACCTCTGATAGTTTGTCTATTAGTACACCTCGTATAGTTTGTCTATTTTTATGCCTCGTATGGCTTATCTACTTGTACACCTCGGATGGTTTGTCAATTAGTACTCCTCGCATGGAACATTTGTTTTAGGATGCCCTATATTTAAGATACTTTTAAAAGCCAATATGTTGGCATGTGTCTCATGTGAAAACTTGGAAATAAACATTTTTCTTCTTTTTCTTTTTCTAGTGCTCCATTCAGTCTGAAACGAGAGAAAATGGGCGAGGTTTAAGCCTCTCTTTCCTGGTGAAACGCTTGCCCACTGCGCGTGTCAACAGGCCTTTGAGTTGTGAAAATGTTGAACAGTGATAGTGAAGAGTAAGAAATTATAGTGGTTAGCTGTTTGCTGGCAGAAGCAGAAGAACAGAAAGTTAAAAAAGGGAAACATGGATTCACAACATGCACAGAAAAGGCTGGAATCAGTATAATTTCATATATTGTTCCCTGATTTGGTAAAATATGATGTAAAAATTTTTCGTTACTCTGCATGACGTATTCAAAACTCTGTCACCTTCTCAACATTCTGGAAATGTATATAGCGAAAGAAAATACGGTCAATATGTATTTTAGGTGCCTCACGGAAATTAAGAATGCCAATCCATACAATCCCTAAAGGAATGCATTTAAATGCGTTTTAACCGAATGTCATTCTGCTCGCTGATGCGTTAGTTTTTAATCATTCGACTATAAAGTTGGCTTTCGTGAGCTAGAGGACAGGATGTTCCAACCACGCTGCGAGCGCGCTACGCAGAATTTAATTAATAACGGAAGCTAACCCCCTTTTACAAACGTAAAGAGGTTGGGTCGTGAGGGGTTGCCACATTTCTTCTAGTGAAAATTATAAATAAAGATTTCTAGTGACGTCCGTTTACATCATCTCCAATGGCGGCCACCCGGCACCCAAGATGGCTGCCGCCATCTTGGGGACCATCACCGCCATCACCTTTATATAGAAATAAATGATATAGAATTAAACGATATTATATCGACGATGCGACGATGGGGTCGCACATCTGCCGGTAAATGCCGTATGAGGCCATCCGCATCGTTCGTACGCATCGGATTGAATGCTCTTTCGGGGATCCTCGTCGGCATTGCCGATGTCCGATGCGTACGATGCGGTCAAATGCGCGCAGTCCCATTTGAAATAATGTAAAGAATACTAAAATCCAATGCGTACGATGCGTGCCGTCAGTACGATGCGGATATAAATGCGCCTACCCTTAAAGTACGTTTGAATACTTTGTAATTTATAATTAGCTCACCCTGCGGAGCCCTGAACCCAATTCTAGGATCTTTGAGTTAAGAACACAGTAAAGGTTATCACCCAGAAGTAATGAGTTATAGCGGTATGTTAATTTTCATCTTGAATGGCGGGAATGCGCTCGATCATTCGAGCGCATCGGAAGGGAAAGTCTATGGAAGTGTTGCCATCAACGAAAAGTCCAGATTATTAGCCATTCAATCGCTGGTATTATCGCGCATTGACTACTGCAACCTAGTATGGGGAGACATACCTCAATACCTTCAAAGGGACTTACAAAGTGCATGCACTTTGCTGCCAAGGTGGTATGCAACGGCAATTTCAAAAGAAGTGATCACGTAACCACCCTCCTCAATAAACTCGGCTGGATTCCCATCCAAGAAAGGCTCCTCACGCAGAAGGCCCAATACGTATTCTCCTCGTTATATCTTCCTAAAGTAGGGGGTAACATCGACATCTTTGGGATGCTTTATTTCCAATCAAGCCTGATACATATGATCTTGAGCATTGGTTTTCCAAATGTCTTTTAAGTAACACTATATATAGGACACCATTACGGTTCCCCCGTAAAGCCGATGCCCATTTCCGATACCTGGGTTGAGTGGGGTATTGTGCTTGAGCTTTCCATTATACCCAACGGGTAAAATCGCCGCGCCAGCGCCGGGATACGAACTCTCGTCTCCAACATACAAAGCCGATCACTTAACCACTGTGCCACGGCGAGCACTCTCAGAGCAATGCTGAGATAGTGAGTTTCCATCCACCTACTGTAACCAATCAAAAACCGAACAGAAACAATAATGTCTTAGTCAACTATCGTTCATCTCACTTAGAGCAGAATGCACTGTCCATATCAGGCGCCTTACTGTGGAAAAAACTTCCCTTGAGTAATAAAATCCCTCAAAGACCGAGAGAATTCAAAGCGAAAATAACTCGTCATCTTGGGTCTCAAAAATAATTATTAGTAACAGAATATACTGAATAAGTATTGACAAATCTCATTTGCCTTGTATCTCCATTGCTGAACAATCTCCCCAATCATTGTCTTAAAATTCAAGCCTATATATATTCAAGCCTATATTCAAGCCTATATGCTGCCATTTGCAAACATGCTTACTTGTATGTGTGTGTATGTACACCTGTGTGCACTAGAGTAGATAAACCAGTCGAAGGTTGCATTTTATGTCATTCCTCTCCGTTTCTGTGCAAGCATCAAACTAGACCGTCATGGTATCTATATTTGTGTGTGTTTCTCAATTGCAGACATTCTGCACCATATTGCAGAGATAATGGGATTTTTTCTTATATGAAATTGTAAAGAATCCATGTAAAGAAAAAACAACAAATTTGTTGTGTGATCATCCATTTATACTGCAGTAATATGCATATAATGCTTATAGTTATAAGCTTATAATAAAGTGATACCTATGAATGTTTATTAATTGCCGACAATTTGCACCATATTTCAAAGATAATGTGATATTTTTTCTAAAATGAAACCCTTATAGGACATTAATGTTTTCTTTCTTATTCGCATCCCACAATCGTTTTCATGTTTCTGACTTAGGTAAACTGTTTTGTGCCACTATTTTTAATATGAAAATTTTATAAAATTCATGCCACGATAAAAGATATTTTATCCGTTTCCCTCGATTGGAGTGCTGGTTTATACTGATTAGATTACGCTGATATTTGCGCACATGCTTACATGTGTATATGTGTACCTGTGCACGCTTTGCGTATGACATTTATTAAAGTTTATGTTACCAGTTCAAAGTTTGGGTCTTTGGTTGATTTTAAATAGAGCAAAGTTTGGTGTTCCGTAATAAAGAGAGGTCACCAGATGCCCGGGGAGGCATCAAAAATAAAAATGAATTAGGTATGGCCACTTGCTCAGAAGGAGTTAGGGTCCGGACGCAGTATTTTCAAGCGTCAAAATAATCAAACAGGTATATTCATGAAACAACAATGCGAACCATCACTTGGGGTAATTGAAACTAGATAGGGCTCGCCTTTTTGGTTTATTCAAGTGGTGATTGAACGCTGACGGGCGAGGCTTGATTCTTGGTTCGTGAGAAGTTCTTGGGAAGACTCCGAGGCGATTGAAGAAACTTCAGACGGAGCGCTTCCAGCTCAGGCTTGGAAGCGCGTACCAGGGTGTGAAGTTTAGGATGGTGTTAAGTGTGGAAGGTTCCGACACTAAGTGACTCGGCATGGGGAGGTGATGGAATTGCCACTTGTTGAGTATGGGAAAAGCTACCGGATGGGAAAACTCGTTAGGAATTAAAGGCACTCGACTCAATAGTCTTAAACTGGAGTTTTCAGAGGCTTAGCTGCAGGTATGCAGGCCTTCTAGCATAATTAAATTGGGGAGTGAAAGTGGAAGCGAGGATACGAGGAGGAGGTAATCTCCTTAGGCTCTTAATGCAGAGTGGCTGCAAGCAAGATGTTAGAGTGTTGACTCTAAAATGTTTGTGAGTGAGGGGAATGTGTTGTCCAGGGTCCTGTGAGGGAACAACAGGCAGGATTGAATTTGACGATAACAAGCCTATCTATACACATGTGCAAGACTGTTGCAGTCTGCTACTCACAAGAAGAACACTGGCAGATGTCTAGTGCTAAGGTCAGTCAGCAGCTCTGGCGCCCGAGTTGCAGCCTGAATCATCTTAACACCCAGAACCGGTGTTCAAGACCAACTGGTCATAAGCTCTATCTTGATATCACAAGCAACAAATACAAACTTGTTCATAGTTAACAATTGGCTAGTGGAATTTAATTAAACTGGTTTGGGTTCCAGGTATTCTGACAGTAACTAGCTAACTGCTGTCAGTTGGGCGGTTGTGACTTGAGTCACCCATAAGCTATACCTATTACTCAGCATGAGGCTGAAGGTATAGATTTCCCGCACTGGGAACTAATTTCCGAAAGGCTAAAACAGCCAGGTATTAAGGTCACTAAAACTAAACAATTAAAAATAAGAAACTACAGAAATATGAATTCTTGAGCATGGCTATCTTCATGAGCACATGGATGAAAAATGGTGCATTACTAAGAACCAACTTAGATCACTCTAAAAACAAGCACTCTATCTTAACTCTAGCTTCAGGCAGAATTAATGAATTATAATAATGAATAATGAAACAATATCTTGCCGCAAAATAGCTCAGTACTTATGAATGTCTACTTAATGAGGTTATGCAATAATGTACCAATAAAATAAGCAGAATCTTAGACCACAAATATGAGAAAAAAGGTGAGGCCTCTTATTCTCTAAAGTTCATTTGAGCAAGAGTTGCTTCTTGGCACAATGGAATAACCAGAAAAACAAAGAGAAGCAACAATGGCCAAGATGGCACAGTAAGCTTAGACATAATCTCGTTAATCGTTATCCACTGGCCCAAATAAAGGCAACACAGAGAATATTCCTAAGTTAATCACATAAGAATGAGTTCTATTTAAACAGACACGTTAAATATATTGGAGGCTCTAGACACTTCTATTAAACAATGATTAAATGAGGTAAACTTCTAGCTAAACACTTAACATTTAACACTTGTTACTCACATTTCCCCCTCTGGGGCCTAAGCACTACACTCAGACGGTTTTCTTATATGACTGACGGACTCTGTCTGGAGGGCTGAGTTTATATACGTAAGGTACCGGAAGAGCGCTTGCGAAATGGTTCTGCATCAAAACGGCATGAGAGCTGATGCTCGAAAATGTCGAAATATTTTCGGTTCAAATTTTATTCGATTTCGGGGTAATGTTGAATGAAATTCGTAATCTAAAATTGTAAGAATGATTGTGTTAATCTTATTTAATTTTTAGAAGATAGTTTTTAAATTATTTATGAAATTAGGCTGAAGTGCGGCTGAGGGAGTTCACTACAACTTTATAGAATGCGTGTGTATTGTAATTGCCTCGATGCATAGAAATGCATTTGTGTATGCTTACGAGTTTGGTGTAAGTATGTGCGTGGGTATGTGTGTGCATGTGTATATGTATATATTTACATGTATATGTGCTCATATGTGTGTACTAGACTGACAACTAGCATTTTACTAGAGATAATGGTCTTTTTTCTGTTCACTCTCAACTTGTTACATTACCTAACTCGTCATCTCTTTATTATTGTAAAGCATTCATGTAAGAACTATACATTTGTTGTGCGATCATCCATTTATATTTAAATAAAATGCTTATTAACCAACGACCGTTATGTTAAAACTGTTGAATTATAAATACAAAACTCATAATCTTCTTGGTCCTCATGCTTATGTGTACATATATATATGTATATATATTTAAATATTTATATATATTTTAAGTTTGAGAGTCTGGGTTTGACTAAATTGTAAAGGTTGTATTAATTCATCATCCCAGTTCAAACCCAAATAATGAGGAAGTGTTTTTCAAGAACCGTGCGAGAAGGACAATAATGGCACTGGGGAACTCAGCTTTGGATTTTTATTGGAGGAGCCGGGAGGATCGACGATTCGCGTTACTGCACGATCTTGGCTGAGGATATACTTCGCAGTCCAGGAGATAGCTGATCCGGCAGGTTGATGGTGTGTAAGTGTAATTGTATATCTGGTCTCCCGTTTAACAGACAGACATATTAAGTTACAAGTCTGCTGCGTCTCTTTAGTAGGTAAGGCCCAGCTAATTTAATCATACGAGGGTTCAATCTCAAGAACTAGTGTTTGTTTCGGTTTAATAAATAAACTACTGATTATAGGGAAAACTCAAGGCCCAAGTGAGTGTATTATTGTAAATGTAGTGCGTTGCGGCGTCGGAGATCTGGAAATATTCAAGGACGCTGGATGATTCAATCCACGTAAACCAAAGAAAACCAAGCAACCCTACCAATGCAGTGACATTCTCACACCACACAAGCCTCCAAGTATTCCCTCCAGGGGTCACCGCTAAGAATTATTTTCCTTGAGGCTCAGACAGTTGAATAAGGGGAAGAAAAGTCATGACGGCAAAATACACCCTTACTACTCTCAACTAATGAGAGTTTATTTCGCATCAAAGCGTAGATTCTTAAGATAGATCAGGGGGATTTTATGACATCGAGCATGTAATCTGAAGCGAGCAATCTCTCCTATCATTTGGGGAATTTATAATACGTCACAATGGGCTATAGCCATTATTTCCGGCTACGAAGATCTATACACTCACAAGAATCACTATATAGCAACAACACTGCACAACTGTGCTGACGATTAGAGAGTCAGACACACACTAACACGGCTAACGCCATCACCAAGAAACAGCCGGATCGATTTACGATCCTTTATATGAGAGAAATACTAAGGGACACATACGAATACTAGGAGACAACTAAAAACACGGTGCAAATGCTATCAACACATTCACAATTAAGAGTTTAAAATCTAACACGAATTTTCATTCATTTATACTTACGCGACGAGCCCTTAAGGCCATCGAACGGTTTTTTACTCGAAATTTTCAAAAATAAATAAAAATACTTCTGGCGCGAAATAAGCTCTGAGGTTTTACAAGCATGTTATAACAATCTAATAAACACTCATAGCCCATAAAATTTTTAAATATACCCATACCCCCCTTCCTCCCCCTCAAAGAGGAATTTCTAAAAAATCCTATTTCTCCGCCAATATTGTACCTAGAGATGATTAGTTTTTTTTGTTCGATTCACAATGAACTGGTCGACAAAGTTGAGATCCAGTTTTTTGATATCGCTTCAAAAAAAATTTAAAAAAGGTTTGAATAAAAAATTGTTTTTTTTCAATTTTTTTTCTTCAAATGGTTACAAAAATTTTTCTAATCAACTTACCGAAAAGCTACATCTCGACCTAATAGTACTCATTTTTATCTTTACGATGCTGAAAAGATTTCCTTCATAAGTGAAAAACTGTAGGAGAAATAAACCCGCACGACACAAAAAAAGCATTTTTTAGGAAAAAGCGCTCAACTTTTTCAAGTATATCTCCAACAGTTTTTTACTTATGGAGGAGATCTTTTTTGCATAGTAAAGATCAAGGTGAGTAATATAAACCTGCATAGTTATTTTTTGATAAGTTAAATAGAATTTTTTTCATTGCCATTCAAAGTAATAACTAAAATGTCATATATTTAGTGATAAAAAATTCAAAAACTTCCCAAATTTTTTTTGAAGCGATATCAAAAATTTGGATCTTAATTTTGTTGACCAGTTCATTGTGAATCGAACAAAAAAAACTATTCATCTCTATGTACAATATTGGCTGAGAAATAGGATTTTTTAGAAATTTCTCTCTGAGGGGGGAGGGGGGGAAGGGGGATACATATAAATTTCAAAAATTTTATGGGCAATGAATGTTTATTAGATTGTTATAAACATGCTGTTAAAACCTCAGAGCCTATTGCGCTCCAGAAGTATTTTTATTTATTTTTTGAAAATTTCGAGGAAAAAACCGTTCGATGGCTTAACGACACAAGATCAAGATACGGAATGACGCTAGGGAAACGGCGTGCTCTGGGATGTTGCCACAACGCCTAGGTCTACTCTATCGGTTGTTTGGTATTTATTAATAATTGTGTGATTCACACAAAAACATTAAGATTAATAATTATAATTAGAAAGTTATTAGTAATAGTTTACAGTAAAATAGTTTATGCCAATAATTATGCTATTTAAATTTTAATGAGAATTTTAATGTTATGAGACATTTCTGTAGCGACTGATATATATATATATATATATATATATGTTTTATATATTAAAATGTGCATCGTATAATGTGACCCTGGTTTTGTGAGTAAGAGTTCCGGTGGCTGAGATTTACGAGTCCAGGAAGATCTTTGTTGTAGGCCTCGCATGGCAGGCTTACAGGATGTCCTTATCGTGCTTGGGTTCGGATGGGTCGGAAGCGCCCCTAACGCCGGCGCCGGAACACCAGGCGGAACTTCTCTGTTATGCACTAGACTTAAGAGCAAGCTGTGTGAACTACGGAGACCAGTACAATACTAGAAGTCCTGCTGTGCGTTTCCTTTTCTCCTGCCTGGTATTCGGCTAGGAGAATTGAACTTAAAGCTTCCTTATATACAAACCTAATGTCGTACTGAAAATAGCGACATTACAATATGGATATGTATTTATAAATTTTTTTCATGCTTCCTTATAATGACACTTTTGAACATTGGCCGAAACAAGCGATTCATATATTATTTCCTGGCGTCAATAATTGCGAAGTGTTATGTCATGTAAATGTAAACTGTCAAAAGTGTTTTCACCCCACAATGAAAATACATCGTCCATGAAATTGTGTTATCTCTTATAATATTCATTACATGTATTATCAAATGTAGATTAAGCAAGATTAGGAGTACATTGCCCTATATCATTTCTTTTGACTAGTAACATGGGTATTACAAGACTCATGTGTGTGTATCATCTAAGTGTAATATCTTTAAGAAATTTAAAAACCAATGATTGTAATATTGTACAATCTCTATTGGAAATAAAATGTTTTCTTTCTTTCTTTCAGACGCGCTCGATGAATTTCTTTCCGCTTCACACTAGATTTTTGGTAAGTCATTTAATGCTATAACTCGTAAAATACTTATTTTAGACGGAAAGTGCATAGAAGAAAACTTGTTTTTCATATGTTATTAACTATGTTAAGGCACAGAAAAGTGGAAAATCGATTACTGACCATCCCTTCACATTTACCCTCAAATCTTCTATGCAAAATTTTATTTAATTACAGCAAGAAGCTATTCTCTAAAACTCTGATTAATTTTTCAATACAAATTATACATTAGATAATTTGAGTTAGCAGTGATAGATTGATCGATTTTGGTGAACTGAAATGTCATAAGGTACATTAAGGCTGTTTATACTCTTCAAACAGTTTTTTTTGTAGATTTTAGTGTTTAGTGGTCAACTTTAACTTTAACACTTGTCCCAATTCATTCAAAACAATTTTTGTGTTCCTCAAGGATCCATTCTTGGGCCGCTACTGTTTTCTGTTTTCATTAATGATTTCCCTCCAATGCCTTCTAACACACGGATCTCAATGTATGCAGAAGATGTTCAAATTGCAATAACTAGTTCTGTATCGGAAATACCACGGACTCAAATTAAAGCCGAAACTATACTGACTAGCCTGAAATCATGTTACGACCGAAATAGTCTCAAATTAAATGCTAATAAAACACAATGCATTATTTTCGGATCCAATGATGCTATTAAAAAAAACTCCAGATCTTACTCTCGCAGTTGGAAATGATAAAATTAATGCATCAGAAAAAGTTAAAAATCTAGGTACCTGGTTCGATAGAAATATGTCCTTTAAATCTCACGTTGAGACTACTTGCAACAAAATCATCGGAACTTAAATGTTTTTTCAACGTATGAAAAGTATGCCAGACTAAAAATCAAGATTATTAGCCATTCAATCCCTTGTGTTATCGTGCATTGACAACTGCAGCCTAGTATGGGGAGACTTACCTCAATACCTTCAAAGGGATTCACAAAATCGCGTTAACTTCGCAGCCAAGGTGGTATGCAACGGTAATTTCAAAAGAAGCGATCGCGTAACCCTTCTCCTTAATAAACTCGGCTGGATTCCTATTCAAGAAAGGCTCCTCATGCAGAGGGCCCAATACGTATTCTCCTCGTTGTATCTTACTCGGAGCAATGCTGAGATAGTGCGTTTCCATCCACCCATTGTAACCATCCAAAAGCCGAACAGAAACAATTATGTCTTAGCCAACTATCGTTCATATCACATAGGGCAGAAGGCTCTTTCAATATCAGGCGCCTTACTGTGGAACACTTCCCCTGTGTTTGAAAATTCCTCAAAGAACGAGAGAATTTAAAGCCAAAATAATTCGTCATCTTTCGTCTCAACGATAATTCTTAGTTACAGAACATACTGAACACGTATTGACGAATCTCATTTTGCCTGGTATCTCCATTGCTTAATACTCTCCCTTGCTCATTTTCTTTACAATTCACGACATCACACAACAGTCTCGAAGTATGCGTAGGTATTATGATTGGATCGCCTATACGCTGGGATTTGCAAGCATTCTTATTTGTATATTTGTGTACGTATATGGGTGTGCATGAGTGCACAATACACCTGTGTGCACTGGACTTACCCACGAGCGTAAGAAATGATAAATTGCACCATTCAAGGCTGACAAAAAAAATTTAGAACGCTGTCGAAACCGTCGTGCGGTCGACGTGAGGGTTCGTGGAAAAGGGGGCTGTCTTCTGTGCAGCTACCTTTTTTTCCGGGGCGCTAGCTTTTCTCCGCAGCTGCCCTTCCTGAGGTTCGTGTGGGTACCGCCTACGCCGTAATCAGTCCGCTAGGGCAACAGAAGTAAATTCTGTTAGTGCCGAACTACGGCGGTACCGTTGTGCGTGTGGGGTGAGGTTTGTGTGGGTACCACCTGCGCCGTATTCAGTCCGCTAGGGCAACAGAAGTAAATTCTGTTTTGTGCCGAACTACGGTGGTACCGCTAGAGTGAGGTGTGTGTGTTTGGATACCGCCTACGCCGTATTCAGTCCGCTAGGGCAACAGAAGTAAATTCCGTTTTGTGCCGAATTACGGCGGTACCTTTAGGAAGACGAGCAATTGTCTGCGCCGTATGAGACCGTTAGGGCAACAGAAGTGAATTCTGTTAGTGCCGAACTGCGACCGCGCCTTCCTAATCGACAAACCATGCGAAATAGTTCGTCCTTCGGAGGTGGCTCCTTAAACCCCTTATTAGGCGAAGTGCCGTTTGAGACAAAAGCCTGTGTCAATAAGGAGGAAGGAAAACTCTTTCCACATCAGGGTTTCACTTGTTCAATGCTGAATCTCTTTGAAGTCCCTAGTACATACACTGATATATTTTAACAAAGACAGTGATTTATTTTCTATTGCAAAAATAGTGCGTACAGACGTGAGTTACTGCATAACAAGGTACAACACTCAAAATTGCATTTAAAATATTAGTCATATTCAGCTAGATAACACGAGAAACATTGGAATATCGACATGTAATACAAATGATATTTAAGGGCTAACTAAAGTAAATGCAAAGACGCAACATCAGCGCAGAGAAACAGACAAGTCGGCGTTCAGGGAGCTGGACACATAAAGAAAATACTTAAGACTATGGGTAACTAAAACAAAAAGGCTCGACAACCCTGTGCGGCCTGACAAACGCGAATAAGAGAAGAAAGCATTATTGTCGTATAAGGTTAAAACATTTGATAAAATTACAATATTTTTTCGAATGTCATCTGAATGTCATTCGAATGTCATACACATGTTTTTAATTGATTAATATACTTAGGTGGCATGAGGGTCCAGTTCAGTGCGTGTACTTTCAACAATTTTAAATTATTTAAACCATTTATTTACCACAGGTGATACAGAGGTTGAATATTTCTTAAGTCTAGTACGATGGTCAAATCTGAGTATAGCTACCAATGGGCCCGAATAAGTTCAGCGACTTTTAGGGCATCCTACCATCAACGTTATTCTAAGGTTTACAATAATGTTCAAGCTAATTCACTTAACCTAATCACGTATTAGACTGATCAATAAAATAGTTAACTCGATATTCGATTCTTTATTTTACAAAATAGTTTAGATGCCCTAAATCTAACAGTATATTTTGTAAACTATTTAAGAACAGACTGAAGATCAACGATATTAACAATGGCAAATTACCCCACCAGTCATATAGGAGACAAGATTTGACTTGGTTTTCTTACACCACTAGTTTTGATAGGAAATTAGATTCAAGATTTATTTCGAATACTCTGTAGGAATTACTTTCACGGATCTCCGTTGGGATTGAGTTCCCAGTTTAGTTCCAGCGAAGGAGATGCTGTGTTGTGACCGAGTTTTTGAATAATAAGGAAGCATGAATTTACTTCTATTACGGGTTAAATTGTCGTGATAACCAGTTTGCGCAGTTAATAATTGCTTGAGGTCATTGTCGCCATCATTGGTCAAAGTTCTATAAATGAAATTACTTATGGAGAGTTTGTAGAGATCCGTAAGTTTAAGTACTTGTAAACCTTTGAATGAATCATTTGTGTGAGCATTATATTCTAGTTTTTTTACAGCTCTGATGACACTTTTTTGAAAAGTAGAAATTAAAATAGTTGTAATTTCATCAGTTCCGTGCCATGCTTCTATTCCGCATTGTATGTATGGTGAAATGAGCGTTCGGTAAAGTACATGCAAAGCTTTTTTAGTCAGGAAATTTTACACTTTATGGAGGATTCAGACGGATTTTCATAACCTAGTACTAACATGAGCGAAGTACTCTTTGAAGGTCAAATGTTCATCTATTATGATGCCCAGGAACTTACACGAATTGGTTTCTTCAATTTCATCTTCGTCAATTCTAATGTGTGGATGAGATATATTTTTCTTGTATGATAATATATTTTGTTTTGTCGATAAGACTAAGAGAGAGAAAATGTAAAAAGATGCGAGCTACAGGTTGGCACATTTTTTGATGTGTTCTTGAAACTGCTTCGCGATGTCATAGTCAACTCTGGCTTCGTCTCATTGTAATTCTGCAGCGCTCTAGCCCAGCAGAAAAAAATTCTATCAGTATCTTCATGCTTCAGTTGTGTATATGGCTCATACAGAACAGTCCAGCGCAGTAACGGACGCGACACGGCTATTCTAACACCATCATCTCCGGACGTTAAAATATGGGAGACATGCGCGTGTCTGAGGAAATTTATTGCCAAGTAATTTTACAGTTCCAGCGGAGTCTCAGCTGTATTACAGCAGTGGTCCAAACCCACGGGCGGCCGACCAGTGTCGGTCTGTGGATCAATTAATGGTACCAGGCCGAAAATGAAATTTTTAAACAATTTAAACAATTTTAACAATTTATTTACCACAGGTGATACAGATGTAGAATGTTTCTTCAGTCTAAAACAATGGTCAAATTTGAGCATAGCTACCTGTGGGCCCGAATCAGTTCAGCGACTTCTAGGGTATCCTACCATCACGTTATTCTAGGGTGTACAATAATGTGTAGCCTAATTCACTTAAACTAGTTTCGCATTAGACTGATCAACAAGATAATGAACTCGATATTGATGTTTCATTTCATATGGACTACATTTAACAGTATATTCGATAACGATTTAAGAGCAGACTGAAAATCGGTGATATTACTCATGGCAAATTACATTATTATGACCAAAGATGTAGGAGGTAGGATTTGACTTGGTGATCTTACACGACTAGTATTCTGTTAAGAAGTGAGACTCAAGATTTCTTCTGAATACCTTGTAAGAATTACTGTCACGGATCTCCGCAGGTATTGAGTTCCAAGTTTTAGGTCCAACGAATAGGATACTGTGTTGCGAGCGGGCCTTCGAATAATAAGGAAGCATGAATTTACTTCTATTTCGCGTTAAATGGTCGTGATGACCAGTTTTCGCAGTTAATAATTGTTGTAGGCTATTGTCGCCATCATTAGTTAATGTTTTGTAAATGAAATTGCAGATGGAGATTTTGAAGAGATCCGAGAGTTTGGGTATTTGTAAATTTTTGAATGAGTCATTTGTGTGAGCATTATATTCTAGGTTCTTTACCGCTCCGATGGCTCTTTTTTGGAGAGCAAAAATAAAACTGGTTGTTTTTTTATCTGTTCCATGCCATGCTTCTATTCCGTGTTGCAAGTATGGTGAAATGAGCGTTCGATAAAGCATTAGTAAGGCTGTTTCAGGCAGGAAACTTTCAACTTTATGCAGGATTCCGATGGATTTTGATGATTTAGAACTAATATGAGCGATGTGCTCCTCGAAGGTCAGATGTTTATATATTATGATGCCCAGAAATTCACATGAGTTGGTTTCTTCGATTTCACCTTCGCCAATTTTAATGCATGGGAGAGATATATTTTTCTTGTATGAGAATGTAACATAATTTGTTTATCGATATTAAGGCTTATTTTATTAGCTCTAAGCCACAATGAAACCTTATGGAGTTCATTATTTATACTCTCCACAATCGTAGTGGGATTTTGGTTCGGAAGGACCTCAGAAAGCGTACTGTCATCGGCAAAAAGTATGAATTTAAAAAATGATGCAGATTTAATAATATCATTGATAAAAATCAGAAAAAGGAGAGGCCCAAGAACAGATCCTTGTTGAACTCCATGGATAATTGTCTGTGGGTCAGATTTTGCGTCGTCAATGACAACGTATTGTTTCCGATTTGTTAGGTATGATCTGAACCAATCATGGGCAACCCCACGAATGCCACAACAGTGTAGTTTCGAGAGTAATATGCTATGGTCCACACAATCGAATGCTTTTCGAAAGTCAAGAAATACTGAGAAGACAGTCTTTCCGTTATCTATATTAGAATGAAAGAATTGCAAATGATTTAATATTGCCTGTGTTGTTGATTTTTTACAGCGAAAGCCGTATTGTTTTTCATAAAGAAAGGATTTTTTTTCAAAATAGGAGTACACTTTTTCATGCACAATTTTCTCGAATACCTCGCTAATAATTGGTAACACGGAGATAGGTCGATAATTGTTTACACAGGTCTTGTCACCATTTTTAAAGATAGGGGTTATTCTAGCAACTTTGAGGGAGTTCGGGAAAGAGCCTAGTAAGAGAGACTGGTTAATAATATTGGATATCAGCGGGGCCACAATATCAGCAATGATTTTAATTACTTTAGTTGGAAACGTTTGTAACCCACTCGATTTATTTTTCATGTTGTTTATGCACGCAATTACATCGGAGGAGTTTGTAGGCGTAAAGAAAAAGGAATTTTGTTCTCGAATATGATCCATACATTCCAGGTGATCAGTAGGTTCACTTGGGCTACCATTGGTTATAGTTTTCCCTACGTTTTAAAAGAAGTTGTTAAAGAGATTAGCAATTTCTTTCTTCTCATGGTATTTTACATTATCTTGTATAATATATTCAGTTTTCTTTTTATCAGCGTTTTCGGTTTACAACAAGAGTTAAGGAGGCGCCAAGTTTTTTTAACGTCAGCTTTGAATTGAGTAAACTTGAGGGTAAAGTAGATCTTTTTTAATGTTCTTATCTGGTTTGTCACATAGTTTCTGAATCGGTTATATGTTTCTCTAGATATTCCCCCTTCGCAAAGGAGGGCTAAGTACGCTTAACGTTTCTTTATATTTATCAAGATGTCTCTAGTAATCCAGGGCTTTTGTTTATTTTTGGGGGTAACTGTACGAGTTACAATTGGGCAACACTGATTGTATGCGGTCATTATAGTTTCAGTTAACTTCACTACAGCTTCAACAATGCTCCTTGCATTATTGTTTCGTTGGGAGATGTGCAATGTCAGCATTGATTCTTCTTGAATGGTGCGCATTTCTTCTAAATTTGATTCGTTTATTTTACGATATGAGCAAGTTTCAGCCCGTGCTTTGGTGAAGGCAATATAGACATTTTCTAAATAAGAAAAACTGGAAAGTGATATGATAAGTCAGAAGTAATTATTCCAGAAAGAAAATCAGTTGGGTCTGTCATAAAGATACTGTCAAGCAGCGTATCACATTTTGAGGTTATTCGTGTAGGCTTTGTGATGAACGAAGGAAAGATTTAGAATGAAATGCATTTAGGAAATTAGAGATTGGTTCATAGCTTTCATGTTTCAGTAAATCATAGTTAAAGTCACCGCATATTATTATGTCATTGTAGAAGGACCTGTTGAACTGAGAAATAATACGATTAAGTTCATTAAGTAAGGATTTAGGACAGCCTGTAGGAGGCCTATTCACCGTTCCAAGCACAATTCGTTTGCCATCTCTAGACAGTTCTACGAATAGAGGTTCTATATGAACCTTATTAAGTGCTGCACTTGCTACGATTCTCGAATCTATGTGCTTATATATGTATGTACTGATGCCTTCGCCTCGCTTGTTTTTTCGTAGCGAATGGTAACTATGATAATTTTCAAATTTAATCATGTCTTTGGTCGAGTCATCTAGCCAGCTTTCGATGAAGCTAATCACATCTAGGTTATACTCAAGTTCAGTGATAGTGCATTGTATCTCATCCAATTTTGGATAGAGTGACCTTCAGTTCCATCACAGTAGCAAAAAATCCTGCAGGGTTATTCGTATAGATTCGGTTAATTTTGATATATCAGCATACCTGCAGTTTTCAGAGTCGCTTAGGTTTGAAATGAGTGAGATCTGGGTCGATTTCATCTAATATATCAGCGTGATCAGTCATTCAAAATTAGTAAACAGTAGCCAGTAAGTACTAATGTATAACTAAAAACGAAATACAGAGTCAAGATTATAAAATATTCCTCTCTAAAAACTAGCTTAGAAAGTAAAGAAACGAGTAAAAAATCTAGCTTAATTTCGTGAGTACTCACAATACCCATCCCATGAGCGAATAATATTGTAGTTCAATATACAATATTGATGCATACATATTGCTGAAGGCGTTGTTACAAGTTCACATACAACAGGTAATGAGTTTCAAAAATTTTAGCGACAATGATAATCTAATCAGCTAATAAGGTTTACACTTAATTGTAGTTTTATTGGTAAAAAATTGCGTTCAATTTATTAGGAAGAGCGAACAAGGTGGATATCAATATTCCATTATAACATTGGTAGGTACAAATTGCTAATGGTGTGGTTACAAGTTCACATACAGCTGTCATAAATGTTCATATTTATCTGTCATACAATAATTGTATTACTATTTGTGTTTATTGATTTTATTATCTGTGGTGTGTAAAATTGATGTTTTTACAAATGTTGATTTCTAGTGTTAGGTTTGTGTAAAAATTGATTGCCCACTGCATGTCTGATACGCCCGATTCGGACGAATTTATTCGAACAACATCGACCAAAACTAGTAGAGGTCGTATTAGTGTACCTAAATTTCGTGTTAGGAGCAATCCAGCAATGACTGAACCAGGAGCTAGCACGGCAGTTGGCCCAAATTCATAAACTAGCACTTTAGCACTATAAATAGCAGCGAACATGCCGAGAACAGGGACAATCATTTCGGCCGCAGAGTTGTCACTATTTCGCGGTCGTAGACGTCGGGAAGACCCTGATTTCATTGAAAATAAACCTTTAAGACGCATATAGGACATTTGCGAGCTTACATGACTTTATTACCGGATGTGAAATCTGATAGTGCCAAAAATGAATTGTTAGTTCGATCAGCTAACAAACAGGTAGGAGATTTCAATTCAAAAGTGACCAAGTTGGTGAATTCCGACCTTTACTACTCGTTTTAGGAGGTCGTAAAAATCTTGAACGACATCTACGTAGCTAGAGGCGAAAAGTTTATCCACGCGTTAGCGTGTGATTTGAATCAGTTACGCTTCGTTAGAAATGACGCACTTGCAGCCCAGTTGGTAACTGCATTTGCTTATATTAGGAAGTTGTCGGAACATTTGTTAAACTCGACCTCAATAGCGTTGTCGAGACACCCTTTATTCAGGGCTGGTATAAGTCAAGCCGAATTAACACGGTTTGTAGGAGACAGTATAGATCTAAGCTTAGCTATTACAGTGTTAGCACGCTTGCTCGATGAGTCTCTCTCGAAAAAAATTTTCGATGGACCATTCAATACGTAAGAAGAACTATTGACACGAGTAGTTGCCGCTGTTAGAAATCACCCCGAAAATAAACCAATAGAAAAGAAAGGAAAGAAAAACATTTTATTTCCAATAAAGTACAAACATGAAATGTCGATACATTGGTTTTTAAAACACCTTAACATTAACATCCTTAAATGATTATAACACATTGGTATCGTAATACCCGTGTAAAATGTTGAAACGAAATGATTGATAGAAAAGTACAACAAAATTGAGTTCCTTTCCTTGCCTAATCTGATTTTGAACTAGGAGAGCACAATCCTCGCGACGTTCATTTGAAAAACACTTTCACTAGTACGCACAAGTATTGAAAAATAAAAGCGAAAAATGCATTCAAATACCTTAGCATAGAAACCCTTAATTGCTATTTATGCATGTTTATCGTAATATCCATGTTAAGTGTTGGAACATATGATTTAGATCCTTAATTGCTATTCATACATGGTTATCGTAATACACATGATGGTTGTCGACACAGGATTTAGGGAGAAGCACAAGTTAATAAAAAATAAACAATAATATGTATAAGAGGATCGTTTGCATTTGGAGGGCGGCACTAAGTTTCAGTTTCTGTGTTTCAATTTCTAAGTTTCAATTTCTGAAATTTTTGCTAGGGATTGAAAATTTATCTTATTTTACGTTCGTTAAGTCATTCTAATATTGATCTTGCTTACTCCGGTCGAACAAAATGAGCATCACAACTGTTGGTTCCACGCAGCGGAATGAGGTTGGTTTCCACAATTACTAGTACTTCATCTGTGGTGCCCGGAAATGGAAATGGAGCGTATTATTTTTCTAATAAATTATCCACTCCAAAATCCAGGAATTCCTTTCGCCCATCCGACAACACTTCACTCCCTCTTCCGGTGATGCCCTGCATCCGGTCATGCCTCTACATTTGGTTACGCTTACATTTGTTTATATCATACATCCGGTGAAAGCCCACATCCGATCTTTCATCCCTATGCAAGGTGTCCCAACGATTATATTTGCTATAACAAAACACAAAATGGTTATGATATTTCTTACTTGCACAAATAGTACTTTCGCAAAGAGTACATCGGGGTTAAAGACATGAAAAGTATTGTTTTACATCGCTAGATGTAATATTTTCAACATAGGTGGAACCGTGCAAAAGTTAACTATTTAAAATTAGTGTTGTCGTAGTGTATTCACGAGAATAAAAAGGTAAGAAGAGTTTACCACACAAAGCTTACGACAGCAATTCGAGACCAGAATAAGAAGATTAAAATGATGATTTTCAAAGTTATGACATTCATCAGATCCGAGGCCTTTTTAAATGTTTCAACGAGATCGAAGTAAAGAAAGTATGTACTAAAATACCCTCACATTTGACATCCGCTCTCTCTCTTTGCGGTAATTAATTTGGGTTTGGAAATGCAAGATGAAAGTGAGTCACTAAGAACACAAAATCCCTGTGACACATAGCTGAAAATACTCTTGTTAGGGTGCGTGTTATTGGATCACGAGCCCGTAATATTTGCTACACAGCTGGAACACCAATATACACAAAAAAATTGCTAATGAACTCCGTCGCATGTTCAAAAAGCTTCAATATGAGCGAAAAGTACTTACGAGAATCTTAAAGTTAAGACCATGACTTGAGATCGAATACATGAGGATCGTAATATTTATATTGATTGATTTTGAAACAAATGGTTGGGAGAAAAGTACAAAGAAAATGCATTCCTTCCATTGTGTTGATATCAAATACATGAGGATCGTAATATTTCTATCGGTTAAGTTTTGGAACAAATAATTAGGAGAAAAGTACGTAGATAAATGCATTCTCTCCGTTGTGTTGGTCTGATTTTAACACTGGATTTTATTTCAAGGGGTCAGGAAAACATTGCACATGTGATGCGTTGTTAAGAACACTCCAGTTGGTGCATTTCCATATTGAAATTTGAGCTTGCGAACGTTGGAACTAGTGAAATGAGGGATTAAAGGTTGAAGGTACAACGGGTAGATCCAAAATTAATTTGCATCTTTGACTGCTAGGTTGATGTTATAGGCAGTTTTACATTGTTTTGTATCAACTGGTAAGCTAAAATACCTGGTATGGATGAAATGAACGATTTTACAATAACGGAAAAATTTAAATTTCGTATACTACAAGCTTTGGCACAGAAAAATTTACCGGATTCAAAATAGATGAGAGGGACCGATGTACAATGCCAACCGTAACATTATCAAGATTGCTGGGGCAAAACGAGAAAGTCAAAACAACCTCAAATGGTGTGGCCGAAAGCACACCGGAAGAGTGTAAAGGACGACACTGCGTCACAACAGGATCAACATGAGCATTTTAAAAGGGAATACGTTTTAAGCATACAGACACGCACATACGTACACCGATATCCATACGCATATACGCACACACGTACTGCATGTACGCACTCCTCCAGCACGTGCTGCAGTTCACACTTATTGTGTTGACGCAAGATAGAGAGCCATTTTAGTTTTGAATTCTCTCAGTGTTTGAGGGGTTTTGAAGCTCTGGGGGAGTCTGTTCCATAGTAAGGCGCCTGATACTGACAGAGCCTTCTGCCCGATGTTAGATGAACGGTATTTGACTGAGACATCACGTCTCCTGTTCGGCCTTTGGTTCGTGACGGTAGGGGAGTGGAATTCCACTATTTCAGCGCTGCTATGAGGAAGATATAAAGAGGAGAAAACGTTTTGGGCTTTGTGCGCCTGGAACCTTTCCCGAATCGGAGCCCAGCCAAGTTTATGCAGGAGAGGTGTTACGTGGTCATGCTTTTTGAATTTACCGTTGCATCCAACCTTTGCTGCAAAATTCATGCATTTTTGTAGGTCTTTCTGAAGATCTTTCGATATACCTCCCCAGACCAGGCTACAGTAGTCAATACGTGATAAGACCAAAGAATGAACGGCCAACAATCTAGATTCTTCGTCAAGCATATTTTTTAAACGATTGAAAAACAGTAAGGTCCCGTGAATTGCGTTGCAGGTTTTATCAACGTGGGATTTGAAGGACATGTTTCTATCGAACCAAATACCTAAATTTTTTTACTTTTTCTGATGGGTGAATTGTATCATTCCCAACTGTAAGAGTTAGATCTAGATTTCGAATGTTGTTTATTGAATGCTTTGACCCAAAAACAATGAATTGTGTTTTGTTCGCGTTTAGCTTGAGACCATTTTGGTAAAACTATGACTTGAGGCTGATCAATAGAGCTTCAGCTCCTTTTTTCGTCTGTGGTATTTCTGCTATAGAGCTTGTCATTGCAATTTGGACGTCATCTGCATACATGGAGATTCGTGTGTTAGAAGGCATTGGAGGGAAATCGTTTATGAAAATTGAAAACAGTAGCGGGCCCAGAATTGATCTTTGAGAGACACCAAAGCTGTTTTGAAGGAATTTGGACAACTTGTTATCTAAGAGGACTGCATGAGACCGATTTGAAAGGTAACTTTTAAACCACTGTGTATCCGCTCCTAAGTTCAGTATTTTTCGTAGGAGTTGATTATGTTCGACGCTGTCGAATGCTTTAGAGAGATCAAGTAGCAGCAGAAGTGTTACATTTTTTTGATCGATGTCGTTGTATATTTTTTCAGTGATGTTAAGCAGGGCGTCTTGAGTGCTAGTGTTCTTCCTATAGGCATATTGATTTCGGTGAAGTAAATTTGACTCGTCCAGGTGAGATGACAGTTGATTCGTCACTACTTTTTCTAATATTTTGGACAGGACAGGTAAAAGGCTAATGGGCCTGTAATTTGATGCTGTATTTCTGTCACCAGTTTTATGCAACGGTCTAATTATAGAGTGTTTCCATTGTTTTAGAAACTTGTTAGTAGCTATTGATGTGTTGATAATCAAACGAATAAATGGTGCTGTGACTGGAAAACTGTCTTTTATGTATTGGAGGTTGATTCCATCATGTCCAACTGCTTTTGTGTTTTTCAATGAGTATAAAATAGTTTTTAACTCTGGTAAATCGATAGGGCGTGGCTTCCACAGGGCGCCAGCCTTTGAAAGTGCAGTAGGGCATGAACTTTCAACTGTCCATTTCCTCGGACTGGTTTTACTCACTTCATCGAAGACTTGGGCACCTACTTTTGAAAAGAAAGTGTTGAACTCAGTGGCTTTTTCCAAAGGATTTTCAAAATCACTTTTGCGCTCTAAGTTTTTATGTTGAGCCACCTCACTAATGATTTCCCATGTACGTTTTGGATTATTTTTTGCCATGAATAGTTCTTGGTGGAAGTGAGTTTGTTTTGCTTGCGTGATTTTCTTCCGAAGAATCTTTCCAAGTTCTTTATATCTCCTGTATAAAGTAATGTTTGACCTGTTTTCTTCATACTCTCGCAAGTAAATTTTCTTTATTCTTCTTAGGTCTTTAATTTCGCTGGTAATCCACAGAGTGCGTTTTGGCCTAGTTTTTTTGGTGATATAAGGAGCGCATTCATTTAGAGCTGCTGTAAAGTTCTCGTTAAAGATAGAAACCTGAATGTCCACATCGTCAGATTGCATCATGCTCTGAAATTCGGTGAGCCTGTTTAGAAGTTTTTCATTAAATAGTTCCGAATAGTTCCGAATAGTAGCGACCCGGTACCAGACGCAGTAGAATAGAGAAACCTTCGTAGCAGATGCTGCTAACGAGTCGGAAGAGAATGTTGATGTGCAAGATTTCCCTCAGGAAAGTGAGATTTTCTACGGAAATTACCGTAGAGGTCGTTTCCCGGGTCGCACAGACTCCAATCTCGCAGGATTTCTACTCCGCCCAGCCCTCTCCCTCTACCTCCGTGTTGCTACATGAAGTTGCCATTCGCGCCAATTATTTACCTATATAATAATTCTGAGGTTTATTAACGCATCTGTTCGTTATACAGTTATTATTAATCACTGCATTATAAACACTACAAGTACTTAGTAAGTAGATACTACAGCGGAATACCAAAGTTAACCTGTATTAAATCATTATAAGTTTTTACAACGACCGCTGGTGTTTGGCTATTCGACCCTCCATCTCTGCACACAGAAACAGGCATTTTTAAACTTTTTATAGTTAACCTTAAACTAACTGAACTTGGCTTAACCTAACCCAACCTTACCTAACTTAACCTTACCTCTTAAGGGAAGAGTTCCCCCAAAAAGTCGAATTTTCTGGAGATATTGGGTTTTAGCTGCAATAGGAAGGGTAAGATGTCAGGTACATCCTGTGAAAAAATGAAGTTTGAACGTTCATTGGTTCGCCCGCTACGGGGGTTTGAAGTATGGGGGGGAGGGGAGGGGGAAGTGATATTTTATCATGTTATACCTCCCCCTTGGCTCTTTCTTCACGGCTTGACGTTGCTATGCCTTCTTCTATGTCTCTTTTTTACTGTATAATGATTTCAAGGGTCCTAGCTGACCCGATAAAAAAAATTTAAAAAAATTAAAATTGTTTATATATCTTTGTTTACCTGTTTTGCCTTATTTTGGAGGATCGGAATGTGGGGCTTCAAAATGTATCTCCTCCTACAGTTTTTGAGCTACAGTGATGATTTTGGTATCATTGGATGCGAAAATACGTGAGCATTCCAAAAACTAAACAGCCATTTGAAAATTCATTTTCGATCGAAAGTTGTGACATCATAAAGTATGAAATTTTAAGAAAAAATATCTTTTTTGAATTTCTCAATTTTTTCAACTTCAAACTGAAGTTTGGAGAATGCCAAGTTAGTTTTTAAAATTTACAAGTATTTCCGCATACAATGACACTAAAATCATCACTGTAGCTCAAAAACTGTAGGAGGAGATACATTTTGAAAAACCCCCCCAAAACCTCGTTTTCTATGAATATCTCGTTTTCTATGAATATCTCGTTTTCTATAGGGATAATCGCATTTTTTCAGGAATGGAAAATGATTCTAAATTGCATATCCTATCTGTATACCAAATTTCATTACAATAGGTTCAATAATAAAATTTTTTTTTAAAAGGGAACTCTTCCCTAACTTAACTTAACTTAACCTAACCTAAATTAATTTAACCTAACATTTCTGTAGCTGCTTGGAGGTGGTGCTGTAGCTGCTTGGCGGTGGAGGGAGAGGGCTGGGCGGGGTAGAAATCCTGCGAGATTGGAGTCTGTGCTCCCGGGTCGTAGGTCATTTCCCCGACCTTGGCTGAGAAATCCTAGAGTAGAAAAGAAAGTAAGTGGCTATGTAGGTGATAGAAGAATACAATAAGGCTTATTCCAGAAGAATAGAATAAGCCTGTCACAAAATGTGACAGGCTTGAATGTAACACTTTGCGGGCAGAAAGCTCGAGTGCTGCCCCAGTGCACTTTGCAGCTAGAACGAGAGGCTCTCCTTTCTGCAGTTTATGCAAAGTTTCAGGTCATGTTGAAGCCAACTGTCGAACTCAAGGAGGTCAGAGCAAACCGAGAGCATGTGGCCCCTGCTCCACCTGCCGGGGAGAACATTTCGTTCGAAACTGTAGAGCGTAAGAAAATGAAATCAGGCAGTATAAAGCATAATAGCTTGGGTACAGTGCAAATAGAGGCGTAAATAGCCGCGGTAGGCACGAGGTGCACTATGCTGAGGATTGCGAAAAAGAGTTTCACAGGTAAAGAAGCAGGAGGTGAAGGTAGGAGCGAGTCGATGTCCGAGAGTCACCGCAAGATTCTCGTTAATCCTAAAGTTGTGGTCGGAACGCATCCAGATACGACTGAGATGACTGAGTGTAATCATGATCAGAGTGAATCATATATTGCTCCATTATTTAAATGTAGAAATAGGTTTGAAGTTTTGAAAGATGAGGAAATAGCCGATGAGATACCACAAAAGAAAGCAATTGAGGTTTATTTTAACACTACATTTGTAGGAGCGGGAAGTCCTAGAAAAGAAGGCGCCGATCTCGTTACGTTTAGAAAATCCAGTAAGCCCACAATCATCCTCTCTAATCAAGATGAGTATTTAAGCGCGCTGCTAGATAGTGGTAGTGAAAAATGCCTCATTTGTCAAAGTCGAATCTAGGGCCTAAATGAGAAATTGAAGCCGAGTTTCTTAAGCGTAAGTGGAATAAACGGTAAAAGAAATGTTAGTGGTGAAGTCGACCTGACTATCTCAATACCTGGTGCTGACAAGGTGCTCAAGTCTAGTGCTTTAATCATTAAATATGTTAAATTTAATTACAATCTAATTTTAGGAAGAGATGTTCTGAATAATGCAGTGATAAATTTCAAGGATAGTTCCCTCGATTGGGAAGGAACCACGGTGCCTTTCAACGAAATAGAAAATAAGCCTACGATAATTAGAGAAGCCATTTTAATGGATATTGTAAACAGCGACTGTCTGCTGTCAGATGTAGTTGCTACGCAGAGCAGATACTGCGGCAGAGTTATTGTCCGCGAGAGAAAAATACGAGAAAAAAAGATGCGCTCGAGCATGTAGAGGAGCAGCCATGGCCAGACGTAAAAAAGGAAAGACCGCTGGTGGTTCACTGTGGTGCAATAGAAGTGACTGGTAATTGCATCAAGCTCATTAATGACTTTATCAAAAAGGCTGAGCCCGGTGAATATATAGTGTTAAAAAGAGGATTAAATAATGGAGTGCTAATAGCAGAATCAATAGTTACAATCAGAGAAGATGGGGATGTACCTTAATAATACTGAATCTGACAGATGATGCTATTCATTTTAGCGAAAACACTATGTTATGTAACATGGAAGCATTAGCTGGGGAAGAAGTAGAAACTGAGCTTTATCTAACGAATGTAGAGGAAGCGCTGAAAGAAGCGAATAATGTAGAGATGAACTCTGAGAATATGTCGGATTTCAGGGAGTCTTCCCGTCAAATCTGAGTTTTGATCCGATTGGTCTGAAATTTGGCCAGTATATGTATTTTTGAAAGAAAAACATATTTTAATCAGGAACTTTTTTGATTTAGGCCTTAGTTTTCCGAAATTTTTTTGAATATGAGTAATATCTTCACCTTTATTCACTCATCCAATACAACTTCACAATGTCTCATTACGAAACTAGCTCAGCTACTCGGAAAGCAGCTTTATCTGAAAAAATAGCATCCCTCACAACAGTGCCGCATGAAAACTCAGACCCCAAAAAGCAGAATATATCTGAACCGTTCACAAAACGAAAGCAAACACCATTAAAATTCTGCGTGTAAAATCACTCATTGAAAAGCCTAAGCCGGTCAAAATTACTACAAAAACTCCGACAGAGAAACAGTATGACGTCATCGAAAGCATCGCAACTCCCAAAACATTACCAGTGCCAACTGACAGAGAATCGACGGAGAGGTGCCCGACAGAGAGTCGAGCAGCAGAGTCGCCCGTCTTTGACGAAAATCTCCCAAGCGCTGCTTGTACCTCATCACTGGCGGGAGCTGCCACAGCACCACCGCCAGCTCCTTCGTCTCGTCCCAACGATTGCGTCATGGCGACATCTCCCCTGTCCTGCGTCACTGAGAAAGCTCATAATTGTTCACCAACGACGACGACACCAACACCAACGTCAACGTTGAAATGCGATAATATTTTCGATATGAACGACCAGTCAGAAAGCAAAAGGGGTAATTTTGATTATGATTTTAATGATGAATTGTGTGTTGGCATTTCAGGCGATGGAGTTAGGTTTGAAAATGCATGCGCGGCAGCTGATACCGGCAGTAAAGTACCTCAGAGCGTAAACTGCGAGGATAAGTTAAGATTTTCATTGGAGAACAATACAAACAGACCTATTACCGCTTTTGATGGGTACTTACATCCTCTCCAAATGACTAGTTCCCAAACTATTCACGAAATTAAAAACATGCAGTCTCTTACAGCTGTATTTCTCAATAAAGCTTTGAGACAAAATTATCCCCCAAGCATAGGGTCGATTTTTTCCACTGTATCAAATATTCAAATGATTACAGTACAGCTTTTTGCTTTAAATTATTGTATCAGCGCTCATGATTTTACGCCGGTGGTAGCTGCGAGTAACCATCCTTATGCGAAATCCCCTCTAGACACTTTTCTCGTTGGAGACAATAGTCTCACAAAAATCAACAGAGATGACATTGATAGCGCATGCAGGATTCAGACCATAACTTCGGAACGTCTAAATGATCTCTATGATGAGATTGAACGCACACCTCCTTTCTGGAACTATATAATTAGTTTCAAAGGTTTGAGCCTCTCCTCCCATAATCTTACTAAGTTAAAAAATCTGATCATAACAAAGAATCTTTTTTCTCATATTTATGTGGTGAGTGCCTGGAGTGGTCAGCAATTGTACATGGCATCGAGCCTGTGCAGAAAAATTGGTCTTAAACTGATTCCGCTGCGATCAAATGTAAAAACCGTTACTGTTAATGACGCTTTCAACAATGTCCGCACTTGGCCTGTTACGCGAGAAGACACGCATCATTTTCTGCAACAAATTGCTCTAAGATCACATTTGAGACTAACTTCACATTTCATCTCCTGTGTCAGAAACTCCCATGGCATGAATGAAGAAATTGAACACTCTAATGATTATGCACAGTGGTGGGCACGATAACGAAAAAATGTTTTCGCGATAACCGATAAATCGATAACGAAAACCTTATCGGCGATAACCGATAATCGATAATTGGCGAAAAATTTATCGCCGATAATCGATAACCGATAAATCGATAAATCCAAAATTCCGATATCGATAACGACATTGGTATTTAAAATAAAAAACAAATCGATTTTTTTTAATCTTTATCTTAGAAAACAGAAAAATCTTAGAAAAAATAGAAGTCTTTGAAAACTTTTAGAAAAAATAATAAATGTTTATCCTGTCTACTAATAAAAACTGCGGTTTAAAGTAAAATAACTAAATTTTGACGAGGTTCTGCAGCATGTTCCCTTTCCTAAACATAAGAATGTTGAAGTTTTCATCATAGAGGCAGCTCCTCTTGGCCCTGAGGATGTCCTTTCCAAGGGAGAACAAACGCTCCACCGCGGCGGCGCTGCTCGGCATCGCCGTGTTGTACCTCAAAAAGAGGTCGATGAGGACCTTCTCGCTGCAGAAGGCAGGGTCTGCCAGATTGTCAGTCCCTTTGGCCTGCAGCCACACGTGCACAATATGAGCGGCTTTGGACTTAGTAGGAAAAAAGGAAAAAACGTTTATTTTCCAAGTTGCCAAATGAGATACATGCCAACATATTGGGTTTTAAAAAGTTTCTTAATATAGGACGTCCTAAAACAAAAGTTCCATACGAGGAGTATTAATTGACAAACCATCAGAGGTGTACAAATAGATAAGCCATACGAGGCATAATAATAGACAAACTATACGAGGTGTACTAATAGACAAACTATCAGAGGTGTACAAGTAGATAGACCATACGAGGCATATTAATGGACAAAATATAAGAGGCGTACTAATAGACAAACCATACGTGGCGTGCTAATAGTCTAACAAAAGTTCCATACGAGAACTAATTGACAAACCATCCGAGGTGTACAACTAGATAAGCCATACGAGGCATAATAATAGGCAAACCATACGAGGTGTACTAAGAGACAAAACGTCAGAGGTGTACAAATAGATAGACCATACGAGGCATATTAATAGACAAAATATCCGAGGCGTTCTAATAGACAAACCATTCATGGCGCGTGCTAATAGTCTAACTCTGTCAAGGGAGTTGAATGAGAAATGAAAAATATAATCTCTTGGGTATTTTATATTACAAGAGATGGCTAACAACTTATAAATAATTCGAATACTGCTAAGGAATTATTCGAAACTCCCAAGTTCTTAGTTGAAATTATCGAAGTAGGAAAAAGACAAAAAAACGCTATACGGGAGCAGATTGAAACCCCGTCGTAAATGACAATCAGATATTGATAAAAGGTTAGTCACGAAGTAATTTATAAAGAACATCGCGCAACACAGCACGCACATCTGGAAATGCGTAAACAAACTTACACTCAAAAATGAAATGCATGGCTTGTTCAGCATACAAATATAGAGATAATTTTTGCACGAGCGCTTTATTTCATTTATCTGTTTATACTTTTAATTTCTTCTATTCACAGAAATGCCCTTCGGGACCGTGATGGATCGATTTATATATCATTAAGCAAGCGTAATCAATTTGTTTATTTCTGGAATTTTGTTCAGTATTAACTGATCGCAGAGCTTTAGGTAAAATGTAATGTGTCATGAGGTTTTGCTTTTTATGCAAAAAGTAGAAATAGAAACAAATATATGTACATCCCTAGTAGAAGACGGTCATGGGGCCCATATGGGGCCCACATGGGACAATGGGAATCAGATGGGCAATGGTGATATATATATATATATAAACACATGGGCATAAGGTGGGTAAAATATGGTTAGGTCACTAAACCTAATAATGTGGGCTGCACGTGGTTTTTCAACATGGCTGCGTAGTGGCCAGCCCAAATTTAGACTTTGTACCAAAGTGTGTACATTTACGCAAATAAAATTTAATCTCCTAATTGAGTTGCTATGTACCAAAAAATAAATAATATTCGATTATATTATATATGAAAAAAAGCGCTCAGCAATATTATTTAAAGAAGTGGCTGTCTTATGGGATTCTTATTTTCAGAGAATGAAAAGCAAGAAAATGTATATGATTACCATTTCAATGTTGTGTTTTTATTTACTTAACTGTGGTTATTTCATATATTTCGATATTATGGCAGTTCTTCCCATTGATTCAAGCACTAAATAATGCCCGTATAATTCTTCAAAAAACTAAATATGTGATCCATATTCATGTTATCATTTCATGAGTTCATTCCCAGCAATTGTTTTTTGATATTTATCAGCTTGGAATTCAAGAAATTATTCTTATGTTACTAAGTTTTGTCCCTCTTTTTTTCAATGGTAGGACGCATTTCTTTGCAGCAAATTGGTTTCTACCAGTTATGTAAGAAGCTGTAAACTTGGATTTCCTAGTGGTCCGAATGAATTAATGAAGCACAATAACATATAAACATGAAAATAACATATAACAATGAAACAATAACATATAAACATTAGCGTTGTCGCTGACATGATCATATGATGACTAGCGGCAGAATGTGCATCTGGCAACCATCTGAAGCTGCTGTCGTCCCTGTCGAGCTCATCCTGATCGCATTCGTCAGTCACCCTTTTTCCTTTACGAGGTGAGGTTGTGCATGTGCTTCCTCTCCCGGTTAGGTTCTATCCCTTCAATATGGCGAAAAGAAAGTTTCTAACAGAAAATGAACTTCAAGATGCCTTACAGGAAGTACTAAGTGACGTCAGATCAGATGTTAGTATGAGCAGTGATTCGGACAATAAAGCAGTCTCTTCATTCGAAAGTGTATGAAGCAGGTTCGAATAAAGTGATGCGATAACATTTTAATTTTGAAACAAATAATTTGCCCTTTATTACTACCATTAAAATATTTATGTATTGCATACTATATTGTATGAAATATGCTCACTACGAGTGCATGAAACTCGGTGCGATAAACACGGAAACTAAGTCGCAAGTATTTCCCGCCTGCAAGTGACTCTGAGCTCGTACTGCTCGACCGGTGACCTCATGCATGGCGCCGCTCGGGTGAGCGCCGACCGTTTAAGGTTAACTCGGAGTGTTCGTGAATGAAATTGTTGTAACTTTGTGTATTCAATATTAATGAATATTGATTCAAAGGAGATGCCATTGGATATTGACAATTTAGGTAGCTCAACGTGAATAAAGTGCATTGTGAAAGCTAGAACGGCTTCTACCGACGTTCTCATCCCGTTATTGGACATATTTAGTTCCTTATTTGTTGACGCATGTATGCTGTGTGTTGAAAAAATAATAAATAAATTTGTGTTCAGTATTAATAAATAGTAAATTAAATAATTTCCAATTTAGTCTCGATAATTTAGGCTAGTTAGTCTAATGCGCGAAGAAATTGCGTTGTGGTTTCTCGCTCTGCTTGATATGAAATGCTCCAGTGTAGCATATTGGATTTAGTTGTGGATCTACATGTATAAATTGCTTCTGAGTTAAAGTCAAACTTTTTATCACGATTTTCTTCAATTACATTTTTTATTGATAATAATCATAATTATCATCACCAAATTTAAATCATGAATGCCATATATGGAAGGAAATTGAAATGAAAGTATACCTGGTAAGCACATAATAATTGTTTTTTGTGCAAAGGATTTGTTTCCCATTTTGTTGCTTGTACCGCTTCCGGAGGCTGGTTGCAAGTAGAGTTAGTCGACCATTCGGATTTTTGAACTTTTTTCGTCCGATTCGTTCGAAAATTGGCCAGTATATGAATTTTTTGAAAGTAAACTTTTTTTACTCGTGTTACTTATTCGAATTATGCCTTATTGCTTTGACAAAAATTAGTTTTTTGGTACATTTTTATGTTTATTTCAAGACGTATCAACTCATCGAGTTTTGATGCTAAAACAAAACCAAAGAAAGTTTTAGAATCCTTGAAGCATTTCTAACAAAAGTATGATGTAAAATGTTACCATTTTGAAAAAAATTTTGAGAGGCAACATTTTATCATAGGCTACATCAAAAAATTTTTTTTTGTGTTTAGACCTATATAACTTTTTTATTCTAACATTTGGAAGGAAGCCAACATACTTTTGTTGGAAATGCTCCAGGGATTCTAAAACTGTTTTTGGTTTTGTTCTAGCAACAGAACTCCATGAGTTGATATGTTTTGATTGATGAAAGTCAGAGGTTGTTGGGTATGAGCCATAAACACAATTTTTTTTGAAGTGTAATATCATGTGAAATTTATGTAATTGAATGCTGTTTTCATTTTTATTTTAACAATCTCTATGCATAACTTCATATTCACACTGTGAATTGTAATTTCCCTAAATGAATTAGGAGGAAATAAAATTCATTTGAGTATATAAAAGTTATGAAATTTTTTATTTTCAGTCTGATTCTTATGAAATTTTACTGGTATATGCAAATTTTGAAAAGAAACACAATTTCATCCATTCATTTTTTTGATTCAGGCCGTAGTTTTTGAAAAATTGGACATATTGTTTTTTTCGTTCATATGTATTGATATTTCAAAACGTATCTCCTCATTGAGTTTTCATGCTAGAACAAAATCAAAGACAGTTTCAGAATCCTTGGGACATTTCTAACAAAATTACATTGTTAAATTATCAATATCCCGTTTTTTCCTTTTTAAATGGGGTAGAAATGGGGTCGAAAATGAAAGATTTTTGCCCCATACCCCGCCCCACCTTTAGGGGGGTACAAGGACTAAAAATCCTTAATTTTCAACCCCATTTTGACCTCATATAAAAACAAAACACAATTGGAAAAGGAAAATTTGAAACTGCAACTTTGATAGCATTGCTTTATGGATTCTAAAACTGTCTTTGGTTTTGTTCTAGCATAAAAACTCAGCATTTCATTTGAAATATCAATGTTAATAAACTAATAAACCAATATGTCCAATTTTGTAAAAAATAAAGGCCTGAATCGAAAAAATGAATGGATGAAATTGGATTTCTTTTCATAAGGGACATAAAATATTCAAATTTCATATGTATCAGACTAAAAATATAAAAATTGATAACTTTTATATAAAATATTTTCCATTTAGTTGTATTTTTGTAAATTACAATTCTCATTGTGAAAATGAAGTTATGCATGGAAATTGTCGAAATGAAAATGAAAACAGCATTCATTTACATAAATTGTCCATTATATTACACTTCAACAAAAAATTTTGTTTATGGCTTATACCCAACAACTCTAACTTTCAACATTCGAAAAGATAGAAGTCAAAAAGTTTTTATGCTAGGAAGAAAACAAAGACAGTTTTAGAATCCTTGGAACATTTCTAACAAACTGATGTCCTGATTTTTCCAATTTGTACATATGAATTTTTTATCATCGTTGACAACCAAAAATTTGGTATATTTGATATAGTGGTAAATTATCGCATATACAAAATAACAGGGAATCAGTTTGTTAGAAATGTTTCAGGGATTCCAAAACTGTCTTTGAATTTGTTCTAGCATAGAAACTTTTTGACTTCTTATCTGCTTAAAATATGTGCAAAAATGACTGTAAAAACGAATATTTCAAAATTTTTGAAAAACTAAGGCTTAAATAAAAAAAAAGAACACGAATAAAATATGTTTCTCTTCAAAAAAACATATACTGGCTAAATTTCAGACCAATCGGATCAAAATTTAAAATTGCCGGATGACCCCCTTAATACGCAGCTCATAGAAGGCCTGTTCAAGGTAGGCCTAGTTTGGTAGATATGAAAGAATTAGCAATTTTAAATTTTCAAAATTTCAAACAAATTTCATTATCAGAGCAAGTCGTTTGAGTTTTGAAAATCAAAGATCTGCACGTGGACCCGCTGCTCAGATATAACCTAGCATAAATATTCGATAGAATGTTTGGGTGACTTCTGCATATGAAAGTGAAGCCCCACATCCAACATATTTATCGCTACAAATGTCACATTTATCTGTATGCATATATGTAAAAAAATTCTTCCAACTAACCCTGAATGTGTATATCACTGATTGGGTTGGAAGTATTTTGTGTCTCATATTTTTCATATTAATATAAATGTATCATAATTGTTTATCATAAATTTTCAATAGGAAGCTTAAGTTTGCTGTTGAAAAATTTCAAAACATATATATAATCTAGTACTAAGAAATTGTCAACTTCAGTATTAAGCAGTTCTGTTACGAAAATTTTTTTTTCTTCATGATTTCAGCCAATTATCTATTACAATGAAGAAGAATTATTATGAACTAAAAAAAAACATTGCTGAAAGGCAATCGTTAAGAGTGAAGTCTTCTATAGCTATTGCAAGTGCTATATCTCCACACAGTTCTCTTGATAAAAGAAGTGTAAGTTCGACCGAATTGACTGAAAACCAGGGTGCCTCAACTTCACAAGTTGCTCTGAGTTTTACTAGTGAGGAGAGTGAATCCTCAATCAACCGAGACTTAGTCAGTGAGAGTCTAAGTGTTGGAAATTCTTCTAGTTTGCATATCTCAGAGAATTCCCTCTCACATTCAGATTCATCTAGCTCAAGTACATGTAGAGCAGATGATGAAGCAAGATTAAATCCATCTAAAGATCTTGCTCACTGGGCTCTGAGTCACAACGTTAGTCATTCATGTGTGTCAGATTTGCTTAAATTGTGGAATAAATATCATCCAGCTGACTTTGTTCCTTTGAATGCTAAAACATTGCTTAAAACGAAATGCAATTTTTCCTTAGAATCAGTTGGAGAAGGTTCTGACAATTTTCATTATTTTGGAATCAGAAACAGTTTAGTGGCTATTCTTTCTCAATCACAATCACCTAAAGTTAAATTGTGTTTCAATATAGATGGACTGCCAGTTTATAAAAGCAGTAATGTGTCATTTCGGCCAATACCATGCTATACTAACATTTCTAATAAAATTTTTGTGGTTGCAATTTATCTTGGCAAAACAAAACCTGCTGTTGAGGAATATCTGTCCACTTTTGTGTCAGAGTTAAATGCTCTTCTGCGTGATGGTGTACAAACTAATCACAAAACTGTTTCTGTAGAACTGGATTCTATTGTTTGTGATGCACCTGCAAGAGCATTTGTGAAGCAAATAAAATCTCCAGGCGCTTATTATGCTTGTGAAAGGTGCAGATGCAAGGGAGTGTACCAGCATCATGCTGTTTCCTACCCTGAAATTGAATGTGTTCCGAGAACAGATGAAGGATTTATTGTGAGAGAACAACAAGAACACCAAATTGGTATTTCCCCTATTCAGCAAATAATTGGCATAAAAATGATTGAACACTTCCCATTGGATTACATGCACCTAATTCTACTTGGAATAGTGAAGAAGCTACTTCATTGCTGGTGGAATGTAATTCCATATAAACTTGCCAGCAATGTTAAGCAAGAGGTGAAAAAGAAAATTGATGAAATAAAGAGCCAAATGCCTAAAGAATTTGCCAGAAAACCAAGATCCCTGAATGAATTGGAGCGCTTTAAAGCCACTGAGTTCAGGTGTTTTGTGCTTTACATAGGACCTATTGTTCTTAAAGGTTTTTTACCTAGTAAGATGTACAATCATTTTCTTATTCTTCACACAATAATGTGTATATTTTGCTCGCAAGATGATGTACAATGTGAAGGAACTTTAAACTTTCATTGATCTATCGCAATGAAACGTATGCTCTGAGCCTCTGACATTGTGGCGTACAATGAGAAAAAAGAAGAAAGAAAAGAAGTTTGTGTCCAGTAAAGCTAATGCGTTAAACGTATTACTACAATGCATCAAGCTTGAAATTATATTTCACATATTTTATTCAATTTCATGCTTTTCCAGAAATATTCACAGCATTGAAAGTGAAGACTTTACTGTACTGCAGAATAAATGCATTGCTGTGTTTACTTGTGTTCAATTGTGTATTTTTTACCATGCCATTGTTATCCGCATGTTTTTATTTCATTCTTCAAAACCAGACACAAGTCAAACACATTACCACAGTCCCAGCAGTCTATCTCTCTCAGAAGAGAAGTGCTACTTACTGAGAGGACATGAATATTTATTCATATCTATGCAAGATTTTACATTGAGAAATGATATTCACGAGTGAAATCGGTGTAATTACTTTTTAGTTCTTAATACATTCTAATGAATTTAATCATCATTCGGAAATTTATAAAATAAGAAGTAACATAAAATGGAATTTATAAATCGTGAATCATATACCCAAGAATTATACCTAAGATTAATCGTATTTCTAAATTTTATTCTTAGTCGTTTTCTTTTTTATGGTGAAGATATCGTGATGTTGACACTGCTAATTATTTCAAGAAGCATAAAGATTTCAAACAATGCTAAGAGAAAGCGCATTTCATTATGATTGTTTCTAATAACAAGTTTCCTGACAGTACCCGCTGTAGTTTCCTGAACGAAATACCGTATAAAACTTTGCTAATTACTTTGCAAAGAATTACATGTGGTAATAAGAAACACTTTTACTCTAACGAGTAATCAAATTGATTATTGTTTGAAAAAGTAAAGCAATACAAGTTCCCTTCAGGGGGATACAACTGTTGTATCTATGGGAATTAGCGCTCCCAGGGGGACTTTGTGAGCGCCCGAGCTAAAGGTTAGGTATTCTTCCTTTTTGTTAAAATAGAATAGGTTTTTGTTTTGTTACGGACCATCTTTTCTCGGTTCACTGCTGTCCTGCTTTTCAGCACTTACTACTTTCTTCTTCAATTTTATCTCGTTTCATGAACTTCTTTCTTAGCTTCCTGTTTCTGTGCACCTTGTGCATAGATTCCGCGTTCCCTCAACTCCATACTGAATGGCGCCTTCCTCCTTCCTCTCTTAGAACATCTTTGTCGTGGTTAAGGGAAGCTAAAACTTTCTTATATGATAATGATAATGATAAAAATAATAATAATAATAATAAGAATAATATAGCAATACAAGTCTAAGTTTTCGTGGTTCGCAATTCAAGTAACGTTGATCTTTCAATTTTTATAGAACTTTTTTTATTCCCGAGGCAGTCGTGCGTAAGCTGAAGTCTCTTCTCAAGACATATGAGTGTTTGTAAGATGGAAATAATACATAAAGTATTAATGTTATTCTAATTATTACGTTCTAGAGACATCGCACAAATGAATATTCGTTTGAATAAGAGAAAGAAGAGATGAGAAAATTAGAGATACACTTTTACACTCTTGCATTTTGAATAGCAAAATGATTACAAATTCGCCACATACCTCAACACTTAGAACAAAAATTAAAAATCGGGTATTATTTTTACTCAAGGTAAAACAAAAACTTAATCATCAACGAAACATACTGAGAAGACATATAATAAATAAACATGTCTGGAATAGAAGTTAACGAGTGCTTTGTAAAGAGTCGATTATTTTATCAGTCGAAGGCCAGTCGACGACGAATCTACAACTACCCTATCCTTGCTAGTTTGAATTAAAATGAAATAACAAAAAAGTATTTTGTATCACACTCATACAGCCTTCCAAGAACAAGTGATAAGTGTATTTTTTTTGTGTAGAATAATGTATTCATTCAAAAATTTGTAACGAACATTGAAACATGAAGTCTCTGAGTTGATTTACCCTAAAAACTTGCCCTATGAGCTGGTCGAAGCACTCGAACTCCCGAAGTTTTGAAGTAGCAGTTATGGACCGACCGGGGCAAGCCCCGACAATTTTTGCAGACCCTGGCCCCGGCCCCGGCCCCGGCAAAATAGTGCCCTGAACCGGGGTTTTGGCCGGGGTTTTTAGTTTTTTATCATATCTTTTTCACTTCAAATTATTTCAAGTCGAGGTCAATTCAACCCAAGATAAGTTCAATTTAATCCAAGTCAGATTCAAATTAATCCGAGTCAAGTTCAAATTAATCCGAGTCAAGTTCAAGTTAATGCATGTCAAGTTCAAATTAAACGTGCTAAGTCTCCAGCATCAGGAGGCAGAGTGTGATTACTTCGTATTAACTATACATTAAAGTTGTTTTTCAATTCTACAATAATGGCAATGTGCATCCATTCAAATATTGGTGTTCAAATATAATTTTATGTTACACATGCACATACACATGGTAGTATCGAGGATTTAATTACTCATATAGAGATTTATATGCTTGAAATTTCGTTTTATCACATTTACAAAGTCGTATATGCATGCAGCTACGAAAGATTGCCAGTGGATGATATGCAGATTTAACCTTTAAAATAAATATAGCAATGAAGTCTGTTTTTGCTCGTTCAAACGATTTTGTAAAAACAAGTTTCAATTTTTTCATTGATCGAGATGATATATTTACCTAGGCCTATTCATTTGAAGGGATGGCACAATTTTCATTGCTATTGCAGGATTGTATCTGTGTAGTAATGTACTCACATAAATTGTAATCAAATGGTATCGTACATAAGTACTCAGTGAATCGCATTTGCTCATTTCTTTTAAAGGTTAAATCTACACATCGTCCAGTGGCAATCAATTGTAATTGCATGCACATATGATTTCATAAATGTGATAAAGTGGAATTTCAGGCATGTAAATCTTTGAATGAGTGTAAATAAATCCTCGATACTATGTGTATCTGTAACATAAAAGTTCTTTTGAACATAATTATTTGAATGGATGCATACTGCCATTAATTTAGAAATATGAAACAACTTCAATGTGTAGTATAATACGAAGTTTTTATAATTGACTTCTAACTGTTACTCCGCTCAAAGATCTGAATCACACTCTGCCTCCTGATGCTGGATACTTAGCACATTTTACGACAGCTTGTTTTAATACTGCAGAAATTTTATGTATTCCTTGCTGAAGGGAAAAACGTTTTTCTTGCTCATCACATCCAACAGATACATTTTTTATACAAAAAACGCTCAAATTAACGCGGGATTTTTGTCGATTCTAAATTCAACATGGGGCTGAATTAATTTGAACTTGATTTGGATTAATTTAAACTTGAATTGGATTAATTTGAACTTGACTTGGACTAATTTGAACTTGACTTCGATTGATATGAATTTGATTTGGATTAATTTGAACTTGACTTGGATTAAATTGAAGTTTATTTGGATTAATTTGAGCTTGACTTGGATTAATTTGAACTTGACTTGGATTAGTAATTTGAAGTGAATAAAGCGTAGTGTGCCCGGCTACTCGCACGTGAAAAATTCACGTGTCTTTTAAACAAATTTAAAACGATTTCTCAAGAGATTTGCGATTTCAGTGCAATCCTGAAGAACATGCAGTCACTGAGAAGAAAAGCAGTATCTATGCTACCTTGCAGTGTAATTATAATCCAGTGCGTAGTTATTGACTGAAAAAATCTCGACTTGGAGAGGTCATAATATCAGCAGTTATTGGGAAGACGCTATTTTCGTTAATTTAATATTGTATTTCCTCTCAAATAGCAAACTGAATTTGGATACTGCGGCCCGGAATTAGTCTTGTTGTAATTACCTTCTCTGATGGAACTTGAAACTTCTTATTCAAAAACCCTACAAAATTAAAAAAGTTTCATTTTCCATAGGGTCGTAAGGATTCAGCGCGTCACAAAGCCAGTAAATTAACAATTTCTCTTTATTGTATTTGGTCAGTATTATTTGGCTCCCAGTTTTTAGATAGAGTAAATGTTTCTTTTAAAGTCAGCTGTTTGCCAGTAGACGAAGACGACTTGCTACAATCGGCAGTTTTGTCACTGCTGCAGCCTAAACTGTCTTTGGTTGTTTTCAATACATAGACATTTAGTTTTTCTTCTTGTTCGTTTTTTCTATTTTTCACATATTTTTCGTTGTAGGTTTCTCTTCAGCTTCCAGGAATTGATCATTTTGTGTCGATTTTAGAGCGCCCCATAAATATTTAGTTGAGAAACTTTTCTAAGATGCACCAGCCGCTCCTCGTCGTACATTTGCTTCACAAATGGTGCACACTTCAATTTCTACACTCTTCACCGATATGTAAAAGTAATCCCATACTGCTGACGCACTAATTTTAGTCATTATACCGAGTGTCCCACAAAAATGTCACTGAGTTTTAGTTGATTATATTTCCACTCTAAATTTACATATTTTAATTTTTTCACAATGTAGTAAATTTTATTTTATTTTCGAACGATTTGTGTTTTTGAAAATCGTTCAATAACCACTTTACATTGATCGATTAACTGAAACGGATAGAAAAACTAATTTTTAGAATGAAAACATTTTAAAACATTATTGATATTCTTCCTTATTTTGCACTTTCCAAAAAAACGAACAAACAAAACTTAAAAGAGTAACAAATCAATACATTAAATAAAGGTTAAATGAAAAATTAATTTAGTATCCTTCGACATACCCACCATTTCTCTCAAGGCAAGCATTACTTCTAGCCACCATTAAACGTAGAGTTTTGCGGATCATTTCGCCGTTTTCTTTTAATTCTTGAAACAATTCAACTCGTTGTCGAAGAATTATTAATGATGGAGGTGATGTTTTGAAAACGCGTTCCTTCACAGTAGGTATTGAGAAATGAAGAAGATCACCATTGTTGTTTTTAAAACTTTTCCTTCGAACAAATAGTTTTTCTGCCTCTTTCAGTAAATCGATCACTGTAAAGTGGTTATTAAACGATTTTCAAAAACTTTAGTTATTCGTAAAATGAAAACAAAAACCAATATAAAATGGAACATTCGTTTAATGGCAAACGTTCCGGAATCTCTGATTCCATCATCAGTGCTGTAAAACAAGGAATAAAATACCTACTGTGAAATACCTTATGAAATACCTACTGTGAAATACCTGCTGAGAATGTATCGTTCACAGGAAGAGGCCCTAAAATTCTTTGATTACATAAATAGATATCACGCCAAGATAAATTTCACCATGGAAACTGAGCAGAATGATAAATTGCCATTTTTAGACGTTCTTGTAAAGAAAACTAATTAAACGTTCACCACCTCTGTTCATAGAAAACCTACATTTACGGGATTATGTACCAATTTCTTCAGTTGTATTTACAAGGATTATAGTAAAAAAAGTGTCACTACATTATTGCATAGAGCATACTGTATTTCAAATTCAAATAAAATATTTCATGACGAAGTGAAATATATCACAAAGTTACTTGTACAAAATAAATACCCTGTATCTTTAATTACCAATCTTGTTAAAAAGTTTTTAGACATAAAAATTTCCCCTCCGTGTACAATTCTGACCGCACTGAAGCACAAAGTTTTCGTCGAGCTCTCTTTCTTGGGGTATCTTTTCAAGGATATGGGAAAGGATCTTTTATCTCTGATACACTCTCATTTTACTTTGATTGACGTGTTACCATTTTATAGAAATAGTTTTAAAATAAGTTCATTTTTCAATAGGAAATAGCGTTTGGAAGAGTGCCTGAGAAATGGTTGTGTCTACTTGTATAAATGTGATTTCTGCCTGCAGTCCTATGTTGGAAGTACTACACTCCAGCAATTTATTCGACACAGCCAACACTCTGGTATCTCCCATAGAATCGGCCGTCCATACTCATCTCCCTCCCAGTCAGCCATCAGAGATCATTGCCATAGTTCAAACCACCCTTTCAAAAGTTCCAATTTCTCCATACTTTGTAGAACTACCAAGGAATTTGGCCTTAGAATTTTGGAATCATTGTTTATTTTTACCCATAGACCTCAGCTAAATAATGATCAAAGTGCGATGAAATTAAATATTGCCTCAACTGTGGAAATAGGAGTGTGTTGGAATGTGTGTGTGTCCGTGTGTGTGTTTTGTGTGTGTGTGTGTATGTGTGTGAATGCAGTTCTGTTAAATTGTGTAGATGTTATTGTGTGTTGGTTTGGTTGCTAGAATTTAGGTGTATGTGTACGTATGGCTTCGAATGTTTAAGAGAAATTGTGTTTTTATTTTTAATGGTTAGGAATAGCTATTTTTCGATATAGGTATAGTGATGTTAATTTCTTGTAGCTTTTTCGCAATTTGTTCATTATCGTTTTTTATTCCTTGTTTTACAGCACTGATGATGGAATCAGAGATTCCGAAACGTTTGACATTAAAATAATGTTCCCTTTTATAATGGTTCATCTTTTCATTTTACGTATAAGATTTCCCTCCCAAAAATTGACCTTTTAATTCTATTAATTTATTCGAAAAGAAAACAAGATTTACCACATTTTGAAAAAAGAAAATTCAAATGTGTTAATTTAAAGCGGAGGTATAATCAATTAAAAAGTCGGGGACATTTTTATGGAGCACCCGGTACATTAAATTACTATAATTGTTTCTGTATTAATTAATTCAACAAGCACTGCAACTGCAAGTCTACAAACTTTATTGACTTGACATAAATACACACCCAACCGCAACCGTAATTCAACATGCATTGAGCCACTAACCGGCGTTATGCATTACGTCGTCGTGCCACGCCCTGACACGGGCTGAACCCCGGCCCCGGCCCCGGCCGAGGTAAATTTGATAACCCCGGCCATGTCAAAATTGTTGACCCCGGCCCCGGCCCCGGCCAAATTTTCAACCCCGGTCGGTCTATAGTAGCAGTTCGTTTCACCGCCCCGGCGCTGCTGCACTGGCAGTTTGTTAGTTAGTGAAGTTGCCCGACGTGAAGTGACTAATTCGCAATTATTGCTTAAAAACTGAGATTTTATTGATTGTAATGCAGGTGTTTGAACGTTATATGCATGGGCAAACTTAGAATTTGTACTGGATGAAAGTTATAAACGATTTTGTGTCGATCGACAGTTACTCTCATCGTTATAGAACTTCCTTATCTGTAGGAGAGTTCAAGCGTAGTTTAATTTTTCAAATTCTGTTTGTGAAGGGTATTTTTCAGAGGTATTTATGTAAGAGTACTCAAGATCGATTGCTTTCTCATTATATTTCTTGATTAACTTCTTATTCAAAAAATTTAATTAATAAAAAATGTTTTTTTCAGTAAAAAAATAAATAAGAAGCAAGTTCTTCTATCGAATTAAATATTTACTGAAGGCCGTGATAAAAGTGCGGTGGCGCAGTGAAGGAAATGTTACAAAACTTGCTCGTTGCCTGAAAAAGCTGCTGCAAGGGAGAGGGGCGTTCTTACACCTTCAAACTTAAGTCACATCAAGTAAGTATTTTACGCTTGTGTGAATAATTGTTTTGAGTTTTGGTTATTTTAAAATATACATATTTCTAATATATCATTGTTTTCAATTACATGAGTTTTAACGCTTTTAGGTGCTTATTGAGGCAGTTGATAAATATTTGAGTAGACATATGACTACTACAGCTTTTTAACTCCAATTTAAAAAAGCTCAAGTTCAATTTAAAAAAGCTCAAGTTCAATTTAAAAAAGCTCAAGGTTAATTTAAAAAAGGTCAAGTTCAATTTAAAAAAAACTCAAGTTTAATATAGAAAAGTTCAAGGTCAATTTAAAAAAGCTCAAGTTCAATTTAAAAAAGATCAAGTTTAATTTGAAAAGTCTCAAGCAGGCTATATATAAAAAAAGAAGAATTTAATTTTGAAACCTTATGTTTCTAAAATTACATACCTAACTATATAATAGTAATTTAAGTTAAGTTTATTTCTGAGAAAGCATGCATATATTTAAAAATACTGACACTGAAAATAGAGTAAATCGAATATCAGACAAACCAAGCTGTTGTGATTTTGTACTTAATTTGACATTTTTCAAGTTTTACCAATAAATCATTTGCTAAACATTTGACAAACAGATCATCAGTACATACAGTGTATATCTATTGACCAAAATATTCAAGATAAATTTTATGTTAAAAGTAACTGTGTGACATTTATCAAACTGCACTGACTGAAAAGTTGAACATTATATAGCTTCAAAATTATATTTAAACAATAATGCTCTACAATAATGGCTTATTATATCATGTTATATAACCTAGTATTACACATAAAATGTATATCAAATTAAAGGCCAATCTCTCAACTAATAATTTAATTTTAACCCCTTTATACCATACCTAAGTGCGTTTTTACGTTATTTCCCATCTTTAAATCTTCTAACGCAAGTATTCTAGAAAAATGCTTCTATATATGATTGTAGGAGCGTAGACATAGCCTGGGTGTTTTTGCAGTAATGGATTCATCTAAAAGTCAACTTTTTAAATTAAACTTGATCTTTTTTAAATAAAACTTGAGCTTTTTTAAATTGACCTTGAACTTTTTAAAATTGAACCTGAGCTTTTTTGATTAAGCTTGAGCTTTTTTAAATTGAAGTTGAAAAGCTGTTGAGAATTGAGGTAATTGAACAGACAATGCAAGGGTCTACGCTAAACTTGAAAATGCGTATAAATGTTTATACAATTAAAAATAGGCTGATCTTACGCAGCATTATTGTTAATTAGAATATCAAAGTGAAAAGGAGGGACTGTAATTGTGTGCAGACGAGGTAAGAGATTTTTGTCGAGAACTAGTCAACTTGTCGTCACCACCTCTCGTAATAAGTGGAATGGCGCACAAATTATACTCGTCATATATGCTTCCCTCTGAAAATGTTTCTTTACCGAAAATCATATTTTTACAATTCTTATATCAATGATAAGGAAAGAGCAAGTTGAGCTTTAAAGTACTGTGGCATCACCAACAGTAATACCCTTTATTTAACTATATACTAATAATGTACTTCATTTTATAATGTTTTGGAACATTCCCTTTCTTCATACACATTAGAGGATTTTTTATTGCTATAACCTTTTTCTTCAGCACATCTTCATAGGAATTTGTTGGAGTAGTATCTTTTTCAGAATATATTTCTATAATTATAGCAGTGGACATAAATTGTATGTGTTTCTAATACAAATGTGTGAATATAATAATACTTAAGTGTAAACATAATTGAATATAAACTGGATAATATAACAACTTCCATTTATAGGTGCCAGTTCAATTTCTAATGACAATCTCCCATTAGTTCTCTAGCAATCGATATTGTAGGATTAAATCCAACATTGAAAATCGGCAGCCCACGCAAAATCTAACAGTGCCATTAACATATTTTCACCGTCCACAGTTAAGTTTTCTTTTTGTTTAATTGAACATTAAATGGCTTGTCATAATTCACCCTAGCAAAGCTTAACTCAACCTTGCTCGACGTCTAGACTACTTAAACACAAAAACCTTGAATATGTCCAGCAGGAAACCTAAATAATATTCAACATCTTTAATTTAGAGGTTACTTATTAAGCAGTCATCCACACTAGTACCTATAGGGGTGAAATTGTTAATCTTCTGCAAGAAATTTTAATAAGACTATTGTTGTACAAAAACTTAAGCGGAATAAATAAATTTTCTTTCCAGAAAAAAATACGTGATACGTCCTTACATTGACCTAGACCTATCTGGAAGTCTCTCATATCCGCGTTTTACTTTCAGAAGAATCGGATTCATCTGAGGACCCTTTGAGAGATACTCAACCGCCCCAATTATGAAAATGGATGAATTCTTTCCTGACGTAAGCCGGTGAGAATAACGCTCATATAACGTTTCGTTCAGATTGATATGTAAAATTCGTTTTGTTCTGCTCATATGAGGCCTCGCATTGGAAGGAAATCTATTCCTGTTAATGTTTAGTGCTAATTTATTTTATTTTTTTTCTAATTTTTTGTGATATTTTGGGTGCGTAATGTATTGGGACTCTCCTCTTCTTGATTTTTTGATACACACTAGAGAATTTTTTATTGCTATAACCTTTTTCTTCAACGCTTCGTAGGAATTTGATGGGATAGTTTCTTTTTAAAAATTCAATTTTATCATCATAGTAGTGAAAGCATAATTTTACATGTGTCTCTAATATGTACGTCAGAATATAATTAAAACGAAAGGTTGGTAATACATTAAAGATGTATTTTTAATTTTTAATACACAAGTAATTCGGTATTTTTCTCTTTGAGAGTTTTTGTCTAGCCAGTATATCCTTATTAACACGTTAACTGCGATGGGGTAAACTGAAGTTCAATATTCAATTCAAACTTCAAGTCAATTGTGGTAATCAACTTTGAAAATAGCGAACATATTTAGCTTCCATTAAATATTAATAATAAATGAGTTAGTGACTGCATGTGGGTCAGCAGCACTATGAACATCACCTAAGTGACCATCGGTTGGTCACTTCGCAGGAAATGTGTTAGAATGAGTTAAGCTGTTGATACATGACCTAAAATGAAGAGTAAACTTGATACACCTCTTTCTGTGACGAGCATTTATCCTCATTGAAATTCAATTTATGAAATAGTTGAAGAAAAAGAAGCTGCGCACCACACTGCTTTTCGGAGGGGATATTTTGGCCACACTTTGAAGTTTTCCTTGCATTTTGCATAACTGGTTCGTATCAAAATTCCAGTCAAAAATAAAAACTGATCGTAGAATGCCAGAAATATCAGTAAACTGGAGTTAAGGTATTTCGCAATGAGAGCATATTCATTTGTTTTATCGTAAGCCAATGCTTGGCAATTAACCATGCTTTTTATACAGGATCGGTTAACTGGAGTGGAGGAAGAGGCAAGAGACTCCATACTTCTCCTCCAGCAGTGGAGAATCGTTCACCAGCCGGTGTGGAGCCACTGTCAGTGTCGGTAGAATTAGACAGGAAGACATTAGCCGTGCTCTGAGTTGGAGTGATAAAAGTTTCCTTAGAACTATTGTATCTATGAGAACTAGCGCTCCCAGGCTGATTCGTAAGCACGAGGTTAGGTAGGCCATTCATTAGTTGTTATAATAGAGCATTTTCAGGAAGCCAGGGAAGTTACTTTTTTTGAAGCGAATGATCTTTGGGAATTTAGAAACGAAGAAAGGACTAAGTACTAAAATCATATTTTAAAAGATTTCTCGAAATATATGATGATATGATTTAAGGGAGCTGGTCTTCGAAACGTTCAATAGAACTGACGCTATGTACTTATTTAGAAACGTAAGGAGGAAAAAAATTCTGATAAAATTTATCATCGTTACTAAGAACACATTTCGGAGTCCCGCTCCATCATCAGTTCAAAGGAAAACAATAATTACGTCTGAAAGAAAAGATCAAAGTACAGTGAATTGTAGGCACCAAAAATACATCAGGAGAGTAAAAATACAATGTATGGCACGGGAAAATGAAAAACAAAACACAGAGCACAGGCCTCAAATGCTAGCCGCATTGATGTACTCTTGTGTGTGCAGTGCGCATCTTTGTTCGTTGGTATTACGTTACGAAATTTCTATATCAGAGTGGCAAAGCATAGAGGTAGAAGCTTGCGTACTGGGAATCAACTAGCACACCCATCGCATTCTGCAATGCAAAATCATGCCGGAAATGTAATGTCCCTACATCTCCTACCGATTTCGAAATTTTAGACTCTGCTTCAACACCGTTTGACCTCAGAATTTTTAAGCCCGTGCATATTTTTAAGCGAAACCCTGATTTGAAAAATATGGACAGTTCGTACCCTTTGCAAGTATTGAATAGGTAGAAACCACGTCATGACAGCTCAATTTCATTTCATACTCATATTTTACGGGATTTTTTTATGATATATTTTTCGCATGATATATTTTTAGTCTCCGCAATTCATTGTACTCAAATCTTTTATTTCAGACGCAATGATTTTTTTCCTTTGAATCGATGATGGAGCAGGACTCTGGAATGTTTTCTTAGTAAAGATGATAAATTTTATCGGAAAGTTTCCCAAAGTCTCTGATAAGGTTGCGTTTAAAGCAAATCACTGACTTGTTCCGGAATTTTAAACCAAAATACGGTGAAGAGGAAATTCGTACTTATTTTATTTTCAAATTTTGTGAACTCGTTATTAAATATTATTCCAATACTTAGAGCTTTTTGTTTTGTATGTATACATAAATATAAATCCCTGTCCTAAAATGTTCTTGTTAAACTTGTGTGGCACTAAATCGTTTCTTGCGCTCTTGAGTACATTATAACAACACTATTTTAGGTAGTTTGACTTTTGTGTTGACCAAGCTATGCAGTAAATGCTATGGTTGGCATTGTACAACGATCCTTATGTTTTTGACAGGTAAACTTTTTTGCACCAGTATTATTACCGTAGGAAATTATAACTTTGTGTTATGGTAAAATATCTTATTCACCTCGAGCTCGTTATTTTGGCACAATAGTAGATACGCAAGAATGAAAAATTGTCCCGAATGTTGACCTCATTGACTTGGACGCAAAACAATTGAAATATGTCCATTTTACTTTCAACATTAATCTCTCATGTGACTTGGTCCTATGTTCGCATGCTAAAATGACAATGTAAGTGCGCACTTCTTAGATAGTTTTCAACAATACATCATTATGATTATGTTTCCTTATCACTTGTATTTATATGCATTATCAAAACCAGATTATCGCAAAGATGGGTACGTAGATAAAGGCACGTAGACCGTGCCTTTCTCTCAATCATTTTGTGTTTCGACAATAATTGACATGGGTATTACGATACCCATGTGCGAATATAAACCAAGGATCTTAATATCAAATTGTTTTAATTCTTTCATTCCGACAGCTTTTTGACTTCATGATTTTGGTAGGCATTCACGAAATTTTCCATTCGGTTTGTAAAATGTTTTCGATTAGTATTATGCGACTATCATTTCCTTGGTCCTGACTCGAGTGGTTTTTTATTTTTTGTAGGCAAATACATAGCCTATTATGCTCGCGTAAGAAATATCACGAATTGGTTGAATGGTTAAACTTTTTCCGAGCTAGTCTCTTGGTATACTAGTTAAAACCCAAACATAAGACGCTTTCGAATTATTACTGTGTCGATCCTTTAGACTGTACATCCACCAATTTTTACTCTCAATTCATCTCCCCGATATCGCTAAAGGCTGCCTTCATATTTCAATTAAAGTAAGGACTTAAAAAAATTTTTTTCATCAATGCGTCGGTTGCATTATTCATGAATCGATAGAGATTTACATATGTAGGTGCATGTATATTTAGTGTTTATGTATAAAAAACCTCGAAAAATTCAACAGGGGGAATACATTTTCATGATTTTCTGTCAATTACTTTTTTCGACAAGCAACACAGGTATTGTGGCACCCACACACATATGTCTATCAACTAAGGATCTTCAAGTTGAAGCGTTTTAAAATCCAATGGCGTGTGACTTAATTGGAATAAACTGTTTTTTTCTTGTAACGGAATATCTTTTCCCGGTTCGCTGGTGTCTTTTTTCATCACCTTTTACTCTTTTCTCCAATTTTTATCTCTCATAATTTTTTCCAATTTTGTGCCTGTGCACAAGGTTTGTAGACGCGCTTTGGTCAAACGGATTCCCAGTGTCCTTCCACTAACTTCCATTTTAATTCTTTCTTCGAAATTCTTTGAATAAACGATTTACTTTTAAAAGCTCGGCTACGCTCAGCGACATTGTCATCCTGGAGAGCAGCCGTCAAATATGTTATATATTTGTAGTTTTATAGATATATATATATATATACAGTGAGTCTCCGGTTTACGGCATCTCAGCTTGGGGTATTCGCCGTTACGAGCAATCGCCCATAAACTCTACTAATACATTAATACATTTTCCCTATTAATATATGTATGATTTGAGCCTGGCAATCCTTCAATTTTGCGATTAAAAAACTCTCGGCAGCGCACAACCAAGATTATCGCTACTGAACGACTCAGAAATTTATATATATATAATATAAATACCTAAATAAATATTTAATTGTATCTATAAATATATATACGCAGCTGGCCATCCTTGAATTCTGCTTTTAAAAAACTCTCGGTTGTGCGTGGCCGAGAGTTTTTTTTTAAAGCAGGATTCAAGGATGGCCAGCCGCGTGTCATGTACATATCGCCGGCGAAATTAGACATGCCGGAGACGAGCAAAGACGTAAAATGGTCGATCATCTCAGTTGGCCGCCGATGTCCCTGGGCCAAAAATTTCGTCCCTAAGTGGACATTTCGCCTATGATGCGGAGATGATTTACCGGCGATACGTCTCTTACATTATCCCTTGCTCGGCCATAACACATCGGCGCGACGTCCTCGATTTTCAATTGGGTAGAAGCGGCTACTTACCGTTGCAACAGATTTGCGCCAGAATAAATGAACTAGAAACCCTTGATGCAGATGCACAAAACATTTCTGCATCAAATTCATGTGAAATTGTTAAAGAAAATTGCAAAATTGACCCTTCAAAGCTAAGAGAATCAGCTGTTATGTTGGTTGATGGTAGTTTTGGGCTGGTTCCTGAAGTTGGTGCTACATGCAAGTTAAAAAAATTCAAAAACATGAAGCCTGCTTATAAGTATCCTGCAGAATCTTCCATCATTAGTGTGTATGTTGGTCAGTTAGCAAAACGCATTTTACATGTTCATCAAAATGAAATACGGAAAAAATGTGTTATGATTAGGAAAGATTTAAATTCATATTATATTATGCCTCTTATTCATACCTGTTGAAATTCACAATTTAATTTTTGGTCAGTTCAATCAAGTATGTATTCCGTCGTTGCATTCGATGAAGAAGAATCAGTGTCTGGTGTGCCCAATTGTTGGGTAGTGTTTGAAAATGGCCGAAATTGGAGCTGGTGGCCCAATAGACCATGCTCCACAAAAATGGTGAAGGAGCAGGTCAAGCCAGACAAAAACTGGGGAAAGTTTTCTTGTAGAGTACTTTCTAAGGACTGCTCATATGAACAGATGAGAATGAAAGTAGAAAAAGCTCAATTTGTTAGTGAAGTTGAAACCACAGATGTTGAGAGAAGACCTAAAAAGCCAAGAACTGAAAATTCACGTACACTATCATCCAGCAGTGAAGATGAGAAAAATTGGCAGACTGCATCACGTGCAGATGGTGCATCTGACTCGACGCCACCGCCATCACCTCCTGTTCAGCTAGTGCGTAAAGGTAGGTAATGGATACTTGTTTTGAATATTTGAAAGCACTATATTTTTGATTTGTACCTGCTTATGAAATGAAATTCCTTTGTAAGTAACATTTACACAGCAAAATTTGCTTTCTTATTTTTATATGTAAAGAAGTCCCTAATTGCATACTTCAACTGTGAAAGTATTGGCATCTCAATCATAATGTTTTATTGATCACTTTACCAGGAATTAAATTAAATCTTACTTCCTTCAGCTAATATATTTAAAATTAAAGCAATGTAATGATTGTCAGTTTTCTTGTGAGATTTGCTAATTATAGGTTAGTGACAGGCAAGAAATAACAGAACTTTCTTCCCTCCAGTTTTACCCAAATGAAAATAGTGATAGAATATGCCATCGCTGGGAGAGGGGCGGCTAACAGCGTTCTCAAATACCAACGCTCATACGGGTAGAAGTAGAAAAAGCTCAATTTGTTAGTGAAGTTGAAACCACAGATGTTGAGAGAAGACCTAAAAAGCCAAGAACTGAAAATTCACGTAATGTGTCATTTTGTAAGTAAAAAATATAAATTTTTCTTCGGTCAGGTCTAGAAATTACACAATTGATATAAATTTATATGCCCAGTACCACCTACAGTGAGTTGAATACTTTGTAAATTAGTGTTTATTTTTGAATTTGTATTCTATGTTCTACTTTCAGGCAAATCTCAGCCTGGTCAAATCTCGGTGGCTCTAGAGAGTCTAGAGAATAAAGTCACAGCATGCATTGACTCTCTGAGATCAGAAGTTCAAAAACTGAAAACGGACATTACGCAACATATTGATGAAGGTTGGGATACCTTAATCAAGCATCAAGAAGAAAACCATGCAGAAATCAAGTTGATAAGAAAAAATTTGAAAAGGCCTTCTCAGATTATACCAATGGAAGACAACAAACTTCCATCTTTTCCACTTCAAAGTCTGGAGGAAATGAGAATTTTAGAAAATATTTTAGAAGATGATGGTCAGAAGCAAGTTCTGATTCGTGAATTGGAGCTAATTGGTGGAAGAAAACTTAATCAGGTTGTATATAACTTCATGAAACATGTTATGAACAAGGATGTCGCTTTGAGCTACAGTCTGAAAGGGGCGAAGAAAAAACTGAAGTTCATGGATTTGATTCTCTACAGATGTATTCTCGGTTAGTAGATATTCTCAGAGTACATTTGTGTTTGCATGTACAGTCTGTAAAAGTCTATTGTGCGCCCTGTTTTAACAATTTAAATAATAATGAAAAATCTATACAGAAATCTTTTACATTTTCTAGAGTTTTTTTAAATGTTTTGCAATAGATGCTGTGAGGAAAAACCCAAAGTTTTCTGCTGCAACTGATGAAGAAATCAACCAATATATTGGGTTGAGCCTCGTTAAAGCACGGGACCGTGACAAGGGACGGAGAAGCAGGCTCACACCGGAAACGCCGCAGGTCGATTCTGCACACGTGGATGTTTCTGCTGCAGATGAAGAGGCTGGCCCTTCTATGGCTTAGAATTGTCCATTTTTCCCCTTAGGGGAGACACAACTGTTACATGTATGGAAATTACCGTTCCAAGGGAAAATACGCAGCCCTGAGCTGAGAGTTTGATATAGGCCTCCTCTTTATTAAATTTATTAGGTTTTCCTTCAAGTTTCAAGTGCTTTTTGTTGGTTGTTAATAACTATAATTTTTTTCAGCTCTTTTCTTATTTTTTTTTGTCCGTTTTCCGAAGTTTTTGTCTGACTTGGTTATTCTATGTACAACGGATCCTCTGTGGGAACGTACCTCGTAAATTCACTGTTCCCTCAAGTTTGTTAGTATCTGTAGTGTAAAACATATGTCGGTAATAAATAATCCCTTCTTCATTTTTTTGAGGTGCATTCTGGTTAAAGTGGCTAGCTTAAACAATCATAATATTAAAAATAATCTGAGAGGAATATATCGTACAGGAATCACGGGCTAAGTAGTTAATTAGTGCTAATCTGCTCAAGTTCTCAATGTGATAAAATCCTAATGAATTCGCTAATAATTTTACTAAAAATCGATAGTCTATAAAATGGTAAACCAATGTCAGTTTATAAAATAGAATGTTTTGATATAACAAACATCATAAACATGCTGAAAAGAACAAGTAATTTTTATTCATAGTTTCACATTCACATTAACATCGACAAGATGTTCTAATGTTGTACTATGGTTACTCATTTAGACCTGTGCAATCGTCTCTAGTCTAAATGTGTAACTATAGTTCTCTATTGAACATCCCGTGAATCATACTAACAATGAGAATAGTTCTGTCTACTTTAATTGTTTTCATTTTACATATGTAACAAGAAAATTGCTTGTTCTTTTCAGCCTGATGATTGTGTTTGTAACATTGAAACGTTACATTTTATAAACTAACGTTTGTGAAGCACTTTATTGACTAAAGAGTTTTAGTAAAATGATTCGTGATTTCGTGAAATTTTTATAACGGCATGAACTTCAACAGTTTTGAAAGGTCCAGAAATTGGAGATAATCAGTTCATGGTTGGAAAGAAAATATGCTTTCTGAGGAGCACGAATCAAAGATTGAAATTAATTTCGGGTAAATTAGATTGCTTAGCATATTTACTTGCACATACATTGACTTCATTTGTAGATCAGAAAGATGCTCAGATCTATAAAGAATTTTTTTACAGAAGCAAAACAAACAGACTCTACATTAATCAATTAGTGATTTGTGAAAGGGTTGTACTACAAATTGTCTCTTTAGTTGCAGACATGTGTTAGAAAATGAGAATGAATGTCAAAGAGTATGTCAATACAATTAGTATAATTTATGGCTTGCGATGGTATGAGGTGTGGAAAAACTGAAAATGCAATATCTGTGGGAATTAGCGCTCCCAGGGGGACTATGTAAGGGCCTGAGCTAAAGGTTAGGTAGGCTTTCTTTTCGTTAAAATAGAATAGGTTTTTGTTTTGTTACGGACCATCTTTTTCGGTTCACTGCTGTCCTGGTTTTCAGCACCGACTAATTTCTTCTTCAACTTTTTCTTGTTTCATGATCTTCTTTCTTAGCTTTCTGTTTCTGTGCCTTTTCTGTGTAGATTCCGCGTTGCCTTAACTCCATACTAAATGGTGCCTTCTTCATTCCTCTCCTTGGATAGCCTTTGTTGCAGATAGGGAGGCTTAAACTAACTAATAATATAAAATCCAACTGAAATTGCAAAAGATAATGTTTTCGTCCAAATTTTTTAGATACGAGTGGAAGCAAATGCGAGAGTGGAGTCATTTCTAATTTTGTACGGTTAGCCGAAGATTTGAGTGATAGTAGAAATAAGTTGCGTGTGTTTGCTATTTGTATATATGTGAGAAGTTGATGTCACTAGTTGAGTAAAATGTCAGGCACATAAATGAATGCATGAATATTTTGTATTTTTCTGTTTGTGGCTATTTGTAACGACGGATCTCTGACGCATCTGTGATTTCTCGAATATACGAATCAAATATATTATCTCTGTTCTGGTATCTACAATAGAATTTTTTGATTTCAGATGTTATCAACATTTTATATTTGTGCTCTCTTTATTCACTAGTTATAGAACTTACAAAAGGAAGGTGAGCAAAGATGCTTTTCGCTCAATAAAACGGAATATTTTAGCACTTGGCTAACTCCTATGTAATTTTTCATGGTGCTTCTTTGATTCTGTGAGTGTTTTTCAATTCCGTCATGATTTTTTCAGGTAGTTTTAGTTTTTTTGCGGAGTCCTTTGTGAAATTCTCAACGTTAAAAAAAGTTTATTATTTAGGTCTGCTACAAATTCTCTTTCTGGAGATTCATGCCCTTTTTATCCTGTATTTGTCCTCATATTCTCTCAAAAATCCAGTATAAATAGAAATATTGCATCACTCATATGAGAAAATCCCATTTTTAGATATATTTTGATTATTACCACCTTTTTAGTTACTTTATTGCATGAGAAAGCGTTTCTGTCATGTATGATTTCATTTCATACATTTTTTGCAACGGACTTTTTTCCTACCCATAAAATTAATAACCCTTACTCATCTTGCATTTCAGCAACCTATGGCATCTTGATAGCTAGTCAATTTTTTACAACTAGGTTGCCCCAAAACTTCTGTTACCGAAAAAAGTATATGATATTCACATGAATAGCTTTACATTTTAGCACTCAACTTAGCTTATGAAATAATAAAATACTCATACGAACATCATTGAAAGGTTTTCCTTGTAACAGAATTTAAGAGGCAGCCTAATACTAGGACTATAAATACTTGGACTACAGCATATCAACACATAAAGAATTGTGTATAAATACTTCTGGATGGAAGTTAGTAGATCATTACTTAGAAACTATTAACTCATACATCGAGTGGTTTCACCAGAGTTCCGTGCTCTTATGAAATAGCTTTACTGTAATGAATTTATAAAATCTAAGTCTTCTCTATGATCCCCTAAATCTTCTTTTTCTGGAATGCAAGAAATACAAAATAGACCTCAGATGGCCGTTCGGCTGATTATATCAATTAGAACGTTAACGATTAACAAAAAGAAGATTGGAGAGAAGCAAATTGCTTTTTCATGGTAGAAGGTATCGTAGCATATGAATGCGTTGTTTGGTGCCGGCGCCGTTCTTGTATTTTGTATAAAACAATTAACTGCACGATCACTAGAATCTCGCTTTAATTATGTTTTTTTGTGCATTCGATGGCTATCACAACATTAGCAATTAGATGAGAATCTTTAACTTGAAATATAACCCAAGAGAATGTTGTCCATGACCATGCAAAAGAGAATTAAGTGACATCGAAAGGGTATTAGTTTTCAACAAGATGTGTGGATTTACGAGTGTAAATTACTTACCAGAATAAGTCAAACTTTTTCGACCAGAATAAGTCAAACTTTTCGAGTCAAACTTTTTCGATCAATTTTAATAACTTCTAATATTGTCTCGTATAATCAGCCTGGAGGTATGTTTATGAATAATTTTTTCATAAACTGTTTATGAATAATTTATTCATAAATTTATCTCTAAAACATGCAACAATGAGCGGTGAAGGCTGCCGTGATACCCTTTAATACTGATATGCCATAATATGGAATTTACTACTGTTAAAGATAATTCTGTCATTTAAATTGAGTCCGTAATCTTATTGAAAAATTTTTTAACAAAATATGGCATCTTGGGGGGACGTGTTTTGCTGTTTCAAGCAGCTTCCACGGCATGCATAACGAGGCCAGTCACAAATACAAAGAAGGAGACAGGTTCCCATGCAAAATTGATTGCATAGTAAATATCAAAAGTTTACTGATGATTTCCTTCATCACTTGTGACAGCCCCTCCATAAAAAAGTTTTCAACATTTCCCTCGAAGTATTGGGTAATGAGAGATTGATCGTGAAATTGTAAATCTTCTGCTTCAATATCATAGCAATAGATGCAAATTGAGTGGGTATGTATTCACTGTTTCAGTACAACTAGGCCTCCGAATATTAATTTACAATTGGTATTTTCAGATGATCCTGTGTATGAACATCATGTCCGTGTGAAGTGCGTCTTGATATTTTGCATGGCATCATATCGGACCCCTCAAATTTTTCTGCTCCCACTGTGGACATCTATGCAGTTCAATTCGTTGGATCAACAGTGCCATGACTCTGCATGCGCTATTTCTGCATGATTTGCTCGGGTGAGTTGATACTATCAACGCTTATGCATTTTCATTTATGTTGGCATCTATTTTTTTTTTACATTAAAACTTCTGTTCTGCTCCGCTATACCAGTCATTTTGGACGATAATACACTGGAGTTTGAGTACTTGAAGAAAACGCAAAGCATAATTTCAGTCTTAGTTTCATATTTTTGAGTTTTTCTCACACTCAGATTGTAGGAATGGGGTTAAAAAACAAATTTCATCGTCGAAGAGCTCCAGAGAAGACTGTCGAGTGCTATAGCGATCATCATCATGAATAAAGAGCGAGAAATTAATTAAGAATAGCCGTACAGATCATCTGTTGCTCCAAGTGACTGCCCCCTGAACATATCAAGTAGAAGCCTTTAATGTGACTAGGCGGAAGATTGTGTAACTTCTGAGAGTGTGCTCAGAACCTGACTTAGACACTGATATGTTGTGTAAAACAGACAGGGGATATATATGTGGGGTTAAATAGACGGGATATGTGTCGTAAAACAGACGAAATATGTGAGGTAAAATAGACAGGAAATGTGAAATTAAACACACAAGGCATGCAATATTGAGGTAAAATAATCTGGGGATACGTGGGGTAAAACAGACGGGGGCATATATGGGCACAACATATATAGTAGGCATGTGAGAAAAACACATGGAGGACAAGTGGGCAAAACACATCGCGGACAAGTGGGCAAAACACATGGAGGACATCTGGGCAAAAAACATGGGGAACATACGGGAAAAACGCATAGAAAGGATGCGGGCAAAACACATGGAGGACATGTGGGCAAAAAACATGGGAAACATACGGGAAAAACAAATAGAAAGCATGCGGGCAAAACACATCGCGGACAAGTGGGCAAAACACATGGAGGACATGTGGGCAAAAAACATGGGAAACATACGGGAAAAACACATAGAAAGCATGCGGGCAAAACACATGGAGGACATGTGGGAAAAACACGTGGGGAACATTTGGGCAAAACCTGGGTTACCCAGTGGTTTGCCCAGAAAATACCCATGTAAAGCCCACCTGGGCTTTTTTTCCAAAAAAAACACAGGCCCCACATGGGCAAACCACGTGGACAAAAACCACATTGGCCCCACATGGGGCCCAGGACAGATTCTACTTGGGATGTGCTTATATATATGTGCAAAACGTGTGCATGTGTACACTGATACATAGACATTCATGTTTGCGTGCTCACACATACATGTACCCATGCACATACTAACACACATATTCATATATATACGTATTGAAAATGAATATCAGAGAAATGCTAATAAACATGAAAAACAATCTTGCTCATTCGATATTTAAAATGGCAGCCAAAGCTCTGATGAATCGTGAGAAATAACCTGAGGAAAAATGAGTAATTGAAAAAGGACTTCGAAAACGTAAAATGAAATCGTTTTTTAATTTCCTAAAATAAATTTTAAGAAAACTGAAGTTAACACCGAGGAACAACAACAACAAAAAAAACATATTTCAAATCTTCTCGATATTCTCTGCGACATCATGCGGACATGGGTGCATGGGATAAAATGGAGATACAGTGTAAGCCAGTTACCACTCATGATTGACAAATATCTACAAAATTTTGGCAGAAATGCGTAAACAAATATTTACTCAACATCAAAATTCGTAGCTTGTACAACATACGGACAGAAAGAAATTTTACCATGATTTACATGTTGAAATTGCGCTTTATTTCATGAATTGTGTTTGTCATTAATCCGATTCACAGAAGCGCCCTCTGGGGAAGTGATAGATCTATTTTTGAATCATTTCGCTAGTGCAATCAATGTATTAACCGGATTGATTTTGCGTAAAGAAATGAAATAGAAACATGTATATCTATTCATTTAGATATATATATACCTGCATACGTACACACACATATTAATATATATTACCTATTGAAAATGAAATAAAAGAAAAAAATACATATTTAAAATAAAAGATAAAAACAACCTACCATCTACTGCACCGAAAATGACAGTTGAGCTCACTGTAATCCTAAGAAATTATTCGGAAAAAAAACCTGTAAGGAAAAGAAGACTTCGAAAAACGTAAAAATGGACTGGTTTTTAATTTCTTCATAGAAATTTTCAAGAAAACTCAGGTTACAGTCAAGAAACAACACAACTCTTCAGCATCATACGGACATGTGTACATGGGATAAAATGGAGTAACATTGTGGCCGGATATCACATCTGAGTGGCGAATATTTACAAAATTTGGCACATTTTGGTAGATTAAGCAATGGTCCAAAGTGATAATTTTATTTACAGAAATTTAGAGTTTTTTCCGATTTGAAAGTTCAGTGCTAGTGCGCGCTGAACGCACGGAAAAATATAAAAAGACTAAATGAAAGGCTTAAATTACCCCCTCCCACTGCTCAGCCGAAATCGATAGAAAACATCTTCGAGAATGATTTTGAAATAGCGAGACAACGTTAGCCAAAATTTAGTTCATTAAAAACTTTTCACAACCCTCACATCTATAAACATGTATATTGGTGTACACACAAAATGTATTTCAGGGTGTGTTTGTCATACGGACGTTAAATATTAATACAGAAAAGAGAAAAATAAAATAAAATTACAAAATAAAGATGAGGAAATACTCCTATTTATGGAAAAAACGTTCGTTCTTCTGCATTGAACTGACGGCTGTGGTGCTCACTATTGTCGGCAGAAATAAGTAAGATGAATATTAGAATGGCTTTGCAAACGTAAAATGAAATAGTTTCTAATTTTCTAACAAAAAGTTGAGAAAAATTTAAATTTCTGGTAGATGGGAAATTCACACCGAAATGCTGCAGGCTCTATGACAGAGATGCAAAATGACGTGACACATTTATTCTAAATTCTTTTACAGTTTTAGAGTTTTTGATATGCTGGGGAAGCTTGTTCCACAAAAACGCTCCAGAAACTGAGAGAGTAGACCTGTGATGACCCCCAGTGTCATCCTCCTCATCACAAATGCTGGCGTAGTAGTCATCCGTCTCCATGTCATCGCTGCTGCTGGCGGTTTTCAGGTCAGCACGCCGCAAGAACTACTCCACCTTCCTCTCCATCAGGGACTTGACCTCTGACACCATAACACGTACACCATAACACGTACACGTACACCTTATTACAGCATATCAAGTACATCCTACACGTATAGTTCCTGTCCCGAACTCGTCTCGCCCCGTCATGTCGAATCCCAGCGGGAAAAACTGAAATTACCGATTTTCGATAGTTTGGAACCAAAAGTATCGACGATACCGATAAATCGATAACTCGGGGAAAAAAATTATCGGATAACCGATAACCCGAAATCGTTATCGCGATAAACTTTCGCGATAATTTATCGCGATAACGCCCAGCTTTGATTATGCAAAACAGCAGATTGAGTTGAATGATTGTTCTAAGTTGACCGTTTTTCCACGTGAAACCTCCAGCAGCATTAATCGATGTTTGCTTTCATCTAACTAACCCTCTCCTCCCCTATCCTCCCGATGTTTGCCCTCGTATAACAAGCCCTCTCTTCCCGCTGCCACAAACAACTGCAGAGTGCCTACAAAAAACAGGTTTTCATTGCTATCCGATGCTGATATAGCGGATGAAAAGCCCCTCTTAGACACGAGTATAAATCAACATCCAATCACATACTCGGAAGCAGTGAAATCAACATGAAGAGTGAAGTCGCTGCAAAATTGCAGTCGACAATCGATGGAAAATCCACTACCCAACTACATGCACAATCATCACCAGAAAAATAGAATTGACACGAGCATTTCTCAGTTCTCTGCAAATCCCAATGCAAGAAGTCACCACAGCCGGCCCATGCAGAGCCAGAAAAACGTTAATTCCCCGCACCTCTCAGAACCTCTTAATGATGGAATAAGTACGAAAAAAAACATATGCAGCCCTATTTGTGAACGCATGAATTCCACAATGGATGAATTGAAACGATCATGGAAAATAGAGCTGATTCCCACCAAAGCCGATGGACACTGCCTTTCCCATGCAGTAGCTCATCTACTTACTAAACAACCAGCATCAAAATGGAATTACAATTCCTTAATGGCTGAAATCAAAACAGAGAGTAAAGCAAACAACAGCACATACGCTAAGTTTGTTGACAAGAACAGTGGAGACATGCAAAACCTCATAGATAAATACAATGACGACAAACATTATATCAAGCTGCTGTAGACCTTATACCACTAATCATTTCAAATGTGACAGGCCAAAAACTTCTCGTCCTGGATGAACAGGATCATTGTGTTTTGAAAATATCAGTCGATCCCTTTTCAGAATTATCAAATAATAACCCTCCACTACTGCTCCATCGTAAAAACGATCACTACAGTGCTCTTGTCACACAAGGCAAAAATCAGACCGGGGTTACCTCATCTTGACAGACTGCCGCTGCCCAGCCAAATAGTAAACTTTCTTACATGCCAGATGCTGGGCCAAACACCCTGGACAACGAAGATAAAATCGATAAATCCCCTGAACGATCCCATCGAGAGTAATTTTGCTACCTTTAAAAAGAATGCTAAAATAGGTAAAATCAAAATCAAGCATATAAATGCTCGAAGCCTGAATGGTAAATTGGATGAAATCAGAGTAATGTTGTTCACTGAAGAAATTGACATTTTGTGTGTTTCAGAAACATGGTTTGATTCACGAACCCAAAGTTCATTTTTTACATTCCTGATTACGTGTTGTAACGCTACGATGGCGGTAAAACCAGCCGAGGTAGTGGATCTTGTATATTTGTGAAAGAAATTTACTCAACATCTTCACTTCTGGCGAATAAAGTTTGCAAAGGCATTGAAATGGTTTGGTTAGAAGTGCAAATAAATGAACACAAATCAATAATCATTGGCAGCCTTTACCGGCACCCATCGTCTCCCCTAAATCTAACACTAGATTTCATTGAAGAAACCTTCAAAGGAATCCTTCAGGCAAAAAAGTCATTCTTTGCTTTCGGAGATTTTAATGTTGACCCAACGGACAAAAACAATCAGCTAAGCAAACTATTGTATAAACTAAGCCTATCACGTATGGTCAAAGAATCAACTCGCATCACTAAAGTCTCTGCAACTCTCCTCGATCTAGCAATCACAAATAATCCCACTGCAATACTTAGTACAGTAATATCACTTTCTATTTCCGATCACCACTCTATAGAATGAGAAATTAATATTGCAAAAAAAAGACAAAAATACCGCTTAATGACTTATCGCTCGAAAAGGCACTATTCAGCAGAACTATTTCAACAAAAACTACTCGATAGGTCCACCGAATTCCAGAAAATGATGCAATCTGAAGATGTTGACATTCAAGTGTCCATCTTCAACGAGAACTTCACAGCAGCTCTCGGCGAATGTGCACCTTACGTCACCAAAAAAAAAAGCCAAAACGGACTGATTGGATTACTGACGAAGTTAAAGAGATGAGCAGAATGAAGAAAGCTAATATCACGAGAAAAGGTCACGCCTCCTTACTAATTTACATTAGTAAGAAGATCAGGTTCTCGGAATAGAGGAATTGGCACACCTCCAAGTACATACCTAAACACACAAGAAATTCGAGGATATATAAAGAACACATAATTAAAATTTTTCCTAAATTCTCATCTTCAATTCGCAAAATTGATTATTCTTAACAGACCGCCCTCCTACAGTTAAAAAAAATTGGCCTGACAATTTTTTTTTATTTGCTTGCAGCCATTTATTGAATAATGATTACTGCAGTCTGGAGCCAACATAAGACACACATGGTAACTTCTACTTAAGCACATTATATTCTAAAATTAACTCCGCAGCAAACAGGGTATATTACAATTAAGAATCTTATTCATTACTATCAGCAACAGTATGATATATCGTGTCGTCTTCATTTAACCCATGTATCTGTGTTCCGCCGAAGTGATTTACGTTATAAATGCTTGAGTACTCACCCCTAATCACATTCACAAATTTTCACGGGCGTATTTCCTACACCGCCAGACATCCTTAAGTATTGATGATTTTATATCTCGTAGATTTCAATTTACGTTTGCATGTTCTGTTGCACAACTTCTTGACGCTGCAATGAATGATTCGATCTTGAATCCTTTGGTTTCGCTGACTGTATTTGCTTTTTCTTCCATGCTTTTCTTTTGGCATTTCATAGCTTCACACACGCGTTGCTGATAGGTACTCATTTTCAGGAGGAAGTATTGCGAGTCCTATATCCAGACTCATTTAAAATTTCTATACACCACATTAACTGCACGATTCCGTTCTGTAAGATGGATCATTGTGACGATTCAAATTACTACTAAATCATGTAAAATGCAATGTTTCACTTACATTTTAAGACGCTTATTCAAACGCTTTCAATCATCAGATTTTTCATTTACGCTAACCCGTTGATCAGGCGGGTCGGCTTGTCATGAACTCATTTTTCTCCGTTGATAAAATACGAGTTGAAGCGTAGATAAATTTCATTCAATACAGACTCCATTCGCGATAAGGACCTGAATCCTACGAGGAAATCCTGAAGAATCCGAGGTGTATTCCTTAGCAATGCACGGTGGTACACTGTAGAATGCGTATCCGTAGTCCTTGATGTTGACGTAGAATTTTCTGGTAGACACGCGATGATGTTCCATCCATTTTTCCGAGTCAATACTCCTATTTGTGCGAGAACTTCGTGGGTTAATATTTTTCGAAGAGCGTACGTCTCATTCGAATTATATCCGACGTAATTTCTTTAAATTTACATATCACGTATAAATAAAGATGCCTCAAAATCTCAAAATGCGGCTTCAGTATTCCAATGTGATTATTTGCCTAGTTAAGAAAATTTCACAGGACACTTGCGTTCGAGTTTCAGGAATGCCTTGCTAAGCATTGATGTCACGAGGCAAATTCCCAGTTACTCAAGTTAGTTTCCATACTCAATAACATAAAAGTATTGTTACTGTTTTATTTGAGTGCCTATTATATAGAAGCATTTTTGAACGCTAATACATCAAGGCACCCTAAAATATTATCTCCATTATTTTCGTTTCTTCTTCCATCCTCATGGTGATGCTTCGTTTGCTCTGTGGTGCTATCCACTCCGAAGTATTGAGTCCTAATTACTCGAGAAGTCCTTCCTGGCTTAGCTTGTTAGCGACCGATGTGTTCAGCCACAGCTCGACCGCGAGCAGCTTCGAGGTAATTACTTGTGCCTTCGGCATTTTTCCGAAACATGATGCAAAATTCCAGCTATACATTCGTCTTCGTCGTTTCTCACTGCAACGCTTGAATTTGTTCAATCCTTTAAATACTTCCAATACAAGTGCGATGTATCCCCTATGTCGTGCCGTTGCTGTCTGTTCTTCGTTCTTGTGCATAATTACTTGTGTTCCATGTAAATTTTCCTTAATTGTCCGCGCTTTCGTTTGCTCCTTATACGAGACGCATTCTTGTTATACAATGTGCCGGCCTATTTTTTTTGTGCTGAAGCAATTACTTCCTACTCTAATCTACCAAGAAAATTAATTCCTTAAGTTAAGTCTGAAGAAAGAAACGCACTACTGTCTACAGAATAAGGCAAGACTTGTTCCTCCCAAAACATCGTTTTTACGACGTTCTTTCAGAGCCAGGGAAAGACACAAACACAGAAAATTCAACACTACAGCAAGAATGAACACGCTACTTTCAATCTAATACAAAACATATTCTCCCCGTTGCGATGAAATGAACGATTTAAAGGTATCGATAAAATCAGCCTGCTTGAGATTACATCAGCCTAAGAGCTTCAGCTGAAACTTAACTCATTCGTTTGAGTTATTTCGTATTAAGCGCGTACGCTTTACGAGATATTTGCGAGAAAATAAGAGCATACTGCGAAAGGTAACATAGCACTCCTCTTGAGAAACACACTAAATTAACCTAATAAAAGCTTAGTTTCCCTTTACTTAGCAATAATAGAAATGAAATTCCAAGCATAGCGTAAGATTAGAACACTCAGGCAAGCATCTCGTTTCGGATGTTCTAGATAATTCTCGTTGTACAGCGTTTCCAGGCGTGTTATGTACTCAGAAACTCCCTCTCGGCTTGTCTGCTTCTTGGTGACTATTTCAAACATCGCCTGAGTAGGATGTTCTACTTGATCGGCATATGATCGTAGCTATGCCTCTGCTTCTCGTAGATTCGTTAGTGTACCAATTATTTGATTGCACTCCTTTGCCTCTCGTTGATCTAGGCATAGGAAGAAGGCTCGCACCTGCTCGCTGTTATTCAGGTGACCGGTCAGAAACTTCAACCTTGCTATTTGGTCTCCCACATTATCGCCCTTCCAGAATTTGGGCCTCACAGCTCCCACGCAGCTGGTTACCACTGGCATGTTGACTTCCTCCTTAGGCTGTGGAGGCGCCGCTGGTTCGTTTCCACGGGCGTTGTTCCTTCGTCCTCTACCAGGCATGATGTTGATCTTCTTTTAATTCGAACTTTACACTTCACAAATAATCACTCGCGCTCACGCAGTTCATTAACAGGTGCAAAAAAAAATTACTCACTGAAGAATTTCCAACATCACGTCACCTTAATTATTCAAGCACATAAGAATTTTATTTAGCTTAATTTCATCACCCCTTAACCTCTTTAAAAAATTTTCTGCTATATATCGTTACACTTGTTAGCTTCTCGCTCTGCAATACTGACAATTTACTACTTTTAGAAATAGTTCACTCTTCGATCGTCGTAGCACTTCATAAGTTTGGGTCCCCACTAAATTTCACTTCAATACACGCATGTAATACACAACGAAAAAAATAATAAAACATACAATACTGCTGTTAGCTCACAGATATAAATAAAATATGTGATCACTTTGATTTTGCCAAATTAGGATGTCACGAGAAAAGGTCCCGCCTCCTTACTAATTTACAATAGTAAGAAGATCAGGTTCCCGGAACAGAGGAATTGGCACACCTCCAAGTACATACCTAAACACACAAGAAATGCGAGTATATATAAAGAACACAGTCACTCAGGAAAAAAACAAACAATCATTGTATACTAAATTTAGAGCGGTACTCACCGATGTAAGATGTCACTCACTTACACAGCGCATTTTCTGAGCTCCTTCGTGATGTTACGAGCTGTTGCTTCTGATATTGGGGCATGATACACAGGTGAATTCGCTTAACATTTATGATTTCCAGCTATACGTCATACAAACATCAATGAGCGTACGCACAATGAATGGTATTAGGAATGATGCAAACTAGATGATGGAATCTAAAAACAACTGCATACGCTAAATGACTTACATCACATAATTATACTGAACGATTCGGCTGGCCGGCCACCACTAAGTTTACAAGAGCTACACATGAGAAATGATCTATTCTGGCCTATTTCCATCTGTTATTCCAGCAGCACAGGATGTGGTCATGACTTCAACCCGCTCATTCATGAGCTAATCCAGCTTCAGTTCAAATCACTGACTTATGCACAGTGCAAAGAATGTCTGTTGCTAATCGCTAAATTCGGAGCTCCCGAGCATTTCCTTTCCTCGCGAACTTCTATCCACAGGCCTCCCACCTGCAAGATCAATTTATAACTCGTTAATCATGAGTGCGCCAATTACGTTCCCTCAAACATTTCAATTTTTACATCACTGAATGCCAATAAATTTCAGTAACATTTATTTAAAAAAAAAACAAATTATCTTTTTCCAAGAAACTGCATCTCTCTTACCCTCCCAGAGACGTTGCATCTAAATGTTCCATTAATGATTCCCACGTAGGTTGGGTTTTTTCAATTTACTTCTCTGCAAGTAAGAACAAAAAATGTATAAATTTCTGGATTACATCATATCGTGAAACTTTAGTATCAATTTTTAATATAGCCACTTTTTCCATTATCTCTTTAAGCACGTTTGTTACTGCAAACACACCCGCGTTTATTTCTCGTACTTTACGTCACGGCGTCGACTGTGGAACTGCCTTTTGTTCATCGCGATACCTAGCGTAGTTTTGAGGGTTGTCCTCTTTCTCGTATTCGACCAATAAGCTCCTTCCAAACTTCGAAAGTGCCCGCCTACCACTTTCTTTTATTTTCTCTTTCTTGGCATCACTGTTTCGCACGCCCAAGCTCCTTCGAAACCGTTGATCTGCGACCCTCTAGGCTTAAGTGTCGCGATCTATGCCCGTCCACAAGGCGGCGTTGTTTGCGACTGAGTAGGCATTTTCTAACATCTCAAGTGTCGAAGGGTTCGCCCTAGGTCTCTCGAAGATTGCTTACACCCCTAAGAATTTCTTGCTAATATAAACAGAATTTGCTTGAACCAAGCCCGGTTATCGCTACACATACATTTTTTTGAGCCCAAAATACAGGCACGTAACATACATGTTGAAGCGACCCATCTGTACTGCTAGAATTTACCAAGATATTTCAACGGACAAATTTTTAAGTAAGCACAAAATTTGTTACACACGATTAAAAGATTTATTACACATAATTAAAATTTTTCCTAAATTCTCATCTTCAATTCGCAAAATTGATTATTCTTTACACTAACTTGCGAGAGTACAAAAACAATAGATACAACAGTACCTTATACAAGAGATATAAAGAACATGAAAATTTTTTTCGAAAGATGTGGGGAAAATTCCCCACAGATTCGTTCGTAGTGTACTCTGATGTCTGTACTATTAACATAAGCTGCTGGTGTTTAAAAAAAGTGGTGTCAGGTAAACAGGTAGCGAGGCTGTTTGTGTCGGGCTCAGACTGCGTCTTGGTCGGAGTCATTGGTTACGTCGGCACGTCGGGAGCACGCTCGGCTCGTGACGTGGAGTTCGGCGACGGTCGCAAGCCTAACGCTTCCTACCCTTCTTCCTGCATGCTCAATGAGTCCTTGGTTTGATTGCGTGTGTGAATGTGTAAAATTTAGGTGCTCTTTTTCATTAAACAAATTGCATGATAAAGGCGGATTTTTAACCGCAATCAACTTTCCTCTAAAAGACGTGTTCGCTGCTCTAAAAGTGTTGCAACCTTTACCCTATCGCAGTGAACCGCCGTCTTAATTAAACTATTGCTATTAACAACTATTACCTACTATCTATTAACTGCAACTGGGCTTCTGCCTCCATTACTATTGAACTGTATTGCGACTCCTACATCGCCTTTACTGCCATCGTCTAACAGTCGCTACGCGCACTGGAGGATAAATTCTTCAGGTTTGTTTTCGTGTCTCTAATATTTTCCGATTACTGAAACTTGATATCTTTGTTCACCCTTATCAAGAGGATTAACTTTTTTCTTTTTCTCACCCGGTGTCTATTTTTTCAGTATCTCGCTGGCGCTGCGTCGCTCTGCGCACTTCGTAAGTCGCAACCTCATCAGCTAATTGAGCCATCTTGTGCGACAGCAGTAGCCGCAACTAGGTAATTGACGTTGACCGTTAGCTGCTAAATTCTTTCTAAATTCTTTGTATTGCGCTGCTTAAGAATATTTATTCATTTAATTATATTCTTGGGTACATTTCTTCATTTTTATATACAGCTGTGAAGGAACTGGAGGCGTTGGTCGCGGCCCAGGTTCGAGCGCTGTTGCCGTGCCTGCTTCCTTCTAGTAGCGTCAGTTTGCCGCCGAGTTCTGCCTTCCTGAAGTGCTGGAGACAAGCTCGCATGTTGAAGTTTAGTTGATGGCTCGTGACGTCCGTTTAAGCTGGCGCCGTCCGCGCTGAAGCCGAGAGCTCCTCCAGACTCCTCGTTCCTGCGCCTGCAGTCTGTGACCTGACACCCTAATTTTGAACCACTTTGAAAAATTATATGCGTGTTTTACCCTAAATAAATAAATGAATGAATAAATAAATAACTACCTTAATAGAAAAGATACTTCAGGACGGATTTGTCCTTTTTAAACTAAAATTCTGAGTTGGCAATTAGCGGTTTTACTTTTAGCAATGTACCTATTGCCCTCTTAATATTAAGATTCTTCCTTGGCGTTGATGCGACTATTAAAATTAAATTTGGAAACTTTGTGTCCTTTGTATTAATTAATCATTTCAGCTTCGAAGCAGCTGCTGAATCAAATGTGTTGAGGTAGTTCCTCACAAAGAAAATCACTGAAGCGAAACAAACTCACTTCCACCAGGAACTAATAACGGCTAAAAATAACCCGAAACGAACTTGGGAAATCATTAGTGAGGTAGCCCCATATAAAAATTTAAACCGTATAATTAATTTTGAAAATCCCTTGGCAACAGCCACGGATTTAAACACATTCTTTGTAAAAGTAGGGGCTCAAGTTTTCAGTGAGGTGTGAACCAATCCAGATGAAACGAAAATTGAAAATTCATGCCCCACTACACCCTCGAGGACTGATGTCAAGTGGAGACCACGCGCTGTCGATTTACCGGAGCTACAATATATCTTATACCCACTATAAAACACAAAGGCAGTTGGACATGATGGTATCAGTCTTCAATATATCAAAAACTGTTTCCCTGTTACAGCACCATGGATTCGTCTGATAATTAATAAATCAATAGTAACCAACACGTTTCCAAACCAATGGAAACACTCCATTATTAGACCGTTGCATATAAGTGGTGACCCAAATACAGCATCAAACTACAGGCCCATCAGTCTTCTGCCCATCATGTCCAAACTATTGGAGAAAGTGGTGACAAATCAACTGTCATTTCACCTGGACGAGTCGAATCTACTCCACCAAAATCAATATGCCTATCGAAGAAATACTAGCACTCAAGACGCTCTGCTCAATATCTCTGAAAAAATATACAGTGACATCGATCAAAAGAATGTAACACTCTTGCTGCTACTCGATCTCTCTAAGGCATTCGATAGCGTCGAACAAGATAAACTTCTACGTAAAATACTGAACTTGGGAATAGACACGCAATGGTTTGAAAGTTACTTATCAAATCGATCTCATGCAGTCCGCATAGAAAACAAATTGTCCCCATTCATTCGAATCAAATTTTGTGTTCCCCAACGATCCATTCTTGGTCCGCTACTGTTTTCTATTTTCATTAATGATTTCCCTCCAATGCCTTTTAACACACGGATCTCAATGTATGCAGATGATGTTCAAATTGCAAAAACAAGTTCTGTATTGGAAATACCACAGACGCAAATTAAAGCCGAAACTTTACTGACTAGCCTGAAATCATGGTACGACCGAAATGGTCTCAAATTAAATGCTAATAAAACACAATGCATTATTTTTGGATCCAAAGATGCAATTACAAAAACTTCAGATCTTACTCTTGCAGTTGGAAATGATAAAATTAATGCATCAGAAAAATTTAAAAGTCTAGGTATCTGGTTCGATAGAAACATGTCCTTCAAACCTCATGTTGAGAATACTTGCAACAAAATTTACGGAACTTTAATGTTTTTTCATCGCATAAAGAGTATGCTAGACGAAAAATCCAGATTATTAGCCATTCAATCGCTGGTGTTATCGCCCATTGACTACTGCAACCTAGTATGGGAAGACCTACCTCAATACCTTCAAAGGGACTTACAAAAGTGCATGAACTTTTCGGCCAAGGTGGTATGCAACGGTAATTTCAAAAGAAGTGATCACGTAACCCCTCTCCTCAATGAACTCGGCTGGATTAATATCCAAGAAAGGCTCCTCATGCAGAAGGCCCAATACGTATTCTCCTCGATATATCTTTCTCAGAGCAATGCTGAGATAGTGCGTTTCCATCCACCCACTGTAACCAATAAAAAACCGAACAGAAACAATAATGTCTTAGTCAACTATCGCTCATCTCACATAGGGCAGAAGGCTCTGTCCCCATCAGGCGCCTTACTGTGGAACAAACTTCCCCTGAGTATTGAAATCCCTCAAAGACCGAGAGAATTTAAAGGCAAAATAACTAGTCATCTTGTGTCTCAAAAATAATTCTTAGTTACAGAACACACTGAATAAGTATTGACGAAGCTCATTTGCCTCATTTCATTGCTGAACAATCTCCCTCGCTCATTGATTCATAATTCAAGACATCACACAACAGTTTTAAAGTATGCGTAGGTATTATGACTTGATCCCCTTTTCGCTGCCATTTGTAAACATGCTTACTTGTATATATGTGTACGTATATATGTGTTTGTGCGCATATGGGTGTGCATATGTGTACGTACACCTGTGTGCACTAGAGTGGATAAACCAGTCGAAGGTTGCATTTTATGTCATTCCTCTCCATTTCTGTGCAAACATCAAACTAGACCGTCATAGTACCTATGTGTGTGTGTTTATCAATTGCAGACAGTCTGCACCATATCACAAAAATAATGTGATTTTTTTCTAAAATAAAATTGTAAAGCATCCATGTAAAAAAACAATAAATTAATTTTGTGATCATCCACTTATACTGCAGTAATTTGCTTATAATGCTTATAGTTATATGCTTATAATAATGTGATACCTATGTATGTTTATCAATTGCCGACAATTTGCGCCATATTTCAAAGATAATGTGATTTTTTCTAATATAAAACCCTATTAGGACATTAATGTTTTCTTTCTTATTCACGTCCCACAATCGTTTTCATGTTTCTGACTTAGGTAGACTGTTTTGTGCCACTATTTTTAGCACGGAAATTTTATAAAATTCATGCCATAATAAAAGATATTTTATCCGTTTCCCTCGATTGGAATGCTAGTTTATACCGACTAGTTTTCGCTGGTATTTGCGCACATGTTCACTTGTGTATATGTGTACGTGTGCACGCTATGCGTATGACACTTTATAGAATGCGTATGTATTGTATTTGCCTCGATGCATAGAAATGCATTTGTGTATGCTTACGAGTTTGTGGTAAGTATGTGCGTGGGTATGTGTTTACATGTGTACGTGTATATATTTACATGTAAATGTGCACATATGTGTGCACTAGACTGACAACTAGCATTTTACTAGAGAAAATTGTCTTTTTTCTGTTCACTCCCAACTTGTAACATTACTTAACTTGTCATCCCTTTATTATTGTAAGCATTTATTTAAAAACTATACATTTGTTGTGCGATCATCCATTTATATTAAAAAAAAGGGTTATTAACTAACGACCGTTATGTTAAAATTGTTGAATTAGAAATACAAAACTTATAATCTTCTTGGTCCTCATGCTTATGTGTACAAAAATATATATATGTATGTGTGTACGTGTATATATATGTATATATATGAATATGGATATATATTTATATATTTTTTTAATGCTTCCTTAAAATGACACTTATGAACATTGGCCGAAAAAAGCGATTCATATATTATTTCCTGGCGTCAAGAATTGGGAAGTTTTATGTCATGTACATGTAAACATTGCCCTCAATCATTTCTTTTCGACTAGTGACATGAGTTTTACAAGACTCATGTGTGTGTATCATCTAAGTCTATAAACTTTAAGATATTTAAAAACCAATGATTGTAATTTTGTACGATCTGTATTGGAAAGAAAGTGTTTTTCTTTCTTTCTTTTTCTTTCTTTTCAATCATTTTTATACATATTTCAAAAAGATAGAAGTCCAAAAGCTTTATGCTAGAACAAATTCAAAGACAGTTTTGGAATCCTGGGAACATTTCTAACAAACTGATGTCCTGTTAATTTGCTTATGAATTTTTATATATATACGATATTTTACCACTAAATAAAATATACAGAATTTCTTGTTTTGAGCTATGATAGAAAAAATTAAAATGTACAAATTTGAAAAATCCGTACATCAGTTCGTTAGAAATTATTTAAAAATAGGAAGACTAATGACACAACGCTTAGACTCATTTTGTACTAATTTTGTACTAATTGGTTGATAAAATCGATAAAAGTGAACGTTTCGACCAACTAGCAGTGGTCATTCTCAAGACTGTAAAAGTAAAGATTACAAATCAGACATCATTCAGAAAATCACAATGGTAAAAACAAACATGAAATTAGAAACATTTGCTAACAAACTATTTGTAGGGGATAGGCAGACTGCATATGATTGAGATTTGGCTTTAGTCTATAAATGAAAAGAGATTCTAATATTCTGAGTTCTATTGTGTTACTTCCTCGGCCTAATACTTCAAAATCAGATAGTCTAACAGGCAGGTCGCATTTTTCTGCATGTGTGCGTATTGCAGAGTGAGAAGGTGCTGATAAAAGGTTATTTGTACGGTGACTTCGTCCAGCATGCTCAGCCACACGAATACGCAGGCTACGGGATGTAGATCCAACGTATTCAGATGCACCACATCGTGCACAACTATGCTTGTATACAACCGAGCTAAGCATGCCTTTAGGAAGTTCATCCTTAAATTTGAAAAAAGATCCAACTGACAAGGAATTGACAGGAATAAATTTAAAATCACACCGCGTAAAAACTTCGATAAAAGGAGGGATAGTTCAGATTTTAGTTTCTCCGACTGAGCACCAAAGTACAATAGTGAAACGTAACATTTTTTTCTATCAACAGAGGCAACCGATGGAACATTTGTGCGAACAGAGGAGAGAAATTTTCTAATTGAGTCTACTAGGGTTCCCTGTTCGCCTAGTAGACGACTCAATTAGAAAATTTCTCTCCTCTGTTCGCACAAATGTTCCATCGGTTGCCTCTGTTGATAGAAAACAATGTTACGTTTCACTATTGTACTTTGGTGCTCAGTCGGAAAAACTAAAATCTGAACTATCCCTCCTTTTATCGAAGTTTTTTACGCAGTGTGATTTTAAATTTATTCCTGTCAATTCCTTGTCAGTTGGATCTTTTTTCAAATTTAAGGATGAACTTCCTAAAGGCATGCTTAGCTCGGTTGTATACAAGCATAGTTGTGCACGATGTGGTGCATCTGAATACGTTGGATCTACATCCCGTAGCCTGCGTATTCGTGTGGCTGAGCATGCTGGACGAAGTCACCGTACAAATAACCTTTTATCAGCACCTTCTCACTCTGCAATACGCACACATGCAGAAAAATGCAACCTGCCTGTTAGACTATCTGATTTTGAAGTATTAGGCCGAGGAAGTAACACAATAGAACTCAGAATATTAGAATCTCTTTTCATTTATAGACTAAAGCCAAATCTCAATCATATGCAGTCTGCCTATCCCCTACAAATAGTTTGTTAGCAAATGTTTCTAATTTCATGTTTGTTTTTGCCATTGTGATTTTCTGAATGATGTCTGATTTGTAATCTTTACTTTTACAGTGTTGAGAATGACCACTGCTAGTTGGCCGAAACGTTCACTTTTATCGATTTTATCAACCAATTAGTACAAAATTAGTACAAAATGAGTCTAAGCGTTGTGTCATTAGTCTTCCTATTTTTAATTAAGATCTCCAAGAATTGGAACTTTGACTTCTTTAACTTCGTTAGAAATGTTCCAAGGATTCTAAAACTGTCTTTGGTTTCTTCCAAGCATAAATATTTTTTGGCTTCTATCTTTTTGAATGTTGAAAGTTAGAGGTGTTGGTATAAGCCATAAACTAAATTTTTTGTTGAAGTGTAATATAGTGGACAATTTATGTAATTGAATGCTGTTTTCATTTTTATTTCGATAATCTCCATGCATAACTTCATATTCACACTGTGAATTGTAATTTACAAAAAGTAAAAATAAATATGTAAATTCTTCATTTATATTAAAGTTAAGAAATTTTGTATTTTTAGTCTGATTCTTATGAAATTTGGCTATCATATGTAACTTTTGAAAAGGAACACAATTTCTTCAATTTATTTTTTTGCTTCAGGCCTTAGTTTTTGACAAAATTGAACTTGTTTTTTTATATCATTTCTATTGATATTTCAAATGAATAGAACTCATTGAGTCTTTATGCTAGAACAAAACCAAAAGCAGTTTTAGATAGAATCCTTGAAACATTGTAAACAAAGTAACGGTTTCAAATTTTCCATTTCCAGTTTTGTTTTGTTTTTATATGGCGTCGAAATGGGGTCGAAAATTCATGAGTTTAGTCCTCTAACACCCCCCTCCCACCTTGGGGGGGGGGGGATCTAGTGTCCGTAGCGCCATAAAATTTTAGGACCGAATAGTCCACCACCTAAGGGTCCTTTTTCCAACAACAAAACAAAAAAAGCTCACAAGACCGATAGGGGCCTGGCAGGGCCCCGGAAGACCCCCTTAAAGTCATCGCAGATCGTTGTAAAATGAAGACCATGACCAAGGAGAGACTTGAGTCGAAGGTTGACGTTCGAGGCAATAATTGTGAGCTTCCTGGTAGTAAGGAACTAGGAATTGATGCACAAGTCGAAAGTGTGTCTAATGTACAGAAGGACGAACGCTGTCTGTTTACAAATACTGGTATAACATGCGACGAAGTTGACGTAAAACTAAAATTACTGGAATTGATGAATAGTTTTCGTGACGTGATCACGTTATTAGGCAAAACTATAGGTGTTACGAGTGTAATAAAGCACACAATTGTACTTAAACATGACGCACCAGTTTTAAATATACCACCATATCACATACCTCATAAATATCAGGAGGAGTTGGCCAAGGTCAACAGAGAAATGCTCTCACAGGACATAACTAAGAATTCCATGTCAAATTACAATTTTCCGGTCATTGTTGTAAAGAAAAAGGCTGGTGAGATTCGACCAGTGATTGATTTTAGATCATTAAACAAAATCGTGGTCAAGGAGTCGTATCCTATACCATGAATATACGAAACATTGTCCACATTAGGTGACAATAGCGTCTTTTCCACTCTGGATCTAAAGTCTGCATTCCACAGAGTAGAATTAGAAGAGGAAAGTCGGAAATTTACAGCCTTTAGTGTAGGTTACCAGAAATATCAATTCCTTAGAATTCCGTTGGGCTTAGTTCAAGCCCAAGCGTTTTCCAACGCGTCATGTCATCTGTTCTTGCGCCTATCTTAGGACGCCTTTGTTTTGTTTTTCTAGATGATATATTAATTTACTCAAAAACCAATGAGCAACATTTGTGCGATATTAGAACTGTCCTCACGACACTCCGCACCAGTAAATTAACCATTAAACTCGAAAAATGCCAATTTTCAAGAAAAAAATAGAGTCCATAGGTCATATTATCTCGGCCGATGGAATACGGTGTAAGCATTTCGACAAGTTGCAAAATTGTTCGGCATCAATAAATGTAAATGAATTGCAGCAATTCTTCGGTGCAGCCAATTATTTTCAAAACTATATACCGCAGTTTGCAACAATTGCAAACCCCCTGTACAGATTGTTGAAGAAAAATGTTAATTTCAACTGGAGTAATGACTGTCAGAAACGTTTTGACTATATAAAATCAGCCCTAACTTCTGACACTGTTTTACTACATCCTGATTGTACCAAAACGTTTCACATTTTTACTGATGCCCCAAATTTTGGCATAGGAGCGTTCCTGATGCAGCCCGAAGATTCGGTGACAAATTAATGCGTCCAGTTGCATATATCAGTAAAAGTTTGAATTCCAGCCAAAAACGTTACAGCACTATCAAAAAGGAGTCTTTTGCCATCTGGAGTGCTCTCAAAGCTTTACATACCTAATTATTGGATATCCTATCCATGTGTACACTGACCACCACCCACTTGCTCCTCTATTTACGAAAAAATTACCAGAGGAGACAGCAATGGCTCGATGGTGCATTAACGTTCACTCATACGAACCTATCGTTCATTATTTACCAGGTAGACAAAATCGTCGTAGCCGACTACCTAAGCAGGCTACCGAAAAAAATGATCAACTAACTATTAACAAATTAGAATGCTGTGACCCATTGATGCCTGAGCCTGAATCTGAGATGTCCTTAGCGCAGACGCGAGCTAAAGCAAAACATGACGTTCCCACTGACTCGACGATGCAACCACACGGGGGCGACGTGTTGACACCTAAATAAATTTACTATGTGCCCACAGAAAAGGAAATTTCATGGAATTTAAAAGAGTTCATCGACGAGCAAAAACAACATCCCTTTTGTATTGAAGTTAGAGAAGCATTACTTCATAGAAGTACGTCTACAGTTCCTGACTTACAGAGTTATTTAATTGTAAATGACATTTTGTACCGACGGCGTCGTATTGACTCACGACCTAGCACTATATTAACATCAGTAGTGCCATATTCTCTCGTGAAGAAGGCAATTCTAGCTGTACATTCCTTGTACCTTACGGATGCTGTGCACACTATATTTAAATTCAAGCTCAAATATTTTAATAATCTAGAAAAAAAAATCGTGAGAAAATTCGTACAAAGTTGTGAAGTTTGCAAACTTCTTTAAGCTCACCCTTCCGTACCTATAAAAATTTTAATGGCTCCTATAGCGAAAGAACCTTATGAAGTAGTTTCAATGGACTTCGTTGGTCACTCCATGGTAGACCAAACAAAGTAGCTGCAAACCAGTCTTGTAAAAAATCGAGTGGTGTGTAAGTGACGTCATGACATCGCACCAATAGCAACGCTTAGATTGTATCTGGCAACACTGCTAACCCGAAATCTGGCATCACTGTTAGCGTTACTGGTACGACAGTCTTGAATCTAGCCGTACCGTTCAAACGAAGTGTTGACGAGTTGAGTGAAATTCAATGTCGCCACCTCTCGTTAAATTAAATAAGTATTCCTTAATTTAATGTCAGAATAATTCTATAAATCTACCCAAGATATTTTAATTTCCTGGTGCCAATTTAAAAGAATGGATTGCGCCAAGTTGAAATGTCAAGTCAAATAATTTTAATAAGTCTCATTTTTGTCAACAGCAGCCATTTCGAAAAGACCGACCACCGAAGGATCCTATCGGTATTTAAGACGCACATTTCAGTGAAAACAGGTATTGTGCTGTTGTTTTATGATCACAGGAGTTTGGACCTGGCAGGTAAGAAATTGAGCTTTGAATATTATTTGAATTTAATTCAAAAAGGATTGCTCATAACTGATTTTTTTCACTTAATGAAGTTGCATCTCTCTATCAAAGCTTTGAAACTAGGCTAGTTAGAACATTTCAAATACAGTTGATACAGTTAGAACAGTTCAAATTTGTTACCCTAGTTTCATGGAAAATGCTGTTGACTTGCCTGAAATTTAAAATATAAAGGAAATAAAAAAAAAGGAATATGTTGTGCAACAATTAAATGCTGATTAATACTATACTGCATCTTTTTGAATTTGGTCCATATTGAATTTAATGTTGTCAACGAATTTCATAATTTCGTAGGTATAGATAGGTAATATAGTCGATTTTAAGACGTTTTACATGAATGACAATGTGCCCGGAAATGCTTATTTTTTGAGATATTTAACTTTGAAGTTATAGGAACGTCGTTTATAAAATTGAACAAACGGAGAGGTAAATAAGCAGAAATCCGGTTCTGACGTAACGATAGGTAAGGTTAGGTTTGTTAAAGTTAATTTAGTTAAGTATCCTAACCCAAGTAAGCCTAAAATATCTTAATTTAACTCAACCATACCGAGGCCGATGACTCCCGCCAAAAAACTTGCGTGGTCCGCGTCCGCAAAACGCCGGAAGAGCCCTATCGAAACTGCCGTTAATGCTATTCTTACCTGGCGTTATTTATCCTATATCTCCAAAACTAAGCATTTCCGGGCACATTGTCATTCATGTAAAACGTCTTAAAATCGACTATATTACCTTTCTATACCTACGAAATCATTGAATTCGTTGACAACAATAAATTCAATATTGACCTTGAATTTTTTTGAATAACTTGGAGCTTTTCATTCCTAAAAGGTATCCTAAATCTTGTGGTAGGGTGATATCAGCTTCAATTTTAATCTAAGTTTCTGTGTGTAAATTAATCTGGAAGTAGGATGTAATATCAAATTTTACCACGTTCACTATGAAAAAGGTAAATCTGAAGGATATGACAGTAATCGATTTCGTAAATTTCAATGCCTAAACATAGTTAATTTAATCGAAATAAACAAGTTTTCTTATATGCACTTTCCGTCTGAAATCAGTATTTTATTGGTCATAGCGGTAAATTACTTACCGCAACTCCATTGTTTGAAGCGGAAAGAAATTCATCGATCCCGTGGAATGGCAACACTGCTATGGAGTTTCGGTTCCCGCTCTCTCGTCATCAAAGACAAAACCAAACCTACCGCTATATCACGTTATACACACATTTGACGAAAAAAGTGTCTAGAAGAAAAATAGTTCATTTCGATGTTATGACCATGAAAACAGCAACAAAAATTCGAAAATCAATGAGTAGCAGTTTATTCGAGCGCATTTGTCATCAAAGACGAAACTAAACCTACCGCTATAACTCGTAAAATATTCATTTCAGACGGAAAGTGCATAGAAAAAACTTGTTTCTTTTGACTCAATTAATTAGGTTTAGGCACTGAAAAGTGGAAAATCGATTACTGTCATATCCTTCAGATTTACCTAAAAAAACTTTACTGGTATTGTTAAAAATTTGATCGCTGCATAATGTTGAAATTAGCAAGTAGTAAGCTTATCCAGGTAGCAAGAAATTATTAGGCCAATATTGGGTTGATAATTATGTATTGACCTGATATTGGAATCTTGGATTACAATAATAGACTAATAACAAGGCAATATCGAAAAAAGATAAATTTATTTATGATATAACTTGTTATTGGGACAATGTAGTAAATAGTTTTATTTCTAATAATAAACTAACAGTGTAAATACATATGTACCATATTTATAAAAGTGGAAACCATCTCATGTTAATTAAAAAGCTCGCAATTTAATAAAATTTGTAAAACATAAATTATTATTGCCCAAACATTGGGTTGATATCGTACGCCAATAATACGGAGTAATTTGTATAAAATGTACCAATGAAGTTAATGAATAGTTTTTTGGTCATTAATGAGTGCAGATATATTTGACAGATATCAAGAAATGTGAATACGTTACAATAATATGTATATTCAGAATTACTGTAATCACAGGTTCCCAGTTCTATAAATTCATTTATATAGATGATATAAATAACTTAATTTCGTAACGAAGGTATTGAGTAGGCTATTCTAAATATATAACCCATTTGGCATGCATCATTCTTTGAGTGAAGTGCTTTCCTGCTATTTTTCAATCACTTATATATGTATATGCTGCTTAGATGAACGTAGCGTATGTGGTTTTTAAGTCTGATTACACAATCCGGTATTGACATCAATCGACTGAAAAAAATTACAAAGTAAAGTTTTATTTACCAAAACTAATTCAGTTGTGGGAAAAAAGCTATTTAAAAAGGTCAAAAATGCAAATACATGTATTTTAGACGGGTAATTTTAACGAGTTAATCCGTTTGTTGCTGAAGCAGCCCTGAAGTCGGACGTCTTGTGTGCGATATGTTGAGCTCGGCCGCTCGCATCATGACTCCGGAGCAGCGCTTCCACTCCTAGGGTAATTACCCTAGTCTAGGGTAATCAGACCCCGCCTAGGGTACAGTCTAGGGTAAAGGAAATAAATGCAAAATCTATGGTAAAATCTATATATCAAATCTGGTTTGTAAAAATCTTAAAAAAAACATAAAAGATTGACAATAACTTCTGTTGAATAACCCAAATAAGAATTAATTTAGCAGAAGACATTTATTCGGAAACAGTGTTTTGCCGTAAAAATGCCAGTGGGCCACCTTGTTGTCCAATTCTTAAAATTATAATTTCAACGTTGTTGCCTCTCCCATTTTCAAGTGCTTTCGTTGAAAGTTTCTTTAGCCAATTAAATTTGACTAAAACTTTACAAAGAACCAGTTTGAAGAATGAAACCGTGCGTAGTTCGATACCTGTAGTGGATTACCTTGAAGAGTCTGGTTTTACGGCATCTAATTTTCCAAATAATACTAATTTAATTAAGGCTAGTAATGAAGTAAAAAGTAATCCTACGCGTGCAGAATCTCCAGCAATGCCAATACCTTGAAAATATGAAATACGGAAAGCATGATAGCGTTTCATTACGTTGTTGATTGAAGTTTTGTACAATGTATTCTCACAACTTTATTTTTCTATGTGAGTAGCATTGCTTCCTGGAGATTGTAAATTATTTGTATTAAGATAGGTTTTCTCTGATTTTGAACACATTTATCTCAGGCAATATTTAACAACGCACGTAGAGTTCATTCATTTCGTATTTGTTTTGGATCGATCAAAAAAGTCAATAACATGAGCCGAAAAAAATGTTACATAGGTTGGTAATTTTCATTCAAAGTTTTTTGTTTGGGTTTTGTTCCAATTATTATTTATGCATTGTGAAGACCAATTAAGAAAACTTGTACTTCAATTTTGTCGACCTCAGTGCTTTGTGTGCTTGTTTGAGTTGTTTATCGATCCATATTTGGAAACATTTTTTGAAATTTAAATGGAAGGATGTCATTTTATACACATTTCCATAGTAAAGGTGTGCGGATCATTCATTTATTAATTAACGAATTCCTAAAAACTTTAAAAATGTTGTCAATGTGACGTAATTAAAGACAATGTCACTAGCATTATTAAAGTCTATACGGTAATTATTAAATTGCCCTCATTTATATTTTCTAGGGTAATGAAGAAGCATTCTAGGATAAAATACATGCCAACCTAGGGTACTAAGATTTACGAGCGTGGAAGGCCTGCTCTGGAGTGAATCGCGCTAGTTTGAAATTAGTGTCTGGGTGACGTGGGATAGATGTTGTGCCTTTCATGGTTAGGACATTCATTGCTTAGCTATCAAAAGCATGAGTGCAGTTTACATGATGTTAAATTCATTTAAGTGAATGGAGCCAACAAGTTACCTTTTTTTGTTTTATTAGGGCTTAAACAACTATATTTTCGAAAGAAAAACATTCCCTGCGCTTCAAGTTTAACCTAACTACGCGTAGATAAACAGCTTTCATACTCCAATCACATAAAGAGTAGTCATAATTTGTGGTAAAACTCATTGTAATTCAGCTGTTCATGAATTAATGGTCCATAGAAATCTATATTCAGCCTTCGTCATATTCGAGTTCCTGTGCAGTGAAGGGCATGAATAATGGGCGTGAAAAACCTTGTTCTGAACGCATTGATGACAATGGAGACCTCACGATTGGTACAATTGAAAGTGTGGGAAGCATTGAAGAATTTATTTTTCCAATTATTGATGTTGTAAATGAAGTTATAAATATCGCTTATAGAAAATATTTGTGAAACGATTTTTTTTCAGCATGACAAAAGTTTTACAAGGGTGACCACAGCTTATATAGGATTTACGTGGAAGGCTTCTCATTTAAAGTGTATTCTATTGAAAGTTTTGCCATTTTACAATGTGTGTAAATAACTACAAATGTGATAGCTTTCTGAGTGATGCAGTGTGATCTCATCGCACATAATTTATGTGAGTTCCTACTATTACATTATTTGAGGAAACTTCAATGTTATTTCTTTAATTTTCTTATTTCATTAATTGAAACAAGTTTTTTCAATTCTTACAATTTTTTTTGAAATAATAGCTCTATGTATTGTGCATATGTATTCCTAAGTGTTGATGGTAAGTGATATTAATATTTTTTAACTATTATCCTCTATATTTTTAATAGTACTTCTATTTTTTTTACTGTTCAGATCAGCTGATTAACGGTTTAGTCATTAAAATACTGTGCAAATACTAAAAATAATGAAGAAGAATTATTATACCTTTCTCAAAAGTGTGAAGGAAAGATGTACATCCAAGCTAGCAGAAACACTACTCAATGACTCGCAACATTGCCAACATTCCTCCCTTTGGAACGTTTTTGCTGTGTGGTTAGGGCTGCCTAAGCTAACTTTTAATCTAATCATTCCTTTCGGCATTTTGGTAAGCATCAATGTTAGTGCCTGTTAGTGAATGACATGTATGGTACCATATTAAATTTTGAACCACACGTTATTCAATAAAGGAAGTCAGCCACAATGAGTGGGCTATGGCACCCATGATACCCTTTCCTAATACTCATTTGCAAGTGACAAAACTTTATTTGCTTACGTTCAATAAATTATATTTGCATTAACATATTGCTCTTTACAGCACCTTTCAATGTAAAAATTAAATTCTTGCAAATGGGGGGGGACTGAAATTTATAAATCTACCAAAGAGATCCCAACGTGTACAAAAATCTTACAGGCTATCCTGCAATCGCTTAGAGTTAATTAAATTTAAGCTTGTTTCCTCATGAACTTAAAATTAAGGACTAAAATTAAATTAACATTCAACTTATGAGTAAAACATAATCTCTGACTATTAAATCTAAAATTAATGTAGCAGAACTCGTTACTTCAATATATAAAAATTTCTATAACCCAGCTCTAGGCTCGTCTTTGGTTTTTGAACTTTAGTTTACCATCCTGAATACATTCAGGCCGATTCAGATCGCCTCCAGCCATTGACCACACAACTTCAACTCTATAACTGAGCCTACACAGCCTCCGTCGTTTTTCACCTGCCTCCGCATCCCCGACGGAACCTCCCGTGCTGCCAACGCAGGGATCCCGGTGGATTATCATCCGCTTCGCTACGCTCCGCTTCTCCTCCCTCGAGGACTGAGCGGCCGGAGGATGAGGCTGAGGCGCCTTACGTGCTGCTGACGTCTCCGCTCACCATCCACTCGCCTGACTCCGCTTCCCGGCACATCCAGATGCTCACGAGCTTATTGGAGGTTGGTGAACTATTAGTTCAGTAACCAATTACTTGCCATGCCGTGAGCTGGGTACTTAGGACGACGTTTCCCCATGCATTCTTAATAACTAAAACTTATAACTTGCCTCAAAAACTTATAACTTACCTTAAATACTTATAACGCACCTTAAAAACTTATAACGTATAAACTTGCCTTAAAAACTTATAACGTATAAACACACCTTAAAAACATATAACGTATAAACTTACCTTAAAAACTTATAACGTATAAACTTACCTTAAAAACTTATAACGTATAAACTTACCTTAAAAACTTATATCGTATAAACTTACCTTAATAACTTATAACTTATAACTTATAACTCGTAAACTGACCTTACAACGATAAACTGTATTAAACCTAAGACTAAACACTAAATCTTAACTAACTGTAACTAACTCCACAGAGCACGCGTGCTTGCTTCCTACGACTGCAGTCACAGTTCGCAAGTGGACCGCCCGCCTGTCTCCCAGAAGACCTGCTCCAAAGGACTCGTACTTTTTTTGCCCTTAGTTTTAGTGCTTTGGTCTTATTGAAATGTCGTTCCGACATTTGACGTAATAAATAACGGCAAATTTTCCCATTACGGAACTCCGCGTATTTCAATCTCCTAAATATAATATAAATCAATCCTTTTTTCTATATGGTGGCCAGTATGGGGAAACGTGTGTTGCCGGGAGCTCGAGTTTGTCGGCGGGTGTGGTGCAGCGCTGCATTCTTCTCCAACATATTATTCTAAACCTTGTGACTTTCGCGCTGATAACCTTAACTTGAACTAATATTTACTAACTCATTACAGCTATGGCTTCCAAAAAAGAAGCATCGCTGAAAGCGGCTTGGGACGGCGACCTCACAATTTTGACAAAAACCCGCAAGTATGTACGGCAGTGTGTAACTCGCTTACACAACACCGGTAAAGCTGCCATAGACGATTACTCGCAACATGACAAACTTATAAACATTTCCAAAGTTACTTCTTTGCAGATTGAACTGAAGGATTTAGATAAGTCTATTTTTGACTTGCTGCTTCGCAGCGACGCTGCTGACGACGTGCTGGAGACTGCTGCCAACGAGCAGGAGTCGTACGAGGCGCAATTGTTCGATTGCCTGGCCCTCCTGCAGTCGCAACCTTCCACCTCTACATCTGCCAGAAGTGACGCAGCTGGTACTTCCTCTGCCTCCACTGCAGGTATAGTAAATGTGCAGCAAAAATTGAAACTTCCCGATGTTCCCTTGCCTAAATACAGCAACTCTCCCAACGAAAATTTTGAAAAGTTCATATTCAGTTTCGAAGCAATTTTTGATAAACATAATTTAACCTCTTATGAAAAATTCGTGTACCTCTACAATCAAGTTTCGGGCTCGCCAAAAATTTTGTTAGATTCCCTAGATATAGCTGATCAGACCTACGAAACGGCTAAAGACCTATTACAAAAGGCCTTTGCGTCTGAAATCATTCAAAAATACAACGCTATTGAAAAACTTGCAACATCAAACTAACAGAGTCTGATGATCCCTACGAGTACATCGGCGAGCTAAAAACCACTGTTGCTGCTTTCAAAAAAATGAAAATTGACGTAGACACTGTAATGGCATACTTTTTCTGGAACGCTCTTAATGCCAAGTTTCAGAACATCCTCATCCAAATAACCAATACTAATAATCCATCTCTTTCCCAGGTAGAAAACAACTTGTTTGAAGCCACAGAACGCTACAAACGTGAACTTCAACCTGCGGAGGCTTCAAAACGGAACGACCGTAAGTTGACTAAAACTAATCCCACGGTTTCTTCAGCTGTCGCTGTGAAACCCAAAAAACAATTCTGTGTGCTGTGCAAATCAGATGGTGCAAATGCTGACCATAATCTTAGCCAGTGCTCAAGGTATGACAACCCCACTAAAAAATGTGATAAACCTAAATCTATTCGTGCTTGTACCAAATGTTCCTTTCAGAACCACAACGCGGCAAACTGTCGGTTCAATTTTTCCTCGGCATGCCGTACTTGTAATGGTCAGCACATGACCTATTTGTGCCAAAAAGGCAAACTCCAGGGGTCTGCATCTAAGCATGCGACAAACGCTCTGACGCTAACTGAATCTTTTTTCAGCAAAACTATAGGCGACTTAAATTTACTACCTACCCTTACCGCAGAGATCAAATCCTCTAAAGTTAGGATATTGAAAAACGGTGGCAGCCAAAGGAATTTCATTTCTTCTTCCTTGGCCAGTGAACTCTCTCTTGCTGTGGTAAAGGAAAATGAAAAGGTCAAAATTCAGGGGTTTAATTCAAGCACAGAACTGATTACGGAAATTGTCGAGGTTCCGCTTAAAGCTGGGAACAAACATCTCTCAGTAGAGGCAATTTGTGTCCCGTCGATTCAAATTTCATTGCCCACTTCAGGACTGGGGCCAATTGCATCTACTTTTAAACATAAAGGTTACGCGTTGGCCGACTCATCTTACGCAGATTCCTCTTTTCCAGAACAAATTTCGCTCGTCTTGGGCACAGAATGTGATCCCTTCTTCAATATGAAGTACGTGAATTTTGGTAGCCCTGGTAAAGAGTCCTGTTACATTGACTCTGCAGTAGGAATTTTCTTGACGGGCAACGTTCGAACCATTGAACAAAGTTTACCCTTCTTGTCACCCTTACAGCGAGATGCAGATCATCCTGGCCGGTCCATGTCTTGTGGTGCCGCAGACGTTGCAGTCCCGCAACACCATCACCAGCCTGGGTCCGGTGGGCAAAAATCTGGTGAGACTAATCATTTTTCTGATTTAGACCCGTTTCTTGCTCGTGCGCCCGCAGACGAGCTCAGCTCCCGTTGTGACGGGCTTCTAGGTTTGGACCCACCGGGTTATCCTGAGCAAACGGAATTGAACGACAAGTTAGTTGACAACATCTTGACGAACACAAAAAGAAACTCCATTACCATGAACAAACTACAAGAGAAGGAATCTCTCTGTAGTAAAAAACCTATAAATTTCAGGTTCACCGCTGGACGAGAAAATCCTGCAGATTTCGTTACCCGTTGCCCAAGTGCTAAGCAACTAAACAACTCTAAATATTACACAGGTCCTACCTTCATCCATGAGAGTGCTTCCTCCTTTGACCCAGGCTGCTCCTTTGTGCTGCCTCATGTCGCCAGCAAATCTGTCGATGGGTTGGAAGTTCCGGTCTTCGCCGGAGACGAAGCACAGGCCTGTGAACAAGTTACTCAGGGTAAGTCTACCATAAACGCTATGTAAATGCTTGCACTACTGAGCGAAATAATCCTAACGTCCACTTGGTGCCACTCGACAAATTTTCTTCGTTAGCAAAACTTGTGAAGATTTACAAAAATGTCCTCTGTTTGTTAACAAATTAAAATTAAAAGTACGAAGATCTGATGCTACTGTTGCTATTCAAACTGAAAATTTGCATTCTAAAGCGATAAGGACCATTTTGCTTGCTGAACAGGAAGAAAAGTTTCGCGAGGTTCTAGATTACTTGAAAGACGCAAAAAAGAGAGTAGTAAAGTGCCTTAATAAAACGTTTGAATGTATTTATTGCACCGGACGGCCTTTTGAGGGTGAAGTCTAAATTTCCCGAACAAAACGCTAACGCTTACCCGATTCTTTTGCCAAAGGGCAGTCTGCTCACAAGACTGATCATTGCAGACCCTCATGTCTCCATTGGCCACTCCGGTGTCTACTCAGTCCTGCACGAGTTGAGAAAAAATTATTTCTTCATCCACCCATTTTCTGAAGTTAGGAAAGTTCTATAGCAATGCATCACTTGTCGTAGAGTAAATGAACGACCAATAAAATAAAACCAGAGTCCTTATCGCGACTTCAGAGTCTCTCCAATTGCCAAACCGTTTTCTTCTGTGTTCCTGGACTACATGGGCCCATACACTATCAAGACTCAAGGTAAAAAACAAAAGGTGTGGATCTTGATCTTGACCTGTCTTTGGAGTAGGGCAATAAATATGAAAGTATGCTTGAGTGCAGATGCACAAGACTTCCTAAAGGCTCTACAATTGCACGTCTATGAATACGGAATGTTCAAAAGTTGTACAGCTGATTTAGGCAGTCAAATTTCAGCAGGTTTCAACACGATTAGATCTTTCCTCGATGACCACGAAACTCAAACCTACCTAGAGGAGCACGGCATCCGAGAAATAACACTGGCACAGTTTTGCAAGGGCAACAGTGCTTTAGGCTCGCTCATTGAATGCTGTGGCAAGGCCTGCAAGAGACTTTTCTTCAAAGCTTTCGGAAAAAATAATTTGTCGATATTTGATTTCCAATTCTTGATTGCCAAATCTGTGCACCTCATCAACAGGAGACCAATCGCGTTCAAAGAAGCGTTGCGTTCTAATATTGAGAATGTCTCTCCTATAACACCAGAAATGCTGATTCACGGTTACGAGCTTCCTTCTGTCAATATTTTGCCTAATCTTCAATCGGTTCCCACAGATGATCCAGACTTCGAACCACGGTCTCTCAAGGACTTCACGGAATACTACTCGACTTTGGTTCGTGCTCACACAGAATTAAATGATATTTATCACTCAGAATTTTTGGCAACCTTGGTTCGCCAAGCTACTGACAAACCGGATAGATATAAACCCGTAAAGCATAAGCTCCTGAAATCAGGCGACATAGTTCTGCTAGTAGATAAATATTTAAAACAATCCACTTACCCTTTAGATATCATTCTGAAAACAGAGACGAATTCTTTGGGAGAAGTCACCGCAGCGCATGTTCGTAAAAGCACAGGTGACGAGGTCTACCGTCATGCTTCGTCATTAATTCTTCTTCTCTCATCAGACGAGACGCTCAGCAGCCAGCCGGCCTGCTCGGACGGACTAGGGTCTGAATCGAATGTGCCTGACGTGCGCCCCTGCCAACGAAAAGCTGCCGTTGCGGCTAAGCGTAAAATACGCTCCTGGGTGGCAGATGACGCAGTGTAAATAATCTAACTTTCATTCGCCTTCATTTCTAGTGAAGCCGAATCCCTGGCGGGGAATGTACAGAAATCTTACAGGCTATCCTGTAATCGTTTAGAGTTAATTAAATTTAAGCTTGTTTCCTCATGAACTTAAAATTAAGGACTAAAATTAAATTAACATTCAACTTATAAGTAAAACTTAATCTCTGAATATTAAATCTAAAATTAATGTAGCAGAACTAGTTACTTCAATATATAAAAATTTCTATAACCCAGCTCTAGGCTCGTCTTTGGTTTTTGAACTTTAGTTTACCATCCTGAATACAGCGAATTGAATACACCATTTGAGCCAAGCTGCACTGACCTCTTAAATTTTCTCGAGTCCGATTCAGATCGCCTCCAGCCATTGACCACACAACTTCAACTTTATAACTGAGCCTACACAGCCTCCGTCGTTTTTCACCCGCCTCCGCATCCCCGACGGAACCTCCCGTGCTGCCAACGCAGTGATCCCGGTGGATTATCATCCGCTTCGCTACGCTCCGCTTCTCCTCCCTCGAGGACTGAGCGGCCGGAGGATGAGAGGCTGAGGCGCCTTACGTGCTGCTGACCGCTCCGCTCACCATTCACTCGCCTGACTCCGCTTCCCGGCACATCCAGATGCTCACGAGCTAATTGGAGGTTGGTGAACTATTTGTTCAGTAACCAATTACTTGCCATGCCGTGAGCTGGGTACTTAGGACGACGTTTCCCCCATGCATTCTTAATAACTAAAACTTTAAACCTTATAACTTGCCTTAAAAACTTTTAACTTACCTTAAAAACTTATAACGTACCTTAAATACTTATAACGTACCTTAAAAACTTATAACGTATAAACTTACCTTAAAAACTTATAACGTATAAACTTACATTAAAAACTTAAAACGTATAAACTTACCTTAAAAACTTATAACGTATAAACTTACCTTAAAAACTTATAACGTATAAACTTACCTTAAAAACTTATAACGTATAAACTTACCTTAATAACTTATAAATTATAACTTATAACTCGTAAACTGACCTTACAACGATAAACTGTATTAAACCTAAGACTAAACACTAAATCTTAACTAACTGTAACTAACTCCACAGAGCACGGGTGCTTGCTTCCTACGACTGCAGTCACAGTTCGCAAGTGGACCGCCCGCCTGTCTCCCAGAAGACCTGCTCCAAAGGACTCGTACTTTTGTTGCCCTTAGTTTTAGTGCTTTGGTCTTATTGAAATGTCGTTCCGAAATTTGACGTAATAAATAACGGCAAATTTTCCCATTACGGAACTCAGCGTATTTCAATCTCCTAAATATAATATATATCAATCCTTTTTTGCTATGCAATGAGAGTCAGAAAACATATACTGATCTACGAGGAGCTCAATTTCTGTTCTTTCTATGAGGTTACCCAGGCTAAATTTTTTGCCAGAGCATGCATAATTTTTGCTGCCCAAGCAATTCAATTACTTGGGCGGCGAAAAACATGCATGCAGGCTGCAAAAATGTTAGACTGGGTATACATGTACAAGTTCCAACAGTGATGTGGATTGGCGCTTCAAAAGACAAGGATGGTTCCCTAAACGATTTTAAATTTACTTATTTTATCATACCAAGTGAATGAATACTGCTCGCATTATGTTCCAATGCTGTGCTTGCTTACTTTTAATGACTAATAAGTTTTGTGAGGGATTATATGAATTAGTTGGCCTATCTTGTCAAAGAGACCAGAATAGGTCAAAATATTTAATTTCTAGAGAGTTATGTTGTCTCAAATTAATGTGATGAAAAGAACCCTATGAGTTTTCACTTCAATTCTTCCGACCTCTTAAAGATGCATGAGTATAGAGACGAAGGTAGATTGCAGCTAAACTTTTCCTGTGACCATCAATAAATCATGTTTTTATATTCCTCTTCACTATGAAAAACACAAATCTACAGTAATACTACCATCTATCGTACATTGTGCAACAAATGTGAAAAGGTATAATTATTTTTCAGTTATCTCATTTGGGCCCCATTTCAATCCCACATCTGTGTCAACTTGGGTATTGTTCGATTGTGCTGATATTTTGCACACTTTGTTTTTATGGTATTTCCTAAGTTTTTTGAATCCTGCTCATTATCATTTCACGAACCAAAAGTGTATTGACCATTTTCACCTCCCTATTAGGTATGTATATCTAGGTAGTATTTAGCTACTAATAAGCTAGGCTAATGTGTAAGTATCCACACATTAACAGTTATAATGATGATATAAAAATAATGGTGACATAAAAGTACTGGACTTATATACATATATGTACCTAGAATATTTTATAAACATGAATGGTAAGTTGCTCTGTTAAAGGAGACCAATTAAAATTTTTTTTTTAGTTTGAACTTAATCTGAAGCTACACTGACAGTATTTTTATTTTGTTTGTTGTACAAACTGTATTTGTAATTTTTTTAGATCAAATGTAATAATTTTAATTCGAATTGTAATTGAAATCATGTATTTTTTCAAGTCAGTAATGAATATATTTTCACGCAAATTGGATTTAGTGTGACCTTGACAAATTTCGAAACAAGCCCGCTAATATTTTTGAAGCAGTCATAATTTTTTTATACATTTCAGCTGTATATACAGTCACCTTTAATCCAATATGTACCTCAGTTTTTACTACTTAACTTAATGTAATTAACAACTAAATTGGCTGCTCTTTAACATTAGCATTCGTGCCACAATGAAGGATTTGGGCTGTCCTGAAACCCTCATTAATACCAAGATGTTTCGTGCTGACTATTAGTCGTGAGCAAAACCGATCCCCCACTCTTTTACAATGGCAAGAACGCAGTTTCATTCATGAACGAAATACTGGGAACTCGATTAGCTACATGTTTTCAATTTAATGTAAACTATGTAACCGCGTTCTTGTTTTTGCTTGCAATGAACCGAATTACTGTCGCCACAAAACGAGCGGCTACCACTTCTGCCATCATCGCTGGCAGTAATTTTTTCAGTACTTTTCAATATAATTATAGCTATTTAACTAATTTGAAATACATCATTATGCACATTTTTGAGATAAAATGATACATCTTGGGGGGACACGATTTCTTTTCAGGTCAAACGGGATCAAACCGCATGTACAGGTTGCCCGACCACTGGTACGTGCAATAGCTCGGTCAGTCACTCCGTGAACTTCGCCGAGTGAACATCTCTAACGCCTGAACTCTGCTTGGGGAAGTTTCTTGGTACCCTTGGTTGCCGAGTAAATCCTCGAAATTGTTCAAATAGGTTACCCATAGAAATTGAAGGGGTGGTAAGTGACCAGTTTTGCCGTCACGCAGGGGGCGATTGCCCTATAACTACTATTTTTTTGTTTTCTTTCTGTTCTTATGTCTATTTTTTGTGTTTTTTGGTGATCTTGATTTGCTTGTTTACTTGTAACCGGTGTATTTGTTGTAATGCCCCCCCCCCCCTGAGAGGGGAAGGGGGGCGGCGAGTGGTCGTGGCGCGCATGGAGGCCGCCCGCCCCGTGCCCCTCTCATTCCAACTCCGACAACTCCATCCGAACGCCCAAGGACATCCTCTGAGTCGACTAGGTCTGCTCAGGCTTTTGCGCCTCAGACCACTCTCCAACCTCCGGATCCGGCACCAGTCAGTTCCAACTTCCATCCTGCCAAAACTCCAACATACAAAATTCAACTGAATTCAACTCAAAACCATCGATAGTACCAAACCTACCGACAGAGGAAAAGTTTTCGAAACTACATTCAAAGAGTTAAATGCCCCTCTGATCCGACTCACCCCAACAAAGAATGGATACTACGCAGTTACCGACGACATTAACTCAATTGACAAACTAACATCTACCAAAGCAACTCAAGCATTCCAAAAGATCAACATGACTCCGACTATCCCCCCAGATTTGAGAGCGAAAAGAACGGTATTCGTACGACAAATAGATTCAGACATTGGAACCAGACCCACCGATGAAATAAAGGAAGAAATTGAAAACCAAAACAGTTGGATAAAGGTGACAGATATTATCAAAATCAAAAACTACACGCACCTAATCAAAATAGTAACAGCTGACACCCTTACAGCGCAACGAATACTTAGAGACGGCTTCTACATGTTTCATACCAAGATAACCCCATACCAATGTGAACAGGAACAATACACTCATATACTCATCTGCTACAAATGCTACAAGTTCGAGGATCACACGACTAACCAATGCACGAAGACGACAATCATCTGTTCAGAATGTTCAGCGCAAGATCATACCTACCAAAATTGTCAGAACACCTTAAAGCAGTGCATAAATTGCCAAGGACCTCACAGAACATTAGCAGCGGGATGCCCCTACAGGAAAAATATCATCAAACAAAAACGGGAGGATGTACAGCTAAAACAACAACAGCAAAGCCAAAGTACATTCGCAGAAATAGCCAAACAAGCAATACAGCAGACAAACCCACCGCAACATTCGCTAACACTTACAAATAGTACACATTTCAAACTAATGGCCCTCATTCTAGAAGCCCACATCGCAGCCCTTGATAGAACCAAAAAATTCGGAGAAATACTATCCAAATCACTTAAAGAAAATTTTGACATTGACACCACATTTCCAGATAGAGACTCAACAGCTATTTTGAACTTTTATTATGATAACGCAGACAAAGGAGTTTCAGAACCAGCACAAACAATTACTCGCTAACAGCCAACACTCGAAACGTCTATGGATACCCAAGCAGAAGATGCAGACCCTGACAACGATCAAAGACAGAAGAGAAGGATAAGCGATGAAACAGAAAACTCAACAATATTAATAGACAACAAACACAATGTCCCTATAAAACTATACCGCAATCTACAAGATACATCTCCAATTCCTGAAAACCCTGACACAGACTGGTATATGGGAGAGCTAAGCAAGGAAAACAATAGAGGACTAAAATTAGCAGTACAAGAAATTAAATCAGGTACCCTACTAGAATATATATTTTCAAACCGTGTAAAATTTACAAGAACAAAAATTAACATAATACCACAGGAGCAATTCCTGGCGCTCCCAAGGCACCAATCACTACATACAGCAGCAAAAAAAACTAAAAAAGTTACTTCTTATAAATGAACATTAGCAAACTAACAGTATTACAACACAATGTACAATCTTGGAGCTCCAATAAAATATCTCTATCTAACATTTACAATAACATAAATCCAGACATTATACTCATCAATGCACACAATCTGAGAGGGGGTAACCACATGAAAATATTTAATTATAATACCTTTTATGCGAACAAACAAGATGAACCTCATGCAGGAGCTGCAATAGCAATTAAGAAAAATATATCATATAAACTACATGATAACTTCAATTCGGACATGCTGGCAATTACGATAGATACAATGCAGGGACCAATTACTATCGGCACACCATATACTCCACCAAGAACAGAATACCTCCACTTCGCTGACTTCCACACACTATTCAATAGACCACACCCAGTTTACTTCATTGGAGACATAAATGCAGCACATAAAACAATAGGACACACTTAAAACAATAATAGAGGTAAACATTTACACTATTTAATCGAACGGAACAAATGCATACATATTGGGCCATACTTCCCAACACTTATAACTCATAGAAGTACCACCTCACCAGATATTGCACTGCAAAACCCACAGGCCTTTCATAACATACATCTTCAACCCGGACCAATCACACCATCTGACCACATTCCAATTATAGCAACAATAACAGCAAACCCAATTCAAATCCCGATTAAACCAAGGTACCAATTTCACAGAGCAGACTGGAAAAAATATAGGCAAGAATTAACCCGCATTAGTCCTGATCTACAAGTAAACCCAACCCTGGAAGAAATTGATGAGCATCTGGAAAAATGGACAAAACACATTCAAGAAGCCTCAAAAAACGTAATGCCAACAATAACCCACAGAACAATTCCTGGCATCAAACCCACCCACGAAACCTTGAGCATCCAGGTGCGATACCAACATATTTTAAACTACATACGCATTAACGGACCATCTAAAGAATTGCACAGTACTCTCTCAAATCTCAGGAAAGAATTACAAAAAAAATCTATAAAAAGAGCTACATGCAGACTTGGAACATATTAATACAAAAAATAGACCTACAAGAAGATCCGACAAAATTCTGGAAATCAATTAAAAGAATGATGGGTACAAATAACAAACAAAAAATTCCATACTTACAGCACAATAGACTCGAACTTCATACACCTGAAGAAAAATAACCGATTTTTAGACAACATTGGAAAAGTATATTCTCAGAGCAGGACGAGGAAGATTTCGACATCGAACACATAAATTCAATTAAAGAACACATGAACAATATAGCGCATCAAATTATACCATTTCACACCGGCAACTTGAGCAGATTAGACCTACTTCATTTCCCACCAATGACTTTAGATGAACTTACTCAGACTCTACGACCGTTCAAACAGAAAGCCCCCGGACCATCAGGTATTACCACACTACAATTAAAGAAATTACCAGAAAATATGCTCAAATACCTTTTGTACATATTTAACAACGCCATATCTGCAGGATACTTCCCAGACAGTCTGAAACTTGCCATCATGATTTTCATCCCCAAACCCCTCACATCTCAGAAGCAAGTTCAAAACTATAGACCGATATCCTTACTAGACACACAGGGCAAGCTATTGGACAAAATATTAAACAACAGACTCACCAACCATTTAGTCATTCACAACCTGAACAATAGCAGACAACATGGTTTCAGGAAAGACAGAGGCACCCATACAGCACTGGCAACATTCACAGAAACAATATCCATAAATCTTGCCAACAAACACACAATAGACATTGTAATTCGTGACGTCACCAAAGCATTCGATAAAGTCTGGCACTCAGGATTAATATACAAACTCTCTCAGGCCGGCATCCATTCACTATTTCTCCGTACACTTGCAGATTATTGTGCCGATCGAACAGCATCAATCAGGATAGCAAACTACATAGGCCCTCAATTCACATTAGAATCCGGAGTACCCCAGGGAGCATGCCTATCACCAACATTATACAGCTTCTACACACACGATATCCCTTCACCGTTACCAAACTCTGACTACATCTGTTTTGCCGACGACATAACCCAAATTACCACAGGCCGATATTCTCCAGCATATGCAGCCCATCAAACCGAGCACGCAATCCAACAAATCAACCAATTTGAAAATAAATGGAAAATATCAACAAACCACAAAAAATTTAAAATCATTCCCATAAGTCGGCACAACACTGGAGATATTTTCATCAACAACCAATACCTTCCGTATACAAACAGAGGTAAAGTGTTAGGTCTCAATTTCTCAACCCATGGATTTTCAGCCCAAGTAACACAACGACAAGCAATAGGATATAGCAATCTCAGTAAACTATACAGATTTCAGCATCTATCCCTCGATACTAAAAGGAAACTATATTTAGCATGCGTAAGATCAGCCATTACATACCCAACCATTCCACTCCATACAATGTCTCCCACAGCCATTTCAAAACTGCAGAAAGTACAAAATAAAGCTCTAAGATTTATAACCAATACAAGGCTTGTGGACAGAATTTCATGTAAAACACTGCATGAACAAACCGATATTCCTCCAATAAACATCCTGCTACACAATCACGCACGTAAAATTTAGGAAATTTACAACTATTAGAACCCGACTTATTCCATCAATTAACGTTCCCATTAGATAGTGCCACTAGCCAAAACTCTCGGTTTAAAAGCTCCAAACTTCTCGCATTAGGACCTTCACCTGAACCCAAATACAAGTAACCATATCCAACAGCACAGACCGTACCAACTTTACTTTTTTACTTTGTTTTTCATTGGGGTTCTGACGTGCGGACGGAACGGTCTTCCCCCCCCGGGTGGGAAGTCAGAACCCCAAATCTCCACTCATCATTTCAACACAACTCAATAGAAACCCAACCTCTAAATCAAACAACCGATCAGAATAACCCAATACAACCATTTAATTATCAGGACCCACAACCCAGCAACACCCAGATTATCTCCATTATTCCCATTCAGATGAACTCCAACCCAAATTAACTCCATTCATGTTGTTCCATTCAGAAAAAAAAACAAAATAATAATGATAAAAAAATGGAATATAAATGCATGTGTATGTATATGTGTATGTAATGTATTTAATAATTTCTCGTACGTATATATTAGATAAGTAGTGTAAATTATGTACATATGTTATTATGCCCTCTGCGTGTGTAAATAGGATCTAGGGAATCTTAGCTAGCCTTTAAAATTAGCAAAATGTAAATACTGCAAATATTGTAGATTTCATTTTGGCAACTCGAGAGACTAGCATATTTTTCGTATATACAAAGCCTTGAAAGATCTTCCCGTTCTTCACACTCTAAGTTACTAACCCAAACAAGAACTGATCAAGATCACCAAATTATGCGTTTTTGTTCGCCTCTTCTCTTCTCTTTCCTATTCCTTTTCTTCTGGTACACCCTGTGCCAAACTCTTGTTTTCCTCTCTTTCCTAATGGCACCGCCCCCCCCCCCCCCTCCGGTACGTGCAACACAAAGTTTGGACTTCTACCCTACGATGGCAAAGAGGTTTGTAATCATGGATTTTATATAAAATTTGAATGCTGTTTAGTTAATATTTTTAACCCAGTATCAGCTAATTATTGTGTCAATATTGCATTGCTATTGAGGTGTTTCCTTAAACAACACTTTGGCTCAATTATTAATTTCTAATATCACATCAATATTGAGAAGTATTCAAAGACCAGAAACATATATAATTCTGATAACTATGTTATCTGATGTACATACCTACACACTTGTAGGTGTGTAGGTATGTACATCAGATAACATAGTTATCAGAATTATGTATTTCTGGTCTTTGAATAATTTTCAATAATAATGTGATATTAGAAATTAATTACTGAGCCAAAGTGTTGTTTGAGGAAACACCTCAATATCAATGCAATATTGATAAAATAATTAGCTGATATTGGGTAAGTGACAATATAAATATCGGGACAATATATTTTACCAATATCAACTTGATATCAGGAATTGAGTATTAACCCAATGTTATTGTAGGGAACACCTCATTATCAAGTAGAGATTGGTGCAATAATTAGTTGATATTGGGTTGATGATAATATTGTTATTGGGCCAATATATTTTTCCAATATCAACCGAATTTTTTAAAATAAGGTATTGCCCCAATGTTCATTTTGAATATCCAGTCAATATTGAGACTGTATATTGGCTCAATATTAGGTCAATAAATTTTGCTACCTGGGTAGAATCTACAGTTCTCAGCATGAAAGCTAGTTTGGACTGCCAGACTGTAAAACTTGTGTTCAATATTTTAAATGCATCTTCCCAATAGCTCTGGTTTTTGTTGAAAAGCCTATCTTATCTAAAGTTATTAGATTAATTCCTAATAACTTCCTCCCTTGTTGCTAAAATTCAAGTGTTTCGAGCCGTCAAACCTAAAATTTAAACCATCATGGCGGCTTGATTTTAGCTATAAGGCATTTAAAAAACTATTGGTCAATGTTAAGGAGATGCAACTAATCGATTTTCAAAATTTTTTTGCCTGTATCATGGTGCTTACATCAAAATAAACAACTTTTCGTCCATACACTTTTTGGGGCAAATGAGTATTTAACGAGTTATAGCGGTATGTTAATTTTCATCATTGATGGCTGGAAAGCGCTTGAATAAACAGCTACTTATCGATTGAAGAATTTTTGTTGCTTGAATCATGGTAATTACATCGAAATAAACCACTTTTCTTCTATGCGCTTTTTGGGACAAATGAGTATTAAACGAGTTATAGCGGTATGTTAATTTTTGTCTTTGATGCCTGGAATGCGCTGGATCATTCGAGCGCGTCGGAAGGGAGAGTCCATTGTAGTCTTCCTTTCGGAACAATTTCTTCCCGCTTCAAACACTAGAGTTGCGGTTAGTGATTTACTGCTATAACTCGTTATATACTCATTTACCCTAAAAAGTGCAAATAAAAAAGTTGCTTATTTCGATGTAATTAGAATGATACAGGCAATAAAATTTTGAAATTCGATTAGTTGCATCTCCTTATCATTAACCAAACTATTGTACTAGATGATATGTACCTGGCTTGCTTGATTGATTGGAATAAATTATCCTCTTGTTTAGAGAAGAGATGCAAAATCTTGTCTATGGTTTTCTATAAGAAAGTGCTACTTTTTATGGTAGTTATTTATTTGCAAATGGTAAAGTTCCAAGCATTATTTTAAATGTATTTTTGAAGATACCGAACTTTCCTATGTTTACCATTTATGGTGTTCTATTTGCTGTTATCAAAATCTTTTAGATATAAGGTGCAAATTTATGCTGCTTATCATGAATTTATTGTGAGTGCTTCAAAAATCTCACCTGAAGCAACAAAGCCATGTTTAAAAAAAAACATATCTAATGTTTATGTCAATAGAAATTTAAAAGCGAAGGAAATTTCAATAAAACTAGTCATATTTACTCAAATTAAGAAAAAACAAAATCGAAAAACTAGTCAAATTTCCGATTAAGGCCTATGATTGTATCTTCAGATGAACGTAACACAGAATTTGAACAAATTTCTATAGTTTAAAGAAAAGGAATATTTGTGAATCGGTTCTCAACGTCAAAAGGGCTTTTGGACTTTTTCAATTTTGGGCTTTTTCGATAGTTTTTAATTTCTTGCTAAACTCGAAAGAGTTCTGAACAGTGAATTCGTTAGTTGTCAAATGATTCAAAACAGGCACCAGAAATTTAGCTAGTTTATAATTAAATTAGGAGAATTGACAGCTGGGAAAAATGGGTCGGAATTGTAACACTGTAGCAAAGTCTGGCTTGTGAATGTGAATTTTGGGTAAGCCATAGAGGACACCTGGACTCGATCCCGAAACATGAAGTTTAGAATTGGTTTCAGCTGATAGTAGAGAATTGTCTTTTAGTTTACGTAGGAAATTGTTAATACGATCTTCTAGCTTTAGGATGTATTTATTAATTTTGTAAAAACTTCAGTAAATTTAGAAAATTCAGATAGTATTCAAAAAGACTTTTATGATATTGCTTTTTATCTACTATTACCATCCCCCTACCATTGTCTGGTTTACAAACGATCAGTTCATCATTGTTCGCAAGGAACTTCAGAAGCGAAAAATCACCTTTCCTAAAAACAGCCGAAAAAACTTTGTTGGCTTTGAAACCGTAAAAATGCTTGTGAGCCAGTGACGGTGTCATGATGTTGCGCGGAACCTTTGGTTTGGCGGACGTCCCCCGGACGCCTTGGAGGGTTACCTTGGAGATGGCGACCAGGTGAGGTTTGGGGGACCGTTGTACAACTTTATCAGACAAATAAACTTCTACAACTACATCTGAAAGTGATACTTGCCTACGCAGTGGATTAACTACTACAGAACCCACTCGCCCTGAAACGGAAACGACAAGAAAAATTTAACGCAACAAACCAATATAACAGAGTATCACTGCTGAGATCAACACTTGTGCGGCTGCGGTGGTAAAACCAGGAAGATAATAATAATAATGTGAGCCAGTGACTTCAACCTACCCAGGAACTCTCCATAATTAGAGGAATTATTCTTTTTGAAATAAACGCAAGCTTCTCAAGAGTTAAAAAATATTTATAAAAGTTGATTTTAAACACCGGGATGCAGAACTCTAATCCGAAAGCTGAAAGTAATTTCGTACGAGGTGCTAGGCTAAAAGAACTATAATTGAATACAACTTTTTCCGGATCACATGGACGAATATCATTATGAATGCCCAGATTACCAAGTTTCTTCGTATGGGTTCTGCGTGTAGTATCTTCGAACTGCGTTGTAGAGATCCTCACGTGCCGCCGGACCGCAAAGGCATCAAGCCCCGAAAACAGGCATCCAACACTGCGTTCCACGTCCGACACCTTTGAAGTTAGGTTTGCAAGTGTTTTCTTCTTGCACCCAAGCTCACGAGACAGGAGTTTGCTCTGAAAAGACTTGTAAAAGGAGGTTGTATGCAAGCAGCGTTTGTAGAGCCGGAATCTCAAGAATTTAGGAAATACGTTGTAAACTTTGCACTTGGTGAGAAAATCAATATCTAACACTGTCTTGGAAATTTTTCGCATAAGGTCACTATATCTTCTGAGTAAACGAGTTCCTTCTTCACCGTATCCTTGCCCAATATGTCTAAAAAATTTATCACTTTGCTTGAATCGCAATGCTACTAAAAATTTAAAAAGCGAAGAAAATGCTAATTAAATTAGTCATATTTACTCAAATTGAGAAAAAAACAAAATCGAAAACGTTTCGGGGTCCAGCTCCATCTTCAGTTGTGTAAAATACAAAGAATTCAAATTAGTGCAAAAAGTACACACATCACGAATACAAGCAAAACAATTTTTTTTTGTATTGCTAAATTTTTTCGGCGCAAGGAATTGGAATAATGCGTTCCCCTGGTCTAATGCGTTCTTGTGTCATTTATAAATATAGTTGTGTGCAGTGCACATCGGCGTACGTCGGGATGACGTCACGCAGTATTTACACAAGAATAGCAGAACACCGCGTGAGGAGCCACCGTACCGGGAACTTAAGGGGTGTTTACCCTTGAGGCGTGACTCGGGTAGACGAGGCTCACCACAGAGGTTCATATTTGTGTGTGTGTGTTCGAAATTCCCTATTCGCTTTGAACGAATTCGTGCAGCGCCGCACGTGTGAGCGGCGCAGCTCTAGACCGGTCAGTGTGCAGTTGGTAGTCATCAAGTGAGGTAGCGCCTCTCACTCATCCGATATGGCTGACTCAACACTGCCGCGAGAAACTACACTGCTATTAATTGAAATGTACTAAGCCCATCAATGCCTTTGGCAGACTAAAAGCTGCGAATATAAGAAGGCTGCTTTCCATTATATTTTAATGAAAATGAACGAATATAGTAACATTTCACTCATGCAAATAAAAAAGAGATTACGTAGCTTACGATGCAGCATTAGCAGCAGCAACAATATTCACACAAGCTCGTCTACAGCAATCCATATTTCATAGCAGCAGGCCACACTGACTGGTTTTGTGCTGCATGGCTGCCCCTTTTTTTTTTGAACAAAAAATCTAGTGTGACCTCAAAAAATATCTAGAAACATCTAGATTTAAAAATAAAACATCCAAAAATATATCTAGAAATAAATTAATTATCTACTATAATAAATTAGTTGAACAATAGCATATATGAATATGTATATCATAAATTGCTTTATATTAGGCAATTTATCTTTATATAAATTATCTAGTATCATGATATTTACCCTAATAAAGCTTGGTATCCCAATATTCTTCAATTTCACACTTGTTGCGAGTAGAAAGGTCAGTCTCTATTGTATTGCAATTATCAATGCTCAGATTCCTACTTATCAACAATTGTTTTAAGGCTTTCACACCGCTATCTTCATCACTTTTAATAATTTTGCAATTACTAAGTGAGTTGATTCTACTTTATTAGATGCATTACTTTAGTATATAACTGATACACCAAGTAGTTTCCTGATAGAAATATCATTGCTTCCATCCAACAATAAACTGAACTCCTTGTTGCCAATATCATTGGTCAGTCTTTCGTCAAAATGAGGCCACAATACATGCTTGATAATGTATGTGCATTTTATTCCATGATTTTTTGATATCATCACTAGTTTGCAATTGGAGATAGTGTGCTGTAGCTTATGAACCGTGAAATAGCCATCTTGGTGTCGTTCATAATGTGAACATAACATGATCAGAATATGGTTGCTTCACTATTCAGACAATTTGATTAAGTAAATTAACAAATATGATAAGAATGAAGTAGTAACCAACCATTACGGTAAATTCCTAATTCGAATTTACAGTTCTCTATCATATACATAGCTTAATTGTAATTTTAGCTAGAAAATTTCTAGCACGCTGAAAAAACTATATAGATCTTATAGCTAATATCTAGGTTCGAAATTTTACATCTCGGCTTCAGCAAAAACATCTAGATCTAGCTATATAATATCTAGAGTGGCAGCCCTGTTGAGCAGCGCGCGCTCCATGGCTCGCTCCAATGGTGTCTAGTCTAAACGCACATGTCTCTTGTGAAGCTCCACACGAGGCGTCTACACGTGAGCCTGCAGCAAAATGTAGACCAGTGTAAACGGCCCTTTACTTGCACATCCTCCTTATTCAGTCGTACGCAACCATTCTGAACAGTGCAATATAGTAGTTCATGAGGAAGAATTAAAGGCATTGATAGCGTTCCCAATGAGTTTGACCTACGAATTTTAGAATCCCTTCATATTTTTGAAGGAAAACCTTCCCTAAATAATATGCTTCGTTCCTATCCCCTTCAAATAGTAAATTCATAGTGTGTATTTTTTCGTTACGTTTTTGCTAGTTTTTAGGCATAGTTTGACATTTATTTATCTTTTTGTTGATGCAATTGTATTTTTTACTTTTTGTATGGCTTGTATACTTCGTAATGTTTGAACTTATTGCACTTTTTTGAATTCTTGTATTTTACAGAACTGAAGATGGAGCTGGACTTTGTTCTTTCTCAATTTGAGTAAATATGACTAGTTTTATTAGCATCTTCTTCGCTTTTAAATTTTTATTAGCATTGCGATTCAAGCAAAGTGATAAATTTTTTAGATGTTCCTGTCAATGATTGTATTTTAATTTTGCTCTCCTTTTATGTTTCTTAATACATAGAAGTAAAATGAGTCTGGTAATCCACTATGGAATACATTCAAGCAAAACTGAAATTTAGAACATTCTCCAGATTAAGGGCTGATTTTCTTCACTTGCCAATTTTTCTGAGTCTTGCTATATTGGTTTTTCTATTTATGAGACTTGTTCTTTCATAGTTTATTTTAGGTTAAATAAGGCTTATTGTTCAACACCAAGGATAAATTGACTTATATCACCCAGCAACTGTTGAAGAAAAATTGTGAGAACCCGCTTGAGTGTGCTTTTTATTTGGTTGTACTTGAAGCTACGTGCAGTACTTCTCTGCCTTATTTGGTTGTACTTTAAAGCTGCGTACAGTACTTCTCTGCCTATTATTTTTTACTTCATTATTCTTTTTTTCTCTAATATTTTTCACAGCTTCTTTTTGTTTTTTCCCCTATCTCTTTCTCCCTTAGGACTCCTTATATCTCAATACTGCTTCATATTCAGTATCATCTCTTTTTACAACTGACCCCTTATATTAAAATATCTCACCTGCATCTCAATTTATCATATTTGCACCAACAGATTTCAATCTGTACCCTCACTATCACGACTGAAATGTGTGCTTATTGAGCCAAAAACTAATTCAAAAACTGTAAGCTTGAGAAGTTCACTAATTTTTTTTTTTGCCTTTCAGGGACCAGATGACAGTGAAATAATTTCAACATCAAGGTGGATGAAGAGGAGCTAAACGCTGCTGTGGTATCCAACTGAACCACCAACATTGGAGGAATTTTTGCCTTCGTGGCAATGGAAGATGCTGCCACTATATCTCCGGTTACCTCGCCATGAAAACAGACATGTATCACCAGCAGCTGAAAAACTTCTTTGACTCACTGCACTATAAGTTGTTCCATTTTTAGTGTGCAAGATTTCTGCTTCCATCTGTTTGTGTCGTTGATCCGCCCAAGGGACTTTAATTTTGCGGTAAATCTTTTGTACTATTGTTTGTTATGACAGGGTCTTGCAGTATCTGTTGAATAAAATTAGTCACTTACCTGGCTTCAGGAAAAATGTTTGTGAATTAATTCATAATAACTGCCCTAAACTTCTCACCTCTGCTTCTTTCCAAGGCATGGAAATTTCTGAGTTCCAGACTATATTGAATAGCTGTAAAATTATTTTTTTGGCTTTCATCCACATGTTATATGAAATCTATTAGGATTGTATCAGGGCCTGGTGTTTTGGACTTGGAGCTTTTTAGTGCTTTTTCGAGTTCAGCATAGGTAATTGGACGGTTATACTGAGGATTAGGAGCAGGAGTGAAAAGTATCGGTGAATGTTTACTGGTAACCTTATGTTAAAAAAATAAAGGATGCTGAGTCTCACCAGTGGTATAGGATTTATTTGTTCTACTAGAATGTCAGCCACATCTGTAGGACATGTGACCACCTCATTATGGATTTTCAATGTTATTTGACTTCTGTTTCGTTTTCCATTTATTGCTCTGATTTTTCTCCACACCTTTGCTGACAGGCTTTTATCGTTTAGACTGGCTGCATAACTTCTCCAACTTTCTGTTTTTGCTTCAAGCACTGTCTTTCTGAAAATAGCTCGAGCCTTTTTGAACGCAATCCATTTTTGCATGTTTCCACTGTGATTTTTATATTGATTGCATAACCTATGATATTCCCTGTGACTTTCCTTACATTTTTCATTCCCACAACAATTCACTTTTCGTCTAGCTGGGCCCATGCTACTCTTTTTAACACTGCCTTCAGTTCCACTAATAATTGTCTGTGTCACTGCTCGGCAAGCTTCATCACATGTTAGGTTACTAAGAGTGGGGAAGATCATGGTTTCTCTAAACTTTGGCCAGTTAGCGGATTTAAGAAGCCACCTATCCGGAAAATTAACTGGCCAGATTTCTATGTTTTGAGTCCATGTACACTGGGAATTGGTCTGATATCATGGTGTCTGGGTGGGTTTTCCATGCTAGGAGAGAGTGCAAATCTTCTGTCACTAGTGCCAGGTCCATATGAGTATAGTTTCCATTTGATGATAAAAAAGTAGGGGCTGTGTTGTTTAACAAGATAAGATTGTTGTCTGTTACCCATTTCTCTATAATTCTGCCTCTTCTATCTATAAAGTCTGAACCCCATGAATAGCTGAGGGCATTTGAATCCATCACAATGATGCTGGATCCCCTATTCTTATTGCTAATCTCTAGTAGGTTGTGACCTACTAGATAATTATCAAGTGTTGGTTGCAGATACATATTGATAATATTGAGAGGTTTCTTGTTAATGAATACTCTACAAACTACTTCAACAGGAGTGTTGATTTCAAAGGTATACAAGGTATGGTATTATGGACATTAGTCATTACCCCACCTCCTCTATTATCTCTATCTTTTCTGTAGGATGAAACATAGTTATTTAGCTTAATTTGATTGTGATTTTGTAAGTGGGTTTCGTGTGGGCAAAATATTTTTGGTTCATATTGATAAATGAGCAGTTGCAGGAAGGGGAGTTTAGAGAAATATCCTCTCAGATTCCATTGCAATATTGATAGGTTCATTATTGGCTTATTAAAGAGGTAACATTTAGTTTTGTTAGCACTTCTGTTATAAGATCTTCTGCATTCAGGATGTTACCAAGTTCTGTTAGTAGTTCAATACGCTCAGTGATTGAATTGGAGATAAACATTTTGACAATCGTTGGGAGAAGTTTAAATATGATGGTCTTGACTGATATTTTAATTTCCATTTCTGAAATACTTTTATTTCTTTGCTGGTTTTTAGAGGTAGGAGAGTTCCTTTCTTTCAACTGAGTATTTACTGTGTTGTAATTAGTAGTCATTAAGTTGTGATTTACTTCTGTGTTCAGTGAGGTTGGTGTATTATTGTTCATACGTTGACTGTATTCCATAGCTTTATTTTCCATTGCTTTATTTTGAGTAGGTTGCTTCTGCAGTTCTAGCCTTTTGTGAGCATGCATAGGGTTTCCAAGATTCTGTGTTCGTATGCCACGGCTATGATGTAAACTCTCTGAATTGATTGCATTAGCGTATGTTATTTGTGTCAAATTTTGAGATTTTGTTTAGGTTCTTGAGAGTACACGTGGGGGAAAGGAGCGTCTTGATTCTAATTCTGGAAGGGTGTCTTGCTGCTGGTGGACTTGGGCTTGGTTTTGAATTATTTTCCTTGCATCTGCAAATGAGATATTTTGTCTTGCTTGGAGTTTACTGACATTATGTTCTTGAATATAAATGGGTCACTCTTTTGAGACAGCTGTATGGTTTCCCTTGCAGTTTGCACATACTAGATTTTCAGCAGTGCAACTGCTTTCATCGAGTTCTCGAGATGAGCATTTCTTACAGACTTTTCGGTTTCGGCAGACTGAGATAGTATGTCCCAATCGCCAGCATTTGGTACATCAAATGAGGTTGTTGTAGAAAGGGTCCACTTGGTAATTTGAATAGCCTGCTTTCAACTCTGTAGGGCAAGTCCCAAGGAAAGTAAGTACAAACAAGGGTGAATTGGCACGCTTTGGGTCCATGTACATTTCACGTATACCCACAACACCAGAGGAGGCAAGTTGTTGCTGTAAATCTTCTAATGAATCCGACAGAAATTCTGGAACATAAATCGTTCCATAGGAGGTTCAAGCCCCCATACTATTTGAGTGTTGACCGGGATTTCATCAAACTTTTTTAAGTTCATCAAGGCTTATGCTTGGTTTTCTGTTTTAACTTTAATAATGAGATTGCCTGATCTTTTCTACTACACTTTCTCAACTTCACCCCATATTTGGTTTATTGTAGCTTGAACTTTGAAAGGATTTAGTTTAGTCAAAATTTGGTTATCATCATGTGCATTTATTGGTACATTTCTAACTGTAGTTGGGATTTTATCGGCATTTTCTGACAAGTTGAGGTCTATTTTAGCAGATTTTATTCCTTCAGGGTATTGAAGGTTTTGTTTTAGCTATTCTTGATTGTTTGGAATTACCATAGTTGATTCAGAAAGAGAATCATTGCTAGAAAGAACTCCTGAGGGATGTGACTCACTGAGCAATGGCACATTGTGCTGAGACATTTCTGAGTCAGAGACATTGTGTTTCCCTCTTCTTTTCACACTTGAAGTTCAAAAACTCTTGACTACTCTCTAATGATCCCATAGAAGTATTGTTATAAGGTCCTTTTTTCTTTTGCTTTGAGCTCCCATTGTTAGGGTTTGCCCTTGGGGCTTCTCGTCTTGGAGCTGGCTGTGATTTACTCTTAGGAGTAGAGGTTGTCACGAGGTAATTTTTGTTAAGTTTCCTAGCATTATTGAATTCCGATTTCTCTGACTCTGAGATAGGTTGAGTGTAGGCGTTGGTAACTTGTCCCTTGACACTGCATTTATCTCCTCCGGGGTCATCAGGAAGTTTGATTTGGGGAGGCATTGTATTGTCAAGTCTGTTGATAACTTTCAAGAGTTTATCCTTGATAGTATCTATTGCTTGATAATGATTTATTCCTTTGTACTACCTTCATCAAAAGAAATAATCAGATTTTTGTTGTTTTATGTTATTTGTAGAACAATATCCTTTTATATATCAGTGTTATCCAAGATCCGGCAAAACAAAAATAGTAATTTAGGATTTTCCGGTTGGCCCAAGGCCCCAGCAGCAGTTTACCAAGAAATAAGTCAAAATAATTTGATTTGAATCGATTTCCGACTTATAAAACAGATTTTTAACTGAATCACTCCCCAATAGTAGGTAAATTTTTAAAGAAGTTCCGTCTGATAAACCACCACGTCCTAGCGCCACAAAATCCGGACTCAATATTCACTCTGTGGATCAACATGAGAAAGTGATGCACTTTGCTCCTGAGTCCATGTTCTCATGTTTTTCTCGAGTGAAATATGATAAATTTTGTTGTATAAATTATTTATTTTATTATATATGGCTTCTGGAATATAATTACATAGGTGTACGCTGCTGGCAATGGTGTTACGGACACATTGGGCAGATATGTTGAAGAGCAGCTGTTTGAATGCACTTTTCTGTGCATAATAAATTTATGCCTATAGTTCCGGTACTCCATTAAAAACAATTATGAGGGAGTTACTGTTTCCTCCTGTAAATAACTTTCACGTTGTTGTATATACAGCAGCACTTCATACATTCCGATTAAAATGTAACAAAGCCTAATTTTAGTCTTTATGTTACTCACTCGACTACTCAGATGAAAGCCAAATTAAAACTACAACCTAAATCTGTACTAATATACCTGCGCACAACTCGCTCCCAGCTCTATAAGTGGTGTTGATTAAACTCCCAATGACAGCTAATGAACAACCTATTAGTCTTCGACCTGTGCAGCCTTATTTTGTTAGCGTGAGATGAATGTAAGGTTATAATGTGTTATGTTGTAGCAAGCTTGTGATAAACCTTTTTTATTTTTCTGTTTATAATTAAGGCTGGGAACTATTATGTCGTTCAATGTTGTCTAGTCATTACCGGCCGGTAGTGCAAGGTTTATTTGTTGATTTGGCTAAGTGCATTGCTAGGGTGAAGCGTTATAAATAAGCAATACTATCTACGCGCTACACATATTTGTTATCCTTGTTTTCTTCTCGTAATTGGAACCCTGCAGAAAAAAATCAATTGTATTTACCCATTGAAACCTTTGCATTCCTATAAATTATTTGAAAAAAACATTAGACTGGCCGTGAAAATACTCACGTAACTAGAATTATGCTCACCTTTCAAATTTTTGCATTCTGAGGCTTATGCAACATGAGGGCATGAGCTGAGAGTTAGATAGCCTTCTTTCTTGTTGAAATAAAATGTTTCTGATATGTCAAGGACCAGCTTTTTTGCGGTTCACTGCTGTCCTGTTCTTCAGCTCCTATTACTTTCTTCTTCAGTTTTGGTCTAGTTTCATACATTTTTTCACAACTTACTGTTTCTATGCCTTTCCTGCGTAGATTCCGCGTTTCCTTAACTCCATACTAAATGGTGCCTTCCTTCTTCCTCTCTTTGGATCGAATTTGTTGCTGAGTAGGGAGTAGGGTGACACTCATTTTTCGACTTGTGAATTTCAACTGGGACTGGCGGCCATATTGTGAGGTTCTAGCCAGAACAATATACAAAAAATTTTTTGGAAAAAATTTAGTATTTAGAGGTCGCTCAAAGAGCTCAAACTTTAACGTATTATAACTAATTAGTGTAAAAATCCCAACTATTCCATATTTTTGCAAATATCATTCAAAGTGTGATATGTGGAAAAGCCGGTCAATTCAAAACTTTGTGAATGGCATAAGGGAATGCTGAAATTGTAAACAAGGTTTTATGGCGAAATATTATGGTTGTTGCAAGGAGGTTTATCAGTAGCGATGTGACCATTGGTAAGTGAGGTTGTGGTGGGAAGCGCTCTCCGGATATAGCTAGTTATTCGTTCCACAAAACAGACTCAAAATTGTTTCTAAATTTAACGAAAACAAATTTGCGTATTTATTGCTTTGTTTATTGTGAACTTGTTATTCGTTTTTTCCAGGTACTGAATAATTGGTAATAGCTATATTAGCTAGAAATTAATAATTGTACATTCATGATGTTATCTAGGATGGCGTCAACAAGATCTAAGACAGACATCTATTTACTTGGCTCGCTGGAGAAAACCATAACAGAAAGTATGCTGCCCTCAAGAAAGCAGATGCTGCAGGTTTTTCTCTATTTTCATCTGGAAGACAAGGGGACAAGGAAGGACGCAGCAGCTGATACATTGAAAGTTCTGGGAGATTTCTGGCAGCGCGCTCGAATTCCTATGCAGAAAGACCAGCGAGCAAAAGAAAACATCTTACGTTTGTACAAGGAATTGGCCAGTCTGAAAAAGAACAAAAGCCGAACGACAAAGACCCAAAAGGAAAATAAAAAAACTTTTGTCAACTTGTTTGAAAATCTGTTCGATATCGCTCACGCAAGCGCAATGTCAATGATAGATCTTGAAGAAGACGGACAGTTCTTGAAGACACAACGGGAAGAAGGGAGGCGAGGCTCGATGATTCCTAAGGATTTGATACTTTCAAATAAAGTGTCTCGACGCCGGAAACGGGAAGAAAACGAACAACACCGTAAAACAAAGTCTCTTCAAGAAAAAGAGAAGATCAATGAAATAGGCCAGTTGGCATCGAGCTCAAGTTCAACATCTTCTCCAGAACGAAATTCTGATGAAGACAATAATTATTGCGCTGGTCCATCTACGTCTCAGATGCTTCCCTCTAAACGTTCGCGGGCGTCCAAGAAGAAAATGCATAGCGAATTGTCACCCGCAATGGATCGTACCTTAACTACTGATCGTGATGCAGTATTCCTTCTTAGTACTGCTGCTCGAAGTCTCGGACATGATCCCAACAAACTTTTCATAAACCGTGAATCCTTCCGGCGGGATCGGCAAAAATTCCGCGCTGCAACTGCTGCTGAGATCAAAAAATCCTTCAAACCGTCTGTTCCACTCACTGTTCATTGGGACGGTAAGATTGTTCCCGCAGTAGACGGAGGACCAGCCATTGACCGCCTCTCAGTATTGGTTTCGGGAGATGGGGTTGAAAAGCTTCTTGCTGTGCCCAGTCACCCCAATGGAACCGGACAACCTGCTGCTGACGCAATAATGACACCACTCTACGATTGGAGCATTGAAAAACAGGTGGTTGCGTTATCCTTTGATACCACTGCTGCGAACACAGGTTTGGCCGCAGGGGCATGTACTATCGTAGAGCAACGACTGGGCATGAAGTTCTCCACCTAGCCTGTCGCCACCACATGTACGAATTAGTCTGTGAGAAAGCGTTCTCCACTTGATTTGGACCCTCTAGTGGTCCTGAGATTCAACTTTTCAAGAGGTTCAAAACAACATGGGCTGAGTTGGACAAGACAGCACCAAAAGCAATGGAAATGGATAACATGTCAGAAAACCTACTCAATCGACGTAATGACCTTTTGGTGGAGTTCCAATGCCTACTTGATGGGAAGCACCCAAGAGATGATTATCGTGAGCTACTGGAGCTGTCAATTATTGTTCTTGGTGGGCAGCCAAAACGAGGAACACACATTGCTTCCCCTGGTGCTCTACATCGTGCACGACGGATGGTAAAAATGATAAATGCCATAAAGGTGTTCTTGTTTCGTCACCAAGATAAATTCGTGCTAACACGCAATGAGCTTTCCAGAATCAAGAGATTTGTGGAATTCGGCGTCTCTACCTATGTGGCTCCTTAATACAAAGCTCCATGTCCAACATCAGCCCCAACGCAAGACCTAGCTCTATTGAAGGAACTAATAGCATATCCGGATAAGGAAATAGCAAAATTTACATCTACTTCATTGGGGCACCACTTGTTGTACTTGAGTGAACGACTGGTTGCTTTGGCGTTCTTTGATGACAGTGTACGCTTGGAAATAAAGCGAGACATGGTGAAGGCCTGTAATAATGAAAAAGGTTCAGAGGATCCTCCACGTCGAGTCACAGTGGACACCAGAGACGTATCCTTCATCAATAAAACTATCGCAGACTTTGTAACATCAGGATCCATTTAGCTATTGCAGTTATTTGACATTGACACAACCATTTTTACCCCTGACCCAGCTGCCTGGAATACTGACCCAGCTTACTTGAACTCCCAACAGCGTATCAAAGCTCTTCGAGTGGTCAACGACTTCGCAGAACGTGGAGTGGCAATGATGCAAACATACAACCTGGCCTTAACTAAGGATGAAGGACAAAAGCAGTACCTATTGCATGTTGTAGAGGCTCACCGAAAATCCTTTCCAACCGCCAGCAGTCAAACTTAGATCCTGCAAACTAGGCGACATGAGTGGGAGATTGGCGCCCATGAGACACCTGCCTTTGAGCAGCTATTACTCACGACAAACTGTGAGGGGGACCTAGGAATTATTCATCTTCAAGCTTGAACAATTAAATTAAGCAAATAATAATCGCCATTTACTAGTTTCTAATCAAAACAATCAAATATTAAGCATATATGGCGAAAAAACCTAAAAATATATTTTATTGCGATTTTACGAACTTTTACCTCCTTGAGCGACCTCTAAATGTCGATATTTTTGAAAAAAATTTGCACACTTTGTTTTCAGGTGGAACCTCACAAGATGGCTGCCAGTCCCAGCAGAAATTGGAAAAAATTTTTTTATCCCCATACATGTGTCACCCTTGTAGGGAGGCTACAACTAACGACTAATTTAATCTAATCTGGGGCTTGTGTTGGGATAGGTACACTTCCCGGCAGTCTCGAAAGAGTTAACGTACTCTTTTAAAAAGTTACCTGGAGTGTTTTCTTGTTATTAAACAACTCATTTTGCTTCTGAACGTGCCGCTGAACTTACTTCTGCTTATTGATGATCATACAATTGTGTGTAAGAATTATTTTACCGTTGTGAATGTTTGATTTGGAGCATGCATCCAATAGTTGGTGAAAGATGCGTCGTAGGCTTCCCACTTGCACTGAGCTAGAAAAATCGGTACCGAAATAGAAAGTTTGACGTGAACTGGTCTCTCTAATGTTTTTTCTTTGAGGTCTATTATGCTACATTTTTTCCTTTTTGATTTTACGTTTTCATTTTGTTTTTATTTAATACTTCTTTACTTACTGGTATGCCCCTCAGGGGGATACAACTATTGTATCTATGGGAATTAGCGCTCCTAGGGGGACTATGTGAGGGCCCGAGGTAAACGTTCGGTAGGCTTCCTTTTTGTTGAAGTAGAATAGGTTTTGTTTTATTACGGACCGTCTTTTCGATTACTGCTGTCCTGTTTTTCAGCGCCTACTACTTCCTTCCATTTTTTCTGGTTTCATGAACTTTTTTCTTAGCTTACCGTTTCTGTGCACCTTGTGCATAGATTCTGCGCTCCTTTAACTCCATACTAAATGGTGCCTTCCTTCTTCTTCTCTTTGGATCGCCTTTGTTGCGGATAGGAAGGCTTAAACTAACTAATAATCGAATCTAATTACGTGTATGATGGAGTCTTGTGTGGGAGCAAATCTTGTGCATGCATTGCCCGTTGTGTCAACTTGATATTGAATGATTTCTAACTTTCTTTGATTGGAATTTGTTGTGGTAGGGAGGCTTGTACTACCAATAATATAACCTTACAATTTTTTATTCTGGTTGTACCGACTTTTTTTCGGTCCATTGCTGTCCTGTTCTCTGGAACCTCACATATTCATGGTAGATTTTTATTACAAACTTCGTACCTTGATGCTTCCATCCAAAATATATATGGGAACACACCTCGTACATAGATTTCCTTATTTCTTATGTCCATACCGATTGGTGCCTTCTTCCTTCCTGTCCATGAAACACCTTTTTTTGTGGGGAGAAGTGCTGAAATGATGTCATATTCGTCTAGATTTTCTGAATTTTATTATTTATTCATATAATCAGTGCTACAATGTTAACGCGAGTAATTATAACTTTTCCTCACAAGATAACAATAATCAATGCTCTCTGTTCTTAGCGCTCCAATGGGGAATGTACGAGGTCTTGAGCTAAAGGTTAGGTAAGCCTTTCGTTGAAATAAAGTAGTTTTATGTTTTTTTTGATCATTTTTTTCGGTTCACTGCTGTCCTGTTTTTTAGCACCTATTACTTTCTTCGTCAACTTTTCCCTTTCATAAGCTTTATTCTCAACTTACTGTTTCAATGCCCCCTTTTGGGTAGGTTCCGCGTTCTCTTAACTCCATACTAAATGGTGCCTTCCTCTCTTCGGAAGTTTTTTTTAGCTTGAAAGTTTAGATGTTGAAAATGAATATACAACTGCAAATCAATACTCATGCCCATTCAGTTCATGAACACACAAGCGGAATATATGGGCAGGTTTTATTTCAAATAAATATCTGAATACTGAATCTTATATTATCCTTTTTTACGATTAAACTAGGGGCGCAATCGTCAGCTCCATCTGCACGGAAAAGGTATTAAAACGTTATGTATGATTGAATAAAGTAAATTTTACTACAGTTTGGATAGAGCTTTCAATTTATGAAGCTGCTGGTATGATTAAATTGAAGATCGATAACCTTTTAGTTCTGGTAGATTTGCACGTAGCCGAACAGAATTCAAATTTTCAAAAATCCGAATCCGTACCTGCGGTCGGTCTTGTTGTTGATCGTACGTCTGGAAGGAGAGAGTACGCTGCGTGGTAGTACGCTGCCACGGCCGCTGACGTCATGGTGTGTAGGTGACGTCACACGGCTTGTTTTAAATGAAGCCTTCTATTGGCTAGTCGAATTGGCGAATGTGCGCGGCTGTCCCCGTAGAAGTGACTTTACGTCCATTAGTCTACCATGGTCCACTCAAAGTGACCGATAATGAGAATAAATACACATTGGTTGCGATTGATCTCTTCTCCCGCTACTGTAAATTATACGCGACCTCTAACCGTCGAATAGACACAGTGAAATCATGTTTAGGTATTTGCTTCGCAACGTTCGGCTATCAAGCGTTAGAGTTTAAATCAATAGCAGTTGAACAATTTGCCAAAATACACGCTATGGCAAAGAAAGAAGTTCTACCTTTTAATCGTCATTCGAATGCTATTGTTCAACGAAATAATAAAAAATAATTAATTTGCTAAAATTGTACATTAATTCCCTAGCTCATACGGAGTGGGATCAGTGCTTGGAAATGGTAGAGAATGCGATAAATAATTCATTAAAAATCACATTGGGAGATATTCCCAGTTATGTTGTTTCCGGGAGAGATTCGTGTCCCTATTTTTAGGGGGAAAATTTCAGCATTTCCTACAGTTACGATGACAAAATAGACAGTAAATTTTCGTGCAAAAGAAGCAGCTCGAATTGTTAAGAACATTTGAAATTTGATTATAAATAATACGACGGAACGAACAATGTTCCACAATTTGAGACCTAAAGATAAAAAATTTGTTATTGGTGACAGAGTGATGTTAAAGAACCATTTCAAAATAAACAAATTATATCTTTCATGGCTTAGGCCAGGAATTATTACCAAAGTCAAAGGATATTGGGTCGAAATTAAAATTGGAGACAAAATTCATAGGAGTCACATGAACCATGTGCTACCCCTACGTAAAACAGAATGACAACGTTCACGGTTTTACCTTTGTTTCAGACTTTAACACTTAACACGTGACAGGTTACGATTTTGCTAAGAGTTATGACTGAATTACTCAATTTAACGTGTTAACTAGGTATAAAATCTTCTTTGTGTTACTTGCTTCGCATTATAATAATCTCGTGTATGCCTGTGCTCTAGTATTAGTGTTTTCATTACTATCAAAATATGCAATAACCTTCTGAACCGGTTAACCCATGTTAAGCTTCAGTTTTGTACTTTAAATTTCAAGGTTAAGGACACCGTCTGGGTAGAAATCGGGATAAGTGTTGCTTTTCTGTTTTTATATGCATCTTATAGAGGATTTTCTTGCGCTCCCATTGGTACTTTCCGTTTACGTCTACTCCGAATAGTGCACCCACCAGAAGGGGGGAAAGCGATGGGGGTGGCGTGACTTGACCCCTCCCCCCCTCATTATTGGGGGTCAATTGAGCGTATTTCTCTGCGGCAATGGCAATAGAGTTCGTTCATGGGCTACTCAAAGTGCTTTCATTATTCAAACGAAACATTCTAACGCTGAATAAATATTTTTCATAAGATTTTGACAATTTTTGTCCAACTCCTGTATATATATATATTATTTCATGCAGAATTTTTCAAGCCTTATATATACATGTATACATATTTTATTTCATTCAGAATTTTTCGAGCCTTAGTCAAAAGGTCAATTGAGTTTTCTTCATGATCAGTTTAGCTCCGAGCACCTTTTACAAAATTTAAGAAAATTAATTACTATGTAAACTAATCACTGCTAATTGGTATTTCGCTTTTCGTTTGAGATATAAAAATTCAAATCGGTTACAGAACTTTCACAATTAATCAGTCAATAAGAAGTACACAGCTGAAGTAAAAGTTCTTTGAGTGATGCACGAGTTAAGAATATTTAGATGTTTGGACTCAAAGACTCAATAGCAGGATGCAAGAATGTAATGAATGACTCTATGAATGGCTCTAAATCTTCATCAATTAAGTGTTTAAATTATTAATGCACATGTCGCCTTTCCATGCGCACAAGGATTTTTCTTGAATCAACCGACTGCAAGGAAGCTTACTTAAGGGTAAGGTAGTATATAGACAAGTGAATCTAAGGGCTGCCACCACCGGGGTTGAACCCGGAATCTAAAATTTAAATAATTATTTCAGGTAGCGTGAAAGATACACTGTAAAAACCGAGTTTCTGGCACGTGTTCCTCTTTTGGCAAGCAACGAGAGAAAGAGAGAGGGTATGAACGAGGTCTTAAGGTTTTCGTTATTTTACTGGGAGCAACGCTGGACGTAAAGACACGCAGGCGATATTGAGGCACATACACGTTACAATGATATTCAAGACCCCACGTCCGCTATCGTCTCGGACCGGGACCGTCATTAATTAAATGCGCTCTCAGAAGGACAATGGGAAGACCGGGTTCAAGCAGCCAACGACGAGCTCCAAAACTTCGAAGCCGGAATAGTGTTTCGCATTCACTCAATCTCGAGCTCGCAAGAGTGTTTCGCATACACTCAGATCTCGAACCCTCAAGAATGTTTCGCATACACTTAAATCTCGAACCCTCACGAGCGTTTCGCATACACTTAAATCTCGAACCCTCAAAAGTGTTTCACATTCACTTAAATCTCGAACCCTCAAGAGTGTTTCACATACACTTAAACTCGAGCCACGAATCAATAAACCCTGAATATTTGAACGGTCGGTTATTAGTAAAGTCGAAAGGACGCCAATCAAAGGATAGGTATGAAACCCAATCACCAGAAACAACCACTTTGGGTAAGGCAACCCAGCCTTAAAACTCTGACTTCACAAATCGCTCGAGTGCTGGACTTAACCTTCAGACCAAGGATCTCTCCCGGACTATGTTTCCCGCAAAGTTTTTCGGCCTAAGATAGTTAACCTCCCACTCCGGAGCCTGACCGCTCTCTATACCGACAGGATACTAAGTAGTCTCCAAATCGTCCTGCAAGTGCAGTTGTGGACCGCACCTCACCCAAGAGGGGGGTGCGGTTAGGCAAAGGGGGTAGGTTTTTGGGGCGAAGGGATGCAGGGGTATGCTTCGGTGGGGGCCCCGCTTTCTCTTTAGCCAGGGCTAATATAACAATTGATCTCAAGCTCTGTCCTTCGTCCGAGCGACCGAAGCCACCAAACCGTTTTTTATCACTCTAATAACTTATATGGTCCTTGACAAGTTTACGTGGCCGGCGCTACGAGCCCTGCGGCGTCTTCATAACTGTGTAACCACTGCAGACAAGCGCAGCAAGTTTATCCCAGCTAAATGTGGTAACGTCAACGGCTACTCGAGGCTTCAATTCAAGTTTTATAGCCGGCATGAAATATTTTATTTCATCATCGCACGAGGGAGCTTGTTCTCTCCATCGTACTCCCGCACCCGGCAATATGAAATAGGGGATGAAATCTGATTTCATACAGTAAGTTGTTCTAAATAAAATCAGAGAATTCGTTGCAAATGTTTTGAATTATTGTTTCATTCCTTCATGAAAATTTAAAAATTCGAGACCCTCTTGTGAAATTTCATTCTGAAAAAAATAGAGAACATCATAGCATTATCGTAGTAATTTCATAATTTTCGATAACTCAGTGATGGTGAGTCAGGTAAATTTCGTGAAATTACCATTAGACAGAGCTGGTCATAGATGCTCCAAAATGTATCTAGATACTAGATACATTGCCAAGCTAAAATGTATCTAGATACTTGATACACGGCCGAAATGTATCTAGACACCAGACACTTTCTTTTAGTTCTCTCTGTCTCACTACTTCATCGGACAACATACATAAAAAACCCTTATAACACTGAGATAAATGCGCAGGAGAAATTTATCCAATGAAATACATCCAAAATAAATCTTTATTCCATTCGTTATACATCTACAGCAATACTATGAATAATTAACCCAGTTAACATGAAAACTAGGCTGGAAAAGCTAACTGCTGAGTATAACATATAATTTGCAGCTTATTAATAACACATTGTGTAACATGAATATGAATGATAAATTGATAATATTCAACTGTTCGGACACTTGGGTAGTCGAACGCTGAGTATTCAACTCTTTATATCGTGTAGCGAATCTGATCTGCCAAAACATCAGATTCTTTCCATGATATGAAGAGACTATGAGTTGCATGTCCTCATTCATGAGTTGAAGAGAAATGCTGAGCGTCCGAGCATTTGATAATTACCATTCATAATCTTTCCAAAAGAAGTACAGTTCAAAATCAATATAAACAATAATCATAATTTGTTAATATCATTGATCTACTACGAGCAGTTGTAATGGGAGCAGTTTTGATATTTGAACAAATTTATTGCTCTTCAGCAATACCAATCTCTCGAACATGGAATCCGAGAGCGATGATCTCCGAGGAACCAATGTTAGGCCCCGAGAAAAAACAATCTCTCTACTGGCGCAGAAGAGGGCAGCGTTGTATTGTATTTGAAAAATAGTCTTTCTACAACTATGTGATCTCTTAACACACACAGGTTCTTGCTTGTGGCTTTCAAGAAAGGATAGCAGCAGATCTCTGATGACGTACGACTTTTTGATGGCTTGGAAAATTGATAGAAGTTGTCCGCATCGAAGGAAGTGCATTAGTGATATGATACGAAAGATTTTGGGGAAAGGAATTTAGTAAATAAAAGACGTACAGCCGGGAGTAATTTAATGCCACCAAATACAAACGAACTGGTGAGTATCGAGTTAGTAATACAGAAGTTCCCGGACACCGCAATAGAGTAGGTATCGCTGTAGTAGTGGACCACAAGGGCGCAGGCCCTAAACTCCAATCTCCATCTCCTGTGGCCTGGTGAGATAAGATTACAGGTTTACTAATAGTAACAGTTATAGGGCGTACTAATAATAACTGTTGTAGGGCCTACTAATATTTATAGTTTATAGGGCGTACTAATAGTAACAGTTTATAGGGTGTACTAATAGGAACAGTTTATAGGGCGGACTAATAGTAACAGTTTATAGGGCGTACTAAGTAACAGTTATAGGGCGAACTACGTATAGCTAGAGTTATAGGTTTGGTCCAGGCAAGCGTGGGTTACGTTGTAAATTTTAATATAGCCGACTCTATCATCACCAGCTAGCAGACGCCAAGCTAACCGGTAACTAACCTCAAGAACGTTGGCCATGAGGTGAAGGGGCGGACGAAGACCAACGTGGTGTGGGAAGGTCTCGAGAAGCGTCCAGCAGACTCGCCCAAAGTAACGCGTGAGGCATAGAGGCGGAAGAAATCGACTGCTTTATTTTACGTGTTTTTTTTTATAAATCATCAGGATTAAAAAACATATTTTGGGACCTAACAAACCCCATGCAGTTTAAAAAAAACATGTTTTTTTTTACAAAAAATCAAGACTAAAAACCATAGATATGCATATATTTCATGTGTCCAAAATAACCATGCTGTTTCATTTTACGTGTTTCTTTAGAATAAATCGTGTCTTAAAAATATGGATATTAATATATTTTGTGTCAACAAAAATTTTTTTTTTACAAACATGTTTTTTTACAAAAAAGTCATTAATATTCATTTTTTAGCCATTACTTCTTTGTAAAAAACATGGATATTAATTTATTTCATGTTACCAAAAACAATGCTTTTTTAAAAAGTTTTTTATACAAAAAATCATGACTAGAAAAAACATGGGTCTTAAGTTGATATATTTTATCTGGCCAAAAAAAAACATTTTCAAAAAAATCTTGTTTTTTACATGAAGTCATTAATATCCATGTATTTTAGTCATGATTTTATTGTAAAAAAAACATGATTTAAAAAAAGCATGGTTTTTCAGCACATACAATATATTAATATCCACGTTTTTTTCTATAGAAAAAGATTAAATGAGGAGGGGGGTTTTTGGTCAAATAAAATATATTAATATCCATTAGAACTGTACTAGGTCTTGGAATAAAATGTCTACTAAGAATCTATTCACTCCATCAAACTTTTCAGAGATTAGATTATTAGTTAGTTTATGCCTTCCTAACCTCAACAGTTGAGATTCAAAGAGAGGGAGGAAGAAGGCACCATTTAGAATGGAGTTAAGGGAACGCGGAATCTTTGCAGAAAGGGCATAGAAACAGTAAGATGAGAAAGAAGTTCATGAAACAAGATCAAAGTTGAAGAAGAAAGTGGTAGGTGCTGAAAAAAAAGATGGTCCGTAGCAAAACCACCATCTATGTTAGTTTAACAAAAGGGGATGTAGCCTAATAGTAATGTTAAAAAATACACCTGAAGACATCCACCGACAAATACACCAAACCCACCGTGAAAGTTCAAGAAGTTTTTAATACTACTGTCAGGGCATGCAGGATCGGCATAGGTTAGGTGGCAGGTCAAAGAAAATGAGGCGTCTTATTGTTAATTCCAGAGTATGAATACCATTTAATTCAAACATTAGTTTTACATATGAAAGAGGATATCGATGAATGAAGACGAGAGAGAACTCTAATTTAGACGCACAGAAATTAAAGGGGTTTCAGAATGACAATTATTAACAGTTAGACACGGGAATCAGGCCAGTACCAAAGATTACACTAGAGCAGTTATATTACTGCAACTATACTAGAACAACTAATTTAAAGCAGTTCTGAATTTGCGATATGGGTTGAGGTGCAGTCTCAACGATCTGGCCTGTTGGACAGACAAATAAAAAGCAATCTTAACAGGCATCGGGCAAGATCAGCAGAAAAGATAAACAATTCAACGAGAACATAGACTTCATTCAAGACGATTGCATACTTCTATATTCACCTGAGGTGCGTGGCGGCAAGCGTATGGGGGGGGGGGGGGGGGGGGGGGGTGGGAGTGTACAACGCTACGAGCTCCGAGATAGAGATAGAGAAGTAGAATTTTATTTAAAGAATATCGGACCTTACAACTCCTAGCACTTGATTTAATAATATTACTAGGACTTCTAATATAATTAAAAGTGGTATTATCATATTTAATTAATATAATAATACTGCTAGCACTTTTAATACTACTAGCACTAGCACACATCAAAAAGAAAGTTTTGCACCTTTCAACGCGTTTTGAATTGTTGCTTCTACAGTACTTCGTGGCTCCGCACTGAAGTCTGGAATTTCCCTGAAACAGTCTGTAGAAAATGGGTTCATTTTTTAGGAAGAATATATCTACCCAGCATAGATAGCGAGATCAAAAATATTTTAGTTCAAGCTGCTCTGAGCAAAGCATTCAGGGATTTTTTTTAATTTAGCTCAGAACGTATCAAAATAATTTGAAACTTGTCTAAGTTGCAACCCAAACATTGAAATCGAAATTGTTTGATTTAAGGCTTTAAAAAAATTGGGAACTTTTAACGTTTGTTTCAAAATCTACGTATACATTTATCTGAGCTATTTATTACATTTATTTGTGACGAGTACTTTTGGAGTTTTAATTGCAACATAAAACATACGAAAAGGTAATAATGTGATTGAAAGGATCTAATTAAAACATCAAAAGAAACGAGTCTACCTTTCTTTGGAGACACTCACGTTTTGTTATTTTACATGCTGGTGATTCGTTGAACTTGGTTTTGGAAGATCTGTAAAGCGAAGATCTGTATATTAAAAAATTGCAGCTTTAGAATTGCAAGATCTGTGAAGCGAAGATCTGTAAATTGAAAAAATTGCAGCTTTAGCACACCAGACCTAATTTCTGATTAACTTAGGTCATGTAGACTTCATCAAGAGTATAAAACAGAATAAACATGAACTTGAATCTCAGAAACGGGATATAAACAGGAAAAAAATAGGAGCTAAAGTACACACTGACTGATTAACGCATGTTGAGCATGAATTGTCCTTTTGTGAATCCTTAAAAAAAATCCTACTCTGCGGTGATGGAGGCAACTTTTTTCTATAGTTGATTCGATAAATATCATGCTGCACACAATTAATTTCCTATTCTGTACATAAAATAGCTATTGCTTGGGACCCTCACAGAGTTCCTTTCCTAAACTATCAGATCCTTTTCAAAGACTAAGCCTAGTGCCTTGAATACATACTTACTCACTGGTTGCTTGAGGGAAGGAATTCCTCAGTAGCTACTGCTGGAACAGAGCAACCTGTGGGTTCCATCTCCTCATTTGGGTCTGATTCCCCTGTAACAGTGCATCATTATGAGCGTAAATATATGAGTTACATCAATTAGTTTAATAATCTCTAGCAAAAAAAAGGTATTCCGGAGGAGAAACAATTAAGATGCCATTTAGTATACACACCTACACAGGGAATGTATGAACAAGGTGGGGGAGATCCCAGTTTGGCAACAGGAATTCGTTGCATTATAAAACGAAAAAAGCCAGATGGAATTTCAGATTACAAGAAATTTCAAGATGATGGTCTACAGTGCAGAATCCCGAGAAAGAAATGACCTATAAAAATTGTTCTCACCGTAACATAACCTATTCGATTTTAACAAAATAAAAGCTTACTAAACTATGGGCTCATGACCATGGATTGTCTCCCTTACATAATTACTTCTGACAAAAACGATAATTGCATTCCCTCACATGGATGGCAATATTTGTCCCCATTGGATGATGTAAGTATTTTTGAGGGGTTAGAAATGCATGGATGTGATCAAAGCTGTCTTGATTAGTTAATATATTTTTCTGTCCATAGAAAGTTTTCATAAATAATGGGAGTATAGAAAACTATGTATGCATAGAATACATGCTTCATATTCAGGTAAGCCAAGTTATAATTGTAACCAATGAAGTACAATGAGAACAACAGAAATACTCACATTGCACAGGGGAACAAAACAAGTTACGTAGGACTCCAGTGCCAACTTTAGTTCTTGGACTTCTGAGCAGGATTGGGTCTTGAGTTGAACGGTGAACAGCTGGATCAGCTGCTAGACTCCTCCTTTTTTCTAATGTCTTCCAATCTGGGAATTTGTTCACCAGATTCATTGGAAGTAGCATCTCAGGAGAGAATTTTTTTTCTCAGCACGGTGATCATCATCTGTAAAAAAATAGGACAATATAGGCTTGGTTATTACCAAATTGTTGTTGAGAGCCTCAATATAACTAACATGCTCTGCACCTACACTGGCACAGGTAAAAATTAAAGCTAAGTATAATATATCAGTGGTTATTTCGAGTGAATAGTATCTCTAATGAATACTTTCATTGACTTGTTCACAGAAACCATTTAAATGACACACCTTCATACTGGCTCCTTCCACAATTTTACCACTGACCATTCTGATCTGCATGTCCTCATTCATAAATCTTTCTGATAAGACTTGCCCATGCTCTACCAACTACCTCTCCATACACACCAGATTTTTGGCAATATCTTTCACTCCTCGCCCAGCAAAACCACTCATTCAATTTCTCTCTGACTATATAACTACAGAGACTATGTGAATAAAATTGTAAAAACACGTAATAAAATGCTGTAAATTAAATTAACTATAAGCTTCTATTTAATGTCTTTCTTGAATGAACAGCAACTCTATCAAAAGAGAAAGACGCCCACTTATTTTTTTCAGGAAGTACTTCAGATTCAGCCAGAGTAGCCACATTTCCGCTTGTGGGCCAGTACACTTTCTGAAGACCATTGGAATGGAATATCCAGGTTCTATGCACAATTTGCCAGCTATTGTCTAAAAAAATCCCTAAAAATTTTTCATTCATGATAACCTGCCAAGAAGGACCAATTTAAGATATAATACATTTTGCCTCCTAACAATGATTTGGAGTGTGTGTGAGAGGCTACTTGATATGCGTATGAGAAAAGTGCAAATATTTTTTGGGCCTACAGCCAGTTGACCAAAAAGGAATACATCCCTATTATTTTTCAACTACAGTATATGAAAATTGCTTAGTTGGATTTCAACATTTCTTCAGAGCTAATTGTTTCATCATAAGCTATTTAACAAATTAATTGTCTATCTGCAGGTCATCAATTAATGAATGGAATGGAAGATATAGTATTCGACGAGAAACCTACAGAAGTTTGAGAAGAAGATCCAGTGACTTCAGCAAATCAACACGGCGGAGATAACTACAGAGAAATCAAGAGAACTACCGTGAAGATCGTCTGGTGACGAGAATTATTGTAACGTCTAAAAAGAGGATCTGCAGAGACAGTCAGAGCAACGAGAAATCGATTATAAGGACAGCATCTACAGACAGAGAGCTTCAGAGATCTACGGAAAGGGCGACTACAGAGATAAAAACTACAACTACGAGGTGTCAGTCTACTACAGCTACGTTATCTTCGTGCTGCGGACGAAGCAGTAACGGTGCATCGCCTATAACGACCGCAGAGATCGCGACATCGCGCGACAACGACAACTAAACCTACAATTTAAGATAAGTAACGCAGCAACAATTAATTGTTATAATTGTTAAAGTTCCGTTGCAGCCTAGCCATTCGTTGTGCGTGAGGCAGGCAGGGTGCAGCAGCAGTGGTAGAGTTTTTTTTTTCAGGCAGTTTTTTGCATCAGCCAGTGCGTGCATGCGTCAAGGTCAAACAAAGGCTGGACTTGCAGTGAGTGCAAGAAGTGTATTCAATGCCCCTAGACATAAGCTGTTTTCAAGATGTTAAGAGAGCTGTTTTTTAAAGTGAGTGGCGCTATTTTCTCGAAGTGTTGCTATAAGTGTTTCAAGTAATTTTGTATTGTTATAGTTGTGTAAATTTACGCTTGAGCAACCGTTAAACTCAGTTGAGCAGTGATGTTATTTGTGTAATACCTAGACACCAAACTAGTAACGAAACTATGCCTGAAATTTCAGTTACCAGCGCACTTAGAACTAGTACAATGACTACCACAGTTTTTTTTCTAGCTTGGATATATTGGCGACAGAGAGATAAGTATCCTTAAATGCCTTCTGTGGCCTGTGCAACATGTAGGTCACGTAATGCTACCTGTAATTTGAGCGAGGCGGTCAGTTGCAAACCATGCTCTTTACAAGTAATCCCTACTTACTTGTGGGTAGGAAGGACATTTTTGGGGTGACCATATTTTGGACATTTATTGTGTCAGTTTTAAAAATCATTTGAGTATTTTTGCTGGATGCGTCTGGTAGGATGTTGCAGGGGGGAAGAGCGTTCCAATTTGACCAAAGGTAATACTGAAGACCTTTGTAAAACTCAACATTCTAGCGTTAGAGTATAAGTAGAGTTCGAGAGAGTACTACGGATCAAGGGATCCATTATTGAGAGGACAATTCGCTGTATTAAGAGGACAGGAATTGATTGGAAGATGGTGTACAAGTAGTAAAATCCAGTGAAATGATGAAATACTGTGGTAATTAATGTGATTTTCAGTAGAGAAGATAAATAAGTGAAGTGAATAATTGTTCTGATGATACTTATTCTTATGATACCTGATGTCATTGCTCTGAGTATGAAAGAAGAAATATGCTGTGGCGTTGTAGCGTTTGCAGTACGAGAGAGCAGAAACCGCGGCAGAGTTAGTGTCCGTGAGATGATAAAAATAAAGAAGAGAAAGACTCTCCTAGTGTGTGTAAATGGTAAACCCAGAGAGGTAAATGATACCGACAAGGCTGTGGATATATCTGGTAAATGGTTTAAGGTTACCAGGTAAATTTACCAGCGAGGTCGAGTAATACTGTTGAGGAATAGTATTAAAGTAATGCGCGCAGACAAGTGAATAAGCTTTAAGAGAAGCTGTTACCGTTGATTTTCGATGGGACTTTGAATTTAGTTCATAATTTCATGTGGTGGAAATAATACCATTGATACCATGACGGTCAGAGTTTAGCATTGTAGATTGCGGTTGTCAATGTGCTGGCGAACAGAAGTACCATACGAGAGTAATAATGAGAGGCGATAGACGCCCATTAATTTAACCACACGTGGTGGTCTGGTAATTAGTTAAAAGTAACGAGTAATAGAAAGGTAGAGTGTGCAGAGCAGCGCGCAACTCAGGCTGCACTAGGCAATGAACTCTACCAAGGCGATACATACGCCAGACAGTGAGGCGCCGTATTTCCGGTGGCTCTGGCTGATAGACAACAACGTGGTCATGAATATGACTAGGTGAATATTCATGAGTATGACTGGTGAATAGTCATGAATAAGATGTGCTTTGAATAATAAACGAATAATTAAATAGTGGAGACTAATTAAAAGTATTAACAAAATTCAATTAATTTCTTAGTTATCTGTTAAACGAGAGTGGCTGCCTTTAATGTTTTCTGAGCACGTTTACGATCAAGTGCGTCATAACAGTCATTTTTGCAAGCCTACTCGAATTTCATGATCAGTAAAGCTTTATGCTATGTAATTTGAAATTAATCAGACGTGAAAGAATGCAAAATTTATCGTCAAGCCTCCCAAAGTTTCTACGGGATAGTTTGCAACTGATTGAACGATTAAAATTTAGAGTATTTAACGTCAATATTGATTTTTAACTTGACAACTTTTCGTGTACGTATCGTAAAAAGTATGTTCTTATGTATTCAATTGTGTCTTTTTGATGTATTTGGTTAACCTCTCTTCATGTTAACCTCGTATATGCTTTAGTATTTAACTTTTGGATTACGGGATTAACGTAACGCGATATGGGAAATGTAAAGTAATCGTTTACAGTATAAAGGTTTAACAATCACAGAATAGTAATTTTTGTATGTTCTTGTGTAAAAGCCGCACGTGATTGCTGGCATGTTTTTCGAGAATTGACGACTTTGCACATATTTAATTTTTTTTTTGCCGTACATTGTCTGGGAACGTTTCAAGTGCGCACTCTCATGTCTCGATGAGAATTAATATGCTGAATTCACACTTTAAATGCAGATTGAAAAATTCTAGCGACATCCGGCTGCTGATGCCGAGGTTTTAACACGGAGACAGTGTTTTCGATCTCTCAAAAAATTAAATGCCTAGTCGGAATTCAGCTGATCTTTATTGAGTCAGCATTCATTCGCTGAGAAAACTTAAATGATTATGAGAGACCTGTTTTTGTTGGACATTTAAATCTTTGTCTCAAAGTTTTAAGAATGTTTATTCGTCATTAACTAAATAGTAAGATTCGGTAGTGGATCACTCTGACACTAAAGGTGTTTCTCATTTTACTTTATTCAAGCATTCATGTACTAAATTTTGCGCTTTAGCCTTGCTAATCTTCTCGTATTTTTCCCAATTTCAGTTCGCACGGGTGCGAGCGGTAACACGACATCTTGTAACACGGTAACATGGTGCATGTACATGGCCTCGCGTGGGTGTGCGAAAGCACAGCCTGGCGCCTGAGCACCTGTCAACAAACATAGTTGATCTTGACGACAGATAATTAAACCATCGCGCGCAGTCAAGAGATTACTGAAATTAACCTTCGCGCGCAGTGATTTCAAAAGAGTAACTTGCTTTGAAGGTTTAATGTGGTGTTAATACTTTACAGTGATACTTTACCATGGACATAGTGTTGAAAACGTGGTTTAATAAATTTAGTACCGTGAAATGTGGTAATTATAAAGTTAGGCTCGTTCAGAACTAAGAGCTTTGTTTACTTTTCATTACGATTGGATAACGAATATTTGAAAACGGATTAGTGATTGTTCTCTTTTGTGTTTGCAGGGTGCGAAACCCGATTTTCATATTCATACTTGATGTTCTAAACTAGCGTGTGTTCGATTTTGTTACGTATTTTCTTATATCTTACTCCACGTTCTATATTCTTATGTTACCGATAGAATTAAGTCTTACGAGTCTACGGCACTCTGTTTATTCCGATTATTGCTTTAACCAATAGTGGAAAAGTTCTGTTCTAATTGGTGCGATGTTTGGCTTTAACATTATAACAATCAATAACAATAACATAAGCGTATAACAATAACTTTAACTAACGTCTATTCTGAAGTCTAAGGAAACGCATACGACGATTTATAATCATTATCTAACGTCAATATTATCTTTTTGGTATAAACTTTAATGATTCTTTAATTTGATATCCATCTAATTTCATTATCTTTTATGAATCATTTTTCGTTACCTACGAGGTAATAGCGTTGTTCATTATAAAAATTTTCTGAAATTGCCTTGCCGAAGAAATCGTGTTTTGCTCGGAGTCAATCTAAAATCCATATATAATCCCTGTGATCACTAGTATATTTTGTGTTAGAAGGAATACTTATGTTTATGCGCGGCTTTATTAACGTTAAGTAGTGATGCTCAATGAATTTGGTGATGATATCAGTAGGGGTAATTTTTGTGGTAACGTTTCTGAATAATCCATGTGATTACCTGATGTCTAAATTGTTTGTCATTTACGAAAGTATTGCGACATTGAAAAATTGTTGCGACATTACACTTTTAATTGCGAGAGAAGCGAAATTATTCGTCGAAATTATTCCTTTTGGCTATTGGTATTCTTTTTAATGAGATTATCTGGCGTTTCATTTACTTCCCTTTGCTTTGTCTTGTTGACGTAAGTAAGTATATTGTAAGTTCAATAGTTGTGCTGTTGTTTTTTTGTAGCAGCTAGATTTTTATTTTTTGTCAATGTTGAGGATAAGGGCATTATGTTATATCGCTTCAGCGCCTTTATACTCCCAGCTTGTGTTGCGGCTTGTGTTAATACTTCTTGAGCTAAGTACTGTTACTAAATTTGACCAAATTTATTGGTATTGATCTTTTAAGGGTGAAGAAAAACGATTCAATTATGTACCAGTGTATTTACGAGTTAATAGAATTACCTTTGAGCAATACACATATGTAAGGCGGATTTGGATTTTAAATTTAGAGTTTGTGTTTTTCCGCCCGAATATTGTTTTTGGATACATTGTTTATTGCCCGAATATTGTTTATAGCTAAGTACCTAAATTGGGTATGGGGGGAGGTATGTGTGCCATCCGCCATGCCCCTCTTCCCCCGTTCACCTCAGAGGTCATATACGCGGTGAGCTCATTAGGGCCCGCGCATTTGGTCCGCACCCCATCCTGTATCAACATCACTACCAGTAAACGTCGCAGTTCTCCAGCGTTTTCCCTATCCTTTGCGTGTATAAGTACAATAACTCGGAAATAACGCATTTGCGAGCAGAATGTCATTCATGTACAACGTTTTAAAATTGGTTTCTTTAGTGATTCTTTGGAATAAAATTTTCAATTTCGGTGGATCCCCTAAGCTGCATATTGACCATTCAATGTATCACTAATTGATATTTTTCGTTATTTCTATTTATACTATTTATAATGAGCAAACGCGCGAGAAAAAAATAGCTTATTATACTATCCAGCTAGAGGGAGCGCGTTATTCCTCGCTAGAATAAGCCAAGTTAGGCTCAGGTCGAATTGAACGACTTTCTGTCGAAGAACAAACGTGTAATTTTCGCTGGTCAAACGTTATTCCAATGTTTTAATTTTGGAACTGCTCTAACGTATTGATTAGGTCTACAGTTGTCGCGATACGAGATTAGGGTCGGTTTACGGCCTTGCGGCTGCCGCCCCCCTCGAACGCTTGAGGGAATCTGAACCCCCGCAAATAAAACAATAATATTACACATTTGGCGCTCGCGTGTACCCGTACAACAGCATGGAAAATAAAAGAATCGAAAGAAAAAAATGGGTTTAATTTGAGAACACGTGAATCAAAACGAGGATTATCGACAAGCACATTCTGGCCTAAATTGACACACAAAGAATGAGTAATAGCCATCGCACACACGAATAAAAATTGGTTAAGCAAAACGGTAGACCCCTGACTTACAGCAAGGTGTCAAAGAATAGAATGCTTCGCATTATGCACAACACAAAATCAGAACCTGAGCAAAAGAAAAAAAACACATCACACAAATCACATTAGATTGCGCGCCAATCTGAAAGCACTGTTCAAGGTGCTACTTTGTATTGAACCTTCTCTACAATTACCACTTGAGAGCTCTCACTACTACAAAACAGATTCACGAGTCGATATTTTCTGTCAATTCACTATTGGTTCACTGCCGATTCGCTGTAGCCGTTGCTGGTGCTCAGAATCTCCGGCTCTAGAGCCATCGCTGCCGCGGATCGCTCCATCTCCATCTTGCCGGCGTAACTGCCATGGTCCGCCACTGGCCTCCGCATTGTTAGTCAACGAGTTGCTCCGAATTTTCATGCTGAAGTTGCCTGTGAGCTTATGATTGACGTATAAATCCTCTATGGATTTTTACGTCGAGTTGTTAATGTACTCAGCCGTGAAGCTTCGGGCGGGTGTTCGATGCAGAATTACACCTCGACGATGCATTCATAGATTCCTAGCCTTTTTATAGAGATCATCAGAAAACACTTGCTCAGAGGGATTTTCCTTTGTGTAAGACTTGTCGTGCTTGAAGGATTTTCACATCGGGGGTGCTCGTTCTGCCTGTACTTTTACACTTTAGCACCTCGACGATTGCAAGAGTCAACATTTTCTTCTTGTAGCTTCAATGTTCACAGCTGTTAAAAATTTTTGCTTTGTGCGACGCACTCCCGGCGAACTCACCGGAGTGCTTCGCTTACTCACTCAGGTCTCTTCCTCTCTCTCGCGTAACTCAACCAAGAAGCCTCTCAATTTCTCTCGACAAGCTTTTTTTATGTCTTTCGCTCTCTTCCTTCCAGAAGGATCTAGACTGTTCCAAGCTACAGAGAAAGTCTCTCAATTTTGATTCGTTGGACGCTTGCCTGTTCTGAAGTCTTGCACTCTAATTGGTACGCGCTCGACACTCCTCCAGGCGCGTCCCTTTAGCGAGTCCTCATTGACGCAGGCGATGCGCCTCTCTGCATGAGCCAGCCCTCGTACTTTCGAGGCTGCCCCTTGCGCTACACGGCTACAACGTTGCCTCTGCCCCCTGTTCCCAAGCTTGCTAGTGCAGAACATGTGGGGCTACGTTGAAGAATGTCATCTCTTGAGCACGCAAAATTTGAGATGACCACAGCAGAGTCGCCTGTGGTTCCTACACCCTGTGGTTTGAGATACCTTCCCCTTCTAAGAAAACAATCCTAGAAAATACTTCGTTCTTGCTATACCGTTCCCACGCTGATGTTCGTCGTACGGCCGAATGCCGATAAAGCACATTCCTGGGTAAACTTTGTTCTCTATGTTCTCACGCTCCACGATAACAGTGTTGACGGTTTTTGACCTTCCTAAATATGGTGCAGCTTTACGTGATTTAGCAAAAAAGTATCACGTAAAATGAATATAGCTTTACGTGATTTAGCCCCAAAAAATCATGTTATATGAATATAGCTTTACGTGATTTAGCCAAAAAAAACATCATGTAATATGAATATCAATCATTTATCGTAACACAGTTAAACACCGTTCGTGCGTAGGTTATTGATATTATTACTCTGAGGGTCAAGATCAGAGATACGCTGTAGAAATGCGACGTTTACTGATAGCGATGTTGTTACAGGGTGGGATGCGGACCAAATGCGGCCTTGCGGACACCCCGCATTGTGGGCATTGTACTGAGCACACACACGAACAAGTGCACGCACACACCTCCCCCTCATACGGGAAGGTCATAGGCCGAGAACAAAAATAAAAACCAAATTTTTAGATTTAAAAGTTATTTAAAAATGAAAACTCCAATCAAAAACGCGTATACCTCAACAGCACAGAACGCTTGCTAATATACACGCAATTAATTAATAATTTGTTATATTACGGAATAACAACGATCACTGAAGTTTAGGCTGATTACAAATGCTAAAATGCTAAATGCGAAGCAACACAATAAGTGAAAAGTGCAGCGTAAGCAAATGCAATAAAAGAAATTGCCTTTTTCCTTAGAATTAAACAGAAGAATAAATAACCATTCAAACAAATGACGTAAAATTTACTGCGCATTAAGTAAGCTCGCAAAGAAATGAATTGGCTCTATCAACTTCAAACAATTAATTCACAAACAACTCAATTGGTAAATGGCTAAGATAAATTGGGTTTCACAACATTATTCATTTTAAATACATGTGGAGAATGCTTCGATGAATTCGCATTGAGTAATGAAAACAAGGGACACATGAAACACTACTGCACATATTGAAGTATCGAATTCCAAAGAGTTACAAGCACTAGAAAACGTTTGGTTACAAGTAAATATTATTACAAAGATATATGCTCAGAAAATAATCTCAACCTTCTAAAAATTCTGTCGATTCAGATTACCGTAATTTACATTTACTTATAAACGACTAGGATTTGCAGAAATAAAACAGAAATAAGTCATCAAGCAATGCACAAAAAAAAATATTCAATTACATTTACTAACGAAAGTATTATGCCGCATCGAAAATGTTTTGAAAACTGCAAAATATTGAAAAAAATTATTACTAAAAGTCATACATCATATTGTGAATCAAACGAACAACTATTAAAGTTAAAGTTATGGTTATAATACGATTGATTGAATACGTCTAAATATAGGCTTTTAATAGAGTATCAAAACACTTTTACCACGTAGGTTCATCAAGGAAACTTTGACATAAACAGCCACAAAGAGTTGAACCAAGTCTACTACAAAACGTAATAATTAATGAACTCATTATGAACTCGTGTTCATAATTAATGAACTCGTAATTAATAATCACTGATTGCAATACCGAAAATACTGGCGAGGTCTACCTCGCGAGTACCGTGCACCAGGTCTGAAAAATGGTCTGCGCCCTTCCACGCGATACTGGCTGTGCGGGGAGGCATAGAAAACCTCACTACATGGTTCAAACGTGTTGCTATCTGACGCCTCTACTAAATAGGTCTCCCTAGACGAAAACTGTGCGCCAGCCTTTGTTTCCGCTATTATTGGCTTGCAGTCCGGATGATTACAGACTGCGGATACTAAACGAGCTAATAGCTCTTCTGAGGTTAAGAACGGTCGCGAGAAAATTTTTTTCGAAAAATTTTCGTCTAACAGGGGAGCTAAAATTGACGTTGCTAAACTAAAAACAATCAGATCTCCAGCAATTTTTTTTAACTCATTGGCATTCGTACTCGCTACGACAAAGGGACGCCTTTGAAAAGAAACCTCCGAACTGGTTAGAATGAGCTCGCTTAACTTTCTTACCTTAGCTAGGGCTGCTACCAGCTGAGCTGCTAGGCTCTCATTCCTCAATAACTTCAACTGATTTAAATCGCAAGCAGGTGCATGGACTGATTTTTCGCCCTTGGCGATATATATATCATCCAGTATACTAACCACCTCTTCAAACGAGAAATCATGATTTACTAATTTAGTTATTACCGAGTTGAAATCTCTGACGCGCTTGTGAGCACTACATACCAACAACTCCTTTTTAGCATCGTCTGAATTCACGTCGGGAAGCATGCTGAGATATGCACGAAGATTTGAAACGTGAGTACGAAATGTTTTCGTCTCACAAAAGTCTGAATCTCCCTTTCGCTTTCTTCCGCGGAAAAGCGGTAATTCAGCGCTAGAAAGCATTGTACTTCCTTGCGCTAGCATTGTTGGTACGGAGTAACTCGCAGTCGTCACTGTGTTTACACTGGGTGTACTGAACGTTACGTTTGCGTAGTCATCATGCTAGGACCAGCGGTCGACAAATCCGTCATCTTTGACGTCTTATTAATCTGATTTTTAAAACGCGGAACCGACACACGGCCACGACTAGTTTTAATTGCTACTGCACGTATGTTCTCCTCCTCTGATCCGACGAGGACATGAATTAAACACTACCCAAAATAATGAGAACACCAACAAAAAAAAAGATAACCCTACCAAGATTAATCCTCACACAAACAAAAAGAGAGTACTGCGTCAGAAATCAATAAAAATATAGACGTCTCAAAGAATTATACGAAATATATTCAACAATTTCTCGTCACAATAATGAGCAATGTAGTCCAAACCTATGCTCAAATAAATCTCTTTAAATCGAACAATTTAAATCAACACAATCTGCAAATTTTAATAAATCCTGAGATTAGAACTGACGATAAATCAATCATCGTATTTAAAGTACAAAGCCGTCCATCCAATAACAATACTATCACTGCAGAAAAAATCCTACTGCAAAAATACAAAACGTCAAATATGCTTACTCAACTATGAGGCGCAGGGATGGCTCTCAGCTGGCGTTGGTGTTGCTTGCTGGTTGTGCATTTGCTGAAACCTGATGCTACCATTACGTAAGATAACCTGTAAGTTCTTACGATCGAAGAATGTTTGCATTGTAATGCAACAATTTATTTTTACGCTTTGAACGTGTCTCGTTTGATTTAAAAATGTAATCATTGTTTATGTATGCATTTTAACTTTTCATTTTGATTGCTTTGTACTTTAGCTTCATTTGTATTTCATAATTTTCATTAAGGTTGTTGTAAGCCGCACTCAGCTTGCGAGGTTCATTGTGTCCTCATCGCTGGTACAGAACCAGAATGTGCAAGCAGTGCAGCAAGACCGCTGACGCCGAGATATTTATTGCTTACTCAGCGTTTCATTATCCACTCGAAGCTGGGGGGCGTTCAATCGGATTGTTGTTTGCTTTTGTTTTTTGGGTCATGCTAATTGGACTGTTCTCGTTCCATTTCCAGAGCAAAGACGCGGGTACGAGCTGAGTCAGCAATACGCATACCCGGGCCGTGGAATACGTCTGCTGGCCTTGACGAAGGTCACCACAGTTGTCATTCACGATCAAGAACTGTTTAGCGCAGTCAGTACTAGTTGAAAACAAACATATACCCAAAACATTAGCAATGGGCAACAAAGTGACTAGCATAAGTGTGGATGCTCTTACTAATGCTATGGCCCAACATCAAGGGCTTGTGTCCGAAGATTGGATAAAGGCGAACGCGCACGTTGACCTTTTGCCAGACTGGGTGTCAGATGTGGCACTCATTGCTCTCGTTGTGTGCGAGTTGGCATTAGGGGTGACGGTATACTACATTCGCCGGGAGGTTAATGTCATGACCGAGAGAGTGCGTTCGGAGGATTTCATCCTCCGACGTCAGCAGTTGCGCCCAATACCCCCTGGGCAATGAGGGTGGGTGTGCCGCAGGTGCGGAACATGGGGTAATGCGAGCAGCATTCCCAAAATCCCACTTTGTGATAATGGGAGGTGTCAGAGTTGTTGTGAACGGTGCTAGAGGGTCGAAACCAGAGTTGAAAAATCTGGCAACCGATATTTAGTTTGCGCTTTATCTATATTTGTTTTCAATTATATAATCGACGCATTTTTTTACTCACTTATATAATCATGTTTTATTGTTAATTCAGTGTTTTTACTTTTGTGTTTTAGTGCTCTGTGAAATCGAACAAGTGCACGCACATTACTATGCATAATGTTCCACAATAAAATATTTTTTGTCATGTTTGAGATTTTTTTATTTTCAAGTGAAATGGTGAACTAGAAAATGTCATTTTTCAAGTCCCTACTATCTCATTATTCTCATTATTACAACTACTATCAATTTAGCAATACTAATAGCGATTTCATGTTGGAAAACTCCGTCTAACCCTCAGAAATATACGTTGAAAAAGGCTCTGCTAAGTTGTAAACTTGCAAGCTAATTTCACGTAGAAACTATATTAGTTTAGCAATTGAAGGATTTGTCATGATGATAAGTGTTTATCTAAGGTAGACGCTGAATTGTAAATGCTCAACTTACCTTTTTCTTGAATATCTGTTGTAGGTTTTATTCATTTTATTTTCATATCTGGTTCGATGAAGTTCATCCGCTGGTACAAAAGAACTATGATTAATAGAAGCCATGCAACAATAGCACCAAATTCAGTCTTCACTTGGATGGCTTAGTTCATTTCATATGTCATTTGCATGACATAGGAAAAAGTAACGATATATTCCGCGCTCATCTCATCCTAATTCGTATAATTTGTGTGCAAAAGTTACATGCACTGCCAGATGGACGCATTTTGAGAGACATTTCTCTCATGAAAGATGGCAGGCGTCTCACCTAGATTTTGTTATAGTTCTACTGTAACTGCTCTACGCCGTGTTTGAATGAGCGTTAAGAAGAAAGGTCTGCCTAGCTAGCGACCGAGATTTCCTCGAAAAGACTGACTTCCATAAAATATCTTCTCGTCAATAAGGGCTGCATATTCTGGTCTGTACGATCTTCGCCTAGACATCGTCAACTGTCGCCTTCAGCTCTACCAACCGTCACATCCAACAGCATCAACATCGACCACATCGCTTGAAAGCGCACCGCCGCACCCTCTACGAGTGACACGTCACAGGCGTCAACAGCTTGCCGTGCTGCCAAATGCTTCCATTGCTTGACATATATTCTTTTCCTTCCTTAGAGACTTAGGATCTTATTCGCTATGGGTAAATTAACTGTCATCCAATTGTAAATCTATTCTCTTCTAATTAGATGATGACACTTGCCATTTCCGATAGAAATAACTAATGTAAAGCATTGTCTATAAGAACATGTCTGTTCCCAATGAGACAGCGTCCCAGGCTCCTGCGCTTGGAAGGCGACGACCCCGGCATTAGCTACACAGCGATCACGAGTGACAGTCGTACCTGCTGGTGTTCTCCTACCTCGCTGCCCTGGCAAGTTAGCCAGGCAGTGAGGGTTATTCATAGTTATTCAATGAGTCGTGTATTGACTCATAGGCGCCATTCAGGACTGAGCTAGGTATCCTAATGTCTTTTGTGATCCGTACATTCATGTCCTTTTACTTCACGTGTTAGGTCTAGATTCTGTACCCAAAAATGTATCGCGCTAGGTTTATTGATGAGTTAAATGTTCTGTATTTCGCAAGCTAATTCAATGATGAGGCTTCACCTCCTAATGTCCTTTTTTTCGTTTAATGTTGAATTCATTGGATATTTTCTGATCATTTACCTTTAACTATAGAAACTTCAAGCTATCATCAGTAATGACATTGTGGCGTCAGAAATAGAACCCACATCCTTGGAAATAACATGACGCAGCGATGAAATCTAAAGTGGGAATATTATCTCAATGACGTGTAAGAAGTGCGATGAAAATATGAGAATGATATTACGACGACTTAGCAGCAATCAAACGTCGTTAAACCATCACAATATTGTGGCAACGAATAGAATTAGGCATCATAACATGGACGTCGGCGATATTAGAAGGAGAGGACAGAACAATGGTGGCAGCGGTGGGATTTTAAGTTTGTTTAATGATTAATTCATAATTCTGCTTAATCTTGCTGTGCTCACGCTCCGAAAGAGACCGCTCAAATTTGTCACGCTTACCAATTCCCAATAAAATTTGTCACGCTTACCAACTATCAACTACTAAAAATTACTAAATTATGCCATATTATGATCAAACTATTTTGATAAAATAGCATTACGATCTGCCGAACCAAATTAATAGTGGATGATTAAGAAATTCATAGAATTCTAAAATTGTACTAATGCGTTTAATTATCCATATGCATTGTAACAGTTTGCATTTAAATCATTCCTATTTTATTAACATATTGTGCCCATTCGAACTATTTTGCTATTATTGTGTCTATTGTAAAACCATCTATATTCTCTATTGTGTTTATTTACTATGTAATTGTTCATATGTCTAATTGTGCATTGATTTCCGTTGTGTCTTATTAATTTCTTTGAATAGCCATGCTTCAGGTTAGCCATTTGTAATTCTCTGATTATGTTTTGCCCATTGTACTAATTATTCCCATTCTGAAACTTCATATTTCATTATTATATTGTGTGTATTAATTGCCGATGTATTTGGAAATACCAAGTATGCAAAAGAATTAATTACAATCGATTTACAAAAAAAAATTCAAGCCTCATTCAATTAATTATCGCACAAGTTACTGTATTCGAGCAATGAGTTGGAATAGGGCTCTGTGAAAATTTCATCTACAAGCCGAGCCATTAAACTGCAGACGCCATTTTGCATCAACCAGAGAGGCACGACAGCAGCACTGTTCATGACGCCGACTTTGAATTCAAATCTTCAGACTTAGTTGAACGTGTAAAGCTATGTCATCTTAGCTCGTCAAAGTTTAAACTATGTTTGTGAAGTTATCGACTCTAAAGTATAATTCATAAACCTTCTTAAAAATTTCATGAGGATAATTTAAAACTATACCTTAATAAAAAATTAAATTACGTCCTCACATGCTAAAGGAGGCTCAGGTAAAAGTAAAATTTCATTCAAAATAATATTTTCCGCGTATTAAAAATTTTACATACACTATGTATGCTTATAAATTTGATATTTACTAAATTTACTGATGCGAAATTATATAATCTACTGATAATTTCATTCCACGTCCATCTCAAATTTATTGCAATGTGTAACCATATGATTTCATGTTGAGAGGGATGTTGTATGAATGTTCACGTCTGGGATGTTGGTGTTGAGATACTATGGGGAGTGTGATATTGGCGGGGCTATGTGCTGTGGTGTGCGAGCTGTGGTGTCGAACGGTCTCAACCGAGCTATTGTTTACATTCCAAGTCGCCCTCCAAGCCTCTGGCCCTGCCTGGCGCTCGACCCTTTTGACCCTCCATCCCTCTGCCCGAGTGCCCGCCCCTCGACATCCCTTTCTTTCTCAATGCCTAACGGTTACTACCACGACCACTCGTGCTACTCATAGTGGACTCTGTCTTCATAGCACGTATCGAAGTGATGATCTTATCTCAAACTCAATTGAAATGTTTGATACTTAAATTTTAACGTAATGTTAAACGTACACTACTTAAACATGATGATGTAACCTTTTCATTTTATCATTCTATCATTTATCATTCTGGATTACTTGTCATATTTTATAGTCAACAAATAAACTAATTACGACCGCAAATTGAATACTGAAATATAATTCATGCACATATCTGGATCATTGATTTCATGAAAAAAAGGAGAAATTTATCACAAATTTTCGGGTTAAAAAAAAATCCTCTCAATGTTTATATGAATTAAAACATCGCAAAAAAATGTAAATGTTATTAAGATCAAGTGAATCTGATTCTAATTCAAAGGTCATACCGCTCTGTCATTATCTAAATTCCAACGCTAATGTGTTATTAGAAATTTGTGTAGTCTTTCTTTCTGCGATTCATAATTGTCACGAACTACCACGTCTAGTATAAGATTGGAATTAAATTAGGCTAATTATGTCCTCTTTTGTAAACGTGAAGTAAGTGGAATGAATGAGGTGAACATGATATGGATACATATGCGAATGTCTGCAACGAGGGAGTGAAAATTTCGGACTAATAAGGTCATTAAATAACCAAAACTGAACTTTCAGTCATAGCGTCAAGGACGAGTCGTGCGCGGGCGGACAACTGGCATCACAAGGACGCGCTTGCCTTGTGTGATGCACAACCACGTCGCACAGAGCACCGGCTCAACCACAACCGCACCGCTCAACCCAGAGGGTGGACAGCAACGCCTGCGCACACCGTAGACGTGGGCGAGTGGACGTGAACGAGTGGACGTGAGCGAGTGGGCATACACGCACACGGCACGGCACTTGAGGCAGCAGCAGCGGCAGCAACAGCGGCAACAGCAATAACGGGCGTCTCAGCTTGGACGTCGGCGATTGAGGGATACACACCTACACCTACACATCCCTACACGCACGCACGCACATGCGCTTCGCGTACGAGCATCAGCTGGTCAGCACGCGATGCGATGCAATCTCACAACTCCCACAGCAGGTAACATCGACGACGGAAGACGTAGCGGCGAGTGAAGGGAGCGACGTGATTCTGTTATTACCAGCGAGACGACATATGGGGCAGCAGCGCTCCAAAAGATGACTATATCCCGCATAAGAGGAAAACGTCCACCTTTTATCTCAGGCCCCGTGGAGTTATTTAACTCGAAATTTTCTGCAAGAGGAATCAAGTAAATGGAAGCCCCTTGAACTCTAGGCGGCCAAGGTATTTAAGGGATATTTTTCCCTGAAGTTATTTAGCTTCACGACTGCTGTATAAGGCGGTCATGACGACAAGAGGGGAACGTCGACATCTGTTGTTAGGGGACCAGGTTCTGCCGAAGAACGACTGCACGGATGTCTTCACATGACTTCCTCGTATCAGAGCACTTATTTGGAGCAAATTTTGTCGTCAAGCTTCACATCTGTTTCCTCGGAACTACGCGTCATTAAAACGTTGTAGTCGCACACGTTGAGGTCAAGAAGAAGGAAAAAAAGCAGGAGCTTTCAAACAAAAAATCGCGACGGAGGGAATTTTGTTATAGTTCTACTGTAACTGCTCTACGCCGTGTTTGAATGAGCGTTAAGAAGAAAGGTCTGCCTAGCTAGCGACCGAGATTTCCTCGAAAAGACTGACTTCCATAAAATATCTTCTCGTCAATAAGGGCTGCATATTCTGGTCTGTACGATCTTCGCCTAGACATCGTCAACTGTCGCCTTCAGCTCTACCAACCGTCACATCCAACAGCATCAACATCGACCACATCGCTTGAAAGCGCACCGCCGCACCCTCTACGAGTGACACGTCACAGGCGTCAACAGCTTGCCGTGCTGCCAAATGCTTCCATTGCTTAACATATATTCTTTTCCTTCCTTAGAGACTTAGGATCTTATTCACTATGGGTAAATTAACTGTCATCCAATTGTAAATCTATTCTCTTCTAATTATATGATGACACTTGCCATTTCCGATAGAAATAACTAATGTAAAGCATTGTCTATAAGAACATGTCTTTTCCCAATGAGAACAGCGTCCCAGGCTCCTGCGCTTGGAAGGCGACGGCCCCGGCATTAGCTACACAGCGATCACGAGTGACAGCCGTACCTGCTGGTGTTCTCCTACCTCACTGCCCTGGCAAGTTAGCCAGGCAGTGAGGGTTATTCATTGTTATTCGATGAGTCGTGTATTGACTCATAGGCGCCATTCAGGACTGAGCTAAGTATCCTAATGTCTTTTGTGATCCGTACATTCATGTCCTTTTACTTCACGTGGTAGGTCTAGATTCTGTACCCAAAAATGTATCGCGCTAGGTTTATTGATGAGTTAAATGTTCTGTATTTCGCAAGCTAATTCAATGATGAGGCTTCACCTCCTAATGTCCTTTTTTTTTCGTTTAATATTAAATTCATTGGATATTTTCTGATCATCTACCTTTAACTATAGAAACTGCAAGCTATCATCAGTAATGACATTGTGGCGTCAGAAATAGAACCCACATCCTTGGAAATAACATGACGCAGCGATGAAATCTAAAGTGGGAATATTATCTCAATGACGTGTAAGAAGTGCGATGAAAATATGAGAATGATATTACGACGACTTAGCAGCAATCAAACGTCGTTAAACCATCACAATATTGTGGCAACGAATAGAATTAGGCATCATAACATGGACTTCGGTGATATTAGAAGGAGAGGACATAACATAGAGGCCATCTGCCCAGGTGGCCTCTGGTAGCAATATGGGAGATCGTGCTCGCGTCGCGCTTGAGAGTCGCACCCAAGAAGTCTCAGAAGAGAAGAGGCCTTGGTTCGCTTAATACTTCTTTAATTCTCCGCTGTCTCCTTTAATCAACCATGCTACTCCCTTAATTTTCATTAGGGAAGTAATTCTAGTGGGGAGCACAATATATGTGTATATGTATATATCTTGGTCAATATTGGTATAATCCGCAATGTTTTTCGCTATGTTAAGATAGAATTTGGTAAACATATTGCCAATTCGTATTTCCTCATAATTTGTTACATTTTTTGAAAGATGGGTACGATTGTTCTAGCCTAATTACTATTGGCATATGAACAGAATTGAAGGAGCTCTGTTTTTTTAAAATCATTTTCAAATTGGAAAATTCTTAGCATGAAATTATTTTTCCTAATTTTTTGTACCTGATTTGCCACAAAGATTGCACGGTATGATAGACACTATCTTATATTTATAATATATCTAGAGTAATCCGAAACGTTTGTTTATTTTTGGCATAATTCTACGAGTGATTATCTGACATCGGTTAGAATTTACTCTGAAATGAATATAGATGTTTATTAAATACACTTGAATGTTATTATACCTGTTTCAGCCCTTACAGAGCGCACTGTTTACTTCGCACTCAAGATTATCACTAAGATCACCATTATGAATTGCAAACAGTATGGTGAACTATCATCGACGCAGCAGAAAAGGCGTGGGAATCTTGTCTTGTCTCTGCAATAACGCGTAACCTACCAACAGGGGAAGCTAAAAAACGACGTGGCTCGTAAAACAGGAGAGTGGGATAAAGTCTGTCATAATGTGTTGCGTTCTATATTCTTCATATTTTTCTTCATTGCAATGCAACTACCCTTGCTCAATTTCATGAGTACCGTAACGAGCATGGGAGTAAAGTGAAAGCTGCCATTCAGAAAGCTCTGAATATAGAGTTGCATCACAACCAATACGCTAGTATATGAGTATTAATATGTGACATTAAATCAATTTAAATTGTTTTAAATCGTGAAAGCAAAGTTGTAGTGGACGTGAATGAAGCTCGAAATCATACAATCAAGAGTACCTGACTCCTGAGTGCCTCTCTAGGAAGTTTCACCAGGATAGAGTTTCTAATTCATGAGGGCATACAGATACCAATTTTCGTGCCAGATTTTTTTTGCCCAAAGGCTCAAACCCCCTTTCTCAACGAAACGACTACGTGCTGTATCCATAAGTCATCAACTTTGAGTTGCGAGTGATTTGTATGCGACTAGATGTAAATGTAGTTCATCTATACGCTACAGTTATTTTCTATGTACGAATTTTCAAAGCTAAGCGAATAGTTAGCCAATGAAAGCTTTGTTTAAGTAGATGGAAAAAAAATTAAGAAAGCCTTAACTGATTGCCAGATCTTTAAAAAATTACCTCTAGTTGTGTAAGAATATGATGATCAACTCCATTCTATACTTCCCAAAATGGCCTAATAGACATTGGAGTGAGAAAGTATATCCTAGTAGGTCATTCGGAAATTTTCAGAGTGGAACATCGGGTTATTTAGAGCATTGCCCTAATTGACCAATACCATACCGTTTTAGAAAAGTCCTTTCTTCTTGTTTCAAATTCAAACGTGATCAGTGACCTATCACGTAATACAAAAGATGTCTATTATGGAAATGTAAATTAGGCTTATACATTTTCTTTTAATGCCGCTATAACACTGGCAAAATTAGTGAAGGGATGAGTAATATAGCTAGGAAATTTGAAACGTAACTTCCGGGAGGTAATATGTAATACCATGCTAACCATACGTTTATATTTTAATGATGGTTTCACTGATGCATAGTAATTATTTGGAGCGATGATTTGCGTACTAGTTTGTTAATGAATGGAGGATGTGAGGAGTGCCGGATATAGGTACTAGACGAGTATAACTGACGATGATTTAAGAAGCTTATTACGCACGTAGGTGTAGAAGTGTAATCTACAGTAAAATGTGCTGCTAATGTTGATGCCGGTGTACATAATTATAACGAAAAGATTTTGACATTGTCGAGGGGTTTTTTAATTGCTATCACACAAGTAATATGATATTTTCATCTTAGACAGATTCTTTAATAGTCATTACATCCTTATTAAAATGCAAGCTATTGATATGTGACCTAAATGAAGGGTAAATTTTGCAAACCTATTGCTGTAAAAAGCATTTATTCTCATTGCAATTTGACTAACGGTAAAGGAAATTAGACTGTTAAGGTATAATAAAAAAAGAAGATCCGTACCCCAGTGCTTTTTCCTTGTGATATTTTGACCACCCTCCGAAGTTTTCCTAGTGATTTTTATAAGTAGTTGGTGTGAGAAGTTCTATTCCTAAATAAAAACAGTTCGAAGTATTACGGAATGCCAGAAAACTGAAATAAAGGTAATTCGTACTCTGAATATTCATTTGTTGGATCGCAATCCTATGGTTGATCACTAAGCATATTTTTTCGCTTGCCTGGGATGTGTGGAGAGGCAAGAGACGCGTCACTTCTCTTCCGGCTGTTACGCCGGCATTTGAAAATCGAGCGTCGGCCCGTGAGGATCCATTGATGTTTAGCATGACGTACATGTGTGTGTCGATGCAGGCGTTCAAGTGCCGATGCAATGATTGCCGGATGCGATCAATACACCAGGAGTTTCACAAACCCTTGAGGTGATCAGGTCTTCGAAATGAATCGGTATTTCATACACTACACTCTTCATGTGTTCCAAGAAATCAAACGATGTAATATTTGGACAATTTAGTGGCCATAGGGTGGGGTCGCCACTGCTAATAAGGGGATTTGGATATCCGGTCTCCATTAACTGCCTTATTGCAATCGGGATGTGTGCAGGAGCACCATCGTGTTGGAACCACTTACCTCTGATGTCAGCTAAGGAAACATTCGTAACAATTCTGGTCACATTTTTTTAAAAAATGCTGTAATTGGTCCAATTTCCTATTTCTTCTAGTAAATATAATACAATCAGATTGTCGCCAAGTATACCTGAACTAGCATTTACAGAGAGCCTAACATAGTATTTGCTTGGTCGCATAACGAACGAATTTACATCAGACTGCAACCACAGATTACAGACGTAAACAATTCCTTCTCGCAGGAATGTTGAGACTTTTAATAGACACGAAAGTTCTTCAATTGTGTTGTGTAGAAAGCACATCGCATATTAAGCGCGCCGTGGGAAGTCTCGATCATTTAATCCTTGCAGATGCAGAACGAGAAATGGATGTTGACCATTTTCTCGTAGCACTTTCTCTACAGTAGTACGACTTATGTATAAAACAGTGGCAGCTGAATGACACTCGTGATCGAATAATTTCCAAACTTATTAAGCGTTTCTTCCTCCATGTCTGGATCTCTGAATACCTAAAGCAGTCCTTCTTCAAGTTGCGCTCAGCGAAGCGCTTTGTTTTCATTCAATCTCATGTGCTTGGTTACAAATGTTAGATGAGTTGGAACATGTCTGTTGGGAAACTCCCTAGATTTACAATTAGCTGGACCGTAAGTTAGATTCGCATCTTATAATTCGTCATTGGATACACACTCTCTCAGTTATCGTTAATACCTTTACCGCCGATGAAATGTGCAATTTAAAAAAAAAAGAAAAGAAAAAGAAAAACATTTTATTTCCAATAAAGTACAAACATGAAATGTCGATACAGTGGTTTTTAAAACACCTTAACATTAACATCCTTAAATGATTATAACACATTGGTATCGTAATACCCGTGTAAAATGTTGAAACGAAATGATTGATAGAAAAGTACAACAAAATTGAGTTCCTTTCCTTGCCTAATCTGATTTTGAAACTAGGAGAGCACAATCTTCGCGACGTTCATTTGAAAAACACTCTCATTAGTACGCATAAGTATTGAAAAATGAAAGCGAAAAGTGCATTCAAATACCTTAGCATAGAAACCCTTAATTGCTATTTATACATGGTTATCGTAATATCCATGTTAAGTGTTGGAACATATGATTTAGATCCTTAATTGCTATTCATACATGGTTATCGTAATACACATGATGGTTGTCGACACAGGATTTAGGGAGAAGCACAAGTTAATAAAAAATAAACAATAATATGTATAAGAGGATCGTTTGCATTTGGAGGGCGGCACTAAGTTTCAGTTTCTGTGTTTCAATTTCTAAGTTTCAATTTCTGAAATTTTTGCTAGGGATTGAAAATTTATTTTATTTTACGTTCGTTAAGTCATTTTAATATTGATCTTGCTTACTCCGGTCGAACAAAAGAGCATCACAACTGTTGGTTCCACGCAGCGGAATGAGGTTGCTTTCCACAATTACTAGTACTTCATCTGTGGTGCCCGGAAATGGAAATGGAGCGTAGTATTTTTCTAATAAATTATCAACTCCAAAATCCAGGAATTCCTTTCGCCCATCCGACAACACTTCACTCCCTCTTCCGGTGATGCCCCGCATCTGGTCATGCCTCTACATTTGGTTACGCTTACATTTGTTTATATCTTACATCCGGTGAAAGCCCACATCCGATCTTTCATCCCTATGCAAGGTGTCCCAACGATTATATTTGCTATAACAGAACACAAAATGGTTATGATATTTCTTACTTGCGCAAATAGTACTTTCGCAAAGAGTACATCAGGGTTAAAGACATGAAAATTATTGTTTTACATCGCTAGATGTAATATTTTCAACATAGGTGGAACCGTGCAAAGGTTAACTATTTAAAATTAGTGTTGTCGTAGTGTATTCACGAGAATAAAAAGGTAAGAAGAGTTTACCACACAAAGCTTACGACAGCAATTCGAGACCAGAATAAGAAGATCAAAATGATGATTTTCAAAGTTATGACATTCGTCAGATCCGAGGCCTTTTTAAATGTTTCAACGAGATCGAAGTAGAGAAAGTATGTACTAAAATACCCTCACATTTGACATCCGCTCTCTCTCTTTGCGGTAATTAATTTGGGTTTGGAAATGCAAGATGAAAGTGAGTCACTAAGAACACAAGATCCCTGTGACACATAGCTGAAAATACTCTTGTTAGGGTGCGTGTTATTGGATCACGAGCCCGTAATATTTGCTACACAGCTGGAACACCAATATACACACAAAAAAATTGCTAATGAACTCCGTCGCATGTGCAAAAAGCTTCAATATGAGCGAAAAGTATACTTACGAGTATCTTAAAGTTAAGACCATGACTTGAGATCGAATACATGAGGATCGTAATATTTATATTGATTGATTTTGAAACAAATGGTTGGGAGAAAAGTACAAAGAAAATGCATTCCTTCCATTGTGTTGATATCAAATACATGAGGATCGTAATATTTCTATCGGTTAAGTTTTGGAACAAATAATTAGGAGAAAAGTACTTAGATAAATGCATTCTCTCCGTTGTGTTGGTCTGATTTTAACACTGAATTTTATTTCAAGGGGTCAGGAAAACATTGCACATGTGATGCGTTGTTAAGAACATTCCAGTTGGTGCATTTCCAAATTGAAATTTGAGCTTGCGAACGTTGGAACTAGTGAAATGAGGGATTAAAGGTTGAAGGTACAACGGGTAGATCCAAATTAATTTGCATCTTTGACTGCTAGGTTGATGTTATAGGCAGTTTTACATTGTTTTGTATCAACTGGTAAGCTAAAATACCTGGTATGGATGAAATGAACGATTTTACAATAACGGAAAAATTTAAATTTCGTATACTACAAGCTTTGGCACAGAAATATTTACCGGATTCAAAATAGATGAGAGGGACCGATGTACAATGCCAACCGTAACATTATCAAGATTGCTGGGGCAAAACGAGAAAGTCAAAACAACCTCAAATGGTGTGGCCGAAAGCACACAGGAAGAGTATAAAGGACGACACTGCGTCACAACAGGATCAACATGAGCATTTTAAAAGGGAATACGTTCTAAACATACAGACACGCACATACGTACACCGATATCCATACGCATATTCGCACACACGTACTGCATGTACGCACTCCTCCAGCACGTGCTGCAGTTCACAATTATTGTGTTGACGCAAGATAGAGAGCCATTTTAGTTTTGAACTCTCATTAAACAAAAAAAATTTAATCTTTGATGGAATGGAAAACTCAGAGAACCAAATGCAAAATTTCAAGTACTTGCAATTTCGACCTTCGGTTATTGAGTAAAAAGTTTTTTTTCAACAGTCCCTACGTTACGCTGAAATTTATTCACCAAAGGGCCGGTCACTTTGTATAGCAAAATTAAATGAGCATTCGATGCGTACACCGCAGTAACACGAGGTACGATTAAATGAGCGATATAATAAGTGCATGAATCGAATTTAAATTGATACTCGTATATTCACTGGCATTGTACCAATCAACATTTTGAACTCAATTCAGAAGCGAATGATTGCGTTGCATAAAATGTGTGTTACGCTTGACTTGAGATAAGCGTCTAGATATCCAGCCATTGAGGTACTGTAACCAATTTATTTGTTAACTACTTGAAATTCTTTCATACTCAATGATGTTCCAAAAATTACTCAGTCGTATTTTGTATATCAATTTTTTTGAATCGTATTTTATTTTATGTAAATTTATTATAAATATCAAAGATATTTTCTTGATGTACGCATTGCAAAATCTTTTGCTTGATCAAATTGTAATACAGTGTAATTATCTCATGTCCGAGAGTTCCCGCTTCACGAGCGTGTTAATTCGTTCTTGCTGAAGTTTGTTCCGGGATTGGGTGGGGAGCATTGACTAATTTTTTCCTGCTATTTGAGCAGTAGAACAATTTACCTAATAAATGCGCATGAATAATCGAACATTTTGTTAAGGAAAACCTGTGCTAGGTTTCTGATTGAGATTATAGGAACAACCTATGAACGTTGAAGTCGAAATTTTGACGTAAAAAACCTCTGTATCTATAATTGAACGACAGTATTGTAAAACAATCACTCACTTAGTTACTGATTAGCGTGGGCTTTTTCGTTCTCCCGCATCAACACGTCAGCTGCGTATCGCAACGTACAGCGGTTTTCAGCGACGGCAGTCGACTACAAGGTACTAGTGACATTTATGACTGCTTGAGAAAAAATTTGAGGGTCAAAGGCCAGTCTGTTGAACAACTTGCTTCGCCGTTTCGATACAGTTGACTGAGTTACTTTCCTACTCGTTATTTAGCGTCATTTGTGGGAAAAGTGGTTCCTGAGCAAGTGCGGTGCGAGTATGAACCGGGTGGGCGTCAGCCATCTGATGCCTCGATGAAAATGAACGGACAGGGTTTAACATGGAAGTGATACAGCAACAGAGAGGAAAAAATTCAAAATTTATGTTTCCTCATTATTCTTACTAAGAATCTCATTATGCACGTGTTTGAGGTAACGCGTATTATGAAAATGAGTTATCGCTATTTTTGCTGCGCCTTTTTCAGGTAAATGTGTCATCATCAGGGTTGTTGGCTTTTAATGGTGAATGCGGTGCGATTTACTAACGGTATTCCAGTTTCTTAAACTAGTGTGTTGCTTCAGCATCTACTAAACCTACATCCATGTACATGTCGACTCAGTACTGATTTTTTCCCGTTTCATATATTTTTTCTACGGCCATGTAACATTACCGGCTCAACATGATGGGAAAATTTCTTAACGATTAAGCTATGCTACTGCAGTAATGCCAGTATTCTGGCATGCCAGAATGTACGTACAGTAATGCCAGTATGTACGTACATTAAATTATCCAGTCTACAGGCACTGTTCATTTCCTTTCTCATTACAGCAAGACGGTGGACTAATTATTTTTATATTTCCTCCGATCATTCTTCGTTTGTATGAAAAATATTGATCTCTTTCCTGTAACGAATCAGAAATGCAGACAGGTAAATCGCTACTACTCCATTTCGCCTCTTTATCTCATTATTCACGGGGTTCTTGTAATTAACGGGAATTGCCAACTATAAATGATATACAACAAATATGAATTATCCTTACAAAAGAAATGAGCAGGAACACACACTTGTAAGGAAACTTTTTATTGTCAGTAGCATAGGTCTCCTCTTAATTGCAGGGTGAATCAAATACGCTTAGACCAAACGTGTTCATTTCGCAAATCTGAGTGAAAAATCAGGACACTCGAATCAAGAAATGTAAAAGTTAAACACCATCTCAATGTTATATTGTTAAATAGCTAGCTGTTCGATACCTCGTAGCCATGTACACTTACGTGCACTCGACATCAAGTTCGCACACATAACCGGTCTCTTCTACAAAAGTATCATTTCGTACGTCGAAACTACGCAGGAATGTTTTTATTTCATCTCAAAATGGTGATTAATGTGTTCGTGTTGAAGTATAATTGTATGAATTCGACATCGTTAACAGAAAACTGAAAAAAAATTTCATCGTAAAAAAGATTGTTTGAAATCCGGAAGTGCAAATGGTGGAAGTGGATTTTTTTAGTTTCTCAAATGGTATGAAAAAAATAGTCTTCATTAACTAACGTGTCGACAGTTTGAATAATGAATCAATAAGCCATATCAGTAGCAACTTCATTCGAATGCATCATCAGAGATGAAATCTGAAGTAATCAAGTACGACTTCAATTGATGTTAGTTTAAAAAATTTTAAAAGCACAATGGAATTACTAGCCTAAGCTAGCTATTTCAGAACGTTAAACCATTCAATTAACCCGTTCATGCGTACAACGGAACACCTTCTAGGTAAACCGAAGCAGTTCACTCAGAAACAAATGAGTGCAAATGCCACCATAATAAATCATACAGGAAGTAGATAAATATCAATTCTATACGTATTAATACATTGCAAACATTGGGTGCTCAGAGCAATAATGAAAAAGTTGAGTCCATTGCTTGTGGGAAGAATTTCTCAATGATTTGTTCGAGGCTCTCATTTTGTTCCCGACTTTAATGGTAATGTTAATAGGAAAATGCTGAGGCCCAATAGTAGTGTAATAGATGATAATTTGTAGTAATGCCAATAAGGTTTACTCCGCGCTATTAGATTAAACCTCGTCATTAATGTGGTTTTAGTTCAGCCATAATCATGAAATTATATTACTAATGTAAAGACATAAACTTTGTACAAGCACGTACTTATAGGAACAATGAAATATAGCATCAGACGAGAGGAAGGGCTGAGAAAACATGGGACCGCGGCCGTCGCCAAGCTGCTCGCCTCGAGCCCATACTGCGCTTGTTGTGCTTGACGTCGCTGCTATTAATTTTGCCGAGACATGGCAGTGGTTCTGCCCGAGATTGGGCGCAAGAAGCTGCCTGGGCTTTCCTGACTCGCCTGGCTATCCTGACTAGCCTAACTATGACGCGGCTGCGTGGGTCTCACCTTGCACGAGGCCCCTGGGGTTTGCCTTTAACTGTGATTCATAACCATCACTCGTATTCGCTAGAAGTCGCTCCGCACACAGGAGATGAAGTTCTTCCTGTGCCTTGCAGTGATGTTATATTTGTTGATTGTTTAACCTATCTCACTGTGAATATTTGCCATGGTTATTATTCGGTTTACTTTACAGTATCTCACACTGACGCTGCCTTGCGCTCCGTGTTACTCGCTTCATGCCTACGTAAAGAATTTATGGCACTACTATAGCGTGTGGTCTACCGCCAAATATCGCCTACTCATGAGCAGTTTGAGATGTTCAAATTAAGTGCTTATCGCTGAATTAAATGGATGGTAATAAGTAATGTCTATAAGTAACCTGACCTAACCCAACCTAACCTAACCTCACGCTGTAGTACTAGCTAGAGATAGATCTTATACTACCGTGTGGTAGACCTTATGCTATAGCAGCCCGAATTTAGCCTGTTTCTGTAAGACAAATGTCACTGAATTAGGTAAATTCATCAAATTTTCAACCTGAATATTAATCATATGGGCGTCAACGTGGGCTTCCCTGATCTCAGTTGGGCTGCTCTTTTTGCCAACGCTTTCACTGGTTTGCTCTCTGTCGTGAGAACTTCCGCTCATGCTCTGTGGCAGGTAACGGAAGTCTTTGAGCTGCACGAGCTTTGACTCTTTCAACCGAGCTACTCGAGGTGGCCATCATGTGGTACTGGAGGAGCAGTCATGCGTCATTGAATAATTTATTACCGAAGCCTGTTTTATCGGAGGCTTGAGTGGTGGGTATCCTACGCCCGGATTGATTCTTGCGCCTATTTAAAGCCTTGAAATTATACACGAATTTTAACCCCAATAAAAAATTTACGAGGACAAATGGGTTCCTTTAAACACATTAACTAACTTATTGTTTTAACCACTGGCCACCTTAAGCAACGAAAGATTAATAATGTCACATTGACCTACTAAATTTGAAGTTTCTGCCTTTGTGTTCAGAGGCGTCAGAATAAATTTAACGTTTGAACCTATTCGTGTCCTCGAACTTTTATTAACCTTTTGAGAAATGAAATAAAGCGATTAAGCAAAATTTGCTGTAGAGATTCCTCACAGGCTTTCGTTTTCCACAACTCTGGTGTTTCTTCAGGTTGAACCATCTCTTACGGCTCCAGTCAATCATTTTCTTCAGAATAGGTGGCAAAAAAAATTAAATCACCTGATACCAATGGCTTCACTAGCCATACGTTATCTTAAAAGCAGGCAAAGTTTTGTTCTTGTACTGAAAGTAAAAAAAAACATTTAACGATTTTACACCAATTTAAGCATAACGTCTGAGAGCCTGTGTGGTATTAATTTCTCGTCCTAGAGCAAAGTATCCTGACAGGCTGTAATATCATGAGTTCTTTAAAACTGGCAATAAACTTAAATTTAGTAAGAAAATTAAACGCGACTGTAATAAATTCTAAATAAATGCGTAACAGCTGCGTACAATGAAGTGATACCTCGCGTCAAGTTGTACATTTTGCACATCGCATGACGTGGTATATCACTTGTCGATTCCCCAGTTGCGTTCAAAGTCCCACAAACGACGCACAAAATTTTTTGCATATTATGAGTGAACTTTCACGTTCATAAAATATCTTGAAGGCAAGGTCTTTCCCTGCCTCTGAGCTACCCATTCCAAAAAGTAGTGGGTGTATAGAGGATATCCTAGGGCTGCAGAAGTGCACTCAGTAAGAGCTTCAATGAAGCCTCCAAAATACGTTGAAACGACATTCAGATAGTGTTAAGGCCATCGAACGGATTTTTACTCCAAATTTTCAAAAAATAAATAAAAATACTTCTGGAGCGAAATAGGCTCTGAGGTTTTATAAGCATGTTTATAACAATCTAATAAACATTCATAGCCCATAAAATTTTTAAAAATACCCATCCCCCCCCCCCTCACAGAGAAATTTCTAAAAAATCCTATTTCTCGGCCAATTTTGTACCTAGAGATGATTAGTTTTTTATATTCGATTCAAAATGAACTGGTCGACAAAGTTGAGATCCAGTTTTTTGATATCGCTTCAAAAAAAAATGTAAAAAATGTTTGAATTAAAAATTGTTTTTTCATTCATTTTTTTTTCTTCAAATGGTTACAAAAAATTTCTAATCAACTTACCGAAAAGCTACATCTCACCCTAACAGTACTCACCTTTATCTTTACGATGCTGAAAAGATCTCCTTCATAAGTGAAAAACTGTAGGAGAAATAAACCCGCACGACAGAAAATAAACATTTTTTAGGAAAAAGCGCTAAACTTTTTCAAGTATATCTCCAACAGTTTTTCACTTATGGAGGAGATCTTTTTTGCATATTAAAGATCAAGGTGAGTCCTATAAACCTGCATAGTTGTTTTTTGATAAGTAGTATAGGTTTTTTTTTCATTGCCATTCAAAGTAATAACTAAAATGTAATATATTTGGTGATAAAAACTTCAAAAACTTCCCAATTTTTTTTGAAGCAACATCAAAAATCTGGATCTCAACTTTGTCGACCAGTTCATTGTGAATCGAACAAAAAAAACTAATCATCTCTATGTACAATATTGGCTGAGAAATGTGATTTTTTAAAAATTTCTCTCTGAGGGGGAGGGGGAGGGGGGGGGGGGGGAAAGGGGGTATGGATAAATTTCAAAAATTTTATGGGCCATGAATGTTTATTAGATTGTTATAAACATGCTGTTAAAACCTCAGAGCCTATTTCGCTCCAGAAGTATTTTTATTTATTTTTTGAAAATTTCGAGGAAAAAACCGTTCGATGGCCTTATAGGCAGACAAAGTGTGCAAAAATACGATAGGAACAGATTTATGTCATGTTTTGAAACCCAGTCTATCTTGAGTTACCCAAGCTCGGATTTTTAACCTTTCATAATCCAAATAGACAGTTTGTGCAAAATGTCAATCTTAGAGTATCAGGAAAATGTTTATCTCATGAGAACAAAACTTCTTTCTGACTGCCACTGAAGTCATTTTAAATGTCAGTATAATATTTTACTCAATCAACAGCGCTAGAACTTTCAAGAAATAAAATTTTTGTTGCAGTTCAATTACATAGAGGAATAAAGTTTTATTACATAGAGAAATAAAGTTTTTGTTGGAGTTCAATTACATAGAGGCTAGCTATAGTGCTAACGAAATACGAGGAGTGATTAATTCTCCTTCACAGCGAAACTCTCGAATCGCTGAGACCACAGAGGTCAACCCAATCATAAACCTTAGGTACATCGACAGTTTCAGTTTAGTTAGGTTGAGAGAGAGATGTTAATAACCCTCGTCGTGCCTTTGCTTTCTTAGTGTTAAGCCGCTGTCATAGATCAATCCATAGATCAACACGCTGCTGAAGGTCAAACTATAGCGCAACGTAACTCAATAGAACAGATGGCTTGACAGAATTATAAAATGAACTGTCATACGCTTTCCAATTTAGTTATAATTCGTGAAAATTTGGAAAGAAAATGTTAATTAAAAAAATGGCCTTGGTGTGTAATCCTCTTAGATATTTAAAAGTCTAGTCACTTTCTTCAGCATGAATTTGCTCTGGAGTTGTTAAGACTTTACCAGTCTAATTGTAGACTAGAATACAGCCAATTTAAGTTCGTTCGGAAATTTTATCCAGCCATTTATTATGAATATCTATTTGTCAGAATCTGACTAAGATAATATTAGTAGTAATGGCAGTAGCAAAGTAGCCAATTTATGATAGCCTGTGCCACAGAACATAACAATCCCACACTAGGCTTCACCATAGTGTTAATATAGCACTAACACAGCATAGATTACACCCCACATAGACATAGCAATATAATCCACATGAATAGACACAATAGCACATCAATAGCAGTATATATAGCAAATAGTCACTCACTTCTTGGATATCTCTAAGCTCAATATACTCAATTAACAGACATGTGGTCAGTGAGGGTAAAGCGGAGATAGATTGGAATGTATAGAAAAAGTGGAGCAGAGTTAGTAGTAGGTAGTTAGAAATAATAAGAGTAAGTACTAACCACGATTTGACAATATGTACACACTGTAGCCAACATTTGTTGTTTAGTTGACTGAGACCAATAGAAGACTGGCTGTGATTGTTGCCGTCACGAGCGTTGCCAGCTTTTGGTCTGTCCAACTAGAACTTGCATTTTTCGCTATATTACACTATTAATTAAAGGCATAGGAAGAAATTTCATGATGAGAACTGAAGTTTTTAGTGCACGCTCGAAGAAAATTAAAAATGTCCTTTGCGACTGAAATATTTCATCACCAAATGACACAGAAGACATTCTGAGATTACAGGGACATTTCAATCATGCACGCGTTTCATTCTTGAATTACAGAGAAAAAACTTGATGATGAAGTTCATCATGACTCTCGTTACTTTTAAAAATTAGCAAAATGTAATTGATTTTTTTTCAAAAGCTTGCTCAGAACATTCATACTGTTTTCTTAGATGAGTTATTGGAATGGAATAAGTGCAATCAAAATCACATCAAGGAAACTGTCGCTATGCTATGCACAAAGGACGAACGAAGACGGATTTTAAAAACAAACACAATGCATCCACAAACCGATAGCACATTTGGACGTAGTTCAAAGTTTTCCCAGAAACACGAGTAGGACACTTATAGTGCATTCGAAGGTAAGCAAGAGTGAAATTAACATCCGAAGTTCAACAGTACTGTTATAGCAGATATGACATTTTTGACGGCAGATATAAAACAGCCCGAATAGTCTGGATGGAAAAACTATTATTTTTGTTTCAATAACTATTATCATTGTGACAATGCAAAATCATGTAGCCATTCTACTACAGTCCAGACTGATATTGATGCCATAAATAATAATTCACTGCATGTCGAGCCGAACAGATTCATCAGGTGGTGAAGACACCACACTGAAGTGATATAATTTTCATTGATATTAAGGCCTTGGTTAAGTATACAAGATCAGTTTTTTCAAATCATAAAATGCTGCAACGGATTCCGATATTCCATAACTTCATTTTGTTCTGTAATAATATCCCAGTGGTTGAAGTTTGACTACAGTTTTTTACTGGTAATTACTTCTTCAAGAATTCTGTGTTTTATTGTTTTCTATTTCTAATAAATAACTGGAGAATCGCAAATTATTAATTTTACCTTCAGAGTGAATTAATTGTTGAGTTTGATAGTTATTATGAGTAACTATATATTATTCCCAATGAACTGGTGAATTGTTGAACAATTTGCAACTGTTAATTGATAGTTCACAGGAAATTAGTTTGCTTTCGCAAAAATTGGTCGGAATTAATTTTTATTTGTTAGTACGTACGTTCATTTTCTTCCATCTCGTATCGATCGTTATCATAAAGGTGCAATCTTTTCAGTAGGTCCGTTAACAATGTCGCAATTAAAAGCACAGCAGAATCACGTAAGGCGGGACTGGACTACATTTTCCCTCTCCCGGTAATGTTTAGTTCAGTATAATGTGTACACTTCAATTTCAGCAATCTGAAGCAAATTCATCTCACCCGCGGCTAATTTGTATTTGTAGAGGGCTACGTATCTGCTGCACCGAGGTGGCAGCACGTCAATTTCCTGCCAGACGATGGGCGACACCGGACCGACGATGATATCCACCAAAGTGAACTCGCTGAAATTTCCGGGTGTAGATGGCGATATATCCCCCAGTAGCACCTGCCAGAAATTGGGTTGTTGATATCATAGGTCGACATGCTGGCTGGTATATTTTAAGTTAATTCACATTCCTCGGCTACAGCCACCTAGCATTAATTAAATCCATTACTGTATATCACTTCAACCTCAATGTAACACTAGGCTGTTCTTTGTCTCATATCAGGTCGTAGAAGAATTTGAGAGTTTTTCGTCTCGGATCGATAACCATATAACTAATGCTACTGGTGAAACAAAGAATATAGTTCATGTGGAATTACGTCAAAACACTACAAGTAAATAAATCTCAGTTGACTATAAGCCTCAAAGAACAAGACTGAAAAAATTCTTAATTTTCATACTGGACTCCAGGTATTGTGTTAACATTTTTAGAGCCTAAGTAAATTCATTGAGACTAATTAGGCGACGAATTGCGGCTCTTGATATTGAACCTGTTGAGCGTGCTGATTAGAACGTCAGCAGAAGTTTAATTCAAATGCAAGTATGAAAGGTCACATGAGCTTTGATTAACAGAAGCCCAATGTAAAAAATAGTTGAAAATAACCCCATGGGGATCTTGGAAGTCGTGATTTTCTTCCCTGTCTTCTAAATGAAAGCCTGTGTTCTCTACCGTTGATTAGAGGGCTTGAAATTCAATGTTACAATGCTAACTTATTTCTATTCCGCTAGAGATAATCTCGCGCTGAATTTATTAATATTGCAATCCATTTTCGCTGTTACACTGTTGATGAACGGATTATCTTCCAATAGCCTATTGACGCTTATTTTCTGGTTTGTTCACTCCTAGCTTCCAACGACAATAATTTGAAAAATATGCACTTTCAAACGCGATAGCTTTACAAATGCGTAAAAGATTGTCTCACCCGGTCGATAACTGTGAGAATAGAGGGTGAATTCTAGTGTGATTGTACATGCAATTCGAAATGAAGTTAACTTATACAGATGTCCTAAAAACACCGATTTCAAGCAGTCTTCCTAATTTTCAACCCATCCTTTTTCTTATTGCTTTGACTTAGAGACTGTGATGCTTCACACTCACTTTAACTAGCATAAATGATTTTTTCTAGCATATTTGTCCTCAATTTCAAAATATGAGATTCTGAACTTTTTAGTCAATGAAGGGAAATAGTTCTTCCTACAATTAAAATGAAGCTCTGGCCCTCAGCTACGCTAATATTCTTGATGGCGGCCCGGTTATGGAACATACAGGTTATGCACTTTGTCAGTAATATTTTTGTATCGCACTTCTTGATGAATTTTCAGCAATAAGGCAACTACCGAGATAGGTCCACTACCGGGACCAGCGAAAAAATTGACGGCACGACCATTAAAGTGAGGTTTCATAGTTCTCGAAGATAAAAAGCTCCAGTCTTCTATTAAGGAAAGAGTGCCCCCAGAATGTCGAATTTTCTTGAGATACTGGGTTTTAGCTGCCATAGGAAGGGTAAGATGTCAGGTAAATCCTGTGAAAAAATTAGGTTCGTACGTTCATTGGTTCGCCCGCTACGGGGGTTTGAAGTATGGGGGGGGAGGGGGAAGTGATATTTTCTCATGTTACACCTCCCCCTGGGCAGTTTCTTCACAGCTTGACGTTGCCATGTCTCTTTAACACTGTATAATGATTTCAAGGGTCATAGCTGACCCGATAAAAAAAATAAGGAAGAATAGAGATTGTTTGTTTCTTTGTTTTCCAATTTTTGGAGGATCGGAATGTGGGGTTTCCAAATGCATCTCCTCCTACAGTTTTCGAGCTACAGTAATGATTTGGGTATCATTGGATGCGAAATTACGTGGGCATTCTAAAAACTTGAATGAAAATTCTAAATTCATTTCCGATCAAAAGTTGTGATGTCATAAATTTCGAAATTTCACGAAAGAAGACACGCCATGGAATTTTTTATTTTTTTTTATTTTAAACTCAAAGTTTGAAGAAGTGTATTCAAGTTTTTGAAAAATACAAGTGTTTCTGCATCCAATGACATCAAAATCATCGCTGTAGCTCAAAAAACTGTAGGAGGAGATGCAATTTGAAAACCCTCCTAAAAATCTCGTTTTCTATAAATATCTCGTTTTCTATAGGGAAAATCGCAATTTTTTATTAGCAACAAATGATTTAAAAAAAATTCCTATCAGTATACTAAATTTCATTGCTCTAGGTTCAATTTTAAAGAAAATCTTCCTAAAGGGGTTCTCTTCTTAAGGATGTCAGCGCAAAAAAAATTGATGATAAATGATCGGCAAATTGCGTTCAGATATTGTTGATCGTAAAATATTTAGGCGATAAATTTTCACAAATAGTTAGTCGTTCAGCATGTGGTTCGAGCCTCAACTTGATGTGTAAATAATTCATAGAAATAGGTTCATGATCTGAAAATACGATGAATGAGAATTTCTTCGATCTCCTATCTGAATTACAGTGTAACGTTAGCATAACTTGCCTGTGTTACATTGCAGGCTTGATCTAAAGAGTAGGCAGTCTACCACGAAGTTTGAATGGGCTCCCTTTTAGTTAGGGGGCTGTCATAGTAAACTCATGCGATGAGATAAGCTTGTGCTATTTTCACCTATGAAGTATCAAAACTCAACTTGCATTATTTTTTGCTGCATCATTGAAATAGCGTTCCAGTTCTGATGTTTTGTTAGGTCTTAACCCAGTGAAAAAGGAATAAGGAGAAGCTTGAAATAAGTTGGAATTTTTCAGCAACACTCTTTAACCCATCCTCAAACTTTTCAACGATCGCCAGTAAAGCACCCTGCCGTGCGACGCACCCCAATTGACAATCAAGGACGTATTGCCGGTGGATTAAGGACGCGAGGGTCAATTATGTACGATTTATAGGCTATTCGGCCTGCTCTGCCTTAACACTCCCTCAACGCGCTCTTAACTACGCACGGTCGAGCTCGGATGTGAAATTCATAGTTGGCCATGGATGATTTGAAGTCGCAAAATTTTCAGTTGCTTAACAGCTGTAACATTTGACAGCGGCCATCTGTGGTTTAGAGCCTTCCAAATGTGTGCTGCAGGTGGTGTGCTGCCGGTGGTTTGCTGCCAGTGGTGTGCTGCCGGTGGTGTGCTGCCGGGGGTGTACTGCATGTGGTGTGCTGCCTGTGGTGTGCTGCCGGTGGTGTGTTGCCGGTGGTGTGCTGCCGGTGGTGTGCGGCCGGTGTGCTGCCGGTGGCGTGCTGTCGGTGGTGTGCTGCCGGTGGTGTGCTGGAGGTAGTGTGCTGCCTGCGGTGTGTTGCAGGTGGTGTGCTGCAGGTGGTGTGCTGCAGGCGGTGTGCTGCCGGTGGTGTGCTGCAAGTGGTGTGCTGCCGGTGGTGTGCTGCCGGTGGTGTGCTGCCGGTGGTGTGCTGCCGATGGTGTGCTGCAGGCGGTGTGCTGCCGGTGGTGTGCTGCAGGTGGTTGTACTGCCGGTGGTGTGCTGCCTGTGGTGTGCTGCCGGTAGTGTGCTGCCGATGGTGTGTTGCCGATGATGCGCTGCAAACAAAGTACTGCAGGTGGTGTGAAAATGTCAAAATGTGTGTTTCGACATTGTTGCGTACAGTGAATTATGCTTAAAACAATAGGTCGAATATTTTATTCCATATACATTTTTCTGTCAAAATGTTCACAACATGGTAAATGAACACTTTACCTTACTCTGCTTACAATAAAAACATCGGTTCTCTTACTTGCGTCCATTTATATGCTTACGATTGATGTGGATTTGTTTTAATTTCGTTCTTCAACGAAATGTTACCTATCAGCTGAAATTGTTTGATAAATCATGGAAGAGTTAAAGCTGCTAAGGTACTTAATGTCACGATCAGTTTAATCATTCGGTCTTTTAAAATTGTCATGAAAAGATGTTTTTTTTAATCGTTGAACTTGAAGAATTAGTATATTTGACGATGTCAGCAAATTTTAAACTTAAACCGTAAAAAACGAATTTAGTCGTTGCGTGCTTGAAAATGTCACATACACCACTCCTTAGAAAAAACTGAAGATCAATTTTTATTTTACGCTAGCCTTGCTAGTTTGAATTAGAACTGAATAAAAAAAAATTATAATATAATACACCTCTACATCCTTGCACACACACGTAAAATATATGCAATATTTTTTCGTCTAGTATTATGTACTTTACAAAAAATTATTTCGAACGTTCAAAAGTTTTTGTCTGTAAGCCAATTTTTACGGTAACTTAAAATTTGATCCAGGGGCTTGTTGAAAGCCCTCGTGAGTCATGACTCGAAATCCCTCGGTCTGTCAGTTAAAGACAGTGAGTCATCGTGCAGCGTAGTGGCGGTTACTACCTCTGCAATAGCCGCGAGTGAGGTTTTGACTGTGTTTTTCGCAATTATTGCATTAGATAAATTATGACGTAGTATTGCATCAGATGCCAAAAACATGTTTATTGATGTTTTATTGATTGTTTTCCGGGATGTTGTGGCGATCAACCGGGATGTTGTGGCGAGGGTATGGTTATGCTCATCCTCAGATTTTTCTCGTCGGTTGGCGAGCTCAAGCTGAGTTTAATTTTTTTAACTTAGTTGCGAGTAGTGTTGTTCGTCCAACTGTTTTGAAACTAGAGCAGTGGTATTCATATCAAAGTATTCTGGATAGATTACTGAACAAGTTTACAGAACAGTTCATATTCATTTGATTCATTTGCAAGTTCTATTCTGAATATTCATGAACATAGGAAGTATGAAGAAGATAGAATTATTTTTGTAAACTCATTCCCAGTAGTTCTAGTAGAGAGTTTAGTAAATAAAGATATAGGTAATCAGCTCTGTTTTTACGCTACGTTAATAAAGAATTATGTTGGTAGATGTGCAATGTCTCTTTCCTCATGATTTGTTACATTTTACATTACCGATTTTTCTGACCTAAATATTTTTGGGTAATAAAAAGAATTGAATGAGCTCAATTGTTTTTTAACATCGTTTATGAGTTTACATAATTGGATTACGAAATTATTTAAATGATGCACTTGCTATCTTGTGTGGAGACACATGTTGCCATGAAAGGATGTCCTTTAAATGGTCCTTTCACTATCCCCTCTCCTGAAAATACCGTTGTTGTATTAAGAGAGGCTTAAATTGCATTCTGTAAATGATAACATGGTAATTTTACTTTATGATTCTTCAAATATATATAAATTTATTATTATAACTCATGTGTTACAGAGTGGCCACAAAGACCGGTTTCTTTTTCCAAATGTGCATTGATGTCACAATAAGTTACTTATTTTCGCCATATTAATTAGTGTAATTGTATGCTGACCTTGAACAAAAAATAAGACCAATATGCTTTTTACAGAGCTTTGTATCAGCGCCAACATGAATAGAGAAAAATGCTGGTGATAACCAAAACTCTGAGTTTATAATGAAAAATCGATTGCTGTAAATATGTACCATAGCCAATAAATACCTCTGTGTTGTATGACTCTTGCACTTTTGGGACGTAACACTCCTACAGGGTCCGAGAGAGATGTGCAGTAGGGTCATTTTTTATTGTTATTAGTTATTGATTTATGTTTCATAAGGGACATTTTTAATTTATTGTTTTGCTGTCCATGTCAGCTTGTCTTTCTATCTTCAACTATTCTTTTGTTTAATTTGTTTTTTCAAGATTTGTAATTCTGTGCATTGAGTCCTGTGCAACAGTGCACCCTATCTATCATTTGAGGGTATGGTTTATTGTAACTACTTTTTTTGGAAGATAATTGCGCTAGCTAATTATGCTTTGATCTTTTTTCTAAAACAGCATTAGTAATGCAAGGAAATTCTTTAGTGCTATTCTCTGCCATTATTTTTCATTTAGTTTTCTAATGAAATATTTTGAATATTATTTTTCAGTGTTTGAATTTGTTATAAAAGGTGCTGTTCAGCATCCAGCCAATAAAAAAGCACATTCAGTCGATTTTAAGTGCTTACCAATGCAGGTTATGAATGATGCATTTCTTTTGCCTAAAAAAAAATTTTCGGTGCTGGTTCATTGGTGACCCAGCTGAGGAAGAGGTATTGAAAACTTACATTGTAACTTTAATTTAATTTGTTATTTTCTTTAATGATATTCGAAATGTTCCTGCTGGCAAATCATTTTTATAAAGTCTAAAAATTTGAGAGATATCTCAAGAATAATATATATATGTTTTAAATAAGCGTTGAAAGGGAACTCTGTATACATGAGTTGATATATCTGTATATTTAGAAAAAAATATATTTTCTATTGTTTCATTTCTTGATGTATAGATATATCAATAATAATATATGTATATGAACGCAAAATAAAACAATTTTCTCAAGTGACGTAAACCCCAAAACTCCTTTGTGTTCGAGAAATGATGGTCTAAAATAATTTTAGATTCCCATAGGAATAGGCTTACCATGCAGCCAATGTGTAAAATCTAACTTCTTTGGCAGGCTGTTGGCACGCGCTTCAGGCTATTCCTACGGGAATCTATAATTATTTCAGATCATTGTTTCTCGAAAACAGAGTTTTGAGGTTTTTGTCACTCGTAAAATCGTTTTATTTAACGTTTTTCTGTATATGGTTAAAATATGTGTATCGCATTACACAACACCCTGTATATACCGAGTGTCCCACAAAAACGTTTCCAAATATTTCATTGATTATATCTCCGCTTATAATTAAAATATTTGAAATTTCTTCTTTTTCAAAATGCAAAAATTTTCTTTTCTTTTCGAATAATTCAAGTTTTTTCATATCGCTTAACTTTACATTGATTGATTTAATGAAACAGGTGGACAATTATTTGTTCAGAGGCAACTAATTGTTTAAAGAAAACAATTATGGTGTTCTTCATTTCTCAATACCTACTGTTAAAAATAATTTCACAACAATGTATCCTACATATCACGAAGTATTTAAATGCTCGTAGAGATTATTTACTTTCTTATTTCATTATTTCAAGACACCTAAAACGCAACTCACTAACGATCAAAAAATTTCCATCGTATTAGAATATGAAGCAACGAAAAACTGTGACGAAGTTAGAGGAGCATTTAATTTTCTTTCTAATTTTTTAACCCAAACGATTCACAGTTTTCTTATCGGACGAGTTCCTTTCGGGAATTTTTCATTAATTTCACTTCGAAATTTTTCACAGTCTTTCGTTGCTTCATATTCCAATTCGGTGAAAATTCTTTTATCGTTAGTGAGCTGCATTTTAGGTGTCTTCAACTGATGAAATAAGGGAGTAAATAACCTCTCAAAGAGTTTGAATATTTGGTGGTATGTAGAATATATCATTGTGAAATTATTTTCAACGGTATGTATTTAGAAATGAAGAACAATAGCGTTGTTTTTAAAATTTTTCCTATGAACAATTAGTTTTTCAACCTCTTTCAGTAAATCGATCAGTGTAAAGTGGTTACTAAACGATTTTCAAAAAAATTGATTTTTCAAAACGGAAACAAAATATACTACATTGTGAAAAAAATACATTTTAAGTATGATAATTTAAAGCGGAGATATAACCACTTAAAAACTCCGAGACATTTTTGGGGGACACGCGATGTAATGTAGACGCTCCTCAGAGGGATACAACGATTGTATCTATGGGAGCTAGCGCTCCAAGGGGGGAAATTGTGAGGGCCCGAGCAATGAGTTAGGTAGACCTTCTTTTTGTTGAAATAAAATGTTTATGTTATGTTAAGGACCACACATTTTGGGTTCAATGCTGCCTGTTTTTTAGCACCTACTACTTTATTCTTCAACTTTGATCTGGTTTCATGAACTTTTTTCTCAACTTACTGTTTTTATACCCTTTCTGCTCAGATTCCGCGTTCCCTAAAAACATTGACTACGTTTGTGCGATTGCTACGGTTAGTTCGGTTACGTTGTGATTAGCAGAATTTAGAAACTCACTGTACTGCTCAAGTCCATTCGTGTCCTTTATAAAAAGTGTGAAAAATATAAGTGTACTATAATTTTTACCGGGTAGGTTAAAATCAATTCTAAAAAAGGTATTGAAATTATGGAAATGCTATTTATTTATGCCGGTATGCATTGTACCTACCTGGAACACATATGATATGTCCCAAAATGTAGTGCACGTGTTGCCTCCTTACTAAATGGTGCCTTCCTTTTCCTCTCTTTGGGTCGCATTTGTTGCAGATAGGGAGGCTTGAACTAACCAATAATCTAATCTATAATGTCAACAAGCGTTAAAAGGGAACTTTGAGATACGTAAATTACATTCCCATCCTTATGTGTATGCAGTTGATATTTGTTTGTTACATGCAGCATTTTAAACGGATTTTGATTTCATGTTTAATTCCTATATTATTTTGGTGTTCCATTGGTGAGAAGGCTGTGATTAATAGAAGTAAGATATTCATGTAAATTTTTATGTAGAGAATTTTTCATTTATGTAATAAAAGTTGAAGAAAGAGCGGGATTCCATGTCCTTCCTAATGTATTGTCTTATGTACCTGAGCTCCCAGTTGCATGTGCATCGATCTCATTGGATGTACAATATTGTACTGAGCTTATTGGGTCAATACATTCACAATGCAAAGTGTGAATGTACACCCCGTGAGGCAAGGCACGTGCAACCGGGAGCGATTTTTTAACCTTCATTCCATGGACGGCCAGCCGCGATTCGAATCTGGTTTTGAGGCGGTACACGGCCTGAAGGTGAGGCGGGTCACGGGTGATTCTCGGGTGGTTTTGTATCCGATAACGGGATCATTTAACCTCTAAACCACGCGTATTCCAACCAAAAAACAACCCTTCTACCAACCCTAATCCACCGGCGATACGGCCTTAATTTTCAATTGGGATGTACCGCTTTGAGATTTGAACTTCTGCGTTCTACCACGAAGAGTAATGCTTAATTTGCTTCTGAACAGCCTCTCCTTGAAGATTTTCATGAAGTTAAAAAAAATCGTTTTACAAATGGTGCACGAAGCAATTAAATATAATACATCTATCAATGCCTATAGTCAATCTGAGCGACTTCTCTTATAGGAAATGATAGGTCAAACAGGGTATTCAAATTTCCCTTATTGTACTGAATTCTTTATAACTCAATGAAAAGGTTGCGTTATACTTCTAAAGTTTGTTAGTTTTATGCGCAGATGAAGCGAACAAACGTTTAATTTGATATGGCCGCCTTCAGCAATTAAGATGACTTCTAAACGCTTCTAACCACTGAATATGATGCAGATAACCTATGCCGCTTTTAACGTCTCCACGAACATTTTGATACATTTCTTGAGGATTGTGATAACGTTCTGGGGTTGCGTACAGGCTCAGGCCTCACTTTGCGATTGAAAATAGTAATTCAACGTGTTCAGGTTAGGCGAATTTATCAAAAGTTCTTCTTCCAGAAACGCTCACAAGTCATTGGTTTTGTTGGCTGCGTTGGTTGGAGCCGAGTCCCCGTTGGAACACGAATTTCTTATTTACAGCCTTTGCATTTATCCTCGCGAAACGTTACAGGGAGATTTAGCTTCTACATTTTTTTGTTGTTCTATGAAGTGGGTAAAGACGTGACCCCACTTTTCAGAGACTACTCACAGGGTGATGACCATAGGTGGTTTCTCTATGGTAATCGTGGTTGGAATTTCAGTGCTCAAAACTGTAATCCAGCAATCGTTGCCGTAGTTGCAAGTCCTTTCAACTGTAAAAATTTTCTAATAAAAAAACCTGATGGTCGATCCGTTGGTCTTTACCCAGTTCAAAATTCTCTCGCACGCCATGGAACAAACTTCTTGGTTCTTGATAGAAGGAAAATGCTTCCCACCTTCACATCAATAATTAGGCCAAGGTTTTTTATCGCTATGTGAATTTTCGTGATACTAACGATCTTCTTCTCTGCTAATGTCGATCATGACGTGGTTGAATTAGGGTTGATGATTCTTTTGAGGCCAGCTAAAAAGCGAAATTTTCAAATTCCATTTTTTTCTTCAGATGTGGGGAGCTCTTAGACTCATCGAAACGCATACAAGCATCGTAAACTATCTGTTTTGGACACTGAAACGATTTTCCAATAAAAACTGGACTTCAGCCCACGCGACGCTATTCACTGATAGCTAAACATTTCGACTGCTCCATGCCGTAATGCTTACGCAACTAAGTCGAAATGTTGGTTGCTGGATGCATACATTACGAAGCATATTTGACGCACTGCAGTATTCCAGATTTTTAAGAAAGATCAAATTCTTCAACGTTTTTTCCATTTGCACAAATTCACATGGAAGGCTTAGCATGCGCATATTAAAGGACGTAACAGCCGTGATTGAGATACAGAGCTGCAAGATCTCGGAAATCGTCCAGACAGATCTAAGTGACTGTGTAGTAATCTGAAAGTTTTTAGTAGGTTTGCTGAACTGAGCTAAACTCTTGCTGTAGTGACGTTTTTTGACTATCATGTGTTACGTAAAATAACGCTGAAAAAATTAATATGAAGCCTAACATCATGTAAATCGTGTGATTCAGTGGTAAACTAACTATCCTCGTTTTATGATTTAGACGGAATAAGTACAAAATATCTTTCTTTTAACAAGTTCTAACCTAAGTACGCGGGCTAATACTTCGCCTAAATAAATTCAGCTATTTTTCTATTTCCAATTGGGTTTCAAACACTTTAATTTGAATACCTTAAAAAATTTTCCAGAGTCGGTTCAGGCCTATTTTATGAGAAAGGTACAAATGCTTTTATGAGAAAGATATAAATGCATTTATGAGTAAGGTACTTGCATTAATTTATGTAATTAGTGCAAGTTAGATTAGATTATTAGGTAGTTTAAACCCGCCTATCTACCACAAAGGCGATCCAAAAAGTGGAAAGAGGAAGGCACCATATAGTACGGAGTTAAGGGAACGCAGCTATAGAGAAAGAGCATAGAAATAGTAAGTTGAGAAAGAAGATTATGAAACAATATCAAATTTGAAGAAGAAAGTAGTAGGCGCTGAAAAACAGGACAGCAGTGAACCGAAAAAGGTTTTCCTTAACATAACAAAAATATTTCATATTAACAAAAAGAAGGCCTACCTAACTCTCAGCTCGGGCCCTCACATTTTCCCCCTTGGAATGCTAATTCCCACGGATACAATAAGTGTCTCCTCCTGAGGAGAAATTAGTGCAATTTTCGTCCTTACAGTTCAATTACTCTATAATGTCATGTACATCATTAAGGAGTCGAAAGTGGAGTAAATTAATTTTACATAAATCGAGCAATATTACCTAAAACGTTTACGTGCAGTTCTTTGAAAGGATTTCTAAATCATATCTGATTTTAAAAACTGTAACAGGTATTAAAAAACAAAAGCATCCTTCAATAGCTTGACTTGCTTCCACTCCGAGGAAAGGTATAATCAAATCGTTAATATATACCCAGCAATTCCAATTCACAATATTCACTAATTTAATTAAATCAATGAGCGCCCAATCCACTTCGGAATGTTCTTATTTTCTTATCTAAAACACTTTCAAATATTTAATTTCGCCTTCTACAAGATTGTTTATTTCCGGTCGAATAATTGCCGTTGTTGGCAAAACTAAAGTTTGAAAATTTAATTGCGAGTATTATTTACGAATTAAACTTATCGACCAGCCAGCATTTCTCTGGGTAATAATAAATTTGCGCAATAAAATTTTAAACCAAACTAAATTTCTCAAATGGTTCCTACTATTTCCCATACCAGGGCATCACATATCACGAAATCACATATCTGTGAATAACATAGTTAAGCATCACATAACATTACATCATATACGAGGTTATCACATATCATGACATCGCTCACTAGAACATCATATACCAGGGCATTATATGCCGGAAACCGCATACCAGGATATCATAGCGGGGCGTCACATACGGGAGCATCCCACCCAGAGCACCGCATACCAGGAAACCACATCACAGGATGCCACATCCCAGGACATCACACACCGGAATATCACCTACAGAACACCGCGTACAAGGACATTACATAGTAGAACAACCCACACAGCAAACTTCATGACATGACATAACATAGTAAGAAATCAAATGTCAGGACATCACTTACCAGAGCATCATACTAAGATTCATCATATAGAACATCTCATACAAGGAAATACCATTTTATGACATTCTCACCAGGATATCCCATACTAAGATATTATATCCATAACGGTATATATCACATTCTAGTAACGGTATAATGTGTGATGATTTATCACATTCCTAGACATCACACATTATACCGTTACTAGAACATCACATTTCGGGACATTGATCATCTGTAAATCGCTCAAGAGGACACCACTTACCAGTAGAAGATAACCGGGACATCACATTCCAAGACATCACACACCAGGACATCACAGACCAGGGCATCACATACCAAGGCATCAAATACCAGGGTATCACATTCTAGAACATCACTTTCCCGGACCTTATGAATACCTCTTATAAAATTTTGTTTGCATTCCTCAGTTTGTTCCTTCTCATTCTCTTTCATTCATTGCGTATTCGATCTGAATAAAATAATTCGAAGAAATTATAAGTAGAAATTAATTAAGAAGTCAGCCAAAATCACGATAATTTTTTTCCTTTGAATTGAAACTGATAACCGTATTCTTCTTAATTATGAAATCAACCAAAAAAACTTATTCATGAAGGGAAAATTTGTTAAGCCAAGGACTTCATATAGGAGTACTTCAGAGTAGAAGAACTTACAACTAGGAGCTTACACTAAGTACATATTCTTGAATTCAAAATTTTTCTGTTCAACCGTAGATTCGATGTAGCAAAACCGGTCATCAGTTAAAATGAATTTAAATTTAAACACAGCATTCCATACGTTCTCAGTTCATTCGACCAGTTCATGAAATTACCAACCTGAGTGTCCTTGAACTCATGATCTGGGTGGTCATGATTGCGGGGGAAAACCCTGATTTTCGAGACGTTGAAGCCGCCTTGCAAGTCCACCATGAACCACGCCATTTCCGTCCCAGCGTTATTCGAGTGGTAGAAAGTGTCGATGTCGTGGTCCATTGAAAGTTCAGGTGCGCTGCAACACAACACGGAATGCATTTTGAGTGTTTTGCCTTCAGCTCATGAGTTTACACTGAATATGAAACTCAGCCTGATAGTGCACAAAACTGAAATTATGCGCACTAACTTAGAATTACATCATTACCGCGGAATGGAATTTGTGTGCCCAAGAAATTAGACTCAAACATTCACAAACTTTAAAGTCTCTGCTTCTCCACAACTAATTACGTGCCTATAGGTTGCTGGCATCATAGTCTCGTAAGAAGGAAAAGTCCTAACCTTTGATTATACCCGCTGGTGAGTTGATTAGACCCCGCTCTTAGATACTATTTTATCAACGAGAATTAGTGTTTCGAGGAAGAAAGTGCTAGACCCACGACCCGAAGATCAGATTAAAGCAGCCCTTCTTTCTGTTACAGTTGAAAGGGATTTGTCCTTAAAAGACCAGCATTTTATCAGCAGCTATTGCTAACTTCTTTAATTCATATATTTTGCAATCCTTCAGCTTATGTGAAAAGTGAGGGGTCTCTGTGTATTAATTTTCCGTTTCCTTAATTTCCTACTAAATGGTGCCCTTCTCCTCTTTCCCTAACTACCAATTGTTTTTAAGAAGGCTTAAATAATTTTTTAACTATGAAGTTAAAGGCAAAGAAGAACTTTAAAATCATCTCAATGAAACGTTTCATGCCTCAGCTCATCATCAGTCCCACTCTGTAAAAGAAATACACTCATCGAATAGAAAATACGAAAAGTTAACCAAATTGTTTTTCAAGTTTTCAAAATTGGTGCCTAAATAAAACAATGAAAAGACGTAAAAAGTGCAGCAAGTACTGCAGCAATATTCGCATTCGATTCAATTTTTACTAGACTCTGGAAGAAATGTATTTTTTTATTTCTCCTTCTTACCTCCTCTTCTCTGTTTCTTTGTTTTCCTTTCTTTTTTCCTCTCGTTCTTTCCCTCTCACTCATTCCCCCCTTCCTCTCCCTTTGATAAGATTTTATTTTAGCCAGTTAATTGTCTTTATGACCGTTCCGCATTATAATTGTACTCCCATAAACTTTTCACCCGTTTTAACTTGCGTGTACGATGCTGGATAGTGAAATTCTGATATTTAGATTCATCCGTTTTTTTACGTCATGTAATTGTTTTATTTAGGCATCAATTTTGAGTGCTTGAAGAAAAATTTTGTTAATTTTTCGTATTTTTATTCAATGCGGCATTTTGTTTTTACAGAGTATGAATAATGATGAGCTGAAGCTTGAAACGGTTCATTAAAACGATTGTAAAATTTTTCTTTGCTTTTACTTTCATAATTAAACTGCTCTACAGAAAAAATATTTCTAATAATTATTAAATATTAACAGATCGTCAATAATGAGAACAATCGTCCACCATTGTTTTTTCATGGTTCGATGTACTTCTACTGTTTACTCACTAAAACTGGTACTGTCTTGTTGCAAAAATGGGCTTCCCGTTAGCAATTTCTGCCATGGTTATGTTGGCATACTCCCTGTAGATGACGACACCTTCTTCTGATGAGAGCACAGACGATTCTAGAATTTCACAAGTATCTGTGGGAGAGAAACGTATTATTTGACTTCCTCTTCACGAATAATGAAAATGACAAATTTTAACATTAAGCGTGATAGTCTAGAGCACGACATAAATTGCGTAAGCCTATTATTCTGTTGGTTAGTTTTTTCTCAGCAGCACAAAAATTTTAAGAGTTTAGGGAAATAAAAAGGTTAAATGGAACTTTGGCAATTAACAACTTGAAGGATTCATCAGCAACTCATCAGGGTCTCGTTTATGCACCAATGATGGCCCGTATTTATCAGTACCAACTATTTTCCATATTGGAATTTTTATTGAAGATTTACATATAATATTATTTTGAGATAAAAACAAAACGATGCTTATTAAAATGCATAGATTGTCGAAAAAATTAAGTACATACAGAATGACAACAAAATAGCATTTCGCAAGCATTAATGATCTTAAGATAAAATTTTCCTTGAATTTCGCTCAACCATTCACATACAATGCATAAGTTAACTTCTCGACAGTTCAGTTTTACTGTAAATACTAAACCTCCGAAGTAGGATGAAAATTTACGCAATGATATATAACTTGCTGGCCTCTCGCTCAGCGAAATGTGACAATTAGCGTCATAATTTGAATTGTTACAGTCCTTCATCGGAAACTTCGATGGTTTCTTGAATAAAAAGTTGCTTCTCAGAAAGAGAAAAAATTAATACGAAAAGTTTGAGACGTCGTAAAGCGTTAGGAGAGAACATCGTCAATTTCAGAGGGGAAATGCAAGGATCTAGTTTTAAGAACCTGATTTGTTTCTATCTATTTTAATTGCGAAATTTCATTGGCAGGGGAACATTACACAAATAATGAGTACTCAAATTTTCAAGACAGATGAATGCTGTTGGAACGATTTATCCAAAGTTATGAAAACAATTGAGAAAATAGATTGTGTACAATCACACATTATGTTTCAAAGAAAAAATGACGGCTCATGAAACCAAAATAAGAATAGTTTTGTAATGGTCCACAATCGTATTGATAATGACATTCATTATACGTTGAGTAAAAACGTGGAAGATGAAGAATTGGAGTCATCAAGCTGGTTTGAATACATTCTGCGTTCTCAGATTCACCCAAACTGTGGTAATAGCATTGCTGTTACTGCACTCTTGCCTTCTTCTAAACTTGGCATAGGTAGATTTTTTACACATTGTATAACATTTAACCATAACAATGAAGTCAGGAAAGCTTACATAAAAATAACGTATATGGATATGAAGCGAAATTCAACTTATTTTCTAATAAGGGTATAAATTGTTCTTAGGTTTTCATACGCAAAATTTATTACAGCTGCAGACTCGATATGAGTAGTCATTGATTAGCCAACAACAGATAGGTACCAGTCTAGTGACAACAGATAGGTACCAAAGTCTTTAGTGCTGTTCTACACGGGTCTAAAATCGTTTTTGAAGTAATATACCTATTAGAGTGTCATATTTGACCATTACCAGTTTGAGAAGTTTTAAGAGAATCTGAGAAGTTTTGAAAGAGTCATGAATTTTAGAAGATATTTGCCTTAAATTCCGACTAAATTCAGGTCACAATATTGATGATACGTACGTACACTTATATCTATATGAGACAATGTTTCAAACCCAAAAATTAATTTATTTTTTACAGCTGAATCGATGTTCAACTATGATCCACAAGTTGAGTGGCATTTTTCATCATACATAGTGAGATGAAATGAGTATTTCAACAAATGAAATTCTAATTTATAGGCATTTAGATTAGATTGTGACCAATGAAACAATTATAGTTCAACAAATACAGGTAGTGAAAAACAGAAACAGTAACACATACAAACACTTAGAAAAGGAGTTTTACAAAATTCGATATTTCATAAACTAAAACATAATATATATCGATCATAATCGATTTACACAGCATTTTATCGAAAATATGATGAAAATTTTTTGGGACAAGCTTATTATACGAGTAAAATTCCTTAAACCTCTAAAAAATCATTCCAATGAACCTCTCTGGCAACAACTAAAATATATACTGAGTAGTTGTTAGGTTATTAGCGTGTTTGCTTGTCATTGTTGAGCGAGACCTCGATGTGATAAGATTGAAATATGTATAAGCAAAAGGAGAAGACAAAATGTACTATATTGCAAATAATTTGTGAATAAAAAACACAAAAGCTATTAGAATTTCAAGAACCATTAGTGTTCCTGTTAGTACAGTAGGTTCTAATGTGGAAAAGTTAAAAGCGTTAGGTACAAAACAAACATGCCGAGATCGGGAGCTTCTCGTAAAATTTCTAAAAGAATTTCGGGAAAGATGTTGAGCACAGTTAACACTTATCATTTTGTCACTCTAGAAATGCCACAGACATCAGCATGGACAACACTTACATTTGCAAGAAAAAAGTAAGTACCGAACCCCATGACAAGATCTATATTCACGGAGGCCTCATAAGGGTCCCGGGTTGAAAATGAGGAACCTAAAACAGAGATTGATTTTTGCGAAATAACCCACAAATAACGTATGCGGCATCTTCGAATAAATGTTATGGTCGGACATGTGCAAAACCAAAGTTTTTGGCCTTCACGATTGGCGAAAAGATGGACTGATATGACAAGAACAATACCATCCCTACAGTGAAACATGGTGGAGGAAACCTTATGATCTGAGGTGTTTTCTTCTAATGGTGTAGGAATCCTAAAATTAATTGATAGTACCTAATACAAACAGATTTTGGAAGGTAATTGACCACAACACACAGAAAAGATGGTATTTCTGAATGAATTCAACATGATAGTGATGGAAAACACACAAATAAAAACAAAACAAGGTTGTATATAAGGAAAGTAACGTTTTAAAATTGTGCAGTAAATCTCCAGACTTACAAAATATTGTTTACGAGCAGTAATAGCGGCTAGATCAGGTTCGACTAAATGTTGAGCGATGTTCTGACAACAACAGTACAAATACCTTTATCACCGCCTATTTGTTAAAACAGTGCCTAATGGGATGCAATCAACGTATACCACGATTTTGTTAATAAATATGCTTGAAGGCACTACTGCTCTCAAATCGTTAGTTTCAGATGTTTGTATTATATCCAATTGCTCTAAAATAAAAATATGTTCAATAATTATTCCACCTATGTGTATGCATGTGTCTACAAATATTTTTTATATTCAAATATGTATATTCACATTAGGGTGGTCCTTATTCTGGAGTTTTTGATTTTCGCAAGTCTGCCCCTGATAACCTGTTCCTTTCGGACGAAAAACACTTTGTTTAAAATGAAGTTCATATAAATTGACATTTAGCTGTGGCTCAATGGATCCGAAGTTCGTCTCAGATGAGGTATGCGATACACACGCGCAAAAATTGCAAGGGCTGTAATTTAAATGATAGAAACAAAAACTATTACCAAAACAACATTTTTCCTACACATTTTACAAGAGTTTAGGCTACATCGAGCGGGCCACAGGTCCACGTATGCTGAGTAATACAGCCTGAGGGTTTAAGTTTAGTTGTGCCTGTGAGCGAGAGAAGGAGTTTGCTGTGTATTACTACAGGAAATGGCGTGACTGGAAATAACGAATTGCTTTTTGTTCTCTTTCTTGATAAAGAAATTTATTCACAAATTTATTGCTAGCCTGTGTCTTTAAATAGTCCAATTTTATTTCTCCCACAGATAAATACTCATTAGATATCACAGTTAGAAACTGTTAGACATGATTGATGGCTTACGAAACACGTATAAACGTATATCTCGCTGGGAATTATGAGGAAGCTATTTGAAATTTCAAACTCTCCCTCCAACAATTAGGTTCTGTCTTTCTTTCTTTATAATGATAACAGGTTATTTGAAACTATCCACGCCTCTGCTACCAAGACTGCAGAAAAAGTAGCAGAGTTTAGGGATTGGGCCAGAATTCTCACTAGCCACAAACAAGATTGTATAAAAAAAGTAACTGGACTGTTTGAGAAATTAAAAAGTATCATGAAGAATGCAGGAAGGCAAACTACAACTCAAAAAGGTAAAGAAGTAGCTTTAAAGGGCACGTTTGAGGACTTATTTGATATTGCCCACTCCAATGCGCTGGAGATTATTTCAATCGAGGAAGACCGGCAACTTCTGATTACCCAGCGCGAACCTGAACGTCGTGGAGCGATGATATCAGTAGATATCAGCTTGAAAAAGAAAGAAGACAGAAAAAATATGAGAGAGAAGAGCAAACTATGAAGCAGCAGAAGATAGCTATACTATAGAAGTTGCCTACGTTTTGAAGTCTCTAGCAGTTGTAGGCCGTGGAAAGCTGCACAGTGACAGTAATAGTGAAAACGAATAAGATCCAGTTGCAGCCCCAAGTACCAAATGCACGACACCAGGTCCTTCTAAACAAGGGTGCCAACAAGAGTTGTCACCAGAACTTGCTGAAACTTTGAACCGAAATAAGAAGACAGACAGATCTGCTGTCATGGTAATTGGTGAAAATATGCGCGTTTTGGGACAATAAATCAAGCCACTAGCCCTGAACCGATCAGGCATCAGAAGGCAACGACAGCAGCATCAGAAATCAATCTCGGAAAAAAATGAAGGAAAATTTTGACCCTAGTGCCCTCTTGTCGTGCACTGGGTTGGGAAGCTTTTTCCATGTCTCACTGGGATAGGTACTGTGGACAGATTGCCTGTGTTACTCAAAGGAAAAGATGAATAACAGCTTCTTGCAGTGAAAAGCTGTCATCCTGGAGAGGAGAAGCACAAGCTCAGGCTCTCTTTTCTGTTCTGAAAGACTGAAATTTTGAGGAGAAGGTCCTAGGGATGTGCTTCGACACAACCAGCTCGCTCTAATACTGGTCGGAACAAAGGAACGTGCATTCTTTTGGAACAGCTTTTCGGTCATGAACTGCTGCACATTGCTTGTCGCCATTATATCTTAGAGTCAAATGCTGCAACAGCCTTTTCTCAAGCCCTGGGGCCTTCTTCTGCTACAGATGTTCCATTATTCAAGCGCTTAAAAACAAGTTGACATAATATTGGCAAGGCAACATATGAAGACTCGTCAATTGATGATTGCACGGCCAACGCTGTGGTCAACTTCAAATAGTGGAGATCTTAGAGACAGCTGTCAAAGTCACTCAGCCCATAAAATAACTACAGAGAACTCCTTGAACTGACTATCTTCTTCCTTGGAGCTGTCCCTCTTCGAGGCATCCAATTTTCAGCTCGCGGAGTATTACACCACTCCCGGTAGATGGCGAATGTGATCTACACCTTCAGAGTATGGATGTTTCGCTCACAGTTCAAGTTGACAGCACGCGAGCATCAAGGATTGCGAGAACTCTGCATCTTCTTTTCCCGTATCTACATTGGCACGTGAGTAATCAGCCAGCATTGCTTCGAAGGCCCCAAGAAAGAACATGAAGTTGCTGAAGCAAAGTCAAATGTACCACACGATTAACACCGACATATCCAAGCTTGAAAAAGAAGAATTGCTCTAAAATAAATTGCTCTAAAATAAGAAACAGGCCACGATTGCAGGCCAAATGAGGTACTTTTATGAGGAGTTGGTTGCTTTCGCGTTGTTTGATGATGACTTGGAAGACAACATCAAGGACGAGATGGTTAGAGCTAAGAAAGAAAAAGAAGTTCAAGGAACGCCACCGAAACCTGCAACTATCGTAAAGAAAGCCATTCAAGAGAAGACTTTAGTTAACTTTACGACCAGGAAATCAAGACCTATTTTTAACCACTTCCGTCTTCAAGATGACATCCTCGAACATCCGGCAGTTGAGTGGAAGCATCATCCTAGCTTCAGCACTGCAAAAAGTTTTGTCAGCCCGTTAGCTATCACTATAATGACCACGCTGAACGTGGTCATATGGTGTGAACCTACACTATATTTTATCATGGTGTAGGTCCACCTATTGAGGCAATTTTAGCCTCAATTCTCCGAGGTATGCCAATTCATGCAAATTATGAATTGTCGTAGAATAAAACGAGCCATGGGCAAAATGTAAGTTTAATTTTTGTGACACCAATATAAACAAATCTAATTTCAATACTAAAATTTAAACGCACTATGGAAAGAGATAACGCTTGTGCTGGGCTTGTCTACCAACAAGCTAACCCTTAACACGTTCCCTGCGAAGGGACCCACCGGCGGTCCCTTAGGTTATTTTCATAGTGCTGCTGACCCACCTGCAGTCACTAACTTATTGTATATTAATAACCAATGAAAGCTTAATAAAGGCCAGATCCAGTTAGTGTTTGCTATTTTCAAAGTTAATATCCACAATTGACTTTAAATTTAAATTGAATATTGAACTTCAGTTTAACCCTTCGCCGTTAACGTGTTAACCCTGACACATTTGCTGTTCTTGATTACCGCTCTTCTTCTTGAGTCACCTGCAGATTAAGAACGCAAATGAGTTCTACCGCAAATCATCAGATTCTGCAGGGCTGGAGGCTTCAGCGCTTCAGGCTTGAGCATCAGGCAGCATCCAGGCTTCAGCACTCGGTCACCAGGAAAGGAGACTCCATTAGCTCTCCTTTTTTTCGGGACATCATCGTCGTTTACCTGGGACCTAGATGTAAGACATTTTCATTCAAGATTCTATTTTTGTTTATTATTCTATGAAGAAAATTGGATGTCAACTATTGTGAAAATACGAACTTCTTCATAAACATGTAAGCTCTTCGTGAAGTTCCAAACCGAAGATTGGTGCCGGGGCAGCTCTGCGCTCTCGTGGCCCGGCGCGGCATGCGGAAGTTCCGGCAGCGACTTCGCGCCATTCTGTCTTCGCCTCACGCAGTGGAGGCGTCGCAGCGGCTCAGCGGCGCTCCTCGGCCGGCGCACGTCTCTTGAGCCCTACTGCACGGAGGAACGGCCTTCTAAGCACGTCCTTTCTGGTGAGTTGGGAAGCAATTCCAGTGCGGTGTTCTCTTTCCATCCCAGTGCGGCTATTATTTTAATAATTGCCAGTGCGAACGGATATTATAAATTAAATTTTGTCTGAGCCGTACATAACTTTAAACTTTAGGCTCAAATAAGCTTAAACTCTTTTGTAACCTAGCAACCAGTCTAGCTGGTTAGCTAAATGCCATTGTTTGGGCTAATATTGTTCAGCTGCTGCAGGCTCGTAAAATCGAGTAATCTTAAATCTTTCCTAAAGTTTTGTGAGCCGCGTCAGCATGACCATTTAGTTTCCCTGCAAGGTATAAAAATTAAATATTAAAATTATATTTTCTCTTAAAGGTACGAGCACTGGCTCAGACTTCTTGAAGCGAGCTGGACGAGTGCGGAGGGTAACCGCGCTGGCCCGTTGCTAAAACTCCGGGCTCCCACCGCTACGTCATGGGGGCGAACCGTGCCGGCCAAGCCATACATTTAATGTTCTATTCATTTTTACTGTTCGTACCTATGCCCAGTAAAATCATGGCTGCCGCATATAGTTTTACTCCTTTGGTGACCCTTCTCCAGATTTCATTTTCAAGAATTATTTCCAAAGGAATTTCAGCACATTTTCCATTTAAAACACCCTACAGAGCTTTCGGAGACGATGGCTGCGGAAACAGTCAACTCCCTACTTGAATCTCTAAAACCGTCCATAAATGCTAAATAATGTTGAGGTCTGGGTTTTGTAGTAGCCAGATGAGATGCTCAACTCTTTAACAATTCTAGCAGTATGGAATGAGGCATTATCATCTTGAAAGATGACGTTCCCCTCAGGAAAGAGTCCTTGAACTATAGCACGAATTTGGTCACCCAAAATTCCGAAATAGTCTCAGCTGTTGATAATTATTCTTCCATGAAGGGATATTATTGAACCGCCGGATTTTCTAGAATATAACCCCAGGTCATCACAGACCCCCGCTGTGTATTACGGTTGGAGAAGGTAGTCTAGATTATAGGCTTCTTTCGGCTGTTTCTAAAGGTATATTCGGCCGGAGGTCAGAAATAACGTAAACAATGATTCGTCAGAGAAACCATACTTTTCCACTGCTTTGACCAATCATGGTGATTTCTACACCACTGTAAGCGCTACGAAACATCTATCTTTCAAAGCAGAGGTTTTCTAATTGCAGCTCTTTCGTAGAATTCAGATTTATACAGCTCCCGACGAACAGTTTCGAAACACTAACGAAGAAAGAATCAAATCAAAAGGCAGTGATAGAAGAGCAAAATAAAAAGATAGATAGGCTAGTCTGCCGTCTAGAGCGATTCGAAAGGAAAGAAGAACGGGAAGAGTTGGAAAACAGAAAATGCACTCTGGTTATCACAGGGGAACTACCGCAATCACATTCTGATGAAGACTGTAGACAGACTGTACGGGAGCTCCTGAAAGACCAAATCAACGTCAACCTTAGTAACTCTGACATCACTACAGCGAATAGACTGGGTAAAAAACCTGCCCCTGGAAACGTCGATAGGAGAAACATTACCTTTGAGCTTCGACAATACGAAAAGAAACAAGAAATTTTGTCAGCCTGCCGTGTGACGAAGCCGAAATTCTACGTAAACGAATACCTCATCCCTTCGCGAGCTAATATTATGTACACTCTGAGATTGGCCAAACGAAAATTTCCGGACAAAATAGGTCTCGCAAGAACTCTGGATGGCAATATCAACGTCTACTCTCCTAGGATACCTGGACAAGAAACTCCGAGACCTCAAACCATCAACACACCTGAATCACTTGACCAGTACTTACTACAACATGTCGGCAAGTCCTCAGAAGAAATCATTCGTAATTAGAGACTTACGTTCTTAATTTAATAGCATTTTGATCTCTGTCCACATGATTTCTTTTTATTTTCTGATAGAATCGCCTATGCCTCTTCAAGGCAACCACTCAGAACTTGCAACTTTGTTTTACTGCTCACTAAATTGTTTTTTTTATCTACTTCTTTTTCTCATTTTTCATAGAAGGCTCATATCGAATTTTCTACTCTGATTTAAATTATATGTTACCACATGTCTCAAAATCTGAAAATAATCTAGATACTCAAGATTTTTATGTTAATTAAATAACTTCGCTGTCACTTCGATTCTAATCCACTTCGTCCTTTGCTACATCGTATGTGTTATATGCAGATACCACTGGTATGACAGCCTTGTAACTACACCATTCGCAATTTATGATCTCTAATACTCCCACTCATGGACTGAGTTAGCGCTCTCCTTATGAAATCATATTAGATTTTAGACAATTTAGACTAATAATCTGTGTGTTTTAGTTTCTCTCTATTTCTTAAATTTTACTATAAGTAGGAATGTCTTTACTTTTAACTTGACCCTGTAGTCTGTATCATCTTCTTTATTTTTTACGTCACATTTTACTTACTCTTTCTTAATCTTTATGACTGACCATGTTGATATATTAGAAAATATTGATCCAGATCTCAATCATTTGAATAGACTGCATCCAAACCTAAATGAAACTGGGAATTGTAAATACCTAAATATTAAAGAATTCAATGAATCGATGAGAAAAACCTGTGTAACGATCTCTCAGTATTATGTTGGAACTGTAGGTCCATTTATCCGAAAATAGATGAAATATCTTGTACTATCACTGAGCTAAACAGCAATTTTGATGTTCTCAGTTTCACCGAAAGTTGGCTAGATGACTCAACTAAAGACCTAATTCAAATTCAGAACTATAATAGCCATCATTCACTCCGTAGCAACAAACGTGGTGGTGGCATCAGTACGTACATATCTTAACACATATCATCGAAAATCATTATAAGTGCAACTATGAATCGTGAACATATTGAGACTCTATTTATAGAACTAACGAAAAATGGTAAACGGATTGTACTTGGGACTGTATATAGGCCCCCAACAGCTTGCAACATTTCTTTCCTGAACGAGCTTCAAAGCATAATATCTCAGTTTAACAAATCTCTATACAATGACATAATAATCTGCGGGGATTTCAACTACGATCTTCTTCAATATGAAAACTGTGAACAAATCTCAAACTTCATAAATGTTTTTCAGTCTAACTCCTTCCTTCCAATCATCACGAAACCTACGCGTATTACATCTGAATCTGCCACGTTGCTCGATAATATTTCTATGTTAGATCCGACTGATTTTCTTACAGGAATTATAATTTCTGACTTATCTGACCATTTTCCGGTGTTTCTCATCAAGAAAAATGTCTATAGTCCCTGCAACAGCCCACATGCTGAGACTTTTTCATATCGTTGTATAAACGAATATAACTTGGGGACAATGCGAACTGTTCTAGAAGAATTAATGCCATCATTGGACATCTATGAACTAGACAATAATGCGATTAACATTGACCAAGCAATACTAAATCTAACTGAAACTATAACGACCGCATATAACCAGTGTTGTCCAATAATCACCCGCACAATTACGCCGAAAAATAGACAAAAGCCTTGGATTACTGAAGATATCGTGATCAATATAAAGAAACGTCAAGCATACTCAGCCTAACTATACGAAGGACGAATCTCTAGATTAACGTATAACAGACTCAGGAATCATGTTACAAATCAAATACGAACATCGAAACAAAACTACTTTACGCGCAAATTTACTGAATACAAAACTGATCTTAAAAAAACTTGGCGCCTGCTTAATTCTTGCTATAGACCGAATAATAACGCTAAAAAAACAATTGAGTCCATCGTTCACGAAAATGTAAAATATCATGATAAACAAGAAATTGCAACAGTGTTTAACAACTTTTTTATAAATATAGGGAAAAATTTAGCCGATAGTGTCTGTCGAGTTCTCACGGGTGTCTATTTTAGTCCTTCAGCGAGTTCGACAGGAAATTTTTAAAGCGTACTGCAGGGAACCTCCTTGGGCCGTCAGTCGCAGCCGAGATGTTGGTTACGGCTTTTATAGTAGAAGAACCTTCCTATCTAGGCAGATTACTTCAAAATAAATCTCAGTACTTGGCTGGATCATTAGTAAGCGCCGGCGTTGATACCATGCGTAGCTTAAAAATTAAACTCCTTTCAAGAGTTGTCGATAATCAGGAGACTTTATCCAAAGTATATCTTTATTCGGAGATGGAATGACAAAAGTTCAATTCGTAAAAGTCGCCGAAACTTTGGAAGCGAAGTTCTCGAAATCACAAAAAACGCTTCCTCTATATTTTTCAAATGATGGACCTATAAGCGGCCGCGTATCCTAGTTACGCGGGAGCAATACAATATTATTTTATTTATAGGTTTGAGCTGCGACATAAAATTGGTCGCAGCAGCTCTTACTACTTTTATACACAAGAATTTGAGATCTATTTAAATCTTTCTTCCTCTCTTTATCTCTAGACCTCCGCTAGCAATCTCGTTTACACATAACTAGGCTACATTTGTACAGGACCTCGCTGCATGTTGACATCCCCACCCTTGGTGAAGCTTTTACTTCAGTCAAAGCTTGAGGAGGTATGTACAAATAGGCCCCAAACCTATGATATTTGTGGCTTGGACATGGGGCTATCCTCCTGGTTTATTCTAGAATTTTTTTTACGTTTATGCCCCCTATTTTAAACCCTAATTGGAAAATAGTTAGTCTAGATGCTGATTTATATAGCCGCAAGGTTACAGTACATGAAATTACCAATTATCGTGGGCCAGGGTAATTTCTTCACTCTTCTATGGGGGCACGGGATAAAAAGTCTGCTAAGTGGTTCCTTTTTCCCTCGATATGTTCGGCTTTAAACGTAAATAGGCTGAAGTAAATGGCCCATCTCTTGAGGCGTGGATTTAGTTTATCTGCCTGATCTAGGTAGAGTAATGGCTGATGATCGGTCTGTAGGACGAATTCCCGGCCGTATACATAAACCTCAAATTTTTGGAGGGCCCAATAAATTGCCAACGCCTCTTTCTCGATCGTAGAGTATTGCTGTTCTGCGGATTTTAGCCGTCGCGAAGCATAGGCGACGGGCGCATACTGTCGAAAATCCGCTTTACTGGGTTGTAGTAGTACCGCCCCTAAGCCGGTCTGGGATGCGTCGGTCCGTAATATGAACGGAGCATCGGTATCAGGGAGTTGCAACACCGGTTGCTTGGTGAGTGCGGTTCGCATTTGCTCGAACGCTTCTTGGGCGATGTCCGTCCATGGTATCTCCTCGGGGGAGTTTTTTCGTAGAAAATCTTGTAACGGGGCTGCGCGGTCGGAAAACTTAGGAATGAATTTTTGATAATACCCTACGCTTCCCAGAAAACTTCGCAGTTCCGGTTTAGTTTTAGGTAACGCTGCTTTTGCTAGGGCTTTAGTTCGTTCCTCCAAAGGTCGGAGCTGATCACTGCTGAGTTGGTGACTTAGGTACTGCAGGTTGGCGTAGCCAAACGCGCATTTGGAGGGTTTGGCATGTAATCCATGAGTTGCCAAGGCTCTGAGTAGACCCCGGAGCGCTGCTACATGTTCTTCCCAGCTACTCGACGCGACCAACAGGTCGTCCATGTACACCTCCGTGTCCTTCAACCCTTGGGTTACCTTTCGGACTAGGCGTGAGAACGTCGCGGGGGCGTTTGCTAAGCCAAAAGGCATAACTTTAAATTCGAAGAGGCCTGTTCGTGTTTTAAATGCGGTGTATGCGCACGAATTTTCCTGTAGGGGTACCTGCCAATATCCACTGGTAAGGTCTATTTTGCTAAACACTGTTTTCCCTGCTAGCCGGGTAAAAATTGCGGAAATATCGGCTATAGGTTCGGCGTCAAAGATCGTCTGCCTGTTCAGATGTCTACAGTCTAGGCAGAACCTGTGGCTGCCGTCCTTTTTCCTAACTGCTAAGAGCGGGGAATAATGTGGGGATTGGGAGGGAGTCACAATGCCTAGCTGCAACCACTTTTCTAGATCTCTCCTTAGTTGTGGCTCTAGCGACAACGGCAATGGATAGGTGTGTTGTAATCGTACCTCCGTGGGCTCTTTCAATTTGATCTCGTGACTAACGGTGGAAGTTTTACCGGGGGTATCCGTAAAAATATGTGCCTGTTCTTGTAGTAGTTTCTGTAGTTGCTCTCGCTGCTGGTCGCTTAGTTGCGGATTAAGGTCGCAGTCTATAATACTCTCCCCTATGATCTGCGGAATTTCCGGCGTACGTTGATCTAACGCTTCTCCTTCTCCAGGGTATTCTACCGCTAAACATGCCGCGGAGAATGCTTCCTCTACCGTTTCGCTTTCCGTTTCTTCGGGATCGGCATTTGCTTCTTGCTGATTTATTGTGCAGGCATTCGGCTGCTGGTATTTCCGTAGGAGATTTATGTGGTATACTTTCTCCTCTTTTCCGACGGCCACCCGGTACGTGTGTGTTCCCAATTTCTGGCTAATTATATGGGGACCTTGCCATGCCATGGTAAGTTTGTTAGTGGAGTCTGGTTTGAAGACTAAAACCTGGTCTCCTTTTTCCAGGACACGCACTTTGTAATGCTTACCCACCCGTTGGTGTGCTTTTTCCTGACTAGTTCTCAAATTCTTTTGAGCTAGCTCGCACGTTTCTTTGAGTTTCTGCCGCATGTCCATTAGGTACTGGGCGGCATTGCGATCGGTTTCTGCGGGTTCCGGAGCTACCCAGCATTCTTTTAATATGGCTAGTGGTCCGCGGACTTGATGTCCGTAAATTAATTCGAATGGCGAGAACCCGGTCGCAGCTTGTGGTGCGTCTCGATACGCAAATAATACTGCGGGTAAGTACAAATCCCAGTCTCTGGGTTTTTCTGTTGCCAGTTTTCTTAACATTGTCTTCAACGTCTCATTAAACCGTTCCACAATTCCGTTCGATTGTGCATGGTATAGTGGGGTACGCCTATGTTTGATTCCGTATAATCTTAAGAAGCTCTCAAAGGTCTCAGGGGTGAATTGTTTACCGTTGTCGGTGGTGAGAGTGTGCGGATACCCTACTCTAGTACAAATCTCGTTTAACGCTATGGCTATTGTTTCAGCATCGATGTGCCGGAGGGGAGTTGCATCTGCATAACGGGTTGCCTGGTCTACGACCGTCAGTACATAGCGGTTTCCTCGAGCAGACGCGGGCTGAATGGGACCAATTAGATCGACACTCAGAGCTGCAAAAGGCGTTCCGGTGATGGCGGGCATGGTGGGAATGGCTCGTGCGGGTCGTGCGGGTGCGCGTTTTTGGCATTCGTGGCACGAGTGGCAATGCTTCATAATATCGGTAGCTATTGAGGGCCAATAAAATTCTCGTTCTATGCGGGCCTGTGTTTTCTTTTGCGAGTCGTGCCCCGCTAGTGGGTTATCGTGGCCCATTTTAAGAATTTGGCCTCGTAGTATAGCAGGGACCATCACCTGAAGGTTGTTATGTTCTCCGTGGGTGGTGCGGCAATACAGGATGGAGTCCCGTAATTCATAAGCTCGGATGTCGCACCTCCTAGTCTTTTCTTCTATGCCTTGCTCTGCTTTCTTGAATGCTTTCTGTAGGGTGGGGCATTCTCGTTGCAACCTGGCTAAATCTGCTCTGTTTGTCGGTTTTGGTGTGAATTCGAACTCCCTCTCGTTATTTTCGGCTTGTTTATTGATTTGTTGTGCGGCTGATCTGGTGGTCATATGATGTACCGTCACCGCGGGTTCTTGCTCCAGCACTTCAGTGCTTGGCTCCTCAAATGAACTAGTTCCTGGTACACGCCCAAGGATGACATCGTGGGACAGATTTTTCATGAGGACTACCGTAGCCTCTCCTCGGTAGTACGGACATTCTAATCGTATGCGGGCCATAGGTGCTCTTATGGCGTGATTATCGGCCATACGTACTTGGATCACGGTGGGTAGTCGCGCGTTCTCGGGCACAAAATGTTTTTTTACAAAGATGGCATTAGCTCCTCCATCTAGCAGGACGTCTACCTTGTGATTCCCGACGCTTCCTGAGCATGTTTTTAGCTGTCCTATTAGTAATTTATTACCGGAAGCAAGGTGATTGCATTCCACTGGCGCTATCTCCTCCTCCTTGTTTTCTTCATACTCTTCGTCTAAAACTAAAGCATTCACTTGAGCGGAAGCGCTAGGCCTTGCCGACTCTGGTCTGCGTTGCTCGTTCCTAAATTGCGGTGTCTCTCTACACTGGGCAGTGGTGTGATCTGCGTTTGGTCCGTGCCTCTGGCAATAGTAGTTCCGCCAACCGTGGTGGTTGGTTTCCGGGAAGCGTGTCCCCATGTTTCGTGGGTTGTTGCTTGCCATGGGTCGTGGAACAACGGATTTTTCGAAGCCTGGTTTGGCATGATTGTTGAATCCATAAGTTTTATTTGTGCCAGGTTTTGTAGTTCCGGCCCCGTTCTTACCAATTTGGTTCTGCATTTCTGTTCCCGGTGTTTTGGTTTTTCCTTGACACAGTTGCTGAAGGGACAGATGAGGTCGAGCTTGGAGGTATTTATCACCTTGCTCGCCCATCGTCGGAATATCGATCCCTCCTCGGTCTTTGATGTGGATCGCGATGTGACCTGGCAGCACTTCATATGCCCGGTCTATCAATAGAAAGTCTCTTAATGCCGCGTAGGTGGGTGCGACTTCGCTTCCTCTTATCCAGGCATCGAAAGCCTGTTCTAGTCTCCGAAGGAACCTGCTCATATTGTCTCCTTCGTCCGGAGTGACTTGGTAAAAGGTTTCCCGGAGTTTTGAAGGTGTCACTCGGTGGGCTCCTAACAGTAGGTTTTTGATCTCTTCCAGTTGGTATCGGTCTTCTGCGGGCAAGGTCTCTATGAGCCGTCGCTCTTTTGGGGTTACTAAGGTCTCTATCGTCTGGACCTGTTCCACGTCCGTACTGCCCATAGCTCGTCCATATTGTTCTATCCTCTTCAGGAATTCCTGCATCCCTTCGTGTTTAGGGTCAAAAGGAGGCGGTTTTGGAAGGTTCGGAGTCCTTCCATGGGGCTCATGTACCTCTCTCCGCTGCTGGAGTTGCAATATTTGGAGCTCGTGCTCCCGTGCTCTGATTCGTTCCTCCCGTTCTAGTTCAAAGGCACGTTCTGCTCTCTCACGCGCCTCCTGCGCTTCTTGTTTGGCTCGGTCATTCTCCTCCAGAGTTCTTAGCCGTCCTAGGAATACTTCTCGATATTCACCGTCTCCGGGGTGGAGTCCTAATGCCTCAGCATACTCCTGGGCTTTGTGTACTTGATCGTCCATCTTACTGGTGAGATCGTCGCGGCTGGTTGTGAATGAGTTCTTCTGCCGGATGATTCGCTAGTCTTTGCTAGTTCTCTTTGAGGTCGTGGCCCCACGTTGGGCGCCAATATTGTCGAGTTCTCACGGGTGTCTATTTTAGTCCTTCAGCGAGTTCGACAGGAAATTTTTAAAGCGTACTGCAGGGAACCTCCTTGGGCCGTCAGTCGCAGCCGAGATGTTGGTTACGGCTTTTATAGTAGAAGAACCTTCCTATCTAGGCAGATTACTTCAAAATAAATCTCAGTACTTGGCTGGATCATTAGTAAGCGCCGGCGTTGATACCGTGCGTAGCTTAAAAATTAAACTCCTTTCAAGAGTTGTAGATAATCAGGAGACTTTATCCAAAGTATATCTATATTCGGAGATGGAATGACAAAAGTACAATTCGTAAAAGTCGCCGAAACTTGGGAAGCGAAGTTCTCGAAATCACAAAAAACGCTTCCTCTATATTTTTCAAATGATGGACCTATAAGCGGCCGCGTATCCTAGTTACGCGGGAGCAATACAATATTATTTTATTTATAGGTTTGAGCTGCGACATAAAATTGGTCGCAGCAGCTCTTACTACTTTTATACACAAGAATTTGAGATCTATTTAAATCTTTCTTCCTCTCTTTATCTCTAGACCTCCGCTAGCAATCTCGTTTACACATAACTAGGCTACATTTGTACAGGACCTCGCTGCATCTTGACAGTGTCGTTAGTGAACCTACAGACCACTTGCAATACATGGACCATGTCCGTGAACACAACTCTTTCTTTTTCACGCCAACTAATCCCTCCGATGTAATTACGTGCATAAACAACTTGAAAAATAAATCAAATGGATTAAATACATTTTCAGCTAAAATTGTTAAGTCTATTGCTGATATAATAGCACCGTGCATATCTAATATTTTCAACCATTCACTTTCTCAAGGTATCTTCCCCAACTCTCTCAAAACTGCCAGAGTCACCCCTATTTTTAAAAATGGTGATAAAAACTGCGTTAATAATTATAGACCTATCTCTGTTTTACCAATTATGAGCAAAATATTTGAAAAAATTGTGTTTAAAAAAGTGTATTCGTGTTTTGAACAAAAATCTTTTCTCTATGACAGACAATACGGTTTTCGTTCTAAGAAATCAACGACACAAGCTGTATTAAATCATTTACAGTACCTTTACTCTTATATAGATGAAGGAAAGCTTGTTTTCTCCGTTTTTCTTGACTTTCGAAAAGCATTCGACTGTGTGGACCATAAGATATTACTCTCGAAACTACACTGTTATGGCATTAGAGGAATTGCCCATGATTGGTTCAAATCATACCTAACAAATCGGAAGCAATACGTTGTCGTTGACGACGCAAAATCGGACCCACAGACAATTAGCCATGGAGTTCCACAAGGGTCTGTCCTAGGGCCTCTCCTATTTCTGATATTTATAAATGATATGATGATATAATAATATGATGATATGATAAAAAATGATATAAATGTGGTGATTGTGGCCTGCTGTCGGCTACCCTCCCATAGGGAGGATAAGCCCGGTATATGTATGTATAAATGATATTATCAAATCAACATCATTTTTCCAATTCATACTTTTTGCCGATGACAGCACGCTTTCTACGGTCCTTCCGAGCCAAAATCCCGCTATGATTGCGGAAAGTATAAATCATGAACTCCATGAGGTTTCATTATGGCTTAAAGCTAATAAAATAAGCCTAAACATCGATAAAACAAAATATATTACATTCTCATACAAGAAAAGCATATCTCTCCCACACATAAAAATTGGCGAAGGTGAAATCGAAGAAACCAACTCATGCAAGTTTCTGGGCATCATAATAGATAAACATCTGACCTTGAAAGAGCACATCGCTCATATTAGTTCTAAATTATCGAAATCCATCGGAATCCTGAATAAAGTTAAAAATTACCTGCCTGAAACAGCTTTACGAATGCTCTACCGAACGCTCATTTCACCATACTTGCAGTACGGAATAGAAGCATGGCACGGAACTGATAAAAATAAAACCAATATAATTTTTACTCTGCAAAAAAGAGCAATCAGAGCGGTAAAGAATCTAGAATATAATGCTCACATAAATGATTCATTCAAAAATTTACAAATACTCAAACTTTCAGATCTCTACAAAATCTCCATTTGTAATTTCATTTACAAAACATTAAGAAATGATGGCGACAATAGCCTGAAACTATTATTAAGTGCGCAAACTGGTCATCACGACCATTTAACCCGAAATAGAAGTAAATTCATGCTTCCTTATTATTCAAAGGCCCGGTCGCAACACAGTATCCTCTTCGTTGGAACTAAAACTTGGAACTCAATACCTGCGGAGATCCGTGACAGTAATTCTTACAAGGTATTCAAAAGAAATCTCGAGACTCACTTCCTATCGGAATATTAGTCGTGTAAGATCACCATGTCAAATCTTGTCTCCTACATGGCTGTTTCCAATAATGAAATTTGCCATGGGTAATATGTAATATGTAATTTGCCTTCAGTCTGCTGTTAAATCTTTTGTCGAATATACTGTTAAACATAGTCCATATAACCTATATTGTAAAATGAAATATCTGATATCGAGTAAATTATCTCACTGATCAGTCTAATGCGAAACTAGGTTAAGTGATTTAGGTTAAACATTATTGTACACCTTAGAATAATGTTGATGGTAGGATGCCCCAGAAGTCGCTGAACTTATTCGGGCCCACAGGTAGCTATATTCAAACTTGTCCATTGTACTAGACTTAAGAAACATTCTACCCCTGTATCTCCTGTGGTAAATAAATTGTTTAAATTGTTTAAATTGTTTAAGTTTTTGTTGAAACTGGGTTCTGTAAGTGTTCATTGAGGTTTGCAGTGATTTTAAGAGCCGTGGTTTGCGACTCTCTGTAACAATTCGATTTAGAGTCCGACTGTCTCACCCAAAAAACTTCGACTTTCAGCCAAACCTGTGCTTTCCTGAGGACGTTTTCCCTTTTCTTTCCAACGCAGTCATTACTTTTAAGACAATACCTAAGACAAAACGTCAAGCATTCGAGCAGTGTCTGTCTCACTAGTACCTGTCATACGAACACTAACAATTTGGTCTCTTTGAAAGTCAGAGAGGTCTGTTATTTTTGTGAGGTGATAACCAATTTTTTCAGATATCTGTACAAAGTAGTTAATTTACGTAAAACATAAAACAGTTACAATAATAAACAAATAACATTACACCATGCCACTTCTGTATTGTCTATAACGTGTTTAATGATTATGATTTCAAAATATTAGGTGTTTCAATATTTTTCCAACCCCTGTGTATATATATATATATATATATATATGATACGAATGTCCCCGCACAATATGAGGGCTTTCAAGTGCTGCTTCATTTAGTTTATATTCTGACTCGATTGATTGAATAGTTTTAATGCTCTTTTTATACTGTTTTGTCATCGTGACGTTAGCTCCATTACATTATTATTATTATTATCATGGCTTTTAACCCTGTATTTTTCACTCATACGTTTTTCAACGAGGGCGCTTTTTTACTGTGAAATATTTTAAATTAATTGTTTAAGAAACACTTCAGGGGATCTACTACCCTGGAAATGACCTAATGGTTCGAAAGTCACTGTACACATTTCTTCTATTGCACCTAGAGGAACGAAAACGCATACAGATATGTATAATTGAATTCCGAACACACTTGCATCCACAAAATTATTCGATTTTCGGAAAAAAGTTAATTTTTGCAAACAAGAAAAAAACATTGCGCCAAACAATTCTCACTCTACAATTTTGAACTTAAAAGCGTGATTTTAGTCTCATTCGAAATGGATAGACTGTACAAACGCCGTAACGTAGGATCTTTTTGATTTTCGAATTGGAAAAAATTTATGGTTACACATGTCCATAAAATTTATTCCCAAGAAAAATCCTAGACAACTTTTTCTAATCCCAAATTGCAACATTCTATTGCAACTAGGTGAACGAAAATGAATACAGATTGGTAAAATTGAATTCTGAACGTATATGATCCTATAAACATTTTCGATTTTCGCCATAGCGAAAAAATATATTATGCGAAAACAGATAAGAAAAATTCAAAAAATTTCTCACCGAACAATTTCAACGGAGAAGCGTGATTTTGCTCTCAGTTGATGCGGTTCGACGGAGTGAACATTGTAGCGAAGCGAAACTCTATTTGAATTCCAAGTTAAACTTTTATTGGTAAATAACTCATATTTTGGATTATTTTTCTTTACATGTCTGAAATATGTAACCATAACTTTTTATAATTCGAAAATCAAAAATATCCTACGTTAAGGCGTTTGTACAGTCCTTCCGCTTCGAGTGAGACCAAAACCCCCCTTTTCTTTGAAAATTGTGGAGTGCGAATTGTGTGGCGCAATGTTTTTTTCTTGTTTTCAAAAATTAACTTTTTTTGCGAAAATCAAAAAATTTTAGAGCAGCAAATGTGCTTGGAATTCAATTTTACTAATCTGTTTGCATTTTCATTCCCTTAGGTTTAATAGAAATGGGAAAAAATACATTTGTAAAATTGGGTCATTCAGGTTAAGCCCAGGGTAGTAGATCCCCTTAAAGTTAAACCGAATTGGTTGAACATGTTTTATGGGCTTATTACCCACAGAAAATGACTCAGAAAATAGTAAGATGTTTAAACAAACTCAATGTTTTGAACAGTTATATATACTGTAGTTTTTGAGTCTCTCACAACTTTCGTTAGGGCAGTTTTTTCGTAATAGGAATAGAAAAAACATTCGCTTGCCCAAAAACATACTGAGAAGTGAAGTAAATCAGTAGAACACTTTCTCTACGCTTATTACGCAATAAAAATGAGAACCTGTAATTCAACCCCTTATGTTGAGCAGCCCCGTAATGCTGCAATACACGCACCTTAGAGACGCCATGTGATGATTTACGACTGCATTTTATTGCCTATAACTATCGAGACTTTAGACCGGTATTACAGGAGGTATTTCTTAAGCACGTCCGTGACTCAGGGTTGACAACATCAGGAGTTTGATTACAGTACTTACAGAAACTGGGAATATTATCAGGATACATTTGTTATTCTGGTGTGCACCGGTGAAAGCTTATTATGGGAAGAATTTGAGTAGCTGTGATCCTTGTGCTATAGATACGTGTAACTCTCACTTTCAGTTTTTCCGAAATTAAGTATTCGCTGTTTTTCATTTTCATCAAAACATTCAAATCATTTGGTTATATCATGGAACACTTCTCGTTTTCGTTATATTTACCCGGACACGTACGCTGCAATACGTATGTATATACTCTCTGTTTCCATGGAATTTTCGTTTATTAGCACCCATCCGGAAATACTCAGTAAGCAAATCTGTGATTCGGGTTTTCTAGCCCTGCTTATGCAGTATAACTTTAATCACGAGTATTATTAGGTTACATTACGTTAGTTTGTGGCCTCGATCTGAAGAATTATCGATGAAAAATTGAAGAGGCGTTGAAGGCAGTGTCAATTATACGCCAATCACGCTTTCTGTTGTTAAAGCAGACACTATTGTCATTTGTTACCATCCAAGTTACTTCTACGTGCTCCATCGAAAGTTGTCGAATGATTTAAATTTTAACTGGTCGCCTGTACTATACTATGCTCTAACTAATAAGAAACTTCTATCAAATCAAATCTCAGAGATAGATAACGTGAACATTTTTAATTAAACCTTCTTTTTCTACACATTAAAGTCGCAAAAAATATACCTTTCCGATCAGAACGGGAAAAACATCTGACAAAATGGTCTACCTGGAAAAATACTTGGAAATCACCGACCTATTGAATACCTATCATACAATACCAGTCTTAGAAAAGTCTAACATAAAATAACTTATCAACTTCTTTGGAAGGAAATCAATTGATTGCTTGAGATAATTCACGATATTGTCATTAGTTTGTTCGAATACTTTAGTCTTTCATAAACTTACGAATCTATATGCTGTGTTACGGACTCACACCATCTTTTTCCCAGTTTAATTGCTGAGAATGGAACTTTCTTCGTAAGACGCGCAAGTTATGAGTGAAAAATGATCTCTTCGCTTTCTCCCTTTAATGTTTTATGAATTTGTGAATTAAAATCAGAAAAAAATTCGGGCTTCTTGTGACTAGGCACTTTTTGCGTGGAAATCAACATTAGCATGAGAGTGCATCAGTATTGCAAATATATTTGAGTCAACAGAATGAGAAAATTCTTGGACTCCCTCCCTAAAGCAAGTCTTTCCCTACTTTTGCCAGAGAGCTCACTCAAAAACCATGACGACAAAAATATAATCAGTTTACTCGATGAAAACGAAGCAAAATTGGTGCTCATTTTGTCAACCCCTAACCTCGCCCACGTTGGAATGTCTTGCGAGCTTAGTTAGTACCTGTTTTCACCTTAAACCTGTCGCTCGAAATCTCAAATTGCTGGTTCTGTTGCCAGTTGCCTACAGTTGCCTAGAGTCTTTATTAATTGTTCCTCTCCGATGATATTGTATCTTGAAATGTCATGTTGCTCTTGGATGTCTTGGTGAACCGTAACTTATAATGTCTGTTGTAAAATATTCGTCTGTCTGCCTCTGTAACAAAACGAGTGGTTAAAATTTGTCAAAAGTGAGAAAATATTCATGGTTAAAGTTTTAATACAAAAACCTCTGCATTTGACCAAGATACATTCACCTTTACGTCAAATAATGTCTAGAAAATTCCAGTACAACCGAGTTTGGTTTCAGTATTTTAATTCTAGAGAGGAAATTAGTGCTGAATATTTTAACCGCGTTTTCTGGAGAAAGAACTCACCGCTTTCGAACAAGTAGCTTTCCCAGTCGTACATGGTGCACTTCATGCTGCACAGAAGCTCATTCTTAGCATTGATGAACGTGGTGGGGATTGAATCCAGCCAACAGTTATGGCGGGTCGCTATGTTTCATAACTGGTCGCTATGGGAGTGTTTCTGCAGAAGCTGTGGGCCACAACCGTCCGCACAGAATCAATACAAAGATGTTCAGCATCATGGATGAAAGCCTATTTTTCAATGCTTGTCAAATGTTGCACAAACCACCAATTCAAAATTAGGCCCAATAGTGCAGTGAAAAATGTAAAATTTTGCAGCAGTTACACGAAATATATGATGAGGAACGTGGTTTGCCTCTTTCAGAGTTTAATGATTTAAGTTGAAGCTTGGAAGATAGCTTCGAACGTAAATACTGAATTTAAAAGGACGAATCCCTATAAACGAACGTTCCAGGAAATTTGATCTGAAACATAAAATGTATTATACTGAAATTTATGTTCCACAAAAAGGAAATTGAGAATAAATGAAATTATCAACCATCGTGTTTTGAATAAACAGATTGACTGCCATTTCATTGAAACTTTCGCGGCCGAATAGAAAGCGACTCTATGATTCGAAGGTCATAAGAGCTTGAAACAGAGACTTAAACATTGAAGTCATCAAGCTTCAAAAGAAGATTGTACTGTAAGGCGTGAAAGCGGATGGCTCGATGAAGAGGACTTGAAGAGGTGAGGTGAGGTGAGGAGTTTATTCTAAAATCCAAAAATTACCAATTTTTTTCTTCTGTCGTATGTTATAGAGTTTTTTCCTGAATCTCAAAATAAGCTTTAATGCTTTGTGAGTTAATTCGTCTGCTACAGCATGCGAAATGCCAGTCACGTCATTACACGGTCAGGTGACGAGTTTGTCAAGCTCTTCTGGAAATTTGAAGCTGTTGTGTTTTGAAATGCTATTTCTCCCACAGTTTTGAAAGTTCTTGAATGGCAAAAATATCAATCGATAGGAATTGAAAATAACTAAAAATCTGAGCATGGGTTTTTTGAAAAGTCATTACGAAAATAAGATGCCAAAAAAAAATTCCATATATTGAAAAAATCTGGAATTTCAAAGAATCAAAATATCGAAATTTCTCTCCGATGATTCTTTAGATAATATATTTAGCTATCTATAAAACATGTTCCCGGTTCTGGAATTTCAAAATTGAAGAGGAGGTCCAATTTCCAAAATCCCATTTTTCATTTTTTTTCGAAAAAAAAACAATTTTCTCATAAAATTACGAAAAAAATCACGGGCTCAAAAAAATCGCTGCATCATTTTGCACTGATGGTGAAAATATCAGAAAAATCCGTTGGAAAATACGGACTTATGTTGTTACATGGCCGGGGCACCTAGCTACGTCCTCAACTGCTGGAACTTCTCATTTCTTGAGGTTTAGGCACCAGGGCTGCCACTGAGGTTATTCTCTTTCCCCTACATTTGCTGTAGAAATTCTCCTATTTCCAGCAAAAATCCCCTAAAATTTAGAAAAAAAAACAAATTAACGTATTTATTAACTAGAAACAGACTTCATTTGCTGTATATTTAGTCCATTTGTACTTTCGCCCAATTTATTGACAGCTTGTAAGCTATCTGCTGTCAGGGTAATTTGTTTTCCTCACCGATAAGAAATTATCGACACGTCAGAATGGAAGGTTTAGTTGGGCAAAGTGTGCTAGAAGAATAAGTTTGTTTTTTATTATTTCATAGGATTCCTTGGATGCTTACCATTATGAGTACGGCATCAGTGCTGGTACTTGCAATATTAAGTTCTACTGAATGCTGCTCTAAGCATAGATTTTGCAGTTGGGATTATTATTCCATTTCAGTTAGGTATTTAATTCGGGCACACTGAGCCAGTCATCTGAGCCAGTCGTTTCTAGAAGATGATTCGGTTTGGTCAGTCATTAGGAGAAAAGTATCAGCATTCGGAAGCAAAAATAATAAATATTTTAAATAAGTGTCATTAATCAATGAAATAAACTTAGTTGTCATCGCTGTGAAACTTTGGCTGCTAAACACGAAGTAAATATTCAAATTAGGAAAATACTGATTGCTTACCAGCATGTTAAACAGCTTCTATAACGCGTAAAAATTATTACAACGTAGATAAATTAAAAACAATTATTTTAGTTACTTGGGAATGATGCATTTATATGTGTTGGATGCACAAACGATAGCGTATCAAGCAAAGAAAACAAAAAAATCTCAATAATATCTCAACCAAAACGCTCCAAATTTGCAATTACGACTCTAAAATTTATAAAAACATTGGTTAATAAATCACCAAGGTATAAGAAAATGAAGACTAGGCCTCCCGCACATTTTTAACATCTCTTGATTTTAAGCACACGTGTAATTAATCTTTACAAAAATCTGCATTCTGCTTCGTCTGCCTAAAAAAAACAAGTTAAAAAAAAACATAATTCAAAATTTAAAGAATAAGACCAATTACCACATTTCTAACGCAGAATTTATGTTGTTAAAGGGAAGTGATGATTGAAAAGTATCCGCTGAGTAGAAGGAAGCTAGAAACCGTCACACAGTCACTGACAACCTTTTCATTCTTCTTATTGAGCGAACTCGATCTTCTATTCTTGAGGGTGAGCTGTGAGCATGAGACAGTTCATTGTTCCGATGTGAATCTCGTTGTAAGTCTAACGAGTTCGATCCACATTCAAATTTCGTGAAATCACCTCTCATTCGTCGTTAAAGGAGGTATTTCCTGTTCTGCATCATGATATATCTTCATTGGAATGAACATTCGTCGGCGTAAATTATTCAAGTTTTACAATATTTCCATGAAAAATAGTTCCAGGCTAAATTTCCTTAAATTGAGTGGATTTTACGAGAGTTTCCCCCATTCCCCCAGACGACAAGCGTTTCCCCCAGATTTAGGGGAATTCCCCCATCAGTGGCAGCCCTGTTGGGAACAAGTAAATTTTTTGAGTCATTAAAAAAAATACCTGTCATTAGAGTGATCTTTTTGCTCACGCAAAGTCTTTGGCACACCAAATTTCGTGAGAACATTTTATCATGTATGGGTGCTCCTTGTTTTCACATATGCAAGGCAACATTCATGAGGAGCCCATGACTTTTCCTGGTGATCTATGTCATAATTAAACTAATCCTTGTACAATTTCTTATTATGGCACTCAATGCTGCGATTTTACTTGGCATATGTCTATTCCCTGAATTTATAGCAGTATCTGTTTAGGATTATTTTTGCACTGTCTTGCACTCTAATATTCAACTCTTACATTGTAGTATTAATTCATAGATTCAATTAAATACAAGTCCAATAATAAATATTTGCAACACTCGAAGAGAAGTACAGAAGATCAGGCCATGTTTTACGTAAAATAAGACGGGAAATCCATTTCTGCCTTCTATTTGCTGATACTTTACACAGTGACAATTCTACAAGAACCGTACCTAATAAAACAAAAAGAAAAAACACATTTTAATACAATAATACATGCTAACTTGGCAGAAGATTCCGAAATCCAAATCTTTAGTTTAGTTGATGAACATTAAAGGGCTTAACGGGTACCCATTAAAATTTCTCGAAGTTACTTGCGTCTCGTCACCTAACTACTAGTGAATCATCACGTTGAACAATTCTTGACATTCTGTGTTCTCAGCCTGACATTGATGCTGGCAGACTGTTTAATACAGTCCAGGTTAAATGGTGCGTTGTTGACGCAGTGCGCGCTTTCCATAAGCATTGGCAGTGTACTGGTGTGCGTATTTACGTACTTGTGTTAGTACTTAGCTGTGTTGTTCATTAAGTGCAGAACAGAGCTTTAGTGTATTCTTGTGTCCAGAGTGCGTGCATATAAGTGGGCATTTACTGTAAGACATTTACTGAACGTTAGCATGTGAAAGTTTTTGTCATTTTGACGCAGACATAAAAAATGACGGTGTATGAAAAATTCAAGAAGTTTTCATCCTAACACTAGGTACCTAACACTAGTTATTTGAATTTTTACGATCATGTGACTCCCAGACTGACCAGATGCAAATCCTATGAACTAGTGCGAGTGGAGCGTCGTCGAAAGTAAGACTTATCGGCATCTTCACAGTGCCATGGCATACTGAAGGCCACTTTTTTCTCCGTGACGTCTGAAATGGACTAGGACCATTTCTCTCCTAACGGCCCATGTATTTTACTCATATTCCCATTATCACATATACTGTTATTAGACTGACGCTAGCATCAGGCTATCACTGACATCGGAATGGCTCCGGCAGAACTCTTCAAAAATTACATTAGGGCACAAATTCAACAAGAAACAAATTGTGTTTAGCATTCTTACTTTATGGCTCGTGGGTAAGTTAAGAGTTAATTTTTTATTTTATATAGTTTCGGACGTGAATAGAATCAGTCATTGAAGACAAAGGCATTTTCATAGGAAAATTGAGAATAGACATTATAAAGAATATTGGTCTGAATAAAATTTGAAGACATATATTCTTTACCACCATATTGTTGAACATTTAACATGTTAATTGTATCCTCAACTAGCCTTTGTACCCTGTATATACTTCATTAGATGCATGTTTCCAAACATTCTATCTTTCATTTCAGTCGTCAGATACGTTTTGTGGTAAAAAAGTCGTGCACTGTTTTTTATTTATTCTATATACTTTGTATTATTTTTCTTCAAAGTTCATGTTTCCAGTCGATCTACACATGGCAACACACTAGAAGTGTTTATTAAGTAGAAAAAAACTTCTTTCAGGTTTGGATTGAGGTATATATTTTCGTTTACATCTGGTAAATGCATATCGGAGGACTCGTCAGCATTTTATGGAAGAAATCACTGGGGATCATCAGAGTACAAAAATATTTCTGGGCAACCCTAAAGTATTCGGTACAGGTGGACCACTGAGCTAAAATTAGTCATTTCGTTCGAAGGATGCTATACAAGGCTACAACGACGAGTGTCATTTCACCAAACCTGTGCACAAATTGCTTCTCATTGATCCGATCATGCTGGGAGTGAGCAAGAGCCAAAGGTCAGGTCGTTAGTGACACGGAACAAGAAGCCTTCGTTGCCTCGGACTCCAACTCGATAGCTCTGTTAATGCGAAAGCCCCATTTCGCATTCTCGACGTCAAGCATTCCTTATCCTTAGGAATTTAAAAACGAAGAATGCACCACACATTGAAATCATATTTATATTTAATTAAGATTCTACACTAACTATAAATTCAAAACTAAGTCATTCTATAAAACGTTTCGGAGACCAGCTCCATCTTCAGTTAACAGTCTGCAAGTAAAAAGTAAAAAAAATCTATACAAAATACAAGGGTACAATAAAATCTACGAGTGAATTTGCAGTGGGTATGAACTATTGGCGCTATTAAGATCTGGTTTTTCTTTTGAAATAAAAAGAGATTCTAAAATACGTAGATCTAAGTCATTAGATGCTGTGCGTAAGATTGAAAAATTTTCCTCTGCTATTCAGTCACAACACTTCTCGCTGTGAAGGCGGATATATGAATGAGGCGGCTGGGTCAGAGGTCTTCCGCTACGGTAGCTGACTCCGCGGTGTTGGGCAATCCTAATATAGAATGGCAGAGTCGTCATGCCGACATAGCTAGATGCACACTGTACACAACTAAACTTATACACAATGGATGCCCGCATCCGTTTAGGAATCACGTCCTTGTAGCGAAAGAACGACTCAACTTTAAGTGAATTAACAGACACAATACACAGTTTTACAGCAGGAAAATGACGTTTAAAAAGAATTTCCAAATCTCGCAACATCTTATCAGTATAGTCTCCAAAATACGGAAAAACGCAATAAAGACGTTGCAATGGTTCTATCACGGCATTTGTGACGGAGTATTTTTTAGACAAAAATTTTACAATATGAACATTGACGATAGACGTAAAAAATGATAGAAATAGACGTAAATAGACGTACACTTTTGTAAAAAAGAAAACTCCATATGAAGATCGACGTAATTAGAACAAATATAGAATGCATGATTTAGCAAGGTTTTCATAGTATTAATTTTAAATCTATAGTTACAGTAACTAAACAAGCTTAAGCCCAAACCAGTGAATGTAGTTTTGCGAAAGACAGAGGAACTGAACGTACGGCCGCTTCTAGTAATTTTAGAATCCAAAAAAGATAAACAATTATTTGACTCGATTTCAATTGTGAATTTTATTGACGGGTGTTTAGAGTTTAAGTAATCTCTGAACAAAGGTGCATTACTAGGATCTCTAAACATTAAAAACGTATCGTCAATATATCTGGGGTAGAATTCAGGCTTAAACTCTGTGGGACAATCCGCCAACCATTACTCTTCCCAATGGCACATGAAAATATTGGCAAACGTCGGCCCCAGAGGAAGACCCATATACCGAGACCCTCAACTTGCTTATACATCTTTCCAGCAAAAATAAACACAGAATTCAACACGGAAAGTTCAAGGAGGGTTTTAAAATGAGTTTTTCCCAAACCTAAAACCATGTTAGTTGATGTAACAAAAAGGGCATTTATAATTATATTTATAGTTTCTGCTAACGGAAATTTCTGGCTAAAAAAACTCCGTCACAAATGCCGTGATAGAACCATTGCAACGTCTTTGTTGCGTTTTCACGTATTTTGGAGACTATACTGATAATATGTCGCGAGATTTGGAAATTCTTTTTAAACGTCATTTTCCTGCTGTAAAACTGTGTATTGTGTCTGTTAATTCACTTAAAGTTGGGTCGTTCATCCGTTACAAGGACGTGATTCCTAAACGGATGCGGGCACCCATTGTGTATAAGTTTAGTTGTGTACAGTGTACATCTGGCTATGTCGGCATGACGACTTTGCCATTCTGTATTAGGATTGCCCAACACCGTGGAGTCAACTACCGTAGCGGAAGACCTCTGACCCAGCCGCCTCATTCATCTATCCGCCTTCACAGCGAGCAGTGTTGTGACCGAATAGCAGAGGAAAATTTTTCAATCTTACGCACAGCATCTAATGACTTAGATCTACGTATTTTAGAATCTCTTTTTATTTCAAAAGAAAAACCAGATCTTAATAGCGCCAATAGTTCATACCCACTGCAAATTCACTCGTAGATTTTATTGTACCCTTGTATTTTGTATAGATTTTCTTTACTTGTTACTTGCAGACTGTCAACTGAAGATGGAGCTGGTCTCCGAAACGTTTTATAGAACTGATTAGTTTTGAATATATAGTTAGTGTAGAATCTTAATTAAATATAAATATGATTTCAATGTGTGGTGCATTCTTCGTTTTTAATTCCTAATGATCATTCGCCTTAAGAAAAGCAACTTCTCTTCCTTATCCTTATATAGATTTGATGACAGCCACCATCACGAAGTGCTTTGTTATCATCCCACATTGTTTTTTAATACTCGAGGGCACAATTATTCTACGCTGCTACCTCGCAACATTTTAACTTTTCTTACGCATCCCTACCGAAATGTTTCCCTGTCCTATTACCTCGTGGTTTGCATTAGCTATTTTGATTTCGTTCTCTAGCAATTCCGTTGCATAGATCGCTACAAGACTAATTTTTCAAGTTGGACAAAGTACTGTGACATTCTGAGAACATTCAAACGCATTTCAGTTGCCATAGAGAATAGTTCATAATAGATAAATATTCCGCTAGTCTTTAAGACGATATTATCAATGATATAGATACCAAAAATTGAATTTGGCAGATATTATCTTACAAATTGTCAAATCACTGAAAAATCAATTTCAGTCATCTGATAAAAGACAAAACCATATTGGCCAATGCTTCTTCCAATCGACTATTCAGAGAAATGATGCTCAGTTTTTCACAAATTCTAAGACTGCGTTAGTTTATAAACATAAACTCTTGGAGACATTATTTGAATTTTTCAGATGAAAACTTTTAATTTCTCTGTTGCAAACTGGGTAGCTCACAAATCGGCTCTAAAGTTGCTTCTTTTTTAAAATTCTGTCTATTGATGAAATCCTAAAAAAGGAATATATTTGCAATCAATATTTCCTTTTTTAATCATTGTCATTTGTCCCCATAAATGAAACGTAAATTTATTCATCTCTGATTTTCAATTTTGTTTCCATTATTTTTACTCATTTTCTTGGTCACAGGAATGATTTTTCGAAGATAGCGAAATACCAGAGGATCAGATCCAAACTCTATAGCGACAAAGGCCGAATCCTGCAGCTATTAGGGGTTCGTTACTCAATGCAATATCAGAATATTAATGAGTACCTTGAATGCAGTTGAAATGATTCAGACATTTTGCCAGCTAACAATGGATTTCCATTAAAATGAAAATACTCTGTGCAATAAATTAAGTTCTCAAACTGTTTATTCAAGTGAAACAGTGGAAGAAAAACATTTAAAAGAAAAATTTAATTGAGCAAGAATATTTAGGTTGTATTAAATAAAGGATAGTCATTATTTTCATGTTTTGACAAAAATTCTTTCAATTCTAAGGTGAAATACTATTTTGTACTCAGCGGTCACAATATTTTTACGTATAACAATATTAGCGTTGCTTGAAAGTGTTTGAAGTTATATTGTATGAGGAATAGTTTGTGTTATTCGAAGCACTTGTGTTAGGAGCGTTTCTTCTAATCGAATCGGTATTTGTTCCATTTATAGATTTTTCTACCTCGTTTTCACAAGTTTTTATTACATTCTCAAAGTGTTTACACGTAACGAAATAGGCGATTTTGCGCAAAGTAAGTGATTTATAAGTGTATTTTTATCGAATCTAACGCAAATAGTTTCAATGCGATTGTAATAAATTAAAAAACTGTTTGATCTTGAATGAATTCATTTCAGTTCTCATCTGCGCACTACTCTGCCTGAAAGGCACGTATTCAAAATATCAGCTGTCGGAGCAGCGCACGTCCGTTGCCGAGCCTTACACTAAATAAACTAACTGTGCGTTACTGCGTTTTGAATTTTGATCAAGGCGTGGTTTTGATGGTGCCATTGCGATTCTGACAAGAAGCTCGAATAACGAAGCATTTTCTAAAGTAAACTTGAGTGACAGAGTGTTTTCGAAAGACTTCGACCACACTCTTATTAAGTATATTTTGCTTCAAGTTAATTTTTACAACAAAGATTAACACTATTGATGAATCTGACAATTTATAATGTGGAACTAAACAGAAACTTTTCTCACTGGACTGAACTTCCTCACTGGATGTCAAATACGTGAACTTAAAGTGAACATCAACTTCACCTATGTTGGCTTAATTTGATGTCACCAACTTCACTTGAACTCTCATGCCATCTTGTGTTTTCTTCATTTGAAAATAGATGTGGCTTACCTCAGCTTCATTTTACACTGACGTCACCTGTTTTCGCAAAACTTAAACATTGAATGTCACTAACGTTAGCTTTATTTGAACTTCACAGTAACTCCGTTTAGCTTTACTTGAAGATCAATGTCACGTGAGTTAGTTAAAATGAAGCATCAACATCTACTGACAAAGGTTTTATACGTACTTACATATGTACGACGATAAATTCCCTTCCCGTATGAGAAGAACAATATACTCACCTCCGTAACCAGGTCGTCGAGACCTGTTTTCACAGCATATTTGAGGTTTACTGCAAGAACGGAAGTGAGAGGGTAAATCTTTTCCCTACTTTACTCATCATCACCTCTAAATGCCAGCTAGTGATAGCAGGGCAGCGGAATTTATCTCTGTTTGGAAGTCGTGCAACGTATACGAGTGTCGTTGAGTGCCGTCGTGGCTGCCAACACGGCCGCTGTTTAGTCTGAATGAGAACGAATTTTTCTGTTTCTCTCGTACTCTCCTCACTTTCATACTTCACTTACATATCTTTCTACGTGACACTTTTCTCGCTTGAGTGGTATTAATAAACTAAATTATTGTGTAAACCTAGTAACTTACGACTTCCTTAACATTAATGGTCCTCTTAGACAGTGGTTCCCAAACTGGGGTCCCCGGACCCTTGGGGGTCCCTGAGAAGGTCGTAGGGGGTCCGCCGTACAATAGAAAAAAATTAACCTCAGGAAAAAATTATACAAAAATATACAACACCGATCCTCTCTCATTATAGTAGGTGGTATCGATATTTTGGAATGCAAGCAGCCAGCACTCCTCCTATATTTTTATATGCCATAATATTTCATTTAGGTTTGTTGGCTGACCTTGCTACCTGCTTAACCCATTCTAAGCGGTTAAACCATACACACATAGATACTCCGAAATATGGTCCTATTCAGTGGAGCGTCTATAAATAGTCACTATTATGTTTTTGGTGTTGTAGTAAAGCGGCGGCTACGATCTATAGACTGTATAAAAAAATAGTGACATGTGACATCGTTTTTGTTATTTCATCTGCCAATTAGCGCAATCGTGGCCAAGCAAATACATTAAAAAAATTCACACTTCTAGACCCAGCACTGAAAGCATCATTTTTAGCTTCTTTTCATTTTGCTCGTGGCCAAAAATCACGCACAATCGGATAAAACTTCTGGTTACCAGCAGTCAAGGACATTGTTCTGGAGTTATTTGGAAAGGATGCTGTCAACCAGGTTGATGCAGTACCTCTATCGGACAATAATATGAGCAGAAGAATAGATGATATGGTCGAGGACGTCACTGTTCAATTTTTGAAGCGAGTGAAAAACAGTGAGTACTTTACAATGCAACCGGAAGAGAGCACAGATGTCGCATACAAAGCACAGCTGCTTGTGTATATCAGATATATCAGTGAGGCCAAATTTGTTGAGAAGATACTAATCTGCATAGCCAAGACGAGTAGAACTACTGGGAAGGATATTTTTCGCATTTTGGATGAATACATGGAACCGAATTCCATTGACTGGTTGCGCTGCGCTGTGTGGGTGTGTGTAGTGACGGAGCCGCTGCTGTGACTGGTAAACATAGTAGAATCATTGCTTCCATAAAAGAAAAGGCCCAAATGTCGTCAGCACGCACTACATGCTCCACAGTGAAGCACTTATTACAAAACGCATTGATGATGAACTGTATCAGGTTCTGCGAATTGTTGTGAAAACAGTGAATAATGTAAAAGCACATCCCATGAAAAATAGACTCTGAAGCCCTTTGTCACGAAATGGATGCTGATTTTCATGGCTTGCTGCTCCAATCTGAAGTGCAAATAGCAGTTTTGAATCGTGTTTTGGATTGCGGAGAAAGTTAGCTGCTTTTCTCTCATCACACAAATCAGATCTTTGCATCTATTTTGAGGATAAGTCGTTGATGCTAAAGCTAGCACATCTATCAGAGATATTCCAAAGTCTAAAAGTACCATAAAGGGGCATGCAAGGTCTCAAATTATGCACCTTGAATGTGCTAGACACAGTAAGTGCATTCATGCAAAAGCTTTCAATGTGAAAAGCAAATGCCAAAATAGAGTCACTGAAATGTTCCCATTTTATCACTAAGAATGTACGACATCAAGTGAAGACATCACTGCCATCATTGTGTCCCATCTACCTCATCTGCAAGGCTACTTCAGGGAGTATTATCCTGAACAGGAAAATTCCCACCTGAACTAGAATAGAAACCCATTCGCAGCCGGGATAGGTGCACATCTTGATATGAAGTCGCAAGAGGAGCTCATTGAACTATCAAATGATGGGGGTATGAAAATAAAGTTCTCTGCCCTTCCATTGACAGATTTCTGGTCGTACTCAAGAACTGAATATCATGCTCTGGCTGAGAAGACTCTGAAATACATTTTGCCATTTGCCACAACCTACTTTTGTGAAAAAGGATTTTCCACATTGACAATACTGAAAAGCAGGCACAGAGCACGGTTTCAGTTGGACAACGACATTCGTTTGGCATTGATCAACTGTGTAGGAGCCATTAAGCCCATCCATCTCCACTAAGCAATAAATGTTTGATAGCATTTGTCTTCAATTATGCACTTTTTTAATAAGGTGTTTTTTCCTTTTTTGGTTATCTGTGGTGAGGGCACATACTGTAATGAGCGTAATCATCTATCTATTGTGGTTGTTTCTACCAATTTCAATTTCAACTGAATTGAAAACAAACAATTTTGAAACTTTGTTAAATGCTCGTTTTTATACTGTCTTTAAGGGGGTATATACAGGTAGTAAATTTACTGCACTAAAATTACGTAATGGGTACCTTGGTATCGTAATAATAACTTCTGAGCGGCTGGGGGGTCATCAGATTGGAATTAAATATCTGGGGGGTCCTTGGCATAGTGAAGTTTGGGAACCTCTGCTCTAAGAAAGGCGTGTATTTCCTAACTACCTACCTTTGCAGCCCTCCAAGAGAGGCGTGTATTACTTACTTACTGAACTATGTAGTCGTCCATTGAGTTGTTCAGTAATTTAGCTATAATTAATAACTTAGAGTTACTATTAAGACCGACGAAACTTTCCCTTCCATGTCTTATTGCTCCACTTGAGCCTTTCATAATACGTACCGCTGAAAGAGATACCTCACTGAGGATAAATTCCTTAGGTGAGGTCTGATAAACAAATGAATTATGATTTAGTTCCTGAATTACTTCGACTTCATTATTTACACCAACTTTTTTTCCCTAATTTTACGTTTAATTTCTTGTACAGTATAACTTCATCTCTGTAGCCATTTCCCTATAAACGGGTATCTTTTTCCTTTTGTCTCGTGGCACAATTTTGCACCGAATACGGAGCAAATAAGGCATGGGTGCAAACATCTCAAATTATTTGTGTAATTCATTTCATTAACCTCCGTTGATTTCTCGTTAATTTGACGCACTAATTCTTGTAAATGTTCTTTCTTTTCATGCAGCGTGCCCGTTTTTCATCTCCTTCCACTTATGCTCGAAACTGAGAAAAGTCAAGCGATCTCTGTGCAATTCTTACTGGCTGGTGGAGTCGGGGCATGTGTGCGGTTCTCTTCAACTTACGCTAATTTGAGCACAATTCTCGGCTGTACAACTACCGGTGTCTTGAGTCTCTCATTGCCACGTGGAATATTAAAACGAGCTCTAGCTGGCACTTCAATCGTACATACCAGCTTACAATTTTCGTTTGGACTTCTGAGAAAAACCGTCCAGAAAAACAAATTTAAAAACTTAAACCTGCGCTGTGTTTTATTAACGCCCGCTTCAATGTTTTATGCTGTTCTAATCTTTCTTATTCTAGTTTATTTAATACGCGTTTAACTGATTTTTTGCAAACGAATGTGGATGAAATAGATTTTACATTTAGCTTAAGTTTTAAGTGAGCAGCATTTGCCTCAGTATTCATGATTTCATTATTCAAACGAAGAATTGCAGTCGGAGAGTTTGTGTTAGAAGTACGATAATAAGCACCCAAGTTGAGAAGTAATTCTAAGTTTGAGCAAGACTTCATCGATTATGAGGCTCTGAGTGTTGGTGTGCGATGCAGCACTGCAGCTTGTTTTTTCCACTTGAAATAATTTCTTTCAATGGCTCAAACTTTAATGTGTAAGTTTTCAGTTCACAAGTAATCAGTGCTCCATGCGAAGGTTAGGGCGAAGTGGCAATGGAGTATTCGTGAAACGACATTGTTCCTATTAATTAAGTTCACTGAGTTAAGTTCAACAAGTGATAAAGAATTATTCAATAACTCGGATGCGACGTTTTTTGGGTTTTAGATTGAATGAATTTCCTGATTTTTCAAACTTTCTCCACGCAATGAAATAATTCAAATACATACCGAATTCTCTGATAGTATTCGAAAAAGCTTTATTTTTCATCACACTCTTGAGTCAGGTCATTTAATTTATTATTAAGGAGGGCCCTTCAGGCATTTGTCGGTCCAATGAGCATTTTTTATGTTTTTGTTGGAAAAGGACCCCTAGGTGGTGGACTATTCGGTCCTAAAATTTTATGGCACCACTGACACCAGAAAACCCCCCAAAAATCTAAAAAAATGGGAATTGACAATTTGCTACCATACTTTTGTTTGAAATACTCAAAGGATTCTAAAACTGTCTTTGGTTTTGTTCTAGCTTAAAAACTCACTGACTTTTATTCATTTGAAATATCAAAATGAACTAAAAACCCAATGTGTCAAATTTTTCTCAAAAACTAAGGCCTGAATCGAAAAAATTGGATTGAAGAAATTGTGTTACTTTTTATAAATTACATAATACAGTCAAATTTCATGAAAATCAGACTACATATATAGAAGTCCATAATTGTATAACAAGAATTTTTTCTTGTAAGTTGCAGTTCACAGTGCGAACATGAACTTATACATGGAGATTATCAAATAAAAATAAAAACAGCATTTAATTACACAAAATGTGTATTATATTACAGTTCGGATGAAAATGTATTTATTCCTTATTCACTAACAACACTTATCTTCAACATTCAAAAGAATAGAACTCAGTGAGTTTTTATGCTAGAACAAAACCAAAGACAGTTTTAGAATCCTTGGAACATTTCTAACAAAAGTACGGTAGCGAAATTCCAAACTGTGCAAAAGCAATAATTTATCATGCTCAAAACCCAAAATTAGTGTATATGCTAGTTAGTGATCAAATATCGCATATAAAAAACGAAAAGTTACAAATGGGTAATTTTCTACCGTACTTTTGTTAAAAATGCTCAAAGGATTCTAAAACTGTCTTTGGTTGTAATCCAGCATAAAAACTCAATGACTTCTATTCTTTTGAAATATTCATATATATATGTATAAGCCAAAAAACTAATTTTTCGAATTTTTCAAAAATATAAGGCCTGAATCGAAAAAGTTACGTGAGTAAAATAAGGTTTACTTTCAACAAATACATATACTGGCCAAATTTCAAACGAATCGGATTCAAAAAACTGATATCTTGAAGTGCCCCTCTTAAGGTCAACCCAGCCCCTAGCTGTCCGATGAGCCATTTTCTGTTTGTTGTTAATAAACGACCCTTAGGTGGTGAACTATTCGGTCCTAACATTTTATGGCGCGACGGACCTTAGATTTAATTCCAAGTGGGTGTCAGGGGACCAAAAAAACTGAATTATCGACCCCATTTCGACCCCATGTAAAAAGAAAACCAAAAGAGAAATAGAAAATTTGCTACCATGCTTTTGTAAGAAATGTTTCAAGGATTCTAAAACTGTCTTTGTATTGGTTCTAGCATTAAAACTCAACGAGTTCTATTCTTTTGAAATACCAATACAAATGAACTAAAAAACCAATATGTCCAATTTTTAAAAAAACCAAGGCCTGAATCGAAAAAATGAATTGAAGGAATTGTGTTTATTTTTAAAAAATTGCATACCAGAGACAAATTTCATAAGAATCAGACTACAAATAAAAAAGTTTATTATTTTCTTAAAACTTTTTATTTTTATTTTTTTGTAAATTGCAATTCACAGTGTAAATATAAAGTTATACATGGAGATTATCGAAATAAAAACGAAAACAGCATTCAATTACAAAAATTTTCCATGATATTACACTTCAACATGAATTTTTAGTTTTTGGGCTCTCCTGAAAAACCATTCATTTTTACATTCAAAAGAAAACAAGTCATTGAGTTTTAATGCTAGAAAAACCAATGACAGTTTTAGAATCCCTGAAGCATTGCAAACAAAGTTACGCGTACCAATTTTCCATTTGAAACTTTTTTTATATGAAAAATTTGTTAAAAAAATTATATGTTATTAGTGATCAAATATCGGATATAAAAAAAACAGTTTCAAATGAAAGTTGGTACACGTAACTTTGTTTGCAATGCTTCAAGTATTCTGAAACTGTCTTTGGTTTTGTTCTAGCATAAAAACTCAATGACTTGTTTTCTTTTGAAACGCCCATAAAAATGTGCCAAGAAACTAATATTTCGTATTTTTCTAAAAAGTGAGGCCTAGATAGAAAAAGTTACATGAGTACAACAAGTTTACTTTCAACATATACATATACTGTCCAAATTTCAAACGAATCGGATGAAAAAAATTGAAATCTTGGGTTGACTTCAACACGTGCAACATCTTGCATCGCTTATACGAGAGTGTGCATTTAATAGGCCGCTTCATTGTGGATGTTCTGTTGACTGTTCGAATTTTCCCGACACAAATGATATACGCAAAACTCCTGTAAAAGTGATTGGTTCTCAAAATGGAAAATTTGCATAAAATTTTTAAGAGGGACGCGAAACTCTCGGGATCATAAATAATGACTTAATTAACCCCATGAACTCACATTTGAAAATTATGAATAAAACTCAATGCATGTATACAAATGGGACGGTTATTCCTATAGTATAAACATTTTTAATGGAAGAAGCACCTTAATGCACTTGTATAAATTTCTTTACATTCCTCAAGTGACCCAACATTTTATTTTTTTATTCATGGTCGCGCATTCAAAATTCTTTACCATACCAAAATAAGAATACATCCATCGTATGAGCAACGGTCTTCCGGAATCACACTTATTACGCATTTTTTTTTGTTTTCCTACAAGAAACATATTCATTTACGAGCAGGATGTTAAAAAATAGGATAAGATAGGAAACAGGATGCTGGCTTCTCTAATAATAAAAATTTTCATACTTTTTTAAAATTTAGCATCACCTTTCTCTGTCATTTTTTTCTCCAGACATAAAAATGGATCGTAGGTGAATCCAGCGTTTTTAATTTATTCCACTGAGCAACGAAATCTGGGAGCGCAAAGATAGAAGTCATTTTATGCTTGGATGTAAAAAATATTCTAAGACACGATCCAAATATTGGCAATGGAGTTACAGCATAAGCAGTCTAATTATGGGTGCACTTATTGAAAAAACGGAGTGGGGAAAAGGACGACACAATGCTGGTTAATAATTTAGTGATGCATATGCGAATTATTAATGATAATAAATAACAGCAAAGGTAGTCTTCAACTGCAGGCACGTCGGTGACTTCTTGGTTAGTATAAAGAAGTCGGAAGTTGATGCATCCGACGGCCTCCCACATCAATTTTGCCAATAACCGTGATCTGTTGAGATAAAATAGGACATGACGTAAATAATTTGACGGTGGTAAGATTGAGAGCTGTGGAGAAAAGATTCCGAGTTAACAGATATGACAATGCACTCAATCTGGTATATCTTTTATAAAGACATTAGAATTTACGTTTAAGTCACGGCTTTAAATTTAGGGTACGGCCCGAGTACGGGAAACTACAGCCAAATGTAGGCCAGTGAGGAACGTTCGGGACAAATGCACCTACTTATCTCCAAACGTACCCTCACAATGGATCCCTTGAAGTCCACGTGACGACGGTGAGAAGAGAAGGTCGACGACAGACTGCCCGGCCACTGGACTGCCGTAGTTCCCATCCAGGCTGCCTCCGTAGTCCCGGAGATGAGAAGTCGGAGAAGCAGCTGAGTGCGGAGCAGTCTCGAAGCGGTGCGAAACCGTAGTGGCGTAGTGGCGTCATCATGCCTCGGCCGTCAACCACAAGCCCTCTCCACGACGTCAAGCGTAGGGAACCGTAGTGCAGGTCACGGGAGGGTTTTAGCCGATAACGCCCATTTAAAATCTGCTTCTTAGAATATGAGAAAAATTAAAGATGAACAAGAAAGCAGTGCTCCACAGGAGGGCGTGAGCAAGTTGTTTGTGCTGTGGATGTTGGAGCGTGTCTGCTGTTTGTCAGGCACGACATTCTGAGAACAGTTATGAGGCGTTCGTACGTAAAGGGTCGTAATTGGTTTGGCAATAAGGGCACACTGTACCGAACGTCCTCCAATACTTTAGATGGTTTCAAACCAAGTTCCTAAATGTAAGATTCCTTAAATTTATGACTCCTTAATACTAGTTCCCCGAGTAAGAAAAATGGATTTCTTCAACAGCACTTAGTAAATAGATCTCGAAGATTTCAACAAGGATGTTATAATGCATTAAATGAAAAGTTATTAACTAATGCTCATTCGTGAACCGATGGATCACTTGAAAGAAAGGAGAAGAACTACTTAAATATTTTAAACCATTCTACAAAATAGACACGAGACGTTAGGTCCTTCGTTAATTTGCATCAACGCAGGAATCTAAAGCTCAGGTTGAGGATTGGCATTCCTCCAAGGCATGAAATAATGATGCAAACAATAACAAAATGGAAGAGCACACAGCATATTTATCAATTGGTAACAAATTACTATAACGTGAAATTATTATTGTACTTACCGAGTTCGATGACCCAGACTTATTCTCATAATTTCTTTCTTCTTGAGATTTTCATTCACTCTCTTCGAATGCAACTTTCGTATTCCTAATTAACTGGGCAGCATACACATTAATTTTTGGCAATAATTGGATTCTAAAAGTAAAATCTTAATAATTAGGGTTGAGACATTGCATACAATGCATGAGGATTTAAAAAATTGTATATGCACATAATACACACATGCAAATTATAAAATACATATGCACTTGATAAAATGCACATGAATGCTTTGAATTTGACGTATTTTTTTAGGTAATGGCATGGATAGAAATTTATAACGTAAAAGACTATAAATTACTTTTCAGATCCAAATCATTACTGGATCAGTAGTTTTCGATGAGTCAAGAGGGTTATCTCTGTAGTAGAGCCTTGCATGCCATTCAAATAACACCTCAAATGTGCCTAAAGTTTCAGTGCAAAAACGATTACTGGAGTATGTCAAGGAGTTCAAAGACTATGAAATTGTTGAAGATATAATATATTGTAAATTTTGAGAGAAGACGGTAAGTGACTATAATCCTTAAAACACCAAAAGAGGAACGTGAGTAAGACTTCGACTTATTGAATCCAAATAAAAGCTGTTGATATAATAGGGTTGTAACGATATGTAGCGAAATAGTTCTGTACAACCTGCTACAGTCGAGGGGTTGAGGCGCGGCTACACTGTGCGTTTCTCCGTGCAACTCAAACGCAACTCGCCCAAATTTGAAGCATGCATGTCGGTGGGTTGCACGAGTGCTGCGTGAACTTCCCCTGCGTGCGGTTTTTTTTTCTATTGAGAAAAACTGTGTGAGGTTTTTCCTTCTTTTGAAGCAAGCATCTGTGTCGCGTAGTTAGGAATGACCTACACAGCATTTCAAGGTCATCGCCCAATAGCTGCACTTCATCGTGGGGTTATAAAGAGAATTCTGATAAAGGTAATGAACTTATTTCTGTTGACAAACAGATTCTATTTAACTAAACATAAACTACTAATTCTATACTGACATGTTTATAAGTACACATTTATACATTTCGAGGACCGTTTTCTGCACCGTGTTAATTCATACATAAAAATGCAAATTAAATAGTAACTAGTATTACCGGTTCAACCCGAGTATCGGGTTGTCCGACTTGCCTAAAAATAAAAAAAAAAAAATAAAAAAAATAAAAATAAAAAAAATAAAGAAAAAAAAATAAAAAAATAAAAAATAAAAAAAAAATAAAAAAATGAAGAAAAAAAAATAAATAAATAAATAGTTTTCTGCAAATATAGACACCAGTGGCTTCAATTTAATACCTCACTTGACCATATAGACTCAGCCAATTTTCTAAACGGACTCGGACAAATTTTGAGTTACTGAATTAAGTATATAGATCATTTACTTCATACTTTAAATATTATTGCTAGCATATATTATTTGTTTTTTTTTCGTCGTCTAAAAAGAGTTTTTGATGAAATTACCAATTTAGGAAATTGGTTCAAAATTGAAGCATGATGAAAGTACTGTGTCAATTACTAATTGTCAAAACATGCATATTAATGGACTTGAATATAAATGAATGATTTTTATCAATTCTCTATTTTATGACTGCTTGCTTGATTTATAATACAGTATAAAATGAATCCGTGATGCATACATTGAAGCGTTTCAGCAATTTTATCTTGAAAAATTTTCATAAATTTATTTTTGATATTAATTTCAATTGTCTTGTAACTATATGCGTTTAAAGTTGAAAAAATATTTTACCTAAATAAATAATGTAAATAAGTCTATGAACAGATTTGAACCTCATCATGACAGTTTCTTATCTACGACATACACAATCACACGTGTTCTGATGAACAATGACCATTTTGATTACATGTTTCCGAATTCTCCAAGGAAAACTAGGAGAATCAGGGTTGTTGGGAAACGCCAACCTGAGCGTAGTGTTACGGATGACAGTGAAGGAAAGAGAAGAGCATTAAGTGAAGTATGGCCAAATATTAGTTGTTTCTCTGCGTGTTTTACGTCCTTCAAGCTGCGTGGCGCTGGCTTTGGCTCACCAAGCAGGATGTTGAATTGAATCAGAGAAAACCTTTGATACTCATTCTGAAGACACTGGTTTACTCTGAGTCAAAAGACGCTTTTGACCAAACTTGGGATGAGTTCCTCAGTACAGACCTCTTACGCAGACATCCCAAATGCACAGAATAAGATATTGTTTTATATGAATATACACCGATTACTATTATTGATATTTTTCTACGCTATAATATTTTTCAAATGAATTTTTTACCGATTAAATATCTTCTTTCAAGGTATTTTCTAGCAGCAGTTGAAAAAAGAGAGTGCTGGAGCTTGCCATGGCGAGCAGGGTGCCTATTACGTGGACACAACACCAAAAACATCTGCAAAAGTATGATGATGGTGATTAAGGATATTGTACTACGAAAGTAAACTACTAACTATACATTCCGAACAATTTTTTAAAATTGCATATGAATTTTTATACATGCAGTTTCGTACGAGTAATTCAGTACGTAGTATATGTAAATGACGTCTATTATTACAGACACAAAGTTCGAAATGCATCTCACCTATTGAGTGTCATGGCTGAGATTTATAACAGATCTCTTTGCCTTCGCTTGCTTGATGTTGTCATAAAAAGGGACAGTTCGTCTAAAACTGCAAGTCAGATAAGTATGGATTCCATAAATCACGAGGGAGACACCAAGTTTAACGTTTTATCCGAAAGTGATCGAGATGTATCGTACAGTGTCGACCTAGCTATCGGCTTGTGCACCTGTCCCTCTGGAAATACTGGAGCAATCTGCAAACATCAAATTGGTTGTTCTCAGTTTAGTGCAGTCCGTCTACCACAGAGCCTTAGTTTCTCTGCTGAAGACAAGAGAGTTTTGGCAAGGGTTGTTATGGCGATAAAGAGATCCCTGATCTTGGGTTCTTCCAAAGTTTAAAGGAGCCCTTGATGCTGCTGAGAAGAGCTCTATCAACGCAATGGACCCCTCTGATAATACTTCATCAGAGGAAGAAGCAACTTCTACGGAATTAAGGATAGAATCGACGAATAGTAACAACGCAATGCTTGTGGAAAAAGTTGACAGCACCGTAGAATATTTGAAATCCTTAATCTTGAAATATGATCCCAAAGAAGTTAATTCTGCTCTAAGAGTTTTTCCTCGAGAATGCGAAATATCAAAATGCTCCTCAACTTTAAACATTTTTGCGGACAGCGGGCACATCGTTATACCTGCGAAATGGTTCTCTGAGAAGAAAAATTTTGTGCCAGCCAACATCAGTATCCAGACGGCGAAATGGAGAATCGCGAGGAAAAAGTAGACTTTTAAAAGACGGTGGAGTAAAAAGTAATCGAAACCTAACAACAAACATTGTGAAAATTCAGCCCAACGCCATAACTCATTAATATATGAATGAATTGAGGCCCGTTAAAAATTTTTTATCAATGAATTACCTGCAATTATTTCAATTGAAAAGTTCACAATAACTTAACATTAATTTTTAATATACAATTCTAAGTGCATCTTGCTTCATACATAAGGTAACATATATCTTATATTATGTTCACATTTATAGAAGAGATCATTGTCATCACGTTGTGATGTATATATTGAGAGGTGTTATAAAGAATCAAAGGAAAAATATTTTCTCTACATATGTTTTACTTTTCTATCTACAATTATATGTCACAAGCAGAAAGTAAGAAGTGAGGATTGCACTTCTGGCATACTATCAATAACACTTTAATTTCTGTACATAAGTTTCATCGAGCCTTTTCTCGGTGCCCTAACGTGGGAGAGTACACTTCAATACTTTGAAATTGGCGCAAATGGTATCATTGCTCTTGGTGCTGCGGAGGTGGAGGGAAAGGGGTGAGCGGTGTCCAAATCTGGCGACATCGGAGTCGCTGCCACCGGCCAGTACCAGCAACGTGGCACTGAAGAAATGGGCAAGATGGTCGAAACGCTCGCTGTAATGGTGCTGTGAAAAGGGCAAATTACGTGGTTCTGTGCAAGTTAATTTGCGACAGGCGGAAACAAGATATTTCAACAAATGTACGTGGAAAAGTAAAATGTATTGGACTGTGATCAACATCGTTTTCTTCTACTCGCTGCAAAACTGCGCTATCTCTTTATGCAAGTGATGATAGTAGCGGCTGCGATCTATAAATTTTGTTTGAACGCACTATATATTTCGGAATTCCTTTGTGGTGATTTAAGGGCAGTGTTTTATATCGTCTACCCTTATGTCGGGCCTTCACATTGGCTTGTCATGTAATGATAACTTCGCTTTTGCATTGTGTATTCCCCCGTTTTTGTATCATGATTGTTTTAATATTCTATTATGTCGTCAATCTATAACTCAAGTGTTCATTCGTAAACTTAAATGAATTTAATGCGAAATGCGCTGCTTGTAGTTATCATTCTCCCGTCGTGATCAGATGTGTACTGGTGTTAGCGCGTGTGAAACAGAAACTTACTTTTTCTACTTTATTCTGTCGTCTATTGCCTTCTCGGGTGTTTTCAGCTCTGCTATTTCTTTTCCTCTTTTTCTAAGCTGAGGTGGAAATCCCTCATACGGCCATGATTGTAAATACGTCTCATGACAGGGTGAACTAAATAAATTTCTGCATGGTATGAATTTGCTGCCAGTGTTTGCGATCTAGTTGAACTATTAAAAATAATGGATGAAAACAATATTGAAGTTTTTATGTACTGCAAAATGCAAGTTATAATGTGCCGATGGATAAACTAAATTTCTAAAATGTATTTTAGATTGTGTCTTCAGTGGCGTCATGCGTCCAATACGTATGACGCCAGTGAGGAGGTCCAGTACGTCCGCTGACCTCCTTTATTCTCAAGAAAAATTTTGCCAAGCGCCTCCGATATAGAAGCGATGCGCCGCGTATTCCTATCTGAACAATATTCAGGATTTAAAACTACTCTTTAAAAGAACTCGCTTAGATTACGTGTTCTTCGAATTTAATAGATATATGGCAACATGGTAAATATAATCTTATTACAATAGGCAAGTTTTAAGCACCTATTTGTCGCCTTGGAGCATGCTTGGAGGAAGTTGGATGTGTTTGAGATGAAGTGTTTGAGGAGCATGTATGGAGTAACTAGAAGAGATAGGATCAGGAATGAGTTGGTTAGGGGCAGACGGGTGTTATCAAAAAGTTGAGCAGGCGAGTGGATGAAAGAGTGCTTGGGTGGTTGGGCATGTTGAAAGAATGAATGTTGAGCGGCTGGTGAAAAAGATATATATGTCGGAAGTGAGTGATCTTCGAGCGCGAGGTAGACCACGGATGAGTTGGATGGATAATGGGGTGCGACGTGCTTTGTATGAGAGGGGTCTGACTGTGGACGTGGCGAGAGGGATGGCTGCGGACAGAAGTGAGTGGGGGCAGTGTATAAGGAGGTAATTTTATTTTTGACGCGTTAATGGAAGCTGCCCGCGTGTGATGGGGTTGACCTGTCATGTGCGGGGGGAGGGGCTGCACTCAATGAAGCGGTCGGGGTAAATCAGCTGTGGCTGTCGGGCCTGAGTGTGGAAGGTGGTTGTGCTGGGCTGCTGCTGATCCTGGCAGTTCAGGTGCGGCCAGTGCTGCCTCTCTCGCCTCCTAGTGACTAAGTGTGGTGATTGTGGCCTGCTGTCGGCTACCCTCCCATTGGGAGGATAAGCCCGGTATATGTATGTATATGCATGTATTTATTTGTCGCCTTGAGAAAGGACCATTAATAAAAGCCTCCGAGAAGCTTATAGAAAGAGGAAAATAGTGCAAGAAGTTACTCCACTCTAATATAGTGAGTAGTCAGTAAATTTGTTAAAAATTATGCTAAATAAACATCGCTTAATTCCTACTAATTAAGGACATCGCCTCAGGGCGGAAGATTAATATTAAGTTAAATCTATTTTCAAGCAGCCAGTTTCTTATCATAAGGTTAGACTTCTAAATCTGAGTACAGCAGCCGAACGATAATCTGTCTAACGGGCAGCCAAAAGGTAGAAGTCAAATTGTTTTATTCTTTGCGATTCAGTTAATCGAAAGGTTAAAACGGCATTAAGTCAAACTCCCAAACTAATTGCTGAGTGGAACTAAAGAATCGCAAACATGCAATAACGTAACTTAACATAACGAAATCATACTCACACAAACTAAAGTAGAAGCAGAAAAGAAGAAACTGATTGATGAACAGGAACTCAAATGCTGTTAAAATGGTTCTCTAGCTTTAGCAATCTACCGCAGCTTACACAAGAACCTTCTATGCAATGACACCTCCAATCGTAGGTGCAAACAAATGACAACATCAATGCGCACGCTAAATTTTGCGGTTAAAGTTGAAAGGTCACAGTTTGTGAAGAATTCAAATTTTCAATTCTATACCCTAGAAAGATACAAGCCACATGTTTAGCCCATTTGCACCGAGTAGCAGAATTTGTAAGAAGTAGGTCGACTGACTTATTTCATCAGGAAAAAATATCGTCAAAAAAGCCCCACATAGAGTTTAACATTTCAAAGAGATGTGCCCAGAAATCCAACCATCACCAGTACTGACTTTGTGAGGTACCTGGCTGAACGCTGCAAATGACAATACCAGATATTACGAAGAAATAGCCTCAGTTATGCCTTCTGTGTGTGACGAAAACAACAGCAAAAAAGAAAGTCAAAATCTTCTAGATAATGTTGAATTAAAAACATGTGTTAGTTTCATCAGTCCAACATTTACAGTATTGTCAACTACATACAACAACTCGAAACTAGAGCGCTCTCTATTTATGACGTCATTCCAAGAATGAACATAATCATAGAAGCTTTGAAGAACACATACGACCAAAGATATTTTCTAAAAATGACATTCATTCTGTCTAAGAATAGATGGAATAAAATCATGGAAAATTCTAGCTCTATTTTATGCGGAAATTGATCACATAGCACCAATGACATCTTACCACAGTACTCGCCCCCTCAGGGGGATACAACTATTGTATCTATGGGAATTAGCGCTCCCAGGGGAACCATGTGAGGGCCCGAGCTAAAGGTTAGGTAGGCTTCCTTTTTGTTGTAATAAAATAGGTTTTTGTTTCGTTACGGACCATCTTTTTTCGGTTCACTGCTTTCCTGTTTTTCAGCACCTACTACTTTCTTCTTCAACTTTTTTCTTGTTTCATGAACTTCTTTCCTAGCTTAATGTTTCTGTGCACCTTGTGCATCGATTCCGCGTTCCCTCCACTCCATACTAAATGGTGCCTTCCTCTTTCCTCTCTTGGAACATCTTTGTCGTGGTTAAGGGAGGCTAAAACTTTCTTATATATTAATAATAATTATAATAATAACCACAGTACTCGCCAAATAACTTGAATGTGCTCCTCAAGTGTCATGTGAACTAAAGAGGGTTTTTTCACAGTACAAGTCGATCTTTTCACATAACAGGAGATTCAACATTGAAAATTTGAAATATAACTTGATTGTTTAATGCATTGAGCCAAATGAAAAGAATTTTTTGTTAAATTATTACAAAACTTGTTCTACATTTCTTTGTGTTGTGAAATTTATGCTAGTTTTTCATAAGTTACTCCAAAAAATTCTTAAATAAGCTGCCTTTTTTTTTAACTTACTTCAGCTATTTTATATTTTATTTTGTCACTCTACCCGTGAGGTATGTTTTAGGGTATGTAAAATATATGACGCGCATGCGAACATATATAAGTTCCGATATAAGTTGAATTTTGATGGATGCGTCCGCGTCAACTGTCACCGTGGACGCACGCTCCATGTTACCGGAGCTAAATTGTTTCAGAATGTGAGGGAAGAAAAACTCCACGAAGTACGAAATTAGAACTGTGTGTCCGTGAATGTGCCGTCTACCTAACTAAATGGTAAAAGTGAACTTTCAGTGTTTCGGTGATTCAATTATGATCATTTTAACAAGCAGATCAGAGTGGCGAGATGTGAAAACTTAGTGATGCTTTCGCAGTGCCGGTGAGGGCAGCGCGAACAAGCTTACCCCTGGCCCCTCCATCTCCACTCCATCCCTCCAAAACACCTCCACTCTTAACGTGGAAGGACAAGTGCCGTTATCTCCAGAAACAAAATAGAAAGTGTGCTCTGTCAAACTCGCATCTTTGGAAAATAATGGTGACCATTTTTTGTGAACTATTTTTGTTACAATAGAGCATGAATGTTGAAAATTTCTAATGTACTCATTCAATTTTTGATTAAAAAAAAATTAGCTTACCTCATGTTCTTTTGATGGACAATTTTGGTTAACTATTGACGTTAAATGTGAGAAGGATAAAAAACTTCTTCTTCTTTGAAGGAGCTTTTAAATATAAAAATTAAATAAATTTGATCCAGCAACTTCGGGAAAAATTACCATGTTAAACATAGTAAGCCTGTGTTCACAGACAGAGCATAATTCCACAATGTGAAGTAAACTTGAACAATCAGACGTTTCTCGAAAAGTTCACCAGAGCAATCTCCTGATGGAAGAGTTGAAGTTCTTTTTCTTCTTTTCTTCTTCTTTTTTTCTGTTCTCTTTTCTTCCCCAAGCAGGACAGCAAGCAACGCTGCTCTGCCGACCGCAAGCATCCTGCCCCCTCCTCCCGCTTACACTCTGTCCTCCTCTGTCTTACACCCCTACTGGCAGTCTCTTTTTATCTACCTTTAAAAGGCGAGGTCTTCTACTTTAACCCAATGAACAAATTTTAATTTTTCTTCCTCTCTATCAACGTCACAATGTATCAATATAGAACTCGTTCAACTACTCGGAAGGTTGCTCCATCTGAAAAAACATCCTCCAGTACAGCTTCGCACGAAAAGCTCAGTAAAAAGCGTCAAGCACCAGCCATAAAGCGGAAAGGCAGACCTAATAAATCCGCCCCTGTGAATCCATCTGTTCAAGGTCCTCAAACACTCAAAACGAAAAATGCTTCTCGGACGTTCGTGAAGTCTGGTATCAGCAAGTGTTTCTCAGCCCCTGAAGCATCACTAATGACTGCAAAATCAGAGTCATCTGACACGGGCGAAAATCTCTCAGGCGCTGCTTGTAATAATTCAGCTCCCAGTAATAATTCATCTTCTCAAGTTCTGAAACCTGCTACGGGCACACCCGAAGCGAGTTCAAGAAATTCCGTACAAGCAGCACTCGACTCTCAACCCAACGCTTTGGACTGTGTCCGAGAAGATTCATCGTCCACAAAGCCGAGAATCTTTAGTGAAGAAGATACGTCCTCACTGGCGGAAGCTGTCACAGCACTGCTAGCTCCTTCGTCTCGCCGAAACGATTGCGTCATGGCGACGTCGCCCCTGCCCTGCGTCACTGAGAAAGCTCAAAATTGTTCACCGCCGACGGAAACACCAACGTCATCGTTAGAACGCGATAAAATTTTGGATGTGTGCAAACAGTCAGAGAGTAAAAGGGGTAATTTTAATTATAATTTTAATGATAAATTGTGTGTAGACCTTTCAGGTGGCGAAGTTATGTTTGAAAATGCATACGAAGCAGCTAATACTGGCAGTAAAATACATCAGAGCGTAAACTGCGAGGATAACGTAAGATTTTCAGTGGAGAAAAATACAACCAGACCTGTTACCGCTTTTGATGGGTACTTACATCCTCTCCAAATGACCAGTTCCCAAACTATTCACGAAATAAATAACACGATGTCTCTTACAGCTGCATTTCTCAATAAAGCTTTGAGACAAAATTGTCCCCCAAGCCCAGCGTCGATTTCTTCCACTGTATCAAATATTCAAGTGATTACAGAACAGCTTTTTGCTTTAAATTATCGTATCAGCGCTCATGATTTTACGCCAGTGGTAGCTGCGAGTAACCATCCTTATGCGAAATCCCCTTTAGACACTTTTCTCGTTGGAGACAATAGTCTCACAAAAATCAACAGAGATGACATTGATAGTGCATGCAGGATTCAGACCATAACTTCGGAACGTCTAAATGATCTCTATGATGAGATTGAACGCGCACCTCCTTTCAGGAACTATATAATTAGTTTCAAAGGTTTGAGCCTCTCGTCCCAAAATCTCACGAAATTAAAAAATTTGATCAGGACAAAGAATCTTCTTTCTCGTATTTATGTGATGAGTGCCTGCAGTGGGCAGCAATTGTACATGGCATCGAGCCTGTGCAGAAAAATTGGTCTTAAACTGATTCCGCTGCGAGCAAATGTAAAAACCGGTCCTGTTGATGAAGCTTACAACAATGTCCACACTTGGCCCGTTACGCGAGAAGACACGCATCATTTTCTTCAACAAATTGCTCTAAAATCACCTTTGAGACTAACTTCACATTTTATCTCCTGTGTCAGAAACTCCCATGATCTGAATGAAGAAATTGAATACTCTAATGATTATTCAAAACAGCTAAATGAGTTGAATGATTGTTCTAAGTTGACCGCCTATCCACGTGAAACCTCCAGCAGCATAAACCGATGTTTGCCTTCATATAACAAACCCTCTCCTCCCCTCTCCTCCCGATGTTTGCCCTCATATAACAAGCCCTCTCCTGCATCCGCCACAAACAACTGCGGAGTGCCTACAAAAAATAGGTTTTCATTGCTATCCAATGCTGATGAAGAGGATGAAAAGCCCCTCTCAGACACGAGTATAAATCAACATCCAATCACATACTCGGAAGCAGTAAAATCAATAGGAAGAGAGAAATCGCTGCAAAATTGCAGTCGACAATCGATGGAAAATCCACTACCCAACGGTATGCACAATCATCACCAGAAAAATATAATTGACACGAGCATTTCTCAGTTCTCTGCAAATCCCCATACGAGAAATCACCACAGAACAGGAATTCAGAGCCAGAAAAACGTAAATTCCCCGCACCTCTCAGAACCTCTTAATGATGAAAAAAGTGCGAAAAAAAACGTCTCCAGCCGCGTTTGTGAACGCATGAATTCCACAATGGATGAATTGAAACGATCATGGAACATAAAACTGATTCCCACCAAAGCCGATGGACACTGCCTCCTCCACGCAGTAGCTCAACTACTTACAAAACAACCAGCATCAAAATGGAATTACAATTCCCTAAAGGCTGCAATCAAAACAGAGAGTAAAGCAAACTACAGCACATATGCTAAGTTTTTTGACAAGAACAGTGGCGACATGCAAAACCTCATAGATAATTACATTAACGAAAAACATTTTGACCAAGCTGCTGTAGACCTTATACCACTAATCATTTCAAATGTGACAGGCCAAAAACTTCTCGTCCTGGATGAAAAAGATCATTGTGTTTTGAAAATATCAGTCGTTCCCATTTCAGAGTTATCAAATAATAACCCTCCACTACTGCTCCATCGTAAAAACGATCACTACAGTGCTCTTGTCACACAAGGCAAAAATCAGACCGGTGTTACCTCATGGGCCAAACACCCTGGGCAACTTAGACAAAATCGATAAATCCCCTGAAGATAGTAGAGATAGTAGTAACCTCGCTACCTTTAAAAAGAGTGCTAATATAGGTAAAATCAAAATTAAGCATGTAAATGCTCGAAGCCTGAATGGTAAATTGGATGAAATCAGAGTAATGTTGGTCACTGAAAAAATTGACATTTTGTGTGTCTCAGAAACATGGTTTGATTCACGAACCCAAAGTTCATTTTTTAACATTCCTGATTACGTGTTGTACCGCTACGATGGCGCTAAAACCAGCCGAGGTAGTGGTTCTTGTATTTTTGTGAAAGAAATGTACTCAACATTTTCACTACTAGTGAATAAAGTTTGCGAAGGCATTGAAATGGTTTGGTTAGAAGTGCAAATAAATAAACACAAATCAATAATCATTGGCAGCCTTTACCGGCACCCATCGTCTCCCCTAAATCGAACACTAGATTTCATTGAGGAAACCTTCAAAGAAATCCTTCAGGCAAAAAGATCATTCTTTGCTTTCGGAGATTTCAATGTTGACCTAACGGATAAAAACAATCAGCTAAGCAAACTATTGTATAAACTAAGCTTATCACAAATGGTCAAAGAATCGACTCGCATCACTAAAATCTCTGCAACTCTCCTCGATCTAGCAATCACAAAAAATCCCACCGCAATACTTAGTACAGTAATATCACCTTCTATTTCCGATCACCACTCTATAGAATGTGAAATTAATATTGCGAAGGAAAGACAAAAATACCGCTTAATGACCTATCGCTCGAAAAGGCACTATTCAGCAGAACTATTTCAAGAAAAACTACTCGATAGGTCTACCGAATTCCAGAAAATGATGCAATCTGACGATGTTGATATACAAGTGTCAATTTTCAACGAGAACTTCACAGCAGCTCTCGACGAATGTGCACCTTACGTCACCAAAAAAACCAAGCCAAAACGAACTGTTTGGATCACTGACGAAGTTAAAGAGATGAGCAGAATAAAGAAAGCTAACTTGCGAGAGTACAAAAACAATAGATCAAACAGTACCTTATACAAGAGATATAAAGAACATGAAAAAATTCTTCAAAAGAAAATCACTGAAGCGAAACAAACTCACTTCCACCAGGCACTGATAACGGCTAAAAATAACCCGAAGCGAACTTGGGAAATCATTAGTGAGGTAGCACCATATAAAAATTTAGATCGCATAAGTAATTTTGAAAATCCCTTGGCAACAGCCACGGATTTCAACACATTCTTTTCAAAAGTAGGGGCTCAAGTTTTCAGTGAGGTGTGTACCAATCCAGATGAAACGACAATTGAAAATTCATGCCCCACTGCACCCTCGAGGACTGATGTCAAGTGGAGACCACGCCCTGTCGATTTACCAGAGTTACGAAACATCTTATACTCACTAAAAAACACAAAGGCAGTTGGACATGATGGTATCAGTCTTCAATATATCAAAGATAGTTTCCCTGTTACAGCACCATGGATTCGTCTGATAATTAATACATCAATAGTAACCAATACGTTTCCAAACCAATGGAAACACTCCATTATTAGACCGTTGCACAAAAGTGGTGACCTAAATACAGCATCAAACTACAGGCCCATCAGTCTTTTGCCTGTCATGTCCAAACTACTGGAGAAAGTGGTGACAAATCAACTGTCATTTCACCTGGACGAGTCAAATTTACTCCACCAAAATCAATATGCCTATAGAAGAAATACTAGCACTCAAGACGCTCTGCTCAATATATCTGAAAAAATATACAGTGACATCGATCAAAAGAATGTAACACTCTTGCTACTACTCGATCTCTCTAAGGCGTTCGATAGCGTCCAACATGGAAGACTTCTACGTAAAATACTGAACTTGGGAATAGACACGCAATGGTTTGAAAGTTACTTGTCAAATCGATCTCATGCAGTCCGCATAGAAAACAAATTGTCCCCATTCATTCAAAACAATTTTGGTGTTCCCCAAGGATCCATTCTTGGTCCGCTACTGTTTTCTATTTTCATTAATGATTTAACTCCAATGCCTTCTAACACACGGATCTCTATGTATGCAGATGATGTTCAAATTGCAATAACAAGTTCTGTATCGGAAATACCACAGACGCAAATTAAAGCCGAAACTTTACTGACTAGCCTGGAATCATGGTACGACCGAAATGGTCTCAAATTAAATGCTAACAAAACCTAATGCATCATTTTTGGATCCAAAGATGCAATTAAAAAAACTTCAGATCTTACTCTTGCAGTTGGAAATGATAAAATTGATGCATCAGAAAAAGTTAAAAATCTAGGTATCTGGTTCGATAGAAATATGTCCTTCAAATCTCACGTTGAGACTACTTGCAACAAAATCTACGGAACTTTAATGTTTTTTCATCGAATAAAAAGTATGCTAGACGAAAAATCCAGATTATTAGCCATTCAATCCCTTGTGTTATCGCGCATTGACTACTGCAGCCTAGTATGGGGAGACTTACCTCAATACCTTCAAAGGGACTTACAAAAATGCATGAATTTTGCAGCCAAGGTGGTATGCAACGGTAATTTCAAAAGACGTGATCACGTAACCCCTCTCCTCAATAAACTCGGCTGGATCCCTATCCAAGAAAGGCTCCTCATGCAGAAGGCCCAATACGTATTCTCCTCGTTATATCTTCCTCAGAGCAATGCTGAGATAGTGCGTTTCCATCCACCCACTGTAACCAATCAAAAACCGAACAGAAACAATAATGTCTTAGTCAACTATCGTTCATCTCACTTAGGGCAGAAGGCTCTGTCTATATCAGGCGCCTTACTGTGGAACAAACTTCCCCTGAGTATTAAAGTCCCTCAAAGACCGAGAGAATTTAAAGCCAAAATAACTCGTCATCTTGCGTCTCAATAATAATCCTTAGTTACAGAACATACTGAATGAGTACTGACGAATCTCATTTACCTGGTATCTCCATTGCTGAACAATCTCCCTCGCTCATTGTGTTATAATTCAAGACATCAAACAACAGTTTTGAAGTATGCGTAGGTATTATGATTTGACCGCCTATACGTTGTCATTTGCAAACATGCTTACTTGTATATGTGTGTACGTATATAGGTGTATGTGCGCATATGGGTGTGTATATGTGCACGTACAACTGTGTGCACTAGAGTAGATGAACCAGTCGAAGGTGCATTTTATGTCATTCCTCTCCGTTTCTGTGCAAGCATCAAACTAGACCGTCATGGTACCTATGTGTGTGTGTGTGTTGATCAATTACAGACATTCTGCACCATATTACAAAGATAATGTATTTTTTCTAATATGAAATTGTAAAGCATCCATGTAAAAAAAAATAAATTCGTTGTGTGATCATCCATTTATACTGCAGTAATATACTTATTCGGCCTATAGTTATATGCTTATAATAATGTGATACCTATGTTTGTTTATCAATTGACGACAATTTGCGCCATATTTCAAAGATAATGTGATTTTTTTTTCTAATATGAAACCATTATAGGACATTAAGGTTTTCTTTCTTATTCACGTCCCACAATCGTTTTCATGTTTCTGACTTAAGTAGACTGTTTTGTGCCACTATTTTTAGTACGAAATTTTATAAAATTCATGCTATAATAAAAGATATTTTCTCCGTTTCCCTCGATTGGAATTCTGATTTATACTGACTAGTTTACGCTGATATTTGCGCACATGCTTACTTGTGTAAATGTGTACGTGTCCACGCTATGCGTATGACACTCTGTAGAATGCGTATGTATTGCCTCGATGTATAGAAATGCATTTGCGAATGCTTACGAGTCAGGTGTAAATATGTGCGTGGGTATATGTGTGCATGTGTATGTGTAAATATTCACATGTATACGTGCATATATGTGTGTACTAGACTGACAACTAGCATTTTACTAGAGATAATGGTCTTTTTTTCAGTGCACTCTCAACTTGTAACATTACCTAACTCGTCATATCTTTAGTATTGTAAAGCATTCATGTAAAAACTATACATTTGTTGTGCGATCATCCATTTATATTTAAATAAAATGCTTGTTAACTAATAACCGTTATGTTAAAATTGTTGAATCAGAAATGCAAAACCTATAATCTTCTTGGTCCTCTTGCTTATATGTACACACGTGTGTGTCCATGTTAACGAAACCGGTGTTTTTCGTAACCTAGGCACACACATGGCCGTAAAACGCGTGTATATATATGTGTGTGTGTGTGTATGTGTGTGTGTGTATGGATATATACACACATGCATACGTATATGTACATATGTGTGTATGTGGGTATATATTTATATATATTTTTCTTTTTTTTATGCTTCCTCAAAATGACACTTGTAAACATTGACCGAAACAAGCGATTTCATATATTATTTCCTGGCGTCAAGAATTGCGAAGTCTTATGTCATGTACATGTAAACTGTCAAAAGTGTTTCCACCCCACAATGAAAATGCATCGTCCATGAAATTGTGTTATCTCTTACAATTTTCATTACATGTATTATCAGATGTAGATTAAGCTAGATTAGGAGTTCATTGCCCTCAATCATTTCTTTTGACTAGTGACACGAGTTTTTCAATACTCGTGTGTGTGTATCATCTAAGTGTATTAATTTTAAGATATTTTAAAAACCAATGATGGTACTTTTGTACCATCTCTATTGGAAATAAACCATTTTTTTTTCTTTTTTATGTGTACGTATATGTGTATATATTTACATGTATGTGTGCACATATGTGTGTACTAAACTGACAACTAGCATTTTACTAGAGATAATGGTCATTTTCTGTTCACTCCCAACTTGTAACATTACCTAACTCGTCATCTCTTTATTATTGCAAAGCATTCATGTACCAACTATACATTTGTTGTACGATCATCCATTTATATTTAAATAAAATGCTTATTAACTAACGACCGTTGTGTTAAAATTGTTGAATTAGAAATACAAAACTTATAATCTTCTTGGTCCTCATGCTTATGCGTACATATTTATATATATATATGTCTGTATGTGTGTGTGTATGTATGTATGTATATATGTATGTACGTATATATATGTATATGGATTTGTATTTATATATATACATATTTTTTTTTCATGCTTCCTTAAAATGACACTTTTGAACATTTGCCGAAACAAGCGATTCATATATTATTTCCTGGCATCAATAATTGCGAAGTTTTATGTCATGTACACGTAAACTGTCAAAAGTTTTTTCACCCCACAATGAAAATGCATCGTCCATGAATTTGCGTTATCTCTTATAATTATCATTACATGTATTGTCAAATGTAGATTAAGCAAGATTAGGAGTACATTGCCCTCAATCATTTATTTTCGACTAGTGACACGAGTTTTTCAATACTCGTGTGTGTGTATCATCTAAGTGTCTTAATTTTAAGATATTTAAAAACCAATGATTGTAATATTGTACAATCTCTATTGGAAATAAAGTTTTTTCTTTCTTTCTTTCTTTCTTTTATTGGTCTGAAATTTGGCCAGTATATGTATTTTTGCATAGAAAACATATTTTATTCGTGTAACTATTTTGATTTAGGCCTTAATTTTCCGACAAATTTGAAATAAAAGTTTTTTCAGTCATTTATATACATGTTTCAAAGAGATAGAAGTCAAAATGTTTTATGCTAGAAAAAATTCAAGACAGTTTCGAAATCTTTGAAGAATTTGTAAAAAATTGAGAGTCCGTATATTTTGTATGTGAAACTTTTTTTATAAATGCGATATTTCACCAAAATATAAAATATACCGAATTTTTGGCTTTGAAGTATGATAAAAAAAATTGAATGTAAAAATTGGAAATAAGCACTATCAGTTTGTTAGAAATGTTCCAAGGCTTCTAAAATAGTCTTTGTTTTCTTCTTAGCACAAAAACTCCATGACTTCTATTCTTTTAAATGTTGAACATAAGTAACTTTACAGTACAGGCCATAAACAAAATTTTTTGTTGTAGTATAATACAATGGAAAATTTATGTAATTGAATGTCGTTCTCATATTTATTTCGATAATCTCCATGCATAACTTCATATTCACACTGTGAATTGTTATTTCCATGAAAAACAAATTATTTGTTTCAAAAAAATTATGATTTTTTTTATATTCAGTCTGATTCTTATGAAATTTTACTATGATATTTAACTTTCGATAAGAAAAACAATTTTCTCCATACATTTTTTTTATTTAGGCCTTAGTTTTTAAAAAAAATTGACATTTGTTTTTTGGCCATTGGTATTGATATTTCAAACGGATAAAACTTATTGAGTTTTTGTGCTAGAACAAAAATAAAGACAGTTTTAGAATCCTTGGAACATATCTAACAAAAGCATAGTAGCAAATTTTTTATTTCCAGTTTAATTTTCTTTTCATATGGGGTCGAAATAGGGTAGAAAATTTAAGATTTTGGTCCATGATCCCCCCCTGGGCGGGGATCTATTGTCCGTAGCGCCATAAAATTTTAGGACCGAATAGTTCACCACCTCAGGGTCCTTTCCCAACAAAAACATGAAAAATGGCCATCGGAGCGACAGGCGCCTGTCAGGGGCTTCGAAGAGCCGCCTTAATCGACATATTGTCACAACCATTCTAATCATGTTATAGCAAGACATTAACAATTACGCACACTGGATGTAACGCCGAATGCTAATGCAAAGTTCATCAATTCAGAATGCAGCAATTTTTACCAAAAACTAACCTTGCGACCAATTGCGATTATAAATTTGACCGGTGTCGATATCTCCGTGCGGTCGACGTGAAGGTTCGTGAAAAAGGGCTGTCTTCCGTGCAGCTACCTTTTTTCTCGCTAGCTTTTCTGCGCAGCAGCCGCAGCTGCCCTTCCTGAGGTTCGTGTGGGTACCACCTACGCCGTAATTAGTCCACGAGGAGAACAGAAATAATTTCTGTTTGTACCGAACTACGGCGGTACCGTTAGGAAGACGAGCAACTGTCTGTGCCGTAAGTAGACCGTTAAGGCTTCGCAGGAAATTCCCTGATTTGCTGAACTCCGACAGCGCTTTCCTTTGCGATAAACTATGAGGAATAGTTTGTCCTCCCAAGGCCCTTAGCCCCTTTGGGGCGAGATGTCTTATCAGACTTCAGCCTGTCTCATAAGAAGATAGGAAACTCTTTTCACCTTAGGATGTAAGTTGCTTAATGAAAATCTATTTACAGTGCCTCTTGAATACACAGTTTCATTTTAGCAAGGACATTGATTTATTTGCTTTTAGTCAGAATAACGCGCATAAACATGGGTTACTGCTTAACACGGTACAACACGCAAAATTACGTGTAAAATAATTATGCTATTTAGCTAGGTAATCAGACTAATGCTGGAATTTTTGAGATACATTTCAAATGATACTTAATGGCTAACTAAAGTAAATGCACAGACGCGCTATCAGGGTAGGGAAACAGACCTAGGCCGGGTACAGGGAACTGAACACACAAAAAAATATCTAAGATCATGGGTAACTAATAAAGACTGGACTCTAAACGACATGCGCTGCCTTACAACCGGTCAATTATTTTCACCCCAACTATGAAGATTAAACATCAATAATAAACATCGGCATTACAACTACACACATTTCCATGTGCATTCACTCAACGATATACTACTAAGTCAGGCAATCTACACAGCACCTTTAATACCGTACATCTCTAACAGCACTCCACATCATGACACAGTATGCTGTTCTTGGCAATAAACATCTATTCATTACTCAGGACAATATTCTAATCACACCAGTGTTGGCTGACCCTCTACTGATCCCGACGGTAATTTCCGACTTGCTCTAGGGCTATTTTTCCTACCAGCAACAAAGATAAATAGATCTACCTTTATTTCACATAAAAATTTGTTAGTGCTTATTTTCTACGTTATTTCGAAATCAATTTTCAACCAACCCAATTTTTCTTTCAAACATTTTCCTAGAGATTTGAGTTTCTTCAACTCACTCCTCCCAGTGGAGTGCATTTGTACATATCATTTAGCATTTCTTTGGCAGTAGAGCGCTTGGTTTGTTACTTAGTAGATTATTTCTTTAAGAAAAAACTTCATTTTAGTGGGCTAAGACATGCGTCACATATCTTCAATTTACATACTTATTTCATTGATTTCTGTGAGCACTTTTATTTTTCACGTACGTCCGTGTGTTTCATCGTGGCACCTACGACGGAATATCGAACACAGCTGAACTGTGTTCCCAACGCACTACTGAGTTTATCCTCCTCCTGAGAAACGACGCTTAGCCATACATTCCTATGTTTAGCACCTCCCCCACGTCACCTTAACGTTTTCTAATTGTCCTGTCATGGTGTTTTCTCCGCCTTAGAATCTCGTACTTATTTCAGAAAACCGTTACTTTCCTAAAATTTTTCCATATATTTCTTTTAACAATTGGAGGGCAAATATGCAGCGTGGCCTAACCCACACAACACAGAATTTTAGGACACTGAAGTTAGAGACGTGGGGTTCATCGCAGGGTTGCCAAACTGGCTTTTCCTAGCCAAGTTACTAACCAGAAACTGAACTAGGAACTAGGCCACTCTGATTTGTGGGTTAGTTCACTCTGCACATTTGCCCTCCAATTGATGTTCCTAGGTCCGATGTCTCCTTATCGCGACCTAACAAGCGTCTCAAACAACCTCTTTTGCGTGACTATATATTTCCCTCGAGCACTTGTAGAGCCGCGTTCTAACTTCAAAATGTATCCTTTCCTCCTGAGAGGGTATGCGATCCACCAACCAATTGGCCACCTGTTGTTCGGACTGTCGTACACACACCTTTTTAGTGCACAAGAACAACACAAGCGCAACACCCTTACACACGCTGAGCACGCAAAAACACACCACTTCGAAACAAAAGCACAACACAACACTCTACACACAAACAATCACTTTTGAGAATTCTACTCTACGTACAAGTACACACTATTGAGAATTCCATTAAACAACAAAAATTACACAATAGAGCATTTCATGAACGTTAAACAAGAAACAAAAAGCCATTAAAAGAAAAATTCTATAAGCAACTTATACATTATTCGATACATTATACCTGGGGTCTCCAAACTTTTCAATGAAAGGGCAACATTATATATTTCCCACGTTCATGCTGGCCGAAGGAATAAAAAATGAAAAAATTACCAATTTAATTCAGAGATATCTGTCGTACGATAGTTATTTTTCAAGGTTACCACACAGGAATTTGTTTGGCGGGCCGGATGTAATTATGTGGCGGGTCGGATGTGGCCGGCGGGCCATAGTTTGGAGACCCTTGCATGATTATACAAATAATGTTCCTTGCTTTGCAGTTGAAAAATTTCTACGAAAATACAACCCTGATACATACGTATCCAAAATTGCAAATCCATGTTACGTATCAGGTTTACACCAAATAATGGAGTAAATCAAATAAGAATAAACGGAGTAAAAAAATGTCCAGCAATGGTAAAAATGCCAGAGTTAATGAATGATAAAGTGTTATGTATAAAGTTTTATGGATGATCCCAGGGTGAGATATGCTCATGACCCTTGTTTAAGATTACCCTTCTAGACTTATTCTAACACTCATCCCATCACTCGTTTCATCACGAATCAGTTACAAATATGATGCTGAACCGGATACGATCTATAACGTTTATTGATGTCGGGTAATAGTTTTTCCATCTAGCAATAATGACATTGTAAAAATGCTGCAGTTATGGTTCCCTTCTTTAAATACTGGGAACACATGAGCTTTGAAAAGCCACTAAATTCTCACTCTACACTGAGAAAAAAAAACCTAGTCATTTAAAACAGTATTTTGTAATTCCTTTATCACTTAATCTATCCAAAATTGGGATTCATTGATGTGCTATGACACTTAAATGTGTAACATGACACACGGTAGACATATAAAAGTAGGTTTGACCTTCTGTACCTCAAGCCCAAGTTTATCACTCGCCTATTATCAATTCTCTGACTTTCATCTGTACTGGTAATAATAACATATCTACATGGATTTAATAAATAGTTTTAAACTGCTGTAAATTGTTAGATCAATAAATTTCACGAGACGTTAAAATTCCACAGAAGAAAATACAGCGCTAAAACATAAATTTTGCTCCAATACTCCAAATGGCTTTAAACATTAGATATCGTTTGAGAAAAATCTTTTAAAATTTTTTATTTTGAATTCAATCGACTACATCTGAATCATTCAATCGAATTGAAAACGTCGAAAGCCAGAACGTCTATACACTTGTGAGATGGAGAAAACAATGACACCTCACATTTTGTTCCAGTTGATGTACAAAATTTTGCTCTCGTAAAATAAATTGCTCTGTAAAAATAAAATCAGCATAGCTACCATAGCAAATATTTTTTAGGGATTGTTGATTTATTAATGAATACCTTCAGGCTAAGCTTTTCTCCCTGTAAAAATGTAGGGAAGGGTTGGCTGTGTTATTTTGGATAGCAGTAATCGAAACAGCAGAAACTAGCTGGCCAGACTGTAGTGTCCGTTTGTCGCAAAATAGTTGACAGCAGATAGAGCAGTCAAAGTTGACCACTGGTCACGGTACCCGAGAAAAAAACAGAAGACCGAGAATGCGCGTAATGTATCATAAAATTCATAATTTCAATTGCTTGTGTTTTTTTTAATCGGAATGCTAATTAGTTTGCTCGTTACCCATCACCAGTATGAAATTTGAGACATTAGCCGAATGTTGATGGTTTTTTTGTGGCTAATTTTCATGACTATTGGCATTTTAACCACTAATTTCTCAGCATATTTTTGTTTTCATTTTTAGTAAATCTAGGTTGTAAGCCGAGGGAATATCTTTTTAAATAGAAAGTTTTTAAATAAAACGTAATTCACACACCCCTATTTAACCAAAAATGTTTGAAAATATTTGTTGGTAATCTAAATTAAATCAAGAAAGTGATCAAAATTCTTATATGAAATTATACGCAAAAATGTACAACATAAAATATGTTTTTCAAAAATTTGATAAATTCATTACACAAAAATTTGATGGCCTCTAGAAATGAAACTGGTTGAAAATATAATACATATATTCAAGCTATTCTTTGGTAAAGTCAAATTACTGGTTTGTACAGTTTACGTCTTGTATGAAGCCGATGATTGTATTTGAGAATTAGCTATGTATTCATTTGTTATTATTATTTATTATTATTTATTCAATTTTCAATTATTAAATTGAAGGTACAAATCCGCTTGAAACTTTTACTTCGTTTTTTATGTAAAATAACGCAATGGCGAAGTTCTTAATGTGCACGAGCTTATAATGCGCCCGTGGTTGAGAAACATTTGCTCATCCTAGTTCTCTAGAGTAAGGAATTCGGCTCATAAAACTAGTTAAATACAAGTCTTTAAGTGTTAGTTGGACTGATATACATTAGGGGCTGGAAATATCATGCAGCAAATGTGACCATTCTAAGATTACGTTTTTTTACAATTTCAGTACTTAGCAGAAGTCGTTAGCTTCATCCACAATATTCAAATAAACGGAGTATTCAATATAACAGCCTATGTCGTCGTCCATTCTCAGCCTCAAATTTGAACTAATGGCCCTGCAGTTTTACAAGCAAATGTGGCTCTAGCTCTACACTCGAAAAACACATTCCTCTAAGTTAAATTTAATCGCTATTTATTTAACGTAGGTTACTCGCAAACTCTACAAAGGAGACATGGGTATTGTTTAAAACTGAACTTCAAAACATCCGAGGTCATGCATTCGAAGTTTTTTCCGTAGGGAGTGATTTGTGAACGCCGTGCTTATTCTGCAACAAATATTTTAAAATTGGCATCTGCGTCTACTTATCAAATAATCAATATTTTTGGCCCATCAGAAATATCTACACAGATATCAGCTTAGAATAACAGTGAAACTAACTGACATGCGCGAGAAATTACTTTATTTTATGATCACAGACCGGAAATGTACTTCTTACAGGTATACACTGCTAAAAGACGAAGATCGGTTAAAAGTGTACTTGTATTTCAAGGAAAATCCGAGAACTCAAACATGCTATCTACTTAAATATTTTCTCAACAGTGCTGTAATATCTTCTCCTCATTAAAGGGTCAGCTAATTTAGAGAATTTTTTTCTTCACTCAATGGAGAGTTTGATGATCAGCCGAATAAGAATGTTGACATGCATTGGATGCATTATGAGTTCTTTGTATCAATCTGTATCCAAATAGAGGTTTTATTATTTTGATAGCATATTCGCTAAAACCACTAATAAATACTGACTACATCGTCAACAGTTTCTGACGAGGACTGTCGGTGTCTAAGAACTACGAGATATCCATTTTTTTCGCCCGTATCATCTAAGGTAATCAACAACGATCAGCAGTGAACTTTACTGTAGTGATCAGTAGTATGAAAAGTCTGCAGTACCCAGTGCCGAAGTTGGCAGATTTTTTCTGTGGGAATCGGCAGTAAATATTCTTCACCTATCACTACCGTTTACAGTGGAAGCTAATTCAGTATTAACACGTTGATTGCGTTCGAGTTCGTGTTTTTAAGCTTCTCAAACTACGTTTGATTAGGCTAGTTTCTAAAAGCACAATTGAAAAATCAACTTTGTTCGACAATAATGCTATACAATCTTGCAAGTGCGCGTAATATATTTGTGCGATATTATTTTATCTAGTGCGCTCTTATTTATTTGAAAATGGTAGTAAAATAATTGAAATGCTTAACATTATAATGCCAGTACAAGGATCAGCAGTACAGCTAATTGTAAACGTGTGTACGCATACGCACTTGACGTGGTAATATAAATATACTCATTCAGAGTATCCCAAAAACTCGGACTCATTCTTTGACTGGTGCTTACTCATGAATTTTTGGTTCTTGTTTCAGATGTAACTGAGTTTCTTCGTGATATTTAATGTTAATAATTATATTATTCTTTCTTTAGATTTAACTCATTAGAATTGTATTCATGCCAATGAAAATCAACATTAAAACCATATAGGTATAAAGTAAAGATTTTGCGTTTTGCAAAGTCTAACAATGAATAAAAGAGCAAAGAAAATCGCTTTGATAGAAATCATTTTTCTTTAAGAAACTTTTCAATAAGAAAGAACGTTTCGACCAATTTTTAGGCATTTTCAACCATGTGAAAAAATACAAATACACCAAGTTATAACAAGTTCAAAATACATTCATCAGTGACATTATGACATTAAAATACGACATTAAAAAAAGGGAGAAACAGAGACTACGCTAATTGCAGAGGGATGGCTGATTGCGCATTGTTCAACGTAGGTTTATCTCTTAAAATGAACAGGGATTCTAAAATGCGAAGATTAAAAAAAAGAGGTATTCTAGAAAGCAAGGTTTTACGGGGCGCTTTTTAAAATTTATTTGAAGCCAAACAAATTGATTTTAAAAGTTGCTCCTACCGTCATCGCGCTGAGAAAACAATATTCTACAATCACTATTTTTTTAATTCATATTTGTTGTTACAGACATCTTAAGAGTTTTTGAAAAGAGAAACGTATAAAAAAGTTTTTCGATGAACAAATTATAAGAAAACAAAACCTAAATTGAAAATCTAATAAATAGTGGTGGTAGTACATCTAATTACGAATAAAATAAGCTCCAAACCAAGTCACCACGTAAATAAACACGAGTACCTGAGTCCCTAGAAATATGAAAAAAAAAAATCCGCAGAAATGAGCAGGAGAAAAAAAGCGCGAAATAGCAGGCATAGCTCCTCGATAGCTGGAGTGTAACTGATGAGTCTTCAAGAGTCATGAACTCTGATTGGCTAATTGCTAAATAGTTTCAACCAGTAATAACTTCGTTTTCAACATGCTTCGCTTGCATCAGAGGAAGCGAAGAAGGCACTGACAGATTTTTTGGCCAATAACGGAGCTCTCGGACGCAGCGAAACCAACAACTACCCAACATCGATGATCGATAGCTCTCGAACTTTGTTGTCTAAAAGCATGAAATTTGAAATGATGCACAACGAAGCCTTTGCACATGCATTCGACAAAGAAAATAAAAAAGTTTTTTTAGTACACGAGTAAGAGTAAACTTGAATGTTATGAAGTGGCGACGTATTTCAATAAAGCTTTGCAGAGACTGATAGACAATTAAATTCAACGTCGAATGAAGAAGATGCACATCCAAAATATCTTAATTCGTTGTAAAGTTATGATTTTTTAAACAAGGGTAAACCTTTTTTTGGGGTCATACGGAATATATACATATGGACTTGAGTGTATATACAAGTATATTGTGAGGACCAAGGGTAGAGATAACGCTGGAGAACTGCGACGTTTACTGGTAGCGATGTTGTTACAGGATGGGATGCGGACCAAATGCGCGGGGCCTGGTGAGCTCACCGCTTATAAGACCTCTGAGGTGCTTAGGGTAGGGGAGCGTGCTCGCACATTACCTCCCCCTTCAAAGTTATTTACTCAAATATAAATTTAAGAAAATAATATCCCGTATAATAATATAAGAAAAAAATGTTACCTTCAAAAATCAAATTACAAAGTTGCCAAAATCAATTTCGTCTCCGCCTTACATGCGTGTGAAACTCAATGATAAAATTATCAACCCGAAAATACACTGATATAAGAATAACTCGTTTTTTCTTTTCCCCTTTAAAGATCAATACGAATAAATTTGGTCAAATTTAGTAACAGTACTTAGCTCAAGAAGTATCAATAATACTTGGCAACAAAAGCTGGGAGTATAAAGGCGGCTCAAGCAATATAACCTAATGCCCTTATCCTCAACATTGAAAAGGAATAAAAATCTAGCTGCTCCCAAAAAACAACAGCACAACTAACGGACTTACAATAACGTCAACAAGGCATGGCAAAGGATAATAAATGAAACGCCAGATAATCTTATTAAAAAAAACATAGTCAAATAATTTCGTTTCCTTCGCAATTGAAAATAATTAAATTAAATTAAAAGAATAATTTCGGCAAATAATTTCGCTTCCTTCGTAATTAAAAGTTATTACTCGCATCATGAACATTGTGCGTGAACATGGTACAATATGTACAATGACACAGGTATAAAGACATTGTGTTTTACGTTTGACAGTTGTGTCGAGAACATTTGCGGTTTGGAACCGGTTTAGTTTTTCCGGTTGAATCGTTTTTTGCACGGTTTCCTGTACAAATCACGGTGCATCACCGTTTTACGCCCTCGAGATATACCGTTTTTTACGGTGATTCAAAAGAAATTAATGTTTTTCACCGTAATTGTTTATATAACAAGTTTGATCATTTCTTCCACGGTAATACACTAGTGATTACTGTTTTTTACACAGTATTTATTTATCAGATTTTACTGTTTTTTACGACTTTTTGCTCAGTTTTTACTGTGTTGTTTATTTTTTTAAATTCACGGATTTGATTCCAGCGTATAAATGCATGCGCTTAATTCTTTTACACATTCAGGGTAAATAAAACTGTGAACTTGATCCCTTCCAGCGTTCATGATATTGCTTTATTTTGTATTCAGCCACAAACAAAGCGACACTTCATCTTTCTTTATTCGAACTTATTTGCAAGTTCCACTCCTCCCTTCAATTTTTTTGCCACTTCGACGATCTTTATTCAAAAGTGAAAATTTACGCGAACTTGAACCTATTTCCCAAGTATCATTTCAATACTAAGATCTGTAGGATATTTGCAGTGCTTTCTCAAGAGCTCGTGCAACTACAACGAACAAACTTCCCCAGCCTTATGCTGGTCACTGTTTTCAGCCAAGAGGGTTGTGTGGGCCTTTACCTTCCTATGCCGTGGTCTAAGCATAATAGCTTTATAGAGACAATTTCCAAAATCACCAGGCTTCCAGCCATTCGTTCGAACCTAAAAGAAATTCTTCCTCGCATTCATTTCGAAAATTATCATTACATTTTATATTCATGCCCTGATTTGCCCACATTTCATTTCCGTTACGAAGGGTAAGTAAATTTTCTTCAAAATCCTGCATTTTCCTCCGTATCTCTTCACTTTGTGCGGGGAGACACCGGAGATTTATGCATTGAATTTTTATGTAGCAGGTAACCGCTCTTATGAGAAACCTTTATGCTCTATGCAACAAGTAGCTACAACTACACTCGTCCTAATTGAAAATTATCGTCCTTTTCAGTTAGGAGATTAGTCGTAAAAGGTCAAAAAGGGCCCAGAAGTGCCAAAAATCACAACTTCAAACAGACTCCTACCTATACTTGGTCTATTACAGCTTGAAAAGGGCTCTTCATCCAACTGGCATATTATAGGTCCGGTCGATGGCTGTTTTCGGGCTCATTCGGGTCGTTTAAAATCGTTTCCTTGCCGTTTTCGACGAGCTCTATTCAGACGCGTAATTTATTGTAACAAGATATTGCAAACGCAAATATTGTGCATATCGCATTACTTCACTAAATAATAACCTAGTAGTATATAACAGTTAATTCCACATTCAATGTGAACTCACGCAGTCATCGGCAGCCGTTAAAATAAAATAATTTTGTTATCTCTCATTAGACAAGCAAGAACAAGTTAGTGATCGACGTTGACAAATCCGCGATTTTCGACTGGTGATATGTACCACGGCCATGAACACCCTATATTTTTATCAGTAAAAATACCTCAAGAATGTCTGTGCTATTTTAAAACTGGAACGGCTGTTGGAACCCATTGTTGGTACAGTGGGCCTTCCCAGTCTAACTTTTTTCGCCGGAGCATGAATGTTTTTCGCCGCCCAAGCGATTTCATCGCCGAAGAAGCGGCTAGGCTACTTACAGATTTATATCGCCGCTCAATGTATAAATTTTATAAAAAATTTTGCATAGAAATACAAAAAATTTCAAAGTACGAGAGTGACCGCGCAGCTTAATTTTTACATTCATTTCACTATATTGCACATACTTGTATATTGCATTTGTAGACAACGTTTGCAAACTATGTACAAGTTTTGCAACGTGTTAATAGTTTTTTCTTGTCTCTAAGAGTACTGCCGTCCTTTTTGACAAAAATGATTTTCGGAAGTACAGTATGATCATTTTAACATAAAAAATATTGTAATTGAAATTGCTCAAATTGCGAAATTGCTCTTCTTTCGCCGGTTCAAAAGTTGGAGTGCTATACACTTTCAAATTCGAATTTTAACTATGAGGTATAAGAGTTGAGTGACACTGCATTACAAGTTTTTAATTTTCAAATCGCGTGAAGTATTGAATCGTTCTAATCAAGTATATACATGCAACACACGATGCCTAGGAATTTACCTCATAATCTGAACATTTGTGAGGTGGTAGGTCATCAGTATTTAAACGAGCCGATTCGATTATCTGAGAAAATTTACATATATATCAAGCCGTTGAACTGATGAAACTGTTTTTGATTACTATTTGCAGATCGATTTCAAATATATGGAAAGATATTTATTCATCTTATATAAATACAGTACATGTACATATGCCGTTAGAATTTGAAAGTGGACGAGTAGTTATTTGCAAACGTTCACATTCAATTGTTATATTTTGAATTGAATACTCTGTTTCCAAGTTGAGAAATCGGAGAAAATTAAAATGAGAAACCCAATTGATGAAAGTCTGCCTGAATCGAGAGCAAGAATGTCACAGAGTTCATTAAAGTGCTACGTTTTTTTAAATTAGGTATAAAAAATCCAACCTGGGTTTTGATTTTAGCTAAAGTTTTCGTATTCAAAATAGTCAAGTTTTTAAGATAATAGTTCACAATGCTCCTTTTGAACTACCTGTTTTGCCGCGCAATTAGAATTTGGCTTAAAATCAAGTAAACTTGTTCCAATCAGATGGTTTTGAAGTATGTTGTCAGGTATTAATCATATTTTTGAAGTGCATTCACCATGACAGCGTTTTGGAATTTTGTTTAAAACCGTACTTATTTATATTTTTTGCGAGTAATGTCTGAAATCTAGTTCAATAATTCATGATAGTACATTTTTTTAAGTTTTTATACTGTTCTTATGATTCATATTAGAAGCCTTTGGAATTGCAAAATATCTACTTACGACTTTATTGGTAGCTCTGATTGAATCTTGTTTTGCCATTTTCGAAGGTTGGTACTTATGAAAATTGTAAGGTGTACCAGGCGTAGGCAAAGGTGTAACGAAGGTTGAAGCAGAAATGGCTCCTTGCGTACGCTTAAAAAAGTGTTTGATGGCAAATGGTGGTTATGATAACAGTCAATGCCCTGACTTTTTTTTTTCCACTTTACAAATGCAAATTACGACGAGTGGATTGCAGCATGTGTGCAATGCAACGTTGAAGACGAATAAGAAGTCTAAAACTTTGCAGGGAGCTATGTGTGTGCCGAATATTTCTGCCTTTCAGACTATAACTTCAGTTACAGTTATTGAAATCTTCAACAGTTTCGGAAAGTGCTGAGCAAGACAAAAGGTAATGCAAAACTTTTAGTTTCATCTTTTATTCCAATTGAACGTATTAAATAAAAGTTTTGCTGATTGATGAGTTTCCTAATACCCTCTATTTTTGATAAATGAATGGCTGTTTGATTGACCCATTGTAGCACTGTGTTAATCATGAGTAGGGTAAATGTTGAGGACTTGACCATAATTGATTTTCGAATTTTCGATGCCTAAATATTGTTAATGAGATCAAAGGAAACAAGTTTTCTTCAATGCACTCTCCGTCGGAAATGAGTATTTTAAAAGTTATAGCGGTAAATGAGTTACCGGAACTCCAGTGTTTGAGGCGGGAATAAATAAATAAGGGAACCATAACCCTATTACAAACGTAAAGAGGTTGGGTCGTGAGGGTTCCCCACTGTTCTTTTAGTGAAAATTATAAATCAATTGAAATTCTACTATGCATAAACATAGTTAATGAGATGACGAGTTATATTGTCGATGCGAAAGACTTAATTCGAATGTTCCCAGGTACGTCGAACCCACACTATACCGGGGTTGAAGTCACGGACGGACCTGCGGTCATCTCAAGGCCGCCAGTTACGTCGAAGCAGCGGTGATGGCTACATGTGTTTCGTATCATTCGACGTAATGGGTCGGTTACAACCTTTCTTTATAATTTTCACTAAAAGAACTGTGGCTAACCCTCACGACTCAACCTCTTCACGTTTGTAATAGGGGATTTGCTTCTCTTATTTATTTTTTCCCGCCTCAAACAGTGGAGTTAGGGCAAAGTCGGCTTGGTTGGCGCGCGGCAACGCCTGTTTACTTTCACGTCGGACCACGCGGTATATTTTTTCCCGCCTCAAACACTGGAGTTCCGGTAACTCATTTACCGCCATAAATTGTAAAATACTCATTTCCGAGGGAAAGTGCATTGAAGAAAACTTATTTATTTTCATCTCATTAACAATATTTAGGCATCCAAAGCTAGAAAATCAATCATGGTCAAGTCCTCAACTATTACCAAGAGTAGAAGTTATGGTAAATGTTAGGGAGAACGTACTAATCGATTTTTGAAATTTTGTTGCCTGTGTCATGGTAATTACATCGAAGTCAACAACTTTTCATGCATGCACTTTTTGGGGTAAATGAGTATTTAACGAGTTATAGCGGTATGTGAATTTTCGTCTTTGATGGCTGGAATGCGCTCGATCATTCGAGCACGTCGGAAGAGTCCACTGTAGTATTCCCCCTCAGAACAATTTCTTCCCGCTTCAAACACTGGAGTTGCGGTAAGTAATTTACCGCTATAACTCGTTCAATACTCATTTGCCCAAAAAAGTGCATAAGAAAAATTGGTTTATATCGATGTAATTTCCATGATACAGGCATAAAAATTTAGAAAATTGATAAGTACGTTCTCCTTAACATTTACCGAAGTTATTTGTGCTTTAATTTTTGGTCATTATGTATTTTAATGCACTCACGGAAATTAAAAAATCCGTTCCAAAGAATCACTAAAAGACCAGAGTTAAAACGTTTTACATGTATGACATTCCGCTCGCTGATGCGTAATTTTCGAGATATAACAATAATTACGTTCAGTTAGGAATAACATTATATGGTCGCTTGCTTGGTCGCTGCATTGTTGGGTCACGCCCATTTTCTTGGCGGGACACGCTCATTTTTTGGAGGGGGAAGAACAGTGTCGGTTTATGTAAGGTAAGGGAAGCTATTTTAGGTTTATTTGTTATTTTAGATTAGTTTATTTAACTAACCTAATATTGCCTAACCTAACCTTGCCCATCGTTACGTCAACACAGTATTAAAGCATATTTACGTGTCCGTTCCTTCACTTTCATATACGACGTTCCTATAACTTCAAAGTCGAATAATTCGAAAATTACGCATCGGCGAGCAGAATTTCATTCGTGTAAAACGTTTTTAAATCCTTTAGTGATTCTTTGGACTGGAATTTTTTATTTTTGTGAGCGCATTAAAATGCATAAAGACCCAATTTTTGACAAAAATATAGTGAATATATTCTTTGTAACTTCAACTGAAATAAAGAATGCAGTGGACATCCCAAAATTTTAATTTAAATTACGATAACAAAATTGTATGTTCTTCCTGCAAAATTTACCTACAAATGCAATTCTAAAAGTAATGACTCAATTGATAAATGAATGCTGATTTAAATTGTTTCAAGTGGGCTAAAATTTTGTGTTGGTAGTAATTGCTTGTTTCATGTTAAAATTTAACACAATCAAAAACTCTCATTATCAGTTTTTCAAATACGTGTTGAACACTTTGAATCATTCTATATTTTTTACCCACGTTCTTTTAATTTGCCAGCAATTGATGTTTTAAAATAATTTGTGTACGGCTATTGTGTGAAGTAGTCCATATGATATCTTGATTTCACTTGATGAGCATGAATGATCCATGCCATATAATTTTTTTCCTTTTCAATTTTATAGTTATTTTCTTACTGCGCATTGCCTGAATTATAATGAAGAGAAACTTTCCTACTAAAGTAGATCTTGCATGATGCAAAATTCTGTACTTTAGTAGGAAAATAGTAGCATACCTCCACCGAGTTTCAATAGCATTAACACGATAGCTGTCACGTGAGCCACCGGTGATACGCGGAGGGAATTTTCATAATGCTGCTAACTGACTAGTAATTACTAACTCAATTTCATACATAATTAATCATAGCTAAATAAAGGCACAATGCAGTTAATTTTTGCTATTTTCAAAATTTCTCCCCAGAATCAACTTTAAATTTCAATTGAATGCTGAGATTTAGTTTAACTCATGGCGGTTAAAATGTTCGAATAAATGATCAGATTTTAAATAAGTCAGCTTTCCATTTTACATCAGGTCACTTTCATAGGTGACTTTTAATGCCATGAAAAGTGATCAAACTAAGTTGTTCACAGAAGTGGCTATGCAGAGTTGGCCACCAGAGGTGACCGTACAGAATTCGCATAGTTTACAAAGGGTTCCTCTTAGTCAATTCAAATTCTAGAAACAATGAAACACAATTAATGGGTCTTTCTGTAAAATTTTGTTCAGCGTAGGCTACTTGGAATATAAATTATTATGAACTCCACTCTCATATTAAAATTTGACTGCAATTGAATGAATAAAAGTCCAGTTCAAATGAATAAAGCTTATTGAGATAAAAAATGTTCACACTGAGATTGGGGAATTTACATCATAAAAAAAATTGAAATTTGATAAGGATCAGTGCACCTGTTAATAAGATACAGGGTCTAGAAGCTGGGAAATGGGTTGATATACTTTTGTATTTTTTCAGTACAACACACTAGTTGATTATCGGAATTTTGATGTTTATATAATGTAAATGGCATCAAAATAAACTACTTTTCTTCTCAACACTTTCCAGTTCTACTCTAAACTTGAGTTCTGTCAAAAATGTGTTGTAATATAGTTTATATTATGCATATGTATAGGCAGAACCGACAATACAGAGCCGGCAACCGGCAGAGAGTCTCGCAGCGCGGCATACCGAGGGGAATCGGGGGGTACCTTACCTCAGGAGAAGGGAGGAGTACGTAGGGGGTAGCAGCTGGATTGAAGCTAGTACGAAAACTACACACATTTTGACACGAGGGCAACTTGAATGTGTAGCATAGAAAAATAGCTGATCAAAAGTAATTACCGACGAGTAAGGGAACAAGGGAACATACGCATCTGAGAAGAATATGTTAGAGGGAGATGCGCGTAGCAATACCAAGTTTTGTGAAGCAAGAACACGTCAGAGGTGACGCTCAAGGGATAGCCAATAGCAGGCCTCCAGCTTTGAGGGGCCTCCGCTTAGACGGTGCGTGGTTTTTGTTTGAGGAGACGTATAAAGGTTGCAGGGCGTATGCTAGCCGGTCTATTTGGCTGTGATCCGGTGCTAGAAGACGATGTAGGCCTGCGTGTTCCAAGATGGGAGGTGAGATGATATTCTTTGTTCTGTGCTAGGATCAGTCTTTGTATCTGTTCAAATACCATATTACAACCGGGGCGTGTAAGTTTTATTGTCTCAAGCGGGGATTAGAATGCCCATTAATTCTAAGCATTTTTATTTACTAATTCGAGCTTGTTTCAAACGGGGCGCTTTGTGATTTGTTTCTTGTAAAAGATAAAGACAAATTATTTCTCAAATGGAATTCATTTGAATAGTATTCTGTGGTTAACGTAGTGAAATCAAGATATTTGTTGGGTAAAATTCAGTGGCGGTTATTATCTCGCAGAAGGGGATTCATATTGAATGGGAGAAAGTAAATTCATTGGATCTGGAAAAGCTAGATTGTCTGTTGAAGCTTCATGTCAATTCTGTAGGGGGATTTAATGACGTTCATGTCTCAGGGAATGGATTATACAACCCTGTGCATTTTTCACAGGCGGGTGGGTTGTAGCACCGCAACCGGGGTGCGCTACACAACCGAGGGGCAGTAGCTACAGCCGGAAGTTCTCAATCTCGCAGCGGGCCTCCAGCCTGGTATTCAGCGCTAATGTGGGAGCCCTGGATGCTGTGCTTCGTGCCGCGACCGGCCAACGACAGTGAATCAAGAGAGCATTAAACAAATAATACAGTGAAGCAAATTCTTCATGGTAGGGAAAGCTCTCAAGTGGTAATTGTTTAGAAGGAAAAGATGAAATGGCACGCTGAACAGTGCAAATCCATTTTTGGCGCGCAGTGTTCATTATGAATTATTAGGCAGCAAGTGCAAAATTTACAAGGGTGTCGTGTCCATGTTGGGCACAACAGTGTGAAGGGTTCTCCTTATTATGAATACCGTGTGGTAAGCAGAATTTTGATGTCATGCATTACATTTTTCCCCGTTTGTCTATGTAGCTAGGGTGTAGCTATCTCATTGTGCCGTATGAGAGTGTCATGTCGCAAACCATGAGCATCTTGCCTGAGGGCACTGGTGCGCATATTACTTTTGCGATCACATATTTCCCTGTGCCAGTATCCACGTGTTCGTTAGTAAAATAAAACCCATTTAATCTTCAATTTCTTTTATTCTAAATGTCTGATATGCAGGTGTACGCAAACATAAAAGTATAATGCTAGTAAGTTGTGGAGGTTGAGAGTCCTCCTGCGTATGTGATCAATCACCCTTTTCACGTATCGCGACAGATGTTTGTTCTTCCAAAAATGTTGAAAAATATTTTTGAATATATTTTTTTCCAATTCAGAATTCAAAATTCTGTTCTGTTTATTAAATACTTGTTGGGCTATTGCCAAAGATGTCAACTAGTGTCTGTAATTTAAGAAGATCGTCCCACTTTTTCACCTTTTTTCGTCCGATTCGTTTGAAAATTGGCCAGTATATGTATTTTGTGAAAGTAAACCTTTTTTACTCGTGTCATTTTTTCGATTTAGGCCTTAGTTTTTTCAAGAAAAATTAGTTTTTTGGTATATTTTATGGATATTTCAAAACGGGATTCGTCATCGAGTTTTGATGCTAGAACAAAACCAAAGACAGTTTAGAATCCTTGAAACTTTTCTAACAAACTCTCAAAGTTTTTTCAAATTCAAGTTTTTCATTTTTTTCAAATTTTTTAAGATGTCTAAAAACAACAGTAATTTTTTGGGTTTAGAGCTATATATTTTTTCGAAAAATTTGAATTTGAAATAAGCCCGTGAGAGTTTGTTAAAAAGGTTCCAAGGATTCTAAAACTGTCTTTGGTTTTGTTATAGCATCATAACTCGAAGACTAGTCTTATTTTGAATGTTGAAAGTTAGAAGTGTTGGGTATAAGCAAAAATCAGAATTTTTTGTTGAAGTGTAATATAATAAACAATTTATGTAATTGAATTAGTTTTATTTTTATTTCGATAACTTCCATACATAACTTCATATTCACAATGTGAATTGTGATTTCCAAACCAGCAAAAAATATTTTTTTCAAAAATTTGAAATTTATTTTTTTCAGTCTGATTTCTATGAAATTTGACTATGATATATAATCTTTGAAAAGAAACACAATATATTTCATCAATTTTTTGATTTAGGCCTTAGTTTTTGAAAAAATTGAAATATTTGTTTTTAAGTGTCGATATTTCACTAGTATTGATATTTCAAAATGGGACTCGTCATCGAGTTTAAATGCTAGAATAAAAACAAAGACTTTTTTAGAATCCTTGGAACATTTTAAACAAACTCACATGGTTTTTTTTCTATTTCCCATTTGTTCTCTTTTTATATGATGTTGAAATGGGCTGAAAATTAAAGATTTTGGTCCCCTTACCCCCCCATAGGGGAGGGATCTATTGTCTGTAGGGCCATAAAAGTTTAGGACCAAATAGTCCACCACCTAAGGGTCTTTTTCCAACAAAAACATGGAAATTGACCACCTGAGCGGCAGGGGCCTGGGACGATCTCCTTAAGGAAGATTTGGAAATGTTGTAAGGTAATCAATATCGGCATTGAGACACTTGAAAATAATTAAAATACAATGTAAACGAGCTGCAATGAAAATAAAAACACACACTAGCAAAAATTTCAATTATTGTCACACACATATTGTAACTGAAAGCAATGCCCTATCTCAGCTGCAATGGTTGTTGCATTTATGCGATAGTACACGTTTTCTTGCTGGAAACGTTTCAAATTGCTGTAAAAAAACACGAAATAAGAAAAACATGGGCTTTTATTAAAATAAGATAGCGTCAAATACAAATTAAAAGACGAGAATAAGAGATAGTATCATTTTACACGCAAAGAAGCTAAAAATGACTTTCATTCGTAAACAAAACGTTCCGAAAACGTCAGGCCCCTGCTATGAAACCAGAACAACTGTTGCCTATTATAGCCGAAATGTAACATAGTGTTGAGCAATAATATGACACCTTTTTCTGCATTGTTACCCTGCATAGTGTAGATATAGAGAAGAAAAGGCAGAGCGCAAATCTGGCCTACCTTATCTACATGTATATCAAAATTTTGGGGATTTGAAGCATAGTCGTTGAATTAACTATTATAATTTCACTGAATTAGCGCATACTTAGTAATCAAAAAACTGATGATACATCTCCATGCTCCTCAGTGTAGACAGTGCCTACTTTACCAACTCAGAAGACACTTGTCAGTAATATACAGGGTAAAGGGCGGAGCAGAAAAACCTATCCGATTTCAAAACGTTATAAAATTAAAACGACTGAAGTTGTCAAAAAAATTTTTTTATTAGCATATCGCAAATTTTATGCCATTTTTAAATTTAAGTTTTGAAAAGCACATCACTCAAATGTCGTCCTTGGGAGCGGATACACTGATTTAGGCGTTCGCGGTAGCTTTCCATGACTTTCACCGTCATTTCCACAGGAATTTCTTCAATTGCCCGAGCAATTTCCCTTCGTAAAGCAAGAAGGGTCCTTGGTCGATGCTGGTAAACCTTCGATTTGAGGTAACCCCAAAGGAAGAAGTCACATGGAGTGAGATCCGGTGAGCGCGGCGGCCAGCCAAGATCACCTCTCAGGGAAATGAGGCGACCGGGAAACAGTTCCCTGAGAATGTCCATTGATCGTCGCGATGTGTGGGCGGTTGCACCATCCTGTTGAAACCACACATTTTCCACGCCATTTTCTTCCATTTTGGGTCTAAGAAAATTTTCCAGCACGAAACAATAGCGCTCGCTGTTGACCGTTACGGTTTGCCCATTTTCTTCAAAAAAGTAAGGCCCCCAGACGCCTAGGCGGGAAAGAGCACACCACACAGTCAGTTTTGGGCTATGGAGGGGTTCCTGATGGATTTCTCGAGGATTTTCGTCACTCCAATATCGAAAATTCTGCCTGTTAACGGCACCACAAAGGTGAAAATGGGCTTCGTCCGTGAAGAGCACAACATCGTCGTTTGGGAGTTCTCGGAGATCGCGACACAGGTTCGTACGGGTTTCAAAATCCCTTTCACTTATTTCCTGTGCAAGAACCATTTTGTAGGGATGTATTTTGAGGTCCCGGTGCAAAATGCGCCGAATACTGCGGTTGGAAATCGCCAAAGCGAGCGAATGTTTTCGCGCCGAACGACGCGGGGAACGTTCAATCGCGGCTCTCACATTGGCCACATTTTCAGGTCCTGTTGCTGTCCTGGGACGTCCAGGCGACTTCTTTTTCAATGCTGAACTCGTCTGTCTAAAATTTGACACCCACACTTTAATCGTAGCGTGATGTGGAACAGGATCATGACGCCCGAGTCCGAAATGAATTCGAAAAGCACGTTGTGTAGCAATTATCGAACCGCCGCATTCGATAAACCGCTCAATAACAAAAGCACGATGTTCACCAGACCAAGGCATGTTGACTACTGACAAATGGCATAAAACCGGCTTTCTAACGGTTTTTACCCCACTACTCTACCTGCTCCCTCTTCTGAGAAAAAGGGATTTGAAATCCGATAGGTTTTTCTTATTTCAGTATAAGAGGCAAAAAATTGCACACCAAGTGTTGCCGCAGTTCTGTCATCAACAAAGCAGCGCGACCCTTTATGTTTGAATTAGTTCGAACTTCGTTGCCTCTTGGCCTGTTCTTGTCACTTGGCGTTAGTTAGCGTAGGGCTCGGTTGCCTCCGCCGGTGTTGCAAATGTTGCACTTCGGTCGGGGCGTCTGTGTCGCTGCGCAATAGGTATTTTTTATTTCATTTCTATCGTTTGTTCATTATTAATTTATTGCATATTCGCTGGTATAACTTTATGTATTCTTTCCAGACCAATGTTTATGACCTGTTTGTAGTAACAATAAAGAATTGCTGCTACACGTGTTTGATAGACATTGTAAACCAAATCAGGTCGTAGAGTTAGGGAGATGCGAAGTCGCACGACCTGGCAAAATCCGGACTTCGATGCTCTCCGCATATAGGCGTGAAATAGACCCTACACCAAGTATAAGATGTCCAAATAAAAGCTTTTCTTTTATGAAATTTTCAGAAGAAAGAGACATTGAGATATTAGCCGTTTATTGTTTTAAAGGATGAAATTTAATGTTTAAATTACCCGCAATATTTATTTTGAATTAACGTTGTTCGGGCGAAATGTTCTAGTTGCATGATCTCCTAGATCTCCTGACATGACTCCACTCGATTTCATATTTTGGGGACACATGAGAAGCCTTGTTTATGCTACACCCATTGAGTAAGAGGAAGATCTTGTGGCCAGAATTGTAGGGGCTGCAGGTGATATACCTTAATGCCAGACGTGTTTCCTAATATCCGGTAGTCGTTAAGGCTAACATTCGAAAAGCGCATAAATGTAGGTGAAACACATTTTGAACAATTTTTGTAGAGTAGATTCAAAATAAATATTGCGAGTAATTGTGCCATTCAATTTCATCCTTTAAAACAATAAACAGCTAATACCTCACAACCCCGATTTTTTGGAGAAAGTTTCATAAAACAAAAAGTGTTTATTTTCCATTTTCTACATGGAGGTAAATTTTGTACCTCGTGTTCTGAAACACTCAGTATACATAATTGCGTACACGACCTTGAACTCCTCGACCCGGCTCTTGCAGCATCTTGAATAGGCACTTATTATTCAATGTAATTAATTGTCAATTAATGGTTAAAATCTTAGTGCTATATGCAATCTTGCACTAAGATACGATATTCAGCTAGTCGGCGACCAGACATCTTAAAACTCTGTCTATCTACTCAGAAGGCTTCTAAAATTTCCTACCGGAGTACTGTGCTGATGACCGGCCGCGTGCATTAATTGTCATCGATTTTTAGCGAATTTCGTTTTAAAAACTAACCTTACGTTTAAGAAGATCTTCGGTCTCCATTTTAAAGGAATTTAATAATAAAAATAGAAAAGAGTACGCTGCTGTGCGTACTGTTGGAATCCTCAAGATGCGCCTAACTTGAGTACGGTTTCTCTTTTTTGCGCATCTCGGGAAACGACTTGCTGTTGTTCCCTTCAAGTTCTTCTGTATTCGAAATAAATGTTCTAACAGTCGCCATTAAGTGTTAAATCCTGAAACTCCATTGTAATAACATAGGAGAGATTACGCTCCCGAAATAGCTAAATCTATTTATTTATTTGTTTAAAGGAGACACTTGATCTTTTATTGTATAAGAACAATCAACACTATACCGGGTGTCCCACAAAAATGTCCTGGACTTTTTAATTGATTATATCTCCGCTTTGAATTAGAATATTTTAATTGTCTTTCATTAACAATGTAGTCAATTTTGTTTCCTTTTCAAATAATTTAAGTTTTTGAAAATCAGTTGAATAACCACTTAAAGATGATCGATTTACTGGAAGGGGTAGAAAATTTGTTCAGAGGAAAAGTTTTAAAAACAACACTGGTGTTCTTCTTCATTTCTCAATACCTACTGTTAAGAATAATTTCATAACGATTTATCCTACATACCACAAAGTATTTAAACCCTCTGAAAGGTTTCAAGTTTCAAGTGTTCTCAATAATAGTGTTTCAAGAACTGATAGAAAACCGTGGAATAATGGGCAAAACTCTTCGTTCAATGGTGGCTAGAAGTAATACTTCCCCTGAAAGAAATGGAGGGTATGTCGAAGGAAACTAAATTATTGTATTTATTTAAACGTTATTTAAGGTAATGATTTAACTGTAACTCTTTAAAATTTTTGTTTGTTCATTTTTATGGAAAATACGAAATAAGGAAGAATATCAATATTGTTTTTAAAACTTTTCCTTTGAACAATTAGTTTTTCTATCCTTTTCAGTAAATTGGTCATTGCAAAGTGGTTATTCAACCGATTTTCAAAAACTTAAATTATTGGAAATGGAAACAAAATTTACTACATTGTGAAAAAAGGCAATTCAAATATGTTAGTTTAAAGCGGAGATATAATTATTGATTGAAAATCGGGGACATTTTTATGGGACACCCGTTATTATAAAAAACCAGGTGTCCGTCAATTTATAAATAAGTATATGTTCTCGAGCGTATTTTCCCCTATGTCATTACAATGGGAATCTGATTGCTTAGACAGTATCATAAACACCAATGAAATATTATGAAAAACCCGGCATTTGATCACTTATGTTTATAAGTGAAAAACATTGCGTGAAAATCGAATCTACTGGCAAGAAAATATGGCTTATCGCATTTAAATTTAAAAGGCATTGAAACACTTAAAAGGTACGGCAATTTTTTTTAAAAACTTCTTGCGAACAATAATTTAAATTATAATGCACAATTGTTGCTTGCTTGGTTGTTGTGTGCGTCTGTGACGTTCTTAAAGATGCTTAATGACCGTATCTGTTATACGAGTTTTACCAGTGGACAAATACGAAAATACTGGATTTTAATAGCGGGTGCTATTAGGATGGATACATTTGTTTGCCATTTTTATCTTGAAATTTTTTTTAAAACGATACCAATCCCGTGATTTTTGACCAAGCATGTACACCAGTATCCTGATTATTAACATTCTGTAGTCAATTTAAAAGTCGTTCGCGAATAAAGAATATAATGAACACATGCACAGGTTTCAACACCTGCAACCGGTTACTACTAAGAATGACTGTCGTGTGTTTATTTATACGTTTTGTGTCACGCTGTTAAGAATAATTGATAGGAAGAAATTAGCACTGGCGGTCTTGGTTTCAGTTCGCGGTCAATTAATACACTCATTTTCGTTGTGCAAGTGCTCTATAATAAGTCACTTTCAAAACAATTAGAGCGATCCAGAGCCTTATATACTCGAGTTTGTATCGTGAATACCGAGTTCGGCGGGGTATTGTATATTGCAATGTAGCGTATTGCATATTACAATATGCTGTATTGTATATTACAATATACTGTATTGTATATTACAATATACTGTATTTCAATGTACTGTATTGCATATTACAATATACATACACAAGTTTGCAGTTGCTTTCAGTAAGGCTGAATTTTTGCACCTTGGATACGACACGAATGGCAATAACTACTTCTCTTGCGGCTCAAAAATACAATGCTCCGAGTGTTTATTACTCCTATAAGAAAATTAAGTTACCTTTGGAATAAGCTGAAAACATGGAAACTCCACTCAAACAAAAATTTGTTGAAGAAAGGTATTGAATCCCGACATTTTTGACGTTCCGTTTACACTAGTTAAGAAATAAAATATTCATCTTATAAATTATGAATAGGTGAAGTTGGAGTCACAAAATTATGAATAGGCAGAGTCGGTGTTGGAGTCACCAAATTCTGGAAAAGTGTAGTCGAAGTCGGAGTCGCCAAATTCTGAAAAGATGGAGTCGGAGTCGGAGTCGCCAAATTCTAGAAAGAAGGAGTCGGAGTCGGAGTCGCCAAATTCTGAAAAGATGGAGTCGGAGTCGGAGTCGCCAAATTCTAGAAAGATGGAGTAGGAGTCTGAGTCGCAAAATTCTGAAAAGGTGGAGTTGGAGTCGGAGTCGCAAATTTATTCCTCCGACTCCGCAACCCTGCAGCTACAAGGTTGACTGTTCATTCATGATACGACTGTTCAACAAGTCGAGCGCCATCGATCATGCCTCATCGCGGGTTACACAAGTGTGGCTTTGTGGAGCATTGATGGAAAAAGAATTTTCTCGTACTACTCGTACATCAGCAGCCAATCATTAAATGACAGATAATTTTTATCGAGATTAAATCATTTCAGACTTTCAAAAAGTGTGTTCATGTTATTCTGCCTACCATCTGCACAATTTTCTTTTCCAATTAATTACATTTCAGACCATCAAAGAGATTTTTGCAGTACATCAGCAATATTAAAAAACGTTGATTCATTTCTTACCTCCAAAAATAAGATTCCTTTTTTCACTGCATGTCTTTGGCAACCACCCTAATTTGGGTTATTTGGTGTTCCTAGTTAAGCTTGTTATAGGAACGAATGTTAATGGTTAAATTCCTTACACCCCAGTCCTCATCAAAAGTTTTTGAGTGCTGGCAAAAAGAGTTTCGTTAATTTGGGGATTAAGGAGAATTGGCTCTAATATTCTGTAGTTATGGTTATAGTTACTTATCGTAATAGCTATAGCTTATCAATTTCTCTTGAGAAAGTAATCGAGAAATGAATCAAATTAGTTATATGTCGCTCTAGGTTTATAGGTAATGAGTAATTTGTTTAGTAAATAAGAACAACATACCTGGACAACATACTTGGAGGCAACTTCATGAGTGAACTGGCTAACCTTCGACACTGCAGAATAAAGGGTGTGATCTCGTGTTCTGCCTGCAGAGCGCGTGGTACACCGTGCACTGAACGCGCGGCGTACCGTATGCCGCATCCCGCGTTGCGGCCAAGAAGAGCTCCGTCCTAAGGGTGCCCACACACTAACAGCAGTTCAGCGAGTAGCAGGCAGGCAGGCAGGCAGGCAGTATTTGTGAAGCAGTGAATGCATTGGAAGCGCACACACCTATAGCTGGCGGTTGAGCAGGCAGCAGCAGTTGGCCGAGCGGTCAGCTGTCGGCGCGCGTTGCAAGCGGTTCCTGCTCAAACTGCTGCTGTGTTGCGCTGGCGATGCACGATCAGTGTGTAGAGAGACGTTGTAAGGTCAGGTGTGAAGTGTTGCTCGCTCAGATATGGATGCAGAATTGCTTATTTCCGAAGTGTTTGCTTGTCCAGCCATATGGTGTGCGAAAGATGCTCAACATAGCGTCAGACTTTATGTTGCCAAGCAATGGGAAAATACAGGAGTAAAACTTGGAGTCACAGGTGAGTTTTTATTATAAACAAATGTGAATGTAACAGTCATAATTAGATGTGAAAAAAGGCATAGTTGGATAAAATATTTTGGTAGTTGAAAATGCATTATACTTGAATGTGCACATTAACCCTTTACTACAAAAATAATTTCAGCCTAACTTCTTCATTAATAGGGTGAACCCATATTTCGCGATCTGATGCTCCTAGCAAACTAAATTTCAGAGCAGTGTTGTCTAATAATTACATTCTCTTTGCAAAACTCATTGTACCGTAGTCACAGCGTAGAGCACCGCAGCTACACCAACTCCAACGACCGTCTGTCATGACAGACACTGCCGCACCGCTATACTGCTCCTGGTGTGTGGGACACACTGCCGGACTGCCTGCCCGCCTGCCTGCCTGCCTGCTCAACTGCTGTTAGTGTGTGGGCACCCTAAGCCGTGAGGAGCAGAAGATGCTTGCAGCCGAGGCATCGTCCGAGTATCAATGGCAGGGTCCGAGTAGCGCAAAGGCAGGGTCCACGTAATAGCAGGAATGTCCACGTAGCAGTGGCAGGGTCCGTTTAGCTGTGATAGGGTCACGTACCTGTGGCAGGGTCCACGTAGCTGCCGAAAAGTCCACGTAGCAGTGACGTAACGTGGCTAGGTCCAGATGGTACAGGGAAGGCCACGTAGCTGTCGTAGAGCAGGTTGTCAGAGAAGCAGCGAGCCGCCAAGTAGTTCACCTAAGCCCCTCCCCGAGGACTCATCGGTACGTTGAACTCCGACTGAGTTTATTCAGGAACTGAGAGTCGTAACCAAGCACACAAAATTGACACCAAATGTTCAATTCCATGAAAGAGATTCCTCTGATTTTCTAGGCTTGTCAAATATTCGAAAATGTTCAACTCAAAATTGTTCTGCAATGAATGCTGAAAAATTTCGAAATTTTGCGATAAGGAGCGGTCAGAACACTTAAATGCAATGCAGTTTACAGTGCTTTGCATAAGGGTAGTTCTTCCTGGTTTACTCTTTCTAAGAAAATGAGTAGTTTTGCTCAACGAGACGATAGTTTAAGAGGGCAAATCAAGGGCCAAGAACGGGGATTTGACAGATAAAACTAGCTCAAACAGGCAAAATAAATAATTATGGCACTAGATCTTTAAATTTGGTTTTAAAGCGCAGAAGTAACCAATTCACCGCCTGTTATTGGTCAACAGTGAAATAGCAAGAACCATCAATTAAAAAACATAATAAAAATTGTGGTGCGCAGTTCAGCAAATCGGAGCAAAACGAACGTAAGCCATCGCTATTCTACGAACACTGGCAATTTTCACAACAAATCATGACTGCTAGCAGACAGCAGTGTAATGAGCATTTCTAGTTCAGATTTATTCGCTTGAACGCTCATCAGCAAATCAAAACCATAATTGCAGTTGGAATGTGTTCTGTTGAAGTAATAAGGCTGTGTGAGCTCTTAAACCGCTGACTGTTCGTGCGTCCTTGTTGGAATGTAATGCATGGCTGAGTGTTATTGACGTTTGGGAGTACATAATTCGACAGCAGTTTAGCCTCAGCATCACGCATGTGCGTGAGAACACTTCCAATGCTTACGTCCGTTGAGGCAAAAAGCCTTGGTCATCTTGAAACTTTTTATAACGATCGATATTACGGTCTTTCAGTTAGAAACTTCTAACACAGGCTTCGAAGACAACCCAACAATTTTGGTCTTTGAAAAAGAATAAAAAACTTTTTGTTCAACGTGCTGCATGATTGGATGACTTCATGCCCCGAGAACCACCACACATTTTTACCATCCTCAAATGAGTTCTATAAAAGATTTCTTTTTTCACCCACCCTTAATCATTCATGCACCGAACGCTAAAAATTATCTGTAACCAACTATTAAACACCTTCTAAAAGGTAAAAAAGCACACTTTCAAAAAAAGTTTGGATAAGTTAAAATATTTGATTTCATTGTGGTCAATTATTATGATACATGTCTCCCTCTTGCTCGATATGCAAACCCGAGTTAGCTATGAATCACTTTTACTCTGCGCGAGTTGAAAAGTTTTCATGATTTTATTTTGCAGTTGGGTATTAGAGAGTTATTTATTATAAGGTCCCACATAGTGTGCTTCTATGGATTAAAAAAGAAAAGATCGTCGAGTTCTGATCAAGAAACGAGGGAGGACTCCTTTCCTCGTTCCAATTCTTTGGAAGCGATGATCCTCAAACTTTTTTTGAACTTTTAGAGGGCGCGTTTTCGTATTGGATATTGAACAGTTTGATTTATGATTTGAAATTGGATTATTTTAGCGAATGAGACACAATTCATTCGATGCGGTTATTTGTCATCATATACACTTTAAGAACAGAAGAGATCTGATTTCAATATTTTGGAATCGGCAATTCTACCTAGGTGAAGGGGTGTTACTGCGCTCTGTGTCATACGTTTGTCACAAAACCGGTACACAATTGTGAGTCATTGAGGTGTTACGACACACTTTTGGGTGTCACATGACGTACGTACATACGATAGCCACGACACTAGCAGAGCTCTAAGATACCAAAAACCCATATTCAACTTACGTTTACTATCTGTCCATTGACTTGCATGTAAACTCGCAATAGTGACGCATTTATGAAGACACGATTAATACGCTTAAGTTTCTGTAGAAAGCATTGTTATGTTAATGAATTTCATGGAGAATTCACAAAACAAAACTCTGCCGTGAAAAAGTTTATGATTGTTTCAACTCTATCCGAATGGTTTAGAAACATCTCATGTTCCAGAAGAAAACTTAGCGAAATTCCATTCTGAATTTAATAAACGCCACTTAAATCAGTGAATTGAATTGAAAAACATTGCAAATAGTTCATAATTTCTGATTAATGTGTTCAAATGGTTTTGAAAGTTAGACTGTCCACGCGCTTATTATCAAATAAAGACAGCAATGATACCTTAAATATTGTTCCAGTTCGACAAGAACATGCAATCAAGAAAAACAGCTTCATGCTTGACCACGTTGATCATGGACTGAAATAATTACAGTAGCTGTACAAAGTATAAATTTTATTCCACAAGAAAATAAAACGGTGTTCACTATATTTATTCGTAAGTTCACTAAAAATTTAAAAGCGAAGAAAATGCTAACAAAATTAGTCATTTTTATTCAAAAGAAAACAAAAAATCGAAAACGTTTCGGAGTCTAGCTCCATCATCAGATTTGTAAAATACAAAGTATAATCAATCTAACGCAAACATGAAAGCGCAGTCGATACTACAAAAAAAGGACAACCATGCATTACCTATCAGAAGGGGATACGAGCTAAGCATGTTGTTTAAAATAGTTTTTTTTAAATGTAAAGAATCTAAAGTCCAAAGGTCAAAATCACGGAAAGAACTGTCTATTATTTTAAAATCACTATCACGAATTATTGCACTACACTTCTCAGCATGGCTGCGTATTGCTTAATGGGGAGGATTAGCCAACAGGTTACCAGTACGAAAACTCATTCCGCGGTGCTCTGCCCCTCGTGCGTAAATATTGCGCGACGTCAATCGGACGTACGCCGATGTGCACTTCGCACAAATATACTTATACACAACAGAAGAGCGCATAAGGCCGGGAATTGAGTCTTTGAACCGAAAAAATGAACCAATATTTGCTCTGCTAATCAGTATGACTCGGAAACGTACTCCAGGAAAATGCTTACTGAATAAAGACTTTAATTCACGGACTAGTTTTCAAGATGGATAACCGAAATAAGATATAGTGCATTAGATGTAATTTTCACATATAACAGAAATGTCGGAATCGCAATATTTTCTTGACAAAAACCTTTTAATTTGGGAGTTAATGATTCCCAGAGGAAAACCATTGTTACAAAAAAATCGCGTAGATTGTTAAATTCTGCGTGTATATCATTAAAAGAAGAGCAGATACTGTAAGCCCTGCTTACCAGTGTTTTGATTTTGTTGATTTTGAAAATGTTAGAACAGAAGCTAAAAAAACTAGTTTCCAATCCCGTGAACGTTGGCTTGCGATATACAGAAGTTACAAAATTTCCCCCATTCCTAGAGACACGACAATCGAGAAATGATAATTGAGCATCGTTTTCAATTTCCAAGGTAAATTTAATTAATGGTTGTTTCTCATTCAAATAATTAAAGAAAGGCTGAGCGTGGGAAGGGCTTTTAAAGAGCAGGAAAGTATCATCACTATAACGAGTTAAATATACGGGCTTGATGAGGGAAGGAAAATCAGCTAACCACTTCTTCTCAATCCCCGGGCTCATGCGGTTTTCTGTTGTGTATAAGCATAGTTGTGCGCAGTGCGCATCGGGCGTACGTCTGAATGACATCGCGCAAAATTTACGCAAGAGTGGCAGAGCATTGCGGAAGGAGTTTCCGTGCTGGTAACTTGTTGGCTAATCCTCTCATTCAGCAATACGCAGCCATGCTGAGAAGTGTAGTGCAATAATTCGTGATAGTGATTTTAAATAATAGACAGTTCTTTCCGTGATTTTGACCTTAAGATTTTAGAATCATTACATATTTTTAAGGAAAAACCAATTTTAAACAACATGCTTAGCTCGTATCCCCTTCAGATAGTTAATGCATAGTTGTCCTTTTTTTGTAGTATCGACCGCGTTTTTATGTTTGCGTTAGATTGATTATACTTTGTATTTTACAGACCTGATGATAAAGCTGGTCTCCGAAACGTTTTCGATTTTTTATTCTTTCTTTTGAATAAAAATAACTAATTTTGTTAGCATTTTCTTCGATTCTACTCATTTAGTGAATTTGCGATTTAAGCAAAGTGAACATTTGTTTATTCGAAAGGACTCATTAATTACATTAGGAAAACGCAACAAAATTTCAAGATGAAATCCTATATTCTGATTAAATTTCCGGTAGTATTATACCATTAGGAACATATTTATGTATGAAAAATAGAAAAAAATTGTAATTGAAACTCAAATTCTCAGAAGTAGTGAAGTAAAGAATAAGCGTAAAGATAAAGTTATTCAACGCCAGTTTGGTCGTCTTTATTTAAATCTAGAATCGTGCCAACCAACGCAATGAATTTTCTTTTACACATTTAGTTACTAAAACATAATCGAAACTTTGCAAAGTTAAACAACTCTACCATGAAAAACTTTCTAGATGACTCCAGAACCTTCAAAGCTATTTTTTCCAAACGTTTCACGCATTTCTGTAACATTCGTGCAATGTATATGACAGTATAAATGCAGGGAAAGTATGCTCACCAGGCCATCAAACCTCTTGCCAACACCCTTCAACACTACCATCAAATACCCAAAGCGCATCTTTTTATTTTCTTATCAATCATTTTCAGTTTCGCCTCTTTTCTTCCTGACACTCAGTGGCAAACTCTCCTTCTGAATTTCCTATACCCATCGATCCTCATTATCAGCAGGTTTTCACTTCTAGCCGTCACTGTTTAAACGAGTCGATCGTGACCACTCATTACTATCAGCAATAATCAAGCATGGCATCCAGAAGTTGTAAGCGTGCAGCAGACGCATTTCGCTACGAGTTTATCAAAGCTAGAGCTAAAAAGAACTCTGTGGTAAGAACACTGAATGCACGAGGCCTACAATGCATACTTCGGTATGCCTGTCGGAGATCAGGACAAACTTTGGGCACTTGATTTCACCGGCGAACTCTGCAAAAGAACTCAGGAAGGTAAGAAAGAACTCAGGAAGGTAGACATTTCCAAAGTCCAAACATCCAGCAGGCAAAACTGCACCTGCTATCACATATTCTAACGTTCTGTCATTTATTGCGCCTGTGCGATACTGCTCTGAGCTCCCCGTACCCACTTCACGTTGCAGCATGTTTGCAAATGGAAAGTAGTCCAGAAGAACATGAAGACACTGATGCAGAGTTCAGAGACGCAACTGATGGGAGAAATCCATACTACTCCAGCCAAGGAGACATCGGTGACCTGATGAGAGATCTTGGCCTCACGAAGTCAAATGCGAGCTTTTGACGCCAAGGCTCAGGCACTGGAACTTGCTAGATGAGAATGTACATACATATATCAGGTCAGAGAAAGCGTCACCATCGAACTTCAATCTATTTTCACTCATCAAAATGAGCTATGCTTTTACTATGATGTGACTGGTCTGTTTGAGGCAATAGGAATTTCCCTAAGCCACAAAGAGTCGTGGCTCTTTATCGATATAACTCGTGCCGAAGCCTCAAAGAAGTGTAGATTCAGAACGGGAATATGTACCCATCTCTCCCCCTCACCCGCTCTGTCCAGCAGATGCCTTGAAGGCTGATGGCTAGATGCCTTGAAATATGAAGAGTGCCGTTGGGAAGTTATAGGAGACTTCAAAATAGGGGCTTTCCTGTCCTTGTTATATTTGCCTTTGGGTCAACAAGGATACCATAGCACACTTACTCATGCAGAATTGGCCACAGAAAACTAATAGAACCGATAAGCATGACCAAAAAAAATAATAAAAACTTACACAATTTTAGTTACCTAACACAGAAGCATAATAGCCTGAGCAAGAGAACTGTAGCTTGACGCAGTACAGCTAAATAGAACCAAAGATTTTCCCCAATGAAATTACACAAGTTATTAGCACGTGTCGCTCGTCGGCCAGATAAGTATTTTAAAGTAAAAATTGTGTGCAGACTCTCGGTCGGGAAATTTCCATTCACCTTATTAATTTAATTCATTTGCGCTGACGATAAAACATTCCAACCAAAAGTAAATAGAGCAACTTCAATTACGCCGTAGCGCCAAGACCGACCGTCTCACGAGATGAACTGCAATGTCAGCGATTGCATTTAGCAGCCGGGGAATCCGCTCACCATTTCATTTGTCAATTCAGCAACAACATCCAAGCGATTGCACGCCTAGAGTTGCATGTGCGCAGCACAATACAAAATCAAAACAAATTGCAAAGATTAATAAAGACATCTTAGAGACATCTTCACTGATACATATACATTCCTTTTAACCTCAAGATTCAAGTACAATACTTAACCTAATATAATCTGAAAAGGGCTGAAATTATAGCATACGGGTTATAATGAATAATAATGACACATTATATAATCTTCCTTAAAGGGATTACATGATTTATATTGCTTTTGTGTACTTTGGTACCAATCTCAATTTTGGCCCAATTTCGCTTGACCTTCAAAACTACACCCGGCCCTAACCAAGTGAGCTCAAGCTTCTATTTTTTTTGTATGATTCCTTTAAAGGACACGGTCACCCACAACGACGTTCTTATCCTTACGCTTGATATTTCTGTACAGGGTCCTTTCGGTAGTGTTATTCAATATCAAATTTCTAATATTTTCGACAGTACGCGTTGCTTCTTTTGCTCGAAATTAACCAAATCTATCTCTTCATCAAAACTGTAAGTTATGGTATCAAAACTCTTACTTTGGAAAATGGACACGTGTCTCTGTTAACATCACGCAACTCGGAGTGTCCCCCAAAGTAGAATTTAGTGCATTATTCAATGCATTTTCGACAACCTCCAGGCACTGATCCCACTCGGTATGAGGCAATGAATTTACGTACAATTTTAATAAATTAGTGATTTTCTTGTTGTTCCTCTCTACTATAGCGTTTGAATGAGGAATAAAAGCCAGAACTTCTTTTTTCGCAATTGCGTGTATGTTCGCAAATTGCTTCACTGCTAGTGACTTGAATTCAAGCGCGTTATCCGAGATCAGCGTTTTCGGAAACCCAAAAGTGCTGAAACAGTTTCCTAAACATGAAATTACTGTTTCTGTTCGACGGCTAGACGTCGCGTACAGTTTGCAAAACCTTTAGGGGACCAAGATAGTCCATTGATAGACCATTGATAGACCAAGATAAAATGGTTATTATATTTAAGTTTTAGTTTAAACAAAGTGTGCAAATCATCGGTGTGGTACAGAGAATGAATGGCTAAAACTGCCTTACTCATTAGAGAATTTGGTACCACTGCAGTTAATAGGTACTTGGTCGATTGTCAATCCGTCGTCGTCGGTACAAGATGTCATTCAGAATTAAGTAACTCTGTAGGTCACGTATTCTGGAGGCACTAGCATGAAGTAGCGCTTCCCTAACCTCCTTGCAAAATGGATCTTGTTTTTGCTCGTCAATAAATTCCTTTATAGTCCAAGAGATCTGTTTCTCTGTCGGTACGTAATCAATCAGTTTCAGTTGCGTTTCCTTGTTTGTCGAAGCGTCAGTACTGTCGCTATGCGACGAGTCACTGACCGTCTGTCTAGACAGATCTTTTTTTGTTTGAGACCGAGTCTCTACGATGCACGCCTCTGATTCAAAAGTTGAGTGCAGAGCTTCACAGCTCTCTAGTTCTTTAATAGTTAACTAATCATCATTAATAGCTAGTCTGCGTAAGTAATCAGACACGACATTCTGTTTCCCAGGTAAATATTTGAAATAGGATCGAATGAATGGACATTTATACACTGCCTCGCCATAGTTGTATCTTCTGGGAGTTTCTTTGCAAAATGAGGCGCCAATAGTTTGTGATCCGTGTATACACGGATAGGATATCCAGTAATTAAATATTTAAATGATTTTAGGGCTGAATACATCGCAAAAAATTCCTTCTTCGTGGTGCTATATCTTTTCTGGCTAGAATTTAAACTTTTACTAAAATAAGCCCCAGGACGCATTACTTGATCATTTGAATCTTCGGCTTGCATCAAGACAGCTGCCATCCCAAAATTAGACGCGTCCGTAAATATGTGAAAGTCCTTCGTGTAGTCAGGATGTCTTAGAACCGTGTCAGAAGTCAGAGCAGATTTGATATAAATAAAACTTTTTTGACATTCGTCGCTCCAATTATGAACAACGTCTTTTCTTAAAAGCCTGTACAGGGGGTTTGCAATCTCTGCAAAATTAGGTAAGAAGTTTCTAAAATAATTTGCTACTCCCAAAAACTGCTGCAACTCCTTCACATTTACAGGAGCCCTACAATTCTGCAGTTTCTCCGAACTCTTACATCTAATTCCATCCTTGGCAATAACATGCCCCAGATATTCAATTTATATAAAAAAAAAATACATTTTTCAAGTTTTAACGACAAGTTCATAGACCAAAGCATCTTAAGGATGCTTCCAATGTCAGCCAAGTGCTGGTTTTTAGTCTTGAAATATACCAAAATATCGTCAAGAGAGACGAAAGACATTTTCCCTAGAATAGGCGCAAGAACAGAGGTCATCACCCGCTAAACAACGCTTGGACTCGAGCTCAACCCGAACGGAATACGTCGGAATTGGTATTTCCGACAACCAACACTGAAGGCAGTAAATTTCCGACTCTCTTGGCCTAATTCGACCTGATGAACTGCGGAGCGCAAATTCAAAGTTGTGAACCATGTGTTCCCTCCTAAAGTCGATAGTATTTCATCGATTCTGGGTATAGGGTAAGACTCTTTCACCAATATTTTATTAAGAGCCCTGAAGTCAATCACGGGGCGAAGCTCCCCGCTCTTTTTTTACAATAATGACTGGAAAATTAAAGTCGGACATTGACTCCTCAATTATTCCCTGTGAAAGCATATCATTAGTAATTTTCACAACTTCCTCCTGATATTTACGAGGTATTCTGTATGGGGCCAAATTCAGAACTGGTGCATCCGGTTTCAACTGTATCCGGTGCGTCAAAACATTAGTTACTCCAATAGTTTTCCCTTCTAGCGTAACTACATCACGAAACTTATTTAATATATTTACCAAAGGTAACTGCATGTCCTCTTCATGACATGAAATATCAACATTCGTTAAATACGACGTGCGTCCTGCTTTCCTGCACTCGACACACCTTTTACTTGTGCATTTACTCCAAGCACCTCACTACTAGCTAGAACTCAATCCCCGCCGCGTTCGTCAGACTGCAACTCAAGTCTTCTCCCAGCCATGGTCTTCATTCCACCACAAACCGAGACAACCTGCGTTGAATCCGACATAGCGTCAGAGCTTCTCTCAACATTATTAGCGTGCCTAAGTGCTGTTTCAACGCTAGTAAGATAAATTTCACTCGCGATCTCATCAGCTGCAATTAATTCCAAGTTGCATAATATTGTATTCTCGATGAAATAAATTGCGTCATCCTGCGCGTTTAAAATCATGACGGGCACTACGCCGTCTTCCTCGACTCGAACAATTTACTCTGCTAAGAGCGCTCCGTTCTCAAAACCTCTTTTCAAAATTAAATACTCTCCGGGTACTGCCTTAACAAACCCGTATATCAACTTCATTGAGTTACTCGGCACCTCGGCCGCAGCGAAATGAACTACTAGTGGAGCTCTCTTTTTTCTGGCCTTCCTCTTTGCTCTGGCCTTGCCTCAGCCGCAAGCACGACTTTTTTTACTTCTTTGCAGCTACTATTTAACGCGCAGTAACTGCCTCTGTTGCTCTCCCTGGCAATTATTACATCAGATACTAAACAGTCACTGTTTACAATACTTTTTAACACAGCTTCTCTACTTACTGCTGGTTCCACATTTAATTCTTTAAAAGGCACAGTTACACCCTCCCATACGAGGGATCCTTTTTTTAAAATTGATTATGGCACCATTCAGCACATCTCTCCCTAAAATCAAATCATAATTAAATTTCGCATCTTTAACGATCATAACAGTAGTTTTAATGACTCTGTTAGTACCAGGAATTGAAATAGGTAAATCGACTTCTCCACTGACTTCACTTTTACTGTTAATTCCTTTGACGGTCAGACAACTCGGCTTAAATTCCTCATTCAGGCACATAAGGGGGTCCTCCCGTCAAAATTGAGTTTTGATCCGATTGGTCTGAAATTTGGCCACTATACGTATTTTTGCAAGAAAAAAATATTTTATTCACGAAGTTTTTTGATTGAGGCCTTAGTTTTTTTTTAATTTTTGGAAAACTCGTTTTTTGGTTCATTTTTGGGGTGTTTTCAAATGAATAGAAGTCAATGAATTTTTATGCTAGAACAAATACAAAGACAGTTTTGAAATCCTCGTAACATTGCAAACAAACTGATAGTCCTGAATTTTCTATTTGAATTTTGTTTTAATGTATGTGATATATGATCAATACCTAAAATATACCGAATTTTTAGGTTTTGAACTAGCAGAAAAAAAGACAACGTACAAATTGGAAAATCGGGAGCTCTCAGTTTGTTAGAATTTTTTCAAGGATTCTAAAACTGTCTTTGTTTTCTTCCTAGAACACAAACTCAATGACTTCTATGCCTTTGAATTTTGAAAATATGTAACTTTACAGTATAGGCAAAAACAAATTTTTTTGTTGAAGTGTAATATAATGGAAAATTTATGTAATTGAATGCTGTTTTCATTTTTATTTCGATAATATACATGCAAAACATCATATTCACACTGTGAATTGTAATTTAAAACTAAAAAAAAAGTAAAAATATTTTTACTTATTACATAAAATTTATGAAATTTTTTATTTTCAGTCTGATTCTTATGAAATTTAACTATTATATGTAAATTTTGAAAAGAAACACAAATTCCTCCATACAGTTTTTTGATTCAGGCCTTAGTTTTGAATAAATTTGACATATTGGTTTTTAGTCCACTGGTATTGATATTTCAAAGGAATAGAACTCATTGAGTTTTTGTGCTAGATCAAAAACAAAGACAGTTTTAGAATTCTTGGAACATATCTAACAAAAGTACATCAGCAAATTTTCCATTTCTCCTTTTGTTTTCTTTTTAAATAGGGTCGAAATGTGCTCGAAAATTTAAGACTTTGGTCTCCTTTGGTCCCCTTGGGACCCCTGTATTTGCTTGTAACTAATGAGGCATTGTTCAGAGCCGCTATCCAGAAGTGCGCTCAAATATTGATCATTTCAGCTCAAAATTCTGGAAGGCTTTTAAGCCTTACGAAAAGCAACTAGTCCAGCGCCTTATTTCTTGAAATTGCCAGTCACAATACTAGTGGAGAAGTAAGCCTCAACTGCTTTGTTTTGTTGATTATCATCCGCAAGCTCTTCGTCTTGCAAGAATTCGTACCTATTACCACACTTGAACAACGGATCTATCAAGGATTCAAATTTAATAGTCTCGGACGTATCTGGAACTTCGACCACAGCTTTAGGATTTACGAGAGTGATGATCTGACTCTCGGGCTCAATCTCGTTCTCACTGCTACCTACCCCTGCACGTCCTATTCCTATTCCTCCGATAAAAAATCTCTAGCATCTGGCTCGGAATCTGCAAAATGCACCTCATGCCTACCACGCGATTGACTACCTCTTTTGCGTTGTAACCGCGTAGATACGTTTTATAGCTTTACACCTCATTTTCTGAAGCTTTACAATTTCTCACAAAATGTGGACCTCCACAAGCGAAACACGCTGGCCCGGCATTTCCTCTCGTTTTACTCTGGCCTCTTTGAGGTCTACAATCAAAGTGACCAACCATGGAACATGAATTGCAGAATGGGAACCCTCGCTTTCTAGCTGCAAAATGCCCTGGGGCCTGATTTGAACTACTCTCTGTTCGCACAGTATTGCATTCCATGGAACCTATTCCTCTATCTAGTACATAGCCACTAAATTTCCTCGCTCTTCCATGAGGATTTCGTAACCAAGGTCGGGGAGTTGTCCTACGTCCTGCTACTCGACTCCTACGGTAATTCCCGTAATTTCCTTAAAAACTTCACTCTCCTGAAAGGAGTCCTGCGCTTCAACGCCTTCCTCAAAACCCTCTGTCACATCTGCAAAATAGCTTTCTTTATCGTACCGCGTCGGGCACTGAACCAGTAGGATTTTCTTTGTCTCAGATTGACTTCTAACTGTAGCTACTAAACGCGCTAGCAGCTCTTCAGACGTACTGAACTGTCACTCAAAGATTTTTCTCGAAAAGGATTCGTCTGGTAAAGGCGCCAAAACCGTTATCGCCAAACTGTAAACAAAACTGTTCCCAACGAAACGTTTCAACTCTGCCTGATTTGCACAAGCTTGATAATACGGGTGGCGCTGCCAGCCTAACGAAGCTGAATTCAACAGGTGCTCTGACAATTTACGTATTTTAGCAAAAGCAGTTACCAACTGGGCTGCTAATGCATCGTTGCGTATTAATTGTAACTGATTGAGATCGCATGCCAGGGCGTGAATGAACTTTTCACCCCTGCACACATAAATATCATCCAAGATTTTTATCACTTCCTCGAAAGTATAGTGCAGGTCAGAGTTGGCTAACTTAGTCACAATTGAATTAAAATCTCCTACTTGTGTGTTAGCAGACCGAACAAGGAGCTCTTTTTTACTGGCATCTGATGTCACGTCTGGCAAAAGAGACATATAAGCCCTCAGATTCATGACATGCGTTTGCCAGCTCTTATTTCCAAGGAATTCAGGATCCTCTCTACGTCTCCTCCCACGAAAGATAGGAATCTCTGCATCTGACAGTATTGTTCCTGCCTAGGGATACTAGCAGCAATCTCCCGTGCTTATAGCGTCCTATCTGTAGCACAAGTGCTTGGACCGGAGCCCCGACTGCTTGTGAATCTGTTATTGCTATATTTTGAGCTGCAAACCGCGGCACACTAACTCTCCCGCGATTAGTTTTTATCGTAGTTGATCGAATGAATTCCTCCGAGTCTGACGAATCCGACATGAGCTGTTTTAACACAGATATTTAGATTCAAATTTTCACATCACCGTTAAAACACAATAGGCAAGAAACACACTTCTAAATTCTAATAATACACGCCCCCAAATTTACGCGAAAAAACTCCAAAACAGGAAAAAATCACCATCAATACACCAATAAATCAATAAATTACCTGAGCTCTAAAATCACCATCAAAACAAATCACAACAATAAGTTTAAACTCACTTTATGAAATCTTGCCACCCGGTGTACATATGGTAATCCGTTAATGCTTTAATGGTAATCCGTTAATCCACTGAATATGCGTTCACTGCGCTCCACACTGCAACAAGGCTCCGACTAAGCGTCTCTCTCTCTCAATGCAACAGAGTTGTTGCTGTGCAGCCAATGCTGCCTTGGCCGGTGCAAAAAAAAACTACTCCCTCGCCAAGCTGCAGCGCTGGTGCGCCACAAAAATGAGCTGCAAAAAAAAACACAGAGCTGCCTCTGCTCACACTGCCACTGCGGCTGCACTCGCGCACGCACAGATGAATTTTACTGATACAATCTATACTTAACTCAAAACGTCGGACTGGAGGCTCGGACGTCGCTGTAAAATCGCCAATGTCGTAGACGTAGACGTAGTTTACGTTGTAGCTACCACTGTTGTAGTTGTAGGTAACACTTCAAAAGTTTGTTATAATTTTTAGCTTACACTTTTAGTTCGTTGCACTAGCACTTATCACTCGTCGTACGGGCAGGTCCTCCAAAGGTGATTTCCAACACGATTTCTAGGTTTTCACATGCGTCGAAAATCAACACACGAGTGCGGAATGGAGATTCCGTATCGATCCAAGCCGAAAATTGCGCGTAGGATACCAATAGCGCCGCGAACGGAATTTTTAATCCCAGGGCAACAACCGATGGGCGTATCTGCCAAATACGGTTGTCTTTACTGTTGCCAGTCATCGATGAGGCTTCGTTAATACTATTAATCTTCGGAACAGGAACAGCTTCAAACTTCTTCACTTCTTGATAACTTCTTGAGCTTGAAACGTATTCACACGGTGTCGTGAATTTGTACTATACTCGCCACCAAAATATATCGGCCAATGAAACGCAGGAGGTCGTCTTGGGTGAATACTTTATTGGTCCGTAGCAGATGAGGCACAGGCGAGGAACGTGAACTATTGAGCACAGATAGAACTGGGACAGCCTCTTATATAGACTCTGAGAAACGCGAGGTAGGAAGAAAACGCAAGTAAGAGTAAGCTCGCCTGCACATAATAATTATAATTGCTCGCTAAAGCGAATAAGTCCTAGCACTTTTCCTTCTCTGTTGCGTTAAAAAATTCATGGAGCTGTTAGGCGCGTCTTTACTCGCCGCAAAATCTGAAATTCCTTAAACGGTCACATTCTTTAGGGTTTAAGGTTATTGCTTCTAGTCTTGAAATTTTTTCAATTTCTTGGTTATCGGACAATTGAAGGGTGGAAAGGTTTAATGGGCTACTCCAAACGTTTTCAAAAATCACGGATCTTAACCGCAATACTAGCTTACTGGGCTGTAGATTTCTTTTTCTGGTATTCTTGTAGAGGGAGTATATATGGAGAGAGCATAGCCGTCTGTGAAGAGAACCAGTTTTTGAGATTTCTCCTATGTCTGTGGTAACCAATAGCCGTCTCGCAATGTGACGTCAGCACGAAAGTCAGTTACCTACTGACTACGCTAGAGTGCGCACACGCTCGCTGAATGCTCTTCCAGCTGTTGAGTTAATCGCATAGTCGTAAATCATTAATTTGGGATTCTAAGACTCCGAAAGATAATAATTGTGTTTCCTCACTTGAGGACACTTAATAACATCAAAATTACTAGCAAAGATACATTAAGAGTTGAAAACTATAAAAATTACAGACCCTTGATTATAACAAATTAGAGCGACTTGCACGCACACCTCACCCTTCGACTTGTGGTGGGGTACTAATCTTGCTTTGGAAAATGAGAGGAGGGGTTGTAGGAAAGATGAGTGGAGCCAACTTCAGCCAAGCGACTGTGGTTGGCTCAGAATTGTGACGTGTCAGGCCTTGAACGTGAACGCAGGTTCTCCGTCAACGCACGCTCCGAGTCACCGGAGCTAAATTACTAAGAATGTGAGGGAAGGAAAAATTCCACGACGTGCAAAAGTAAAACTATGTGCCCGTGAATGTGCCCTCTACCTAGCTAAATGTTGATAGTGAATTTCAGTGTCGAATTGACTCAGTTGTGATCATTTTAACAAGCAGTTCACAGTGAGTGGCGCGATGTGTAAAGTTGTGGAGCTATGCTGCTGCCCTCCGTGGTCTTCAGCGTCGAAAAAAAATAGAAAGTGTACTCTGGTAATTTCGCATCTTTTGGGAAAATAACAGTGACCATCATTCGTGAACTATTTCTATGTTACAATAGAGCATGAATGTTGAAAAATCTCTAACGTACACAATCAATTTCTGATTCACCAAATTGGCTTACATTATTATCTTGTTCTTTTGATGGAAATTGTTGGTTAACTAGTGACGTAAAATCTGAGAGGGATAAAAAACTTTTTCATCTTCGGTTTCTCTCATCTGTTGTTGCAAAAAAAAACATTATATTGAGTGTATATGACGCCTAATATAGACATTTAATTCACAAAATTGTGTTTCAAATTACTTTTTTCTGTAAATAACTGTCGTTTTATCGAGAAACTTTGGTGAAATAGTGACGTATAACGTGGAAAAGGGAAAACAATTATTGTAAACGTGAAACGTTGTGAAACTGAGCGAGTAAAATGTGAAACCCTGTACATGTCTGAAACTATAGACCTTTACGAGGGCTCTGTCATACTATCTGTCATACTACTATCATACCAAAATTACACTATCAGTGAATGTGTTTGCTACCTGTGGAACTGCGAAAAGAAAAAAATAACTTTTGTCTTATTTCTGCTTACAACAGGGCAATTTAAATACGAAGCTAACAAAGCAGTGCTAGCAACACGAAGGAAATGGTGTGCTCAGCCCAGTCTCGACCGATAGGCCTGTCTGTCTGAAGTGTCCTTGTTCCCTCAATCACCCCTCACCGAACCCGTTCACCCCCCCCCCCCCTCTTCCCGTACCTCTGCCTCCCGTCTTTCTGACCGTTCAGAGCATGGCAAATCCTGAACTTTTTCGCTCCAAGCAACCAGAGAAATTACGTTTGATTTGATGAATTTTTGGTAATGTCTATCTCAGTGAAGTTTTTGTTCACTTTCTACGTGGCCAAGACGACAAATGTGCACGAAAGAATTATTGTGTTTCGTACCTCCGTTTCCCTACTGACACCGATAGTTTGAAGTGAGCCACCAGTAAGAATAACGGGTGAACGAGAAGTTGAAAAACATTCACAATTACCAGAGAAAATATGATAAAAAGTGCAACTGACTTTGAATTGACTTTAATTAAAATATGGTCTCACTAAAAGCAACTCATAAAAAAAATCGCGACTCATGTCGGAGACTGACCTGGTCGTACAAAATGCAAAATTACGTACAGCAAATTTCGAGAAACAGACATCTCGAACTCAGAGCACCACTGAACGTAACCAACCGTCATCATGAAGACGTCATTGTTCACGGCCAGCCGCAACCCTGCCTGCTTCCACGCCTCTTTCCTCCAGCATTAAAGAGCAACCCCTCTTTCTCTCAGCTGTAAGCTTCAATACTTCGATAAACGGCTTGGATTTACCTCACATTTCATAAAATACTTGCTGAGCGAGGTAAAATTTTAGCAAATCAGTATCAGCGATATATATACAAAAGCTACTTCGTTCTCAAAATCCAGTCATAGCTATACAATTACAACGCACGATGCATCACTACGAGACTCGCTTCGCAGGCCGGAAAGTGCCGTTCTCTGCACAAATGTTGCCCTACACAACATCCCAAAAAAAATGGTTCTCTAAGGGGCAAAAATACGACCTTACCAAGCAAAGTGCCTGCAAGTAGGGGACCTACATCTTCTCACTCACAAGATTCTAATGCTCAAAAGACAGGAGACTTGTTACCAGCTGCCAGTAACCCTGTCAAAGAATGTGTGTCACCTTCCGAAGCAACGTCAGGGAAGACTATGCAACCAATATCGCAGGATGAGGGAAAACATATCTGCCAAACCTCCAGCAATAATTTGAAGGTTCGAAGCAGTGAAGTCTCAGCACCACAACCACCTGCTGCTCCTCATCTGAACAAGCATAACAGAGTGCCAGCTCCCCAGCTCTGCGTCAACAACAACGCTCCGAACTGTCCGCCAGCGGCGGGAACACAAACACCATCCTCATCAGTGGTACAAGACAGAATGGTTTTTATTAATAAGGACATATCAAGCGTGGTAGATTCCTCTCATTCTCCAGATTATATGTTCAATAATATTCGCGCACAAACCGATACTGGCAGTAAATTGCCCCAGAGCGCAAGCTGTGAAAACAAAATAAAATTTCCAGTACAGAGCAATAGAAAAAACACTGTTGCTTTTTTTAATGGCTACTTGCAACCGCTTCAAATAACAAGCTCTCGAAAAATTTATTATTATTCACAAATTATTCACAATTTGTCTCTAACAGCAGCGTTTTTCAATAAATCCCTAAGACAACGTGAGCCTCCTAGCCCGTCGTCGATTTTCTCTACAGTATCAAACATTCAGAACCTAACCGAGCAACTTTTTGCTTTAAATTCACATATAAGTTCTCAAGACCTTGCACCTGTGGTAACTGCTAGTATCTCTTGTGAAATCGACTCCAATTGTCAAGAACCTTACGACACTTTGCTGCTAGGTGATAATATCCGAAGCACGATCAGAAGAAAGGACATCGATCGCTCGTGCTGGATCAAAACTGTTCCATCAGGGTGCTTCGATGACCTTCTCCATACTGTAAATTGCATGCCTAGATTTAAAAATTATATACTAAGTTTTGATGGTCTCTGCCACTCGCCCTCAGACCTTGCTCGAATCAAACAACAAATTGTAAGGAAGTACGCACTCTCTCGTATTTATATTGCCAATGCTTGCAGTGCGAACGAATTCAACAAAGCGATGCATTTTTGCAGAAACCTGGGTTTAAACTTGATTCAATTTCAAACTTACCCAGATAATGAAAATGGTGACGCACTCAACAACTTTCAATGGCCTAGGACCCAGGAAGAAAACTTCTGTTTTCTTCAACAACTTGCAATGAAATCAACATTGCGAATCACCGTGCCATATTGTCCTCGTTTCAACAAATGTCAAGCAATAAATGGAATTGTAGTTCATTCCAATGAATCGAAAAATTCACGGAATGAGACAAATAGTCTCACCTTAAACTTTCAAAAAGAATATAAGCCTATGCACATCACTGCACATGGTACACCAAATCCTTCAAAATTGGTTGCGTCATCAAGCAGAGCTCTGAGTAACTCACTCACCCAAAGCATGAGGAACGTGAATAAGCCTGAGCCTTTCCCTGACTCGATCTCAGACAAATATAATGTCAGTACGAAAAATAAATTTGCGTTCCTTGCAACGGACACAAATAGTGATTGCGACATGCCCTCCTTTTCAACCAATTCTCAACTTTCCAGTGAGTACGCAGGAACCAAGGAAAGTCAAGCGAATACCGATATTTAAAACTATTCCAAAGAAAATCAAATTATTCGAAAAAATCTGATGCCTCTGCCGGTCCTCCGTCGAACGACCAAACCAATACTGATACCGAAAAATCAACAGTGAAAGTGAATCAAATTTGCACACGCGTTGCAGACACAATGGACGACTTGAAACGTTCGCTTAAAATGGAGCCTGCTTACACTGTAGGTGACGGACACTGTCTCCTCCACGCCGTAACGACGCAGTTTGCTTCACAACAAATATCTAAATGTAATTATATATCTCTGGAAAAAGCCATCAAAACTGAGAGCTCCAGAAACAAGGACCAGTATGCAAAATTCGTTGACAAGAACAGTGGCAGTTTCGAACAACTCATCGATAAATACATCGATAGAAAAGTCTTCGATCACGCAGTTGGAGACCACATACCCCAAATACTTTCTAATGTAACGAGTACATCAATTCACGTATTTGATGAAAGAGACAATTGGATTTGGAAGACGACAATCTCCCCTACATCAAATGCTCTGATAAACTGTCCTCCGGTTAACATAAACCGGAAACAGGACCACTATAGCGCCCTCTTGAAAATGCGTGATGAAAATCGTGTTGCTCTCTCTCCCATTTTTTGACTAAATAACAGTGATCAAATTGAATTTGAAGCTGAAATCGCAAACAATGAACGCGGCAATAAAGACCTAGAGACGAATACTAAATGCCCTGCTAGACCTGAAAAATGCAATAACTCCACTAAAGATTTGCCTATTGAGATAAATAATATCAAAATATTGCACATAAATGCTCGCAGTCTCAATGGTAAAAGGGATGACGTACGAGTAACGTTGATCACTAACGATATCGATATTTTATGCGTATCTGAAACATGGTTCGATTCACGAGTCGAAAGCTCATATCTCAGCATTACCGGGTACAAATTGTACCGTTATGACGGAGTCAAGAGTAGGAGAGGTAGCGGTTCATGCATTTTCATCAAAGATGTCTACTCTACATCCTTAGTTCCGATAAAAGAAAAATGCGAAGACATAGAAATGGTTTGGCTCAATGTTCAAGTACACAAACACAAGTCATTCATTATCGGCAGTCTTTACAGACATCCGTCAGCATCTCTTCGTCCAACATTAGATTTCATTGAAAATACGCTTAGATCAATCTCTGCAGCCAAAAAGTCTTTCTATGTTTTCGGAGATTTTAACGTAGACTGACAAATAAAAACAATCAGCTAAGCAATATGCTGCACAGACTTAATCTTTCTCAAATGGTCCAAGAACCAACGCGAATTACCAACACTTCCAAAACTCTTCTTCACCTAGCAATTACAAACAATCCCCAAGAAGTACTCAGCACAGAAATCTTACCGTCCTTTTCTGATCACCATTCGGTAGAATGCCAAATCAATATTGCAAAAGAGAAACAGAAATCTAGTTACATTACATATCCCATGAAAAACCACTACTCCCCTGAAATATTTCAAGAAAAGCTATTAGACAGATGGAGTGAATTTCAAGGCATGGAAAACACCGATGATTTCAATCTACAAGTTTCGCTTTTCACAGAAAATTTCGTATCAGCTCTTAACGAATGCGCACCTTTCATTACGAAGAAAGTTAAGCCAAGAATTTCTTAATGGATAACAGATGAGATAAAACATTTGAGCAGAGCTAAAAGAAATTTGCAGCGTGAGTACAAACTGAATAAATCAGACAGTACGCGTCGAAAATTATATAAAGATCATGAGAAGATCCTACGAAGAAAAGTTAAGGAAGCAAAACGGGACTACTTCCACAAAGAACTCTTGGCGGCAAAACAAAACCCTAAAAGAACTTGGGAAATCATTAGAGAAGTTGCTCAGTATAAAAATTCAGACTGCAAAAGCACTTTTGACGACCCCTCAAAAATAGCGAATGACTTTAACACTTTCTTCTCAAAAGTTAGCGAAGATGTTTTCAATGAAGTATCCAGGACAGTTTCAGACACATCTACAGAGGCAAATCCGAGCGATGTTTCATCCCCAAATAGTAGCAACAAGTGGAGACCAAAGCCAGTTAGCGTCATAGAGATACGAAAAATCTTATACCCACTAAAGAATACTAAAGCGACTGGACATGATGGCATAAGCCTCCAACATATAAAAGACAGCTTCCCTGTCACAGCACCCCTTATTCGCTTGATAATAAATACATCTATAGTCACAAACAAGTTTCCCGATCAATGGAAACTATCCATTATTAGGCCATTTCATAAATCTGGTGATATCGACATATCGTCAAACTACAGACCAATCAGTCTCCTGCCTGTTATGTCCAAAATATTAGAAAAAGTAATAACAAACCAGCTCTCGTCTTACATAGACGAGTCACATCTACTGCATCGCAATCAATATGCTTACAGAAGGAATACCAGTACTCAGGACGCCCTGTTAAACATAGGAGAAAAAATTTACAATGATATTGACCAAAAAAAATTACCTCTCTTACTATTGCTCGATCTCTCCAAGGCTTTCGACAGTGTTGAGCATAAGAAACTTCTACAAAAAATTTCAAACCTCAGAATAGACACTCAGTGGTTTGAAAGCTACCTACTAAACCGCTCTCATGCAGTGTGCTTGAATAACAAAATGTCATCATTCATACCAAATAATTTTGGCGTTCCTCAAGGTTCAATCATCAGCCCACTCCTATTTTAAATTTTCATCAATGATTTCCCCACCATGCCGGCAAACACAAAAATCTCAATGTATGCTGATGACGTGCAAATTGCCATGACAAGCTCAACAGCGGATTTAAAAGAATCACAAGCCAACGCTGAAAACCTTCTGAGAAATCTGAAATTGTGGAATGACCATAATGGCCTCAAACTTAACGCAAGTAAAACGCAACGCATTATTTTTGGATCACAGAATGCGACTGAAAATTGACCACCATTCAAGCTAACATTCGGAGACGATACAATTAAACCAGTAGATAAGAATATAAATCTGGGTGTTTGGTTTGACAAAAATATGACTTTTAATTCACACGTCGAAACAATGTGCAACAAAATTAACGGAACCTTAATGTTCTTTCAACGTATAAAGAACACACTTGACGAAAAATCTAGATTATTAGTGATTCAGTATTTAGTTTTATCGCGTCTGGACTACTGCAGTCTTGTGTGGGGAGATTTACCTCAATGTCGTCAGGAAGAGTTGCAAAAATGTCTAAACTTCGCCGCTCAAGTAGGATGCAAAGGAAATTTCAATAAATACGATCATGTCACCCCTCTTTTAAAAAAACTCGACTGGATCCCAATACCGAACAGATTTATGATCCAGAAAGCTCGACGAGTATTCTCCTCTTTGTACCTTCCCCAGAGTAAAGCAGAGGTGGTAAATTTTTTTCGATCTAATATCCCAAACGAAAGATCAAACCGGAGGAACGATGTTTTAGTCAGTTACCGTTCATCGAACGTGGGACAAAAAGCTCTCTCAGTTTCTGGAGCTTTTTTGTGGAACAAGCTTCCCCAGCATATCAAAAACTCTAAAACTGGAAAAGAATTTAGAGTAAATGTGTCACGTCATTTTGCATCTCTGTCATAGGGCCTGCAGCATTTCGGTATGAACTTCCCATCTATCAGAAATTTTAATTTTCCTGAAATTTCTGTTGCAAATTTAGAAACTATTTCATTTTACGTTTGCTAAGCGATTCGTTTATTCATCTTACTTATTTCTGTCGACAACAATGACCACCACAGCCGTCAGCTCAATGCAGCAGAACGAACGTTCTTTCCATAATTAGGAGTATTTCCTCATCTTTGTTTTGATATTTCTTTCTCTTATCTGTATTAATATTTAACGTCCGTATGACAAATATACCATGAAATACATTTTGTGTGTACACCAATAAACAGGTTCATAGATGTGAGGGTTGTGCAAAGTTTATAATGAATTAAATTTTGGCTAACGTTGTCTCGCTTTTTCAAAATCATTCTCGAAGATGTTTTCAATCGATTTTCGGCTGAGCTGGGGGGAAGGGGGTAATTTAAGCATTGCAGTTAGTCTTTTTATTTTTTTTCCGTGCGTTCAGCGCACACGAGCACTGAACTTTCAAATCGGAAAAAAACTCTAAATTTCTGTAATTAAAATTATCACTTTGGATCAAAGCCTAATCTACTTATATGTGCCAAATTTTGTGAATATTTTCCACTCAGATGTGATATCCGGCCTCAATGTTACTCCATTTTATCCCACGTACACATGTCCGTATAATGCTGAAGTGTTGTGTGGCTTCTTGACTATAACCTGATTTTTCTTAAAAAATTTCTGTGAAGAAATTAAAAACAAGTTCATTTTTATGTTTTTGAAAGTCTTATTTTCCTTTTAGTTAAGTTTTTTGCGAAAAATTTCTTAGGATTACAATGAGCTCAACTGACATTTTCTCTGTAGTAGGTGGTAGGTTGCTTTTTTCTTTTATTTTATATATGTATTTTTTTCTAATATTTCATTTTCAATAAGTATATATATTAATATGTGTGTGTACGTGTTTAGGTATATATATGTATCTACATATATAGATATACATGTTTCTATTTCATTTCTTTACGCAAAAACCATCCGGTTAATGAATTTTATTGCACTAGCGAAATGATTCAAAAAATAGATCTATCACTTCCCGAGAAGGCATTTCTGTGAATCGGATTAATGACAAATATAATTAATGAAATAAAGTGCAATTTGAGCATATGAATCGTAGTAAAATTATCTTTCTGTCCGTATGTTGTACAAGCTATGAATTTTGATATTGAGTATTTATTTATTTACCCATTTCTACCAATATTTTGTTGATATTTGTCAATCATGAGTGGTAACCGGCTTACACTGTATCTCTATTTTATCCCATGTACCCATGTCCGCATGATGTGGTGAATATCGAGAAGATATGAAATATGTTTTTGGTGGTGATAGGGCTTTGCATATTTTTAGGGCATATTTTTCATTTCTCATTCAACTACCCTTGACAGAGATAGACTATTGGCACGCCACGTATGGTTTGTCTATTAGTACGCCTCGTATATTTTGTCTATTAATCTGCCTCGTATGGTCTATCTATTTGTACACCTCTGATAGCTTGTCTATTAGTACACCTCGTATAGTTTGTCTATTATTATGCCTCGTATGGCTTATCTATTTGTACACCTCGGATGGTTTGTCAATTAGTACTACTAGTATGGAACTTTTGTTAGACTACTAGCACACCACGAATGGTTTGTCTATTAGTACGCCTCGTATATTTTGTCAATTAATATGCCTCGTATGGTCTATCTACTTGTACACCTCTGATAGTTTGTCTATTAGTACACCTCGTATAGTTTGTCTATTATTATGCCTCGTATGGCTTATCTACTTGTACACCTGGGATGGTTTGTCAATTAGTACTCTTCGTATGGAACATTTGTTTTAGGATGTCCTATATTAAGAAAATTTTAAAAGCCAATATGTTGGCATGTATCTCATGTGACAATTTGGAAATACACATTTTTTCTTTTTTCTTTCATTCTTTTTCTTGACAGTGCCCGAGTCTTTCAACTTTTGCAACCAAATTGAGCCCGATCGGAGTGCGCTATGCTACCGCCATATATCCTAGCTCCATGGGTATTCTCGTATGGCTCAAGCGTCGACTGAAGGCGACTACATGCAGTAGTCACGTTTTCTTCCTTAGAACGGCACCGTTGAAGTGGACTACCAGTGGTCGGCCAAAGGAGCGTGAGACAGCTGCTGTGATTGGTCCACAGATTGGTGTACAGTTCTCTAGTTTTCATGATCATTATAGAAAATTGTTCACAACTTTTTTGTGGGTAACTATAATAAGTTTTCAATTATTTATTTCGGTGACTGGATATTATTTCGATTGTTGCCTGTTAATTATGGTGGAAAAATTATGAGTTAAATAAATGAACGAGCACTTAATTTGAACATTTTGTAAACTGAATTGGAAGCCAATATTATTTTATATATGAGCCAATACGGATTGGGTGAGATAGTAGTAGGTTGAGTTAACGGAGCATTTACCTCGCTGGACTTTCATTAAAACAGCAAAATAGATATCGCACCGTGAGATAGTAGTAGATTGAGTTAACGGAGCATTTACCTCGCTGGACTTTCATTAAAACAGCAAAATAGATATCGCACCGTTTATAACCGTCACTGCAGCTAATTTTCTAGATCGATGTCACTTCTCAGAAACTTTTTTCCTTGAATCGCTTGTAAATATCTTTGGGCGTTAGCTTTTCGGCTACAGCACTGATAAAAAAATTGCATATATCAAACTGTGGCTTCCCTGATAACAAATAGTATTTAATATTATAGTACTGTTATTATGAATATCATAGTATTCATTTTCCTAATCAAAAATATATTAGTCGAAATGCACCTTCTACGATAGAAAACAATATTTACTCCAGCTTTCATTCAATTTTCCATATGATTCAGTTGTAAATTTGAAAGAAAATTTTGAAACTATGGTTGACTACTGGTTCCAAATTTATTCATTCATTTGTTAGGAAATTTTACACTAATGAAAATACTGCTATCCCGTTAAACGTAGAGATATTGAATTGCAGTTGAGAATGCTGATATATGCAATCTTCTACTTAAAACAAACGTGGTTTTACCACCACCATGGGAATGCTGTATGGAACACTTTTCTTGTACGAGGAAATACTGGTATGCTACTTCACTGTTATCTTCTTATCATTTCTTTTTAGTTACCCATAGGCTTCCAACCATTCACTGCATCTTGAGATCATTGAAAAAACATTCATCTAATCCTAGCATGAATTTTAGGCTACAACATGTGGGATATTTGTAAGCTGAAAAAAATTGTTACTGGTAAGTTCAGAATTAAACGCAACTATTAATGACAAGTATATCTGAATCATGGGATATGATAGCTCAACTTTGCATGAATCTTCCAAAAATTCCTCGGGAGATTTGAAAGCTTTCGCCTGTATCTCGGTTCAGACCAAATTTAAATGGAACCGTATTTCTTTTCCATTTTATGCTTTATATCTTTTAATACGAGAAGTTGAATTGTTAGAAACTAATTTTTGATTGGTACAAATGCGGAACTGGTATATATTAAAACAATTTATTCATCGTAAATGAACATCAGAATAATTGGTAATCTTTACTCGTGTGTCCCGAAAAAGTTCATTGAATTCTACAGCTGCCTAACAAACACTGTTTTAATCATTAGCTTAACCTGGTAGCCTTGACCTATTGGCCTAATCAAATAATAGGTAGGTACTAAATGTAATTCTTAAATAATTACCTACAAACAAACATGAAAATGTGTAATGAGAACGATTGAAATGAAAAATTCTAATGAATTACCATGAAGACCCATGAAAAATGATAGAAATGTGCACGACGCTTGTTATTCATGAAAAGAAATAGGTGAGATTCATGAGGAAATTATCTTCATATTTTAAATCCTCCCAAGACGAACGATTTGCCTTTTCATCATCAATACCTAGATTAGAGAATAGATTCGTGATAAATTTTGAGTGCGTTATAGAATTTTTTGTCGCTGATTTTAGCAGGAATCGAGTTACAAGGTTTAGTTAAATTTTGTTGAGATTGTTCTCTTACAAAGTAGTACGAAATTGATTCTGCATTTTTCTAGCGAAATGGTACAAAATGTCAATTTGAGCGCATACTAATTGTTTGAGATTTTTGTAGCCATCGTTAGTCAAAGTTTTGTTCATGAAATTACTACGGGATGACTGACAAAATCAGACAATTTATGTGTTTTCAAGGTCTCAAATGAATAATTTGTATGCGAATTGTATTGCGGGAAATTTTCTCAATTCTCACGCAATCATTTAAGGAGAAGGAATACACAAGAATTTATTCAAATTGTTTCTCTATGTTATTGTCAAACCGTGGATTGTAGAAAACGGGGAATTTTCTCCCCGTATAAATTACAATTGCTCGTATTCATTCCAGACTTTGGCATTGCAGTAAACTCAATGCCACTTCAACTTGGTTTTCGAGGGGCTCATGATATGCTCGTCTGCGTTGAACCTTTTATGTTCACAGCGCAGCAGAGCTCCTTCCGCGCGTACGACTGCGCATGAGTTCATGTCCAGTTCGGAACAGTGCTGGCTAAGAGGCAACGAGCACCGTGAAAAAACCGTGTGGCAGCGGTTATTAGAATGTGCCGTGTTGTGTACTATATTAAGGTACAGCGTTGGTGGTGTCTCTACGGTCACTGTTGAGATCACGGCTACATCTACTGCTGCGGCCATTGTTGAGGTCACGGCTACATCTTCTGCTGCGGCCATTGTTGAGGTCCCGGCTACATCTTCTGCTGCGGCCATTGTTGAGGTCACGGCTACATCTTCTGCTGCGGCTACTGTTGAGGTCACGGCTACATCTGCTGCTGCGGCTACTGTTGAGGTCACGGCTACATCTTCTGCTGCGGCTACTGTTGAGGTCACGGCTAAATCTTCTACTGCGGGTACTGTTGAGGTCACGGCTACATCTGCTGCTGCTATGGTGGAACTGTTGCACCTGCCGCTCCTACGCTATACGTTTACCAAACGTAGATCTTCGTGGAGCCAGTCAGCCAGCGCAATGAGCTAAATCCATTCCGGTCTGCGCTTGGAAAGGGTCTTCTCGGCACGCGGTAACCACTTCGGGACTCCTCGTGGGACGACTCTCGACGGAGGTTGGTTGGAGAGGTAGTGGGCGCTACTAGCTTTGACCATTCGTTGGGAGGCCTTACGAGCAATTGTAATTGTCCTACAAATTAGGTGAGAACCCATAAAAAATTCATACGGCAACTTGTATTTCATCGAAGTGATCTCGTTACGTTCTCCTGTCAAATTTGACTATTTTAGATGAGATCTCTTCAGTATAACGTGATATTCATTGAAATGCGTAAGTGCGTAAACCTAAAGTATTTTTGGGAGTTTCCTTTCTTTTAAATGTAACTTACTGCACATCTCTCTATTGCTTAGGTCATGCTCCGCTAGTCTCGGGCTATAATGCGTGACTCTCTCTAACAGGTTGCTGTTTCTTGGGAAACTTCGGGGTGCTGGGAAGGGGGTCGCCCTCCGTTCTCTACCTATGGAGAGCGGAACCCTCCGACCGGCTGGGGTGACGGCCCGGGAACCAGCCAAGTTTAACTTACTTTAATAAACTCTGTTCTCGTGAGCTGTCACTACTGGCCCATCCTGAATTATTTTCAAGATGGATATACGAGTGAATCATTAGTCTACGTATACCAAACATTTCAGAAGAAGTCTATTAAAGCACGGCCAGATTAGAAGTTAAAAAAACTCTTCAATAATGTCAAAAGAGTTCACCATAGAGCTCTTTAGAATTGAACTCTTTTAGAATTATTGTACATAGCTAAAGACAAACCGGTTCTTAATAATGCCACCAGTTCATTCCCTTTGAAAATTTATATTTAGTTCATTTACTTGTAGAGTAGAAAAAAAAATTAAAATAACATTGCATTTTTAACCATTCTTAGTGTACATTTCGGATATGACTTACTGATGATGGAGCTGGACTCCGAAACGCTTAAGAAAAATAGGACTACTTGTTTTTTAGTTTCTTCACTTCTATAGATTAGGTGTGTAAAGAAAGAAATAAAATAAAAATGATTTCACTACGTACTGTGTTCTTCTTTTTCAAGTTCCTGATTAACATCCGTCTGAAGAATTATGAATTTCCTGAAGATTTAATATGTACCGGACAGAAAGTGTGCCTTAAAGTATCGTAATGGCGATCTTTTATTAAATTTTAGTGGTCTGAAATTTTATTAGTTTAAATCTTTTCAAATTCTTGTTAAAATGATGAAAGCTCTGCGTTCGCAGTTGATCCGATCGAGGGAAGCAGGTACGCTTGGCACTGGCAGGTCGCTAGCGGACAGCGTCCGACAGTAATTTTACAAGAACATTGTGATCTCAGCGTCCCCAGCCAGACCAAAACTCCGGCTCACAAACGTCCAATTTCTGTTTACGACAGCTTGAAAATAACGGTAGAATTTAAAGAAATCAATCTATATCACATGAGCTCATATGAATGAATATAATCATATATGAGGATTAAGCGAGGGGATGTTAAGGAAAATTACCAACATCGCCGCCAAGCACAGCCGCTGAAGTAGTGTGTCAAAATTGAAACCACGGTAGACAAACTGCGGGAAGACGATTAGAGGATACTGCGGAAAACCAATAACACCGTTAGTTACAGTAGAAAAATCCCATCATAATTTAATAATATCTTTTATTTGTTTCATTTTATTTCTGATAACTTAAACGTATTTTTAATTAACAATATACCCCTGACCTGACCTGGTAGGAACGCTTGGTATTAATCACGCACACACTAATTTAGAATAGAGACAGAGCACCAAAGGAACTGACGAAGAGGAGATGAGTAGTGGACAGGGAATTTACGCAGGAGACGCCTCGACTCGCCTCATGCCAGCGGGATGCAACCTCAGCACCAAACTCAGCGTCGACGGCGACGCGCAGCTGCGAAGCGCTTTAACCGGAAATCGTATCCTTAGTAACTCTCAAAGGTATATCAAAAACAACTGCCAGGTAACGCCGGTCGAAGACCCTCTTGCCCTTGCGGAAAAACTGCAGGAGCCTGAACACAACTTAACTGTTAATATAAATACGGCATTAAAAACTGAACACGACATTTCCCATTTAATTTTAAAAATGAACTATATAAATTCAAATCCGATACATTTTCCAACAGTGTAATTTAATTTTCTCACCGCTAGTAATGGTGATTTTCGTTTTTGATCCAGTGAATGTGTAATTTGTCATGGTACATTTTTGAGAATAGTTTGAGGATCGATATTATTAAGTATGCTTCGATAGAATTTTTTTACTTGATATTATTTTCATTTTTATGCTTTTTATCAGAGAAATAATGCCAGATTTAGTATAACTCGAAAGATTACAAAACTTGGTGGTGGCCGATTAAGAATTATTTAATTGTGTTCGTATGAGTTTACACCATTATTGACAAATTTTATAGCTTGCCTTTTGCAATTAAATAATTCCTACACACTGTCCGTTACAAATGAATGTTTTAGTTCTCCTTTGGACTTGAAAAGTGCTATTTTAAACTTGTAACGCATTCATTCATTAGCGGATTGGAATTGCTCGCCACTTTTGATTGGTAGTCGTCAAAAGTAAAATATTCTTAAGATATATTTATGTGTCATATTCTATTAGAGTCTTTACAAGCATACTTTTAAATAATTTCAAAAGAAGTGAAACATTTGTATACAAATTTATACATTTTGGACGCTAGTTAAACTCCACATCTCTCCAATGCCACCCCATTAATTAATCTCTATTTTTAAAATGGAATATATAGTGGCAACAGGAACGAATAACTTGCTTCACTCTCGAGAAGCTTTTCAAGTTTCATAGCGTCAGAGACGTAACGCACAGTCACCGGAGTAGAATAAGAACCAAAAGATACGGTCACATTCGATTCCATGCTTATTTACACGTTTCCGCTTGTGTCTGTTATTGTCATTAGAAACCTGTTGTTTCTTAGGTTCGCTTAATCGCAAAGTACCTTTACAAAGATAAATTTGGTTGAACGTGTGTATATACTTGTGTGCGTTTAGTTATTAATTTTACCTCCCATGGGAGCTCTGTCACAATGTTATATATTTATATATTTGTATATATGGGAACAAATGAAACAAATGAATACGTGCATAAACTCACAGATTTATGAGGCGTACTTTGTCCAAACGAACAAATTCCACATCTAATTCATGCTTAGCTCGGTTAAATGGTACTCATGCTCACTTTTATCTTTAATTCTATGAACAATAATTGCTACCTGGGTGATTGGAATCTGAAGTAAACAAACATCTCCATGTAACATGAGTAGTCAATATAATTCTCATATAATACGCATCTTTGAAGAGTGCGTAATATATCACACCACGACGATTAGATACTGAGTTAGTTTAAGCCTCTCATATCACGTTAAAGGTGGTCCCAAGAAAGGACAGCAGAAGAAGCCATTTAGTGTGCAATTAAGGGAATGGGGAATCAAAGGACGAGATACGTCCACACACTTCACGCACAGAAACAGCAAGATTGAAAAATATAAGGACATCGGTCCAATATTCTTCCAATAAAATTCTACTTCTCTATCTCTACCTCGGAGCTCGTAGCGTTGTACCTCCATACGCTTGCCGCCCTGCACTACAGGTGAATATAGAAATGTTTATTCGCGAAGTGTACTGTGATTTATCTATGTTTATAGTTCATTGTGAAATAGCGGATAATGAGATAGTGTATCGTCTTGAAGCTCATGTTCTCGTTAAATTGTTTATCTTGTCTGCTGATCTTACCCGATGCCTGTTAAGATTGCTTTTTATTTGTCTGTCCAACAGGCCAGATCGTTGAGACTGCGCCTTAACCCATATCGCGAATTCAGAACTGCTGTCGTATAACTGCTTTAATTTAATTGCTTCAATATAATTGCTCTAGAATCTTTGTTATCTTCTAAAATTTGTACTGGCCGATTTTCGATGTATAACGATTAACCGTCACTTCCAAACTCGTCTATTAGTATACTTGAGAATTAGTTCGCATTGTCGTTATTCATTGTTCATTATTTATCTTTCAAGTGTAGACTTAGTATAAATGTTAATTATACTGTTGAATAAAACAGTAGGACCTTATCGATTTTCTTTCACCTGCCACCTAACCTATGCCGATCCTGCATGCTGCCCTGAAAAAATATTGTTATTGAAATATGATAAAAGTGGACGAAGAAAGTAACAGATGCTGAAAAAAAACACCAGTGAACCGAAAAAAAGATGGTCCGCAACAAAATCAAACATATATCTACAACTTTCCCTATGTCAGAGTTAATTCCCACAGATTCAATAGTTGGCTCGTTACACCAGGAAATAAAGGCGTCGGTTATCGATGAGAGCTAACAGGGATTTCTGTGACGAAAATTGGCACCAGAAAATTAAATGAAACATTGTCCATAGCGAGAGAAAGTAAAATGAGGGCGGCCCATAATTAATTGACCTTTTAATTGGTTGATGAAAGTAGAGCTATGAACACTATGATGTTAGTACTTATTTATTCGAATAAAAAATACGTTTATACTTACATATAACGTGGTATTTTATTAACTCAGCAACTAGAAAGATACTCTCGCCTTGCTTCGATTTCAAACCCACAATTTATCATGCTTCACTTGACCCCTCGTTCTCCAAATTTGTTCACTAAGCGAGGTTTTCTTGTGGGACTCGTCACGAGTTATGTAACAAAGTCAACAAATTTACACTAACTTGCTAAGATTTTCATGAAATAGCTTAACTCTTTTGTAATGCGCGAAGGAGCGTTATTGAAACGATGTAGAATAAAGTTCAAATTGTAAAAACGGCCGTGGCTATCACTTAAAGTGTCCTGTTTTCAAAACGTAGCTTTCATAAACCATATGTTGTTTATCTTCAGCAGAAAATTATTTTCAAAATCCTAGCATTCATAGTATTTTTTTTATCAGCAAATTAAAAGGATCGGTTACTTCTGGGGCAACATATACAACGATAATATGTTCAGCAGATCGTAAATAATGAATCAAAAAATATATATTATGATCACTAATATGGAATTACTATTTGTTCAAACACAGACATTGCACGAGAATTGTAATAAGTCAGCGAATAGATTAAGAATGAATGAACTGCCAATAATAGAAAGAACTAATAATAACACCAGCAATAACTTCAATGTTAACCTGCTTGTTTCTTTCTTAGCCACTCAGACTTCTACAATTAGGAGAAATACCACAAGTGTACGGTAAATTATTCCGTCCTTCTTCTAAGCAAATTTACATACTTGTATTTAATTCTGATTGAGTTTCCTCCTTCCGTCCATGCGTGACAATCTTATCATTGACACTATTCAGCATCATATGCAACAAATTGACAGTCTTTTACACGACCGCAGATACTTTGTGACATGAATATCGCTGCGCTCAATTCAATACAATTCGGAGGAACGAAAGTAAAGCGAAAAGGAATTACGGTATTAGCTGACAAATTAAGAGAAATTTAATACACAATTCTTAAGAAAGAGCAATACGTACATGTATACAATCGTGCACCAATGCTGATCATTACAAAGAAATAAATAACGAGCAACGAAATGAAATGAAGCTATATTTTCCTAAAACCAAGTCTTATTGTGACATTTCATTGATGTGTAATTTTCTTTATTTTATCACTAGGATTACTGCTCTCTAAGGCTTTATTGATGTGCTTAATGGTTTGATAAGTCCTGCAAGTCACATAAATTTTGATTAAGAACTCCGTCGCATCAGCAGCGCACAATATAGGTGGAGAGCACGCTTCATCAATGACCTTCTGAGCTAGTTCACAGAAACCTTGAACATGACTGAACTTATCAAAACAGAACAAAAATACTCTCTCGTAGTTCATGATTGTTTCAATGAATGATTTGCTGCAGTAATGGAGGCTTCATTGCGGATTATTGCTTTGTAAATATTCTTCGAATGACACGAAGAGGTGCGTGTTTAGGTCTTCAGGCGCAAGACTTAACGAACACGCAGAGCAGTCTTGTAACATTGAACCTTTCTTACTTCGGTGATATCTATCAACTTTCATAGACAGATACCCACTCAAGTAAGCTGCTGCATTGTTGACCTCGGCCGACTCAAACAGAGTTCCAACCGATTCGTTGCCATCGAAGTGTTTCGCGGTAGTCATGTCTTCGTCGTTGAGTACAACCGGCGGCGGAGACAAATCCTCATCTTCTGGTCGCTGAATCAGAGGAGGAAAACAGTTTAATATTTACACATGCCGACTTCCCTATTTAAATAGTAGAAAGTAGCAGTAGTACAGTTTAGTAGTAGTGGCAGTAGAAGTCGTGGTAGTAGTGGTGGTAGTAGTGGTGGTAGTAGTGGTGGTAGTTGTGGTGGTGGTAGTTGTGGTGGTGGTAGTAGGAGTAGTGATAGGGTAGTGGTAGGAGTAGTGGTAGGGTAGTGGTAGGGTAGTGGTAGGATAGTGTTAGTGGTAGGATAGTAGTAGTGGTACTGGTGGTGGTGGTGGTGGTATTAGTACTAGTAGTACTAGTAGTACTAGTAGTACTAGTAGTACTAGTACTACTACTAGTAGGAGTAGTAGTAGGAGTAGTAGTACGACTACTAGTAGGAGTAGTAGTAGGAGTAATACTTGAAAAACTTAAAGTGTGTGATATGCGTTTCTGTGATACAGGCTTCACTGCCTATCAAATTTCCCCTATTTTAATCCCTCAGATGGAAAGACGAAACATCGAATTTCTCAAATAATCCTCGTGATTTATATATTACAATGGAAGTAGTTATAGCCATTCGTGTCATATCCTAGATACAGAAATTCAGCATTAATGAAAGCAACTGCGAGCTTCAGTATGTAAATTGTAGTGTAATATGCAAAACCCCGCCGACCTCAGTATACACAATACGGACTCGAGTATATAAGGCTCTGGATCTCTACAATGTTTTTAAAGTGACTTATATTATAGTGCACTTGTACAGCGAAAATGAGTGCATTAATTTACGAGTGAACTCAAACCAAGACCGCCAGTGCTAATTTCTTCCTATCTATTCCTTTGAGCCAAACACGAAACATATAAATAAATCAATATATAAACACACGACGGTCGTTCTTAGTATAGGGATTATAAGGTGACCATAGTCACTCTCTGTGAACATTCATCTAAAGTGACCATGTACTATTTTTTTCCTTCGAGAATAAAAAACAATTACTAAACGGAACATTTGAATCGAATTTCATAACTCAAAATATATTCTTCCAACGCGAACAATTGAAGTTTCTCGACACTTTACAACCGTGACGTCACGACGCGTATTTGATCTTTATGTTGAATATCACTTCATGGGTTATATGAATATCACCACTTAGCTTCGAAAAGTGAACCAAAGTCCCGTCCAGCTGGTCATCCGCAATCTTGCAATTAGCAGACAATGGCGCTCGCATGAATGACGCAGTAGCGATTTTTGAGTAGCTGTCGGTAAATGTCGGTAAATGTCGGTAAATGTTCTGGCGTCCGGAAATTTCTGAAGGAATCGAATCTTGCCAAAGAAACACTCGAGCCCGTCTTGACATATATTCCTCGTAGACAAGTAGGGTAGTTTATACTCGTCCAAGCGTTGCCGAAGCTGCAGGATCTCATTAATGGACTGAATCCATCCATTGATAAAGCTACATCGTTTCCTAGCATTGAGATCTTGTAACTCTTGCAACCAGAGCAGAGACTCACGAAGAAACTTGAACTGGTCCGAATTAGTACATATGGGTCTTCGTAAAGGTACTGAACATCTCGATGTGACGGAATTCAAGACGTCAATAGGTCGTTTATCTTCTTGCAGTAAGAACTAGTAGCTGCAACTGACATATTATTCACTGTTTGCGCAATACCGGCATCTAGAGCTGCAGCAGTGGAATTCGACAACACTTGAGCTGCAAGTTTCACTTTCATTTTTGATGAAAACCTCAAACTGTGCACATGCCTATCAGACAGCCTTGGAACCATTTTCAAGCTGTGCATTTTCTCTTTTTCAAACAGTGTGGCGATGTGATCCCAGCATGCAGCGTGCTTAAAGCCTGGCACAGGAACGTCACTTCTGAGGAAGAGATTTCTAGAGTTTTTCAGTAGATGGGGAGGGTCTTTGTAGACAAAGTAGTACTTCGTTCCTAGCTCAATAGTTGAGTTTGTATGTGAACAACCCAGGGATTTGAAAGCATTTTCAAAATTTGAACCTTGGTCAGAAGTTATTCCAAGCACTACAAAGCCCTCAGTTTCAAGGGAGTTTATAACACACTGAAGAATTTCAATAAGACTGTTAGATTGAACAGCATCCGATGTTAAATAATATCCAATTGGAAATTGTCAGTGTTTCTTCACCCCACACGCCATAACGCACAAAGCTGATGACACCAAGTTCTTTTTTCTCTGAAAACCATCGTCTGCGCACCCAAATATTTTCTTCTTGTCATGACTGTACGACAGGCCTCTTCTTAATGACATTTCATCCATAAGGATGAAAATTAGCTTATCGTGTTCACTTTGGGGATTAACTTTGAGTTTTAACATTGATATGTTCTGCTTATTGCAACCGGGGTTCATTTTGTTGGCCTTCAGGACACGAAGAATTGTAGAAGGCGATGGTAGTGGTAGCATTCTCCTTAACAAGTTGTACCCGGATATGCTGCAACTCACTAGCATGTTAACTGCCATCCACTTATGAAACGATGTGTAGCGTCGCTTTCCTTTCAGTTTAAATTTGACAAGTTCCGTGATGTACGGACCAAATGATGGATGAAACTGTTGTACCATGTTCTGCAGGTTATACCGACGATTGATGATAGGTCCCCTAACTCTCTTTCTCATTAGAGAAGCCCTCCTTGCTTTTGGGTTTTAAAAATGTAGACGAAAGATTGGTCATTACTGGTGCAGAAGGCTGATCAAACAATTTTTTCTTACAGGTCAGAGTTGCTTCATCTTTCGTCATACAAGCCTTTTCCTGGAAGAAACGAACAAATAAACAAAAAGGCAATGGAGGGAAAATTTATATGAAAAGAGGTCGGGCGCTAACAAAAATAAGTAACGTAGAATGTGATACGTTATTTGTACACGACAGGGAAGGAAAGTAGGACTGTAGGAATATGAAGGGAAGAAGAAATATTAGGGGCTTGATAATTTGAAAATACACAAATCAAATGGAGGTGGAGCGAGATGAATGGGAAAGTGGAGGAAAATGGTAAGGTGAGTTGGGGATAAATGAGAGGGAAAGAGAAGAAAGAGAGATAGGAGAATGAGGAAAGTTAATGTGTGATTTTAATAAATGTTCTACACAAATATAAAAGATTTAAATGGCAATGATGACAGTATAAAACAAGCAACACTCACTGTCCAGTTGAAGGAATCTCTTTCAACTTTCTCAGTTGAACCCAAATTTGAAGGAGTAGCAATTTGTTGAGACTGTGATACACAAGTTGGGTTAGGTGCCTGAAATAAAACATACACACTCTATTAAATCACATGCACAGGAATAAATGTGTATTGCGAAATTCATTATTTATGGAATGTACTTTGAAATTACACGAAATTAATAGAAAATCGAACAGAATGTTCATAGAATAATTTAGTAATTAGAAACCAAGGTAGTCAAAAACCTATTTCTATAATTCAAAAGTAATAATACCCGGCTAGCCTAGGTATTTCTTGAGTTTTATTAGACCTCTTTATTTCTTGAACTGATAATCAACTAAAAGACTGGTTATATGTAAGATCCTTTACACATACATGCGTGGAACCTGAATTATAAGATAAAACCATGCATTAAGGCATATACACAGAGCATAAATACTTCACGAACACTAAACACGCCAGTAGGACCCTGGTGCCTGCTGAGCTTAAGCAACAAAGAACTTTCTAAAACGTAATGCCCTTGAAGAAGCTTACAGCGGTGTACTTTTATTTTAACAGGAACAATATGTAATACAGAATATATAAGTAGAGCTGATAATTGGCATACCTCGTAAGTCTCATACGTTACACATTATGAGACCCAACCACCTATTTTCCTCACATCTTCTGTGATTCAATTATATTGTTACCTCCAGAATGCTAGAACACATCAACAATCATGACCACACAAGCCACACAACAGTTGTTGAAGGCTCAGCACATGAAGAATAAATCGTTATGAAAAACAAAGGTCTATGATTTTACGTTATGAACAAGTTTGAGCTACTATTAAGACAAGAAGCAATCCGAACATAAAAAACTAAACTTTTTAAATGTAACACAATTGTTAGAATCAACCTTGGGCAGTCATTAATCGAACTACAATCTTTTGAAACTACATTGGAAACATATACACTGCTGATCAAAAGTTTAAGACCACTTTAAAAATTTAAATAACAAAAAAAATTCCGATAGATAAATACATTACTCCTTCACTAAAGGCTCACTTATTAGGCAAGGTAAATTAACACTCCTGACTCCAACCATCACTGGAGTGCTACTACTTACAGCATTGATGGAGGCCTTCGACAAAACTGTGGCAGGACTTGTGTCTCTGGCTTTGACTTGGGTTGCCACTGAAGATCTGAAGGGGTTTCTGATGGGAGTCCTCATGGGAATTCTAACTGAAATCTTTGTTGGGGTAATGACAGGGACTGCTCCTGAAGTGCTGGCTGTGAGTCCAGAGGCGGTTTTCCAGTCATAACCCCGAGAGTTACCCGCGAAACTCTCATCGGGGTAACTCTCGACCAGATCCGAAAATGCAACTGTGAACACGATTTTGAGGTTACTGAAGCTATGTTTACAAACAGATTGCATCAGCTGATAGTTGACGTAATCATTTGTGTGAAAGAAGCGTGTTGAAAATGAAGTTTTGAATCAATAAATGATTAATAATTGACCTATTACAAGCAAACGTGTATTTAAATTGGTCATTAATTTTCAATATTACAGTTCCTATGACGTAACCGTCAGCGGATATAGCTCTGCCTTGCTTTTGAATGTTTGATCTTAGATTTATTCGTTCAAATTATTTAATTGCATCGAAAGGGACTGCAGATTTTTCTGTTGATACACAACGAAGAATTTTTAATTGAATGATATGTTGTTCGCCGTATTTTTAAGCAATGTACATTAATCGTTGTTGCTTATTATCAATATGAAAACAAATGCTCCCGCATATCTAGTTATTTTACTCAATTTACAACTTTTAATAAAACTTTAGTAGCTTCTGCCTTATAATTTGTTAGCAATCTTCTTAAAATTGACGAAAAATTATTGTATTTGATGTAACGGATTTAGCAAATAATGAATCTAATGTGAAAGTTTGTCTGCGGTAGAATTTTGTTTTCACGAAGCTTTCTTCAAATGTTACTATTTGCATTCACCCTTGGATGCACGGTGACAACTGAATTTTAAACTCCAGTAACTATAAGGTTTATCCATGTATTTGAACATGGATTAGTGACTTTTCCCAAATATTATCAACCTTTGTGTGATTATTTTTTACTTTAATAAAAAGGTTGGGGCCTAAATAACCAACTGTAACTAAATAAGAAAAGACTTGAATGCTTCTACCTATCTAATGTATATCGTGGTTCTATTCACAACTCGGAGGGCTCCTTACTTTCTTGATCATTGGGTATCAGGCGTACGCCATGTCGGCCTTTCAAAAATAGTTTTAGTTCATCGGACCTTGGCCAAAACGCTAGTTCCCCAAAAATTCCAGTGAGGCCACCTGAGTTTTACTAAACACTTCTACAAAACCTAACATTTCAAGGGTAACTAAAATTACATTATTTTTCTATATTCACCAATGATATTCAGTTTCTGCATCCCTTACCACAACAGAGATGTTCAAAAAGAAGAAAGATGAAGGCACCATTAGGATTATAGTTAGTAAACTGAATATCATTGATGCATATACAAAAAAATTAGGTAATTTTAGTTACCCTTGAAATGTTAGGTTTTTGTAGAAGTGTTTAGTAAAACTCAGGTGGCCTCACTGGAATTTTTGGGGAACTAGCGTTTTGGCCAAGGTCCGATGAACTAAAACTATTTTTGAAAGGCGGACATGGCGTTCGCCTGATACTCAATGATCAAGAAAGTAAGGAGCCCTCCGAGTTGTGAATAGAACCACGATATATATTAGACAGGTAGAAGCATTCAAGTCTTTTCTTATTTAGTTACAGTTGGTTATTTAGGCCCCAACCTTTTTATTAAAGTAAAAAATAATCACACAAAGGTTGATAATATTTGGGAAAAGTCACTAATCCATGTTCAAATACATGGATAAACCTTATAGTTACTGGAGTTTAAAATTCAGTTGTCACCGTGCATCCAAGGGTGAATGAAAATAGTAACATTTGAAGAAAGCTTCGTGAAAACAAAATTCTACCGCAGACAAACTTTCACATTAGATTCATTATTTGCTAAATCCGTTACATCAAATACAATAATTTTTCGTCAATTTTAAGAAGGTTGCTAACAAATTATAAGGCAGAAGCTACTAAAGTTTTATTAAAAGTTGTAAATTGAGTAAAATAACTAGATATGCGGGAGCATTTGTTTTCATATTGAGAATAAGCAATAACGATTAATGTACATTGCTTAAAAATACGGCGAACAACATATCATTCAATTAAAGATTCTTCGTTGTGTAGCAACAGAAAAATCTGCAGTCCCTTTCGATGCAATTAAATAATTTGAACGAATAAATCTAAGATCAAACATTCAAAAGCAAGGCAGAGCTATATCCGCTGACGGTTACGTCATAGGAAATGTAATATTGAAAATTAATGACCAATTTAAATACACGTTTGCTTGTAATAGGTCAATTATTAATCATTTATTGATTCAAAACTTCATTTTCAACACGCTTCTTTCACACAAATGATTACGTCAACTAGCAGCTGATGCAATCTGTTTGTAAACATAGCTTGGGTAACCTCAAAATCGTGTTCACAGTTTCATTTTCGGATCTGGTCGAGAGTTACCCCGATGAGAGTTACGCGGGTAACTCTCGGGGTTATGACTGGAAAACCGCCTCAGGGGTGCTGATTGGAAGCTGATTTGGGTTGTTGGGCAGGCTTCTGACAAGGTTTATAACAGGCGTTCTTGCTGGGGCTCTGAGAGGTGTTCTGATTATAGTCCTCATTTTTTTAACGGAGACTCGTCAGAGGTTGATGGAGAAACTCTCTTTGCAGGGAACATGAGCTGAGCATTAGCTGTGAGAAAGAAAGAACCCATAGTTAGCTCTTTGCAGCGAAATCATTCTCCTTCTGTTAAAACCTGAGAGGTTGTCAAAGGGTTGGCTAAAATCTCTTTTGCCCTAATTGAATATTGTTTGGCAAAATTAAGACCTAAATACCCCATTGTTGAGAATTAAAAAAAAGTATGAACAACGAGTATATTCAAATAACAATCAATGAGAAATAAATGATACACACAACTCTTTCAATCAGGTTTGCCTAAATCCATTTCTTTAAAATCCAATTTCATTTAGGGCTGTTCATATTTTTCCAGTAATATTTATTTCTTCGAGTGGTTTTTATTTCAGTCCAGTATTTTATTCGTTGGGAATCATTTCCATTTTTTCTTACATGACTGATAATTCATATAAAAAGATTTACAATTTTGTCATTTAATGAGTTGTGAGGAATCAGGGTATCAAATTTGAGCCTAAATAGTTCATGAACAAAACACATCCATCACTGTTACACAGTGCCTTATAAGCATAGCTAACATGAAAACTTTTCAGAACATTGTAACCAATATGACAGTTGTATAAATATACTGCTACTTTAATAGAAACATATATGAGTGCATATAATAAAAACAGAGTTAGAATATTTTCAGCTTCTAATATCCCTTGCCTTTTATACTAAAAGAACCATTAGGTAATTAGTCATCCTCACATGTTGAGCAACTCAGTGATATTTTACAAAATATGGGAAAATGATGAAAAATGAACTTAATACAACAATGTAAGCTCATATTGCATATTTATTATAACTTCTGTTTTTCAAGAAATAACTGTTTTCAAAATTCATTCAGGGGTATTATTCTACATCTCATATATCACTGAACAAAAAGCAAATTTGTGTTTGAGCTGTTAATACTTGTATCCAGCATATTTGAAGCAACAATGACGTGTATTTACATGCTTAGATTACTTTATTGGTTGAAAATGTATGAGTTCAGATCTAGGATAAAGTTCAAAGGGGTATTTTCATTTGTTAGCTCTGTCTTGTAAGTTTTTTAGTACCGACCTTGTCCTTGATAAAAGCTCAAGTAAGGTTTGCAGTTTTTGGACTATATTTTTTGGGGCACAAGTGTGAGGTTTGGAGAAAAACCCAAAGCTCTGACCAACTATAGCAACTGTGTGTTAGTTTATATATCTGACAAAATCTCATCCTCCTTATTTAAAAATGAACTTTGTTTCTATGAAATTCAACATGAAATACAGCTAAGAATGGGTTTACAATTATTTATGCTATATTAGCACTTGTGATCTTTACTTCAATGACCCTTGATTTAAGAATCATAACTAGGTATAGGTATTTCTGAGGTCAATATCTACAAATTTGGTAGTTGTACAGCAAATTAATAACTTCATGACTGTTATCAAAAAATAGCAGGATATTCAAGAACAAATTTTATCAGAAAAAATGTTAAATCAAAGTATCAGCAAAATTTCAGGCAGAAGTCCATTTATTATACAAATGTAAGAGCAGGGAAACAAAGGTTCACCAACAATGTTGGACTTTCTACACTAAAATTAAGAATCAAACTCAAGATCTTGAACTTTCATTCTTCATTGATTAAGAAGTGTAATATTTGAGAACTGAAATTTCCAGAACTTATAATAGTAAAGTAGTGTGCTCTTTCTAAATGGAATATATGTTTATTTTCAATTGAAAAGAACTGAAAACCAAATACTTAACACTTTCGTGGTGACCAATACATTAGCACATACATTAAAAACTTTGGAGAATATCAAAGGAATGAAAACTCTTAATAAACGTGTTATAAAAGTGCAACTCATTCGGAAATAAGCATGAAACTATACTATAAAGTGACTGATATGTTATGAAAGCCAACCAATAATCCACAAAAGGAATAAGTAAAACCCACCAAAATGTAGACGAATTTCAAAGTACAATAAATTAAAAATGAGAAGATTTTAGTATGATCATAACGGTAACAAACTTTCTTAGGTCAGGCTAATGTACCCAAATAAACACTTACCTTCATCAGACTTAAAAATGTAAACATATTTTTGTGGTATTGCACCCTCATTCAGCCAACTCTTAGCCTTTAAAGGTGATAATGCTCTTGCGAAATCAGACCGGTGGAAGTGCTTAGCACAAATATATCGTTGCGTTCTCAAACAACTCAGAGATAAACTTTTCAACTTTTCATTTCCAGATGCAGCAATCCATTCTAGTTATAATTTTTTAGGCAAGTTGAAAAACCGAAGCTTTGAGTCGTCTTTGCTGTTACTTGAAAAATTCTGGTAAGAACACTTTTTTTACGAATAGCCATCACAACAATTGTTAAACGACATCCGTGGTGAAAGCCCTCACGATTCATACAGAGGTCACGTGCTTCACATCCGTGCTCTGAGTGGATGATTGTCGTAGTAACGTCACAATTGTTATGACGTCACAATAGAAAACTCCGGAAATGAAGTTACTTCTCTTCTCTGTACTGTGATGGGGCTCAGTTCGTGTCATTCAGCGAGGTAGGGCACCGCTTATCCACGCTGCGTTCAAGGACGAGTTTTTCAATATGACTATTTCATGCATTGTGTATAAGACCAGTAGTACTCGCAGAAAAAATCCGTTGCAGATGGATTGCAACGGATATCACGTTGCAGATGGATTGCAATTTTGCCCAAATAATAATATTAACGGTTTTAACGCTAGTGAGGCAACTAAAAAAATTATTAGAGTATTTAATAGAGTTTTTGAAACATTAAATTCCAGAAATAAATTGTCTTATGGATATAAGACACCTATCACCTCAAATAATGCCGGCAATGTATTTTCAACCCTAGATGAAGACACTTTGTATATAAAATCACTTTACTGCCCAACATCCTGCAAACTAATGTGCGAGTCTGTTAGGAGAACAGGATTTATAGAATTTTTAATTTGCATTTAAAGCATTTAAATCTTATTTTACAACAATTTGAAACTGGGCATAAGTTTTTACTCACGTATAAAATAAGTCAAAATCATTTAAAATTAATTTTCAGACAAATTGGGAGTAGCGGAGGCTGCAATAACAACCCAACAGCAAAACAATTTGCTTCTTCCTATAAACGTCTATTTGTTCACAACGAAATAAAATATGTTCTTAATGGTAACTATACAACTTTGAAGATGTAACAATTTTAACAGCATCTAGTAGAAGCAACTCATCTATCTTGATCTCATATTGCGCAGTAACAGATTTCAACCATTCGTGTTCTAAGAATAGAATAATGTATGACGATGCTCAATGTAATGATTCATGGGGAGGATACATGTACCAAACATAGAAAAAATTGTTCCAATTTTTTTCTAGTTCAGTGTATTTTTATAATTTTGTTTCTTATGTAGGAGGATGCATAGTGAGAATAATTAAAAATGTTCTTCGTTGCGAATCATGTATAATTGCCCTTTGTCCAAGTACTGGCAATAACGATTCCTTAAAGTTCATTGATCTTGAAGAGAAAGTGCACTTGATCTATCCATCAAATGATGTAATTGACATTTTTTCAATCGCTAATGAGAAATGTCAGCAAGATCTTGCAATGAGTATGAATCCTATTATTTTTAACTTTACATATGCTTAATTTTACATTTCGCATTTTTATTCAAAAGAAACTGTTCACTTCACTTGATAACCATACTGAGAAAAAATATAGGGTCATTTTGGCACACTTAAGTGTGTCATACGTTTGTCACAAAACCGGCACACAATTGTGTGTCATGGAGGCGCCATGACACACTTTAGTGTATTACATGACACACTTAGGGCAGTCATGACACACTTAGGGGAAATCTACGGAACCCAAAACATAGATTTAACTTACTCCTACCATACCCCTCTGTCTTGCCTCTGAATTAAGAAAAATTAGTATTTGCACAATTAATGAATCATTCGAGGCTTATTTTGTACCACACATTGACCATTAAATTTTAAATTATCGCAATATTTCAACAGGAAAAAAACACTACTTATAAAATCAGCGTATTCTGCAATTTTACAAAAACACACAAAATATTTCATGCCGTCGTGTAGAGAAACTTCACGAATTTATGTAGAGTTAAACAGATTAAATGAAATCTGTGAATAAATTAAGAGCGTCTACAAGATCTTCCTCACAAGAGCGTTTTATGTATTTTAACATGACACATGAAATCGATTAATTGTGACGGTTTCAATGCCTTGAATGTTTATCAAAAGAAGAAAGCCGTGATTTCAAGCTAAATTGCATATTAGATAACTAAAATTTTTCCACGCATTAAACAGAGGCTTCAGCATAACCACATCTTACATTCATCTGTTCAAATAAAAACAGCATCCGTTTAGTTTGCTCATTTTATTCAACACTGAAATGACACATTTTCACTGCATTTTAATTCTCGGAAAATTTATAGTTGGATTCAAGCAATAAAAATGGTGGAAACAAATTCAGCGCTGAATGTTTATCTACTCTGAACTGGAAGTGATCAAAATTATTCTACGTTTGTGAGCACATTTCAGTATAATCGAGAAGTATTCTAACAATCAGAATCAATCTTATTTTCCCCTTTCAGTTCCATTTAACTTGGAAAGTAAAGGTCTCACGCTTCAGCACAAGAATTCTCCATTTTGAAACGAAAAATTCCAACGCCTGTTATCACGCACAAATTAAATTCTAGTTTATCACAACACCTTTGAAATTTTTAATCTCATTTTTCTCATGAATAAAACAAAAAATTCACTAATAAAAATAAAATATTTACAACTGTATGCACATTTCCATGTAAGTCTAGAAATACTCAAACGAACGAAAATATTTTAGTTCTGCGTTAAGTTTCATAATAAATTTCTCGTAATGTGATGAAAATAATTTCATTTGGAAAAAGAAAATAAGTTTTCACCCTTATCTCGCACAAATGAAATCCCGATTTATCTGTATACAGAAAGATTTCATTTTAATTCAAGAAAGAACCTAAAAATGCTTATTTAGTTTTTCACTTCAACACAAGTAACAAAATGAAGGTGACGAATAAAATATTTCAAGGATTGTTTGAACGTTTCCAAATAAATCCAGGAACTTTCGAATAAATGGAAATATTTTATTCATCATTTTTGAGGTCCATAAATAACGAGTTCTCACAAAGTTAGAGAACATCTTACATTAGAATAAACAAAATATTTTCTGGAGTTGTATCAGCCAAAAGAATAATTCTACCATAATTATCGCACATAAGAATTCTCATTAAATTACTATGGCAATACAGCTTAATAACACTATTTTGATATTTGACAAATAGAACATTATATATTACTAATTGCAGTTCAAGGCTATAGACGCTATAAAATCAGACAATTCTAGTGACTTGAATTTTTTGAACAACTGTACGTACTTTTCTACAAAAATCAAAAAATATTAGAGCAGACGAAATAGTATCTTACTTCTATTTTACGTAAAGTTGAGGTCTCATACCACGTTAGGAAACATTCTCCCTATTCTGAAACTGAGGAATAATTTTTTAACACTTGTAATCTGAAAATCGAAATTTTCATTTACATACTACTACGCACGTACAATGTGAGAGTTTCATTTTTACTCGAAGAAATTTTCAGCAATATCTATTTTAAAGTAGTGTGCTGAAAGGTTTGTACGTTTGTGACTCAGATCACAGCTCAAGCAGCTAAGTTAATTACTAACATATGTATATATAAAATTGAATGGAAAAAAAATTATTTAATATTTGCATGCATATTTCTATTAGTCAGAAATGTTCAAACAAATGAAAATAATTTTTATAATCACTTTTAGTTTCAAACTGAGCTCAAATTCGTGCTAAGTTAACAATTTCTCAAGTAAGAATTTACGTTTCGATACAGTGAAAACATTGAAGCTTGTATTTAGAACTTGGAATCTCAAATTTCATGTGAACATAAAATGAAAGCAATCGTGTTCCTTTTGAACTATATAAAATAAAAAAATTTCCACGCAAAACTGGAATTCCATAACGACGCTTTTAACGATGTTCATTGGTTTCACTGAGTCATAAGGCCGTCATTCGTGATGTGTTGACCGCCATTGGTAACGATACCGAGGTCGATCGGTGGAGATACTCTGACTTGCATATAAACTTGCATCAATAATAAATTTACTAGGATCTAATGAATAAGTTTAAGTCTCCTTGGAAAGTTTTTTAAATTAACAAAATTAATTAACAAAATTCAGTACTAAATAAGTACAAAACTCAGCACTAAAAAAGTTCATGCTAATAACACCTCTATCTTAATGGTTTTAAAACATCTGATATTCCTGGAAAGAGACCAATCAAAATTTCATTCTCAACTCAATCGACGGCATTTAAATTAATCAAATTTCAAATAATTTCACATAGTTTATAATATATTATTAGTTTACCCAAATTCAATAGTTGTAAAAATTAGAATCCCCATTCACTTATCCAACTAAGAAATTTTTGTTCCAGTTTATGGACAAAATTGTGAACTTATCAAAAACAGGCTCATGCACGACCACGTCCATCAAGGTTTGAAATAATGTCATTTCCTTTAAAAGTATCACTTGTATTCCGCATAGAAATAACACGGTAGTTATTATATCTGTAAAAAAAATCAATTTCATTTCGAAAACGCAAAAAAATTCACGATTTCATCCTACATGTTCTGATTTTATATTCAGTAGCAGCACACAAATAAAAATTTATTTATGCATAAAAATATAGCACATATTTTTGTTTTCATAACTCATATTCTTAGCAGATTAGATTAGTCGTTAGTTTTAGCCTCCCTACCCGCAGCAACAAATGCGATCCAAAGAGAGGAAGGAAGAAAGCAACATTTAGTATGAAGTAAAGGGAACGCGGAATCTATGCAGAAAGGGCATAGATACAGTGAGATGAGAAAGAAGTTCATGAAACAAGATTGTGCGCGAGCGTTTACTCCTGCCTTCATTGTCTTGCGTTTTCTCTTGTGTGCCCCGTCTCGCAGCCTTTATAAGGCGTTGTCACCTGTCGTTTGACGCTCAATCATACCCGTGCTTTACCTGTACCGTACCTGTTCCTCTTCAATAAAGCCTCATCCAAAAACACCTGAAGCGTATCATTGGCCTTACGGCATGTTTTTGGTGGCCTAGTCTGGAGCGATTTCACGACTCCGTGTGATTCTTTTCAACCTAAAAGGAGATAAGAAGATTTAAAGAAGAAAGATATTAAAGTTGCTCCTGTGCAGAGGAATTGCAGAACTTTCGAAACTTCTTCAATGACAGGCAGCAAGGATAACCAGATTTGGCAGCCTCGTCCTTCGGTGCTTGTATTCGGATTTAAAATTCCATTTGAGGCGCTGTTGGAACCTTATGCGCAGTTTTCAGCTTGGATAGATATCGATTCCCCTTTTCGTACCCGTGTGTTGCTGTTCGACGCAGGAGAAGATCTTGAAATTGTGTTTGAAATCACCTTTGGAGGAGCAGTCCCCACGACGTGTGATAAGTGAAAGATTAACTTTTTAAGTGTACGAGAACTTTGAGTGTTTATTATATTACAACGAACAATGAGTGACACTCTAAATTGAACGAACAGTAGCAGTGTTCCTACGAATACAACAGTGGTACCCAACCCCAATCTACCCAATCTACGTCTACGTCTCACGACATCGGCGGGTTCAGCTGCGGCGTCCTACCCTGCAGCACGACGTTTTGAGTTAAAGTACAGAGGGTGGAATTCTTGCGTGTGCAAGTGCACCTGTACTGGGAGCGTAAGCAAAGGCAGCTCGGGTTTTTGTTTTGAGTAGTTTTTTTTTGCCGGCGAAGGCTGCGCTCGACAACAACAGCTTGCATTGCGCGAGACTGCATTGAGCACGGCTCAGAAAATTTCAGTAACATCTTAGATGTAGTGTAAGGCGGAGTGTGACGCGCGTTAGGTGGATTACTGCGGTAAATTGCCGTTCATTCTATTCGCAGCGTGGGGATATTTCCCAGAGTGAGTGTAACTTTGTATTATTGTGATTTTTATTGTTGTTAAAAGGATCAGGTGTTTTATTGTAATTTTTCTGGAGTATTAACGTTTTTTTACTGTTCCGAGTTTTTCACGTAAATTTCAGGGTGTGTGGTAGTGAGGAAATGATGTTATTGGTCGTGTATTGTTAGTACGTATAATTTTTTTTTGCATGTTGTGAAACATTTGCAGTTTGTTGTATTTAACGGTGAGGTGCAATTTTAAATTTTGAATATCTGTGTTACGAAAAAACTGATGTCGGATACCTCGGACTCCGAGGAATACATACAATCAGATACGATAAAAACAAGACTTGGTAGGATCTGCGTCCCGCGGCTTACAGCTACCCAAAATACAACCATGACAACTCCAGCTGGGACCACTGTGCCGGGTACGAGTGCTAGTAGAGCTAGTGATAGGACTCTTTTGGCCAGGGAGATTGCTGCAAACATTCCTAGGGCTGGAACAATATTGTCCAATGCGGAGATACCCATTTTTCGTGGGAGACGAGGGAAGAACGACCCGGAATTTCTTGAAAATAAAAGTTGGAGCACTCACATAATGAATTTAAAAGCTTACATGTCTCTTCTGCCAGATGTGAGTTCTGATGATAGCAAAAAAGAGCTTCTTGTTCGGTCTGCCAATAAACAAGTAGGAGATTTTAATTCAGTTGTAACCAAGTTAGTGAACTCGGACCTAAATTACACTTTCGAGGAAGTTATTAAAATTTTGGATGATATCGACGTATGCAGGGGTGAAAAGTCAATTCACGCTCTGGCATGCGATCTAAATGAATTGCAGTTGGTACGCAACGATGCTTTAGCAGCTCAATTGGTCACAGCTTTTGCAAAAATACGTAAATTGACAGAGAATATTTTGAATTCAAACACGCTGGTTGGCAGCGTCATCCTTATTACCAGGCTTGTGCAACTCAGGCTGAACTCAAACGTTTCGTAGGAGACAGCATAGTTTACAGTCTCGCGTTAACCATTTTGGATCCTTTGCTGGACGAATCTTTCTCTAAAAAAATTTTTGAATGTCAGTTTAGTACATTAGAAGAACTGCTAGCGCGCTTGATAGCTGCTGTTAGGAGTCAAGCTGAGACAAAGAAAATCCTTGGGATCCAGTACCCAACCCGGTACGAGAATGAGAGTTATTTGGCAGATGTGACTAGTGGTCGTGATGAATGCGTTGAGGCGCGGGACTCTTTGCAGGAGAGTGAAGTTTTCTACGGGAATTTCGGGAATTACGGGAACTACCGTAGTAATCGAGCAGGACAACGAAGGACTACTCCTAGTCCCTGGTTGCGAAATCCTCGTGGAAGAGCGAGGGAATTTAGTGGTTACATAGGAGATAGAGGAATAGGTTCCATGGAGTGCAATACTGTGCGGACAGACAGTAGTTCTGGTCAAGCCTCAGGGCATTTTGCGGGAGCTAGAAAGTGAGGTTTCCCATTCTGTAATTCATGTTCCATGGTTGGCCATTTTGAGTGTAGATCCCAGAGAGGTCAGTTTAAATCGAGAGGAAATGGTGCGCCAGCGTGTTTCGCTTGCGGAGGTCCGCATATAGTGAAAAATTATAAAGCTTCAGGAAGTGAAATTAGGAGCTACAAAGCTTATCTACGCGGTTGCAACGTAAACAGAGGTAGTCAATCGCGTGGTAGACACGAGGTGCATTTTGCAGATTCCGAACCTGATGCTCGGAATTTTTTATCAGAAGAGTAGAAGGTAGAGGTAGCAGTGAGAACGAGATTGAGCCCGAGAGACAGAACAGCGCTCTCGTAAATCCTGAAGCTGTGGTCGAAATTCCAGATAAGCCCGAGACAATCAAATTTGAATCCTTCATTGATCCGTTGTTCAAGTGTGATAATAGGTACAAATTACTGCAAGACGAAAAGCTTGCGGATGATAGTCAACAACAAAACAAAGCTGTTGAGGCTTACTTCTCCACTAGTGTTGTGAAGGGCAATTTCAAGAAAAAAGGTACTGGTTTGGTTGCTTTTAGAAAATCAAATGAACCCACGATAATCTTGAGTCGTAATGGCCAGTATTTAAGTGCCCTGCTAAATAGCGGCTCCGAAAAATGCCTAATTAGTTACAAACATTTTAGGCGCCTAAAGGAGGAGATTAAGCCGAGTTGCCTGACTGTCAGAGGTATTAGTAGTAGAAGTGAAGTCAGGGAAGAAGTAGATTTGACTATTTCAATTCCTGGTACTAGCAGAGTACCTAAAACTAGTGCTTCGGCTGTCAAAGATGCAAAATTTAATTATGATCTCATACTAGGAAGAGATGTGCTGAGTGATGCCATCATAAACTTTAAGGACGGAACCCTCGAATGGGAAGGTGTTACCGTAGAATTTAATGAATTAAATATGGAACAGTCACTGAGTAGAGATGCCGTGATAAACAGCATTAAAAAAAGCGACTGCTTGTTGTCTGATGTGATAGTTGCCAGGAAGAGCAACAGATGCAGTTACCGCGCGAGAAATAGTAACTGCGAAGAAGTACAAAAGGCTGTGCCTGCGTTTGAGGCAGAGCAAAGCGGAAGGCGAGGAAAGAAGAGAGCGCCGCTGACCGTTCATTGCCCCAGGTGGAGGGGCCCAGTAACTCTATGAAGTTAGTGTACGGATTTGTTAAGAAAGCAACTCCTGGAGAAAATTTAGTTTTGAAAAGAAGTTTTGAGAACGGAGCCCTATTGGCCGGGTCAATTGTTCAAGTCGAGGAAGACGGCGTGGTGCCTGTGATGATTTTAAATGCACATGCAGATGCTATTTACTTTAGCGAGAATTCAATGTTATGCAATTTGGAATTAATTGCAGCTGATGAGGTCGAGAACGAAATTTATATCACTAGCGTTGAAACAGCACTTAGGGACGCTAAAAAATGTGGAAAGCAGTTCGGGCGCCGTGTCGGATTCAATGCAGTTTGTCTCGGTTGGTGGTGGAATTAAGGCCATAGCGGAGAGGAAACTTGGGTTGCAGTGTGACGAACGCGGCAAGAATCAAGTTCTCGCTAGTAATGAGGATTTGGGAGTTAATGCACAAGTAGGTGTGTCGTGTGCAGGAAAGCAGAAAGTACGACGTCCTTTAACAGATGATGATGTCTCATGTCATGAAGAGGACATGCAGTTGCCTTTAATGAATTTATTAAATCAGTTTTGTGATGTAGTTACGTTAGAAGGCGAAACTATAGGTGTTACAAACATTATGACGCACCGGATACAGCTAAAACCGGATGCACTTGTTCACAATTTAGCTCCGTACAGAATTCCTCATAAATATCAGGAGGAGGTCGTAAAAATTACTAATGACATGCTTTCACAAGGTATAATTGAGGAATCGATGTCGGACTTTAATTTCCCACTCGTCGTTGTTAAGAAGAAGAGCGGAGAGCTCCACCCCGTGATTGACTTCAGGGCTCTTAATAAAGTTTTGGTGAAAGAGTCTTATCCTATACCCAGAATTGATGAAATATTATCGACCCTAGGAGGTAACACGTGGTTCACTAATTTAGATCTGCGCTCTGCCTTCCATCAGGTCGAATTAGACCAAGAGAGTAGGAAATTTACTGCCTTTAGGGTTAACTATCGGAAGTTCCATTTCCGCAGGATACAGTTCGGTTTGAGTACCAGTCCAAGTGTATTCCAGCGGGTGATGACCTCTGCCCCTGCGCCTATTCTTGGGAAAATGGCGTTCGTTTTTCTAGACGATATTTTGGTATATTCCAAAACTAAAAATCAGCATTTGGCTGACATTGGAAGCGTCCTTAAGATGCTTCGATTCAGTAACTTGTCGTTGAAGCTTGAAAAATCTCATTTTTTCAAAAAAGAGCTTGAATATTTGGGGCACATTAATGCCGCAGATGGTATTAGATGTAAAAATTCGGAGAAACTGCAGGATTGCAAAGCTCCAGCAAATGTAAAGGAGTTACAGCAGTTTTTAGGTCTGGCAAACTATTTTAGAAACTTTTTGCCAAATTTTGCCGAGGTCGCTTATCCCCTGTACAGACTTTTAAGAAAAGACGTTGACTGTACGTGGAGCGACGAATGCCAGAAGAGTTTTGTTTTTATCAAATCTGCCCTGACTTCTGACACGGTTTTAAGACATCCTGACTACACTAAGGACTTCCACGTATTTACGGACGCGTCTAACTTTGGGATCGGAAGCGTTCTGATGCAGGCAGATGATTCAAACGATCAAATTTTGCGCCCTGTGGCTTACTTTAGTAAAAGTTTAAAGTCTAGTCAGAAGAGATATAGTACCACCAAGAAGGAATTCTTTGCGCTTTATTCAGCTCTAAAATATTTTAAATATTTAATTACTGGAAATCCTATTCGTGTCTATACGGATCATAGTCCTTTGGCCCCGCTGTTTGCCAAAAAGCTCCCGGAAGACACGAATATGGCCAGATGGTGTATAAACGTGAATTCATTTGATCCTATTGTAAAATATTTACCTGGGAAACAAAATGTCGTAGCTGATTACTTAAGCAGACTACATGTAAACAATGAAAAATTAACCGCTAAAGAACTAGAGCGCTGTGATGCTCTGGAATCCACGCTTGAATAAATGTCTGTATTGTTGAGACTCGATCGCAGAGAAAAAAAGACATGGCTAGACATGAGGTAGTTGACCCGCCGCATAGCGACAGTGCTGACGCTGCAGCAAGCAAAGAGGCACGACCCAAGCTCATAGACTATGTACCGAAAGACGATCAAATTTCTTGGACTATAAAAGAATTTATCGACGAGCAGGAGAAAGACCCTTTTTGCATAGAAGTGAAAGAAGCTCTACTACATGGTAGTGTTTCTAAAATTCCGGACCTACAGAGTTTTTTAATTCTGAACGACATTTTTTACCGACGTAGACAGATTGACAATCGACCTAGTACAATATTAACTGCAGTGGTACCTAACTCTTTAATGGGTAAAGCAATTTTGGCAATTCATTCGATGTATCATACGGATGATGTACATACGTTGTTCAAATTTAAAATAGAAAAAAGAAAAATTTAGAAATTCATGCTATCGCGGAAAAAGAAATTCTGGCTTATAGTCCTCATTCCAACGCTATAATAGAGAGGAATAATGAGAAAATTACTAATCTGATACAACTGTACGTAAATTCTTTACCTCATGCCGAGTGGAACGAGTGCATTGAGGTGGTCGAAAATGCATTGAACAATGCACCAAATTCTACTTTAGGCGAAACTCCGAGTTTCGTGATGTTCAATAGAGACACTTGCCCTTTTTACCAAAGCGAGAGTTTTGATACCATAACTTACAGTTATGATGAGGAAATAGATTTGGTTAATTTTCGAGCAAAAGAAGCCGCCCGCACCGTAGAGAATATTAGAAATTTGATATTGAATAACACTACGGAAAGGAATCTTTACAGAAATCTCAAGCGTAGAAATAAAGACGTCATGGTTGGGGACCGTGTCCTTTTAAAAAATCACGAGAAAAAACATAAATTAGAATTAACCTGGTTAGGGCCAGCCGTGGTTCTGAAGGTCAAGCGTAATTGGGCCGAGGTTAAAATTGGTTCCAAAATATATAAAAGCAATTTAAACCACATTTTACCCTTGAGGAGGGTTAAACTATGAGTTACAATGACAAGTCCATTTTTGCTATGCTTATGACTTACGTTTTTGACGTCGCAGCGACTCGACGAATTACGATTTACTTTGTTGGACAACTGTTTTACCTTATTTAACATTTCCACTAAGGGTTATTTATCATAGTTAAAGGATTTTTGCTATGTAATATGCGCTGTGTTTCATAAGTTGTTTTCCATTATTATTCTCAGTAACCAATATGCTATATTTTTAGCCCTTTTTGAGCTGCGCTTTCAAGGTTAATTTAGGTTAAGTATTGTACTTGAATCTCGAGGTTTAAAGGAATGTAAACCTATCTATATTAATCCTGAGGCTGTCTGTGAGACATCTTTATTAATCTTTGCAAATTCACTTTCGATATTATATTGTGCAACTCTAGGCGTGCGACCGCTTGGATGTTGCTGCTGAATTGACAATTTAATTGGTGAACGAATTCCCCGATTGCTAAATGCAATCGCTGATATTGCAGTCCATCACGTGAGACAGTCTGTCTTGGCGCTGCGGCGCAACTCACACTGCTATTTTTATTTTCATTTGGAATGTTCTATTGTCATCGCAAATGAATTAAATTCATTCAGTGGTTGTTTGCTACTCGACCGAGGGTCCGAACACGATTTTCTATTAGAAATTTTTCTCACGCATACGTACAAACGATTTTTTTTCTTCAATACGTTGTTTCTGTTTCAATATACATTATCAGGCTACTGAAGTCTTTGCATCAAGAATTTGTGCTTCTGAGTTTGGCTTTTCTGTTGGTTTTTGGTCATGCTAATCGTTTTTGTTTCTGTTCCTCGTGCAGGATACGCAGGCCCTACATGGACGTATGGGCCATGGGGAATAAGATTAGTTTGGTCGATGTGGATACCCTCGTATCGGCCCTCTCACAAAATCAAAATATGAAATCAGAATTCTACGAAGACTTAATGAAGTCGAGTTCAAGTATGGACTCACGTATGGACCTTTTGACAGACAGCGTCACCGACGTCCTGGTGATGCTGCTTCTGCTCACTACAATGGGTCTAGGGACGGATATTTATTACGTTAAAAAACGCTTGGAGGCTCTTTCCGAGCGCTCCGAACGGTTGGAAGATGTGCAACTTCGGCGAGGGGCTCTGAGGCCGCCAAGGTGCAATAATCATCAGGATCAAGTGTAGTCACGAACGTTGACATTAGCGGTGATGTGTTGGTGAAATTGAAATTGCTAAAGTATTGAAAATATTGAAAATTAAGCGCGGAAACGTATTACGGTAGTAAAAAATTAAATTGAAAATGGATATTTAAAATCTAATGCGTTGAAAATTGAGTCTCGCGAAGTGTTTATTGAATTTTTTGTTATTATTGAATGGAGTTGTGTTTCTTTTAGTAGTAAGATGTTTTATTCACCCCTATATTCTTTTAATATTAATTGCATGCTTTTATTAATAGTGTTGCGTCATTTTACAAACGCCCAGCAAAATTTAGGAAGAACGGAACGTACGTCTGTGCATATTTACATGATGCTAATTTCCTAATGTGTAAACTTTAGATTTTCTTTTCCGATTTGTTGGAAATTTTTTTTTTATTTTTTGCTAATTGCGTTTAATAATGAAAGATGTGGCGTTTTTTTTAACCCTACCTCTGTCGGCGTGCTGACTATCTTGTTGCACGGTAAGTTAGTACTAATGCTGGCCGGTGGTAGCAGCTGGTGTTTAGCTAATTACCAATTCGCTTTTTGTTTCCTTACTTTTTAAGTATAACCTATTAATCGTTTTTCTTAACATCTGGTGTTTCCATGGTTGTAAGGTGTGGAAGAATTTAAAAGGAAAGTTTTTTGCTCTTTCTTTCATTGCATGTCTTTAATATTCTTTTTTAGAGGTATTAACGTTTTCTTTTTTCCAATGTTATGTGGTTCCTAAATTTTTCGATGCGTTTCCTCTTGTTGTTCAATAATTTTTTTTTGTTGTGTTTTTCTTGTAAGGACTATATTACAATGTGAAAAGTGAGTGGTAATTGCTAGTGTAAATCGTTAATGTGCTGATGGAAATGGCGTGGTTATAATATTTTTTTTGTTTGTTTTGCTTTTTTTTTTAATTTTCAATCTCTATCGTTGTTTGTTCCGAGTTCATAAATTTAGTTGCGTTTCATCATTTCTTTTTAATTATTTTAGCATTTGGTAATCCTACTCTGTATTTTCAAAATAGGTTTGGACGGTAAATTAATTAATTAATTAATTTCATCATGATTTTTTAGTGCACATCCTAAAACCGTGTGTCTGTTTTGGCTAGACTTGTTTATCTTCAGTTGTACCGAGTTGTTTCCCTTTACCTTTGAACAGGGCATTTTTATTGTTGTTCGCTTCAGCTGCCCTCGTTTTTGCTTGTTTTGCCAAGTATTGAATAACTCAAATAATTCTTGAATGGTATTGTTAATCATTTATTTCAATTTCATTTGCACATATTAAATTTTGGATAGTATGAGATACGAGACGACTTAAATTACTGACATAAAGCAATAGCGCTATTTTTAACCCAGGGTGGTCTTATTGATTTTGAATAATTTGTCAAACGACTTCGTTAATTATCTACATTCTCTTTGAGATCTTTTTTATTGTTGATTACCCTGTTTGCGTTCAACTTTATTCTCATCCGATTACTTGCTTATTAACACAGGGAGGGGGAGTAATGTGCGCGAGCGTTTACTCTTGCCTCCATTGTCTTGCGTTTTCTCTTGTCTGCCTCGTCTCGCAGCCTTTATAAGGCGTTGTCACCTGTCGTTTGACGCTCAATCATACCCGTGCCTCACCTGTACCGTACCTGTTCCTCTTCAATAAAGCCTCATCCAGAAGCGTATCATTGGCCATACTGCATAAGATCAAAGTTGAAGAAGAAAGTAGTAGGGACTGAAAAAACAGCACAACAGTGAACAAAAAAAACGGTCCGCAACAAAACCAAAACCTATTCTATTTCAACAAAAAGAAAGCCTACCTAACCTTTAGCTCGGCCTTCACATTGTCCTCCTGGGAGGGCTAATTCCCATAGATACAATAGCTGCATCCCCCTGAGGGGAATCATATTCTTAGCAGGTAGCAAAGGAACTACCAGAAGTAAAAACTAAAGCTATTCAGCCCCATTTTGGACGTCTCTATGTAAATCCAGAGACTTGCAAACAAATGCAATGAATTTTGTTTCACACATTTGAGCAATAAAAAAAGAAACCGAAACTGTGCAAAGTTAAACAAGTCTACCACAATAGTAAAAATATTCATTTTCTTTGATACTGAAAAAAATTTCCATACCTATTTATCCATACGCAGCATTAATTCTCATCGAATCTCAAATCCGCATTAAATAACCCACTCTTATCAAGGAATAATTCCATTTTCATTTACATGAATACAATAATCGCTATAGGCAATCACACTTGAAGTTCTTGGCTACCATTAGAAAATTATATATTCGTTCAACACGTTTTCTGCTCCGAGTTAAACTGCAGTTCACTATTCAATGCAAATTTAAAGTCAATTGCAGTAACAAACATTGAAAATAGCAATCATTAACTCGATCTTACATGTTTTTTAGCTACTATTAACTATTTATAAAAATTAAGTGAGTGACCGGAGGTCGGTCTGCAGCATTATGAAAATCCCTTGAGTGACCACCGGTGGGTTCTTCGCAGGAAACGCGTTAAGGCCCGCGTTCTTCGCAGGAAACGCGGTTCAATGCACTGTATAGAGGCGTCGTCACAATATATTCTCTGTGTATAGAAACAGTACGTTGGAGAACTTGGCTGTAACTTGCTAAGTCGAACGCACTGACGGGGCGAGTCTCCAAAACAGACTGAGACGAGGTAGGATGAGGACGACAACTGCCGAGGTTGTCGGAACTACAGGTTGAGACCACTGAGCGCCCTGACGCGGGTGTTCTGCTGAAACAAATGAGATAAGGTTTTCATTCAGAAATCCAATGCGCTCACACCTAGGCAAGTTTTATTGAGCAGTGGTTTTGTGAAGATCCATTTATTAAAGGTGCCCACTCAACTGCGTAGCAATGTAACCAGGGTTGAGTTTAAAAATATTCTCATACGCCTTTAAAAATCCTGCATAGATTTCAGGGTTGCGGAGTCGGAGTCGGGAGTCGGAGTCGCCGGAGTCGCATGTTATTGGGTGGAGTCGGAGTCGGAGTCGGAGTCGCTTCTCTGAAGTGTGGTGGAGTCGGAGTCGGAGTCGCTACTCTGAAGTGTGATGGAGTCGGAGTCGGAGTCGCTTTTCCGAATGTGGTGGAGTCGTGGTTGGAGTCGCTATTTTTTGGTGTCTTCGATTCTAATTTTTTCTAAAAATTATTTATAATTGTTTAAAACTAAAAGTAAACAAAACAGAGCTCGAATACTTTGCTGAAAAATCTAAAAGGTACGCAATGTTTTTGTTGATTATTGTGTTTTAAGTTTGAAACAGCATATTTATACCTATCACCTAATATCGTCATGTTATCTATTCATAGTGGGTTTGCATACCTATATGTGTATAAATGATACATACGAGAATGAAATATAATTGTACTGAAGTAATAATGCATATTTTGTAGTTAAAAAGCAAGAATTATTAGTGATTGAAAGCATTGCAAATTCATTCTGTATATTTCTGTTTTGTTCATTTCCCCTTCAATTAATACATAGGAAGCGGAAAATAGTGGTAAATGTGTTGCAAGTTACTTGTAGAACATTTCAGCTGATGCAATACATTGTACTCACATAAGGAGTGGTAACTCTGTACGCTCTTAAGGATGCATTGATTGATAATGACTAGTCTTTGCAGGAACTTAAAGTTATGTTCTGATATAAATATTTCTAGTCTTTAGGTTATGATTCATTGCCAATGAGTAGTCATTGCCAAAACCTGAAGCTATGGTCTGGTGCATAAAAACTTCTAGTTTTCAGGTTATGAGATCGGAATTGATATAGCTTCCTTGTCTTTAGGTCAAGTTAACATGTATTAATAAAAAAATTCTGCTTATTTCTAAAGTTATTCCTTGAATGTTGTTTGGTTCTTTCAGAGTTATATTGTATATCAGTATATCATCATACTGTTTAATTTTTATCTTCGTATCACTCCCCAGTTTCTAAGTAAGCATACGCTGAAATGGAGAATTTTATAATTATGTTGATACAATTTTAAAAACTAAAATAGTATCCGTTTTGTAGCATTATATAATTAATTACTTCTGGTTAAGGAAGATTTGGAAATGTTGTAAGGTTATCAATATCGGCATTGAGACACTTGAAAAAAATTAAAATACAATGTAAACGAGCTGATATTAAAATAATTACACACACTAGCAAAAACTTCACTTATAGTCACACTCATATTGTAACTGAAAACAATGCACTATCTCAGCTGCAATGGTTGTGGCATTTATGCGATAGTACAAATTCTCTTGCTGGAAACTTGTCAAATTGCTCCAAAAAACACGAAATGAAAAGAACGTGGGCGTTTATTAAAATAAGAAAGTGTCAGCTACAAAGTAAAAAGTTAGACGGAAATAAGAGATTGTATCATATTACACGCAACGAAGCTAGAAGTGACTTTTATTCGCAAACAAAACGTTCCGAAAACGTCAGGCTCCTGCGACGAAAGCAGAACAACTTTTGCTTGTTATAGCCGAAATGTATCATAGAGTTAAGCAATAATATGACACCTTTTCTGCATCGTTACCCTGAATAGTGTAGATACAGAAAAGAAAAGGCGTGCGAGTATTGCCGTCTATGTCTGTATTCATTCTGTATTCAATCTTGACATCTGGATGCCTCGCACCCTATATAAGCCGTGCTTGCTCAGTTTGAGGTGCTCATTCTCTTCTCATGTCCTCCTGTGCCAACGACATCTGGTTACCTAAATAAACTTACCGCCAAGCTACTCTCTGTGACCATTTAACCACCGTACATTGGTGGCCAGTATGGATTGAACTCACGTGCGTGTGTGTAATTACTTCAGAGGATATCAAGTGTCCCGAACATTATAGAGTCATTGGAACATTATACAGTTTCAGATGTGTAACGAAGAACAGAACCAACTGTGGCAGCCGCGTCCCTCTGTTTTCGTGTTTGGTTTCGGAATACCAGCGGAAGACTTGGTAGAGGTTTACACTCAATTCACAGTTTATTTGAATATAGGCTCACCATTTCGCACCAGAATCCTTGTGTATGAATCTGGAGAAGAAATTGAAATAGTATTCGAGGTGACGATAAGTGCCTTCCCAGCGACAAGTGATCACTAAAGAAACAATTTGTTTTGAATAATAACTTCAAGGTGCATACAATACTACGTACAATAACTGTCGGTGAAATAAAATAAACTGATACAGTGTTTCATAGTGACGAACAGTACAGTGATTCACTATTTTAAGCCATTGTAACTAACAACTACGTCCTTCAGCATCGTTCCCAGTCATCGTGTAACTACAGCGACGTTTTTCCCTGCGCGTATCAGCGGCAGCCTGCCCTTCAGCAACAAGCAACGCACGCTTCAGTCTACATTTTTTTTTTGCAGTTAAGTCTTCGTGAAAATTTTTTTTTCTCCCTCGGTGCGCATGTACCTAGAGCAGACCGCGCGAGTCTCCTTATTTCTGTCGCTGGGCAGACCTTTTTTTCTGTATGCACTCAATGATCCCAGACTCTGTCTCTGCCTCAGCGGCAACCGCATAACCCGCACTGACAGTAGCCTCAGCTTTGTCTGACCGTAGTGAGAGGCAGACTGCGTCGCATATCCCTGTGGATTAGCAGTACAAACGTCAGATTTCATTTCAATACCAGAGTAAGTGTAAAATTTTGCTGTTATTATTAGCAGGGTTAATTGAAGGATTTAAGCGAATCGATTTTGTTTATCAAGTGGTAAAACGTAAAGTAATTTCGTTTGTTTCTCATTTTTTTTCTTCTTCTTCCTTGGAGCTCTGTCCTCGGAGTCTGGAGTGTTGCCAGGTTTTCTGTAGGGTGCGGAAGTTCTCTGTAGATAGAGGAATTTTTTCTGTAATAGTTCGAATTTCACCCTTTTCAAGGTTAATTTTTCAAGTACCAGGGAGAGTTTGATTGTGTATTTGTAATTCATTAGTATTGCTTGTGTTTAGAGGTGTATTATTATATTAATGTGGTATTTTTCAATATTTCTGGTTGCATTTAAATGGTGTGAAATTCTGGAAGTAATTAACTGGTGATTTTTCATGTCGGACACTTCGGATAGTGAAGAATTCCTCCGCACAGAACCCATAGTAACAAAAAGTGGCAGAATAAGCAAGCCTAGGGTTACTAGTGTTTCTCAAATTACGACCATGACGACCCCGACAACAAGTGCAGGTGTTGGCGGTAATGAGGACAGGACTCAGTTGGCTCGTGAGATAGTAGCCAACCTGCCTCCTACAGTAGGAACCATAATGACGAACGCTGAAATGCCGCTGTTTAAAGGAAGAAAGCGTCAGCAGGATCCGGAGTTCCTATAGAATAAATCCTGGACCACTCACATACAAAATTTGAAAGCCTATATGACCTTGCTTCCAGACGCGACAAGTGACGAACGCAAGAAGAAGTTCCTAGTGAGGTCAGCCAACAAAAATGTAGGTGATTTTAACGCAGTTGTGACCAAGCTGGTCAACGCAGATTTAAATTATATGTTTGATCAAGTAGTTAAAATTCTTGATGACATTTATGTGTGTCGAGGTGAAAAAAGCATACACGCCTTGGCATGCGATTTAAATGAATTGCAATTAATACGAAATAATGCGTTGGTAGCCCAGCTAGTGACGGCCTTCTCAGAGATACGCAAATTGACAGAGAACATTCTGACGTCAACCACACTGGGTTGGCAAAGGCATCCTTATTATCAGGCTTGCACGACTCAAGCAGAGCTGAAACGATTTGTAGGTGACAGCATGTCCTACAGTCTAGCGTTAACAATTCTGGGACCTTTATTAGACGAGTCATTCGCCAGGAAAATTTTTGAAACTTAGTTTAGCACGGCAGAGGAGCTTTTAGCGAAGGTAATTTCCGCTGTTAGGGGACAGGCCGAGACAAAAAAATTCTCGCGTCCCAGCACACAGTTAGAAACGAGAGTGAAAGCTATTCAGCGGATATAACCAGTGAGTTTGACGAATGCTTTGAAGCACCAGATCGTTTTCCGGAGAGTGAAGTGTTCTATAGGAGTGTAGGAAACTACCGTAGGAACTACCGTTCAGGAATACGAAGGATCACCCCTAGGCCCTGGTTGAAAAATCCTCGTGGTAGAGCGAGAGAATTTAGTGGTAACGTAGGAGATCGAGCAAATGGATCTTTGGAATGTAATATGATGAGAACAGATAATAATAGTTCTAGTGTTGCTGGTCTGGCTTCAGGACATTATTCCAAGTATGAAGCGACGAAAAAAAGAGGTTTCCCATTTTGTACATCATGTTCGGTTGTTGGACATTTCGAGTGCAGACCCCAGAGAGGTCAGTTTTCGAGAGGGTGTTTTGCGTGCGGTGGAACCCATGTGGTAAAAAATTGTAGATCAACGGGAACTGAAATACGTAATTATAAGGCTTATTTACGCGGTGGCAATGTAAATAGAGGTGGCACAGCGTGCGGTAAGAGTGAAGTTCATTGGGCGGAAGCCGAGTCAGGTGATTTTTTAAGCAAAAATTAGGAACAGGTAGAGGTAGCAGGAGGAACTTGAAATTGTTTGAGCCCTAGGTTGGCACCACCCTCGTTAATCTTGCAGCCGTGACCGAAAGTCCAGATACCACCGAGACAACCCAATCCTTCATTGATCCCTTGTTTAAATGCGAGAATAGGTATAAATTATTGCAAGACGAAGAGCTCGCAGATAGACAAGAACAAAGCAAAGCAGTCGAGGCCTATTTCTCCGCTAGTGTCGTAAAGGGCGCTGGTTTGTTTGCGTTTAAAGAAAGCAACAAGCCTACGATAACAATTAAAAATAATGATCAGTATTTGAGTGCCTTGCTAGACAGCGGTTCAGAAAAATGCCTAATAAGTTACAAGCAGGTTAAGAATTTAAACGAAGAAGTTAAGCCTAGTCGTTTAATGGTGAAGGGCATTAATGGAAAGAGTAACGTAAGCGGAGAAGTAGAATTGTCTATTACCATTCCAGGCACTAAAAAGTACTAAAAACTAATGCCCTTATCGTAAAGGAGGCTAAATTTAATTACGACCTAATTCTGGGCCGCGATGTTCTGAATAATGCAACTATTGATTTTAAAAATAAAAAACTTCTTTGGGATGGTATCTCAATTCCCTTTTGTGAGTTAAACATGGAGCCTGTGCTAAGCAGAGAAGTAGTGATGAGAAAAATTGTGAACAGCGACTGTTTGATATCGGATGTTGCTATTGCAAGAAAGAGAGACAGGGTCAGTCACCTGTCAGAAAATAATAACTGCAGAAGAAAATAAAAAAATCCCCGCTGTGGCTGAGGCGTCACAGTATCAGAGGCAGTTGATCGTTCATTGCACTCAAGAGGAAGTGCCTAGTAACTCGATAAAAATAGTGTACGGCTTTATCAAGAAAGCAACTCCAGGAGAGTATATGATAATGAAAAGATGCCTTGATAGTGGTGCTCTTATAGCGGAAGCAATTGTTCGTGTAGAGTACGACGGCGTGGTGCCGGTGATGATTCTAAATTCAAATGAAGAGGCTGTTCATTTAAGTGAGAATATGATGTTGTGCAATATCGAATTAATTGCAGCAGATGATATTGAGAGCGAGATGTATTTAACAAGTGTTGAAACAGCACTCAGAGACGCTCATAATGATGAAGTAAATACTAACGCGGTGTTGAATACGATGCAGGTTATCTCGGCTGGTGGTGGAAAGAAGGCCATGGCTAAAAGAAAACTTGGGTTGGAGGCTGACGCTCGCGGTAGACGTGAAATTCTCGTAGGTGACGAGGAGTTGGGAGTTAATGCACAAGTAGGTGCAGGAGTAGATGTGTCAAAAGGTGGAGAGCGAGAGGTACGACGTGTTTTAACGACAGATGACGTTTCATGTAATGAAGAGGACATAGAGTTACCTCTAATTAATTTATTGAATAAGTTCCGAGATGTAGTTACTCTGGAAGGAGAGACTATAGGTGTTACAAATATTATGAAGCACCAAATTCAGTTAAAACCGGATGCTCCGGTATTAAATTTAGCGCCTTATCGCATTCCCCACAAATATCAGGAAGAGGTGATGAAAATTACAGATGATATGCTCGCGCAGGGGATAATCGAAGATTCTAGTTCAGACTTCAATTTTCCTGTTATCGTAGTTAAGAAAAAAGGCGGGGACCTTCGTCCCGTAATCGACATTCGTGCACTAAATAAGGTACTAGTTAAAAGTTCTTATCCGATACCTAGGATAGACGATATATTATCGACCTTGGGAGGTAACGCGTGGCTTACTAATTTAGATCTTCGCTCGGCATTTCATCAAATTGAATTAGAACAAGAGAGTAGAAAATTCACTGCCTTCAGCGTTAATTATCGGAAATTTCACTTTTGTCGAGTCCCTTTTGGACTAAGTACGTCACCGGGAGTATTTCAAAGGGTTATGACCTCTGCCCATGCACCCATTCTGGGTAAACTAGCTTTCCTCTTCCTAGACGATATATTGGTGTTTTCAAAAAATAAAAGTCAGCATTTGGCTGATATAGAAATCGTTCTTAAGATGCTGCGATCCGGTAATTTGTCATTAAAGCTTGAGAAATGTCACTTTTTCAAAAAAGAAATCGAGTATTTAGGTCACATCATTGCCGCCGATGGTATTAAATGTAAATATTCGCAGAAATTGCAAGACTGCCACGCGCAGATCAATGTTAAGGAATTACAACAGTTCTTAGGGTTAGCAAACTATTTCCGTAATTTCTTACCTAATTTTGCTGAGGTGGCGTATCCTTTATACAATCTTTTAAGAAAAGACATTGACTATACGTGGACAAACGAGTGCCAAAAGAGTTTTGACTTTATTAAATCGTCTCTGATTTCTGACACAGTCCTAAGACACCCTGACTATACAAAGGACTTTCACGTTTTTACAGACGCGTCTAACTCGGGAATTGGAGCGGTCCTGATGCAGACAGATGAATCAAGCGATCAAATTCTAAGACCTGTGGCTTATTATAGTAAGAACCTTAATTCAAGCCAGAGAAGATATTCTACTACTAAGAAGGAATTTTTCGCAATTTTTTCAGGTTTAAAATATTTCAAATATTTAATTACTGGATACCCTGTCCGAGTTTACACAGACCATCGACCTTTAGCGCCACTTTTTGCTAAATAACTTCCTGAAGATACCAATATGGCGCGTTGGTGTATTAGCGTTCATTCATTCGAACCCGTGGTAAAATATTTACCCGGCAAGGAAAATGTTGTGGCTGACTACTTGAGTAGATTACCTATAAACAACGAGAAACTAAATATTAAAGAACTAGAACGTTGTGATACTTTGGAATGTGCGTTTGATTCAGATGTCTGTATTGTGGAGACTCGATCACGAAACAAGGGCATGACTAGACATGAGGTAGTTGACCCGCCTAGAGCCAATGCTGACGGTGCAGCAGACAAAGACGCGCGACCCGCGCTGCTAGACTATGTTCCGAAGGAAGAAGAAATTTCTTGGACTATAAAAGAATTTATTGACGAACAGAACAAAGACCCTTTCTGCATAGAAGTAAAAAACGCTTTACTGCGTGACAGTAATTCGAATATTCCAGACCTACAAAAATTTTTAATTCTAAATGACATTCTGTATCGACGTAGACAAATTGACAATAGACCTAGTACAATTCTAACTGCCGTGGTACCTAACTCCTTGATGGGTAAAGCTATTTTAGCGATTCACAGCATGTATCATACAGACGACGTGCACACTTTGTTCAAGTTCAAAATTAAATATTATAATCAGTTGGAAAAAACAATTGTGAGAAAATTTGTAAAAGATTGTGAAGTGTGTAAGTTAATTAAAGCCAGACCTTCTGTTCCAATTAAAATTTTGACCGCTCCGATAGCGAAAGAACCATTTGAAGTTGTATCAATGGACCTCCTTGGACCACTGAAAGTTACAGATAATGGCAATAAACACATATTGGTCATTATCGACCTATTTTCCAGGTTTTGTAGGTTGTATGCGATTTCTAATCGTCGTACGGAGATAATAATTTCATGTTTGAGTAACTGTTTTTCGTTGTTAGGATTTCCCAAAACTCTCATTTCGGATAATGCCTTGGAATTTAAATCATTGGCGGTCAAGCAATTCGCTAAAATGCACGCCATCGCAAAAAAGGAAGTATTGGCGTACAGTCCTCATTCCAACGCTATAGTAGAGCGTAACAACAAAAAAATAACAAACCTGTTGAAACTATATGTGAACACACTTCCTCATGCAGGGTGGGATCAATTGCTGGAAGTTGTTGAGAATGCATTGAACAACGCATTGAATTCTACCTTGGGCGATACCCCCAGTTACGTAATGTTTAATCGTGATACGTGTGCATACTACCAATCCGAGAGTTTTGATTCTGTAACTAATGGTTATGATTAGGAATTGGATTTGGTGAACTTTCGGGCAAGGGAAGCCACCCGGACGGTGGAAAATATTAGGAATTTAATCATAAATAATACGACAGAGAGAAATTTATACAGAAACATCAAGCGACGTAACAAGGACGTACATGTGGGCGTTCGTGTTCTTTTGATAAATCACGAAAAAAAACATAAACTAGAGCTTACTTGGATGGGTCCTGCTGTCGTTCAAAAGGTCAAGCGTAATTGGGCTGAGGTTAAAATTGGGTCCAAAATGTATCAGAGTAACCTTAATCACTTATTACCCTTAATAAGGAAGGTTAAACTGTGAGTTAAAATGACAAATTCCTTCTGCTACGGTTATACCATTAACGTTTGACGGTGCAACGATTCGACGAGTACGATTTACTAGGTTACCCTTGTTTAACTATTGCGTTAAGGTTAATAATCATAGGTTAAGGAGTTTTGCTGCTTTTGGCTGTGTTCCATAATGTTCTCAGTAACCCGTATAATATATTTTCTGTGTCATGTTTACAATTGCTTGTACCGCGTTGTTCTAATTTGATTTGGCATAATGTTTGATGTTAGCCTGAGGTTAAAAGGAATGTGTAACTATCCATTTTTAACCTTGAGGGTTGATAACCCTTGTCTCTAAGTCGCCTTGTTTTGCTTGTTCCAAATCCGCTGACTACGTGAAATTCATAGCCTGAAGTGTCGCTGAATTGGTATTTTTAATATTGAGCGAATTCTTCGACTGCTAAATGCAATCGCTGAGGTTGCAGTTCATTCTGTAAGATGGGTTGATTTGACGCTGCGGCGCACCTCACAGGGTTATTTGTAGTTCCAGACGGAATGCTCGGTGATCATCAAAAAATTAATTAGAATTCATGCAATGGTTGGTGGCTATCCGACCAACGGGTTCGATGAGCTTTATCGTGAAATTTTATGATAAGAATTTAAGGAATATTAAAATTTGTAAGCTTGCGAGTTAGTTGAGTTAGTGTGAGTTAGTAGTACTTTATCGCCATTTAATCTTAAGTTTAAGGTAGCTGTGTGCTTTTTCAAATGTCGACGCGCAATTTCTTATGAAATTTTAATCATTACAAGTATCAAATTATTTAAATTATTTTTAAACGTGTGTTTTCTGTTTTAAACATGATGTGTTTTTTTTGGTGGTTTCCAACACGTCCCATGTTTTAATATGTAAATTAAATTTCGGTGATTTCAACGTGTTGATGTGTAGCTGGCGGAATTTGTTTTAAGCCAAGCTACTCTCTGTGATTATTTAACCACCGTACAAAGGCAGTGTGCAAATCTGGCCTACCTTATCTGCACGTATATCATAATTTTGGCTATTTGAAGCATAGTCATTGAATTAATTATTATAATTTCACTGAATTAGTGCATACTTAGTAATATAAAACTATTGATTCATATCTATGCTTCTCAGTGTAGACAGTGCCTACATTACCTACTCAGAAAACACTTGTCAGTAACATACAGAGTGTTTCAGATTCAGAATAAGAGGCAAAAAATTGCACACCAAGTAGAAGATGTCCAAATAAAAACTTTTTCTTCTATGAAATTTTCGGAAGAAAGAGACAATGAGATATTAGCCGATAATTGTTGTAAAGGATGAAATTTAATGACTAAATTACTCGCAATATTTATTTTGAATTTACGTTGATCGGGCGAATTGTTCTAGTTGCATGACCTCCTAGGTCTCCCGACATGACTCCACTCGATTTAAATTTTTGGGGAAACGTGAAGAGCCTTGTTTATGCTACACCCATTGAGTCTGAGGAAGATCTTGTGGCCAGAATTGCAATGGCTGCAGGTGAGATACGTTAATGCTAGACGTGTTTCCCAATATCCGGCAGCCGTTAAGGCTAACGTTCGAAAAGTGCATTGATGTAGGTGGAACATATTTGAATAATTTTTGTAGAGTACATTCAGAACAAATATTGTGAGTAATTTTGCCATTAAACTTCATCCTTTAAAACAATAAACAGCCAATACCTCCTAACCGCGATTTTTTTGGGGAAAAGTTCATAAAACCAGAAGTGTTTATTTGGCCATTTCTACTTGATGTGCAATTTTGTACCTCGTGTTCTGAAACACTCAGTATACATAATTGTGTACACGACTCGTCATGTATGACGGGATTCGAAATTGTTTGTATACAAATCTTCAAAGACGTGGATCATAAAGAAATATTTCCATCCTAATAGCACCCGCGATTAAAATATTCTAGTACTTGTGCACTGGTGAGAATCGCATCACAGATACAGTCATTAAGCATCTTTAAGAGCGTGAAAGGGAGGCAGACCATACAACAAAGACGGACAGCCAATTTTATTTGTTCAATGAAGTTTCCTGTTGAATATCTACCGTATTTCTGATGGCGGCTTTGTGGAAGAAAAATTTTTCTTCAGTTGGCCTCTCTTAGTTCACAGACAAGAATTTGAATTGGTTGTCTTCTATTTTTAGCGAGTTTCGTTTTAAAAACTAACTTTACGCTAAAGATCTTCGGTCTTCATTTTAAAGGAATTTAATAATAAAAATCCTACAGAGGAGGATGCTGTGCGTACTGTTGGAATCCTCAAGAGACGCCTTACTGTTGAAATTAGTTCTTTCTGTTTTTTGTTTTGCAGATGCATCTTTTCTTTCCGTTTTTTGTGTTTAAATTTAAATTTCTATAATTAGGCATGTTTGAGCTTCTAGCAGACCTTCATTAACCTTAAATCGCTGTAATTAACATTACTCGTGACGCTATTGCGTTGACTCATTAAATTATCTTTGAGCTTGCTCTGCTTGGGCAGCATGTCTTCCTTTTAACAAAAGTGGGTCTGGAAACCCTCACTTATTTCTCTTGCGTAAAAAGCAGTCTCTTTCTGCGACTTGAACTCCTCGACCCGGCTCTTGCAGGGATTTAATTTATGGCACTTATTATTCAAGGTAATTAATTGCCAATTAATTTTTAAAATCTTAGTGCTATAGGCAATCTTGCATTATGATACGATATTCAGCTAGTCGGCGACCAGACATCTTAAAACTCTGTATCTCTCTATTCAGAATGCTTCTAAAATTTCCTACCGGAGTACCGTGCGGATGACTGGCCGCGTCCATTGGTTGTCTTCTATTTTTAGAGAGTTTCGTTTTAAAAACTAACCTTACGTTAAAGATCTTCGGTCTTCATTTCAAAGGAATTTAATAATAAAAATAATACAGAGGAGGGTGCTGTGCGTACTGTTGGAATCCTCAAGATACGCCTAACTTGGGTACGGTTTCCCTTTTTGCGAATCTCGGGAATCGACTTGCTGTTGTTCCCTTGAAGTTCTTCTGTATTTGAAATAAATGTTTGAACAGTCGCCCTTAAGTTTTAATTCCTAAAACTCCATTGTAATAACATAGGAGAGATTACGCTCACGAAATAGCTAAACCTATTTATTTATTTTTTTAAAAAAGACACTTGACCTTTTATTGTGTTAGAACAATCAACACTATACTGGGTGTCCCACAAAAATGTCCCGTACTTTTTAATTGATTATATCTCTGCTTTAAATTTACATATTTTAATTGTCTTTTATTAACAATGTAGTCAATTTTGTTTCCTTTTCAAATAATTTAAGGTTTTGAAAATCAATTGAATAACCACTTTAAGATGATCGATTTACTGAAAGGGTTAGAAAAATTGTTCAAAATGAAAGTTTTAGAAACAACACTGGTGTTCTTCTCCATCTCTCAATACCTACTGTTAAGAATAATTTCATAACGATGCATCCTACATACCGCCAAGTATTCAAACCCTCTGAGAGGTTTCAAGTTTCAAGTGTTCTCAATAATAGTGTTTCAAGAACTGATAGAAAACCGTGGAATAATGGGTAAAACTCTTCGTTCAATGGTGGCTAGAAGTAATACTTGCCTTGAGAGAAATAGAGGGTATGTCGAAGGATACTAAATTACTTTATTTATTTAAACGTTATTTAAGGTAATGATTTGTTACTCTTTAAAATTTTTGTTTGTTCAGTTTTATGGAGAGTACAAAATAAGGAAGATTACCAATATTGTTTCAAAAACTTTTCCTTTGAACAATTAGTTTTTTTACCCCTCTCAGTAAATTGATCTTGTAAAGTGGTTATTCAACAGATTTTCAAGAACTTAAATTATTCGAAAAGGAAACAAAATTTACTACATTGTGAAAATAGGCAATTCAAATAGGTTAATTTAAAGCTGAGATATAATTATTTGAAAATCGGGGACATTTTTATGGGACACCCGGTATAATAAAAAGCCAGGTGTCCGTTAATTTATAAATAAGTATATGTTCTCGTGCGTAATTTCCCCTATGTCGTTACAATGGGAATCTGCTTGCTTGGACAGTATCATAAATACCATTGAAATATTATGAAAAACCTGGCATCTGCTCACTTATGTTTATAAGTAAAAAACATTGCGTGAAAATCGAATCTACTGTCTAGAAAATTCGGATTATCGCATTAAAATTTAAAAAGACATTTAAATGCGTAAAAGGTGTGACAATTTTTTTAAAAATTTCTTGCGAACAATAATTTACATTATAATGCACAGTTGTCGCTTGCTTGGTTGTTGTGTGCGTCTGCGACGTTCTTAAAGATGCTTAATGACCGTATCTGTGATACGAGTTTTACCAGTGCACAAGTACGAGAATACTGTATTTTAATCGCGGTACTCTTAGGATGGATATATTTGCTTGCCATTTTTATCTTGAGATTTTTTTTAAAACGATACCATTGAATCCCGTCATTTTTGACCAATCATGTACACTAGTATCTTGATGATAACACTCTGTACACAGTTTAAAAGTCGTTCGCTAATAAAGAATATAATGAACATATGCACAGGTTTCAAAACCTGCAACCGTTTACTACTAAGAATGACTGTCGTATGTTTGTTTATACGTTTTGTGTCACGCTGCTAAGAATAATTGATAGGAAGAAATTAGCACTGGCGGTCTTGGTTTCAGTTCGCGGTCAATTAATACACTCATTTTCGTTGTGCAAGTGCTCTATAATAAGTCACTTTCAAAACAATTAGAGCGATCCAGAGCATTATATACTCGAGTTTGTGTCGTGAATACCGAGTTCGGCGGGGTATTGTATATTACAATGTAGCGTATCGCATATTACAATATGCTGTATTGTATATTACAATATACTGTATTACAATGTACTGTATTGCATATTACAATATACATACACAAGTTCGCAAAAGCTTTCAGTAATGCTGAATTTTTGTATCTTGGATACGATACGAAAGGGTATAACTACTTCTCTTGCGGCTCAAAAATACTGTGTTCGGAGTATTTATTACTCTTATAAGAAAATTAAGTTACCTTTGGAATAAGCTGAAAGCATGCTTAAGCTCCTCTCAAACGAAAATTTGTTGAAGAAAGGTATTGAATCCCGTCATTTTCGACGGTCCGTGTACACTAATTAAGAAATAAAATATTTATCTTATAAATTATGAATAGGTGAAGTTGGAGTCACAAAATTGTGAATAGGCGGAGTCGGTGTTGGAGTCGCCAAATTCTGGAAAAGTGGAATCGGAGTCGGAGTCGCCAAATTCTGAAAAGGTGGAGTCGGAGTCGGAGTCGGAGTCGCCAAATTCTGGAAAGGTGGAGTCGGAGTCGGAGTCGCCAAATTCTGGAAAGGTGGAGTCGGAGTCGGAGTCGGAGTCGCAAATTTATTCCTCCGACTCCGCAACCCTGATAGATTTACTAATTATTTTACTCAAACTTGAATCCACAATGTGTAATCTAAAACAACCATCAAGTACCAAATATCGCTAATTTACTCGGCCATGTGTGATAAGGCTACGAATAATTTAAAAAAAGTCATTCTCTGCTTTCGGGGAATTTAATATTGACTTAAAAAAATCATCTTGGCAGACTGTTGCATAAATTAAACGTATCACAAATGGCCAAAGAACCGACTCGTATTACTTGAGTCTCTGAAACTCTCATAGATCTGGCAATCACAAATAATTATACGGCAATACGCAATGCAGCAATATCATCCTCTGTTTCCGATCACCGCTATATAGAATGTAAAATTAATATTACAAAGATCGTCAGTTTGGGTAAGAATATTACAACCGTGAGTTGAATGTTCTTACTCAACTGCACCTTCAATGGCTGATGCCATGTAGAGACCACGTCTTGTCGATTTACCAGAGGTACGAAATATTTAATACTCATTGAAAAACACAAAGGCAGTCGGAAATGATGGTTGCAGTCTTCAATACATCAAAGAGAGCTTCCCAGTCAATGCACCATTGATTCTTTTGATAATCAATACATCAATAGCAACTAATAAGTTCCCAAACCAATAGTAACACTTCATAATAAGACCGCGGCCTAAAACTGTTGACACAAATACGGCATCAAATTACAGGCCCATTAGTCTTTTACCAGTCTAGTACAAAATATTGGAGAAAATGATAACAAATTAAATTTTATCTCGATTGGACGAGTCAAATTTACTTAATCGAAATTAATTTGCCTATAGGAAGGACACTGGCAAGACGCTCATTAAAAAAATGAAGCGATATCGATCAAAAATGTAACACTCTGGCTACCAATCGATCTCTCCAAAGCAATCAACAGCGTCGGACATGATCGGCTTCTACGAAAAATATTGAATTTAGGAGTTGATCCGCAATGGCTTAAAAGCTACTTATCAATAGGTCTCATGCAGTACTCTTAAAAAATGAGTTGTCCCCATTCATTCAAAACAATTTTGGTGTTTCTCAAGGATCCATTCTTGGTCCGTTATTGTTTTCTATATTTAAAAACAATTTCCCTCCAATAACTTCTAACACCCGAATCTCTATCTTTGCAGATGATGTTCAAATTGCAATGACAAGCTCTATATTAGAAATACCACAGAAGCAAATTGAAGCTGAAGCCCTATTGATCGGCCTCCAGTCATGATATAACCAAATTGGTCTTGTATGGCCAGATGGTGATTCTACGGCAGGGCACTACAGTCTCAAGCAGAACGCGAGTGAAACGCAATTCATTATTTTTGGGTCAAAAGATGCGATTAAAAATATTCAAAATCTAAATCTAACTCTTACGGTTGGGAATGATAAAATTCACAAATCAGAAAAAGTAAAAAATTTATGTATTTGGTTCGATAGAAACACGTCCTTCAAATACCACGTTGATAAAACCTGCTACACAATTCACGGGACTTGAAAGTTTTGTAGTCGTATAAAAAGTATGTTTGACGAAGAATCTAGATGATTGTCCGTTCAATCTTTGGTTTTATCACGTTTTGAATATTGCAGCCTGGTACGGAACGATATACCTCAATATCTTCAAAAAGATTTACAAAAATGCATGAATTTCGCAGCCAAGGTTTCACGCAAAGGTAAATTTAAAAAGAATGAACACGTAACACCTCTCCTGAATCCTGAATAAGCTCGGCTCGACTCCTATTCAGGAAAGGTTTCTGGAGCACAAAGCCCAACACTTGTTCTCCTCTTTATACCTTCCTCTGAGCAATGCTGAAATAGTGAAATTCCATCCCTCTACCTTCACCTACCTAAAACCGAATAGGAGACATGCTGTCTTAATCAAATGCCGTTCATCTAACATTGGGTAGAAAGCTCTGTCAGGACCAGGCACCTTACTGTGCAACAAACTTCCCCAGAACATCATAACCCCTCAAGCATTTAGGGGATCTACTACCCTGAACTACCCTTTGACTTCCAAATTTTACAAATGTCTTTTATCCCATTTCTATCGCAACTAGGTGAACGAAAATGCATACAGATATGTAAAATGTAATTCCAAACACATTGCATTTATAAAATTTTTCGATTGTCGCAAAAAAAAATACTTCATTTCGCAATTATTAGAAAAATATAAATCCTTGCGCAAAACCCTACCCACTCTATAATTTTCAAATTAGAAGCGTGATTTTGGTCTCATTCGACAAGACCGTAACGTAGAATTTTTTTTATTTTCGAACTAGAAAAAAAGTTATAGTTAGAAATATCCACCATGTAAAAAAATGTATTTATTCCAGTTTTTTCCCAATAAAAATATAATTTAGAATTCAAATAGAATTTTGCTTTACTACGCTGTTTCCACTGTCAAGCCGCATCGAATGAGACCAAAATCACGCTTCTACGTTGAAAATTGTAGAAGGGATGCGGTTTTGCGCAGAAAAATATAGATATGTATGTATATCTGCTCGTCCAATAACTCTTTTCTATCGCGAATTTCAAAAATTTCATTTGAGTCAAATGTGTTTAGAATTCAATTTTACGTATCGTGATTTATTTTCATTTACCTAGTTGCAATAGAATCCTGTAATACGAGATTAAAAAAAGTATATTGAATTTGTCTTTTAATTACACTTTTTTGACATATGTAACCATAAATTTTTTTCTAATCCGAAATTCAACAAAATGCTACATTACGGTCTTGGTAGTCCTTCCACGTCGAATGAGACCAAAATCACGCTTCTATGTTGAAAATTATAGAGTGGGTAGGGTTTGCGCAACTATATATATTTTTCTAATAATCGCGAAATATATCATTTTTTTGCGGAAATCGGAAAATGTTTATGGACGCAAATGTGTTTGTAAATCAATTTTACATCCACGTGTAAATTTTCGTTCTTATCGGTGCAATAGAAATGTCTACAGTGAAGTTTGAACGACGAGGTCGAGTCCAGGGTAGTAGATCCCTTAAGAGAATTCAAAACTAAAATAGCTCGTTATTTTGCGTCTACACAAAAGCGTGAACTTCAGTACGTACAGGAAAAGTAGTCAGGAATTTTTATTGCTAATTATCCTACCTTTCGATACTTTATACAACAATCAAGACATTTTTGTAATATGCATATGCAATAGGATTGCTTGCATGCGAAAATTAGGTACATGTATCTACGCATATGTGACGCTCGTATGTATATACGAGTATATATATATATATATGTTTGTACATATATGTGTGTATACATATAGAATATATTCCTGTCCTTAAATGTTCCTGTTAATCTTGTGTGTCAATGTGTCATCCCTAACACTCTTTGAGTAAATTTTGACCACGCTATTTTAGGTTGTTTTCGACTTCCTCGTTTTGTTCCAACAATGATGCAAATGTTGAGGTTAGCATTATACAACGATCCTACTCATGTATTTGAATCGAGTGAACTCTTTTGTGCAGATGTTATAAGCAAAGAAAATAAAAATTTTGTGTTGTAAAGTATTTCATTCTATCCGAGCTGGTTATTTAGCTTACTAGTTGATACGAAACAATAAAAAATTGCCTCTGATGTCAACCTCACAGTGTAAGACGCAAATTAATTTGGATCTATGTAGTATCTCAATATAGGCCTCGCAGCCGGATGTCCATATCACACTTGGTTTGGGATATCGCGGTCACCGGCGGAAGCGTCATAGCCGCAGCCGACGGAAGCCGCCTTGTTGTGTTTTTAACGGAAGGTCTTTGTTCAACTTCCGGGGGCACTCTAGACTTAAGGAATGTCTGTCCCTTTTTGAGTCAGTACTATACTAGAAGTCCTACTGCGCGTTTCCCTATCCTTCTGCCAGGTATTCGGCTAGGCGAGTTGAAGTTACAGCTTCTGCTAAATAAACCTCTAGTCGTACTGAAAATAGCGACACTGCAATTGGCGACGAGAACTTCGAATTTCCAAAGTGAAATTGAACTTTACAAGTGCTCTGGAATTAGGATGGCATTTACTACAGTTAGCTGTCCTCCGTTCGACGTTAAAATGGAAACAGTGAGTGAATTCATACAACGTTTTATAGTACAGTGTGCAGACGCTCTTCAGAAGGCGGGAAACAATGACGGTAAAAAAGCCAGTATTTTAATTAAAGCGTGGCCTGTAAACATAATTACTGATAAACCACGACGAATTAAACTACGTTACTAACTGATGTTACGTATGACGAACTAGAAGAGAAGTTAACACAGCAATTTGAAATAAAAAATCCATTGTCGGTGCATCGGTTACATTTCTAAATAGAAAGCAAGGTGTTAACGAATCCATAAAAAGTTATGCTAAAACGTTAAAGGACTACGAAAATGCAACTACGAAAATTGCTGTCGCGATCGTCTCTTGAGAGATGTTTCGTGGCTGGTCTGCATTCAACGCAAATTCTCAGTGCAGTTCTACAGAAGTGTGATCGCAAAACATTCAAAGAATGTGTTGAACATGCAAAACTCATCGAACAGTTAAGCTCCGACGCTAAAGATATTATTCGTGAGGATTCATCTTCAACGTTTTCACAACAGAAAAACTACCGCCGGACTACATATGCATTCGCTGCGGAACTAGGCAGAAGCACCTTGCAAAGAATTGTTATGCTTTGAAATTAAAATGCCAAAAATGTTGAAAAGCAGGCCACATTTCTGAAATCTGCAAATCTACGACGGCAGCACGGCCTTTTCCAGCAGGACCTACTCGAGGAAAATTTGATGCAGTTCACTCTTCCGCGGTGCAGCCGTAGAGAAGCGGTTGTCATTGAAACGTCGGAAGAGAAGATGTGTTAATGAAGAGTTCACAGGTGCCTAAGAACGAAGTTGGTCTACAAAACCTTAGGAACGACAGTGGTGACGGTAATTCTGTACATGGATTTTCTGATTATCCCTTAAATTATTCTAATTTTTAGAGTAAACACCACTGTAATTCCCGTTACTAAAGAGCCTACTATGATTACATGCAACTTAAATGGTAAACCTGTTGCATTTTTGCTTGACAATGGTAGTGCAGTCTCAACTATACGTAATAGAGATGCACTTACAGTTGGTGCTGTTGTAAATCCTACGTGCAGCAAAGTTCTCGGATACAGTAGTGGCACGGTAAACTGGCTTAGTCAATCTTCAGGAATTATTGATTATAAAAACGTTAGTTTTAATCACAAGTTTCTCATTGTGCAAGATGAAAGATTCAACTTACTTGGCCGAGATATTTGTTTAAACTCAACGTAAACGTTGTCATTCCCGATAAATACAACTTCATAAATAAAACGGATTGTCATAACTTGCCGAGAAGCTTGTCTTTGAAACACGATTCATATTTATCATGTGACTCACAGTCTCACGTTAGAGATACCGTTCATCTTGATGTGTTGCCTTAGGCAATTCCTGTATATTTTAAAGCACGCCCTGTTCCTTGACGAATAAAAGATTCTGTCATAACCGATCTGGAGCGCTTGCAGAGTATGGGTAAAATTTCTAAGGTGTGTGATAGCCAATGGGCATCTCCTACCGTTAATGTTCTAAAGTCTGACGGCAGTGTGAGAATCTGTGGAGATTTTTCAGCCTCCATCAACAATTTTCTGAAACCAGATCAATCTGTACTGCCTGTTATTGATGGTGTCATTTCTCAAGTCGGAGACGCGAAGTTTTTCTCAAAAATTTACTTGTCTAGCGCGTTTCTGCAAATTCCGTTGGACGAAGCATCAAAGATGGTTACGACCATCAACACCTCAGAAGGTCTATTTATGTATAATTACTTACCTTATGGATTACGTGCAAGCCCCGGCATTTTTCAAGCGTTCATGAATAGGACTCTTTCTGGCATCGATAACATTATTGTGTACCAGGATGACCTACTCATATTGACCTCTTCCCATGATGCTCATTTGGAGGTTCTTGACAAAGTCTTGTCTGTTCTCAAAAATGCTGGAATTCGCTTGAATCTGTTTAAATGTGCCTTTCTAACTGATCGTGTGTCTTATCTAGGGTACGTTTTCGACAACAAAGGTGTTCACTCTAACTCTGAGAAAGTAGACGCTATTCTCAATGCTCCTGTTCCTAAAAATCTCAAACAGTTGTAAGCCTTCATTGGATTGTATAATTTCTATAGTCGTTTTGTACCCAACTTTTCTGATGTCATGCATCCTCTGTATTCGCTACTTAAGAAAAATTTACCGTTCCGGTGGACTCCAAAACAGGATAAAAGTGTCCAGACAATCAAAGACATCTTTCGTTCGCATAAACTTCTAAAATTGTTTGATCCCAACCATGGAACTCTTCTTGAAACTGACAGTTCGGGATATGGGGTCGCTGCCATACTCATGCAACGCGTTGGTTCTTCTCATGATTGGTGTCCTATTCAATTTATTTCAAGATCTCTAAATAATGCAGAACAAAACTATTCTAACATCGAAAGGGAGAAACTTAGTGTCGTTTTGGAGTTGAGAAATTCAAGAAATTTCTTCATGGAGCAAAGTTTATCATCCATAATGATCAAAAGCCTCTTTGTAAAATTTTTGCAAATAACAAGGGTGTACCTCTCAACTGTTCCGCTCGAATTCAAAGATGGGCTCTCAGACTTTCCTAGTTTGACTATGTTTTCAGCTATTCGAAAGGTAAATGTAACATAAACAGCGATTGGCTCAGTAGGCTTCCCCTACCCACAACTGAAATAACTAGAACTGTACGAAATGATTTTTGCAGAGAACGCTCTCGATAAAACTCCTGTCACCTGTGAAAATATAAAAACTCATTCTGATATGGATAGCGACCTATACCAACTCAAACAATACATTAAGTTTGGCATGCCTCCTAACCCTATTCCTAATTTGTCTAAATTTAAGAACCTGCTAAATCAGATGACCATCATGAAAGGTTGCATACTTTATAAAGAAAGGGTTTTAACTTCCAAGTCATTGCGTAGTCTAGTTCTTGAGACATTCCATGATAGACATCCTGGCATTTGGGGCATGAAATCGTTGACCAGATGTGTTATTTGGTTTCCCGGAATGGACAAAACTATTGAAGACATCGTAAAATGTTGTCCTCAATGTTCAATTAAATCGAGCAAAACCTAACGCTAGAAATGTAGAATGGCCCACTCCTTCTCGTCCTTTTGAACGTATTCATGTTGATCACCTTTTCTACGAGAATAAAATTGTTTTCAATGCAGTAGATGCTTTCTCCAAATATATTGAATGTGAAGTGGTAACATCTACGAGTGTGTCAGATACTACCGATGCTTTGAGAATGATTTTCAGCAGAAACGGGTTGTATGATGTGCTCGAAAGTGTCAATGCTTCTAAATTTTTATCTCAGACTTTAAAGATTTTCGAATTTCCAACGGCCTTGAGCACCTCACACCTCCGCCCTCTTTTCCAGCAAGCAATGGGCAAGCTGAGAGAGGGGTAAGAGTCATAAAATACCAGTTGAAAAAACTCTCTTCTTCCGAATCGTTCAAATCCAGTCTAGCAAAAGCATTATTTCAATCACATTGTATTCCGCATAGCGTTACAAAAATTGCTCCCTCTGTTTCGCTCAACAATCGTAAATTTGTTACTTCCAGAGATAAAGTTTATCCTAAATATTCTGTGTCCAGGTCTAAGCCTATGTATGTAACTCAATTTGATGTCGGTGATCAAGTTCTTGCTCTGAATTTAAAAAACGGTCCCAAGTGGCTGAAGGGAAACATTGTAAGGAAAGTGGCTGTTAATATCTTTCATGTTCAAATATAAGCATTAAATGTAATCTGGAAGAGACACTCAAATCAGCTGTTGCATAGTAGTTTGGGACCTATCCGAAGTGGGGCAGCAAAGACTCCTGCTTTGCAGCCTGTTGGCAGTTCACCTGTGCAAAATGAACCTCTTAGATCAAATAGAATAACTAAACATGTAATGCGAATAGGTTGCTGAGTTCTTCCTTCCTTATGTCATATATTCATCTTAAGGAAGGGAAATTGTAGTATCTCAATATAGCCCTCGCAGCCTGATGTCCTTATCACACTTGGTTTGGGATATAGCGGTCACCGGCTGAAGCGTCATAGCCGCAGCCGACGGAAGCCGCCTTGTTGTGCATTTACCGGAAGGTCTTTATTTAAATTCCGGGGGCACTCTAGACTTAAGGAATGTCTGTCCCTTTGTGAGTCAGTACTATACTAGAAGTCCTATTGTGAGTTTCCCTATCCTTCTGCCTGGTATTCGGCTGGGCGAATTGAAGTTACAGCTTCTGCTAAATAAACCTCTAATCGTACTGAAAATAGCGACACTAAAATCTACCCGTTTTACTTTCAACCTGAATGGCTCATTTCACTAGTTCCTATGTTCGTAAGCTCAAATTTCAATATGGGAGTGCACTGACGAGAGTGTTTTCAACAATGCATCATATTGATAATTTTTTCATGATCACTTGCAATAAAATACATGGTCAAAATGAGACCAACGCAATGACGGAGACGCATTTTACACGTCTCTGTACCAACCAGTTGTTTCGAAAATTAACCTGCATAAGTATTGTGAACCCCATGTGTAAATATCAAGGCAGGGCCTAATTTTAAGCTATTTGAAAGTATTTTTCGCTCATATTACAATATTGGATAATGCGACGTAAATCATAAGCAACTTTTACTTTCTTACGCTCGTGAGTGCATTAAGATAAAAATATTTTCGGTGACTAACTTTACGTACTGTTCCAGCTATGCTGCAAATGTTATGGTTACCATTGTACAACAATACTCATGTCCCTAAATCCGGTGAACTCTTTTGTGCCAGTATTATCTGCGCAGTTAGTAAGTACTATTAATTTGTCTTATGCTGAAACATTTTATTCCTTTCGAGCTCATTATTTTGGCATACTGGTCGTTGCACAATAACGAAAAAAAGGAAATTGTCTTGAATGTCGATCTCATAGTCTTTTATGCAAAATAATTTAAATCTGCTCATTTTACTCTTAACATTAATCTCTCCAATCTCTAGTTCCTATGTTCGTTTGCTCACACTCGGATATACGCGCGCCATAACGAGAGTGTTTTCAACTATGTGTAACATCGATTTGTTTTTTTAGTTTCTTATATTTATTTGCATTTTCAAAATCAAATTAATTACCGCAAATAAAGAAAGGATGTTAATGTGAAGGTGTTTAAAAAGCCACGGATTCGACGAATGTCATTACTTTGAAGAACATCAATGTTCTATTTTTTATTCTAGTCTTAAATTGTTCTTGTTAGTTTTGAATGGCAATTTTTACTTTCTTACACTCGTGAATAAATTATGACAATAGTTTATGTAGTCAAATTTTTGTACGGTTCCAGCTACGTGGAAAATGTTTCGGCTAGCTTTGTACAACAATCCTTTTCATGTCTTTGACACCGGTGAACTCTTTTGTGACATTACTACTAGCGTAAGCAGGAAATATCATAATTTTTTGTGATAGTGAATATTATATTCTTCTTGAGCTCATAACTTGGCATACTAGTTGATGCGTTTATGTGAAAAATTGTCCTAAATCCCGACTGTCAACCTCATAGTTCTAGACGCGGAATATACCAAATCTGCCCCTTTTACTTCTAACATCGATCCCTTATGCTCGTATCACTATTTCCTATGTTCGAAAGCTCATATTTCAATATAAGTACGCACTAACGAGAGGGTTTTCAGCAATGCGTCACAATGATTATGTTTTCTTAGTCACTTTTATTTGAATGTACCATTTAAACGCATTCAGAGGAACGCATTTTTTTCCTACTTCTCTCTGAATCATTTGTACCGACAATTACCATGAGTATTACGATAATCATGTATGAATAGCAATTAAGGAACTCGATAATTTGTTTCAACAATTAACATGGGCATTACGATAACCCTATACGAATAGCAATTAAGGATCTCGTATTTGAACGTGATTATCCCTTTTATTTCAATATAGGTGTGCACAAACGCATGCATTCTTCAACTAAGCGTTACGAAGATTGTGTTCTCTTAGTTACTTATATTTAAATGCAACGTCAAATTCAGATTACGCAACGAATAAACTCATTTTTTTTGTGCTTTTCTGACAATCATTTTTGTGTTTTCAATATTTTACATAGGTATTACAATAACAATGTGTTATTATCAATTAAGGGTGTTAATGTAAAGGGATTTTAAAAATCAATGTTTCAACATTCCACGCTTGAAATTTATTGGAAATAAACTGTGTTTCTTTTCTTCCTTTTCTTTCTTTCTGTCCAAGAGCATGGGTGCCAAAGAAATAACTATGGGTTAGGACTGTGTGCTTCAGTCGCAACTTATTACTAACAACTTCATCCAGTCGGCTCAACATCAAGCAGGTTTTCTTCCACGTTCCGTGGCTGGTTTTATTGTTCTCAAGTCTCCCAGTTCTTGTTAGCATTTCAGGTTACAAATCTCACAAGTCCTTTTCCGTATCACCGGAAACTAGTCGCCTTAGGTTATCAGCAGAAATTTAGCAGATCTCGCTGCTGCTGTCTTCGCCGCCTGGTCCGGGCGCTCATTTTCGACCATGTCCACGTGTGCAGGGAGCCTACTGATTGCTATATTCTTTCTATCCTAAATAATTTAGAGAATTTCCAACAGTTTATATTTTTACAGTTAATTATCTTCAGTATATGTAGCTATCAATAAATTGAATGGAGTTAATTGAGTCGATGGTAATTAGGAAATCCTGGGACTGCGTTTCCTTTATAATATTTAAGATGAGTTTGATGGCATGTAATTCGGCCATCATAACTATTGACACGGCTAGCTAAGTGACGCTTCTCATGATGCCGCCCATCACGGCCGCAGCTTCAACTCCTGCCAGTGACTTGGATCCATCCGTGTACAGGGTATTGTTTTTAATATCTCCTGATGTCATCTCTGTGCATGTGCCTTACGATGGATAGGAATATTGTATTTTTTTCATATCCTCCATGTCTTCTTCTACTTCCGGTCTCCTCAGAGTCCTCGAAAATGATGTAGGTGTAAAGCTCGGTTGGACAAGCTGGGTCGGAATGTTGTACTGGATTAAATGCAGACGTATTTGCCGGATTACTGGTTCTAATGCTGTGTTAACGAAATGATACTTGAGTTTGAAGAAATACAGGAGTAGCAGGTCCTTTCCTCTGAACTACAAACTTGGTTCATTACAGATAATGTGTAAGTTCTTTCATGGTGCTGTATTGAATGCGCCCGTACTAATGGGCATTGCCTCGTTTGCGACAGCAAGTTCCCTTAGTGCTGTTGCACTATCCGAGTCAAACACTCTACTGCCATATTCGATTTTAGAACGGATGAGGGATCTATATAATCTCATGGACTGCCACCCAAGTGTAAGCAGACACAGATTTCATCAGGTTCAAGTCATTTCTACATTTATTTGCGTCTTATGAATATGAGTAATTCAATTAAGTTGTCTATTCAAGTGAAGGGCAAAAAATTTATTGCTTTAAACGGTTGGTATTGTTCTTTTTCTCCCAGTTGTAGCCTTAGAGTCAGTGTTGGTTTGCGCTTTTTATAAAATTGCATTGCGGTTGTCTTCGTTGACCGGATTCTGAATCCGCTTCGCATTGCCCATTGAGAGACTTTGTTTGTTGTTGACTGTAACGTTGCTTGTACTTCAGTTCTGCCGAAGTCTGCAAATGGGATGAGAAGATCGTTCACGAACAATGAGCCTAAAACACCTGCTGGAATTTCTCATCATTATAAGTTTGTTTCTATTGCGAAAAGAGTGACCCTTAACGTGCTCTTTTGAGGCGTTCTTGTAGCGAGATCCTGAGCTTGAGACAATTATTCTCCTAGTTTTATTTTGATGTTCTGTTTCTGAGGAATTCCCCTACAAATTTTGGCAATCGTCCCCTCAAACCACCTGCCGCCAAATATCACAACTCCTTAGGGCCACGCCATGTCATAAGTTTCTCTAAGTCAAAAGCACCGCAGTCACAAACTTATAATTGGCTAATGACTGTCGCACGTACGTATCAAGCAGTACAAGATGATCCTATGTTTTTTTCTAAACACTAAAAAAGATTTTATTGCTTCAAGGTATTCCATTCACCTTCTGTTTATTGTTTCTTTCGTATTTATTGCATAAGCAACTCGTCAATGAGATAGGTGTATAGATGTTAGGGTTGATCCGATTTTGCCGGGTATCGGAATAGGAATTACTATGGCTTATTTCCACGGTTGATAGACATGTGGAATTTCATCCTCGTTTATATACTTTTAACAGGTATTGGAGAGCATTGATGGTCAAATTCTTGACTATAAGATTACTGAAATTAAACGGTCCATGTGTCGTGATTGTGCTGCTCTTGAGGGCAGATGATTATTCAAACATGGTGAAAGGTGCAATGTATTCTTCTCTGTTGTCGCTCGCGAAGTCAACTATTAGGATCTGTTTAAAAAGTTACTTGTACGGTAAAAGTTGATGGGTATAGTTGATGTCGCTGGGTATGGTCTTGAACGTCCCTGCATGTTTTTCATTGATGGCCTTCAAAGATAAGATTTTAACAGCATTTTTGCTCAGCATCTTTATTTGTCTATTTGTTTTTTGGATATTGTTCATTTTCACCCACACCAGCTGCTCAGCGTATTAGAGTTCAGATTTGAGACGTTCTTTCTCCAGCAGTTATACTCTGCATCTCTGAAAGTCCTTGCTGCCCCTGCCCACGCTTTCTCACATTGTACTTGCCTTCCATCTGCATGTTTCGTCCTTTTATACATATCTTTTGACACTTTTCTCTTTCCATCCAGGCTGTCCTGCAGTCTGCTGTCCACCCCAGTTTTGCATATTACCGTCTTTTCTTATATTTAGTCGCCATCTTTCAGCAGCGTAACTAAACCTCATCTATAAAGCTTGGCTACTGCTGCATCTGGATTATCCGGTATTTCAAGCTCATTGAATTACCTCCACGTTTTGTCTTCTCGAAATCGCTTTCAGTTGCCTTTTCTGAAATTCGATCTCTTTGTTTCAATACATCCGTCAGCCTGTCACACTGATAAAGTCAACGCAATGGAGAAATGGCCAGTGTTAAGAACTGAAAAAAGCATAGTAAATTTCAAATCATGATTAATATCAGGGGTGGTCAAGGTAAGGTCAATCACAAATCTTGAAATATGGGTAGCTAAGTTATTGTTGATGTTATTAAAGTTCTAATGTTTTAGAAAATCTTTCACTTATAGTCCTCTTCGGTCTATGATATGATTCCTCCAGTCGCTGTGATGGGCATTGAAATCTTCTATCAGAATAACTTGTTTTCGCATTCCTTTGATTGTGTCAAAAAGTTATTCGAGGTTAATATTTGATTCTTGGTGGTAGGTGTATAGATGCTGCTTTGATAACTTTATACTGATGTAGGCATACTCTTGCACTTATAATTTAAGCTGGTGCATCGATTTTAATGGCTAGAGGTGGTAACGACGAGTGTGTATATAAAGAGCCTAACTCTCCACGGAACCTGTGGTTGTAAATGTTTATTTTGTACAAACCGTTGCATCCCTGTATTGATGACACGAATTCATTTACATAGAATGTCTCCTGGACTGCTATCACTCCTGCTAGTGTGTATCAATGGGATTGATCATGTCTTCTTCACATGTCGCCATTCCCCGCAGACTCCACCGGATGAACTTGATTTTTTTCCTCTGCCATTACCTCCATTTGCGTTTGTTGCCCTCATTAGGATGATGACCGGACTTCCCTCCTTCCCCTCTAGAATATCTCCGTCTGTAACTCTCTTCCGAATTTCCACGCGACCGCTGTTCCTTATTTCCTCTTTCTCGTGGGCATTTGGACTTCCGTAGTTCCTCTTCGTAGTTATTTATGTCCACCTCTTCCACTCTTCCTCTCGCCATACATTCATCAAATATCTTTTTAATTTCTCTCGCTTTGAACCCTCTTTTTCGCAAGTCGATGCATCACGGTTCGGCTTATTTTTTTGGACAGTCTTCCTGAATTAGGACGTGCCCACACCACCTCGGTTCTCTCTGCATTTATCCTCCTGTCATGGACCACCTCATACTCCAACCAAAGTCTCTTTCACTGACTTCTCATATTTTCTTCTTGTTTTACTGCGGTTCTGACGCTGGTTCCACGTCATCTGTGGGGTTTTTTATTACTAGTTGTTATTTCTTTTTTATTATGGTTGGCAAATATCGTTAATGCCTTGGAGAGTTCATTGAGAAGTTGGGATGTTATTAAATATCATGGCTTGCCCTTTCGACACTCGCTCTCTTCTTTGTATGACCAAAATTTCCTCCTTCGTTGCTCGCAGCCTACAATTCTTTGCTGCAGTCACATGTCCCTCACTGCAATGGTAAACGTATTCCCTTATGACGTGCTCTCGTCCATTCCATGGCCAGCCAAGCTACACTCAGGATAGATTTGTTTGCTTTAACAATACTTTATTTCATGGTCGTACTCCTGATATATTTACTCAACATATGTTTTCGCTTTATTCCGTATACTTTTGATCTTGCTTGTTCTCCTGGCGTATCCGGAAGGATAGGTTTTTTGAAGGAAACAAGTACAGGTTATGCCAGCCGTTTTTGGGCTTTGTCAATGTTGCTTGGACTGCATATTGCACTCCACATTTTTCTAAGATACTTTTCTTGAATACATCCATATTTTTTAAATCAAACTCGTATACGAAGACAAGTCATTTTTGAAGTGCAAAGTCATTTTCTTCAACGGCCACGGTAGTTCATTCAATTGTTGTTTCTGCTTCATTTTTCTACCGAGTGATGTATCAAAAATTTCTACCGTAAATACAGTTTCGTGGCAGGATCTATTTTCCTTTGGCTTACTTTCGAGATTTTCAACTTTGCAATTTCAAGCAGCCAAGGCGGCATTTTCCTTTCCTGAGCTCAGCTTATTTTTCAATCAAAATGGATGATGAACTCGTTAAATTATTGTACTCAGTCCGTTTCGTGTACATGTACTGTACTGTACTCCGTTTCTTTGTTCTTCTTATCGTAACCTTTCTCTTCTCTATTACTTGCATTAAACATCTCTCATCCGTTTCTTCGTCGCATTGGGTGCTGACTGCAGCATGAGGTCCTCTGCAGTGAACACACTCAGATGAAAGAGCAGTTTAGAGAGGAATGGCCTGCCTCTGCATATTTCCTGTATACAATTGAGGTGCTCTGATATCACTTAGCGGTGTGTCCATATGCCTGAGAGTTCAAAGACATCATTGGCTTACTATTAAATAAGTACACCTTGGTGTCCTGTTCTTGTCCTGGGATGTAGATGCTGCACGAAACGGTCGGTTGCCTGAATGTTAACAGAAAAGCTTGAGTTTTTGGTATTTGGGTTCAACAAAGGTCGTTTTTTATGAAGCCTACCAGGGGCCTAAATCAGTCGTATTCTGCTGTCTGGCACAGTACGCCTTCTACACAAGTCATCCTTCTTTTCTGCTTACACCGCGTCCGCACATCCCCCATCATCATCTCACGGCCCATGCTGGAGATCTTTTTAGGTTTTGCTGCGGTTACCTTTTCGATTTTATCAACGATGATCATTCTTTTCTTTCCTGTTTAAATGTCAATGAGAAATATTTTGAGAAGTATTTTTCGTCTGTCACGAGTAGAGGGGCGTATTTCTTTCTTTATTTTCTAGGGGTTTTATCCTTTTTTCGCGTCGCTAGAATTGGTCCTGCAGGTGTTTGCATTGTGCCTACAATACTCCCACCTCGATGCTCCTCAGCCGCCCCTCAATCTCACACATCTCGTCAGCACCACACACTTCCCCAGTCTTGGCTCTGCATAGATCCATCGATCGTTAGAGCAATTGCTCTGTCAATCCCCTTTCTGATACTTTCAATCCAGTTCGTCTACTCCATTGCGCAGCGAGAATCGACGCTGTCTCCTTCATCTCTCAGTCGACCCCGCACATCGTCTTCTTGTTTGTTGCAGTCCATTTCATTCTAAGCGCTCTTCACACATCGTTGAACTTGGTTTCAGGGGATAGGTCCCCTTGATAAATCAAGGGGGCCTGCTAGTATTGTCCTATTATAAAGACGAAAATTTTACAATATGAATAAGTAAAATTAAAAATTAAATACCCAGATGTTAGTGGGCGGCCCCCACGTTGGGTCTCCCCACTGAAAACCAGTCAATAAATAATCCTACCAACATTATAATACAAATTTACATTAACAGTATGTAACAAGTTAGTAATTACAAGTGGGTATACTAACAGTATCACCTCGGGAAGGTGTGGGTAGGCTGGAATACATACTAAGTGCAAGTACTCCTTTTCAAATCCATGTCCAGAGACTGTCCGCTTCACCATACCAAAATAATGGTTCAGCTAAACACCAGTAATACTTGGTAAAACGAACAGAGAAAATTCCCGAGTTTAAACTGCACATTTGACTCTTACGCTTCTGTTAAACTGCGGAGTATGAGGTTAGACGTTCTTCACACCAGCCGACTATTATTATTATTGGTACATAGTACTTCTTGAATCTACAGCTCTAAATATCCACTAAGCTATTATTTCCTCGTTGAAGAATTAGACTAGGTCGATTGAAATCTCCAAAGGACAAAGAAAAATTCATTGGCAAAGTTATGTGAGATAAGCTATCTTCGGCCACCTCAACCAATCACCCCTATCGTTGATATGGGTGTATTTAAATAAGATTCACTGTTGTTAAATTTCTAATTTATGCAACTTTAGCTCCATTTTTTAAATTTTCATTGGTACTTATTATTGAGTAGGTGTGTTTAAAGATTGTATTTAATAGAATGTCCGTGATTCAGATAAACTAAAAAAATTTTTACATACTGTCACTGTCAACATTAAATCAGGAAAATTCCACAATTGAAATTTAGGTGTTAAATCGTAGGTTTATGTACATTTTTCTTTATGGATAAACACTATCATCAAACTGTACGTTTATACACATCTTTGACTCTGTGAGACATTTCTACGAGTATCGAGGACATTAACATAGCTCATTTGCAAATGAAATGTAATCACACCTTTAAGAATTGCAAATCGTAATTCCAGCTGAAATGGTAATTTTAGCTAAAAATTTTCGCATAAGTTTTAAATTTCAGGTCTAAACTTAGTCATTTCACACTAACTCCGTTGTTCTTACTTTCTCCGGAATTAAAATATTTCCTACGTTTTAACAGACTTCTGAATGATTGTAGTTGTCGACTTGGTTTCACGAATGAATTCCCATTTCCTTTTTCTGGAAGTCCTATTGAACTGGCAATTATCATCTCGGTTTTTTATTTCAATGTTTTGGGTGATTTTTTCACTTAAAAATCAAAATTAATAGAAAGTTCAGTCCGTTAACGGATGTCTCACTTGATATGATAGAACATAAATAACTTGGTAATCGTCGAAATCAAAAAGAGTTGGAACTAAAGTTAAAGTGACATCACTTCAGTGAAAACTTTTTTCATACAGCGTAATATGTGGGTTAAAAGCACTAGGTTAATCGTAGTTTCGCTGATAAATATGCCATATGAGGCTTCTGCACGAGCTGTCATTAAAAAGCTTCCACTCTTTGGAATTAAGGGTAATTTCATTTACCTCAAATAGACCGGTCACATTGTGGCAGAAGAAAACCTCATCTTGATGAGTGAAAAAGATTGAAATATGATGGCGACGCTTTTCCTGACCTGATGTGTGCTCACTTTCACCTATCACATTCCACTGCTTGAGTCTCGACGTGAAACGTGCGCCATTTGACTTCATGAGGCCAAGATATGTGATCAGGTCATTGATGTGTCCTTGACTAGGGTGGTATGAATTTCTTTCACCAGTTGCGTCTCTGAACTCTGGATCAGTGTCTCATGTTCTTCTGAACTACTTTCCTTTCGTAAACACTGCTGCTCTCGGTCTTTAGACTCGGTCGCGGTCGGGCGTGCGGGAATAATGGTGCAGTAATAATATTGTTGAAAAAGCAAGGGGCAAAAAATCTAACCATACAGAAAAATCATACTATCAGTGAATGTGTTTGCTACCCGTTAAACTGCAGAAAGAAAAAAAACTGTAGTCTTATTCTGCTTAAATGAGTGTTATTTAAATGCGAAGCCAACGAAGCAGTGCTAGCAAGAAGTGTGAAATGGTGTGCCCCTGTACCCCTGCCTCCCGTCTTCTGACCGTTCAGAACATGGCAAATCGTGAACTTTTTCGCTCCAAGCAACCAAAGAAATGAATTTGATTTGATAAATTTTTTGGTAATGTCTAACCTCTCAGTGAAGTTTTTGTACCTCCTACGCGGCCGAGACGGCAAATGTGCATGAAAGAATTGTTGTGTTTTGTACCTCTGTTTCCCTATTGACACCGATAGTTAGAAGACACCGATAGCTTAAAGTGAGCTTCTAGTAAGAATAACGGGTGAATGAGAAGTTGAAAAACATTTACAATTATCAGGGAAAATAGGATAAAAATTGCAACTAGCCTCGAATTGTAATTCAAATATGTTCTCACTAAAAGCGGTAGTCATCTTATAGATGATATGTTTCTACTAATCCTACAAAATTACCGCACCGAAAGGAAGCCCATCCCAACGAAGGAAAATACTGAAGATGAAACTGCACACTACGATTCGCTCCCCTCTATAATCAATGAGACGAAAATGTAATAATTGTGCTGTTCCTCAGTATTATCATATCCCTTTTTGCACCTGATCTCATTCTGTTGAATAATTAAAGCGTCCCTCAAACAGGAAGAAACTCTCGGTCAACTAAAAAAATCACGACTCGTGTCGGAGATTGTGACCTTGTCGATCAAAATGTAAAATTGCGTACAACAAATTTCAAGAAACAGGTGACTTGAACTCAGAGCACCACTGAGCGTAACCAACCTTCACCCTGAAGACGTCTGGTGAATATTTTTATAGGCGACGGCGCCAAATTGTTCGGGCGCCAAATGGTTAAATAGTTAGGTGGGCGAGTCCTGTTCGACCCGATTGAGAAGTTATTTTGGTTTGTCCTTCTTGGGAGCCAGTTGATGGATTATTTAGGTGGGCGAGTCCAGTTCGGCCCGATTGATAATTATTTGGGTTGGTCCTTTTGGGAGCTACCTTTTGATAAAATGTCCTTTTCTTAGGAATTCTGAGGGCCGCCTTTTCTGAGGCTTATTTTTCCGGAGGAATCTTCCTGATATTTTCAGGGATAAGAGAAAAGTCAGATTCTGCTGACTTATTTATATTAATTTGGGGTTCGCCAACAGTTTTCAAGTGTTGCGAATTTTTTCGGTATCCTTCCGAGTTTTCGGTATCTTTCCGAGTTTTCGATCTGGTTACCAGTTTTAGAGATTTTTGAGCTGTTTTCAAGCTTTGAAGATGTCAAGCAGTTTTTCAAGCTTTCGAATTTTGAGCCGAACTAAACCGAGCTTCATAGTTTTCGAGCCGAACTAAATCAAGCTTCGGGGTTTTTCAAGCCGAATTAAATCAAGCTAATGAAATTTTGAGCTATCAAAAGAAGGTTTGCTTCCATCTTTAGTTTTTCTTCTTAATATTGTCTTCTTAGATTTTTAATTCCAGTTTTTCTTCTTAGCTTTTCCTTTCAAGTTTTTCCTTTCTAAAAATTTGAAGATCGCGACAGAAGTACGTTTTGAAAGTATCTGTGATACGCGAGCTCAGTTATTTGAGAGAAAAACTATTTTCCCTAATGTTAAGGTATAAAGGCACTAGTCGACATCTTTTGGCAATAACCTAACAACGTCATTGTTCACGGCCCGCCCCCACTCTCTTTGTTCATCGCCTCCTTGCTTCAGCATTACCCAAGTAGACACAGATGTGGGATTGACATGGGGCCCATGTGGGTTTCCCATTTCAGCCCATGTGGATTTCCCATATGGCTGAAATATGGATTTTTGGATAGTGCACCAAAGTGATCTTGACATGGACCAACCACTGATACTCCAGTCCATGCCCATGTGGGCTTTCAATTGCATCTACTGGGTATCGTAGACACTACATGGGGCCCACATGCCTCACCCATTTGCAGCCCATATTTTTTTCACATAGGGAATAAATGGGTTTTCGAAAAGTAATCGCATATTGGTTGGACATGGACCAACTACCGGTTGGTCCAGTTGATGCCAATATAGATACACACAAGCATAAACTGGGTGTCGTTCACATAATAACGGATCTGTTTTACCTCTGCAGGCCGTTGTGCACTGAAGTTGAGTTGTAAGATGGATGGTTCTGGTTGTTGTAGACTTGGAGGATAAGTAAATAAACTACCAGCCATCTGAAGAACGCTGATATATCTGAAAATTAAAAATATCTTTTCACATTTGTTTACAAAGTACGATAGATGATAGTATTACTGTAGATTTGTGCCTCTCATAGTGGAGAGGAATATAAAAACATGATTTAGTGATGCTCATAGTAAAAGTTTAGCTGCAATTTACCTGCGTTTCTATACATATGCCTCTTTAACCCTTTACTGCCCAACTGGACTATTTCGTCCTCTTTCAAAAATAGCAATAATATATCGTATTTCTTATTCAATTTGTTCACTAATGTGTCCTTTGAACTGCACTGCTGAGTGGCAGTTCCTTCCACATCTTGATATCAGTGACTACCTAATGCCAGTGTCGGTTTAGTGATAGTGGTTGTCATAACGGTAATATGAGTATAAAAATGTGGGCGTTAAAGGGTTAAGAGGTGGGAGGAATGGAAGTGAAAAAACTTAAGGGTTCTTTTCGTTACGTTAATTTAAGACAACGTAAATCTCAAGAAATTAAATATTTTAACCTATTCCGTTCCCTTTGACAAGATAGGCCAACTAATTGAGATAATCCCTCACAAAACTGATTCGTCATTAAAAGTAAGCAAGCACAACGTTGGAACAATATAGTGCAAGCAGTATTCATTCACTTGGTTTGATAAAAGAAATAAATTTAAATAACGGTAAAGTTTCTATCAGTGTCATTTGCGCCAATCCACATCACTGTTTGAACTTATACATACATACCCAGTCTAACTTCTTCGCCGTCAGCATGCATATTTTTCGCCGCCCAATTAAGAATTAGAATAGTATGGGCAGCGAAAACTAGCATGCCTCGGCAAAAAATTTAAACTGGGTAACCTCATAGAAAAAGCAGAAATTGAGCTCCCCTTAAATCAGTAGATATTTTGCGACTTCCATTGTGATTTATTGGGTAGGTTTCTGAATGTCAGTTCCCCCATTTGCAAGAATTTAATTTTTAATTTGAACAGTGCTGTAAAAAGCAATATGTTCATGCAAATCATAATTTATTGAATGTAAGTAAACAAAGTTTTCTCACTTGCTAATGAGTTTTACGAAAGGGTATCATAGGTGCCAAGGCCCACTCATTATGGCTGACTTAATTAGTGAATAACGTACGGTTTTAAATTGAATTGGACCATGCATGTCATTCACTAACAGGCCTAAAATTGATGCTTACCAAAATGCCGAAAGGGAAGGTTAGAGTATAAGTTGGCTTAGGCCGCCCTCACCATACAGCAAAGACGTTCCAAAGAGAGGAATAATGAAGAGACCATCCAGTGTGGACACGTACACGGGGAATCTATGCAAAATGTATTTCCCTAACAGGCGGTCCTTGTATGGTAACACGTGTGTGTTGCCAAACGGGACAATACGCATAGAGACAGCAAGTCAGGAAATAAGTTCGAACAAGATCAAAGTTCAAAAAGGAAGTATAGATGTTGAACAAAAAGAAAACGGTGAGCGCTACTTCTCGTAGATACAATAGTTGTGTTCTCCTAAGGAGTACCGAAAGGAAAAAAAAATGAAATTTCATTAATTGAGTCTAATTTCTGATGTAAATCAAATCCATCTTTATTCATGCTGCAAAGTTCACTTATTTTGAGTGGCACAAATCATCGTATATTCAAACGCATACCATTTCACTATGCTTTCAAATACTCATAGAAGGAGATCATAAACTTAGAAATTAGGTAAACGTAGGTCCATTTTGTTTTTATTGCTAAGGTTTATTAGTCTTCCTTCCGATGAGAGCGAACTTTGGACTTTTACACACGCAATTTTTCCGCATCAATTTCATGCATGTAAAATAATTTCCTCTTACAGACAGCACACTTTTGATGGTTACATGGAAAACCAAGTACCATCTAAACATATGCATTGGGACATAATCAATTAAGTACGCACATATCTAAACACATATCGTCGAAAATCATAATAAGTGCAACTATGAATCGGGAACATATTGAGACTCTATTTATAGAACTAACGAAAAATGGTAAACGGATTATACTTGGGACTGTATATAGGCCCCCAGCAGTTGGCAACGTTTCTTTCCTGAACGAGCTTCAAAGCATAATATCCCAGTTCAATAAATCTCTATAAAATGACATAATAATTTGCGGGGATTTCAACTACGATCTTCTACAACATGAGAACTGTGAGCAAATCTCAAATTTCATAAATGTTTTTCAGTCTAACTCCTTCCTTCCAATCATCACGAAACCTACGCGTTCTACATCTGAATCTGCCACATTGTTCGATAATATTTTTATGTTTGATCCGACAGATTTCCGTACAGGAATAATAATTTCTGAATTATCTGACAAATTTCCGGTGTTTCTCATCAAGAAAAATGTCTATAGTCCCTCTAACAGCCCACAGACTGAGACTTTTTCATATCGTTGTGTAAACGAACATAACTTGGGAACAATGCGAACTGTTCTAGATGAATTAATGCCATCATTGGACATCTATGAACTGGACAATAATGCGATTAACATTGATCAAGCAATACTAAATCTAATTGAAACTATAACGACCCCATACAACCAGTGTTGTCCATTAATCACTCACACAATTACGCCGAAAAATATATAAAAGCCTTGGATTACTGAAGATATCGTGATCAATATAAAGAAACGTCAAGCGTACTTATCCTTACTATACGAAGGACGAATATCTAGAGTAACGTATAACAGATTCAGGAATCATGTGACAAATCAAATACGAACATCGAAGCAAAACAACTTTACGCGCAAATTTCCTGAATACAAAACTGATATTAAAAAAACTTAGCGCCTGCGTAATTCATGCTATAGACCGAATAATAACGCTACAAAAACAATTGCGTCCATCGTTCACGAAAATGTAAAATATCACGATAAACAAGATATTGCAACAGTGTTTTACAACTTTTTATAAATATAGGGGAAAATATAGCCGATAGTGTCGTTGGTGAACCTACAGACCACTTGCAATACATGGACCATGTCCGTGAACACAACTCTTTCTTTTTCCCGCCAACTAATCCCTCCGATGTAATTACGTGCATAAACAACTTGAAAAATAAATCAAATCGATTAAATACATTCTCAGCTAAAGTTATTAAGGCTATAGTTGATATAATAGCACCATACATATCTAATATTATCAACCATTCACTTTCTCAAGGTATCTTCCCCAACTCTCTCAAAACTGCCAGAGTGACCCCTATTATTAAAAATGATGATAAAAATTGCATTAATAATTATAGCCCTATCGCTATTTTGCCAATTATGCGCAAAATAATTGAAAAAATTGTGTATAAAAAAGTGTATTCGTATTTTGAAAAAAATCTTTTCTCTGCGACAGACAATACGGTTTTCGTTCTAAGAAATCAACGGCACAAGCTATATTAAATCATTTACAGTACTCTTACTCAAATATAGCTAAAGGAAAGCTTTCTTTCTCCGTTTTTCTTGACTTCCGAAAAGCATTCGATCGTAGGGCCCATAAGATATAACTCTAGAAACTACACTGTTATGGCATTCGAGGAATTGCCCATGATTGGTTCAAATCATACCTAGCGAACCGGAAGCAATACGTTGTCATTGACGACGCAAAATCAGACCCACAGACAATTAGCCATGGAGTTCCGCAAGGATCTGTCCATGGGCCCCTCCTATTTCTGATATTTATAAATGATATCAAATCTACATCATTTTTCAAATTCATACTTTTAGCCGATGACAGCACACTTTCTGCGGTCCTTCCGAGCCAAAATCCCGCTATGATTGCGGAGAGTATAAATAATGAACTCCATAAGGTTTCATTATGGCTTAAAGCTAATAAAATAAGCCTCAACATCGATAAAACAAAATATATTACATTCTCATACAAGAAAAACAAATCTCTCCCCCACATAAAAATTGGCGAAGGTGAAATCGAAGAAACCAACTCATGCAAGTTTCTGGGCATCATAATAGATAAACATCTGACCTTTAAAGAGCACATCGCTCATATGAGTTCTAAATTATCAAAATCCATCGGAATCCTGAATAAAGTTGAAAATTACCTGCCTGAAACAGCTTTCCGAATGCTCTACCGAACATTTCGCCATACTTGCAGTACGGAATAGAAGCATGGCCCGGAACTGATAAAAATAAAATCAATAGAATTTTTACTCTGCAAAAAAAAGCAATCAGAGCGGTAAAGACCCAGTCTGAAATTTATCGTCTGACCGATGAAAATTTACGTCCGAATTTACCAGTAATTATCATCTTCTTCTTCCTATAAACCGACGATATATCGTCAGAATTAGTGTCGCGAATATCTCATATTATCGTCCGATTCACGTTAAATTACCGGTTTTTATCGTGAATTTTGGACGAAGACCAACGATATTAACCAGTCAATTACCGGCAGTTAAACGGCTATTATAATCGGTCTTCGTTCAAAACTTACGATAATTACCGTGGATTTAACGTTATAAATGGCTACTCTAACCACTATATTCCAGGAGATTTATAAGCAGTACAACGATTTGTCCCAAAAATAGCGAATTGCACCCAAAAACAAAAGGCCACACCTCATGAAATGCATCTGTTCAACTACCGCGAATTTGAAGACTGCACAAAAATTCCGAAAAAACTTATTTTAATTCAACACATATGTTTAATACTGTCAATATTTTTCGGCAAGTTTCTTGCAAATTGCGATAATTGAACAGATTAGTATTACAGGGTGAGGCCTATTGTAACAAGTAACAATGCATTATTTGAAAAATAGCTGCGATGATGATGAATGCTACAGTAAGAAGGCTCAAATTGTCATCTTCATCGTAGAACACGAGACAATTACGATAAGTCTCACAAAAAATATAAAGTTATTTTAAATTGCCAGTGATTTATAAATAGGTTAAAACATTACAGATGTTCAACAAATATATTTATTTCATTTTCAGCAGCCATCATTCAACTATTGAAATAAATTCTTACAAAAATATCTTAGGCACGCAAAGAATTTCATCACAGGTTGTTTGTAAGATTCATCACTACAAACACTACGTATATAACTTTCATTTAAAATTAACCACCACCACCACAAAAGAACTCATCAAGCAACCGATAACTAAGGAAATTTTACCAATTTAAAATTAAATTTGCGCACTTCCATTCTTACACATCAAATATCTACTATGTCCAACTCTCATAACCACTACCTTAGTCTTTTAATTGGGATGAGGAGACGACAGGGCCTGCACTAATGCAATCGAGTCGCAGTAGCAGAGGGCGAGGTTATCCTCCACAGCTACACCTCTTCAGAAGTAGCCCTCCACCTCCCGCTTCTGTGCGGCTCTAACGTTTGTAATTTCTATAGAATTATTAATTTACCAGATATTCAAATCATAAGCACATAAACAACTCAAAATATTTCATATACAACTTTCCCATAAAAATGGTGCTACAACACAGAAATTTTTGTAATTCCAATACCTCCTGTTTGATTAAACGAAAATAAAAGATTGAATTAGATTAGTTGTTAGTTATAGCCTCCCTACTCGCAGCAATAAATGAGATCCAAAGAGAGGGAGGAGGAAGGCATCATTTGAGCATGAAGTTAAGGAAACGCGGAATCTACGCAGAAAAGGCATAAAAAAAGTGAGTTGTGAAAGAAGATTATTAAACGAGACCAAAGTTGAAGAAGATAGTAGTAGGTGCTGAAAAACAGGGCATCAGTGAACCGAAAAACGGTGGTCTTTAACATAACAAAAACATTTTATTACAACAAAAGAAAGCCTACCATAACCTTGAATTTTCGACCCCATATAAAAACAGAAAACAAAACGAGAAAATAATAAAATTGCTACTATATTTTTGTTATATATGTTCCAAGGATTCTAAAACTGTCTCTGTTTTTATTCTAGCATAAAACCTCAATGAGTTCTATTCTTTTGAAACATCAATGCCAATGGACTTAATACCAATATGTCAATTTTCTTTCAAAAACTAAGGCCTGAATAAAAAAAATGTGTGGAAGAAATTGTGTTTCTTTTTGAAAGGTACATATTCCACTCAAATTTCATATGAATCAGATTGAAAATAGAAAATTTCATAATTTTTTATGGAAAATATAAATAAAAAAATTTATGGAAATTACAATATACATAATATATTCACAGTGTGAATATGAAGTTATGCATATAGATTATCGGAATACAAATGAATATAGATTATCGAAATACCAAAAACATTCAGTTACATAAATTTTCCACTAAATTACACTTCAACAAAAAGTTTTGTTTTTGGCCTGTACTGTATAGTTACTTATTTTCAACATTCAAAGGAATAGAAGTCATTGATTTTTTATGCTAGGAAGAAAACAAAGACAGTTTTAGAATCCTTGGAACATTTCTAACAAACTGATAGTCCTTTTTTCCAATTTGTACATATCATTTTTTTTATCATAGTCCAAAAACAAAAATTTGCTATATTTTATACATTGGTATAATAACGCATCTATATATATATATATATATATATATATATATAAATAAGATCCAAATACAAAAAAGGACTATCACTTTCTTAGAAATGTTCCAAGGATTCCAAAACTATCTTTGAATTTGTTCCACCATAGAAACATTTGGATTTTTTCAAAATATGTATAAAAATAACTGAAAAACTAATATTTAAAATTTTTCGAAAAAACTAAGGCCTTAATAAAAAAGTTGCACGAATAAAATGCTTTTCTTTCAAAAATACATATACTGGCCAAATTTCAGGCCAATCGGGTCAAAACTCAGATTTGACGGGAGGGCTCCCTTAACCCTTCAGCGTCAGCATTTTATTCCTCAAATGATCGTAAACATAACTACCATCAGAAGACCTACTCTGCCATCAGGGAGTGACAGGTTTCAGAACGAGGATGGAGCTACCCCTCGGCAGTGAATTCCGAAGTACACATTAGAGAACAAAATTACAAGAAATATAATATATTGAAGCTATTCTTGAAAGAGGACCGAAAAGTCCTGATGGGCGTTAGAGGGTTGAGCCTCCCTTATCGCTACGAAAAAGAGTGTTTCGAAGAAAGGAATGAGGAAGGATCCATTTAGTATGGTTATTAGGGAATGCGGAATCTATGTAGACGGAACATAGAAACAGCAAGTTGGAAAAAATTTTATGAAACAAGATAAAATTTAAAGAGGAAAGTCAGAGATGCTAAAAAACAGGACAGCAGTGAACCGGTAAGAAAAGAAAAAAAGATGAACTTTCATAAAACTAACATATCATTTCAACAAAAAAGTAGGCCTACATAACTCTCAGCTCGGGCTCTCTTATTTTCCCCCTGGGAGTGCTAATTCTCATAGATACAATATTTGTATCCCCCTGCAGGGATTTTCAAAGGCACAACGTTCGCCAAGTTATTCACCCCCACTCATATCACCCGGAGAAAAAAAAATAATTGTAGGATTTTCATAGTCAACTTGAACTTTATCCGCTCCTGGTAAGGGAGGAGCATGATCAGCTGATGCCGACGGAGCAAGCAAATGTGGCGTCTGAGAGGCGGTCAAAGCAAGAGATGGGAAGCAAGTAGACTTCGAGGAAGTGTACTCGTTTCCGCCGGGGACACAACTGACTCGATCTGTCGTCTCTTTGAGCCAGCTCAATCTTTGCAGTGACGCCGGACCTCTTGGATGGCTGACGCCTATAGTCTCTGATCTTCATTATGCCCGACTGCAGCTAAAGAACCTGATAAATTGGAATACATTAGTAATATTAACTGTGCAAATAAAAACAAAATAAATTAAATTACCGTTTGCCCAATGACTGTTTTAGCTACCACTGTGTTTGGAGCAGGCCAGGGTAGCTCTACTTGGGATAGCAACATTGGGAACTTTGGCTGCTATCAGAGAACAAGTCAATTAACTTTATTCTGAATACAATACTCGATATCTGTACCCTATTGCACAACAGGGCGGTAAAGTTATTGATAATTTATTTATAAGGTAACTTTGAGTATTTCTATAGGCGGTCAGATCTGAATCAAATTATTTTATACGGATGAAAAACCATTACATTGCTTCTAAATTAGTCATAGCCTTCCTTACCACTCCATAGATGTTCAAAAAGAGAAAGGATGAAAGCACCGTTAAGTTTACCGGGTGTCCCAAAAAACCTATATCTAATTTTCCAGGGCTGTAATTCAGAAACTATTGAACTTGAAAAAAATGGGAAGTCACATTTTGTTTCCTAACATTTGTTCCATTTCTGTGCAAAATTTCAGATGAATTCATTCAACCGTTTTATTGAGCAGTTTAGCGACCGATACTGAAAGCTTGTTTACACACTTTTGGTAAACTTTGAATTTTATGATATTAAAACCATGTTATTATTAACTTTTACTCATTTATTAAATGGAAAATACCACTAAAAGAAAGAACACCAACGAAATGTTCCTCCTATTGTTCGTTTGCTGCAAGGAGATTTGGAACTTTTGCTGCAATCATCAATTTGCATCATCCGCCAATTTGCTGCAAGGAGATGCTCACGTTATACGAGTGATGGCGAGAATGAGGAGGCGAATGCAACTGTATATTGAGAGAAACAGAGGACACACCGAAGAAACGAACGATAGGAGTAACATATCTTTTTTTATTTTAGTGGCATTTTCCATTTAATAAACGGTTTATAACTTTTAAAACATGGTTTTAATATCATAATATTCAAAATTTACCAAAAAAGTGTGAACAGGTTTTCAGCATCGGTCACTAAAGATACTGCTTACAAAAAAACGGCTGGATCAATTCTCCCGGAATTTTGTACAGAAATGGAAAAAATGCTGAGAAACAAAATGTTACTTTCTAATTTCATAATGGTTTTTGAATTACAGCCCGTGCAATTGGGTATCTTTTATTTGGGACACCCTCTAGAGTCAAGGGAAAGTGAAATCTATGCACAAGAGGTGTTCCCGTATAGGGTTCCGCGCACACAGAAACAGAATGTCACGTAGGAAGGTTATGAAACAATGATAAAAGTTGAAGAAGAAAGTCTGAGATGCTGAAAAACAGGACGGAAGTGAGCCGAAAAAGCTGGTCCTTGACCAAACAAAAACATCTTATTCAAGAAAAAGGCTCACTCAGCTATTTGGTCGGGCACTCAAATTTTCCCCTGGAAATGCCAATTCCCATAGATATAATAGTTGTATTCCCCTGAGGGGAACTGATAATACAACGCAACATAGAGGACTGTTGTCTATTGTAATTACTCTACGATCAAATACATTTAAGAATAAACAATGCTCTAAAGAAAAAACAGCGCATTTTTTCATTTATTTCAGCATTAAATTGCCGATTATGTATTTGATCGTAATGTGAGTTTTCAATAGACAACAGTCTTCTATGTTGGTCCTCTACGAACCAAAATAAGTATGAGCTTACACGAACCTAATATCAACTGGCAGGCTGGATGCTCCTTGAAAGATATCTTCGTCCGTTAGAGAGCCTGTCCTAATCCCGAGTATGACATTTCTTTAGCTACACCAGCCATCGTGATGCGCTGCATCATTCGCCGCGTGGTGTCCCGCAAACTAACGCCAACGCATCGCTGGAGCTCCGTCATCTAGTGATAGAAGATGCAATGTTATTGTGTGTGGTAAATCGAAATCAAATACGCACTCCATGTGAGGAATGGCCTAAGAGTACGGATGAAAATCTAATAGCATTGAAATCTCTCATCAACACCGTATCATGCTGAATGAACAGGACGCATTCAGTTGAATTTGCGTTTATAATCAACGCTCACTTGAGAACAAGAAATATAGAAGCCATAAACATAAGCGTTCCTAAACTAACGACAGTTCATTAAAACGAAACTTCATTCACCTAATCGGAAGTACAAACGAAGCGAATGAAACAATTGCGGAACTTCGATGATTGGATATTTAAACGACCAAGTAGAATCGAAATTCATACAGTTTCTACCTCCTTCGGAAGAGTTGCTATGGAGTGCTATATTCTCTAGAAATGGTGAATAACTGTCAGTTCAGTTTGTTTGAGATAATTCACCACGTCTGCGAGCAGGTGTTGCAAAGACAGCAATCATAGCCTAAAATATGAATTACTTTCAAGGTAATGATCAATTTAATGTGTGCGATCACTGACCAACTTCATGTTTTTCCCATGTCAAAATTATATACTTTGATACTTATTCATCTCAAGATCAGGAGGGCGGCTGTTGAACCCAATAATAATTTTCCGGAGATCATTTCCAGATTTAACTTAACTTGTCAGTAGAACATAACATCCGGAACTTAGAAGTATAATCATTGAACATGATAGGAATAAAACATCCATTAATCTGTACGGTCTGATGATTTATTATTAAATGCCATTTTACTCGAACAATATTTTCTTTTTAACTGGCATCAAAAGTTAACGATCGTCATTAACGGATTCAAGAGTTGCTAAATCCCCAACAGAAAATAATTTGTCTCAGACATTTTAGTCCTGAAGTCTTGTATACCAGTTATATTAGCTTCTACAAAATGATACATAGTTTAGATTAATCTTCCACTTTGTACGGGATATTGAGCCCTACACTACGATAACTCCTGTAGCTGATGGGGCATGTATTAACGTAAGAGCAATCACTAAGTATGGATGTACGTATTGTGACAGCCTGGAGCATATGCATAATGAACAATTATTCTTATCCACATAAAAATTAGAATGCGTTACTCAACCTCAGGATTGTTTTTGTGGTATTGAATTATTAATAGCTATTGTGTTTCCTAACCACTGTTTGATTGGTCGCTATTTGGTCAAGCTCCTCCATTGACGTTGCTCGATGAAATGTTGAGACAGGCTGAGCACAGGTGGCAGATGGCTTCTGAGGTTCAAGAATGGCTAAAATTTTCTTGATGTCTCGTCTGTTTGAGCGAGACATGTTGAGCAGAACTTCAATCTTATTGTTGATCTTCTCAATCGCAGTACAGTCCTTCCTGAAATAAAAGTAAAAAAATAAAGATACGTCTATTATGGAGATTAAAATAAAATATAGTTAGTCACAGAAGTAATCGAAAAATTTTTCAGATAAAATTCCAAATTATGCTAAACTTTAACTTGAGTAACCAAAGTTATCACAGGTAATTGAGTGCAACCAACCCAGGTAACATCCCTTAAAAGTTAGAGGCCTAAGTCACGATTTAAAAATGTAACTCATGAAACTCCAAGAAACATGAATGTTTATTTTTTTTTATTTTTTAAATATGATATAGAGAAAAGAAGTACACATACATGTTACACATTTTTGCCTGATTCATGTTTCCGAAAATAAGTGAAAATGTGTAGGGAAAAAACAAGTTCCAAGACAAAATTAAAGAGAATAATTTGTACATTCCATAAATGTAGTGCATGCATTCTCTTGCCTATAAATGACCAATCAACAAGATGTATAACAATTCATGACAATTTCTGTTATCAAAGATTCTAATACATAATAATTAACTGTTATATTTTACAGCATTACCTGCAAGGGTCTGTAATTGAAACGGGTGTGGGAGCAATGGGCTTGTGTAACTTGAAAGCACTTGGTGAGGGTGCCCCACAGGTAGCTGCAGATGAAGCAACTGAGTCGAAGCAGCTGAGGAAGCAATAGACCGAGTTGCAGCAGGAGAAGAAGTAGTATACTGAGTTGAAGCTCCAGACGATGACACAAAAGATGAACACTCAGGCTGCTTAACTGTGTCAGTCTCATTGCCACCAGGAGTGTACAGCTTCAGTTCAGCACCTCTAAATGTACCTGAATGCAAGAATGAAAAAATGGCATCGTATTATTTACAGATGCAATTTTATTACTTAACATTTACATAAATTTACAGAAGTTTGTTTAGCATTTAAAAGCTTAAGTGGAAAGAAAAATAAAAAATGCATAGAAGTAACACTACTTGAAATGAAGCTGTTGTGTGAGCCAACTAAACCTGACTCATGCATTTGTCATACCTTCATGAATTGAAACTGTTCACCTGCTGTAGCATTTGCTGAGGGATGTGAGATGCAGTGCACCAGTCAAACACGGGTTATCAGTGCCAAAAAAAGGGAGACAAAAGAAGGGTTGATAGGGTCATAATCCCAGTCCGAAATTTCTCTCAGGCCCACAGCTATATCAAGTAAGCTTTTTGCTCATCTACACATAAAATCCATTGCTATACAATATAACATACAAAGAAATGAAATACTCAGTACATGCATAATAGAAGCAAATAGTTCGAGTCATTGCTTCTTAAATTATTGATTGCAACAACTCATTCTTGATTTGCTATCAATTTAAATACTTCTCATGTATATATATCATTAGAAAATTCAAAAGATTCAACATTAGAGGAAGTGACACGTCTTCTAAAACCTGTGGGTTTCTTTTAAAGACTTAAATTTTGTAAATTTTAGAACGATCAATGCACAAAAAATAAGTAAGGATATGTAAGAAAATACTTACTTGACTGTGCAAGAATTTTCTTCTCTCGAGATGTAGTCCAGTTCTCTTCAGATTGTGCATTATTTTCACTTTGAGAATCGACATCATCAACATGCAAGGTGCATATAATCAATAACAAAATGTGAAACCATTGGAAAATCTAATAGTGACAGAATATGAGATGTCTTATCTTTGAGATGATGATCACGGTCAGTTTTAGATTTGAATGAGTCGTTTGTTCTTACATCACATTCAGTTTCAAGAAGAGCAACATGCCCACCCCAATACTCTCCTTTTTGCACACATCGTTCACAACTATTGTAGCCGGAGTGTCCAATTATTTGCTTCAAATAGCTCCTCATCGGAGCATGTCATTAAGTCTTTGATGAACTGGTCAAGAAAAAATTCAGGTGGTTGAATCAACTTGTCAGGAGTGTTTGTGTTATACAAGCCTGCACACACAACCTTTTCGATGTGCATAAACTTCACTAAAATTGGATATGCACAATATTTTCTTGAATTTGTGTACAGAAGAATACCGTCTATATTAACACACATATTCAATTTTGACAAATTAGGTATTGAAGAGTTGTTCACTAATTCTGCACAACATCTAATCCAGTCTTCGAAATGAACATACTCTCCAAATTCACTCATTGTTTCGACGTTCACACCTTGATACGATTTTTTTAGAGCTTTGGCAGGCAAACTTCGGAATAGGTGGGTGATTCACATTTAAATCGCATAACAGTCTACTTAAACAATCACTTGACAATTGTTTTTCAGAGGTGGCCCACTTAGCTAAGATCTCACTCAAAAATTTTCAAGATTGTCCGATGTAGTTTGTGGAGTAACGCTTAAATTGCAATCTCGGACACAATTGCTTGAACCATCACTTGAGGAATCGTTTGGAAATGAAGATGTGTCACTATGCTCAGGAGTATCACTGATTGAGCTCAGACGTTCTTCTGAAGGTTCTTTGATTGACCCTATGCGATTAGGAACATCACGTATTGAATTTTGACTGTTCAATGGAGCAATGTCTTCATTGAACATGTCTGATCTGTTATCAGGAAGAGTATCACTCGACAACTTTGACCAGTTCGCTTCAATAGCGTTATTGGAGGATTTTGGGATAATTTTATCATAAAAACAAGATTTAGAATCACACCCATCTTCAACGGTAAAGTATGAGAAACTGCTTCATCTGAATCATCTTTTAAAAAAATTCTTTCAACAATCCTTCGATGCTTCCGCCGCGTCGACAATTCAGAAAATAATTTGCGTTTCTGTGAAGGCATGGTAGATTACCAGTAGCAAGCTGACGAAGGTTTTTCTGAAAGTAACTTTCAAGCTGAATGACTCTGAGGGTTAAAAAAATATTCACATTGAATCATTTTACAAGCAATGATTTTCCTTGTGTTGATCAGTTTGATCCAAAAACTCTACATCTCATATCAAAATACACAGTTAAAGTAAATCACAATAGAACTTGTAGTGTTACCACATGTTTGAAAAAGTTCTTAATAACTTGAAGGGGACAATTGTGTGATTTGATCAGAAATTTTAAATTTTGCTGAGAAAGGTTCATTAAGTCGAAGGGGCTGTTGCGTCCTAAAATTTATTGGGGTTACGGGTACTAGAGCCCCCCAAAGAGGGGTCTAAATATATATGGTGAGGGTAAAAAGCCATGAATTTTTGACCAACATTTCAATGGAAAACGAAAAAAAATGAAAAATCCAGTTTTGTAACTTTGCTGGCAATGTTACAAAGATTCTAAAACTGTCTTAATTTTTGTTCTAGAACATAAAAACTCAGACTTCTATTCCTATGAAATGTCCAAAAAAATCCCATATATTATGAAAAATATTCCTCATTTTCTCAAAAACTATGGCCAAAATCACGAAACTTACATAGAGCAAAATGTTATTCTGTTAAAAAACTACATAAACTGGGCAAATTTCTGAGCAATCTGTCCACAAATTAAAGCTTAACTTGTTGTCTCCTTAATCCTTATTATTGACCGTAGTTGGAACCTGGAAACTTTAAGATGTCATACATATAATAAGTTTTATGTCTATCTTTATATTTGTAAGGAATTTGAACTTACAAATATATTTCACAAACAAAAATATTCCTGGAAAGTAATTTCCTGTTTTGAACAATCATGATAATAATTTTAATCAGAAGAAAAATTATTGAAGTTTTTTATTTTGAAGTTTTTTTTTACACTGAGCCATCAAAGCAATTCAAATACTAAAATTATGGGAATGAAAGGATTGCCTAATGAGTATTGCATTAGCATTCACTTAATAAGGTCTAAATACTTCACAATTCACCAAGATAGGTCGTGCAAACCTGAAGTAATATTTGACAAGAGGTACTAATAGAAGCATCATTGGAAGAATTGCTATAAGATGAACTTCTATCTTTAGGTTCAGAGCTCAAGCAAATCTAGAGGGACATCTCTGACTAAGCTTTCATTTGCATTACTGGACGACTCTGAGATCAATTTATTGTACACACAAAGTTTGAAGTCAAACAAGTTTGCTTGGGCAAGTATGAAAAACTAATTCATGTCTGTTATCATTAGATTGAGAACAATCTCCTGGATGAACTCATTTTACAATCATCAAACTCAAGCTCTCCTTTGATATTGTAGATTTGTAGAGTCAAGATAGCGAAAGTTCATCAGAAAGTGTCTAACCGTACACATGAGTCATAATGTGAGAATATTTCATAAAATTTTTCTCAAATAATATTTCTGGTGTCAATTAACATTTACCAATCGTTTTTTCATAAATACACAGTGCTTAAACCCAGTGATTAAATCAGAATAGGAATTATGTTACCACACGGTTAAAACAAGGCCCTATAAACTTAATCATTTTTTGTTTGGAAACTGGTACCTCTCACATATCTGGAATAAATTTCTATGACTATCTTTATATGAACAAAATAGGCATTCACATATAGGTTCCTATATTTTCCATGGACAAATTTTTACTGGTACGTAGTTTCCTTTAGTGAATCGACAGAGTAATGTGTTTCATCAGAAGGAAATTGATTAACAAATTTTACATTTGCACTGAAACCAATCAAATAATTTCTATACCAACATTGTACAAATAACAGGATCCAAAGAGAAACATTGTCATAGTATTCAATGAATGAGAGCTGAATGCTTCTCATTTCCTGGACAGCATCTTTCAGAGACAGATTCTAGATTGATATTTTGAAATTTTATAGATACATATTTCAGTACATTATTCATCCCATTAACAATTTACACTACTTAAAGCAAAGACTATTTAAATTGGTAAGGATAAGTTAACTAAATTTTTAGAAATTACCCCTCAACACAAATGAATATGAGTGTAAAATGATATTTTACAATAACTTTTTGTCAAACTGGGATTTTGTTAGCATTAGTCAGCTGTTATATTCAGAAATCCTTGTTCATGACTGTACACAGTTTAACATGGTACAGTCATGTCTTATTTGTAATGGATACATATATGTTTATAAAACATGTTCATTTCTCATGTGAATGCACAACGGTGAGCTTTAAAACCGTTCAATCAATTTTTGAAATTTGATCTCAGCAGTGAAGCAATTAAAAAAATTCAAACCGCAACAATAGTATTCGGGAGTTAGATCTTAGTTCTATGTCATGTATTGCATAAATTTTTAATTAATGAGAATCAACTCCTTCACAGTTCAAGATATTATTTTCAAACCTAGAGAATGAGTTGTATGTTACAAAACACATCTCCAACTCGTGCAACTAAGTCAAATAGCATGCTACTTGCTAGTTATTCATGTTACCAGCTGAGCTATTTTATGATTTCGGCTTCATATCTTGAAGCAATAAAAATACTTTCAATTATACGTATTTTATCTTAAAAATGAAGGTCATAAATCATGAAATAGAAATTAAATTCAAATAAAGAGCCAATTCATACCTAGTAAATTATTAGCTAACTGTGGAATTACAGCGTTTAATCAGGCCCGTTGAATGAATTTACCAATTTTAATTCTCGATGAATCACGCACGGTCAGCAAGTGAAAGCTATGTAGCATGAATAGTTAACGAAATTTCTATACTTTCACAGCTAAAACCTACATAGTTTGATCAAATTTCCATATCTTGAATACTGTGACAGGCTAAATTTCGGTATTTTCAGGGGAGTCGCAGTATCACAAACGAGTATCCACACAAGCTGACAACAACTGAGAAACTGAACACTCATGTTTCAGATTACCGACTCCCGACTAATCCCAAGTACAAATAATTTCCCGCGGAAACCGGGCGGAATCTCTCACACAGACTCACGTGACTAAACGAGGAACGATCGACACTCAAACAACGCTTGGAATATACGACCGACACTCAAACAACGCTTGGAATATTTTCAAAAAAGGAATATACGGTCTCAACTGATGTCAAATTTAACGTATTTCAGCTTCCAACTCATTACTGATGTTTTTAGCTAGAAACTATCTAGGATATTTTTAAGCTACCTAGATTTACAGCCATTAGCAAGAATACCAAATTCGATATCTTGTTCGGGGCAGTGAAACACGTAGTTATCTTGGTGGAGGCTTTACTCGGAGAGATTCAAGGTCGGTAACAGGAGCGGAAGATTATAATTGATTAAGCCATCCCACGACAGGCAACTTCGCCTTATAAAGGCTGCGATACGGAGCACAAGAGATAACGCAAGACAATGAAGGCAGGAGTAACGAGTCGCGCACATTACTCTCCCCCCCCCCCTCTTTTCTGATAAGCAAGTAAATTTCCTACTCTCCTGGTCTAATTCGACCTGATGGAAAGCAAAGCGCAGATCTAAATTAGTGAACCATGTGTTACCTCCCAAGGTCGATAATATTTCATCAATTCTGGGTATAGGATAAGACTCTTTCACCAAAACTTTATTAAGAGCCCTGAAATCTATGACGGGGCGGAGCTCTCCGCTCTTTTTTTAACAACGATGACAGGGAAGTTGAAGTCCGACATCGATTCCTCAATTATACCTTGTGAAAGCATATCATTAGTAATTTTTACAACCTCCTCTTGATATTTATGAGGAATTCTGTAAGGAGCTAAATTCAGAACAGGTGCATCCGGTTCTGAATAATTTCTGAATTCCGGTGCATCAACAGGTGCATCCAAGTCCGGTGCGTCATAATGATTTTAACACCTATAGTTTCGCCTTCTAACGTAACTACATCACGAAACTGATTTAATAAATTCATTAAAGGCAACTGCATGTCCTCTTCATGACATGAGACATCATCATTTGTTAAAGGACGTCGTACTTCCTGCTTTCCTGCACACGACACACCTACTTGTGCATTAACTCCCAACTCGTCATTACTAGCGAGAACTTGATTTCCGCTGCGATCGTCAGAATGCAACCCAAGTTTCCTCCCTGCTATGGCCTTAATTCCACCACCAGCCGAGACAAACTGCATTGACTCGGACACAGCGTCAGAACTATTTTCCACATTATTAGCGTCTCTAAGTGCTGTTTCAACGTCAGTGATATAAATTTCGTTCTCGATCTCGTCAGCTGCAATCAATTCCAAATTGCATAACATTGAATTCTCGCTTAAGTTCACAGCATCCTCTTGTACATTTAAAATCATCACAGGCACCACGCCGTCTTCCCCGACTTGAACAATCGACTCGGCCAAAAGGGCACCGTTTTCAAAACACCTTTTCATAATCAAGTACACTCCGGGTATTGCTTCATTAACAAACCCGTACAGCAACTTCATAGTTACTGGGCACCTCCACCTGAGGGCAATGAACTATCAGCGGCCTTGCGCTCTGCCTCGCTTCACCCGCGGGCACGGTTTTTTTTCTACTCTGCAGCTACTATTTTTGGCGCGGTAACTGCCTCCGTTGCTCTTCCTGGCAACCACAACGTCAGACAACAGACAGTCGCTGTTCACGATATTTTTCATCACAACTTCTCTACTTAGTGCCGGTTCCATATGTAATTCATTAAATGGCACAGTAACACCTTCCCAAACGAGGGTTCCGTTTTTAAAATTAATGATGGCGTCACTCAGCACATCACGTCCTAAAATTAGATCGTAATTAAATTTTGCATCTTTAACGATCAAAGCACTAGTTTTTAGTACTCTGTCAACACCAGGAATTGAAATAGTCAAATCGACCTCTCCGCTGACGTTACTTTTACTGTTAATCCCTTTCACAGTCAGGCAACTCGGCTTAACTTCTTCATTGAGGTGCTTGATCTGCTTGTAACTTATTAGGCATTTTTCGGAACCGCTATCTAACAGGGCACTTAAATAGCTGTGATTGGTAGCAGAGCGCCTGCTCACACTTTAGGTGGCGGACACCATCTCCTCCACGCAGTAACGACACAGTTCGCAACACAAAAAACTTGTAATGGAATTATATATCTCTGAAAAAAGCCATCAAAACTGAGAGCTCCAGAAACAAAGACCAGTATGCAAAATTCGTTGACAAGAACAGTGGCAGTTTCGAACAACTCATCGATAAATACATCGATAAAAAAGTCTTTGATCACTTAGTTGGGGACCTCATACCCCAAATACTTTCTAATGTGATGAGAACACCAACTCACATATTTGATGAAAGAGACAATGGAATTTGGAAGACTGCAATCTCCCCTACATCAAATGCTCTGATGAACTGTCCTCCTGTAAGCATACACCGGAAACAGGACCACTATAGCGCCTTCTTAAAAATGCGTGATGAAAATCCTGTTGCTCACGCCGTATTTTGTGACTAAATAACATTGATCAGGTGGAATTTTCTCCTCAAACTGAAATCACAAACAGTGAACGCAGCAATAAAGACCTAGAGGCGAATGCTAAATGCCCTGCTAGACCTAACAAATGCAATAAATCCACTAAAGATCTGCCTACGGAGAAAAATAATATCAAAATATTGCATATAAATGCTTGCAGTCTCAATGGTAAAATGGATGACGTACGAGTAATGTTAATCACTGACGATATCGAAATTTTATGCGTATCTGAAACATGGTTCGATTCATGAATTGAAAACTCATATCTCAGCATTACCGGCTACACATTGTACCGTTATGACGGAGTCAAGAGTAAGAAAGGTAGCTGGTCATGCATTTTCATCAAAGATGTCTACTCTACATCTTTATTTTCGATAAAAGAAAAATGCGAAGACATAGAAATGGTTTGGCTCAATGATCAAGTACACACAAGTCTTTCATTATCGGTATTCTTTACAGACATCCGTCAGCATCTCTACGTGCAAAACATTAGATTTCATTGAAAATACGCTTAAATTAATCTCTGCAGCCAAAAGGTCTTTCTATGTTTTCGGAGATTTTAACGCAGATCTGACAAATAAAAAGAATTAGCTGAGCAGGATGCTGCACAGGCTTAATCTTTCTCAAATGATCCAAGAAACAACGCGCATTACCAACATTTCCAAAACTCTTTTTGACCAAGCAATTACAAACAATCCCAAGCAGTTCTCAGCACAGAGATCTTACCGTTTTTTTCTGATCACCATTCGGTAGAATGTCTAATCAATATTGCAAAAGAGAAACAGAAATCTTGTTACATTACATATCGCATAAAAAACCACTACTCCCTGAAATATTTCAAGAAAAGCTAATTCGACAGATGGAGTGAATATCAAGCCATGGAAAAAAACACCGATGATGTCAATCAATAAGTTTCGCTTTTCAATGAAAATTTCGTATCAGCCCTTAACGAATAAGCACTTTTCACTACGAAGAAAGCTAAGCCAATAATTTCTAAATGGATAGCAGACGAGATAAAACAGTTGAGCAAATGAATAAACTCAGTTTTATTCCACACGGATCTTAAGGTGCACTGCTAGCAAGAGGCAGAGAATACCTCTATTATATGACGATGTCATAAAATTTATTAAATGCTCTCACATAATTTAGTCTCGGATTTTTAGATTTTAGGAAGACGTTATAAAAAACTAACCGCACTTACTATGACGAATTCGGGCTATATGAGCGCCGATCATAAAGCAGGGGAGAAAAAGCCAGCTCGCATCACTGGCCGTCCTTTTTGGATTAACTATGGCCGGAACGACAGCTTACAGGCGCCCCTCCCGTCGATTTTGCCCACACGAACCCTATCCGGGGGGACGCTGTCCCGGCGGAGTCGATTAGGGGATCATTGAGGGCACATGGCGTCAGGCGGTGATAGGGAGCGGTCAAAGCGCTAGGAGACGGATAGGCCAAATTTGTGGTTCGAAACACGAGTCAGACTGTAATTATTCGCATGGGTTTGTCATTTTTGGGGATTGTGCCTTGTTCAGTATCCAGGGCTCGAACTTCCTGGTTCATTCTTTCATTGTGGGCTCATACAACTTTCCTGGATCGGGTTCCTCTTTAGCGGTCATAGCGTGAGTTTTATACCAAATGTTGTACAGGCGAAGCCTCCGGAAATCGAAGTTATTGTCGAGTCGATACGTAAAGTAAAGTCTCCGTCTGCGCGTGCTCTCGTCCGTTCAATATTTGCCTCCCATCGCAATAAATTCGAAGACAATTTTGCCTTTTTCTTTCTCCTCTCACTCGCAGGAATCACGTTTGGAACACGTGCTTCGGAACTCGGGCAACCCTACCTAGAGAGTTGATAAACCTCACGAAGCTGATGCTGGATGTAGATGATCGATGAGTTTAATTAAATAGAGAGATAAATATTTAACTAATTAATCATTAGCTTTCGAGGCTACGGCCTCTGGTAGCAGCGCCCTTTTCCTTGTGTTAAATAAACCCCCTACCTTCATTAACGTAATTCCTTGTTCTCGTATAAATCAATAAGAAAAGCGGTTACATACACAAACAGGGTTGGCACATAAAAAACCCACCCAAAAAAACCCACCCAAAAAAGCCCAAAAAAACCCACACTAAAAAACCCACTAAATAGTGGGTTTTTTTGGGTTTAATTGGGTTTTATTATTATGTAAATTTTATTTGTTTTCAAGCTTATAGAATCAAAATGAGCTAAATATTTATCTTGTCAAAATAAGTATCTAAGTCATGTCCATGACTATGACAAGAAAACATTGAAAAACAAAACACCAACCCTATACAAATCAAATTAGAAAAACCTTAATCACAAAAAAACTCGATTGATTAATATTTTCATGAATTCCATTTCCAGAGTAAAACAACAAAAATTTAGAAACAAATGCAGTTTGACTGCTTAATATAGAGATTTCTGAGTTTTCCCTGTCTTCTAGACTAGACTGCTACTACAATACTACTGTGTTTCTCTTTCTACATCCACTGCCATTTCATCGTTGTCATCCACATCATAATCAGTTGTGAGGTGGCGATTTACCGAGACCAATTTCTGTGCGCGTTCTGATCCTAATACATTTCTCAATTTTTTCCACACAATTCCAAATGTTGAGAAAATTCTCTCAATGGATCCTGAACTGGCGGGGCAAGAATGAAGATTGCTTATAAACTTGCAGAAACCCTCTACCAGTGTTTTTTCATGAATCTGCATATTCTGCTGTTTCATGTCTTGAATATCCCACCATCAACAAGGAGTCAATGTTGTAGTGATATTCTCATTGAACATGTGTTTTGGGAAGATGTTGGAGTCCTTCAATTTATTGGAATAAAGCGCACTGATGAACTCCGGATTGTACTCAGCCAACCACTCTTCAATATCAGTCTCCTGTGAGAGCTTTACCTTAAATGTTGTAAAATGAAACATCAATATCGAGTTCATTATCTTGTTGATCAGTCTAATGTGAAACTAGGCTAGGTGAATTAGGTTAAACATTATTGTACACCCTAGAGTAATGTAATGGTAGGATGCCCTAGAAGTTGCTGAACTTATTCGGGCCCACAGGTAGTTTTACTCAAATTTGACCATTGTATTAGACTTGAGAAACATTCTACCTCTGTATCACCTGTGGTAAATAAATTGTTTAAATTGAAATAAGTGTAACAATAATAGTCAGATGGGGCAAGACACGACCGCAGCCATCATGGGGTGAGAAAGTAAAGAAACGACTGGCCTATGGTGAGCATTCAAGCTTTACTGGAACGAATTTGACGATGGAATCTGTTAGAGCATTTACTTCCAATCATTTTAGTGTTTGTTGCCATCCTGTACTGCGAAAAGTGAATTTTTTGGCAGATTTAAAAAAAAAATTTGGCATGTCACTACATTTTGTAACATGTAACAGTGTGGTTTACTGACTTGACTTGCGCTGCTAAGCACTCCAGCTCACACAATACACATGTTAAGTTGTTAACAGCATGACTCTTTAGTGATGTGCAGCTGTATTGTTTCAAGTTGCTTGTGGTGGTTACTTATGATCTGCATGGTGCTTCCCTCTCACATGACTTGCGCCTGTCTGCTGCTAAAACAACTTACTATGAATTGACAAGCCTTACAATTCTCTTTGCACATCTTATATCTTTACAGACTGCAGAGCTATGTCTCTATGCATATGGTAATTGGTTAATGGTAATTGTGATGGACAAACTTAATTCATATGTTGTTCATATAATGTAATAATTCATATAATAATGTAATATAATGTTGGAAATAAAGTAATCAAATAACAATATTTACTCAATAAGTGTATATATATAAATTTGAAATAGGGGCAACGGGAGTTGTGTGAATAACTCTTTTAAACAAAAACAGGTATAACAAAAAACCCAATAAAGCCCAAAAAAACCCAATAAAGCCCAAAAAAAACAATAAAACCCATAAAACCCAATTTAACCCAAAAAAACCCAGGTGGTTGGGTTTTTTTGAAAAACCCAGGGTTTTTTCCATCCCTGTACACAAAGCTAAAAGAAATTGGCAGCCTGAGTACAAACTGAATAAATCAGACAGTACGCTTCGAAAGTTAAATAAAGATCATGAGAAGATCCTACGAATAAAAGATAGGGAAGCAAAACGAGACTACTTCCACAAAGATGTTTTGGCGCAAAACAAAACTCAAAAAGAACTTTGGAAATCATGAAAGAAGTTGCTCAGTATAAAAATTCCGACTGCAGAAGCACTTATGAAACTCTTTTTTTATCAAAAGTTGGCGAAGATGTTTCCAATAAAGTGTTTTTTATAACGTCTTCTCAAAAGTTGGCGAAGATGTTTCCAATAAAGTGTCCAGGACAGTTTCAGACACATCTACATGTGAAAATCTGAGTGATAATTATTCATCCCCAAATACTAGAAACAGATGGAGACCAAAGCCGATTAGCGTCATAGAGATACGACAAATCTTATACCCACTAAAAAATACTGAAGCGAATGGACATGATGGCATTTGCCTCCAAAATATAAAAGACAGCTTTCCTGTCACAGCACCCCTCATTCGCTGAAAATAAATACGTCTATAGCCCCAAACAAGTTTCCGATCAATGGAAACTATCCATTATTAAGCCATTACATAAATCTGGTGAAATCGACATGGCGTCAAACTACAGACCAATCAGTCTCCTGCCTATTATGTCCAAAATATTAGAAAAGTAATACCAAACCAGCTCTCTCCTTACGTAGACGTCACATCTAATTCACCGCAATCAATATGCTTACAGAAGGAATACCAGTACTCAAGACGCCCTGCTAAACATAAAAGAAAAAATATATAATGATATCGACAAAAAAAAATATATCTTCTACTATTGCTTGATCTCTCCAAAGCTTTCGACAGTGTTGAGCATAAGAAACTTTTACCAAAAAATTCAAACCTCAGAATAGACATTTAGTGGTTTTGAAAGCCACCTGCTAAACCGTTCTCATGCAGTGGGCTTGAATAACAAAATGTCACCATTCATACCAATTAATTTTGGCGTTCCCCAAGGTTCAATCCTGGGTCCGCTACTATTTTCAATTTTCATCAATGATTTCCCCACCATGCCGGCAAACACAAAAATTTCATTACATGCTCATGACGTACAAATTGCCATGACAAGCTCAACAGCGGACTTGAAAGAAACACAAGCCAACCCTGAAAGCCTTATGAGAAATCTGAAATTGTGGTATGACCATTATGGCCTCAAACCTAACGCAGGTAATACGTAATGCATTATTTTTGGATTACATAATAAAACTAGAAATTTACCACCATTTACGCTAACTTTTGGAGACGATAAAATTGAAGCAGTAGATAAAGTAAAAAAATCTTGGTGTTTGGTTTGACAAAAATATGACTTTCAATTCACACGTGGAAACAATGTGCAACAAAATTAACGGAACCTTAATGTTCTTTCATCGCATTAAGAACACTTGACGAAAAGTCTAGGTTACTAATGATTCGGTCTTTAGCTTTATCGCATATGGGAGATTTATCTACTGCAGGAGATTTACCTCAATATCGTCAAGAAGAGTGGCAAAAATGTATTAACTTCGGCGCCAAAGTAGTATGCGAGGGAAATTTCAATAAATACGATCATGCCACCCCTCTTTCAAGAAAACTCGACTGGATCCTAATACCGGACAGATTCATGATCCAAAAAGCTCGACGAGTGATCTCCTCCCTCAGAGTAATGCAGGTGTGGTAAAAAAATTTCTATCTTATATCCCAAGCAAAAAAACAAATCGGAGGAATGATGTCTTAGTCAGCTACCGTTCATCTAACGTGGGACAAATAGCTCTCTCAGTTTCTGGAGCTCTTTTGTGGAACAAGCTCCCTCAGCATATCAAAAACTCTACAACTGTAAAAGAATTCAGAGTAAATGTGTCGCCTCATTTTGCATCTCTGTCATAGGGCTTGCAGCATTTCTGTGTGAATTTCCCATTTACCTGTAATTTTAAGTTTCCTGAAATTTCTGTTTTGGAATTAGAAATTAATTCATTTCACGTTTGCTAAGTTATTCCAATATTGATACTAGTTATTTCTGTCGATTATAACGAGCACCACAGCCGTCATTTCAATGCGGCGGAATGAAAATCATTTTTTCCATAATTACGAGTATTGCCTCATCTTTATTTTTTTATTTTTCCCTTTTCTGTATTTTTATTTAACGTCTGTATGACAAACAAACGCTGAAATACATTTTGTGTGTACACCAATATACAGGTTTATAGATGTCAGGGTTGTGCTGTGTTTTTAACAAATTAATTTCTGGCTAACGTCTCACTATTTCAAAATCATTCTCGAAGATGTTTCAATCGATTTCGGCTGAGCTAAAAGGAGGGGGTAATTAGGCATTTTATTTATTTTTAATTTTTCAGAGCGTTGAGCGCATACTATCGCTGAACTTTCAAATAAAAAACTCAAAATTTCCGTAGTTAAAATTATTACTCTGGACCACTGTTTTTGCTACCTATCCGTGACAAATTTTGCAAATATTCTCCCCTCAGATGTGATATCCGGCCACAATGTTATTCCATTTTATCCCATGTACACATGTCCGTATAATGCTGAAGAGAATACCGATAAGATGTGAACCCCAAGATGTTTTCTTTGCTGTTGTGTTGTTTTTTGACTGTAATCTGAGTTTTCCTAAAATTTCTATGGTGAAATTAAAAACCAGTTCATTTTTACGTTTTTCGAAGTCTTCTTTCCTTTTAGTTATTTTTCCCGAATAATTTCTAACGATTTCAGTGAGTTCGACTGTCATTTTCGATGTAGTAGATGGTAGATTGTTTGTTATCTTTTTATTTTATATATATATATATATATATATATATATATATATATATTTATATATATCTTTCTTATATTTATTTTCAATTGTATCTATTTATTAATATGTGTGTGTGTGTACGTATGTAGGTATATTTAAATCTACATAAATAGATATGCATGTTTCTATTTCATTTTCTTACATAAAAACAATCCGGTTAATTAATTTTACTACACTGGCGAACTGATTCAAAAATAGATCTATCACTTCCCCAGGGTGCATTTCTCTGAAACGGAAAAATGAAAAAAAAAATTAATGAAATAAAGCTCAATTTGAGCATATGAATGGTGGTAAAATTATCTTTCTGTCCGTATGTTGAACAAGCTATGAATTTAGAAGTTGAGTATTTGCTTGTTCACGCATTTCTGCCAAAAGTTTGTAGAAATTTGCTAATCATAAGTGATATCCGGCTTACACTGTATCTCCATTTTATCCCATTTAAGCATGTCTGCATGTTACAGAGAATACCGAGAGGATATGAAATATGTATTTTTGTTGTTGTTCCTCGACGTTAACTTGAGTTTTCTTAAAATTTTTTTTAGATAATTAAAAGCGCCTTCATTTATACGCTTTTCGAAGTCGTTTTTCCTGTTCCTTATATGTCCTCGGGTTATTTCTTACGATTACTCAGAGCTTGACTGTCATTTTTGGTATAGCAAGAGCAAGATTGTTTTTTATGTTTATTAGTATTTTATTATGCTCATTTTCAATACGTATATATATGAATACTTGTGGGTAAGTGTGTGCGTGTATGTGTGCGCACGCATATATCTATGTATCTGTATGCACATGTACATGTTCGCACGTATATATACATATATGCAGTATATGTTTCTAATTCTATTTTTTGCGTAAAAACAAAACCTCAAGACACATTACATTTTACCTAAAGTTCTGCGATCAGTTAACACTGAACAAAATTCCAGAAATAAATATATTTCTTGCTCATGCTTAATGATTCAAAAATGGATCTATCACGACCCCAGAGGGCATTTCTGTGAATTGAAGATATTAGAAATATAAACGGACACGTGAAATAAAGCGCTGGTGAAAAAATTATCTTCAAGTCCGTATACTGAACAAGCCAAAAATTTCATTTTTGTGAGTAAGTTTGTTTACGCATTTCTAGATGTGCGAGCTATTTTGCGCGATGTTATTTATAAATTACTTCGTGACTAACCTTTTCTCAATACTTAATTGTCATTTAAATGGTGTTTCAATGTTCTCCGGTATAGCGTTTTTTGTCTTTTTCTTACTTCGATTCAACTAATAACTTGAGAGTTCTGAAGAATTATTTGGTAGTATTTGAATTATTTATAAGTTGTCAGCCATCTCTTGTAGTATAAAATTTCCAAGAAATTATATTTTTCATTTTTTATTCAACTATCCCTTGACAGAGTTAAACTATTAGCACGCCATGTTTGGTTTGTCTATTAGTACGCCTCGTATAATTTGTCTATTAGTACGCCTCGTATGTTTTATATATTTCTACAACTCGGATAGTTTGTCGATTAGTATTCCTCATATGGAACGTTTGTCTTAGGACGTCATATATAAAGAAATTTTTAAAAGCCAATATGCTGGTATATATCTCATGTGGCAACGTCGTTGGAAATAACCGTTTATTCTTATTTCTTTTCTTTCATTTTCTCTCACATGTGAGTGGGTACGGGGAGCAAAGAGTGTGGCAGGGGCGCAATGGATGACAGAAGGTCAGTATATATGAGAGCAAGCGCATTTTTGCCTGCTCAACGACTTTGAGGAGAGAGTCCCCCCCAGAAATTTGACAATTTGAGGGGCAAATGGATTTTAGCTGCTATAAGAGGTGAAAGAGGTCAGGTACATCCTGTTAAAAATGAAGTTCGTATGTTCGCTCGTTCGCCCGCTATGGGGGTTTGAAGAATGGGGGGAGGGGAAGGGGAAGTGGTATTTTATCATGTTACAACACCCCTTGGCTATTTCTTCACGGCGCGACGTTGATATGTCATCTTCTACGTCTATTTATTACTGTATAATGATTTCAAGGGTCCTAGCTGACCCCACAAATAATAACGAAGAATAATTGCGATTGTTTATGTTTACCTAATTTCCTTTTTGTTATAGGATCGGAATGTGGGGTTTCAAAATGCTTCTTCTCCTACAGTTTTTGAGTTACAATGATGATTTTGGTGTCTTTGGATGAGGACAGACGTGGAAATTCTAAAAATTCTACTCGTTTTTCTAAATTCACTATTGTTCAAAAGACATGACGTCATAAATCCGAAATTTTTCGAAAATTAGGTTTGCTCTCATATTTTTTATTTTTCTTTTTTTTATTCAAAACTGGAAATTTAGGGAAAACCGTTGGAGTTTTTGGAATTTCCACGTCTTTCCGCATCCAATGATACCAAAATCATCACTGTAGCTTAAAAACTCTCCGACAATTCCCAGGTAGCAAAATTTATTGACCTAATATCGAGCCAATATACAGTCTCAATATTGACTGGATATTCAAAATGAACATTGGTGCAATAACTTATATTGGAAAATTCGGTTGATATTGGAAAAATATATTGGCCCAATAACAATATTATCATCAACCCAATATCAACTAATTGTTGCACCAATGTCTACTTGATAATGAGGTGTTCCCTACAATAAAATTGGGCTTATACTTAATTCCTGATATCAAGATAACATAGTTATCAGAATTATATGTATTTCTGGTCTTTGAATACTTCTCAATATTGATGCGATATTAGAAATTAATTATTGAGCCAAAGTGTTGTTTAAGGAAACACCTCAATAGCAATGTAATATTGACACAATAATTAGCTGATACTGGGTTAAAAATATTAACTAAACATCATTCAAATTTTATCTAAAATCCATGATTCCATGATTACAAACCTCTTTGCTATCGTAGGGTAGAAGTCCAAATTTTGTGTTGCACGTACCAGTAGTCGGGTAACCTGTACATGTGGTTTGATCCAGTTTGACCTGAAAAGAAATCGTGTCCCCCAAAGATGTATCATTTTAGCTCAAAAATGCGCATAATGATGTATTTAAAATTAGTTAACTATCTATAATTTTATTAAAAAGTACTGAAAAAAATACTGCCAGCGATGATGGCAAACGTGGTAGCCGCTCGTTTTGTGTCGACAGTAATTCGGTTCATTGCAAGCAAAAAAAGAATGCGGTTACATAGTTTACATTAAATTGAAAACATGTAGCTAATCGAGTTCCCAGTATTTCGTTCTTGAATGAAACTTCGTTCTTGCCTTTGTAAAAGAGTGAGGGACCGGTTTTGCTCACGACTAATAGTCAGTACGATACATCTTGGTATTAATGAGGGTTTCAGGACAGCCCAAATCATTCATTGTGGCACGAATGCTAATGTTCAAGAGCAGCCAATTTAGTTATTAATTACATAAGGTTAAGTAGTAAAAAACTGAGGTACATATTGGATTAAAGGCGACTGTATTTACAGCTGAAATATGTATAAAAATTATGACTGCTTCAAGAATATTAGCGGGCTTGTTTCAAAATTTCTTAAGGTCATACTAAATCCAATGTGCGTGAAAATATATTCATTACTGACATGAAAAAATACATGATTTCGATTACAATTTGAATTTAATTTATTGCATTTGAACTAAAAAAAATTACAAATACGGTTTGAATAAGAAACAAAATAAAAATACTTTCAGTGTAGCTTCAGATTAAGTTCAAACTAAAAAAAATTTGAATTGTCTCCTTTAACAGGGCCACTTACCATTCAGGTTTAAATAATATTCAAGGTACATATATGTATACAAGTCCATTACTTTTATGTCACCATTTTTTTATATCACCATTATAACTGTTAATGTGTGGATACTTCCATATTAGCCTAGCTTACTAGTAGCTAAATACTACTTAGATATACATACCTGATAGGGAGGTGAAAACGTCCAATCCAGTTTTGATTCGTGAAATGATAATGAGCAGGATTTAAAAAAACTTAGGATAAAATAAAAACAAGGTGTGCAAAATATCAGCAAAATCGAACAATACCCAAGTAGACACCGATGTGGGATTGACATGGGGCGCATATGATAAATCTGAAAAATAATTATACCTTTTCCCATTTTTTGCACAAAGTACGATAGATGGTAGTATTACTGTAGATTTGAGCTTTTCATAGTGAAGAGGAGTATAAAAACATGATTTATTGATAGTCACAGAAAAATTTAGCTGCAATCTACCTGCGTCTCTATACACATGCATCTTTAAGAGGTCGGAAGAATTGAAGTGAAAACTCATAGGGTTCTTTTCATTACTTAAACTTGAGACAACATAAATCTATAGAAATTAAATATTTTGACCCATTCTGGTCCCTTTGACAAGATAGGCCAACTAATTCAGATAATCCCTCACAAAACTTATTAGTCATTAATAGTTAGCAAGCACAGCATTGGAACATAATGCGAGCAGTATTCATTCACTTGGTATGATAAAGTAAGTAAATTTAAAAACGTTCAAGTTACCATCCTTGTCTTTTGAAGCGCCAATCCACATCACTGTTGGAACTCGTACATGTAAACCCAGTCTAACACTTTAGCAGCCTGAATGCATGTTTTTCGCCGCCCAAGTAATTGAATTGCTTGGGCAGCGAAAATTATGCATGCCCTGGCAAAAAAGTTAGACTGGGTAACCTCAGAGAAAGAGCAGAAGTTGAGCTCATCGTAGATCAGTATATGTTTTCTGACTCTCATTGGGATCTCTTGGTAAGATTTCTAAATGTCAGTACCTCCCCATTTGAAAGAATTTAATTTTTACATTGAAAAGTGCTGTAAAGAGCAATATGTTAATGCAAATAAAATTTATTGAACGTAAGCAAATTAAGTTTTGTCACTTGCAAATGAGTATTACGGAAGGGTATCATGGGTGCCATAGCCCACTCATTGTGGCTGACTTCCTTAACGAATAACGTGTGGTTCAAAATTTAATATGGTACCATACATGTCATTCACTAACAGGCACTAACATTGATGCTTACCAAAATGTGAAAAGGAAAGATTAGATTATTAGCTTAGGCAGCCCTAACCACACAGCAAAAACGTTCCAAAGGGAAGAATGTTGTGAGTCATTGAGTAGTGTTTTTGCTAGCTTGGATGTACATCTTTCCCATGAATAAAAGAGCAAAGAAAATCGCTTTAATAGAAATCATATTTCTTTAAAAAACATTTCAATGAAAGAAACGTTTCTTTCTATTGAAATGTTTTTTAAAGAAATATGATTTCTGTTAAAACGATTTTCTTTGCTCTTTTATTCATTGTTAGAATTTGCAAAAAACAAAACCTTTACTTATATCTAAATCTTTCCCTCAAAATTTTGTGAAAGCCATATTAATTCTTTATCATTTTTGTAGTATTTCCGCAGTATTTTAATGAATAAACCGTTAATCAACTGGTCTAGACAATAAAAATGAAAAATAGAAGTACAATTGAAAATATAGAAAATAATAGTTAATAAAACATTAATATCACTTATCATCAACAATTAAGAATACATATGTACAATACATTGAGCTATTATAACAAAAAATTTGTAAGAAGTTAAAGAACTTGAATCGATTAATGAAATAAGAAAATTTAAGAAATAGAATTGAAGTTTTCTCAAATAATGTAATAGTCAGAACTTACATATGTGCGTTGAGATCACACTGCATCACTCAAAAAGCTATCATTATTGTAGTTATTTACACACATTGTAAAATTGCAAAACTTTCAATAAAATACACTTTGAATGAGAAGCCCTCCAAGCAAATACTACTTCTTTTGTGACCCTTGTAAAACTTTTGTCATGTTGGAAAAAAATCGTTTCACAAATATTTTCCATGTCTTGATAAACGATATTTATAACTTCATTTACAACATCAATAATTGGGAAAAAAAATTCTTCAATGCTTCCCACACTTTCAATTGTACCAATCGTGTCAGGTCACCACTGGTATCAATGCGTTCAGAACAAGGTTTCTCACGTCTAGTGTTCAGGCCCTTCACTGCACAGTAACTCGAATATGACGAATGCTGATTATGGATTTCTATGGACCATTAATTCATGAACAACTGAATTACAATGAGTTGTAATACAAATTATGTCTACTCGATATTTTATGGGAGTATGAAAGCCGTTTGTCTACGCGTAGTTCGGTTTAATTTGAAACGCAGGGAATGTTTTCGTTTCAAAAATATAGGTGTTGAAAACCAAATGAAACAAAAAAAATGGTAACACGTTTGCTTCAGTCCCTTAAATAAATTCAACTTCACGTTAACTGCCCTCTTACTGTTGATAGCTAAGCAATGAATGTCCTAAACTTGAAGAGCACAGCAACAACTTCACTCCAGACAGTCGTTAAATTCAAACTACCGCGATTCCCGCCTGAGTCATGCTGCACCACGGCTGCTGCCGAGCTTGACGTATCGCACACAAGACGTCCAACTTAAGGGCTGCATTAGCAATAGATCAATTAATCGTTAAAATTAACCCTAAAAATACGTATATTTGTGTTTTTGACATTTTTAAACAGCTTTTTTACACAAATTAATTTGTTTCGGTAAATAAAACTAGAATTTGTGATTTTTTCAGTTGATTGATGTCAATACCGGATTGTGCAATCAGACTTAACAACCACATACGCTACGTTCATCTGAGCAGCAGATATATGCGTGCTTGAAAAATTGCCAAAAAGCGCTTTACTCAAAGAATGATGCATGCCAAATGGGTTATATGGTAGGAATAGGCCTACTCAATACCATCATTACGAAATTAAGTCATTTATATCATCTATGTAAATGGCTTTACATCATCATCATATCAAAACGATGCCTTTATACATATGTATATCGGAATTCGATATACATAAGGACATCTATTGCTATAGTAACATGTGACAAACGATCTTAGCATATTTTTTGTAAAAACTAGACCTTCGAAACTCATTGAACGACTGAAAAAACTAGAACTGTGAACCTGTGATAACAATAATTCTGAATATACATATTACTGTAACGTATTCACATTTCTTGATATCTTTCAAATATATCTGCACTCATTAATGACTTAAATAACTATTCATTATCTTAATTGGTACATTTTATACAAATTACTCCGTATTATTGGCGTACGATATCAACCCAATGTTTGGGCAATAATAATTTATATTTTAACAAATTTTATTAAATTGCGATACTTTTAATTATTATGAGATAGTTTCCACTTATATGAATATCGTACATAGATATATACACTGTTAGTTCATTATTAGAAATAAAACTATTTACTAAATTGCCCCAATAACAAGTTGATATAATAAATAAATTTATCTTTTTTCGATATTGTCTTGTTATTTGCCAATTATTGTAATCCAAGATTCCAATATCAGGTCAATAAATAATTATCAACCCAATATTGACCTAATAATTTCTTGCTACCTGGGAAGAAGCATTTTGAAAAAAAAACATCGTTTTCCATGAATATCTCGTTTTCTTCAAAGAAAATCGCATTTTTTATAGAAGATAAAAGATTTTAAATTGCATTTGTTATTAGTATAGTAAATTTTATTGCTTCAAGTTCAATAATAAAAAAGTTCCTATGGGGGACTCTCTACTTAAAGCTCTACCATACAAAAAAGTAATTGCTTGAGTTATCATCTGGCTCCCTCCAAGTTCGGGGTATTGTAAATCTCATAACTTTTCTGCAAATCTCATAGCCAACCTGTAAAAAAGCAAAATGAAAACATAAGTAAAAATATCGGTTCATTCAACTCAGTGTGATAGGATATGTTAAAATGAAAAAGCATATCTAAAAGATCACTGAAAATGCGCGAGGCCTACAATGCATATTTCGACATGCTAATAGGGGATCAGGACTAACCTTGGGCACCTCATTTCACCTGCGAACTCTGCAAAAGTACTTGAGAAGGTAAGAAAATACATATATATATATACATATATATATATATACATATATATAATATATATACATATATATATAAGAAAAATACATATATATATATATGTATTTTTCTTACCTTCTCAAGTACTTTTGCAGAGTTCGCAGGTGAAATGAGGTGCCCAAGGTTAGTCCTGATCCCCTATTAGCATGTCGAAATATGCATTATAGGCCTCGCGCATTTTCAGTGATCTTTCAGAAAGTACTTTTCATCCCTAGTTTTGATAACCTTGCCACAGACATAGTAAAATGCGTCTGCCGGATGCTTTTAACATCTGGAGACCATGGTTGTTGAAAGCAGGTGGTAATGACTAGAGCCTGGATTTTGTGGCACGAAAATTGTGGCATTTCTGGCGTTGAAAAATGACATTTATTGCAACGAAATGTTGCGCACATGACACATAAAAGTGGCATTTTTGGCTGTTTAGATTGGCAAATACGACATTTATGCTGACTTTTGCAGGAATAACAAATTAATATAGATTACTGCCGGTGGGTGGAAAACCCTACGTATACTTGTTACTTACTTTCTAGGAAATGGATAATCACAAAATACAATAGTTAGCGTAATATATATCAATTAAACATCACATCAGCTTACAGAGATAAAGAAAATCAGATGAATGCAATATCAGAAATCGAATAGTAACAATGATAACTAAAACACCCACACTGAAACATACGGATAAACATCAACAATCACCAATGGCTCATTAAAAGTAATAACGAACATTTTTCTCACGTTATCCATGTTCAAACTGAGTCTACGATCAGACAGTAATAATTTAAGTTTAGAGAATGAGCGCTCAACTTCGACAGAAATTATAGGAGCATATTTGAATTATGATACCTCGCTAGGGGTTAAATCGGCGAGTTCTTTTGCTCCATTCCCTTTGAGAACATTTCGAATCGTCTTCAAAGTATGTAGCCATGGTTTTTTGCGAATGATACGTTCGTACTTATTTTTAATTGCATTACGCTTCTCACCTGGAGTTGTCATCAAATTATCGACAGTATTCTCAACAAATCAAGCGTTTCAATGAATGAAGAGTTTCTGCTTTTTAATGTGGTGATTGCATTGGGTAAACTGGCAAAGCAGGAGGTGATAAATGCAAGATCATTTGGCAAAGCTAGCTGTTCAATGAGCTTTTTAACGATCTTGATAGACGATGCATCTTCACTACGCAGCTCATCGAAAACACTCCTCAAACTGTCAAAGTTTGAGGTATAGTATAAAGAAGTACTAAGCCGTGTGCCCCATCGTATGAGGATCGGCTGTGGGGGCATGGGAAGTTCAGGAAGTTTTTCACGGAATAAATTAATCCGAAAATGGGTCTTTACGTATACCTTCTTACAATTTGAAATTAGCTTGTCGGCATCAGGAAATTTAGAAAGGATCTCTTCAGCTATGCGATGGAGGGCGTGCGCTCAGCAGGTCAAATGAATCATCATTGGATAGAGAACCTTGAGACCATCGGCAGCTTTCTTTATATAAGAAGCTGCATCGGTAAATGGAAGAAGAATGTTGTCAAATTTAATTTTGTCCGTCCGGAGCATGCTAAGAGAAGCTGTAAAAACTCGTGCAATGGCGGTGCTATTTGTAGTTGCTAGTTCTTCTGAGGTTAGAAGATAGAATCTGTTTTTACTCTCGATTTCCAGGGTACCTACAATGACAGTGGCTATCTGTCGTCCGGTGGCATATGTAGCTTCATCAGTAGAGACCCATATCTCTATCACTTCAACATTTCCTCGAATTCTACTCACGGTGGTATCATTGTAAGCTTCAGCTTCTTTTTTCCTTGCAAATGGATTCAATGTTTTCATTTTTATATTTCGCCAGAGACGTTTTCACGAAAGGATTTTCTAAATTCCAGAAAAGGATATTCGCTCCGACGAATGCTTTGCAAAGGTCTTTTGAAAAAGTCAAGGTATCCCCTGAAGTAGAGGGCTCAGCTAAGCTATCGTTTTCCTGCAGTACGGAAAAGGCCCGAACCACCACTGTCTTGTGCTTTGCATGAAATTGCAGTGCATCGAAACAAAGTACCTCATGCCGGAATTCACAGTTGTTTTAACGATTGTTTTTACATATCTAGTTGATTTACACGGCTTGCAAAAAAGGGAGTAGCATCGGTTGGAAAGACGTCTTTGCCATATTCCATGACGAATTTGTTACGCTGATGTTAATCATGATTATCATCTGAGGTACTTGAATGCTAAAACTGCACAAAAAATCATTAAAAAGAAAACACTCATAGATAAGAAGCTCTCCACATTTACTAACTTATTCTTTCCCCGGTGAAAATTTGAATGAATTTGCCGGTCTGAACCTTTTATCAGAACTGCATCTTTTATCCCTCTCATTATACCTGCATCCCTTTCTCCGTCAATTCTTCTCTTCCCCTATTCCGCACTCTCTCCATACCTCCCTCTTTTCATCTCTACCTTTCTTAATCCTTCCCTCTATCCATTTCTTTCTCTTTCCTTCCCACTCTCTCCATCCCTCCTACTCTCCTTCCTCCATCCTTTCCTACTTCATTTACTCTTCCTTCTCCCTATTACCAGCACTCTACCAATTCCTTCTTCACTCTCTCTCCATCCATCCCTCCCTACTTCCATCCCTCCCTCTCTTTTTCATTTTTTCAATCTCTCGCTCTTTCTCTCCTTCTGTTTCTCCATCCTTCCATCCTTTTCTTCTGTCTTCTGTCAATCTCTCTTTTTCTTCTTGCCTTTTACATCAATCCCTTCCGCCTTCTCTCTCCGTCCCTCACTCACTCCCTCTTTCCCTTTCTCTTTTCTATTCTCCCTACCTCTGTCATTCTCTCAATCCCTCTTTCTCTTCCATCATTCCTCTCTCCCATTATCCATCTCTCTCTCACTCCTCCCTCTCTCTGTCTCTATCTACATCCTTCTCACCCTCACTTTTCCTTTCCCTTCTCACCAAATCTTTCTACCACTTTTCATCCCACCCCTATCCCTTATTCCTTCCCTCCCTCTATTTAATTAATCCTTCCCCTTCTCCATCATTTTACCAATTTCTCACTCCATCTTTCTCTCTCATTCCCTCCGCCTCTCTCTTTCCCTCCATCCTTCTTTCACTCTATTCCACCATCCCTTCCTCCCTCCGTTCACGCATGAAACAGAGCTTTTCCACAAAGAGTAGGCACACATGTGCAGCCACATCTGCGTCGCACTTCCCCAGTACGACGAGCTCGTCTGCTCACACAACCTTGCCCTCTGGGTCAGACTTCATCATAGGCTTCAATTAATGAGAGCTCTGGGAGGATTCTTGTAGTTTGCCCCTGCTCTGCCATGATGATTCGAGAACCCTCCAGCCGTTAAATTCTTCGCTGCAATTGCCTTATTTCTCACACTACCTAGTTGTGTCACTGTTTCTTATACACTTCATCCTGAACTCATTCATCCTCCGTTTATTCATCGCTTACACTCCCCAAGTATCAGTTCCATACATTGCAATGAGCACAACCATACTCTCTTGTAATTTTTTTGTGCACTCACGGATAGCCTTTTACATTTCCCTATTTTATCAACTTTATCCACTTCTGATGACCCACTCTAGCTCTGGGATTCATATCTCCACTACCACTGCATAGGCAGAAGTGCAGGACCCTCTGTGTTTATTCAAATTTACTTCTTTCATACTTTCATGCAACTCCCAAATCCAATCCTCTCAAATTTCCATCCCACGAACGCCTCATATTTTCCTTCTTCTCAACATTCACTTGTAATTCCCTCATTTTATACGACATAAGGCTTAGCGTCAATGACATTCAGTCAACGAAATGATGCATAGCATTTAGTTCCATGAATTCGGAGGAGCAATGAGCATTCATACCTAATTTTAAATTAATTGAAATGCATGCATGGTAGATGGGTTTACTATATTAGAATATAGTTTTCGAGGCTATTCCCAAGAAATTATAGCTCTGTAGATTTTCAAGGTATGTTAATTCAAGTTCGGTTAGGGTAAATTCTTGGAAGGTTCGGTAAAAAACTAGTACTTTTTAACGCAGTAGCTCAATAAAATAAAATTGCGAGATCAATGCTTCAAGAGACAGTACAGAGTACAGAAGCTGCATAGCTTCAAACCGTGAATATGTCAGTGCTGGAGGGAGAGCGTGGCCAACAAGGATATGAGATCAAAGTGGATCCGCGTATGTGGATGGAGACAAACGAGTAACATTTTGACTCCTCTAATAACGTGCAAGGCACCCTCTGGATACCAATACGGGGCGCTGTTTGAGTGAACCTCTCAAACACGAACATTTCGTTAGAAATAACCTCGCAGAAATATTTTGGAGAAGTGCTTTGAGCCGCCGTAGGGCGAGTTTAAAATCGGCTTGCGGGTATATTAATTATTCGGCCCTTTTTAGCACGTTTATCGCCAAATTAAACATCATTCAAAATTATGTTCAGTAATCCGTAGAAAATCCATAGAGTATAGATGAGACATTCTGATAATTTAACTCAAGTATTCAGGGAAAAGCTTAGTATACTGCAGATTTCAGGTACATTCCCTGCTTTTTTTAAAAATAACGTTTAACTATTGCTGATTTTAAAAACGAAAAATAGTGACATGCTGTAACTAAATTCGGAAAAATTCTTATAGACTAAGGGATGTGCGTAGACGAAATTTTTGGACTTTAAGCAATCAGAGCTGGTAGAAAATGTTCTGAATGAACACACTGAAATCCATTACTATCCATGAACAAAGCTCTTAACTTTTCGGAAACTATTTCGAACTCTCCAATTGGTGAGCTTCTCGTTTCAGCTGCCTCCTATCTATTTTTCCGTTTTGGTTGCGCAGCAGTGCGTCCATGAAAATGACTTTCTTAGGACGTTTTTGTTTGTTCAACTGAGCCGTCACGTAGCTCTGAACGCTTTCTTCTGTTACTCCTGAAACGCACTCGGGTTTCTTGACGACGAAAGCGTAGATGGCGTCCATACCAGTGTCGGCCTCTGGAGTCCCGACCACACACACCTCATGCACCCCAACCAGCTCCAGGATGGTGCTCTCGATCTCGGCAGGTGATGCCTTAAATCAAAGGCGGATGATTAGCGTTTTCTTGGAAATAAATTGTTATTTTCACGGTTAGAGCATTTCGCTACAATTTTAGTTCAATATACTATGGAAACTTAGAGGGCTGTTATGTTTTAAGATTCCTAGCACCCGACCAGCACTATATGAAAACTTTTGAGTTTTTGTGTTGAATCTTTTCTTTATTTCAAATCAGCGGAATGAGGAAAGAAAAGCTACGGAAATCATTTGTTGGCCGTGCCTCCGGCCCTCTTATACATATTTAGTCACTGGTATGGAGAGCAAAATATATTGTGAACCACGTTTTTACGCAAATTTCAGTATAAATTGTGCAATCTCCGTATTAAGGAAACATTTTAAATCACATGATGTGATATGTAGGAAATAATGCAACGCTTCTTCCTCAATAAATCAACTCATTCAAACAGGGTAGAAAATGCAACGGTTCAAGTTGAAATGATAAAATATCTTTGACGCAAGATAATAATGTTGGAAATTCAGCGCTTTCAAATATGATAGGAAATTCAAAGATATCAATCAACCAAGGTTATACATTCAATGATAGAATTCGAAAAGAGTCGCTCAGCAGCATCGTTGTAAGAACTACCATAAAAATTTGCGAGCGAGAGACAGCACATATAAAAATTATTTATATATTAATACGCTTAAAACTAAATTCGTGGGTAACGCTCCAATCCGAGTTTGCTGTATCATAGATACCGAATTTCTGAGGGTTTCATAATAAGATTGCCTTTACATGAATTGATACGTTTGACACTTTATCAGGATTGGATAGGTAGGATGGGTTAAATTAGGTTAGGGTAGGATAATTATTATTTTATCATGTTTTTCATTTATTTTCATTTTTTAATAATTTTTTGTATATTTTTTATATATTTACTTTTTATTTTTATATGTTAATTTTGCTTTATTCGTTTAATGTTATTGTTTGTATTTCTTTATTATTTACATTTTTTTATTTTTTATTGGTTTGATTTATTTTTTTTATTTTTTTAATTTTTTTTTATTTTTTTCATTTATTTCATTTTCTCTTTTATTTTAAATTTTTTACATTTTTTTCAATTTTTCATAATTTTTTTTATTATTTCCTTTTTTATTTTCAATTTTTTAATTTTTTTTATTTTTTAATGTTTATTTCTTCATTTTCCATTTTTTATTTCATCATTTATTTTATTTTTAATTTATTTTTTTTTTTCATTTTTTTTATTTTATATTTTTTTTTATTTTTTCATTTTTCTTATATTTTTATTTCTTCATATTTTTAATTTTTTTCATTTTTCATTTGTTTCATTGTTTTATTTTTTCATTTTGTTTTATATATTTTGATATATAATTTTTTTTAATTTCTATTTTATTTTTTCATTTCTTTCAATTTTTATATTTTTAATTTTCTTTATTTTTTTATTTCTTATTTTAGCCTAGGTTAGGTAATGATGAAATTTTTCCATGTGTCCATAGTTTTTTCATGTTTGACATATCAGAATAGCTTTGTTTAGAATAGCTTTGGTTAGAATTGGTTACGTTAGAATAGGTAGGATGTGTTAGGTTAGGATGGGTTAGGTTAGAATAGGTGGATGTGTTAGGTTAGAATGGGTTAGGTAGAATGTTATGTTTGAATTTCTTAGGAAATGTTAATTCATTTTTTTTCAGAGGTCCACCTAGCTTAACGATGCCATTGGTTAAGTTAGGTTAGGATAGGTCGGGTTAGGATAGGGTTAGGTAGATTGGGATTGGGTTACGTAGGTTAGGATAGGTTAGCAGAGGTTACTTAATGGACCTTTTGAATATGTTATGTTAGAGTTTGTTAGGTAATGTTGAGAAAAATTTTCTCGGGTCCATGTTTTTTATCTTCGACATATCAGGATCGGTTTGGTTAGGGTGGGTTAGGATATGTTATTAAAGGTAGGTTAGATGATACTGACGGAATTTTTTCCATGGGTCTACGTTTTTATACGTTTCACATATTATCAGGATCGGTTCGATTAGGATAGGTTAGAATATGGTAGGATAGGTTACGTTAGGTTAAGATAGGATAGAATAGGTTAGGTTTGATAGATTAATATAGGTGGCGTAATGTTGATGACATTTTTCCACAGGTCAACGTTTTTTTATGTTCAACATATTATCAGGATAGCTTCGGTTGGCATAGGATTGGTTAGTATATACCATGTTAGATGGCTTACCATGGATGGCTTACTTTAGAATATGTTGTTAGAATTTGTTGGTAAATGTTGCCCGAATTTTCTCACGGGTCCACCTAGCCTAACGATGACGTTGGTTAGGTTAAGTTAGGAGAGGTTAGGTTAGGATAGCGTTTGATAGGTTAGGAAATTTTTAGTTTTAGGAGAGCGTCCCCCTTATGAATCCTTGCTTCTGGGATTTCTTGAGAAACTGGGATTTTTGCTGTTATAAGAAGTGCAAGAGGTCAGGTACATCCTGTGAAAAAATGAGACTCGTACGTTCACTCGTTCGCCCGCTACGGGGATTTAAAGTATGGGGGGAGGGGAGGGGGAAGTTGTATTTTATCATGTTACACCTCCCCCATGGCACTTTCTTTACGGCGCAAAGTTGCTATGTCATCTCCTATGTCTCTGGATTACTCTATAATGATTTCAGGGGTCTAACTTGAACAAAAAATTTTAAAAAAATTTTTATTTGTATTGTTTATGTTTCTTTGTTTTGCTTATAATGTAAACAATGGTTTTTGGGGTTTCAAAATGCTTCTCCTCCTACACTTTTTGAGCTACAGCGATGGTTTTGGTGTCATTAAATGCGGGAAAACGCGGGCTTTTATGGGTGCTAAAATTCGTTTCCTCAAATTTACATTTTCAATATGAAAAAGTGTAAAAATAGGAAAAAAATGCCCTTTTTCGGAAATGTAAAAATTCATGACGTCATAACTCATGAGCAATAAATAATTTTGGAATGAATTTTAGCACCCATAAAAGCCCGTGTCTTTCCGCATTCATTGATACCAAAATCATCACTGTAGCTCAAAAACTGTAGGAGAAGATTTTTGAAACCCCCCCTTCAAACTTCGTTTTCTTCGATTTCCCATTTTCGTTTCAAGAAAATTGAACTTTTGCTCTAAGCAAAAACGATTCCAAATTCAATTTCCTATCAGTATATCAAATTTCATTGTTCTAGGTTCAATAATAAAGAAAAAAGTCCGTATGGGGGACGCTCTCCTTTAGTTTTGTTAAGTAATTTCGACAAAAATTTTTACGGGTCCACCGTTTTTCTTTATGTTTGACATATTATCATGATAGGTTCACTTAGGGTTGGTTAGGATATGTTAGGTTAGAATAGGTTAGGTTAGGAAAGGTTAGTAAAGGTTAGGTTAGGAAAGGTTAGTAAAGGTTAGGTTAGTAAATGTTAGTTTAGTATAGGATCGGTAATGTTGATGGAATTTTTTAACGTGTCCACGGTTTTTTACGTTTGACATATTATCAGGATCCGCTCGGTTACGATAGTATAGGTTGGCTTAGAATGTATTATGTTGGAATTATTAAAGTCATGTTGACCAATTTTTTTTTCACCGATCGACCTTGCGTAACAATGGCATTTTCCGTGGAATTTCCGCGAGTCTTGCTAGTTACATTAACTAAACAGTTCGTTTTTTCCCTTGGTTTTTAACGTTATTGAGGTTTTGTACTTTGAATTCCAGAAAATTGACTACAAGGTGTTCCAAAGGCAAAAATTGGCTATATAACTCTAATTTAAATTCTTCCTTTGTACTGCAAATCAGTACTACTCTTCCGCAATCGCATTCGTGTCAAGATTTTCAATCCTATGCCGAAAGTGAAAGTATTTTTACTGAGACAGACGTTTATGATAGGCGTTTACAATATCTTCTACTATGACTTTATTTTCCAACCTCTTAACTGACGAAATAGTCCGAGTTCTTCATTGTTAAAGTAGTAATGAAATCACTCAACATTTTTTACGAACCAGCGTTAAACGTTTAAATTAGAGACCTCTGTCAATCTATAAAACGCAACGTTTCGACGTAACTAACATCATCTTGAGGGGGAAAAAACAAAGGAAACACTTTTTACACAGTCACATTGGTAGAAATGTAAATCAATTGTAAATGTAAATCTCTACCGAACGCTCATTTCTCCATACTTGCAATACGGAATGGAAACATGGCACGGAACTGATAAAAATAAAAGCAATAAAAATTTTACTCTGCAGAAAAGAGCTATCAGAGCGGTAAAGAACCTAGAATATAATGCTCACACAAATGATTCTTTCAAAAATTTACAAATACTTGAACTTTCGGATCTCTACAAAATCTCCATTGTAATTTCATTTACAAAACATTAAGAAATGATGGCAACAATAGCCTAAGACAATTATTAACAGCGCAAACTGGTCATCACAACCATTTAACCGGAAATAGAAGTAAATCCATGCTTCCTTATTATTCTAAGGCCCGCTCGCAACACAGTATCCTCTTCGTGGAAACCAAAACTTGGAACTCTATACCTGCGGAGATCCGTGAATGTAATTCGTACAAAGTATTCAAAAGACATCTTGAGTCTCACTTCCTATCAGAATACTAGTCGTGTAAGATCACCATGTCAAATCTTGCCTCCTACATGTAACTAATGATAATGTAATAATGTAACTTGCCTTGGATAACATAATCGATCTTCAGTCTGCTTAAATCGTTTTTATCAAACATACTGTTAAATATAACCGATTTGACCAATATTTTAAAATACAGCATAAAATATTGAGTTAATTATCTCAATGATCAGTCTAATGCGAAACTAGGTTAAGTGAACTAGGTTAAACATTTTTGTACACCCTAGCATAACGTGATGGTAGGATGCCCTAGAAGTCGCTGAACTTGTTCGGGCCCACAGGTAGCTATACTCAAATTTGACCATAAGAAACATTCTGCCTCTGTATCACCTGTGGTAAATAAATTGTTTAAAATTGTTTAAATTGTTCAAGCATAATGAAACGGAATAATATTTACTAGAGCTGCGGCTTAGCAGCTTGATGCAACCGATCGATCGTTCATTTCGCCCCTATCGCTTGTGTCATTATATCTAGTTGTGTAATACTGTTACCTAGTCCTACAAGTACATATTCCTGTGGAACAAATTTTGATTCTAGTCATTTTTTTGTCCAGTGATTTTCAGAATTCTTACTTTGTCTGATGTAGCTCTAAGTAATAGGTTGATATTTTAACTATGGGACTAAAAAATATTTTCTGATTATTTTCAGCCTAAAAATGATGTTTGGAAATCTAAACGTCACTTTTTATAGACTACTGAGTTAGTGAACATTTTAATGATTGACGGTGAATCAATAACAATGTGTTCAGTGAATTTCTTACTACTTTAAAACGTGATGAACTGGAATACGGGTATTTAGCTATACCCGTATTTGTATAAGTGCGTTTACTTTTGATTCTCTCAGCTATTGATGCAGCAACTGCGTTAGGTGTAAAATACACAGGTCAACCACGATTTAGGTTGAGGATACTTTGATAGACTAACTCTAGTTACAGCTGTTGTTTTTTACCCTGAAATGATGTTTGTTAAATCGGAACGCTTCGTTTTATAGATTGACAGAGGCATAGAATATTAGCGATTGACATTGGTTTAGTAAAAAATGTTGAGTGATTTTATTTTTTTTTCTCTAGCCCGCGAAGAACTCGGACCATCTCAGTACTAAGCTCGTAGATGCGTGCAACGTTTCTAAATAAATCATAAAATTTTTTCGGTATGAATGAAACGTCTGAAGCGAGTAAATGAGGCCCCAAAATCATACAGGATCAAGCGTCGCTTTTTAAAAACGTCATATTAGAGCTCCGAAGTTTGGCAACTCTGAAATCCTGTATCTCAGCGACTAACGGAGGCTGGCCAACGACAAGTATCGATATTTTTGTAGCTACTTATGACTCACTCGCCAGACTGAGAAAGATTTGTGTATGACAGATGTGCATAACTCCTTTTCTCTGTATATGGTATTTCGTACCGCGTGATTCCAATATATACTTAGTTCCAAGACAGGCTAAACTTACCGTGTGTGCATCATCCAACTTGATCATCTCCTTAACGCGATCAAACACTTTTACGTATCCTTCTTCGTCCACCAGTGCCACGTCACCGGTGTTATACCAACCGTCTTCATCGAGGACTTCTCGGGTTGCTGTCGGGTTGTTGAGGTAACCTTTCATCATCTGTGACACAGTAGCATAATTATGCGAATACATATACATTGAGGGCTGTGATTGCCTGGAATGCATAGAGCATACATTTTTCAGTTACTTTTCTATCTCGGGTGAAATCGGAATCACTTTGGTTAAAATTTTTACCTCCTGTGCATAATAGAGAAATTCACTCATATATAAATGACATAGTGATTGACAGCATGAACGCACCTTCATCTCCCACTCTATTTATTGGCAGATTTTTACTTCTCAGCGAATCGTAAAATATTGATAAATTTGGATAATCATCTTCAAGTTTTTTCTGGGCCTAGTTATTAGTGAAAAAATGCGTTATTGGAATCAGTACAAAGAATTCAGAATTAAGTATTACCAATACATCAAAAAAATGTTCGAACATCATTTTAAATTTTGAAAATAACCTCTAAGAATTTAGTGAGAATCAAGTTATAGAATCGAAAGCATGCTTTGGTTCTACAGTTACGTTATTTGATCAGTATGTTAACATTGAGTCGTCATGATTCAGAGGGCTGATTTTTTATTTCAAATTGTGAGTAAATTATGAAAATTAGTCATGGATGGTCCAAAGTAACACTCACACTGTTAATCAAAAGTATGTTTGATAAACTGCTTCCTAAAAACTAAGATGAGGTTGCGTATGGTTTTTGTGATAGCAACTATTCAACGTTGAATGAGGAGAAAGCACTTCGACATAATTCAAGGCTGTTCCCAATTGAAAATCAAGGACGTATCGCCGGTGTATCAGGGACGTGAGGGTCGATTATGCACGATTTATAGGCTAGTCGGCCTGCTCTGCTTTAACACTGCCTCTACGCGCCCCAAACCAAGCGCGGTCAAGCTCGGACGTGAAATTCATAGTTGGCCTTAGATGGTTCGAAGGCGCAAAATTTTCAGTTGATTAACGGCCGTAACATTTGAAATCGGCATGACTCGATCTGTCAGTTAATGACAGCGTGTCATCGTGAGCGTACTGGCGGTTACTGCCTCTGCAAAGGTTGCGTTTGGCGTTTCGACTGTGTTCTTCACAATCATTGCGTTAGGCAAATTGTGACGTAGTATTGCATCAGATGCCCAAAACATTTTTATTAATATTATATTGATTGTTTACTTGGATGTTGTGGCGATCGACCGTTATGCTCATCCTCAGATTTTTCTCGTCACTTCTCGAGCTCAAGCTGAGTTCAATTTTTTAAACATAGTTATGTGAAGTGTTGTTCGTCCAACTGTTTTGAAACTAGAACAGTGGTATTCATATCAAAGTACTCTGGATAGTTTACTGAGCAAGTTTACAGAACAGTTCACATTCACTTGATTCATTTGCAAGTTTTTCACAGAGTGGCTATAAAGACTGTTTTTTTCAAATGTGTATTGATGTCACAATAAGTTACTTATTTTCACGATATTAATAAGTTCATATGCTGACATTGAACAATAAATTAAACCAATATGATATTCACAGTGCTTTGTACCAGTGCCAACAAGAATAGAGGAAAACGCTGGTGATAAACCAAAACTGTGAGTTTATAATGAAAAATCGATTGCTCTAAATATGTATCATGGCCAAAAAATAGCACAACGTTGTATGACTCTTGCACTTTTGGGACTTAGCACTCCTACAGGGTCCGAGAGATGTGAATTTGGGTCATTTTATATTGTAATTATCGTTTTGCCTTTTCATGATAGACATTTTTTATTCATTTTCTTACTGTCCATGCTATGTCGTCTTCAACTATTCTCTCGTTTAATTTGTTTTTCAAAATTTGTAATTCTGTGCATTGAGTCCTGCGCAACAGTGCACCCTATCTATCATTTGTGGTTATGGTTTATTGCAAATACTTTTTTGGTAGATAATTGCGCTAGCTAATTGTACTCTAATTTTTTCTCTAAAACCGCATTAGTAAGGCATGGAAATTCTTTTGTGCTATTTTTTGCCTTTGCTTTCCATTTGGTGCTCTAATGAAATATTTTTCAGTCTTTGAACTTGTTATTTGAAATGCTGTTCAGCATCCAGCCAATAAATCAGCACATTCAGTCAACTTTAGGTGCCTACGTATGTAATTTATGAATGATGCATTTCTTTTGCAAACTTTTTTTTGCTGGTTCATTGGTCACCCAGCTGATGCAGGGTATTGAAAATTTACGTTGTAACTCTAATTTCATCCGTTATGTTCTTTAACGATATTCAAAATGTTCCCCTCCCTCAGGGGGATACAACTATTGTATCTATGGGAAGTAGCGCTCCCAGGGGGACAATGTGAGGGCCCGAGCTAAAGGTTAGGTAGGCCTTTTTGTTAAAATAACATAGGTTTTTGCTTTGTTACGGACCATATTTTTTCGGTTCGCTGCTGTCCTGTTTTTTCAGCACCTACTACTTTTTTCTTCAACTTTGATCTTGTTTCATGAACTTCTTTCCCATCTTACTGTTTCTATGACCCTTCAGCATAGATTCCTCATTTTCTTATCTCCATACTAAATGGTGCCTTCCTCCTTCTCTCTTTGATACGTTCTATTTTCGTAGCGGATGAGGAGGCCCAAACTAACTTATAATCTAATCTAATCTTCAAAATGTTCCCTTCAGGCAAATCATTACCATAATGAACAAAAATGTGAGAGATCTATCGAGAATACTATGCATATATAATGTACATGAGCGTTGAAATGGCTCTCTGTACAATTTAGTTGATATATCTTTATATTAGGAAAAAAATAAAATATGATATATTTTATCGGTTTATTTCTTGCTGTATAGATTATCAAGAATATATACATATATATATATATATACAAATATATATATATATTCAGTATATTTTGGTAGTAACCCTTCCTTGATACAGGTTTCATGAAAAATGCCATATTGATTATTAATAATTTTGTTCAATTTTTCTAGTTTTCGGAAGAGTTTACTTTGATCGAAATTTATTGAAATTAAAAGCTCCCCTAACGTTTTGTGATTAAAATTTTGCGACGCGTTTCGTCCTGTGTCCACGGACATCATCAGGCTAAAAATAGTTTGAGTCGTGCAGCTAATAGAATGGAGATGTGGGCAGAGTGGCTGCGGTTACGCGAATGTAGAAATGGGCATTTGATGCAAGTTAGAAGGTGTACAGTTGGTCTGCGAAGTGAGGAGGGCTAGGCGACCTAGGTTCCGTAGTGGAAGGTACATTCTCCATTCTCCATTGTATTAGCTGCACGACTCAAACTATTTTTAGCCTGATGATGTCCGTGGACACAGGACGAAACGCGTCGCAAAATTTTAAACACAAAACGTTAGGGGAGCTTTTAAATTCAATAAATTTCGATCAAAGTAAACTCTTCCGAAAACTAGAAAAATTGAACAAAACCATTCTTAATTATAAATGTGGCATTATTTTTAATGAAACATATATATATATATAGTGTGTTATGTAATTCGATGCACAGATTTTAACCAAATGCAGAAAAACGCAAAATAAAACTATTTTCATGAGTGACAAAACCTCGAAACTGCTTTGTTTTCGAGAAATGACCTGAAATAATTTCAGATTCCCGTAAGAATGGGCTTGACATGCAGCCAACGAGTAAAAACGAAACTTCTTTGGCACGCGCTTCAGGCTATTCTTACAGGAATCTATAATTATTTCAGATCATCATTTCTCGAAAACAGAGAAGTTGTGAGGTTATGTCACTCTTGAAAATGGTTTTATTTTGCGTTTTTCTGCATATGGTTAAAATCTGCACCGCATCACACAACACCCTGTATATACCGGGTGTCCCACAAAAATGTCCCCGACTTTCTAAATGATTGTATATCCGCTTTAAATTAACATATTTGAAAGGTCTTTTTTCACAATGCAATGAATTTTGTTCCCTTTTCGGATAATTTAGGTTTTTGAAAATCGTTTACTAACCACTTTACAGTGATCGATTTGCTGAAACAGGTGCTGAAACAGGCTCATAGGAAAAGTTTTCAAAACAACACTGGTGTTCTTCATTTCTCAATACATTACTTACTTCCTTATTTCATCATTTGAAGACACCTAAAATGCAGCTCACTCCCGATCAAAAAATTTTCCTCGTATGGGAATATGAAGCAACGGTAAACTGTGAACAAGTAAGAGGAGCATTTAGTTTTCTTTCTAATTTTCTAACTGTACGATACACAGTTTTATTATCGGACATGTATCTTTCCGGAAATTTTTCATTAATTGCTCTTCGAACTTTTTCACAGTTTTTCGTTGCCTCATATTCCAATACGATGAAAATTATTTGTTCGAGAGTGAATTGCATTTTAGGTGTCTTCAAATAATGAAATAAGGGAGTAAAAAACTTCTCAGAGAGTTTAAATACTTGGTGGTATGTAGGATACATCATGGTGAAATTATTATAAGCAGTAAGTATTGAGAAATGAAGAACACCAGTGTTGTTGTTTATAAAACATTTCCTTAGAACAATTATATTTTCTACCTCTTTCAGTAAATCGAACACAGTAAAGTGGTTATTAAACGATTTTCAAAAAATTAGACTATTCGAAACGGAAACAAAATTTAATTCATTGTGAAAAAATACATCTTATATATGTTAATTTAAAGCGGAGATATAATCATTTAAAAACTCTGAGACATTTTTGTGGGACACGCGATATAATGTAGACACTCCTCAGAGGGATACAACTATTGTACCTAGGGAGCTAGCGCTCCCAGGGAGGAAAATGTGAAGGCCCGAGCTATGAGTTAGGTAAGCCTTCTTTTTGCTGAAATAAAATTTTTTGTTATTTTAAAAGACCACATATTTTCGGTTCACTGCTGTCCTGTTTTTTAGAACCTACTACTTTCTTCTTCAACTTTGATCTGGTTTCATGAACTTTTTTCTCAACTTACTGTTTTTATACCCTTTCTGCACAGATTCCGCGTTCCCTTAAAACGTTGACTACGTTTGTGCGATTGCTACGGTTGGTTCGGTTAAGTTGTGAGTAGCAGAATTTAGAAACTCACTGTACTGCTCAAGTCCATTCTTGTCCTTTATAAAAGGTGTGAGAAATAAAAGTGTACTATAATTTTTACCAGGTAGGTTCAAATCAATTCTAAAAAAGGTAGTGAAATAATGGAAATTCTATTCATTTATGCCGGTATTTAATGTACCTAATGGTACACATATGATATGTCCCAAAATGTAGTGCACGTGTTGATATTTGTGTAAGTGCCGTCCGCTTTTGTACCTTTTTTTCGTAATCTGTACCGACGAACTTGACTTCGGTTGAACTCAGCGCCTGGCTAAGTTCATTCTGTTTCCGGACGGTGTGGAGATAGGTTAAATATTCTACCATTTTCTGCATATTGAAACCTTCTTCCTTCCATGCAATTTATATTTGTTTTCGCTTTGTAATTTAATATCTGTTCATTTTTTGTTTCAGCTCTTTATATTATACAAAACTATTCGAAACCGTTCATATAATAAAGTCAAAAATCGAAAACGCGTATCGAATAAATGAAAACAAATTTCCTATTTCATAATTGCTACGACAATTATATAGTTTCGAATAGGAGTGAGCAGTAGCGTGGTGCACCGTGAAAGTTCCAAGATGTAACGAACACCGCCGAAAACTAATCCATCGCAAGACGAAGCAAGCGGTGCGACTGGCGTCGGCATGCCCAAACCCAGCGCTTCGATATCTTCTAATGACACGACTGGTGAGAGCCCAATTGCTTCTTCCAGTAACTTGCCATATGGTAAGCTAGCCTCGGTCACGAAAAAACGCAAAGAAATCGAATTCTTGCTGTCGAACCCAGCAGAGCATCTAAACATCATTAAGTCTCTTTATACCGAGTACCTAACTAGAACTGAGAATTTGTACTCCGCTTGTGTGAATGATGACTCTCTAATCTGGCTCGAGTCTCACATTGAAAACATTACTAAATTCAGAACCAAAGTCGAAAATTTACTCTACCCTACCAAGCAACATCCTACAGCTGCAAGTAGCACATCACGTAGATCTTCAGGCTCTGCGACTTCGGCAAAGATACAACTAGCGCAAATGAAAGCGAAGATTGGCGCTAGTAAAGAAGCCAACAGGAAATTGAAAGTAATTCAAAAGGAAGAACTTGAGCTGAAAAGAAGAAAGTTCGAAGAAGAACTGAAGCAAGAAGAAGAAATGATGAAATTGAAACAGAGACAAAATGAATTTTGCAGGAACAAGAAGAGCAAGAAATGACAATCCTAGAAAACGAATTATCAAAGATAGACGTAAACGAAGCATATGTGGAGCCCTCTGATGAAAGAAATGTGGCACTTGAAGATGATAAACAAGAATTTTCTAAACGAATAGACCAAGATAGAAATCGTGACTCTGATCTTGCTGCAATTCTACGTCGACAATATCACATATTTTCGACACTTGCCCGCTTACAAGAACGAACACTGCTACCCAAAAAGGAAATAAAAACGTTCTCAGGGGAAGAGACTACCGAATTTAAATCCTTTATAACTAATTTCGAGCGCGTAATCGAAACGAAATGCGATGACGACGCGGATAAAATTGCGTACCTTGAGCAATATACAAGCGGAAAAGCACAGAAATTAGTCAAAAGCTGCTGCCACTACGACCCTGCTACATCATTTCGGAAAGCTAAAAAACTATTGAAGGAAGAGTATGAAAACGAATTCAAAGTTTCTTCAGCGTATATTGACAAGTTGAGCAGGTGGCCTCCAATCAAGTCTGAAAGTGTAGACGATCTCGAAGAGTATTCTCTATTTTTGTTAAATTGCCATCATTACTTGGAAAACATGACCTGGGCGAATCAACTGCAAACACCTCAAGAAATAAAAAACATAGTATCGAAGCTCCCGTACAAATTAAGAGAACGATGGAGACGCAAGGCATATGAAGTGCAGAAGAATTTCAATCTTGTAACATTCAAGGTTGTGGTCGACTTCATACGCGAAGAAGTAGCTGTGACGAAACAGCCCCTCTACGGCCAACTCGACGACGCACAGCCTGTTGGAAGAAACTTTGAGGTTAGTAACGCGAATAAAGTTCTAACATCTAAAACGGGCGACAGTGAGCAGCCAGAGGCAAAATTCAAGTTTACATGTAATGAATATGGAAAAAGTGACACTTTACCCAAATGTGAATATTGCCACCGAACTAACCATACCTTGAATTCGTGTCTCATTTTCGAAAAATTGCCTGCAGAAGAAAAATCAACGTTTGTAAGAACTACGGGCCTTTGCTTCGGATGTCTGAAGAGAAATCACTTGTCGAAAAACTGCAGAAATAGATTACAGTGTGACCATTGTAAAGGAAGACACCCGACTGTTTTACACATGAATAATAAAGAAAAGTATTCTAACTATCAAACTCAGAACTTATCTGTTGAAGTGAACGACTCGAAGGCCTGCTCCATCCGCTCCGGTACCTCTGCTGGGGCTGGTATCAACGAACGCAAGGTTTTTCACCCCGTGACTCCTGCACGAATAAAAATACTCGGTGGTAAAGAAGAACTTTTTGTTAACGTTGCTATCGATAACTGCTCATCTGACTGCTGGGTTAAAGAAGATATAATTGACAAGCTTGGCATTAAAACTACTGAAACTAAAGTGACATTACCAACCATTGAAAATGCTCGTAAGAAAACGAAAACTCAAGTGATGAACAATCTGATAATAAGTGATATCGACGGAAATAACAGCATTGTCATACCAGACGTTTACACAAGAAGTGAGGCTCAATGGCCATTCTCAGCTGCAGACATACCTTCCAACGACTACATTGAAGAATATGAATACCTGAGAGATGTCCCGTTCAATTTCACCGCTCAACCAATTACTCTACTACTCGGTATGAACGTACCGTCGGTCGTGAAGCCTCTACAAATCGTCGACCGGGAACCCGATGAACCCTACGCTTCGTTACACAGTCTTGGCTGGGCTCTTAACGGTCCTGTTATTCGAGAAAAAGTGAAATCTATAAGTAACAAGATAACTGTAAAACGGGAACCCTACTTGCACGAACAAATTGAAAACTCTTTCAACAAAGATTACGAAGATACTTCACTCGACACAGGGATATCGTCCGAAGATAAGCATAAATTACAGATAATAAGTTCTAGCAAGAAAAAATTGAAAACTGGTAACTAAGAATCCTGCTTACCAATAAAGGCCAAGGATATGAAGTACTTGCTTCAGAATTCATCATCGGAGGAAATGTCGGCAAATTTGGAGAAAATAATTTTCAAAGTTCATTCTACACCGCCAGAAAAAACTCTGGGTTTGAACTGGAATATAAACGAAGATAAATTAAGCCTCACAGAGAAACAACTTCAAAGATTTATCACTGACAGAGTAGCTTATATAAGAAATTGTTCCAACAATTGCAACTGGCATTACGTACCTTCCGAAAGGAATCCTGCTGACTCAAATAGTCGTGGAGCTACGGCAAAATCCTTGTCCTGTTCATCGACGTGGTTCAGAAAACAGGACGTCATCGAGAAGTCCTACCCGCTAGTTTCTCCGGTTCAAAACTACAAACTCGATAGTCCAGAGGATTATGAAGCGCTCACATCAAACCTGCTACAAGAGCGACAGAAGTGGTCGCACTCTGCTCGATCTCTGGCTAAAAACGATCTCGCTCTTAGTCGCAGACAGCCAACTTCCTCGCAATCAATGGTTGCTTAGAAGAATAACGAAGGTTTTCCAAGATTCGAAGAACTGTTAGACTTGTATGAATTAAAGTTTGTAAAAATAAAGATTCCTCTAATAAGTTCCGTGCAGTAGAAATTGAAAGACCTATTGTTAAAATTGTATTTCACGCACCGAGCTTCTAAAAATGCAAAAATTTGTATTTTGCTAGTTATTGATTAGATTTGTAATGTACGAAACCGAGAGATTTGACGTCTAGTTGTTGAACTAATATAGCTCATTGGGTTAAGTACCTCTTGTGAAAGGCTACTTGGATACGAATAAAATTGTGATGAATCGGCAATGCAATTGCGGTAATATTAGATATAGAGTAAATTGTACTCTGGTAAATTTTGTGTAAAATTTAGGGGCTGGTGTAAGTGCCGTCCGCTTTTGTACCTTTTTTTCGTAATCTGTACCGACGAACTTGACTTCGGTTGAACTCGGCGCCTGGATAAGTTCATTCTGTTTCCGGACGGTGTGGAGGTTGGTTAAATATTCTACCATGTTCTGCATATTGAAACCTTCTTCCTTCCATGCAATTTATATTCGTTTTCGCTTTGTAATTTTAATATCTGTTCATTTTTGTTTCAGCTCTTTATATTATACAAAACTATTCGAAACCGTTCATATAATAAAGTCAAAAATCGAAAACGCGTATCGAATAAATGAAAACAAGTTTCCTATTTCATAATTGCTACGGCAATTATAGACTAAAAACCTATATGTCGAATTTTTTCAAAAACTAAGGCCTGAATAAAAAAATGTATGGAGGAGGAGGAAATTGTGTTTCTTTGCGAAAGTTGCATATTATATTCAAATTTCATGGGAATCAGACTGAAAATAAAAAATTTCATAATTTTTAAGATGAAATTTATTTCTAATTTTTTTTCATGGAAATTGCAATTCACAGTGTGAATATTAAGTTATTCATGGGGATTATCGAAATGAAAATAGAAACAGCATTCAATTACATAATTTTTCATTATATTACACTTCAACAAAAAATTTTGTTTTTAGCCTGTACTGTAAAGCTACTTACTTTCAAAATTCAAAATAATAGGTCATTGTTTTTTATGCTAGAAAGAAAAAAAAGACAGTTTTAGAATCCTTGAAACATTTCTAACAAAAATATATTCCTATTTTTCCAATATTTACATTCTAATTTTTTATCATAATTCAAAACCAAAAATTCATTTTACGATTTTGGTAAAATATTGCGTATATAAGAAAAAGAAGATTCAAATACAAAATACCTGAATATACCTTTGTTCTAGCGTAAAAACTCAATGACTTCTATTCCTTCGAAATATGTATAGAAATGACTCAAAAAACTAATATATCAAATTTTTCGGAAAAACTAAGGCCTAAATCATAAAAGTTCCCAATTAAAATATGTTTTTCTTTCAAAAATACATATAATGGCTGAATTTCAGACCAATCGGATCAAAATTCAAATTTTCTGGGAGGACCCCCTTAACATAGTGAAATTAAAATATGAGTTGGGTGAAATTCTGGGGTGTGATTATTTCTCAGAGGTTATTCCTTTGAATGGGATTCTTTGTTTAACACAGTGAAATTAAAATATGGGGAGAGAGTTGGGTAAAATTCTAAGGTGCTGTTATTTCTCAGAGGAAATTCATTTGAATGGGATTCTTTGGTTAACACAGTGAAATTAAAATGTGGGGCGAGAGTTAGTTAAAATTCATTGTGTGGGGAAAGGCTAGATTGTCTGTCAAGTAAAATGTTCGGAATTAATGTACTTCGTTTTAAGCATGCATTCAGAGGGAAAATGAATATTTCAGTATGTTCGATTGGAACCTAGTGAGAATCTTTTAAATTAGTTTGGGGATCAAATGGGTTTTAATGAATTCATGTCTTGGAAATATGGATTATGCAGCCCTGTTTATTGTTCCCAAGAGGGTGGGTTTTATCGCCGCAGCCTGGGTGCTCTCTGTAACCAAGGGCTCTCGACACAGCTTGGGAGACTGTGTCACTTGGGGGACTACATCGCAGCAATGCAAGAACGACGATGATTCTCCCCCGATCGTTGGGCGACACACCGAGTTGTCGTCATGAAACTCCTGAGCACAAAAGGGAGCTCAGCCGGCATCTACACAAAGGGAAGTTTCTAGCGTGGCAGTATTTTGCTCAGGCGCCGAAAGATAAGAAAGAAACCGGCGCTATTTCATCATCTTTGTTCGTGCAGCTTGATTGATAGGAGCCATGTGTTATTTGACATATGTTAACTGTGCTTATTCGCGCGTGCTGTGATAACCTAGGGGTGGATAGAATGTGTTTCTTTCTAGGTTGCCTTGGTAGGGTTGCGTTACAAAGTGCCCGCAAGTAATTTACTAGAATTGTGTTTCGTAATTTGCTCAGTGTCTGCTGAGGGCACTTCATGTCAATCACGTGTTCAACATTAGCACTTGAATAAAGTATAAACACAAGTCAGGTGTTTTCATTTCCCGTTTTTACCTGAGGTACTGGTGTGGGTGAGCAGATCAGTAGCTAATTTCTTTACTTTTCCCCTTCTCCTAACATTTCTCCTTTCTTTGTTTTCTTCTCTGTTGTTTCATTTTTCACTTCTACTATGAGGTTGAGATCCCTCACTACGAATGCAGATAGGTAACAGTAGCCAAGTCAGTTTCGTGACAATGTTGTGTGAGTAAAACAAACTGATATTAAAACGTAACATTGAGGACTGACGTTCATGCTATACTCATATATATATTTAAGAATAACCAGTTCCTGAAAGAAAAAACAGATTATTCATAATAGCATTATAATATCGATTCTACCCACTGCAATGCTAATTCGTTTTTAAACGTTGCAACCGAGCTGCCAGTTTTTGATACAAAAATTTTGTATGAATATATCCCTTTATTTGCATTACTATAACGAAAGATAATTGTTACTTAGTTTAACCTCCATATACGCCGCAAAATAAATGCGATCCAAAAAAAGGAAAGAAGAGGGCACCATTTAGTATGGAGGTAAGGGAACACGGAATATGTATATGCATAAGGGGGATAAAAACAATTAGTTGAGTAAGAAGTTCGTGAAAAAAGGTCGAAGTTGAAGAAGAAAGTAGTAAGTGTTGAAAAACAGGACAGCAGTGACATGAAAAAAGGTCCTCAACACAACAAAAGCATTTTAGTTTGTAGTGCTCTACCTTATTTACCCCTCAAATTACAATTCTAGTCCTTTCGTGTTCAGTAATCTTAATATGTCTCAATATAAATTTACATACATATACCAGGCTTCTCCTCCCTATGGAAGGGTAGCCGACAGCAGGCCACAATCATCCCTCATAGCACCAGGAGGCGAGAGAGGCAGCACCGGTCGCCCCAGACTGCCAGGATCAGCAGCAGCCCAGCACAACCACCTTCCACAGTCAGGCCTGACAGTCATAGCTGGTTTACCCCGACCGCTTCATTGAGAGCAGCCCCTCCCCCCGCGCAGGACAGGTCAACCCCATCACTTGCGGGCAACTTTCAGTACCGCGTCATATATAAAATTACCTTCTTACACACTGCCCCCACTCACTTCTGTCCGCAGTCATCCCTCTCGCCACGTCCACAGTCAGACCCCTTTCATACAGAGCACGTTTCACCCCATCCATCCAACTCATCCGTGGTCTACCTCGCACTCTAAACCCACTCACTTCCGACGTATAAATATTTTTCATCAGCCGCTCAACATTCATTCTTTCAACATACCCAAACCATCCAAGTCCTCTTTCATTCACTCGCCTGCTCTACTTTTTGATAACACCCGTCTGCCCCCTACCCAACTCATTCTTGATCTTATCTCTTCTTGTAACTCCATACATACTCCTCAAACACTTCATCGCAAACACATCCAACTTCCTCCTCTCAGCTGCTCTTAACCCCCAGGACTCAGCTCCATACAACAAAACTGGCACGATCAAGCTTTCTTACAGTCCCCTCTTAGCAATCATACTCAAACTCCTGCATTCAAACACTTTCCTCATTGCACCCAATGTCTTACAGCCTTCACTCACTCGATGCCTCACTTTCACTTCCATACTATCCTTAACCGCCACATCTGACCCGAGGTACCTAAAATGCTCCACCTCCTCTAACACTTCACCATTCATCCTCACATCCAAAGATCCAAACACTCCACCTCTTGAACATCTCATCACCTTACTTTTATTCACATTCACCCGCAATTTACGCCTTTCGCACACTCTACCATACTCTGCAACCAGTCTCCTCAGTTTTTCCTCTGAATCAGCCACAAGCGCTGTATCATATGCAAACAACAGCTGACACACTTCCCAATACATACCATTTTGTCTCACCAACTGCGCACCTTTTCCCAGCACTCTGGCATTCACTTCTCTCACCACACCATCCATAAACAAATTAAACAACCACGGCGGCATCACACAACCCTGTCTCACACCTTGTCACAACTGGGAACCACTCACTCACCTCATTCCCTACTCTCACACATTCTCTGCTATCAACGTAGAAACTCTTGATCGCATTCAACAGTCTCCCACCCACTCCATACTAGCTTACAACTTGCCATAGAGCCTCACGGTCCACTCTGTCATACGCCTTCTCTAGATCCATAAATGCCCAATATACATCTTCACCTTCCAGATACACCATCCAGATACAGACATGTACGGCAACACTCGTACATAGCACCCCCCCGTAATGCTGGAGTGAGTAATAACCCAAAATTAAAACGGTTAAACTAAACTCAATAATTCGAAGAACTAACGGAGATCGTGGGACAATTTTACACGCAATCAAAAAGTTAAACACTTGATTTTAAAAAAGAAAAAGAAAAAAAAATTATTAGACGATAAGTTTAAGTGAAAGGTAACGCTATTAATTATTTGCAACAGCCTCGTTCTAAAACGTATTTATGCTAAATTACTTTAAATGTCCCGCAACTCATGCCATTGAAAAGCTAAAAGTTATTAAACAATTTCACTACTTTACCAACCAAGCATTATCATATGTATCGCAAAAAACAAGCAATAAACAGGGTAGCTAAAGCAAGAACACACTGATATGTAACCCTGTTTGTTAAAAACTCGATATATTATGGTTATTGAATCCTAACTAAAGAACGCACAGTTAAAAAATGGTTAAGGAAGAACCGTCTATCTTACCAAAAATGATTAAAAGAATAGAAGAATAGACCAAGAATAAAAGAACCGCAGCCCAAAAAAGTGTAATCATGCTAGAGATCAAAAGTAAATTCAAGTCGCATAAAACATTTCTAAAAAAAAATAAAAACATTCGCCATTACCATTAGAACATTAATGATTTATTATTTATATTAAAAACGCCAATAAAAGGAACACGATAAAGTAAATGTTTTAGAATTACACAAAAAAATGAATTTACGCAACGCAACATGTCAAAAAATACTAAACACTTCACAAACGTTTTACACCTTTTTTTTAAAAGAAAACAAAACCGGTAATTTTTTAACATCTTGTTACCGCAATCCGAATCAGAGAGAGTAGAGCAAACTTTTAACACGCATAGGATTGTACGATAGGATTACAGGATAACATAGGGTTATACGGAATATAGGAAAGAACAAAAATTAAAACGCCTTAATCATTAAAATAGCATAAGCAAAATAGCATAAGCAAAAAACGACGCAACAGTCATTTTTTTTCAACATAACCGAAGAAACTCAATTCGAATTAAAAAAGTACATTCCGCAAATACCCATCAATTATAGGAAATACCGCAATTTAAAATACATATTGAAAACATTGAAAATATTCGCAAGGAATTCGAAAACGCAACCAAAAACACTATTATTTGAACTAAAAACAGCCTTTAAGTAAAAATAGTTTAAACAAATTCCATTAATTAATTAATTAAGAAATTATAAGGATTTTTACGCATCGATACTTAAAAACCACACAGCAAGCTTAAACTTAAGATTACATAATCAAGATTACATCAAATAACTATGCTGAAAAGAAACACAATTCATTTTCGCCTTTTTCCTGCGATACGCATTTCCTCCAATCACTGCGCGCCAATATTTCAACAACGTGGTAATTTTCAAATACCTAAATTTTAACCACTTTTAAATTTTTTCTCTTTCCTAAATTTTGGTTATTTTTCGGTTCCAATCATTTTCAAGTGTCCTTTATGCTTGTTCACCCCTAGGTCCACCCCTAGGTAACCGTCGCAACTGGTAATCTTCCAGCCGATCAGCTCGATCAGCCAAAGACTCCAGGCCTCGCTTGGTGTAGTACACCATCGCGCCTAAAACCATAGTGGTTACGGCGAGTAACATTGTCACCACATCGGTGAGGCTGTCTGGTAGGTAATCTACCCGGGAGTTGCTCTTTATCAATTCCTTGAAGAGTTCGTCATTGGCGCCCTGATTCTTCGCAATTGCCGAAGAAAGCGTCTCCACATCCACTAAGGATACCTGATTCCCCATAGCGAAGACGTCCATGCAGATCCTGCACGGAAACAGATACAAAGACGATTAGCATGACCAATAAAAAAAAACTAAACAACATAAATTTTGATATCAGAACTCGTTGGTCTGACTGTCATTAAACACCCACGATAAATCTCGAATAAAAAAACCTCTGTTCGCATCGAAACCATCAGACGACTAGACACGTGTCCTATGAATTTAAATTAAATTATGCTGATCGCCGAACATTCCGGCTCGATAAAAATAGCACTGCGGTGCACGGCCGCAGCGTCAAAACAACCCATCTCGCAAGGTGAACAGCAAGCTCAGCGATTGCATTTCGCAGTCGGCGCATCCGTTTACGATTAAAACTGTCAATTCAGCGACACAAACGTCTTGAGCGAATTGAGAAAAATAAATGAAACGTCTTAGAGACAAGATTAAGATAGACAGGACGCATTCCATTTACCCCTCAGGTTAACATCAAGTATTACCTCTAGTTAAATGAAAACAACGCAACTCAAAAACTGAAATATAACATGTAAAATGTGACGCACGGATTACCGAGAATAATATGAGACACAACGCAAGTTGCAAAAATAAAACTCCTTAACCTATGATTATTACCCTTAACGTAACTGTTAACTGTTAAACAAGGGTAACAAGGTAAATCGTAACTCGTCATGTCTTTGCGACGTCAAACGTTAATGATATGAACGTAGAAGAAAGGAATACGTCGTTTTAACTCACAGTTTAACCTTCCTCAAGGGTAATAAATGATTAAGATTGCTCTTGTAAATTTTTGACCCAATTTTGATCTCAGCCCAATTTCTCTTCACCTTTTGAACGATAGCAGGCCCAATCCAAGTAAGCTCGAGCTTATGTTTTTTCTCGTGATTCTTTAAAAGAACACGATCGCCCACCTGTATGTCCTTATTACGTCGCTTGATGTTTCTGTATAAATTTCTCTCCGTAGTATTATTTATAATTAAATTTCGAATATTTGCGGCCTCCCTTGCCCGAAAGTTCACCAAATCCAATTCTTCATCGTAGTTATAAGTTACAGAATCAAAATTCTCGGATTGGTAGTACGCACACGTATCACGATTAAACATTACGAAACTAGGTGTTTCGCCCAAAGTAGAATTCAATGCGTTGTTCAATGCATTCTCTACAACTTCCAGCAATTGATCCTACTCTGCATGAGGAAGTGTGTTCACATATAATTTCAACAAGTTTGTTATTTTTTTGTTGTTACGCTCAACTATAGCGTTGGAATGAGGACTGTACGCTAATACTTCCTTTTTCGCAATGGCGTGCACTTTAGCGAATTGCTTGACCGCCAATGATTTAAATTCTAGAGCATTATCAGAGATGAGAGTTTTGGGGAATCCTAACAACGAAAAACAATTACTCAAACATGAAATTATCGTCTCCGTACGACGATTAGATATTGCATACAACCTACAAAATCTGGAAAAGAGATCGATTATGACCAATATGTGTTTATTGCCGTTATCTGTAATTTTGAGTGGCCCAAGGAGGTCCATTGATACGACTTCAAATGTTTCTTTGGCGATCGGAGCGGTCAAAATTTTAATTGGGACAGAAGGTCTGGCTTTAATTAGTTTACAAACTTCACAACCTTTCACAAATTTTCGCACAATTGTTTTTTCCAAATGATTGTAATACTTTAGCTTAAAACTGAACAAGGTGTGGGTATCGTCTGTATGGTACATGCTGTGGATCGCTAAAATAGCTTTACCCATCAAAGAGTTAGGTACGACTGCTGTCAAAATGGTGCTAGGTCTATAGTCAATTTGTCCACGTCGATATAGAATGTCATTTAAAATCAAAAATTTCTGCAAGTCTGGAATATTCGAAATACTACCATGCAGCAAAACGTTTTTTACTTCTATACAGAAAGGGTCTTTATTCTGTTCTTCAATAAATTCCTTAATCGTCCAAGAAATCTCTTCTTCCTTCGGAACATAGTCTAGCAGCGCGGGTCGCGCGTCTTTGTCTGCTGCACCGTCAGCATTCGCTCTAGGCGGGTCAACTACCTCATGTCTAGTCATGCCTCTGTGTCGTGATCGAGTCTCCACAATACAGACTTCTGATTCAAATGCGGATTCCAGAGCATCACAACGATCTAGTTCTTTAAGTTTTAATTTCTCATTGTTTACAGGTAATCTGCTCAAGTAGTCAGCTACAACGTTTTCCTTGTCGGGTAAATATTTAACAACGGGTTCAAATGAATGAACGCTAATACACCAACGAGCCATATTGGTGTCGTCAGGAAGTTTTTTTGCAAAAAGTGGCGCCAAGGGCCTATGGTCGGTGTAAACCCGGACAGAGTATCCAGTAATTAAATATTTAAAGTACTTTAAGGCTGAAAAAATTGCGAAAAACTCTTTTTTGGTAGTAGAATATCTTCGCTGGCTCGAATTAAGATTCCTACTGTAATAAGCCACAGGTCATAGAATTTTACCGCTTGAATCATCTGCCTGCATTAGTACTGCTCCAATTCCCGAGTTTGAAGCGTCTGTAAAAACATGAAAGTCCTTAGTGTGGTCAGGATGTCTTAGGACTGTGTCAGAAATTAGAGACGATTTGATAAAGTCAAAACTCTTTTGGCATTCGTCTGTCCACGTATAGTCAACGTTTTTTCTTAAAAGATTGTACAAAGGATACGCTACCTCAGCAAAATTTGGTAAGAAATTACGGAAATAATTCGCTAAACCTAAAAACTGTTGTAATTCCTTAACATTGACCGGCGCCCGGCAGTCTTGCAATTTTTTCGAGTATTTACATTTAATACCATCGGCTGCAACGATGTGACCTAAATATTCGATTTCGTTTTTGAAAAAGTTACATTTGTCAAGCTTTAATGACAAATTACCGGATCGCAGCATCTTAAGAACGATTTCTAAATCAGCTAAATGCTGACTTTTATTTTTTGAAAACACCAATATATCGTCAAGGAAGACGAAAGCTAGTTTACCCAAAATGGGTGCAAGAGCAGAGGTCATTACCCTTTGAAATACTACCGGTGAAGTACTCAATCCAAAAGGGCCTCAACAAAAGTGAAATTTCCGATAATTAATGCTGAAGGCAGTGAATTTCCTACTCTCTTGTTCTAATTCGACCTGATGAAAGGCCGAGCGGAGGTCTAAATTCGTAAACCACGCGTTACCGCCCAAGGTCGATAAAATGTCGTCAATCCTAGGTATGGGATAAGAATGTTTTATCAACACCTTGTTAAGTGCACGGAAGTCAATCACGGGACGAAGATCCCCGCCTTTCTTTTTAACTACGATAACAGGAAAATTGAAGTCTGAACTGTACTCTTCGGTAATCCCCTGCGCGAGCATATCATCTGTTATTTTCAGCACCTCTTCCTGATACTTGTGGGGAATGCGATAAGGAGCTAAATTTAGTACCGGAGCATCCGGTTTCAACTGAATTTGGTGCTTCATAATATTTGTAACACCTATAGTCTCTCCTTCAGGAGTAACTACATCTCGGAACTTTTTCAATAAATTAATTAACGGTAACTGTATGTCTTCTTCAATACATGAAACGTCATCTTTCGTTAAAACACGTCGTACCTCTTGCTCTCCACATTTTGACACACCTACTCCTGCACCTACTTGTGCATTAACTCCCAACTCCTCGTCACAAACGAGAATTTCACGTCTACCGCGAGCGTTAGCATCCAACTCAAGTTTTCTTTCAGCTATGACTTTCGTTCCACCACCAGCCGAGACAACCAGAATCGTATCCAACACCGCGTTAGAATTTACTTCATCATTATGAGCGTCTCTGAGTGCTGTTTCAACACTTGTTAAATACATCTCGCTCTCAATATCATCTGCTGCAATTAATTCAATATTGCATAACATCATATTCTCACTGAAGTGAACAGCCTCTCCATTTGAATTTAAAACCATTACCGGCACCACGCCGTCTTCATTAACTCGAACAATTGAATCCGCTATAAGAGCACCACTATCTAGGCATCTTTTTAAAATCATGTACTCTCCTGGAGTTGCCTTCTTAAGGAAGCCATACACTATTTTTATCGAATTACCAGGCACTTCCACTTGAGTGCAATGCACTACCAACTGCCTCGGACTCTGTGACACCTCAACCACAGCGGGAATTTTTTTCTTCTCTCTGCAGTCATTTCTTTCTGACAGGTGACTGACCCTGTCGCTCTTTCTCGCGACAGCAACCTCAGACATCAGACAGTCGCTGTTTACAATTCTCTTCATTACTGCTTCTCTGGATAAAACCGGCTCCATTTTTAATTCACAAAACGGGATAGAAATATCATCCCAACGAAGAGTTTTATTTTTAAAATCAATAGTAGCAGTGTTTAGAACATCTCGGCCGAGAATTAAATCATAGTTAAATTTAGCCTCTTTTACGACAAGGGCTTTAGTTTTTAGTACTTTTTTAGTGCCAGGAATTTTTATAGACAACTCTACTTCGCCGCTTACATTACTTTTGCCGTTAATGCCCTTCACAATTAAGCGACTAAGCTTCACTTCTTCGTTCAAATTTTTAACCTGCCTGTAACTTATTAGGCATTTCTCTGACCCGCTGTCTAGCAAGGCACTCAAATACTGCTCATTACTTTGTAATATTATCGTTGGTTTATTGCTTCCCTTAAACGCGACCAAACCAGCGTCTTCTTTATTGCAATTACTTTTCACTACACTAGCAGAGAAATAGGCCTCGACTGCTTTGCTATCTGCGAGTTCTTCGTCTTGCAATAATTTATACCTATTCTCGCAGTTAAACAAGGGATCAATGAAAGATTGGCTCGTCTCGGTGGGATGAATGACTGACTGGTTTGTCTCGGTGGTATCTGGACATTCGGTCACGGCTGCAAGATTAACGAGGACGCTGCCAACCTCGGGCTCTGTCAAATTCAACCCATCCTTCCTGTTACCTCTATCCGTTCCTAATCTTCTCGTAAAAAATCGCCTGACTCGGCTTCCGCCCAATGAACTTCACTCTTACCGCGCGTTGGGCCACCCCTATTTACATTGCCACCGCGTAAATAAGTCTTATAATTGCGTACTTCTGTTCCTGTTGCTCGACAATTTTTTACCACGTGCGTTCCACCACATGCAAAACACCCTCTCGGAAACTGATCTCTCTTGGGCCTGCACTCGAAATGTCCAACCATCGAACACGATGGACAAAATGGGAAACCTCGTTTTTTCGTTGCTTCATACTTGGGAAAATGACATGAAGCCTGACCAGAAACATTAGAACTACTGCTGTCTGTTCTCATCATGTTACACTCCAAAGGTCCATTTGCTCGGTCACCCACGTAACTATTAAATTCTCTTGTCCTACCACGAGGATTTTTTACCCAAGGCCTAGGAGTGATCCTACGTACTCCTGAACGGTAGTTCCTACGGTAATTCCCTACACTCCCGTAGAACACTTCATTTTCCGGAAAATGATCTGGGGCATCAATGCCTTCGTCAAACTCACTGGCTATATCACCTACATAGCTCTCACTTTCGTTTCTGACTGGAAATTGTGACACAAGAATCTTTTTGGTCTCCGCCTGACCTCTGACGGTTGAAATTAACCTCGCCAAAAGTTCCTCAGCTGTGCTGAATTGGTGTTCAAAAATTTTTCTAGCGAACGACTCATCTAATAACGGACCAAGAACTGTTAATGCTAGACTGTATGACTTGCTGTCACCTACAAATCATTTCAGCTCTGCTTGCGTCGTGAAAGCTTGATAATAAGGGTGCCTTTGCCAACCCAATGTGGTTGACGTCAAAATGTTTTCAGTGAGTTTACGTATCTTTGAAAACGCTGTTACTAACTGTGCTGCTAAAGCATTGTTCCTAATCAATTGCAAAGCATTGTTCCTAATCATTGTTCCTAATCACATGCCATGGCGTGTATGCTCTTTTCCCCACGACACACGTATATGTCATCGATAATTTTAACTACTTGAATAAATGTATAATTTAAATCTGCGTTAACTAGTTTGGTCACAACTGCGTTGAAGTCACCTACGTTCTTATTTGTTGATCTGACAAGGAATTCTTTTTTGCGTTCGTCACTCGTCGCGTCTGGAAGAAGTGTCATATATGCCTTAAGATTTTGTATGAGTCGCAAAGGACTTATTCTCTAGGAACTCCGGATCCTGCTGTTTTTTACGTCCTTTGAAGATCGGGAGCTCAGCGTTAGTCATTATCGTTCCAACGCTAGGAATATTAATATTTGCGGCGATGTCACGCGCGATTTGCGTCCTATCATTATTACCACTAACACCTGCACCTCCACTTGTCGCCGGGGTCGTCATTGTAGTAGATTGTGTCACACTAGTAACCCTAGGCTTACTGATCCTACCACTTTTTGTTACTGTAGGTTCTGTGCGAACGAATTCCGGGTCGCTGTCCGAGGAATATGACATGAATCCTATCACAGAACTATTTTCAAGGAATTTTGCTAATCACAATCAAAGATATGCTAAAAATAATATCGCATTCCGCATACCAAAAAGAAAAAACACACCTAATTTCAATCAATATACACAAAAATTAAATAATAGTACACGCAATAATAACTCAATAATAGCAATAATAGCCTCACTGCTCTCCAAAAATTAAAACTACAAGAACACAAACTCCAGAGAAATTCTTGACTCTCTAGGCGAGCTCGGTAACAATCAAGGTAACACTCTAGTACTTTTATGCAGAACTTTTACGTTAAATCACAAAAACGAGACTTCCTTCGAATTTTTAGCACTGAATAAACCCAAAATTACTGCCTCACGGCTTCTATTAAACCTGCTACTCAGAAACAGTAAAATATTACATTTATTCTCTAGTTATTGAAGATAATCAGGCGATTAATCTGCTAATCCACAGGTTTTATTAACGCTATTGACGCACTGCGTCTCTCACAACGATCAATATTAAACTGAAACCACTTGCAGAGCCAGCGCGTTAGCTGCCCAGTCGGCATTTGCAGAGACAAGGTCTCAGAGCATTAAGTGCATACAAAAAACAGCCTGCCTAGCGACAGAGCAAAGAGGCTTGTGCGAGTACATGCGCACTGAGATTGAGAGAAAAAAATTTCCAATAAAACTTAACTGCGACCAGAATGTAGTCTGTTGCGCACGTCGCTTGCGGACCGCTGCTGGGATATGATGCCGCTGGTGCTTGTTGTTGAAGTGCAGAATAAAACGATGGGGGAACGATGCTGAAGGACGTAGTTGTTAATTACGATGGCTTCAAATAGTGAATTACTGTTTGTCACTACGAAAACACTGCTGCTGTTCCTTTAATGTCACCGACAGTTATTGTACTTAGTATTGTATGCACCTTGAAGTTATTATTTAAAACAAATTGTTCTTACTGATCACTTGTCGCTGGGAATGCACTTATAGTGCACTCGAACACGATTTCAGTATTTTCTCCAGATTCATACACAAGGATTCTGGTGCGAAATGGAGATCCAATATTCAAATAAACTGTGAATTGGGTATAAAACTCAACCAAGTCTTCTGCCGGTATTACAAATCCGAACACGAAAATCGAGGGTCGTGGTTGCCAGAGTTGGTTGCTGGTTGTCATTGAAACTGTTCTGTTCACACCGGAACACTTATAATATTGCTAAATAATTACACACGAGCACGTGAGTAGAGTTCACCACATATGGCCACCAATTTACGGTGGTTAATGATAGTAGGGGTGGCTTGGTGGTAAGTTTATTAGTAAATCAGATGTCACTGGCAAAGGAAGGCTAGCGAATCGGAAGAGCCCCGCAACCTAAACGCGCATGGCTTTTATAGGGTGAGGTGTCAAGAATACACCATCCAGATACAGACATGTACGGCAACACTCGTACATTGCTAAGTATTTCTCATTTAACTGCCTCACAGCAAACATTTTATTCACACAACCTCTTCCACTTCTAAAACCACATTGTTCGTCAACAAGCACATGATCCGTCATCACTCTCACTCTTCCAATTAAAACTCTTCCATCCAGCTTCCCAACGACACTCAGTAGACTTATACCCCTAGAATAACTGCACTCATACCTATCACCTTTCCCCTTGTACAACGGAACTACACACGCGCTACTCCAATCCTCCGGCACTTTACTAGCCTCGAAACACACATTAAATAAACCTACCAATCATTCTACCACCACATTTCCTCCTTTCTTTAGACATTCAACCCTGCAGCCATCCATACCTGGAGCTTTCCCATTTTTCATCACATCCAACACACCTTTCACTTCCACACTCCTTATTCGACCACTATTCACTTCACCAAACACAGGCATTCTAACATCACTTCCAATAGCTACCACACTCGCAACCATATCAGCCTTCACATTCAGCAGTTCCTCAAAAATTCCGCCCATCTCCTCCTCACATCACCACCCTCCACTAGCACCCTACCATTTGCATCCTTCACTCTTGCCTCATTTTCCACCTGTCCTTTCCTAATTCTCTTCACTTCCTTCCAGAAAACCATCCTTGTCTCCATAAAGTCCCCTCCCAACTCCCTCCCCCACTCCTCATCCGCCTCTCTCTTTGCTCTCCTTACCATTCTTCAATGTAAATTTATGTGATAAAAAGTTCCGACTCCTCTGTGTATCACCGATACCTTCTGCAGGAGAAGTATAAGTAAGGCGGCTGCTTCACCCGCCGCAAACGGAACTCAACGGCAGAAGCAGCAAGAACACATGGCCTTACAAGTTTAACAAACAGAAGGCCTACCTAGCTCACAGTTCAGACCCTCACATTTTCCCTATGGGGGACCTAATTCCCATAGATACAATAGTCGTATCCCCTGGAGAGGTATTATTATTACGGAATGCTATATAAGAAATTGGTTAGATAACATGTTAGTTAAGCCTTCCCAAGTGCTAAAAAGAGCGTTTCGGAGAGAGGAAGGAGGGAGGCACCATATAGTACGGAGATAAGGGAACGCAAAATCTATGCAGAAGGGGCATGGAAACGTTAAGTTGAGAAAGAAATTCATGACACAAGATAAAAGTTCAAGAAGACAGTATTAGGTGCAAAAAACAGAACAAAAGTGAACCTAAAACTGGAGGTCTTTAACATAACAAAAACATTCTATTCCAATAAAAAAAAAGGCCATCGGGCCCTCACTCATTTTCCCCATCGGAGTATTAAATCTCATAGATACAATAGTTGTATCCCCTTGAGGGGAAAGATATTAGTTAATTAACAAAAATAACTGTATGAGCTTACATGAATCTTTTATTAACTACTAAGTACCAAGATCCTCGAAAGAGATTTTCGTCCGTTGACGAGGTTGTCCTAACCCAGAGTAGAATATTTCCAAGGCCAAACCACCATCATGACGTCTTGATGAGCTGGTGACGTGCAGACTGACGCCCACACATCGTTGAAGCCACAGACCATATACTAGAAGATCCGCAACTTATCACTGAGCGAGTTTGAGCTCCGGGCCGCGATGACGTAGGTGCCAATTGGCCAATGAGGAGCCAAGAAATTGTGACGTCACGAAAAATCGGCAGGAGACTGTTTGAATCTGAAAGCAGCTGTGACAGAGGTGTGACGAAGATTGCTGCAGAAATGGCCCCGTACGTTACGCTTTAAAAAGTGTTTGATGGAAAATTGTGGAAATGATAACCGTCAATGTCCTGATTTGTCGTTTTTCCTATTTCCAAAAGGAAATTACGACGAGTGGATGGCAGCATGTGGTTCTGTAACGTTGAAGATGGATAAGAGATCCAAAAGGCCGGAGAGGGCTTATGTGTGTGCCAGCAATTCTCTCGTTCAGACTATAACTTCATTTTGTCCCCATTCAGAAATGCCAAAAAGTTATTGATATCTTTAGCAGTTCCAGAAAAAGCTGTGCAAGACCAAGGTAATGTAAAACTTTTTGTTGTTTCGTTTATTCCAAGTTAACCCAGTAAATCAAAGTTTCACTAGGCCTAATTATGATTACCCTCATACCCTTGATGTATAATAACTGTGTTAATCAAGAGTAGAAATTTTATGGGCTTCAAATTTTTATCAAAAATATATTAAGAAATACTGTTGGTAGCTTTTAGCTGAAATAAATAAATAATGCAGTAGAGAACCCCAAAATTTAATTGACATTTAGAAATATGAATGCTATACTTTTCATGCAAGATTTAGTTGCAAATGCTATTCTTAAAGTAATGTTTCAACAGATAAATAGATGCTGATTTAAATTGTCTATAATTGGCTATAATTTTGTATTGCTAGTAAGGCAGTAACTGCTTGTATTGTATTAAAATTTAACACAATCAAAATCTCTCATTAGTAGGTATTTTAATAAGTGATCGTTAAACACTTTGAATCATCCTAGGTTTTTTATCTAAGTTCTTTCAATTTGCTTGCAACTTATAAGATACTCTAAAATAGTTTATATATGGCTATTGTGTGAAGTAATTATTGTGATATCTTGATTGCACTCAATGAGCATGAATGATCCATTTCAAATAATTTTGTTAGCTTTTTAAAATTTACAGTTATTTTCGCACCACTCATTGCCTTTATTATAATGAAAAGAATCACCATGCAGGCTTCTTTACTTGAGTAGGAAAATAGTAGCATACCTACTCTTACTTTACACAGCTTTAAAATAAATGATTAGGTGTGAAGAATAAGTCAGCTTTCAATCCTACATCTAGTCACTTTCAAAGGTGACTTTCAATACTATGAACAGTGATCAGACTGTGTTATTCATAAAGGTGGCCTTGTAGAGTTGGTCACCAAAGATGACCTTACAAAGTTTACATAGTTTATGTAGGGTTCCTCTTGGTTAATTCAAGGTCCAGAAACATGATCAATGGATCTTTCTTAAAAAAAATGTTCAGAGTAGGCTACATGGAATCTCAATTATCATGAACTTCAAATTCAAATAAAAATTTTACTAAAATTGAATGAATAAAAATATAGGTAAAAGGAAAAAAACTTATTGAGATCAAAAGCATTCACATTGAGATTGGGGAATTTACATACTAATAATACTAAAAATAATATATTGAAATTTCATAAGGATCAGTACAACAGTTTACAAGATACAGGGGCTAGAAGCTGGGTAGTGGATTGATGTACTTGAATAAAAGGTTTAAATTCATATGATTAATTTTACACTGAAGGGAAGATAAGAACCTATATATTGAATCTCTAAGGCTGTGTTTTGAAAATGGTATGGCTACTCCAGAAGCCAACATACCCCTTAATGACTTTGGTTTGTGGGGATTAATATTGAATGGTACTTAGCTCTATGAGTATATTACTCATCCCCTTTTACTTTCTCTGTGAAACTATGTTATGGTGGTGGAGCCTTAAAATGACTTATTTTCTCCTAAAGTATTAATTGGCGATGCCATGACACAGAAGTTCAGAAGAAATTAAGGTTGTTGGAAATATCTTTCATTGTGTAGTGTGCTTCAATTTCATGCAAGATGCCATATCACTGCTCTAAATTTATTCCCTTATTTCTCCTTCAGCTGCTGGCACTGAACCTCCTGCTCTTGGTGCTACAAGCCTTGGCACTCCTGGTGCAAGACCTGCCATACTTCTTGCTACAATGCCTGGTGCTGCAACGCCTGCCACTCCTAACAAAAGTAAGTTTACATTTTAAATGATGATTCCCCAATCCAATTGAGGAATATTGAAATGAAAGAAAAGAATGTTAACATTGAGTTCAATGCATTGAAATTTTTGAAAAAGTCAAGGCCACTTGAAAAAAATATTCATCCCATGTAAAAAGTGAAGCCAACAAGCTTAATTTACACTTATTTAGAGAGTGCATGGCTGTCACTTATGAAGCCTTAGTGTACACAAAGAAAGGGTAGTACATTTCCAATTACTTTTGAGACTGGTATTCACACATGTTTTACAGTGTGTAGCATTTATCCAGGAAATGAGTGCTACACAATTCATTATTACACTCAATGAAACATAGCAAAGAAAGTTTTTTGTAGGGAAACAAACTTCAGCATTGAATTGGAAATTGTTTAATATATAATACAGGGGTCAAAATGTTACTAGCAATCTTTTTCCATGTACATTTAGTGTTGAATTAAGAAAAATAATTGAAATGTTCAAAAATGTTGTTACGAACACCGAAGATAATTAATATAATCTCAATTACAATCCTGTGATAACTCAGGCGCTTCATGAATGAGAAATACCTAGTGCAGTGTTTGTGTTGACAGGTTAGGTTAGGTAAAAATAGGTTTTGTATTTATTTAATTAGATGAGCTCTTCCAATTTTTGATGAGCCTCCTCTGTACCCCAGTGGTTCATTCCTTATGTACCCTGACAGTGCAGCAGATCTTTAATTTACCAATTGGCTTTGCCTATTTTACATTATAAAGGATCACTTACATTAGATGATTTCCAATTAAATGGGATAAAACTTTTGTTACCATTGGAAGTATTATTCCATGAGAGAGAATGTCAGGGCCTGAGCTGATGGTGAGGTCGGCATTCTTTTTTGTTTGTACCTAAGTGTTTTCCTTGCATACTAGATGCTTCCTTCCACTTCCTCTTTGAAATTATGTTATGGGGTGGAGCCTTAAACCGCCTTCTCTACTAATTAGTAAGAATTGAATGACATGAATTAAAGCTTCTGGAAGAATTAAATTTGTTGAAAATCCCACTCATTTTGTAGTGTGCTTCAATTTCATTTGAGATGCAATACCACTGTTCCTAATTTATTCCCTTATTTCTCCATCAGCTGCTGGTACTGTACCTCCTGCCCTTGGTGCTACGAGACCTGCCACTCCTGGCACCTCAAGGCCTGCCACTCTTGGCACCTCAAGGCCTTCCACTCCTGGCACCTCAAGGCCTGCCACTCCTGGTACCTCGAGGCCTGCCACTCCTGGCACCTCAAGGCCTGCCTCTCCTGGCGCCTCAAGGCCTGCCACTACTGGCACCTCAAGGCCTGCCACTACTGGCACCTCAAGGCCTGCCACTCCTGGCACCTCAAGGCCTGCCACTACTGGCGCCTCAAGGCCTGCCACTCCTGGCACCTCAAGGCCTGCCACTCCTGGCACCTCAAGGCCTGCCACCCTTGGTACCTCAAGGTTTGCCACTCTTGGCACCTCAAGGCCTGCCACCAGTGCTTCCAGCAAACAATGCTGCTCTTCTTCGTGGTGGGAATCGACACAGGTTAGTCGTGTTGAAATAACCCCTGAATTCGTACTTCTTTGAAGTGTCTTTGAATTCTAGCGAGATAGATTTTTCAAGTTACAAGCCAGAATTGGACAGCGTTCGATGAGTGCTAGCTGCAAAAGCTCAAAAGATTGCTGAAAAGTTATCACATACGCATTATTCTAAGACACAGCAGCATTTGTAGAATTATTGTGAGAACTACCTGCTGCCATTTCCATCAGTGTCAAAACCATATTCACTTTCACTCATTTACCTCTCTGATCATTCAACTTCTCGATTTAATACATCTATCATTAAATTATATAATTATCTTTGGGTAAAAAATAAAATTAAAATGTGATTCTCGTAGCATATTTCTGAACTATACTTTATTTCTTGTGTCCTTGTAATTGAATTAATGCAAACATTTAGGTATTGCTTCTTTGCACGATGCATCCAATTATATTGCTTGATTCATTAGAAGGGTGGGCTCGCGGTACTCGCTGACTTTCTTGGGTGCTGAACAGGGCTAGCCTGTCTCTCATTGGTACTCACTTTATACCGTTCGGTATGTTTGAACTCATTCGTAATTTAATGCTAGAAATCTTGGGAAAGAATACTGACCAGAGCTGTGATTCCAATCCATGTAGATTAAATGTGGCATATTTTTTAATTAAATGTGTTGTGTTCAAAACCTAAACTTTCAATCACTTTAAAGTTTGATTTATGTGTACAATTAATACTTTCTTCAAGTTGGGGAAGTAAATATAACATACAATCTAATTTTCGTCAATTTATTTCAGAATTCGTGTGGCAAAAGCAGCAGTTCTTTGTTGGAAGACACAGGTCCTCCAGTGGTACCTTGTAAGCGACAGTTGTTCGCTTCTCCTTCTGGAACGACAATTGTCCTTGAAAACAGCAGACCAGCTCCCGAGAGAAAACTTAGGAAAAGGCTCAGGAGAAAATCAAAGGTACTGTACAAGCGGTTGAACACAAATAATTTCCTGAGAAGTGTAAGTGGCAGACTTGGTCCTTATCTCAGTGCATTTGTCAAGCTCTAATTAAGGGGCAAGAGATCATACACCATGTATCACAAGTGGCTCGCTGTGAACATTCTTGTAAGCTCATCAAAGACCCACTATCAACTGATGAGGAACTTGATACCATTACCCTCACTTTCGACTGTGCGTGCAATGATGAAAAAATTCGAAGTACGTCTTGGTACAAGTGCTAAAAGTGTGTCCATGTTGAAAATGAAGGTAAAACCCGTCAGTGCTAGAGATAAACTTTTTTTCATTTTAGTGGATGAGATGTCGCCCCGGAAAGTATTATTGTACAACCGAGAGAACGATGCCATAGCTGGATTTGAGACTATTTATTGACCTGATTATTTTGTACGAGAGAGTATTTTTGTATTGCTTTCTCAATTATCGGCACGTATCAGGATTTCATAAACTAGTCTTAAGTTCTTAGAATTGTGTCAGCATCACTGTAATTTCTGCTGTGTTCATGTCACCGACAAGTTGCCACTATTTTTTGCCGTGTGTAGAACGCTTCAATGCACAAGACACATGACCAGACTTATGTCCTCCAAAAGTTGTACTGAAAAACTCAAGAAAATTCTCCATGAGTAATATTATCATCTGGTAGCAAGTTTGGTTTATATTTTTTGATTGACCTAAGTGTATTTTATTGTTAATGCATTAATTTTGTTCATAAGCTTATATCGCTACAATATTTCTGAAGTGCATCATGGTAGGAAGCTCATGTACTGTTACTAGCTCGTAATTTATCCAAATGGTTGCTCTTCTTGCACTGCAGTGTCAACCGTGACAGTGCAAGCATTCAACAGACGCAGAGATTGGATTTAATGTCTCATATCTATATTCTTGTTTCTTACACACGCTTGTGTACATACTGAAAGTTTTAATTGCACAAAATCTTCATGCGTAGTTCATTGCTTTGTATACATAAGCATTTTCACCCCGCTATTATTTAGCGTGTACGCTCACTACTGATATGTTGTAACTGGAAAATGTAATGAAAAGCCATGCCGACGGCTCCGCTTAGGCGTCAGTTATTAGCTCACCTAGCCACCTCAGTACTGTAGTTCACTTCTGATACTAGTTAATGCTGTGTGTTGAGCCTCGTCCAAAGATTGGATGCTTGTAAACCCTAATCCAAAGTGTTTGCGTGGCGGTCTTGTGGACTCTCCTTCCTCAATATTCTCCATTATTGTTACGAAACAACGTTCGTGCCCCTCAGGTGGATACAACTATTATATCTATGGGAATTAGCGCTCCCAAGGGAAAAATATGAGGTACTGTGCTGATAGTTAGGTAAGCCTTCTTTCTGTTGAAATAAAATGTTCGTAGTTTTGTGTAGGACCATCTTTTTTCGGTCTACTACTGTCCTGTTTTTCAATACCTCTAACTTTCTTCGTCAACTTTTGTCATGTTTCTTAACCTTCCTTCTTAACTGACTTTCCATGCGCACGGGATCCTGTGCCGGAACTCACCTTGTACATAGATTCAGCGTTCCCTCAACTCCATACTATATGGTGCCTTCATCCTTCCTCATTTTGAACCACTTTGTTGTGGTATGTGGTAAAGGGAGGCTAAAACTAATCTATAATCAATCAAGCAACGTACGCACGAATCATTCATCAATGAACGTAACATAAAAAACATTACGTTAACGTAAACTTCTTCCCATTTCTCCTTTGTAACTATTTGGGTAATCTTTACGTGTAATAAATATAAATGACATCGCAACATATTATTAGCAGGTTTTTTTATCACCCAAATAACTTAATTTCTTCATTATCGTAATGTTTCGACTAGTATGAGATTCTGATATTGAATGGTTTAAAAAGACAATGAACCACTTCCGAAAATTTTTAATATACGGCACCAACGTTTTATCACATTCAGCACCTTAGTCTAATCTAAATGCGCCTTAGCCTTTATATATGAATTGCAAATATGTACATGAATGCGCAATTACGTCTATGTATATTGAATGAAATAATAAAAAGCGTTGTCAATGTACCCGCAATTTACGATTTCGGCTTTCACTATCCTTACTGCGCCCAGAAACGTTTATTTACAACCAAAACGAGCGTCACAGTAAAGCCTGGATACGCAGCCAATTGGAAGCTTTGGCCGTGATGACGTCAGCGGCCAGTCGTGATTGCTGCATGGCTGCTGATTGGTTAGCGTGCGTGCGTATGTTTGTCTAGAGCGGGCTTGGGGTCCACCGTAGTTTTGCAGTTCTTCTTATGTAAATGTTCTGTGTTGAAGCTCCTTCACAGGGCTTCCACGAGTGCGAAAGTTCCTACCCTAAAACTTTGTACAAGATTACCCTAATATGCATAAATTACCCTAAAATGTCAAATAAGCCCATTGCTGGTATTACATGAAAATATTCAATGTTTGCATGTTTATATGTGTAGAAATGACACTAAATCAGGTACATGCGGATATAATAAAATGCAATTCTCTGACTTTACGGAGTCATATGTATCACGATACGTGCAACATTTTATTTTGATTTCACTATAGTTTATCTTCTTTACACGGTTACCTGGTTACAATCTCTGCTCAATGAACGTAAAGTATGAGGCCAGGCGATCTACTCTTAACTAGCAGAGAGAAGCAAAGACAAAGTAAGAGGAAATGAACGACAAAGTAATACTCGAAACATTCATTTATGGAACACAACACAAACACAGTTTCAACATTTTTGCGCCATAAATTATAGGAATTTAAATGTGAAATAAGTTCATATACACCATAATTCTCGGTGCAATTGCAAAGAACGTGGCAAAGAATGTATTGCACTATATGAAGAATAATTACTATAACTTTCACAAAATTTTTGCAATCACTATACTCATTTGGTTTGAATTAAGCTGCGGATAGAAATAATTTACGTTGAGTAAGGCGCAGCAGATGTTGCTTAAGGTTCGAAGTTAGCCCCATTGAATTTCAAATAAGAGTCTTGTAGGCTCTCTTTCTGGCCTACGATATTATAGGGGAATAGACTTCCCTTTACCACACGGTTCAATAAATTGATACTAGCCCGTTGCGTGCGTTCATGATTTATTTCAGGGAACATGAACAAACATTAGTCCTTTTAACGGTAGCACTAATGATGGCAAGCAACGATAATAGCAATGACATTGGCAAGTTTCAAAATATTGAGGAATTGCGAGGTGTCTGGAAAGATAAAGAATAAAGCTAAATAAGTCGGTAACAAAAAATAAATGAATATGCACATGTCATCAATATATGTCTCAGTATAATCAAATCAAATGTACTTAGAAATAAACAAGACAATTAAACAGTGAACTACATGCTGGCCGATTGTCACGCATCTGGCGCCTAGAGAATCGACCTAGCATTAGCACGCTGGAATGATTCTTTCAACTATCTTTTAAGAAGCATGGACGGCGCCAACACCAGCCCCTAAATTTGGGTTTCGATCAACCTCAAATTTAACCTTAAGATTACATCATACCTCTACTGTACACATACAGTTACAAATCTTCGACAGAACGCAACAAAACTAATTTAGAAATTGGGCGCTCAATGAGAGTTTAACCCACAGTACTCAAGGAGGAATCTTTATAAGAAGAAATTTTTATTTCCGCCTTTCTAACGTTAGAATTATTGTCGGGAAAAAACCCAGTTATTCGACCCAACGGCCACTGACTACGAGGCAGCTGGTAGTCTACTACAAGAACAAGGTCTCCCTTTTGATGAGATGCTCTTTCTGTGCGCCACTTCTGGCGCTCAAGCAGCAAGACTAAGTATTGTTTCTTCCACCGGGACCAAAACAGATCAGATAGGAATTGGGTGAGTTTACGCAAAGGTTCTTTTCTTGCGAGAGTTCGATTTTTCTTTAGGCTTTCTAAAATTGATGGATAAAATTTTTCTTGAACATATTTCAAAATAGCGATTTAAGCTTTTTTCAGATCACTAACAGTTATTTTCGGAGTTGTTACCGCCATGTGCTGCATGAATTTCTTAAGAAGCAGGAATGTAGCGACGCGAATTTTTAGTTTGTACCAATTTGATGTCGATTCCATTAATTTATCCAACGGAGTTTCGCAGGAATTGATGCTGGTGGCCAATGCCTTCGCTTCCGGCTGCAGCTCGGCGTCGCCAGGAGGTAAGGTTTGGTCATAGTTCTGTTCCGGTGCGGATAAGGTCAAGTCGTAGAGGAATCGAGGGCCTTTGTTCCACAGGGAGGAATTCATGAGTGCGGCAGTATCTGCACCTCTGCTGGTTATATCAGCGGGATTTTCTTTTGTATTAATATAGCACCAATCTTGTGCTGAAGAAAAGTTTCTTATAAAGGAAATTTTGTTGCTCACGAATCTCATGAAGCGGCTCGTTTCGCTTTTGATGTACCGCAAAACTGTGACGCTATCAGACCAGAAGCGCACTGAGCTTATTTCACTGCACAATTCACGCTTTATTCTTTCCGACACTTCCACCGCCAACTTAGCACTGCACAGCTCTTTCCTAGGGACAGTCTTCAGGGTCGAATTGTTGATTGGAGTTATGCGGGCTTTAGCGAACAACAATGAAGTTTCTGCCGTGCCGTTTCCAAACAACCTTGCGTAAGCGACCGCGCCGTAAGCAGTTTCGCTGCCATCGCAAAAAATGTGTAGCTCCATAGGCAGCGTCGTATTAACTGTCGAGATGCACCGCGGTACTTCAAAGTTAGGCAGTAAGTTGGCACTTTTCTTCCACTTTAACCAACGAGCGAGCAAGTCGTCGGGTAGGTTGTCGTCCCAAGAAAGTTTACGCTTGCAGGTTTCTTGAAATATCCTTTTCGCTGGAATAAACACGGGTGTAGCGAGACCAAGGGGATCGTAAACTGAAGCCATCGTTTTCAACATATCTCTTCTAGTTTTCACATCCGCGTTTATAGTAACGGCGAATCCAAGCGTGTCCCTTTCTGTGTTCCAGACAACGCCAAGGGCTCTTTCCGCTGGCATGAGAGTTCTGTTGTCCAGAGTTTTGAATTTTGGAGACAAGTCCTCCGATGAAAGGGTTTCAATGAAGATCTTTGAGTTGCTTGCAAACGATGTTAAATTGAATCCTCCGGTTCCCGCAATGGCTTTAATTTCCGTTTTCAACGAGATTGCTTCGTCGATGGTTTTGGTACTTTTCAAAAGATCATCTATGCAGACATTCTGAAGAATTGCTTTTCGTGCTGCAGAGCTGCGAGTTGTATCGTCGCGAGCAGTTTGCTGGAACGCGTAGTTAGCAACGCTAGGCGAACTTTTCGCGCCGAATACGTGTACGGTTAGTCTGTATTCTACAATCTTCGTCCTGTCGTCTGGATCGAACCAGAACAATCTCATGAAGTCTGCGTGTTTCGTTGGCACCATCTCTTGATAATACATTTTCTCTACGTCAGCAGTAAAGGCGTACGGAAACTTCCGAAATTTCATCAAGACTCCAATTAGGTTGTTAGAGAGGTCCGGTCCTTGAATCAGCTCATAGTTTAGGGATACACCCGAACACTTGAACGAGCAATCGAAAACGATTCTGATTTTCTTTTTTTGTCTATGATACACGCCGTGATGCGACATGTACCATGTTTTCCCTTGCTCGCGGGCCAATTCTTCGTCAGGAACCTTTTCTATGAAGCCTTTAACGAGCATCATGTTCATGAACTTGAAATAGTCTTCTGAAAGTTTCTCGTCTCTTTCGAGTCTCCTTTTCGGGGCCGAATATTTGTTGTACACCTGATGACGATTGAGTGGGAAGTTAGGATTTTCATCTCTGAAGGGCAAGTCGATTTCATAGTGGCCGGAATCAAGTTTTCTAATACTGGACGACACTATCTTGGTCCATTTAAGATCTTCGTTTGATGGGGAAACTTCTGTCAAGTCGTCTGCGAAATCCCGTTTGAAATAAGATTCTATTTTCTCTTCCAAATTGTGAACTTCCTTTACCTTGACTCTGTGACAAAATACAGTTGGCTTTTTCTTGTCTACAGGTCCGTTGAGAGCCCATCCTAAGTGATGAAGTGTGGCGAATGGCTCGTCTGTATTTCCATCAACGACAGCCAAAGGTTTTAAAAGCTTAGGAATATTCATTCCTATCAAGAGGTCGACGTTTGCATCAACGAAGTTAAACGGCACTTCACGGCGGTAAGTGAATTTCTCTATGTCATCGTAAGAAGGTACATCATCCTTTGAGAATGGCCACTCTGAATTAGGTTTAGTGTACACCACAGGAAGTATTACGCTGTTGTTGCCATCCAAATCAGTTAACTGAAGATTATTCACAACCATAGTGTTTATGTCTTTATTTTTCTGATCCATGGTGGTCAATTTTACATTAGCAGTTTTGGCTCCAAGGCCGAGATGAGGCAACAGACTTTCGTTCGCCCAACAATCTGACGAACATGTATCAAGAGCGACGTTGATGATCATTTTTCCTTGCTTAGTTTTAAGTGTGACTGGTAGTATTGGGCAGAAGATCTTACTTTTGGTTGTGCCAGCCCCAGTCTCTTCAGCAATGGTACTCTTAGATGAACAGGTGCGAACTGCTCATCACTCTTTTCGTCGGCAGTTGAATCCTTCACTGGAAAGGTTTTCCTGGATGGGTCATGCAGAACTGTGGGGTGCCTTTTACCGCAAATAGAACAAATCGATGTATTACGACAATTTTTAGAAAGATGGTTTTTTCGTAAACAACCATAGCATAGACCAGCTCTCTTCACCAGATCCGATTTTTGAGCAGGAGTCTTTTTCTTGAAAAAGAGACAATTTTCAATTTTGTGGTTTGATTTCTTGCAACACTCACATATGGGTTAAAGTTTTCGTCGTGGCTAGAATCCTTTTCGTCCGCCGAGTTAAGCGAGTTTTGGGTGGATGCAAGCATTACCCTTTTAACTTCTGTTTTCTGTTTCACAGGTGGCTCATCGGCAATATTTCCGAAGAGCGGCTGGCGTAAAACTGCAGCTTCTTCGGAGACGAAGTCTACTAGGTTTTTAAACTTCACAACTCCCGCGCTGCCGAGTATGCTGTGAGTTCGTCGTCTCCATCTATCCCTCAACCTGTATGGAAGTTTCTTCACAATTGACATTATCTCACTTGGACTCTGCAACTGATTACAGTGAGAAATGTTTTCGATGTAATGGTGACAGTTCAGCAGAAAGATGGATAGGTCTTCAATTGTTGTCGAATCTTCATTTTTAATAACTGGCCAATTGTTCAGTTGTGAAATATATGCATTCGACACTTTAAACTCGTTTCCATATTCCTTTCGAAGAAGATCCTTCGCTTTTCTGTAAGCCGTGCTAGCTTCGTAGTGGCTACACGTTTGGACGAGTTTCCGAGCCTTACCAGACGTATACTGTTCAAGGTAGATAATACGGTCGGAATCGCTCTGGCATTTAGACTCAATAGCGCTTTCGAAGCTTTTGATGAAGCTGTTGAATTCCGTTAGATCGCTGCCATCGAAACTCTGAAGATCTGTTTTAGGAAGCAGGGATCTTTCTTGACTTTGAACCAAGTTTGAAGAAATCTCGTTTTGACGAGAAAGAATGTCGAGAAGTGAAGCTTTTGAAGGGTTGCAGCCAATCTCTTCACGAGCAATGCTTGGACAGCTCTTCGGCAAGCTCGTGGGTGTGCCCTCACTGGCCGATTCGTCAGAAACTGAATCTTTACCAGGATCAGATACACCTAACTTGTTGAGCTCGCGTTCAAGTACTTCCACTTCCATTTAAGTTTCTTGCTGCTCCGCTTCTTTCTTCATTTGTTCCAGTCTGAGCAGCTATTCTTCGAATTCTAACTTCTCGCGTTTCAGTTTCCTTTTTTGTTCCGCTATTTCCTTTGATCTCTTCAATGCCAACTTTTGAGCAGCAAACTTGGCTTTTTGTTGTGCCAGCCGAAATTCAGCAGCAGACGATCTTGATGAGCACCTACTAGACGTAGCGCGAACCAGACCTACATCGGGAGGTTTGTTAGTGAGATCCTCTACTTTAGAGCGAAAATGATCAATAGATCTTTTATGGGACTGCAGCCACTGTTCGAGCTCCTCAGTATCACAGGCTGCGTGTAACGCTTCTAATCTTACGAGGTATTCCGTGTAATGTTCGCGAATCAGCGCTCTGTTGGTCGATGCGTCAGGCAGAAGCTCCTCAATTTCGTTCTGCTTTCTAGTTAGGGATCTCAACTTTGCGGCTGGTTTCCTGGTTTGGCTGGCCTCTTCGCTAGGTTCCTCGCCAGGCTCCTCGGCGTCCATGGTAGACCGAGGTGGAGGCGTGCGATGCAGAGTTTACGAAAGGCTTCACACTTTACACGTCAATAAATTTATCACTGCACCACGCATCTTGCACGTATTTTGAAACTAATGTAGGCTCTCTTTCTGGCCTACGATATTATAGGGGAATAGACTTCCCTTTACCACACGGTTCAATAAATTGATACTAGCCCGTTGCGTGCGTTCATGATTTATTTCAGCGAACATGAACAAACATTAGTCCTTTTAACGGTAGCACTAATGATGGCAAGCAACGATAATAGCAATGACATTGGCAAGTTTCAAAATATTGAGGAATTGTGAGGTGTCTGGAAAGATAAAGAATAAAGCTAAATAAGTCGGTAACAAAAAATAAATGAATGTGCATATGTCATCAATATATGTCTCAGTATAATCAAATCAAATGTAATTAGAAATAAACAAGACAATTAAACAGTGAACTACACGCTGGCCGATTGTCACGCATCTGGCGCCTAGAGAATCGACCTAGCATTAGCACGCTGGGATGAATCTTTCAACTATCTTTTAAGAAGCATGGACGGCGCCAACAAGTCTCGTTACAATTAAGAATCTCGGCCCATGGCCGGATTTTTTTTCGACAGAAGCCCACATGTAAAAAAAATCAAAAAGCCTACAGTCGAATACTCGTAGCTCCCCCAAGAATTGAAGTCCTACGTTAGTGAGCCCTAGTGCCAAGAATAATGAAAGAAGAACCTCGATTTCTATCTCACAAGCTTTTTTATTCACTGTCATATCTGTATTTCCACCAAGCCAACATTTATTCTATGAAGCCGAAAATTCATTTTTTTTAACAAAGAAGCCACAGAATGTTTGGATCCCATCATAATGTAAGTCGTGTCTGAACAGAACCCTACAATGTCGCTCAATTTAATATTTTTATCACTGAAATCCATTTTATGAGTAGTAAACAATCCATTGGCTGTGTTATCCTCTTTTTCAATAAGATCAACAGAGGATCTCTTAATTGCACTCTCACTCCAGTATTGGACGATGACTCCGAGCTGATTAGCTTTATTGCGATCAGTTGTTTCATCAATCATTACAGAATATAAACATCAATAAGGATAACGACAAGATCACTTAGTAGATGTTTACCCAACCATTGTCTAATTATGTTTGAAGCTCTTTGTTTCCCTAAGCTTGCTTTCTTTGAGAAACATACGTTTCAGTAGTAATGAAATAGGCAAATCATTCTGAGAAAGATTGGCACATATCGGTAATTCAATTTTTATACCTGACTTCTTAATTGGATCGTGTGATAACATGAACAGAGTTATAGTTTGTGTTTTCCTTCTGTGCACTGAGAGACTTTTATGGCGTTGAGTGTTAACATGAAGAATAATCTCAGATTTACCAAGCGTAATGATAGTTGAACATATAGTACAGTATACCGTATCCTCAGAGGCGGTATTTGGCTGAGACTTTTCTAACCAGCCTCGAAACAGTTATTCGATTCTCTATCCTTCCATCCCTTTTCGTGAAAAGGGTTTAACAGACGATAAAATTTGACTTTCCTTCATGGGCGGTGTAGCAGCTTCATCGTACACAGGATCTATTTAATAATAGCAATTTTCTGAGACGCAAGTAACCAAATATTTTGTCACGATGCAATACTGCACGTAACAGTACCTGACACAGTAATTGCACTCGACTGAAACAAAACTGCCTACTCTCGGCACGGGGAGTGTCGTTCTGTACACGTTATATAGCTGATCAATTCCAGTAAACGACGATGACCGATGTATTGATGTAAATCTTGATACATTACCGAGTTAGTTATGTAAGGCAAGAAAATGTAAAATTCCAAACATTATATCAAGTTGCATATCACTTTAGTTATTTTCATTACTCTCAATTAACCAAGGTATTATTTGTGCAGCAAATCTGGCCACATTTTACTGAAGAGAGATCTGAGTACTGAGAGATCTGCAGCGATATGCACAGCAATTTGCACCTTGTCGTAGTGTGCAATAAAGACAAAATTAATGGCGAGTTCGGGCAAGTTTGTTCCAAATATAACTCTTATTGAACATTTTCTCAAATACTTCGGTAGCGTACTTCCGCAACGTACCTTACACAAGGTATATTGTTGTACTTGAGAACAAACTTGATATTGGTAAGGAAAACAGGCAATATCCCTGTAATTTTGTTGCACGACCCCGACAGAAGTCGAATTACCCTAAAAATCATGTTATTTTGCTTTACCCTAAACTCTACCCTAGACCACATCTGATACCCTAAAATAGGGTATTTTACCCTAAAGTGGAAGCAATGCTCCTTCATCTAGAAATTAAATATACAATTTAGCCTAGTTGTGCGCAATAAATCGAATGCGCACCCCATTTTTGGAACTGCCTAATTACAAAGAGAATGAAACTTTGTTTTCAAAAACCTTTACTACACCGTATCATACTGAAAAAGTAATGACCAGGACATTCAGACATCTAAGATTGATCGAGATTCATACCGCTTTTACCTCCGCAGGAAAGTTTCCATGGAGTGCTAAATTTTAATAAACGGTGGATAGGCCAGTTAATCCAGCCTTTGTGAGATAATTCCTAGCCTCTGAGGGTAGGTACGCAGAGAGAGCTATCGCAGCGTAATACGTGTTATTCATTCAGGCAATTAAAAGTTTCATGTGTGCAATCACTGACCAACATCACATGTTTACAGTATTTTTGAATAACTTCATCCTTGTAGCCTACTGAGTGCAGTTGGAAACGGGTATCTCTGATGTCATTTCTGTTATGAGTTTTTATGTCTATCCTAATTTGTAAACAAAATAAAAATTTCAAAATTAATTCTACACAATATAACTGGAAAGTAATTACTAATTGAAAATGTACAGGGGTATATTTTTCTCATTAGAATGAAGTACATTTTGAGATTTTAAATTCACATAGAAACATCAAAAAAATTCAAATATAAACATTACGCAGGGTAGCTCCTGATATTTCATTTCTAAATTTTACTAGTTACCCATTTCAACAGCAAAGAATTACTTCCTAACGTTTACATAATGAATGTTGCCCAAATGTCCAGGTGTAAGAAATCAACCTATATTGAGTAGTTTGAGTCAAAAATACAAGCAATAACATGGGTTGAAAAAAAGTTGATTCATACACAAAATATTAAATTAAAAACTTATTACCAAATGGATCATTCAAAGCATAATAGCAAAAAATACCCAAATTTGTATGCACCCCTTCCCAAACGGACCCTAACAAATGTTTGGCAAAGACCCTGTCTTAAAATCCTTCAACAATGAGAGCAACAGCTCATCATATGCAAAAAATAAACTGACTGGAAACTAAACACTGGGGAATTGTCCAATCCCCTAACAGGAATTTTTCCTATAAACTGCACCAAATATCTAATTCTGGGAGTAATGAATTTTTGAAAATCTTCAAACTCCGTATACATATCAACTTTACTTTTAGTTTTCAGTGAATTATCCCTCTTAACAATTTTTTACAACCCTGCCAGGTAAAGTAGGCCCATGAGGCAAATTTCACTACTCATTACTTCCTTTTTTTACTACTTCTCAAATTTTTCTAATTTTTACTACTTTACTACCTAGTAGACACTCTGTATAATATGGAGATAAAAGAAATGTCCAAAAAGCAACGTAAGGTACTAGTACTGAATCATAACAGTTAAGGGGACCATTTTCTCCGTTCGGTCCAGAAATGGTCTATGAACCGTAAATTTTTTTTCTATTGGACTTATGTATATGAAAATTTGCAGACTACTAGCTCTCTAGGTTCCCAATAACTTTTCATAAACAAGTTTTTTTTTCCTGCGGGCATAGAATATTATTTATTTTAGATAAAAAAAAATATATATAAACTATTCGTTTCAATTTCCCCGAAATTTACATAGCTAGAGCAATGCAGTTCGTTGCATTTGAAATTAGGATGTACGCTCCTCAACTGTTCGGAGTCATTCTTTGAATTTGAATTCATTCCGAATTTATAAAAAAAATTTGGAAAAGGTATGTTCAAAGTAGTAATTTTAACGCAATAAGTCTACGGGAAAAGTTTCACGTAAAATTTTTTGACAATCAACGACCATAAAGTTTTAGAGTACACATGTCACTTTCAAATGCAGCAAACCACATTGCTCTAGCTATGTAAATTCCGGAGAAATTGAAACGAATGTCTGGATATTTGAAAGTGTTGGCAAACAGTAGTTGAAGTTATAAAGTGTGCGTAAAAAATGTACCATAAAATTTTTCTGAAATAAAACCCGTACCATTTTACAGCATACATATAATTTAAAATTAAAACTGCATCAAAATCACTCTAACATTGGCGGAGTAATGTGCGATTTAGTGTTGGCAACTTACGTATCATGGAGCACTGATATCATCTCAGGAGCACTGATGTCATCTCATAGTCAGGCTGCTGTTATGGGTATCTGTTTCGAGGCTAGATTTCAGTTGCTATCTACTCTTTTTACCATACATTAGTTGCCATCTACTCTTTTTACACCACTCCCCCAAACTGCTACACCCCCCTCCCTTCAAGGGAGGGAGGGTGGAGGGGGGGGGGGGGGGGAGCTGGCGCGGTGGCAGGTCTTGAAATGAAACGGAATATATCTTCAATTGAAACCAATAATGATTTACCATTGAAATCTACATATTTTTACACCAAGATGAGCGTACAAATAGGGCTGTCTCGTCTTTCCTTCCATTCATCTCTAAATAACGCCAATTCACCCCCTGCTGGGGGCGCATGAGTCGCAGACATGTTCGACAGTCTTTTAAAGCAATAAAAAATTTTTAAGGGTTTATGACCATGCATCGGAAAAAGCTCCCCTTAAATGCTTCACATTTTATCATGGCAGGGTTTAGTCGTGAAGGGAGTATATATGGAGGGTGCATAGTAGGGTGGAGCGTTTTTTCACGATTTTCAATGTTCTAATATGGGTAGTGTAGAAAGGTTGTGAATGCATGTCAAAATAACTCATGCAGAATCTTAGACCTGTATGATAAAATTTTCCCGTTGCACAAGCGCATTGAAAATTTGAAAACGTGAGAAAAATTGCTAATATTTTCCAAGTGTGTAGTAAATGAAAAAATTGTCGCATTGACTTTGGGTAAGTTTTAAATGAAAGTACTAAATTTGCTCTAAAATTTCATCTCAATATGTTTTCCTGTGAAACTTCGTCTTCTGCTTGCACATTTGATCAGAAAAATGGAAAAAATACTTTAAAATGTACAGTTTTTAGAATGTCACTATTTTTACATGTGGAGAATCACCTTCTTGTGTAATGATTTATATGCAGCTCTTAGTTTATTTTATCGATTATTAGGGTAATAATGAGAATAAAATAATCCTGAACTCACTAGGTGGAAGTATCTGCATGTCGAGTTCCACCCTACCCAACCCAACCTCCCATCCATGTTAGGTAGTCAAATTTAGTTCAATCTGTATTGATTTTTTGTTTCAAATTTTGACAACTTCTTTGTACCTTCAATTCTGTTTCTTATGTACCCGTCACGGGCCTCATTGCCAACTACAGAGGTAGAGGCATCTGTCACTAGTTTAATAAATCTTTCGACTGCCTGTGTGTGGCAACGGAAATCGGGAATGAGCTTTGACAATTCTTCTGATTTAATTCGAGTTGTGATATCTTCTGTAGATATCTTTTTTGTTGCTGGAGGTTCTGTAAGCTGGATGGTTTGCCAGTTAATCGTAGAATAATATGAAGTAGCAAAGAAAATAAGCTTAGGTAACTTAAATTTTCTTGGTACTGTTTCGTCTGCACATTCTCTTGCTTTCAGGATGCGTCTAAATCCAAGTTCACGAACTGTTTCTGATTCATCATGAATCATAGCAAGCAACAGGTTTTCCGGATGAGCAAAGTAAGCATTGTTTTGTATGCCTTTCTCAACAATATTGCGATGTTCCTCTGTCATTGAACGAGATTTGGTTATCAACGCAAATAAGTGCTGGGCGCCATGAATTACAGAAGGTTGCCTTTTGATAGAGAACCAAACTGGTGCATAAACTGCCATGATGTAATTTACTATTGCCAGCAAAGAAGAGGTTGGATTAACTTCGGATACATACAGTCGTAGTATCCGATTTGCGGTGGTAAGCCACCTAGCATGGGGCATTTTCCATAGATTTTTAAGTGCCAATTCCAGAGAACATTCTCCTGTTGACACGGCTCGATGTATTTGCAGCAAATAAGCCTGGTCTTTACTGAGATCGGAAATTTCAAAACAAATATCTTCACAAGGAATGACAGTGAACTGTACTATTGGTAATTCTTCACAGTCAGGTAGACATTTGCCAATGGGTCCTTTGAAGCCTCTTGGTCCATCGATGTTTTTAATTAGGTGACGCAAAGGCAGCTCATTTGCATGTAGCAAACAAACAAACCAGTGTAGTGGTTTCTTCAGTTTGTCTTCTAATAATTTTATAATGCCACCTTTTTCACCTGTATTCACACTGAATACAGGTGAAAAAGGTGGCATTATAAAATTATTAGAAGACAAACTGAAGAAACCACTACACTGGTTTGTTTGTTTGCTACATGCAAATGAGCTGCCTTTGCGTCACCTAATTAAAAACATCGATGGACAAACTGCCGGACCAAGAGGCTTCACAGGACCCATTGGCAAATGTCTACCTGACTGTGAAAAATTACCAATAGTACAGTTCACTGCCATTCCTTGTGAAGATATTTGTTTTGAAAATTCCGATCTCAGTAAAGACCAGGCTTATTTGCTGCAAATACATCGAGCCGTGTCAACAGGAGAATGTTCTCTGGAATTGGCACTTAAAAATCCAGGGAAAATGCACCATGCTAGGTGGCTTACCACCGCAAACCGGATACTACGACTGTATGTATCCGAAGTTAATCCAACCTCTTCTTTGCTGGCAATAGTAAATTACATCATGGCAGTTTATGCACCAGTTTGGTTCTCTATCAAAAGGCAACCTTCTGTAATTCATGGCGCCCAGCACTTATTTGCGTTGATAACCAAATCTCGTTCAATGACAGAGGAACATCGCAATATTGTTGAGAAAGTCATACAAAACAATGCTTACTTTGCTCATCCGGAAAACCTGTTGCTTGCTATGATTCATGATGAATCAGAAACAGTTCGTGAACTTGGATTTAGACGCATCCTGAAAGCAAGAGAATGTGCAGACGAAACAGTACCAAGAAAATTCAAGTTACCTAAGCTTATTTTCTCTGCTACTTCATATTATTCTATGATTAACTGGCAAACCATCCAGCTTACAGAACCTCCAGCAACAAAAAAGATATCTACAGAAGATATCACAACTCGAATTAAATCAGAAGAATTGTCAAAGCTCATTCCCGATATCCGTTGCCACACACAGACAGTCGAAAGATTTATTAAACTAGTGACAGATGCCTCTACCTCTGTAGTTGGCAATGAGGCCCGTGACGGGTACATAAGAAACAGAATTGAAGGTAGAAAGAAGTTGTCAAAATTTGAAACAAAAAATCAATACAGATTGAACTAAATTTGACTCCCTAACATGGATGGGAGGTTGGGTTGGGTAGGGTGGAACTCGACATGCAGCCACTTCCACGTAGTGAGTTCAGGATTATTTTATTGTCATTATTACCCTAATAATCGATAAAATAAATTAAGAGCTGCATACAAATTATTACACAAGATGGTGAATCTCCACATGTAAAAATAGTGACATTCTAAAAACAGTACATTTTAAAGTATTTTTTCCATTTTTCTGATCAAATGTGCAAGCAGAAGACGAAGTTTCACAGGAAAACATATTGAAATGAAATTTTAGAGCAAATTTAGTACTTTCATTTAAAACTTACCCAAAGTCAATGCGACAATTTTTAAATTTACTCCACACTTGGAAAATATTAGCACTTTTTCTCACTTTTTCAAATTTTCAATGCGCTTGTGCAACGGGGAAATTTTATCATACAGGTCTAAGATTTTGCATGAGTTATTTTGACATGCATTCACAACTTTTCTACACTACCCATATTAGAACATTGAAAATCGTGAAAAAACGCTCCACCCTAGTGCATAGCCGTCTGTGAAGCGAACCAGTTTTTGAGATTTCCCCTATGTCTGGTTACCACAGACATAGGGGAAATCTCAAAAACTCAAGTGTCTCGCAAGTGTGACGTCAGCACGGAAGTCAGTTACCTACTAACTACGTTGGTGCGCACACGCTCGCTGAATGCTTTTCTAGCTGTTGAGTTAATCGCATAATCGTTAATCATTAATTTGGGATTCTAAGACTCCGAAAGATAATAAATTATGTTTCCTCACTTGAGAACACTTAATAATATCAAAATTACTACTAAAGGTTCATTAAGAGTTGAAAACTATAAAGATTTTAGGCCCTTGATTGTAACAAATTAGAGCGACTTGCACGCACACCTCACCTCTCTGACTTGGGGTGTGGTACTAATCTTGCTTTGGAAAATGAGAGGAGGAGTTGAGGAGGGTGGAGCAACTTAAGCCAAGCGTCTGTGGTTGGCTCAGAATTGTGACGTGTCGGGCCTTGAGAGTGCCCTAGCGTTTCAACTTTTGCAACCAAATTGAGCCCGATCGGAGTCCGCTATGCTCCCTCCATATATCCTAGCTCCATGGGTTTAGTTTACTTGAGGTACCAGCCAATGCTTCATTGGAGGAATTGCCATCGAAAAAACTTTAGTCTTGCTTCAGACCCAAGCAAATCTAGAGGGATATCACTCACTGAGTTTCCAAAGTTTTATTGATTGATTCAGGGCTGTTATCAATGGGAGTATGACATATTGAATTCTGACTGTTAAATGACTCAGATTTACTGAACAAGTTTAAGCGTTAATCAGTGAGTGACTAGAATTAAAGAAACTAAAAGCTGTTTCATTTATTTACATTATAGGATGATTCTGAAATTATTTTATCATTAACACAAGGTTTAAAGACAGTACCAAGTTCATTAGGGCAAGTGTGAAAAAATCCCACATTATCAGTAAAACACATCAAAATAACTTAAATAACAACATTAAAGAAATTAGATCTGAGTCCACATATTTTTATCTATGAAACAACTTCAATGTTTAGACCTTAATACTTTGAAGCAATCCGAACAGTAAACAGTTCCAACGCCCAAACTTGGATCACTGGCATGAACAACAACAAGCAATGAGAGATACCTTAATAAGCTCAAATGCAAGTTCAATTTCACGAAGGTTCCAATAATTTTTTCTATGTTGATTAACTAATTAAAACTATTTCATTAAGAAGAGCTGTGAATTTAAAAATGTATGCTTGTTGTTTTTTTTGCAATTTTTGTTTATTATCACTTCATTTAAAATTATTTTATTAGAAAATAGGTCATTAAGGTTTAGGATTGTTACAAATACGAACGTGATTAATAATTAGTGTACTCTGGTATTTTAACTCTTTTAAAACGAGGAATATTTCAAAGCCTGAGTTATATAATAAGTAGAGCCTGAAATATTCGTACATTTAGTTTATTAGAATCAAAATATAATAGTGCATGAATGAGATATTTAGTAGCAACGTTCATATATTATATATACCATTATAGTCATGCATTTTTTAATAAACACATTTTCAGTTTTAATGTAAATGATAAAGAGTTAAAATTAAAATTTTCAAAATTAAATTTAAAACATTTGAAGCATTAGTTTAAAAATTTGAACTTCATTTTACAATGTATAAAATTAAAATTAATAAATATCGAAAAATAATATGTGAAAATCCAATTGAAATATCAAAGTTTCGAATTAAAGTTTTCACTTTCAAAATAAAAGTATCCAAGCTCAAATTACATCATGTGAAGTTGTGTAAACTAATTTTATTTGACCGCAATAAATAAATAAGATATTTTTTTCGGACTTGTCCTTGAATAAACTTAGACATGGGCTATCCATTAATGCCGTTAATTTCAAATTAAAAAGTATAGTCTGAAAAACAACCTTATTTTTATCGTCGTATTTCTACGAAAGGAATGACAGTCAGAAATCGACGGTAAATAGCGGTCACCGTCGTCGGTGAGCATTTTTAGCGTCTAAAATTACCGTTGATCATCGCCTAATATATACACCGTTGAAATAATTACTGTAAACGATGAAAACCGATGATAATTATATAATTCCCGCTACGCCGACGATAAAATTTAGGCTAAGTACTTTAGATAAAATTGAAAATTGTTTTGTAGATGCTATTCTATTATCAATGTGAAAAAATACTGAACAAAAATAAAGAACTGAACTGAATTGAGATCAATTATTATGAACAAGTGTGGCAAAAATATGTTACACGGAAAACCAACTTACAATTGAATTTCCAGAAGTGGATTTAGTGGTGAAATTTTTAGAATCGTTAATTTATCAATTGTCTGAAAATTTCCCTGCTCTAAAACCAGAAATCGCTCCTGTTGATGAAAGACTTTCAGATCAGACTCAATACTAATTAGGAAAATCAATGAAATTGGTGTTAAAACATCTTGAATTTAGTGAATATGAAAATTTCTGCGATTCAATGGAATATCATGAATCTAGAATCAGTTATGAACAACATAATGAATAAGGGGATATAAGTCTTAAAATGTACAGTAGAGGAGGGAATCAAGTTGGCGAGAAAAATAATGTTTAAGAAATCAATTTAACCAATTAACTGCAGCGGGTTGAACTGAAATTCAACATTCAACTCATATTAGAGTTAATTTTGAAGATCAATTTTGAAAATAACGAACATTGAATCGATTGTGCCTTAATTTAGTTTTGATTATGTATTTAAAAAACATGAGTTAGTGACTGCAAGTAGTTTACAACAGTATAAAAATTCACCTCAGCGACCACCAGAGGGGTTTTCGCATAAAATGAGTTAAGAAATTCAATTGTAATGAACTAAGTTACAAAAACCAAAAATTTTCAAAAAAAACTTTCATCAACCAAACTGATTGGAAGAACAAACCACAAAAAAACATTCAGGAAAATCATAATTCTTCAGACGGATGTTCATCAGGAACTTGAAAACGAAGAACACAGCACGTAGTGAAATCATTTTAATTTTACTTCTTTCTTTACGCACCTAATCTATAAAAGTGAAGAAACTAAAAACTAGTAGTCCTATTTTCTTAAACGTTTCGGAGTCCAGCTCCATCATCAGTAAGTCATATCTGAAATTTACAATGAGAATGGTTAAAAATGCAATGATATTTACAAGTTTTTTTTTTTATCTCATACCCTACAAGTAATTAAACTAAATATAAATTTGCAAAGGGAACGAACTGGTGGCATTATTAAGGACCGGTTTGTCTTTTGCTATGTACAAAGATTCTAAAATTCTCAAATCCAAATCATTAGAAGCAGAACATAAAATTTTGAAATCATCTTCAGACACACGGGCACTGCACTGCTCCGCATGAAGGCGGACAGAAGAATGACAAATATTGTCAACAGTCATATCAGAAGATTTTTAGACAAGAAATATTTAGATTCCATTTCCACCGCTGATCCATTAGAACCTCTTTATTGCGTTTTTCCTTACTTGGGTTGCTTTTCTGATAAAATGTCACGAGAACTGGAAGTGCTCTTCAAACGCTATTTTTCGGCAGTACATCTTCGCCTTATATTTGTTAATTCTCATAAAATTGGTTCGTTTTTTCGTTACAAAGATGTTATACCTAAGCGAATGCGGGCGTCCCTTGTGTACAAGTTTAGTTGTGTACAATGTACATCGGGCTATGTCGGAATGACGACATTGCCATTTTACGTGAGGATTGCCCAGCATCGTGGTGTGAGCTTTAGAACGGGGAATCGACTTGCGCAGCCCGGTCATTCTTCTGTCCGCCTTCATGCGGAGCAGTGCAGTGCCCGTGTGTCTGAAGATGATTTCAAAATTTTATGTTCTGCTTCTAATGATTTGGATTTGAGAATTTTAGAATCTTTGTACATAGCAAAAGACAAACCGGTCCTTAATAATGCCACCAGTTCGTTCCCTTTGCAAATTTATATTTAGTTTAATTACTTGTAGGGTATGAGATAAAAAAAAAAACTTGTAAATATCATTGCATTTTTAACCATTCTCATTGTAAATTTCAGATATGACTTACTGATGATGGAGCTGGACTCCGAAACGTTTAAGAAAATAGGACTACTAGTTTTTAGTTTCTTCACTTTTATAGATTAGGTGCGTAAAGAAAGAAGTAAAATTAAAATGATTTCACTACGTGCTGTGTTCTTCGTTTTCAAGTTCCTGACAAAAAAACATAATTCAACGCTTGAAAGAAAAGGATAAGACTTAAGAGTGAAATTTATTTCGGTAAGTTGAAGAGAAAATCAAAACTTTGAAATAAAAAATTAGTATAGAGGGGAAAAAATAAGTTGAAGCATCTCATTGTAACGAAGATGATGAATGACAGAAAAATTTCTACATCAAATGGCCTGATCTTGTTGAAAATAAAAACCAACTTGTGAACATGATTACCAGAACTTGTTGATAGAATCTTGTTTGTGATGAACAGAACAGTATGTTCATCACCTTCTTTTGTATAAATTAGTCAAAACTTAATGATTTATGGTATTAAACAATTTAAACCATTTAAACAATTTATTTGTCATACGTGATACAGCAATAGATTGTATCTAAGTCTAGTAAAATGGACATATTTGAGTATAGTTACTTGTGGGCCCGAATAAGTTCAGTGACTTCTAGGACATCCTATCATCAAGCTGTTTTTAAATCGTACAGTTACGTTTAACCTAATTTACTAACTTAGAGGCCTACAAGACTGGTCATGTTTCGATGAATAATTTCTTAACAAAGAAAGAAATAGTTAATAAGAGCTAGATGGGAACTGTATATTCAATAAAATTGATTAGGAGCGTAAGATCTATTTTATTACCATGGTAGATTATCTTATCAAGATTAGGCGTATAAAAAGAAAAAAGAAATTAACTTGAATTACCTTATATGAGTAATGTTTCGATAGGAGAAAGGATTCAGGACGTGTTTTGAAAACTTTGTAAGAGTTTTTTTCATGGATCACAACAGAAATTGCATTCCAATTCTCAGTTCCAGTGAAGAGGGTAATATGTTGTGACCGAGATTTTGAATAATGAGGAAGTATGAAGTTACTTCTGTTCCGTAATAAATGATCATGATGACCAGTTTGAGCAGTGAATAATTGTTTGAGCTCTCTGTCGCCATCATCTGTTAGTGTTTTATCCACGAAATTACATATGGAGAGGTTGTAGAAATCAAAAAGCTTGAGTATTTTCAAGCTTTTGAATAAATCATTGGTGGAAGCATTAAATTCTAATGTTATTACCTTTCGAATGGTTTTTTATTGCAATCAAAAGATCAGATTTGTTTAATTTTTATTACTTCCGTGCCAAGTTTCTATCCCGTATAGTAGATATTGTGAAATGATCGTTCGATAAAGTGTTTTCAAGGCTTCTTCAGGCAGTATATTTTTTACTTTATGAAGGATTTCAACAGTTTTTGATAATTTAGTACTGATATGTGCAATATGCTTTTTAAATGTCAGATGTTTATCTAATATAATGCCCAGAAATTTACAAGAGTTGGTTTCTTTAATTTCACCATCACCAATTTTAATGTGTGGTAGAGACCTAATTCTCTTGCTTGAGAATGTAATGCATTTTGTCTAATCGATATTGAGGATTTTTTTTGTTTTAAGCCCCATTGAAACGTTTTGCAGCTCATTATTTATACTCTCTGCCATTAAAGTTGGATTTTCTTTTAGAAGAGCCGCAGAGAGCGTGCTATCGTCGGCAAAAAGTAAGAATTTGATGAATGAAGTAGATTTAACAATATCGTTGAAAAAGAGCAAAAGGAGAAGAGGCCTAAGGACCGGTCTTAGTGGTACTCCATGGCTGATTGTCAACAGTTTTGATTGTGCATTGTCAATGCAAATATATGGCTTACGATTTGTTAGGACGATTTGAACCTATCATGTGCAACTTCTCAGATGCCACAACAGCGTAGTTTCGATAGTTAAATGTTATTGTCCACGCAATCGAATGTTTTCCGAAAGTCAAGAAATACTAAGAAAACAAGCGTTTCTACGTTTATATTAGAATAAAGGTATTATAAATGATTTATTACAGCCTGTGCCGTCGATTTTTTATAACGAAAACCTTATTGTTTGTCGTAGAGAAAAGATTTCTGTTTTTGTTCAAAATAAGAATACACCTTTTTATACCCAATTTTTCGAATATTTTGCTAATGATTGAAAGTACAGAGATAGGTCTATAATTATTAATGCCATGTTTATCACCATTTATAAAAATAGAGGTCACTCTGGCAATTTTGAGAGAGTTGGGAAGATACCTCGAAAAAGTGATTGGTTGATAATATAAGATATGCACGATGCTTTTATATCAGCTATAGCCGAAAGAAATTTACCCGAGAACGTCTTTAATCTAATTGATTAATTTTTCAAGTTGTTTATACACGTAATTCAATCGGAGGGATTAGTTTGCGTGAAAAAGAAAGAGTTGTGTTAACAGGCATGGTCTATGTATTGCAAGTGGTCTGTAGGTTCACTAGGAACACTATCGTCAATATTTTTTCATGTGTTAACAAAAAAGTTGTCAAACACTGTTGCAATACCTTTTTCTAGTGATATTTCATATTTTCTTGAATGATAGAATCAATTGTTTTCGTAGCATTATTATTCGGTTTATAGCATGAATCCCTATTGAAAATCGAGGACGGTGCACCGGTGGAATATGGTTGACAGGGCTTATTATCCGCGATTTATTGGTCATTCGGCCATCCAACCGATAAAACAACGGTACACCGCCCAATTTACGAGCATGTTATGATCGGCACTGCAATCCGCGGCCTCCCGTCCATACACCGTCTTTAACTCGCGGTATCTAGTAGCGATTCGAGGTTGACTTGGCCAAGGACGGCCATCTGGCTCAGAATCGCTGATACCGTGTTTTTCTGGCACTTGTTTCTCATGCCCTCAAGCAACTAAAATTAATCTATGTTAAATAACCTCTTAATTTTGAAATGAAATGAACAAAATAATAATGAAATAAATATAAAAAGCTATTCTGAAATTTTACATTTTTGCTTTACTAATTATAAAACCTTTCACACTGAGATAAAAATTAAAATATTCAGGCCTCTGTGAATAGGATGTTTTATTCCAGATTAAATTATAAGTTTGTTAAAGCCTCCCTAACCGCCAAACAAATAGAGCGTATCGGAGAGGAAGGAGGAAGGCACCATTCAGTATGGAGATAAGAGAATGAGGAATCTAAGCAGAATATGAGAGTAAGATGAGAAAGAAGTTCATGAAATAAGATAAAAGTTGAGGAAAAAAGTCCGAGGTGCTGAAAAACCGTGCAGTAGTGAATCGAATAAAGGTGGTCCTTAACCCAACAAAATCATTTTATTTCAACAAAAAGAAGCCCTACCTAACTCTCAGCTCGGGCCCTCACATTTTTCCCCTGGCAGCGCTAATTCCCACATATACAATAGTTGTATCCCCCTGAGGGGATGTTTTATTCCAATCAAGCCTAATAAAATATGTATAATTGGCAGAACAATTATATGAGCAAATCTCATACAAGAAAAAACAGTCCGTAAAGCAGGCGATAGAGAAGATCCATTTAAAAACGAATTCATATGAACGTTTCAAGCTCTTGGCTCATTTTAAAAAAGGCTTGCAGATAAATCGAAAATTAATTCAATGCTCGCACAATTTGGACAGATCCATTATAGACAAAAATCTTAATGAATACGTGAATGAAAAATTACACGTAATAGCCTACAAACAGAAGTAAATTGTGACAATGATAACAATATTGAAAGAAATGCAATAGTTTAATAAGAGAATAACTGTTCATCGGTTTATTATTTAGATACCGTCTCGAAATAGTGAGAGATACCTACGATAAAAATCAAAATACGATGAATACATTGAATAAGCCGATAATTATAAATTTTTAGGACACTAATAGCTTAAAAAGTTAAACTTTTCGTAGGACATAATACTGTCAGGCTGCAGCGGAGACGGCATGGGAACGGTCTTTTGGAAACTACAGAAATTTCTTTAGAATTTCTTGAGTGCAACTTTAGATTTCAGTCTACCACTCGTAACTTTTGAAATGATTCACCTATTGAGTTCAAATTACTCTCAAATGAAAGATAAAAAACATTCTTATGGAAAATCGTACATGCCAACATTCTTGAGCACTCTCAGACAGCAAAATTCATTTGCCATGAGAATTACAGTTGGTAGCTGACGAGGAATTCTTGCTAGCCAAAGCTGTCAGCTAAAAAATTGGTAAATTCACCTAAAACTTTAACTTGCGGATATTTATAATGTAATGAGGTATTTAAATGCCATTTAATCATTTATTACAGTTTTCATTAAATAATACTATCCTGTTATTCATCTTAGCCAAAAATTTTATCTGCACTCGAGTTAGAGATGGCAACACTGCTCGCGCGTTGGCAAGACGTCAAGCTCTTTCGAAGTTTCACGGCGGCCGGGCGGCGGCAGTTATTTGAATTGTGTTGTGGCAGTTGTGCGTCTCAGATGTGGTGCTGGTTTCTGACTCATTTAATAAGTTTCAAGCAATGTCAGAATGTATTTCAGTGCAAGTGTGTAGTACGTTAGAGTGCATCTTATTTTTGAAACAATTTTTGCTCTGACAAGGTATAAGGTGTTAGCTCGCAAGTGAGTTTCTCATTCCATTGAAGACGTTATGCCGGTATGGCATGTTGTCAAGCGCCGATGGTGACGATTGAGACAACAAGTGCCTTCAACCTTGTCGTCTGAATAATTTTTCAGTGTGAATGAATTGTAATGAATAGTAATGATGTGTTTAATCACTATAAATTCCTTTCTTATTTTACAGTAAGTGTTAGCACAATTTAGCTTCAAACTTATAAGTTGCAGTATAATTCCACTTGAGAAACCTTTGACAAGAAACAATATGCAATATTTTCAATTTAGATGTACCGATAGTTTCGGTATCGGCCTTTTTCTATTATCTGTACATCACTAGTTTTCAATTTATTAGTAAGAAAATTAAACTTCAATAAATATCTGACGAGCTGAGTTATAAAATTACGGAATAACGATGTTTAAAGAAAAAAACATCAATATTTACTTAGATTCGTTCGCGGAAATTAAGAATTCTCTTTCAAAGAATCTCCAAAGGAACACATTTAAGAACGTTTTAAATGAATGATATTTTGCTCACTGATGCATAATGTTTAAGTTATTAACCTGTGAAGTTATAGGAACTTTGTATATAAAAGCAGAGAAACGGACACGGAAATATGATGTAATACAGCATGACGTGATGCTAGGTTAAATTAGATTAGGTAACGTTAGATTAGCTGAATAAACTAACCTAAAATAACTTAACTTAGCCATACTGACACTGATGGTTACCGCCAAAATACCGGGCGTATTTCATGAATGCAGGTACGATGCAGCCGAATATATAATGCTAATTTAACCTGAACGTAATTCATGTTATAGCTTGAAAATTACGTATCAGCGAGCAAAATGTCATTCGTGTAAAGCGTTCGTATATGAGCTCTTTTAGTGATTCTTTAAAACAGAGGTCGTGATTTCCGTGAACGCATTAAAGTAAATACTAACCGAATAAAACTCCTTAATCACCTGATGAACATTAGCATTATTGATGAGTTAGAGTTGAATTATATTTTGAATTGAGGAGCTTCCTACTAGCAAACGTTGCGTGATCGTAGGCTAGTGATGTATAGATATATCGGTAGCGGCAAAATCTGGCCGATATTTCATCGATACTTTCCAACAATACGTACTTTATCGTGAAAATAAGGTCATAATTCGTTTAAAGAAAAGTATAATCAACTACAGAGCCTATTCATACCAAGTAAATTAGCTAAATGTTGAATTACATCGTTTAATCAGGCCCGCTAAGTGAATTTACTACGTTGAATTCCCGATGTCACGGACGGTCTGTGTCAAAAATTTGTGGCATAAATAGTTATAACCAGTGGGGACATAAAATTATTATACTTTTACAACTAAAACATTTTTAGCTAACAAAAATTAAACCTATCATATATAGTTGAAAGCGCATTTATAAGTTTTTATAAATTAAACATAAAAATAACTGAAAATTCTATTTTAATTGAGCTTGTAGGTCGTAAAATATTACAAAGATAATTATTTTATTTCAATTTAGCATGCCAATCGCCGTTCATCACAAATCTTGCATTTTTCTTCTATTTTAAGATGTTTGAAAAAAATCACGAAAAATCTTATAGTTGGTTGCGTGTTAGCGCATCTCTCCGGTTTCGGATCCTATCGAATTTTAATGTTTTCTTTTCGTCAAAGTATGTATTTTGGTGTGAAAAACATGAAAATGATAACCATATTGCGGAGAAATTATTTTTTCGGTCTACTTTTGAAAACGTTTGCTATTACAACTAGTCTACATTGCTTTGCAATACGGTTTGAAACATCTATTGCAAGGATTTCGTTTTGTTATTTTATTGCAACAATATAGTTAACAAAGCTAGAGCAGTTCTATTATTCCTAATCGAAAACTTTATTGTTAATATTGTTATATCATTAGATACATTAGTTAATAATTTTATTGGATTACTCATATTGGGCTTATAATGATTATATTTTAATAAAATTGTAAAAGTATCGGTGATTTGACTTGGATTAATTTGAACTTGACATGGATTAATTTGAACTTGACCTGGATTAAATTGAACTTGACTTGGATTAAATTGAACTTGACTTGGATCAATTTGAACTTGACTTTGATTAATTTGAACTTGACTCGGATTAATTTGAACTTTACTCGGATTAATTTGAACATGACTTAGATTAATTTGAAGTGAAAAAGGTGTAGTTCCAAAAGTGGACCAAAACAATAATTTATCCACAAAATAGTTAGCATGTTTGTGTTTTCCACACCAAAATACATACTTCGGCGAAAAAACACATTAATATTCGATAGGCCCCGAAACCAAAAAGATCCAAACACGCGCAACGAACTATAAGATTGTTCGTGAATTTTTCAAACATCGTAAATTAAAGAAAAATGCTGTATTCCTCCTGTACGGGGATTCATATGCTAAAATTAAAATAAATTATTCGCTTTGTAGTATTTGACGATTTACAAGATAAATAAAAATCGAATTTTCAGCTTTTTCTGCATTAAATTTCAAAAACTTTAAAATACACCTTCAACTTTATTTACATAATTGGTTTGATTTTGGTTCGCCTGTTTTGTTGTTTAAGTATAATACTTATATGTCGCTTCTGTTTTCCACTATTCATGTTACATAGCTTTCACTTACTGACCGTACGTGCCTCATCGGGAAGTCGAAGAAGTAGCGGGCCTTATTAAACACTGTAATTCAACAGTTAGCTAACTAATTTACTAGGTATGATTAGGCTCTTTATTTGATCATACTTTTACTTTCATGATTTATGACCTTCATTTTTATGATAAAATACGCGTTATTGGAAAGTATCGGCCGGATTTTACCAACACAAGTAAAAATGACCGATACCAATACATCGCCTCATCAATAATTTTATGACAGGAATTTATAAATATTTTTTAACGTTTCGATCCGAATTTCAAATAAAAAGACAGCAATTTACATTTATGTGCAACGGTTAAAAAAAAAGACGGTTGTATGCTGCATTGGCTACTCTAACGGAAGCTTCATAATAAAATGACGCTGGAACGCACAGAGTCGTTTTCTTCTAAAATTTCGCTTGTATTTGAGTTCGGACCCGTGACTTCTGGGGAAAATGGCGATTCTTCTTGTTGACGAGGAACGAGAGATGGCCCAACTATTAGCTTCACCACCTCGGTCAATTGATATTTATGACGATTCATCGTTGTGGTGGGGCTGGTAGTGAAGGCAATGTAAAAGCAACAAAATGTGGAAACCAAACCTGAATGTCCCTCGTCCGTCTTCAGCAACCTCTGAATTGAAGGACGTTCTCGAAGGTGATCAAAAATGTGTTCAGGTACATATTTGTGTGTGTGTGTGGGTGGGGGGTGGTTATACCAAATATCCGATCGTTGCTACCAAATATCTACGTAAATGTGTTGGTTAAGGTTGCGCAATTGATTCATATATCCTAAATAAGGGTAGATGATATTTAATATTGGTGTGCGGTTAGCATGGTATGTTAATATTGTTGCTTCTTCACCCTAGCAAAATCAGAATCACAGGTGATCTCTGTACGGTGGATAAGAAACGCTCCCAGCTGCCAGTGTATGACGTCACAACAATATGTATATATGCTCGTGACGTCATACACTGGCAGCTGGGAGCGTATTTTAAGCGATTGCTTAGAGGTGGCCACCCGTGATTTGGAGTTGATTAAGGTTGCGAAGCGAGCGATTCATTGGATGTAGAGTTGGGTTGAGGTTGATTTGAAACCATTCATCGGCCTAAGTTGGTTTTAGAGGTGATTTGAGGTTGATTTGAAGCTGTTCACCGACCAAAGTTGGTCGCAGTATGGACGTATTAAGGGCGCAGTATGGTCGCGGAGACTGGACATTTGACTCTTAAATAGACGATAAACCAACCTCAAATCGTCCATGTTTCCACTCATATTCCACCGGTGCACCGTCCACGATTTTCAATAGGGATTAGGCAGGCGCCAAGTTTTCTTAATGTTAGTTTTGTATTAAGTAAATTTGTGCGTGAAATCATTTTGTTTCGATGTTCGCGTTTGATTTGTCATATGAATTCTGAATCTGTTATACGTTTCTTTAGATATTCGTCGTTCGTATAGTAAGGCTAGGTAGGCTTGACGTTTCTTTATATTGATCACGATACCTTCAGTAATCTAGGGCTATTGTCTATTTTTCTGCGTAATTTTGAGGGTGATTATTGGACAACATTTTTTACATGCGGTCGTTCTACTTTCAGTTCAATTTATTATTACTTCATCAATGTTAATCCAATTATTGTCATGTTGATAGTATACGAAATACAGTGTGCTCACCTGTGTAACTAAGCGGTTTAGACCTCGTTTTACCACACACTTGCGGTTTTGAGCACGAAAGGAGGTAAGATCGTGAACTGGACCCTAATTTTATTACTATTACGATTACGCTTATTACCATTACGTCTACTACCATTATTACGATTATTATTGTTATCGTTACTGCTATTATTAACTTAATCATCGGTTCTGCAAGTGACCCAGTGCTACGTGTGCCTGCGGAAGTAACTATCTGTGCAACCGAACGAGTGCTGAGAAGTTCCGTTTGGGCTGCCATCAAGGCCCCGCGGTTGAGCAAGAGGACAAACATTTCTGTTCCTCTTGTAATGTCCTCTCCCTTCTCCTCTTATTTGCACATAAACCTTCCGTGTTACTTTTTCCACTTGGGTGTCCTTAGTTATTAATGTTTAAATCTATCAATTATTAATTTACCGTCGTCGCGTTTTTTGAGAGGCGACGCTTGACTTACCTTTTGTCGTCCTCCTTGAGAGGCGACCCATAACCTAGGTAGTTTAATTACTTTAAATTATTATTAAGGCCATCTTTATTTTCGTCTGTGTTCTGTTGTACCACTTGAGCCTTGCACCTAACTTGCCACTAAAAGAGGAGAAGCCTCACTGAGGATAGATTCCTTAGGTGAGTTTCGATCAATCTCTGAACTGAAATAGTTTCTGCATCATAGTGACGTAATTACTTCAACCCGCTCTTCATCACCCTATTTGTACTCCTGAACCTTCTTTTTCAGTATAACTGCACTTCACGGCCAAAGCATCTTCCTTTGTTCCTGCAACTTCGTTCTTTTGTCACGTAGCGCAACCATTTTACACCCAACGTCGAACGTTAAGAGGGTAAGAGGGCTTGTGTAAGATTTTTGTAATTATTTTCATTGAAAGAGCTATTCACCTTCATCCAATTAACTAGGAAAATTAATTATTTCAATTTCTCTCTCTCCTCGTGCAGTGAACCTTGCACCTCTCTCCTACCTTTGCTCGAGACCAGTGTCAGGACTCCAGGAAGACCTCTTTCCAACACTTGCTGGCCGAAGGACACAAACGCGCGAGAGCGCTTATATCTTCGAATTAGCGCAACAATCTGCGCAACCTCAAAACTTACTCTCACTAGAGAGTTGCATCGTGCCTGTGCACGATTTTCGTAGCCTTCGCTCATCTTTATTTGTTTGCTTAGCGCAATAAAATTAAAAAAATTAAACCTGCAGTGTGTGCTATTCAAAATAGATGTCCAATGATGGCATTGATTCTCCTTGAACTGTTCGCATTATTCCCAAGTTATATTCGTTTACTCAACAATGTGAAAAAGTCTCAGCCTGTGGGCTGGTACAAGGACTATAGACATTTTCTTGATGAGGAACACCGGGAAATGGTCGGATAAGTCAGAAATTATTATTCCGCTAAGAAAATTACTTGGATCTAACGTAAAAATATTATCGAGCAGCGTAACAGATTCTGATGAAACAGGTGTAGGTTTCGTGACGATTAGAAGGAAGGATTTAGACTGAAAATCATTTATGAAGTTTGAGATTTGCTCACAGCTTGCATATTTTGAAATGAAATCGCCGCAGATTATTATGTCATGGTAAAGAGACTTTGTAAACTGAGTTATTATGCTATGAAGCTCGTTCAGGAAAGAGACAGTGCAAGCTGTTGGAGGCCTATGCACAGTAGTAGTAATCAAAATATAACTTAGGACCCAATTCACCACAGTTACTTTATAAATAAAATAAATTAACAAAAAATTTGATAGAATAGTTATTCAATGACGATTTTTTTACTTTTTTATAAGCAGAAATGACTTACACAAACAACCAACTCACTTATAGACATAAATTTCTTTGTGTAATAAACAAATGCGATTAACAGTATTATGTTTAGAAATAATTCCATTCTTTTAAGTATATTTTGGAATATATAAATAATCAAAGTTTTGAAACTACCTTCCTTGAAGTGGATGTCTGTCTATATTAATAAAGATAAAATTATACAGTTCTTTGTATGTTCTAGAACAAAACTCTTTAAATTCTTCACAGGGGATGTGTCCTGAGATATGATATCTGTGTAAATGTTTTTCTTATCAGTTGAGTCTAAACCAAAAAAGAATCAGAACGTTAGCATTTGTTCTAATTGTCTCGGTAATGAATAACAATTTTATGATACGTAAATTGAACTACAGTCATTATGTCTTCCTCTTATATAAAAGCTACCAGCTGGATTTTGATCTCTTTCAGTTGCTTTATCATAAAAAATGAAAAGGTTTTTATTTTTTAGATCTATGTCACATGGGTCGGGAATAGGGGTTGTATCGTGAAAATATTCAATTTTAGATTTTGAGTTTCTTCAAATAGATAATTTTTCAAGTAAATCTTCAACATCACCATTACCCTTTTCAAATGATACAATTATTTGAGATTAGGTATTAGCTTTATCAAAAGTATTTTTTATGGGAAGAGGGCGGTTTTAGGAAGTTTTTCATTAATCTTGAACTTAGAGCAATGAAATTTGGTATACTGATAGGAAATGCAAGTTTTCTTCTATAAAATAATGCGATTTCCCCATAGAAAACGATATATCCATAGAAAACGAGATTTTTTTCAATATGTATCTCCTCCAACATTTTTTGAGCTACAGTGATGATTTTGGTATCATTGGATGCGGAAAGACGTGGGCATTCCAAACACTTCAATGGAATTTTCCAAACTTATAATTTGAAATGAAAAAAATATAAAAATGTCATGATATGTCTTCTTTCGTGAAATTTCTTACCATGTGACGTCACATTTTTTGTTTGAAAAAGGATTTCAGAATTTCTATTGGAGTTTTTGAAATGCCCACGTCTTTTCACATCCAATGATACCAAAATCATCACCGAACACAGAAATATAGGAAACAATGCTTTTTGAAATCCCACATTCAAAACCTCCCAAAAAAAGTGAACAATGAAACATAAACAATCTCAATATTTTTATTATTTTTGGTTGGGTCAGCTTGGACCCTTGAAACCACTATACAGTAATAAAGAGACATGGAAGATGACATAGCAACGTCGCGCCGTGAAGAAAGTGTCAAGGGTGAGGTGTAACAAGATAAAACACCACTTCCTCCTCCCCTCCCCCCATACTTCAAACCCCCGTCGCGGGCGAACGAGTGCACGTACGAAGCTAATTTTTTCACAGAAGTTTCCTAACATGTTGGTCTTGCTTATGAGGATAAAATCGAAAATCCAGCCATTATTTAAATATTGGTGCTTTTTCCCCTTAATAATTTATAATCTGGTTGATGTATTGATTTACTCCACAGAAAAAGATGATTGAAATAAACAAATTTTTCTAGGAGAAGCTTTATTTATAAAGAAGTTTTATCACAATTTTATCTCCCTACGATGAGACATCTCAAGCTAGGAGAAGGAAAAATTAATTTAGTGATTCTTTTGATAATTTCTTTCATTTTCTTTCCACATATACACCATTTTAAATAACTAATAAACTACAACTCATTTGTAAAAATTTTTTCCTATTCATAGAAAATGTTACCGCGTTCCGTGTTTCTTGAAGTTAGAGTTGCCTTAATAGAATAAGCTTAAGTTAGTCCATTGGCTCTGATGCATTCACAGCGATACAGTCGTTGGAAGACTGCGTCACGGTCTTCCCAAACTAGAATTAATGCAATTGCAATATAATGCAATAGCCATTCCTTATGATATTTTGTATTATTAGTTTCCTTATGATATTTTGTATTATTAGTCTGAAATTCCTCTAACTAAATTTGTTGTACGTTTTTCTTGTTGCAGACCATTCTCACAATAATTTGAAACTGATCTAGTGGTAATCTAATGTTAACTTCTCGGTAATTTAGTAGTGGTAGGCGTAGTATTGACTGTGCTACTTGACCGGAGAAAACCTTGTGAACTTCGAACAAGAAATCAATAGGTGTTTGATTCTTCATTCATGGCTATTATCCTTTCACCTCAAGGAAGGAATCGTGGTTCACTCGAGTATCAAATTATTGACCTATAACTATGAAGGCCAAGCTGAAACTCGAGCCTTCAGCAAATGTAAACATTGTTTTTAAATCTGCTACTTCATAAGAAACGTCTCTGATTAATATTTCAAGATGAATGATATGTGATTGTAATTGATTTATATTTTCCTTGTTTAATTCGATATCAGTTTGAATTTGATTACAACCTAATTGCAATTGATTTATGTTTACATTATTAAGAACAACTTCACTTTGAATATCTGTAATGATATCTTCCATTTTATTAAGTTTTTTTCTTCAATGTATTTTTCTTTTTATTGATTGTCTCGTTAGGCAATAACGAGAGAAGAAGCTACCTTTGGTGATAAATAGTTTTTTCCATCATATACTAAACAGTTGTATATTTCAATATCTCTAGGGAATTTTTCACATTTAATTAGAAGAAGTGTTTTCTCAAATCCCAATCGTAAATAAAGCAAATATATCGAGTTTAGAATTTTTTGAGCTTCTATTACTTCATATGGAATATTGCTTCTCATTTTGATTAATGTAAATTTTCAGAATGCCTCAACATTTACATAAAAAAAACACTTTGTAATTTTGAAATATATTGAGAATATAATTTATAAAAAATGGAACCATTTGATGTATCTCATTTATCTAATACTAAGAATACAAAAAGGCTAATTTTTGGAAAACTTCAGTAAAGATGACTTCATGTAACAATTTTAGTAGTATTTGTAATATTTGTATCATAAACTTAAGAAGTAAGTAAACTATTAATCTCAGATATATATCTCAATATAAATAAAGATTTCTGTAATATTTGCAGTATAAATGTCTATTATCTAAAAACACACAAAAAATCTCCTAGGCATGTTAAAAACATAAATAAAGAATTAATTTCCCAGTCATATTTTCAGAAAAAGATATGTTAGATATGTAGAGTTAAAGTAAAAAATCTACAAAAACGTAAGAAATCAATAAAGCATTTTAGAAAAGTTGATGACTGTAAATTCAAAGAACGAAATGTGCTATAAATGGAAAATGCTTAAAATATATGTTCTCTGATCTCTGTTATAGATGCAACAGTTTTTATGAGGAAGATGACACCGGTTGTGAGATCAATTTTGAGAGAGCAAAAGTTTGATTACATGAAAATTACAATTGGAAATTTTAGTTCAATTTTATGTATACAAAGAAAAAATGAAAAAGTACATTCGTAACAGAATGGATCAACACACGAAAATTTAATGGCATATCGAGAAACTTCACAAGAATTGTGGATCTGTATAAAGAAGCTATTAAAAAGATTGAAGAATATACATAAATCTCCTCTGGGTGGATAACAGATTTATTAAATTTTAATGTAAAAATTAGTGAATGCAAGCCTATCAAAGGTTCTAGCTGTATAGAATTATCTGAAAAGTTTCATAAGTCAACTTATAAACTAATCAATATTAAAAAATACCGATAATAAATGCTTTATGTGGATTGTTGCGAGATGCTATTGCCGAAATGAGAAAAACGGCAATAGAATATATAGAAGATTAAAAACTGAAGCTGAAAAGTTAAATTTCAGAGACATAACATTCCCAGGAAAACTAAAAGATATCGATAAATTAAAAAAAAAACATAATGTGTCAATTAGTGTTTACAATTTTAATTACCTGAAATAATTATGTCCTCTGAGAATAAGAAAGGTAAAAAATGATGACGTTATATCATTTTTATTGTTACCAGATGAAAATGAAAGTCATTATGTTATAATGAAGTCAATTAAGTCCATTTATGCGAACAAAAGACGGACATAAACAAACATGTCTGTCCATATTTTTTATGGTCATTCACAAAAAAATGTTTATTACTAAACCTCATTAATGATTGCTCAGCTCACTCTCCAACAAAGTATGTACTTGAAGGAGGTAAATTAAAATTTAAACATTACCAAAAAACACTTAAGCATCCTTTTGCAATTTATGCTAATTTCGAATCAACGTCGACAAAAATAGATACGTGTCAACAAAATCAAAATTCAAGTTACACCATGAACATTCAGAAGCCCAATCCTAATTCATTCAGTTGCTTTTCGAAATCTGAAGCAGATGAATACTCCTGTTTAGAAATATATGATGGAAAAGATGCTGCCCAAAAGTTTGTAGAATATTTAGAAAAATAAACCAAGAGAATGTAATGTCTGTTGAAAATAAATCAAAAATGTATTTACATTCAGATAAATTCGAGAAATATAAAGAGGCCACAATATGCTATGTATGTGGTGAAGAATTTACGAATGATAATTATAAAGTTTGAGACGACAATAATTTGAAAGATCGTTACAGAGGTCCAGCTCGCTTGAAATGTAACTTTAAAATTGGGAATCCAAATTTAATACTGGTGTTCTTACATAATTCGTCTAATTAGGATGCTCATTTGTTCGTGAAAGACTTGGGAAATATGTCCGGAAAGTTGAATGTTATTCCACAAACAGATGAAGAATGTATTAGTTTTACACAAACAATAAAAGTTGATTCTTATGTATGTAAACATATAGGAAAAATTATAGATATCACCAGAGACTTACGGTTTGTCGACAGCTACAGGTTTTTACCTTCGTCTCTGGATAAACTTTCGAAGAATTTATCCGAGCAAAAAGAATTGTCGAAGTTCTTGCTCAATGAACAACAATTTGAATTGATCAAAAAAAAAGGTATTTATCCGTGTGAATATGTAAATAGTTATGAAAAAATGAACTGTAATAGTTTTCGAGCTAAAAGTGAATTCTACAGTGGATTAAATAATGAAAATATTTCAGAAGATGAATGTCAGCATGCACTTAAAGTATGGAGAGCTTTTAATTGTAGAACATTCAAAGATTACCATAATTTATATCTAAAAGTCGATACATTTTCATTAGCAGAAGTATTTGAACAATTTAGACTAACATGCATGACAACTTATTCTCTAGATCCAGCACATTATTTCACAACTCCAGGATTGTCTTTCGATACTATACTGAAACATACGAAAATAGAATTGAACTTGTTTGAAGATCCTGATATGCTCCTATTGATCGAAAAAGGAATAAGAGGGGGGATTTCTACAATATCAACACGATATGCCAAAGCAAACAATCCATATATTCCAGAAACATTCGATAAGGGAAAACCAAATAGTTTTATCACATATATAGATGCAAATAATCTTTACGGTTGGGCCATGTGTCGATCATTACCTACTGGACTTTAAATGGAAAGATCCAAAGTCTAAACTCAAAGCAGTTAAAGGTTATATATTAGAAGTTGATTGGAGTTATCCGAAAGACTTACATGCTCTACATAATGATTTACCATTAGCTCCAGAAAATATCAAAGTAAACGATGTAAATAAATTAGTTCCACATCTTGGAAAACGATAAAAATATGTTGTACATCTTAAATTTTTAACACAATATCTAGATCTAGGATTGAAGTTAGAGAAAATTTACAGAATATTAGAGTTTGATGAAAGTCCATGGATGAAATCATATATTGATATCAATACAAAAATGCGTCAGCAGGCTAAATCTGAATTCAAAAAAGACTTCTAAAAGCTGATGAACAATTCAGTATTTGTTAAACCAATGGAAAATATTAGAAATAGAGTAGATAAGTGTTTAGTAAAGTCAGAGAAAGAATGAATTAAATTAGGAAATTAACCAAACTTCAACAGTTTTAAAATATTCTCAGAAAATTTGATAGCATGTCATATGCAAAAACAAAGAATGAAATTTGATAAACCAATCTACATAGGGTTATCTGTATTAGATATAAGTATAACAATAATGTATGATTTCTATTATAATCATATTAAAAAGAAATATGGTAATAAGGCAAAGTTGTCGTTTACAGATACAGATTCATTATGTTATGACATCGAAACAAAAGATTTGTACAAAGATATGGAAAGAAATTAAGACTTGTATGATACATCAAACTATTCTAAAGAACACTTCCTATATTCAACTAAAAATATGAAAGTAATTGGGAAAATGAAAGACGAAACCTGTGGAATACCAGTTACTGTACCTGCGAATACTTCTCTGCAATTTGACGCATAATGCATTTCAATTTCTGCGAGACAAAACAGTTTGCATGTATCTGACTCATTTTTAAGTCCCATTCATGACCGAGTCATTTCCATTCATGAAATTTTACTTTCTAACGTAAAGTACGGTTACTGTCTGTGTTTCGGCTTGTATCATACATTCTTTCAATGGAGCTCCCCACAGTAAAGTATGCTCTTCAATGGAGCTGCAGATTTGTACGACTGAGGTACTTTCAGTCACACCAAACCAACACTTCACCAAGCGATGCAAGAGGCATTGACCTTACGCGTCAGGCGAGGAAATTAAGTAACTCTCTGAGAAATGACTGCTGGTATCACCACAGAACACTTACATAAGAAGAACTTCAAAAATACGGTGGACCGCAAGCCCGCTCTAGACAAACGTACTCACGCACGCCAACCAATCAGCTTCTAGCAGCCATGACTCGCAGCTGGCGTCATTGGTGCCAAGGCTTTCAATTGGCTGCGTATCCAGGCTTTACTATGATACTCGTTAGGAATGGAACTCAAGTTTATATTCAAAATTTATGAAACGTTTCTTGGCGTAATAAGGAGAGTGAAAGCCAAAGTAGCACATTTCGATTGTAATGATAACACTTTTTTATATTGTTCTTCACTATACATAAACGTGAATGTGCATTCATGAACATATTTACAATTTATATTTAAAAACTAAGGTGCATTTAAATTAGACTCAGGTTCTAAATGTGATATAACGTCGGTGCCGTATCTTAAGTTTTTCGGAAAGAGTTCATCACCATTTTTTAAACACCAGATTCTCATATTTGTCGAAACAATACGATAATGAATAAATTAAGATGTTTAAGTGATTAAAAAACCTGCTAAAAATAAGTAGCACAATTTTCCATTAAGCATTTTTTTAAGCGTACGTAAGGAGCCATTTCTGCTGCAATGTTCGTTACACCTCTTTCAGAGGCTCAGAGCCGACTAACAACTTCAGACTCAAACAAGAGACACGTAACAATTTATCGGCTCCGTCATTGGCCAATTGGCCCCTACGTCATTATCGACAGAGCTGAAACCACGATATACACAAGACAGGTAGGTTCACTTCAAAGGGGACAGCTGCTCGCAACCGTTAGACAAGCCAGCCAATAGGAGACGTTTGACCTGATGACGTTGCCACACCCATACCACGTGACCCACACCACACTCGCGGCAGCGATGCACTGGCTGCCGTACGTATGATTGCACTATGACAGGAACTACCGGGTTTCCGCACATACTGATTGAAAAAAATGTAAATTGTCTGGAAACCATGATACCAAAAACTTTGATAATCTCGTATGCAATGCTTAATAGCCACGTAATAATTAAAATTTGTGTGCATACTGAGCAAAACCTTCATATTCATCGATACATGTCTCCGCTTGTAGTTCTCAAATTCAAATGTTTCTTTCCGAGCGTTAAAACGATACATCAAATGAAAGTCCTCATAATGTTACTGTATATTTCAGAAAGAAACACTGAGTTCATCGTTTGTCAATTTCAATAAACCACAGGATGAAATTACTCTGGCAAACAATGGTTTCCTCTTCAAGAGTCTTCAATTCTTTTAGAATACCTGTTGAACGATGTATATGGAAAGCAGGATTAGTTATTTTACGATGCCCATCATCTCTAATGCACATTTATTTTAGGCTATATATATATTACAGGCCTCGTATAAATTCAAATTTTAATAGGCTCCGGAAGTACAAATCTTCCGTATAAATCATTCTCTTACACCTTTTTCGTAATCTGCTGTGCTCTCTTACTCTTACCCACCGATTTGTACAGACGATTTTTGAATAATCACCGCTACGCCATACTGCGTTATAAAGAATGTGTTATCAAGATTAGTAAATTTTCGAATTGCTCTGTATCCATGATCGACGCGTTAATAGTTGAAAATTTGAATAACGAGCATCGTTGAACTAAAAGTGTAGCTGCTGTGAGTAACCACAGGAATATTGGCAGTATTGCTGTAGTCATTCCAGCAGCTACACTTTACCTAGTGAAAATTCCTCATTACAGTAAAACATGCATCTGGTCTAGTTTTATTATATGGCAAAAGTAGATTACATCCATATTTATTCGATGAATACATTATTGTAGCAATTAAATATTGAACACTAGGTCTTTTAATTATTAAATATACATATACGTACAGACATATACGGCACACATCCTATAATAAGTAACTTGCTCCGGTTAATTATAATATAAATGAATAACAATAATAATAAACTCAGTTAACGACAACTTCGGCCATAGACTATTTAGTTGTCTCTTTGGCAATTCTACCAAAGTTGCTGTGTTGTTGTAAGGTTTTACGCTGAGATCATAAATGTCTTCCATCTTTCTCCGCTATTTATACAGATTACTTCAATTACCACGTTATTGCTCGCATATTCCATCTTACTCAGTCAAGTGCGATACAACTCAATACAATACACTTTTCACCAAAAAAACAAAACTCATGTCTGACTTCAACAATAGCTGGCATAACACAAAGTATGCCCTCCTTTCGTCAGGCCACAACAATTCTCCAGAACTTCACCCCCATTCGTTACACAGCGATATAGCATTACATAAATGTCGATAACTACCGTTTACCATGAGAGACCCAAAAAGGAGCCGTCATGGACAATCTAACACTTATCACAACATTTGTTTCTTTTTACCCGTCATCATAAGGATTCAATCACCATGTGAACAAAGAATGGAGCCAATATAGCTGAAACTCGTAATTTTTACCAGAAGAACCAGAATACATGGATGCAGGGGAACAATAAATGGGGAAGGATTGAAGCTAGGACTCCAAAGTTGGGTTGGGTTTTGCATATGATTGGATTACGATTATTTGAAACGAATTGGTGATTATTCCTTTGTTTTTGCAGGGTGCGAAACCCGATTTTCATATTCATACTTGATGTTCTAAACTATCGTGCATTCGTTTTTGTTACGTATTATCTTATATCTTACTCCATGTTCTATTTCATTATGTTAACGATAGAATTAAGTTTTACGAGTCCACGGCACTCTGTTTATTCTGATTGGTTGTTTTGACTAATAGGGGAAAAGTTCTGTTCTAATTGGAGCGATATTCGGCTTTAACATTATAAAAATCAATAACAATAACATACGCGTATAATAATAATAACTTTAACTAACATCTATTCTGAAGTCTACGGTAACGCAGACGATGTTTTGAATGTTTTTTGTGAAAACTTTTTTGATTCTTTAATTTGATGTCTAGCTAATTTAATTTTTTTTTCTGAATTATTTTTCATTACCTACGAGGTAATAGTTTTTATTCTTATAAAATTTTCCGAAATTTTTTGCCGAAGAACTCGTGTTTTGTTCGGAGTTAGTCTATAATCCTTATGTAATCCCTGTAATCACTAGATTTATTTTGTTTTAATAATAATACTTGTGTGTAACAAGGTTCGAGCAAATTGATGATGTTTGCTGTAGAGGTATTTGCTGTGGCCACGATTTCGAAATTATCCATGTGGTTACTTGATGTCTAAATTGTTTTTATTTATAAATTGTTGCGACGAGTAATAAATTTTTATTGCGAAGGAAATGAAATTATTTGGGTTGATGCGAATCGAAATTGTGTTTTTTTTAATAAGATTATCTGGCGTTTCTTTTTCTTTCCTTTGCCATGCCTTGTTGACGTTCTTGGTAAGTCCATAGTTGTGCTCCAAAATATGCAGGCAGACAAAGGTTAGAGATAACAATGGAGAAGAGCAGCGTTTACTGGTAGGATGCTGTACAGGTGGGGACGCGAACCAAATGCGCGGGCCCTTAAAAGCTCACCGCTTATAAGACCTCTGAGGTGCACGGGGGAAGAGGGGCATGGATGGCGCTTGGCGCACAGTTCCAGCTCCCACCCTCACTTTCGCTAAGCGTCTTACCCGCGCTGGAACCCTTTCTCAACTCAGCGCTGAGTATAGGAGTTCAGTACGCTCGACCATTTTGGTTCTAAACTGACCGCAGAACATACCAACTGCTACAAGCCTCTAGGACTTAGACAAACCGTAATACAAACATTAAAACACAACCATGCCACTCATGAACTGGGTGGGTCCACTCAGATCTAACATCATATATTCCCGAATACATTTACTTCTTCAACAAATTACAGTACTTTATGAATAGGTCCCCCATCAGATAACAGGTTGGCCACACTTATGTTTCCTCCTGTCACCGCTTAGAAATTACAAATCACATTTCCTTTCCTGTTGGAAATAACATATTATAAGACTTCAGCTGTAATCAGACGCTTGAAATGCAAAATACACATTATGATCACTAAATATAAAAGAATTTAATGCTCCGCCACTCTCTTTCAGTAAATTCACATCAGTATTCACAATTCAATAATTTGCGCGTCAGAAACTTTAGAATCGAAGCCAAGGGCGTGTTTTGGTTTCTTATGAACAAATAAATAATTTTTCAATGCGAAATAATGAAGCTCCATCCTGATACAGGACATTAGACGAAGACAAAACGTACCTAATGTTTTACTGCCTGCATGTCCTGTGACAATGATGATCTTGATGCTCAAATATCTGAAGTTAGAATTAACTCAACAGGGAGTATGTGGTTCTCGGTCATTACAGTTACTTTCGAGGTAAAATTTAACATCCTCAACCAATCTTCTTGCGCTATTTAATGAAGCCTTGCCTAAACATTCGTCACTTGAGGAACGAGGAGTGCCGTGAAACATCACCTTCAAATATGTACTACGGTAGGCTAGCATTGAGGTCGTTCCATTCAACTGTTCAAGGAAAACGAACGCTGGGTAAAACCCATACTAAAGGTAGAAATCTCAACGCAATTTCTCACAGTTCTATAATTCTTGAGGTCAATCATAGCTAACCCAAGAATTTAAATCAAACATGCAATCTATCCATCTTGACACAATTGTGTCCGAAACGTGGCATTACAAAAGAAAAGACTCACGCATTGCAACCGCCACAGTAAATTAGTCGTCCATGAGCCCCAATGACGGGCGACAAGAAACACAACTGAAGCTGGATCAGGGTTACATTCTCGTGTATGCCAACAACATAGCCCTATGCAGGAGGCAGTGAAAGATAAGCTTACTATTTAAGGCTATTTTGGGCTTAGTTTTTCAGTGCTGAGCCGTCTTGCCAGCCTCGGCTCTGCGGCGCCTCACGTCCCAGTTGTACACGCGGGCTAAAGTGACATTCGAGTAGAAGATTACGTACGGCCAAAAACATACTTATGTTTTTGGCCGTACCTAATCTCCTACTTGAATGTAAATTCTCAGTAGCCGCTGAATGGAGTCTGCAGCTCTCTAATGATGAAATATAAGATTAGGGATGGCCAAAAACACATGTCCAGATAAGCACGTCGTGAAAACACAAGAAAACAGTCGTATTCCTAATTGTGTCAGTAACGGGAGATTTCACCAAATTTTCACAGTATTCTTTGTTTAACAGAAAAACCATGACAAAAGAGTATTTTAGAACATAACGTATTTACGTATATTTTTTCTAAACATTCTATAGAACTGCGCAAATACAGTTATGTACCCACGTGAAAATCTACTAAAACTCACCTAAAAAAATCAAGGTCCGAAACGACCTGGGCGAGCTTTGTGTTCGCGTTGCTGAGGTTCTTGTTGAGCAGCACCTCTGCTGCCTCCAGGTCATACTCTAGCATCACATTCACCTGCACACACGAGTCATCAGTGTATTATTCAGGTTAAAACCATAG